>CM050651.1:76725906-77957573 GCA_027574665.1 Rhynochetos jubatus
AGATTTTGCCCTTTTCAGAAGTGTTTCCTATCAGTTCTTCTTGAGATAGTCACATCTTTAGAAAAAGCATGTATGCTTATAAGTCCCTACCTAGAAACCTTGAATGTTGGGTTCCTGGAATTTCTTGAGTGAAACAAGGTAAAAACATGGTTTTAATGTCACTGCCATATGCAGGTTTTAATTCGTGGCGTTTCATGCGTTGTCAGCGTTGATGGTGGCATCTCTGGGAAATAAGGCTCGTTGCCACGCAAACAGCTGCTGGAGACAAGCTGCATCCCTTTCTTCACTCTTGCTCACTGTCATTCATGGGATCAGCTTAAGGGTACGTTTAATCTGTCACCTACGTGGTTTTATTCCATGCCGTGGATGTAGCGTGACGTACGGATACCGTTGCCTTGCGCTTCCCACTGGATTCTCATGTTCGTTTATTTATGCCTTTGCCCAAATTAATCAGCTGGAAGGTGAAGCTCTGAAAATGAGGAATTGAAAAATCCTGTGGCCACCGAGCTTTGGCTATGGATAGCAAGCCCTTTTGGTTTTTATCAAATACTGCTCCTTAGAGCTGTCACTTGGGTTTCAGAAACCAGATTTTCAGATGCGCTAGAACTAAATTTTTGAAAAGAAGATGATTAAACCCTCATGAAATAAGTTTGCATCAACATGCAATTTTCTGCCTGATGGCTTGAACTGAATGGAGTGCCACCTAGTCCCTTTTCCATAAGGCGCCAGTTCTGAAGTTTAATGATAGCAATTTAAAGGCATCATTGCCGATTCCTCTGTGGGCAAACAGAAAAGAGGTAAGCTGGGGGCAGCACATCTGAATGCTGGCTGCCATCGCAGGAGTGATGAGCTGAGTCTGAGAAAATAGTTTTGGGTGGGTTTTTTTCCGATTAAATGCCCTCTCTTCCCACTGCTTCCCAAGATCAGTATATATACAGGGTGTGTATGCAGTGTGCGTGTCCCTTTTGCGTGGTGCAAGCGACATAGATGGTCCAGAAAGGAAATTCCGCCAGCTGATCCTTCCTGAATATGCCTGTTAATAAAAAGCCCGTTATTAGCCTCTTCTGGAGCAAAGGCAGGAAGGTTTATGGCAGGCAGAGAAGCCAAGCCTGCCTCTTATGTAAAAGACATAGAGACGGTGCGGCTCAGCTCCGGCCGTCGCGGCTGGTGCGCTGATCCAGCAGCAAGTGACCTCATGCTCTCTGCAGGGACGCAGTGACTCAGTAGCAGACGGATCCCACATAAACACCAGAGTGCTGGTTGGCGAGCGGTCAAACACAGCAGCCTGCGGGGATTTGAACGGTCGCTGTGCTTGAGAAAATGAATCAGAGGCAAAGAAAAAGGAGAAAAAAACCCCACCAAAATTGCTGGAAATTAAAAAAATAAACCAACATTTTTTTTTTTTAATTGCTGGAAATTAAAAAAACCAACCACACAGCAACCTTAGCACAACATTGATTTCCTTATTGAGATGATGTCTCTGTCTCTCTCTCTTTCTAGTAAACTCATCCACTGTTACTTGATACGTCTGATTTTTGAAAAACTAGGATTTTTTCTTAACGAGTAACTAATAAAATCACTCTGTTAATTAGTCAATTGTTGTGGAAGCAGGCCGCTTATTTTAGTTTATTGTAGGAGTAAAATATGCAGTTAGGTCAGCAGAGACTAGCTAAGCCTTGTAAAGCTGCTTACATTGTATTAGAGAACCTGTAAAGTAAGGGGAGGCTCATTATTTCTTCTTCAAAGTTATTTCAGGCACTTCAGTCACTGTGAAGTGCAGAAGATCCCACTTTAGAAGAAACCCAAATACTAAAAAAAAAACAAAAAAACCAAAGAAATTATCACTGCAAACAGTAAAAAGATCTGTCAATAGGAAAACAGTGCAATAGTTTGATGTTTGGGGAAAAAATATAAATACAGAATAAAAATGTCCCGTTTCTAGAGAATCCAAGCAGAGTATTCAAGCAGTGCTATTAAAAGTCCACTTTTTTCCTGCTGAGTCTCTGAATTCCGACAGTTTTGCTACACTGAGGTAATCACCTTTGCCTTGTTTGAATATGTTCCAGAAGCTGCCATCCAATCTGTTCGGGTTAAGTATTAAAGTCAATAAACACGTAATTTGAATGCGGCCGCACTGAGATGACCATGCTGCCGGACAGCGTGGCTTCCTAGATAAAAGTACTAGCCAGTCGTCAAGACGCAGTAGTTAACTAGTCAAAGGTTTTTCGGTCTGGGGCTTTTTGACCAAGGGGCGTTTTACCAAGAGGGTCTGTCCCAGCCTGGGTGCAGTTGGGGACCGCAGGTGTGACTCCGCATCCCAACTGGAGATGGGCAAGCGAAAGCACAGAGCAGCGAGGTTGTGAGCGAAGGGTGTACGCATAACACGGGGAAAAAACACATTCGTTTACGTTGGTGTTGGGTTTGGAGGGTTATTAACTAGTTAATTGGTTGGTTGGGTTGTGTGTGCAACATTTGTTACTCCGCTGCAGGTGTTTGAGTGAAAGCTGGGAATGGAGGAAAAAGACTGATTTTGAAGGGTGTTATGTGGACAATTCCCTTTGAAAGGTGCATGAAGCGAGATGCTTAACCTTGCATACATGCTGCTGTGCCCAAGTTTCCAAAGGGACTAATGGTTGTCCTACCTCCCCAGAAGGTACCGAGCAGCCCCGCTCTGAGACCCAGGCTCACCACAGAGCTTTTGGTATCGGAAAAATGCAGGCATGTGCGGTCACTGTCCACTGGGAGTACTAAGACAACACTGCCCAGTACATTCTTCATGAATATATATATATATTCAGACATATATAAACCTTATATATGAGACCTTAGAGCACCTTCCAGTACCTGGGGGGCATACAAGAAGGCTGGGGGGGACTTTTTACAAGGGCGGGGAGTGACAGTGATATCTTGCAGAAGATAATCTAATCCACATAAAATTATATTGGAAGACTAAAGAAGGGGAAGTCTAAGGTAAGATAGGGAATTGCATCTGTTGCCTGTATTTATTGCATTTATTGCCTATTTGTTTCAGATTCAGTGCTTCAGCGGGCTTGTTCAGGATTTCTTACGTGGCTGTGCTGTAAAGGCAGGACATGAAGGAATATGGTGCTGGAGGTACCATTGTGTTGGTGAGACACATGACCTCGGTTGAGCCCACATGCAGTCATAAGAGGACGTTTGCTGGCTTGGGTGAGGTCTTAGGGCCTGTGGTGACAGGACAAGGGGTAATGGGTTTAAATTTAAAGCAGGGAGATTTAGATTAGATATCAGGAAGAAGTTCTTCCCGGAGAGGGTGGGGAGGCACTGGGACAGGTTGCCCAGAGAAGCTGTGGATGTCCCATCCGTGGAAGGGTCCAAGGCCAGGCTGGATGAGGCTTGGAGCAACCTGGTCTGGTGGAGGGTGTCCCTGCCCATGGCAGGGGGTGGGACTAGATGGTCTTTAAGGTCCCTTCCAACCCAAACCATCCTGTGATTCTATGATCCTCTTTGAATTTCTGTTTGAGTAATTATGTTGTACCCACCCTGCCTAAAGTTCCCTGTAAAGTCTTAATCAGTCCCAGTTCCTCTAAGTCCTTGAGCAAATAATTTCATTCCCTGTCACTTTTTGCTGTCTGTGAAGAGGTAGGGATGATATTTGAGGCTTTCACTGGCGTGCCATCAGGGTGAATTTATTAATTTTGGGATGCACTTAGGTATGGACTGAATTACGTCACTACCCAAACAGAAGAGTACCAGTTTTTAAAAGAGTGGATGCAGTATGTGTGGGCTGATGATGAAGGTTGTGTGTGACCTTTTGGTTTGCTAGAGTAGGGATGGTGAATGATATACCAGGAATAACAAGGTTCATCTCTGAAATGCTTTTCTGAACCTAATGAGTGACTGGCTAAAAGTTAGAAACACCAAGTATGATCTTTTATGGGGTTTAGTATTTATTTATTTTTCCAATTTTTTAGAATTGCACTAAAAGCCAACAGTTGTCGGCGGTGAGTCAGAGAGGCTAATCGTGTCTCCCACAAAAAAATCCACAAGATTTTTCAATTCATACGATTTCTATTCCACCTCCATGGAGTTCAGTGCTAGTGAAAGGTGTTGGGTGAACAGTCCTGACAACGACCATTTTCTGTCAAAGTAGCACGCTGCGGTGACCCTTCTCTGCTTTGCTTTTCTGCTGAGAGCAGATTGTAAGGCTTATTTCTTGCTAAGCGTGGGCTTGATGCTACCAACTCATCTGGCGCAGCTTATCAAAGAGTCTTCAGGTAGTAATGACCTTTGGTCGCAGTCGACGTGGGCCAGATCTGAACTAACAAACTGTAAAAGGATCTGTATCCCATTACCAAACCACTATCCGGTCTTCCTCATTAACATTTTAGTGGCAAAAGTTCAAATGAGTTATTTCATTAATAGTCATGAAACTAATTACATTGAAGTGCATCTGTCAGTAGTAAAGGCAACTGACTTTTGTGCTTCTGAATAAATTCAGTCTGCATTAGGAAATGTTATTCTGCCTCTAAATGAGAGAAATCCATTGCAAATCATGAAGAGGTATTAAAAAGGAGAATGCAGATGTGTCCTAAATGTGATGTGCTCGATGTCGCAGTTCCCTACTGCAGTCAATTAATGAAATGAATAATCAGAAGTGTGTTTGAGTAGGGGAAGGGTCTTGGGCAATATTTTGTGCCTTATTTCCTCCTGCAGACACTGAAAAGTCTGTAAGATGAAAAAGGTTGCAAGGGCAGGACGGTTGTCATTGACTTGGATAAACTCAACCGAGTATCAAGATTAGTTTGGATGTGTAGAAATGAGAAATCAGTACTCTGAGGACATCTGACCGGCGTCCACAAGGTATCTGTTCAAGTGATTTCCATGGGAATGCCGCACCTGATTATGTCTAAGGAAATGGACAGATTTTCTTTGCTCAAGATCACCGGCAAGTTTGTGATGGAGCAGCTCTAGTTTTCTACACATTAATCCATCAGCCCAAGACTTCGCTGAGTGTGAGTTTGTCCACCACATCACTCCCATCGCTCTGGTCATTTATGGTTCAAGAGGTGTTTAGTAGGGCCAGTGAAACAACCTGTTCCTCTGCTGGTGTGCAGGTAGATGAGGGAGCTGCTCCGCGCGAGACACAGGAATAGGTGTAACCTAGAACTGGTTTGTAGACAAGTCTCAAGGGTTTCCAAACCATTAAGCTGTTCCCCTACAGTCACAGATTGAGAGTTGGCTGGATTGGCCCCAAGGAGAGATCTTTGCTAAGGATCATCCCAGAGCACCGTATTTATAATCCTAGACCCTGGGAGACATCGTTTGCTCTGCAGTCTAAGATATGTTTGTCTCTTGCGTGGGGTGAGCGAGTGGAGGAAGAGGGAGAAAGGGGAAGAAGCCATAAATCAGTTCCTGCTAATTCGTGCCGTTGGGTAGCATTCCCCCCCAGAAGGGACTCAAAAGCAAAAGTGGGAATGTGGCCAACTCTATTTTTGTCCCGCAGTCTCCTGTCTGTAATGCAAACGGCACCGTCCTGTTGGGGAGAGAAGTGAAAACATTCAAGGGTGTGAACAGTAGCAAGGTTACACAGGTATTTGGGGGAGGTGAACCCGTTTGTATATTAATTATGAGCTGAAGTCAGCTGCGTTTGCAAGGAGCCCACTGTTAATAGGGAAAAGTACTGTATATCAGTGTATGGTACCTGTATGTGAGTATGTAATAAAAGTAACTGCTAGTTATGACTGAATCTATCCATATTCACATGTCTGTGTGTGTCTCATGGTACTGTGGCAGCGTGACGGAGATGCTCCGAGGGCTGGAGCCCCTCTGCCATGGGGACAGGCTGGGAGAGTTGGGGGTGTTCAGCCTGGAGAAGGGAAGGCTCTGGGGAGACCTTAGAGCCCCTTCCAGTGCCTGGGGGGCTACAAGAAAGCTGGGGGGTGACTTCTTCCAAGGGCAGGGAGTGACAGGACAAGAGGTAACAGGTTTAAACTGAAAGAGGGAGGTTGAGAAGCTGTGGGTGCCCCATCCCTGGCAGTGTCCAAGGCCAGGCTGGATGAGGCTTGGAGCAACCTGGGACAGTGGAGGGTGTCCCTGCCCGAGGCAGGGGCTGGCACTGGATGGTCTTTAAGGTCCCTTCCCACCCAAACCATTGCTGTTATTTTTGTGGTGTTAACAGGCTGTAGCAAACACGACTGTGTTACAGACACACTGCAGGAGACAGTGTCTCCAAAGTTTAAGACAAGGCAGATACTGAAAATATCATTATATGTTTGATTTACATCCGAGTAACTAAACTGAGATACTTCAAGTTACCTACAATGGGTTTAATGAGGTGGTACTTAGTGTGTAACATACACACTGTATCCAGTGGGCTGTTGCGATATACCAAAAATGAAGCTCAGTTACTTTTACTTCCAGTAAGTTCTGGTTTTATTTCTGTTCATCAGATGTACTATGGAGTCTTGTGGCAAGAAAAACCTGTACTAGAGTAATGAAGGAGTTAGTTACTCAGTGCAGATTCACAAGCTGGCACCAGTACAGCTGCGGTCTCATACTGCCACGAATGCCAATGAAATGAACTGTGATGTGAACTGAACTCAGTTGTGTTGGACGAGCCAAAAATTCATAGAAAGAGACAAATTGGGTTTTTTCTTTAATAGAAACATTTTGTGTGTAAATTCCTCAGCAGCCTGGGGTCTTCTTGGCTTGTCTCGAGGGGACAGTGCGGCACCAGGACCAGGGGTGACACCACCTGCGTGCCACGAGTCACGCAGGCCTGATGTCCAGGAAAGGGGACGGCAAGCCTGATGTCCAGGAAAGGGGACAGCAAGCCTGCAGCCGTGTCTGTCCCCTTCTTGCTCTCCGCTAATGACTGTTGTCCATGCCGAGGCAGTCAATGGCTTCAGTTCACTCTTGCGGTTGACCAAAGCAGGGACGTGCTCCGATGTGTAGTTCCCCTCTTCAGGTACCTTTGTTTAACTCACCCCTGGAAGCTGGGCCATGGGGATTTTTTAGATGAGCAATAGCTTTTTCATATGTTTCTTTTTCAGTCAGTAGGCAGTTTAGATACAGCCAACACACCCATTTAGGGAGTGGTAGCCTTACCAACCGCGTCAGCCAAGAACAGTACTGAATGCTTTAGGGGTACCACAGGGAACCCCAGGGAAAGGGAACAGATGTTCAATGTACCTCTGCCTGTGAAGGGGTCACACAGGAGGCGAGATCACCGAAAGCTGCCCTGTCCCATGAAAAGGTTGTTTAACTAAGAAAAAATATGAGATGGGGGAGCAAGAAATGAAATAAGATTGTTAAAGCTGTTGAGTTTTGCTGTCCGAGTTCAGGATGGGAGATGATAAAAACATTATCCACCAGCTAATATGCAACTTTTCCAAAGTGCTCTGAAATCGCAAGGAATTTTCCATGAATGCCCCTGGGCTGTGGACCCAGACCTGAGCACTTCTCGGGCAGTAAGAGCGAGGTACGATCTCTCCTACTTCTGTGCAGTTTCACCACGTATTTTGGCAGCGTTTGGCCTCCTCTCACTGTTATTTCCCACCGGACCTGTGCAGATAAAGAGGACAGGATACAAATATGTTTGTTATTTGACAGGCAGCAGAGCAGCTTTGCCTGCAGCATTTATGTTTGGCTTGGAGTTGCTGAGCTGTATTTCCCAGCTGTAGAGATAAATGCTTTCTGCCCGGCTTATGCCCTAAGCAAGGGTTGTTCCCTCCCCTCCCTGCCCAGTAACTTGCAGTAATCTATGCTACTGCTATTTTTTCTTGATGCAGGTATGGTCACAGGCAGACAGTTACATGGAAGAGCAAAGTGTGCATCTTCTACGTGTGAATTTACAACTGGGAGCAAACACCAGCTCGGCAGCCCTGTCGACGCGCGGGTTGATGGGTGCAGGTCTCTCCTCACCACCTCAGCCATGACCCGGGCTGACCCGACCTGGAGTGAGAGAGTGACTCAGTTAATTCCCCTTCAGCCCTTCTCGCGGCCGCTGCAGTGATGGTTGAGGTTACTGAGTGCCGCCCGTGCAGTGCTGTCCTGTAGGAGGTCCCTTGGGAAGGGGGTTGAGACTATTTGTCAGCATCAGCTGGTAACAACTTTTAGTTACCAAGTCTTCCAGCTCAGATAAATATTATCTCCAAGAGCCAGGCTCCCTTTCTCTCTCCTTTCTGCACACACGGTGTAGGAGGACCAAACCCCAAAATCTGTACTTCTGTGGTGAGGCATAAGATGCCGCTGATCCAAACCAAGCCAAATGAAAACGTGCTCTTGTTACAAGTGACATATTTACTAGAAACTGGGCCAGCAAATAGTTTAGTGCCCAGAAATTCACCGTTGTCAGCCGAAATCAATGCACTGATGCAGCAAAATAAATGAAGAGAAAGGAGAGGAATCCACAAACGGGCACAGCTCGGTGAGGTTTTCCAAGTGAGGTGTTCCAGCGTTTTGCTCCGCGTTACCTTGCGAACCGGAGCCCTCCGAACCGTTCGTGTAGCTGCAGGGATGCCGAGCACTGAGCAAAGCCGGGCTTGGGGCGGTGCGGGAGCCTGCTCTGGGTCAGCTGCCATGCTGCGTTCTGCCGGCGAGGGAGACGGGCACATGGGGGAAGGGAAGTGCAGGCCAGTAAAAAGGCTGCATTTCTGCTGTGAGTCAGCCCCAAAGGAATGTTAATTTTAATTTATTTGTTTTGGGTTGAGCTACCAGCGTTTATTCATGCAGCCGAACCCCCTGGGTCTACAGAGCGCTGTGCCGGAGGCAGGCTCGGTGCCTTGCCAGGGACCGCTTTGGGATCCCTGCTGCCAGAGCAGCTCCAGCCCGTCTCAGCGTCCAGAGTAACGTGTCCCAGGCATTCTCCCACCTCCTGGCACTGTGTCAGAGTGGTTTGGACCGCCCTGGTCTGCAGGGACCCTCCAGACAAGAGACCAGCCTTTGCTGCTGTGGCTGCAGGGAAGCAGAAGGGATGCAGAAGAGGATATACCAGCTGGGCTGGGTTGACAGTCGCTATATGGCTGTGCAAGGGCAGACAATCTCTCTGTCCCTTAATGCTTGCATACTTAATTTTCCTTTCCTTCTTTCCTTCTCTGAATGTCTCTTCCTTGCGGATAACTCCGCAGCTCTCGGGATGCGGTCTGTAGGAAGGTGCCTGCACAGAGGATGGCCGTACGTGGTTGTTTCCAAGCTGTCGGGCCACGCCAGAGTCTCGGTCAGAGTTTCGCTGTGTACTTCTTGCTCAACGAGTCCCAGCCTTGCAGCCTGGGGGGGGTTTGCATTGGCACTGCAAGTGCCAGAAAGCAAGGGAGAAGCTTTAGCAGGGGCCAGGTGTGCATGCTTGGTGTACTCTGGGGTAGGGTAGGGATGAGACTTCTCTGCCACCTCCATGCATCACACACAGCTAAAGCAAGCACCATCAAGCCTTTCCTCTCCTGGGTCTCTATTCCCAGTGACCACTTTCAGGGCAGTCATCCTGGAAGCGATGGGGTGCAAGGCAGGAGTGCCCAAGCCCAGATTTATTTCGTAAGGGACCTGCAGGGTCATGCACTCCTAACCTGCTCCTTAATTTTCTTTTTCTCCCAACTTGCCGAACTCCATCTTTAAAGCAGTCAAACCTTTTTACGCTTGTAAAGCAGTGTCTCCCAGAGTTTGGATGTCCTAATGGATGGGAGTCGTCTTCCTGCCCACACGCGGTGGTGGCTGGCGTCTGCAGGTTTGTTCTGGTGCCAAGAGAACTGGGGAGATTATCTACCTTCCTCACCTTCCCTCTTGCATGAGAGCAGACTCAACCTGCCAGGTTTTTTTAAATAGATGTGTAGCAGGGAAGTTGTTCGAGCCTATATAAGGCATTGGGATCTCTTATTTTATTTTTTAATTTAAAGCATATGCAGTTAGCACACGCTGAGAATCGATAGCCTTTCAGACCTTCCGTGATCAGCCGCCACCCGCTGTGTTTGTTGTGATGGATTTGCCCCAGCCCTCATGCTGCAGACTGTTTCTCGCTGTTATTTTGTTAGTGTTTATCATTTAATACGAATGCAGAAATCCCTCAATCATTTAAGCCACTCGCTCTTTCCCAAAGGAAACAAGGCTGAAAAGTAAGGCTGTATTTAAGCAGAGGCAGCAAAGCCTTTTCCCAGTCTTAAAAATGGAAATGGCATGCGAAAGGCAGCTGCGGTATTTTTTTTTTTTAAATGCAGAGAAGCATGTTTCCTTTTCATTCATTAATTATAAAAGAGAATTCACCCAGGAGGGTCTTGTTAAACAAGTCTGGCATTGAAGGGGAGAAAGAAAGAAAAGAAAAGGACCTGCCTTCGCTCTTTAGCTGCTTGACCCGACTCACAGCCGTGACTGGGATTCAGTTTCCTTCACATTTTTGTTTTCACGTTTTTCCTCCATTTCTGTAGTCCAGCCCTGACAGCGTTGGGAATGATGATAGAGCTGTGTATTTTGTTCCCAGACACACCACAAAACCAACAGTTTGGAAACTTAGGGGTCAGGTATGGACCTATTTCACGTGACAAATGCTTGCCCCTCACTGGCAGGCCTCTGCGGGGACTTCCACTTCCCAACCTCGCTGCCGGTCTGCTCGCCTATTCCCAGACCTGTCAGAGCCGAATATTTCCCCAGCCCAGCTTACCTCTTTGTAAAAACGTTTAATTCGGAGGAAGCAGAGTTTTTTCCCCCAGATATGGCAGGAGGGTGACCTCCTGAAGTCGCCGAAACGTCTCATGCAGAGCTTCAACCTACCACAGTTCTTGGTCTAAAATTGTTCCCCCAGAGGGGCCATTTGGAGACCTCATGAGTTTTGCTGGTGAACCAACTAAACAGTGGGGGAGCCCTCCTTGTGTGAAGGAGCCCTGGTCCTTTTGGGTTCAGAGACCCCTGCATGCCACGAGTTTTCCAGGACTCTTCACGCTGTCCAAGATGCACTAGCGTACAAGAATGAGCCCTGCCAGCATCTCTCAGGACATCAAGCCTGACGTGACAGTATGCTGTCACTTTTCAGTTGTATTAGCATGTTAGTATTACCAGTATTACTTGGTTTTTGTTGGTATTATTTAACAGGATTGAGTGGGAAATAGAAGTGGGATTTATTCTTCTCCCCATCCAAGCAAACGGGCGCTTCTGAGACGTGTTACAGTGCTACGGGGATTTTGGTGGCTATCAGCACAATATCTAAACATACAGAAGAGAGAAGCACAAGCGTTTAAGTAGTGGGGACTGGTGCTGTTGTGACTGAAGTCTGGTTAGGTCTACCACCTGGTTTGTAGCCACGTAACACCCTTGTTTTATTTAGGGCAAAAGCTGCCGGAGGTGGGGCAGGATGGGTGGAATGGAGGCCCTAGCACGGATCCAGCATTTTTCAGAAATGTAGATGAGAAGCTCAAAGCTCTATTTATAAGAATTCAACCCCCAAAAGAACAAACTTCTGTAACTGTGGGTCTGATACATCTTTGAGCAAGTCACCAGTGTCGTGTGAGATATTGTTAAATACCTACGGCGGGGAGATGCTGATTCTTTTCGCTGATACGCTTTTAGTTAGAGGGACTAACCCATAAACCGTGGGCTGAAAACAAACAATTTGCAGTGAATCACAGGACTGAAGGTGTGTTTTCTTGCTAGCCTCTGCTTGGGCGAGGGGCGCAGGCGCTGTGCTGGGGTTGCTGCTCGGGGCGCTGGAACCACGTGCCAGGTTCTGCCTGCTCAGGGGCTGAAACTGCTGAACCAAAAAGGCACTTTGAACATGGACTTGCTGCCTTCTCGGTAAAAGACAGAGGACTTGGAACTCTTTTTGGGCACAGGAGCATGTCTCTGTCTGTCAGTGGTTGTTGGTACAGGTCAAGGTCTCAAAAATATTTTAGTTTCCAGTGGGATGGAGTCACAGCCAGAGAAATCAAAGTGGAAAAACATTTGCAATGGGGAGGGAGGGGTTTCACAGGCATCGGTCCATAAAACATGAGTAAACCCTTTCCCTTTGGCGTTTTCAATTCAAGACTGGCTGCCTTTTGGAAAACATGCTGTAGTGAAATCTCGGTACAGATGCAGAGTAATTGTGAAACTCTCTGATCTGCATTTATAGTGTGCTTACACTCATGAATCTCCAAGTAGACTACAGCTAAAGGAAAAAAAAAATCACCCAAACTAAAGGCAGTAAACATTAGCAAACGGCAGTTTGCTCTAGGGTATCATGAAAGTGGAAAAACTTGTTGAATACGCAGCGTTACAACTTTTTCTCTGGGCACTTGAGTGAGCTGGGTGGCAAATACGCAGTTGCGTTGATCATTACCAACCTCAAAGAGATAGCATTTACCTTTCCCAAGGAGAAAGGCTTGTAAAAGCAAGCTATTGCTAATGTGTACTTAATGCACAGAAACTGGAGTGCCCGGCTCGTGGAGGCTGCGGTAGGCACCTGGAGCATGCTGATTTAGCAAGAAGGAGTCGGGATGACCTGGCTTAGTGTGTGAGAGTTGTGTGGCAGGGCTGCTGGGTGCAGGGAGAAGGAGGGTGACCGGTCCCAGGGCGGTTTTTCAGTTCAGACACTGGAGCACCTCAGGACACCCTCTGGGAAAACAGTATCTTTGGGAAAATCACTTTCTTTCCCCTCTCTGGCCCACCAGATCCTTCACACAGGTGCCAAAGGACCCATATTCCCTTTGCAAATGAAAGAAGAAACAGCAATAGAGCATCCTTGAATGAGATGGTGATGTAAACTGTGGGTATGCCATCGGGTCATAACATGACAAGGACAGTGGGCAGATGCAAGAGGATTTATTTGTGCTCTTACAACAGCCGAATGAAAGACAAGTGGCAAGAATAGGTGATGGGAATAAAAGGTATTCCTCCATGCTAGCTGTGTGATACAGAAGTTAATTTAGGAGTGGCCTGGCTTTTTACTGGAACAGATTATTTATTTTACCTTTCGCCATAAGTTAGAAAACCTGCCACGGAGAGAAGTTTGAGCAAAACCCACCAGTCACGGCAGTATTCAGTGGTGAACAAAGCAATTAAGAAAAAAAATAGTAAAAGGAATATGTTTGGAGATAAATGTAAAACAAGTTTTGGTTATGTGATCTTTGGAAAAAACCCAAAGGTCAGATAATTTATTTCTCCACCTTCATGGGAGGCTACTTTAGGTTTAAAAAAATCTGAAAGGGTATCACTGGCATGCTAACAGGCTTTCCTATTCATTTGCAGTAACCTGCTTCTCCCTTTTGCCCCGTCATGACCATGGCCATTAAATTCTGACTGTTGTGGTATTTGAATTGTTTAAAAACATATTTTATTTCCTTCCTTTGCTCCCTTTATCTGCCTGTCTAGAAGAGCTTTTCCTTCTCGCGGTGTCAAGTACGCAGCCACTTCCACCGTAGTCCAGATTCCTCGCCTTGTTTGCCCGTGGTTTCTTTCCTTTTGGCATCTCCTATCTTTTAACTGGTCCCCCGTGACCAAGATTTGGGAGAGACTCGGACAGGCCACTCTCTGTGGGTATATAACACTTTAATGTTATACTTGCTAATCCTTTAGTAACCTGGGCTCTTTATACCGTGATGGAAAGTGAAATACCGCTAAGCAGTTTAGCATCCCATCTGATGAGGTGGGGCGGGGGGGCTAAGGGCAGGATGTAGTCAGCTCAGCCATCCTAGCTGGAAGCAAGAGAGAGATCCAAACTCTTTAGTTTGGGAGAGGCTGTGGGTCCTGCCCCCTCGCGAGAGAGCCGGGGGTGCCCGTGCCAAGTGGGAAGCTGTAGGCAGAGGTGGAAAGCCAGAACAAGCTGTCACAAACATACTGCTGACAGGATAGAGATAAGCTACACTAATGCCGTGTACTTTGTACTGCCTGGTGCCACTCCTGCTGGTTTATTCCCATTGTTTCAGGCTGGTTCAGGGCTGCAAGCGGGATGTCTGCGGGAAACGCCCCAAAAAACGGCCGGGCTATTGTGTTTAGTTGAGGGATGGGTGCTGGTGATTGTGCAGTTTGCTGTGTTCCTCTGTCACGTCTTCATTTCCAAGACACGTTTAAGAATGTCATCGTGCCTTTAAGGATGTCATCCTGCCTCTTAAATTTTGTCCACGATGGATCCTGAAAACTCTTGACAGTAATTAGAAAATTACTTTATCGCTATTCCTCACAGTGTTTTACGTTTTCTCCTCAAATAATTTTAGTTGGATTCAGGCCAGTTTGCCTCTTCCTTTACCTTTGAAAGGGTCTGCTCTAAAGGTACTGCCGTGACTGATTTTGAGTAGAGCGATTATGAATTTAACGAGGAAGCTATAGGTCGTGGTCAATGACATGGGAATCATGACGGATTGGAAGTACCGGGAAATTTATTAGCAGATTAGTCTGGGGGCCTGGAGCCTCCGCTGGGAATGAAAAGCATAAAATTCTTACGTAAGTAGCGTCGAGGTTTAGTTCGTGGAAATGCCATTTGATAATGATCATGTAGCTGGCTAATGCACAGGGCTACTGGGCAAGCCGCAGAGCGCGGTGTTGTAAGGAGGTAGCAGCGTGTAAACCTGCCTCCTAGCTACTCCGAACTGCTCCCAGTTGCAGGTGTCGAGCACTGCAAAAGCACATTTGTATTTGTCCTGACCTGCTTCCTAGTTGATTAAGAAGGAAAATGGCTTTTTGGCAGGGCTTTCTGTTTTACAGAGTTGGGTGAAAAGATTATGGCAAGATTGGCCCATTTTTTTTTTCCTGGGTTTTGCTGGTTTCCTATCTGTCAAGAGTTGGGTCCTGTTCCCTGCAGCGTTTCCATCAGCATCCTTTGTCACTTGATCTCTCAGCACTAGACAAAGGTCAGACGCCCTTGAAGATTTTATTAGATACATCACGCAGTCCTGGACATCGCGTATCAGAAAGTACTGCGGGACCAGTCAGAGCAGGCAGTTGTTCTCCAGATGACCTGATTTTTCGTCACTATGCTGGAAAACATTCTTTCATTTGCTTCTCTACCAAAATGTCCTTTTTTTTTATGAGCTCCATTTGCTCCCTTCTCTTCCACAGGGCATGGGAGCATTTACAGGGTTTGAAAGCAAGACATTTTATTCTGCAGTTCCGTTACTGCAGTGTTACTGGTACCAGAATCCCCCTTTAATCAGGCCTAGGCCACAGAATGGCATTGCTGGCTTGCTCTCATCTGTCTATATGATTTTAGGTCTTTAGATGGGGAGGAAAAGCCTGGAGCAGGGAAGGCTCCTGGAAGACCTTATAGCACCTTCCAGTGCCTGGTGGGGGCGACGAGAAAGCTGGAGGATGACTTTTTCCAAGGGCAGGGAGTGACAGGACAAGGGGTAATGGGTTTAAATGGAAAGCGGGGAGATTTAGATTGCACATCAGGAAGAAATTCTTCCCAGAGAGGGTGGGGAGGCACTGGGACAGGTTGCCCAGAGAAGCTGTGGGTGCCCCATCCCTGGCAGTGTCCAAGGCCAGACTGGATGGGGCTTGGAGCAACCTGGGCTAGTGGAAGGTGGGACTGGATGGTCTTTAAGGTCCCTTCCAACCCAAACCATTCTATGATTCTATGATAAGTGTATATTCTAATTTATTATGATTTCTGGCATCCCCTCAGTTTGGTTTCCTCCAGCATAATTTGTTTTCAGGCGCTGAAAGAGTTACAAAGCGATCCTTTCCATAAGGTGTTCACCAAGCCCTGTCTGTAAGGGCTTATTTGTACGGGAATTTTGGCTGCCCAGTTTCTAGGGCTGCACTCTGCTCCACGGGAGAATCTTGCATGTCTTTTTTGGCTGGGAGCGCTCTCAGGAAAATCAGAACGGTTTTTGTTTGTTTGTGTTGTGCAATCCGCTGGCGGTTGTAGCAACATCGTTTTCAGAGGTTGTATTGCAGAAGGCTGGAAGGGAGCAGTGTCTGCTGGAATGTCTTTCTAGGGCGAATAGATAGAAAAACAACACGCTGCTTCCTCACAATCCCTGCGTTTTCCATGTTTCATTTTGAATGACTGCTTTTTTTTTCTGCTTGAATATTTTTTGAGATCCAACAGACATTATTTCCAAGACTGTTTACAAGTTGTAGTGGTAGAGAGACCCAACCATGCCACTGCGGTGCATGGGCTTCCCTGCAGATGCAGGGGCAAAGGTAGCTTTAGTAAAGTGTTCTTAGTGATGTGCTACTCGTTGGGTTGTGTCCTGTTAAATAAATAAATATCCCCAAAGCAATGAAAAAAAAGCAACACTCATCTATATAAATAACCTTTCAGAGTTGCTTCAGTGATCTTCCTGGATCTGCAGGCCGTATGTTGATGTACTCCTTTAATTGTAAACTTATTAAATGTTATAACCATTGATTGGTTTGATCAGATAAAGCAGATTGAATGAGACAGTATGGAGATGTCGTTATTTTCACGCTATGTCCGTGTGACATACCTCCGCTAGCATCTTCATTAACTGCTTTTAGGTGAGACATGGGTGCAGGCAGCAGGACTCCAACTGGGAGAGATGTAGGTTAGTAGTCTCCAAGTTCAGTTGCAGCTGGGTTTACGAGCTCCAAGTTTTTACAGTGGAGGCCAGAGGTTTAAATTTTACGTTGATGAAATTAAAAGTGAAAGTACTGTAGCTTTTCATCAGAACTGCAGTGCCTGTGACCTACATTGGCTTCCCTGCTCTCCGCCGTCTCTCCACCGACTGCCTGACATCCCCAACAAAGCCTGGGGAAACCCACTGAGGGTCCAAGGGGACACCGGGACACCCCGCTTTGTCACTTGTTATAACCCCAAGTCTTTGTATGATTTCAAACCCCAAAGTTTTGGAGGTTGTTTCGGGTTTTTTTCCTGAAGAGCTTTCCATTTGAGGGGTAATTTTCTCTTGTGATGTTGCTTGTATTTGGGATTGTAGCTTGTTGGTTTGTTCCGTTAACAAGGAGGCTTATAAAGAACGAGGGACTTCAGGCACTTCAGAGCTGAGTTTGCCTCTTCTATCTGAAACAAAAATTGTCCTTGAATTTTAACTTTTTTAAATTTTGGTTTTCCCACCCTTACGCTTCTCTTACATTTTCCCACTGCAAAGGGAAAGCAAGAAACATTTGCTGCTGCTGGTTTTGTCCCTAGCTGCACACAGTTCATGGCTTAATAACGCTGTAACACGTATATTCTGCAAGCACGCGTGTGACAAACTACTGCAAACGCATTTCGACAAAACAAAGGGAACCGTCAGGGAGGTGCAGGACATGAGCCACCTTCCCCCGTGCCTCCCCACTGCCGTGCCCGTGTTTCTCCTCTCTGTGGTTTTAGGGCTGCTGCCTGCCCTGCCAACGGCATGAGCGGGGAGTGCTTTCCTGCTCCTGGGTCGGATCGAATGCGACGTGGGGGGAGGCTCGAGTGGGCACAGCCCCTTGCTCCCCAGGGAGGATGCCCATGCAGGTTGACTGGGGATGTCTCCAGCTGGACCACAGTGGGTTGTGACCTGGTGGGACACCACAGAATTGTAGTTGTTGCTCTACTGTTTGGAGGTAGCTGGTCCTGCAGCTCCTCCCCCTTTCCCGCTCCAACCTGGGCACTGGGGGACCTGGGCTTCAGGCTGTGCCGTAGCTCAGCTGTTGGCACTCATGGAGCAGGGAATTCTCACACAAGTCCTCCTCCTCCATCCTTTTTGGCCATGTCGAGCTTGGGACGTTTCCTGCAGCAGTCCTTCTGGCAACTTCCCAGCTCTGTGTTTCCTTCCATTCTGTGGGTTAAGGAGTTGGGCAGATGATCCAGGTGATGGGAGTAGGACCCCAGAGAAAAGGCAGATGTAAGGGAATAGCAATCCCTGGCTGGGAAGTGTTTCTAGGACCCTGACTCCTCTTCCCTTGCTCCCATCAGGGAGGGGGGTGCTTGGGGAGCTGCCCCAGCCTTTGGGGGGAGCACAGACCTACGTATCTGAGAGTACCTGTCGTGAGGAGGCTGAAATAGTCTTTTTAAAGGCAAGCTTTAGAAATCAAGGGATCAGATGATCAGTATGAGATACGTCCCTGTTTACTCTCTGAGAGCCTATTACGTCAAAGACCATCATCAGTGAGTCAGCTACCCATGTGTGTGACTGTCGTCGCTGCTCTAAATATAAATGTCAAAGGATATTGAGCTGTAGGAATAAATCAGACTGTGTTGACATGAGTGTGAATCAGACAGGTCTTCCTCTTCTGCATGTCCTTCTCTCTTATTACGGCTGGTATGGTCAACGGGAAATAATGCACAAACCCAAATCCAAGCCAGGAGTACAGGTTATATTTTCATATGCAGATCTGGCATATCCACACATTGGGTCTTTTCTTGCTGGTTCTGTCAAAATTATATCTGGGAAGAGAGAGGGAAAGGTTTGCTTTGACAGTATTTCTGAGGTAGAAACACCGAGAGACTGAGAAGCGTTTTCACACCCTTTTTTATACATGCAGAATGTGTGATTTTTAAATAAGCACCAGAGAGGAGTTAACTTTGCCAAGGCTACCAGCCACTGCTTGTGAGCCATGGGCACAGGTGTGCCGTGCGGTTTACACTGGTTTGGGTTAAAGCACTTGTTGTGTTTTAACCCCAGTCAGCAACTAAGCACCACACAGCCGCTCGCTCACTCCCCCTTTCCCCAGTGGGATGAGGGAGAGAATCAGAGGACAAGGTAAGAAAACTTGTGGTTGAGAACAGTTTGATAATTGAAAATAGTGAAATAAGGATACTACTAATATTAATAATAATATGTAATTAATCTACTACTGCTACTGCGTAAGGAAAAGGAAAGCAACATTAGAAAAAACCAAATGATACAACCACTCACCAGCCAACGACCGATGCCCAGCCAGTCCTCGAGCAGCGAGAGCCAGAACCAGAGAGAGAGCCAGCCAGAGTCTAATAGACCCGGTAGCCCTGATAGCCAACCCCTCGGGTCAGCTCCCCCCAGCTTACATACCGAGCATGACGTTTGATGGCATGAAGTGTCCCTTTGGTCAGTTTGGGTCAGCTGCCCGGGCTGTGTCCTCTCCCAGAAGAAGCTTCTTGTAGAGAAGAAGCTGGGAACACAGAGGCAGCAGGAGAAACTCCTTGGCTTAATGTAAACATTGCTTGGCAACAGCTAAAAATATTAGTGTGTTGTCAACATTCTTCTCAGCACAAACCCAAAACATGACCTCATACCAGCTACTGTGAGGAGAATTAACTCTATCCCAACCAAAACCAGCACAGCGCTTTAATTAGACTCTGAGTTAGGAGTTTCAGTTATAAACACCAGTGGTGGTTGTTTTTTGTTGTAAGCTGGGAGAAACGGGTAAGAAAAGTACCTTATATTTCATCTTACTGAGTATCCTGGGTTTTGTCTTTTTTTTTTTTTTCTCTCCCTCAGTAAAATATATTTTTTAAAGTCAAGAAAATGGTGATGAAGGCGGCCAAAAGAAAAACATTGGGAGCCTGAAATTGCCTGTTTACTTGCCAGAAGCACTCTGCTCTGGCAACTGCAGTGGGGTTTTTTTTCACCTGTTGTGCTCCCCTTACAGCATATGCAGAACTGGTAATGAATTTTATAATGAAATCTGCCTGTGTAAATACGTCTTGATAAAAAAGGGTTTTAAACCTTTTAGAATGTAAATAGAGGGGGATAACACTGTTTCACTTCACTACTGCCCTACTGAATGCTGTTTTGGGGATAATCCTGTATTACATGGTAGAGGATAGTTAAAAGATCTATGATAAGGTTATCCTTTGTGCATTTCTATAAGGTTTTCCTTAATGGTCTAAGAAAATCTTATGGAAATACTAACTTTTACAGCACAAATCTGTTTCAGTTTACTCATTAACATCAGAGATCTCCACAATAATGACTCAGGCTGCTACTTTCAAGGGAAGAAAATGCCAACCGTGCATCTGGGCTGAAGCCACCTCCTTCAGCAGCACTGAGATGGTCAGGGGTCTTTCACTTGGCATCAGGGATGCCCGGGTGTCTCGTGCTGCTGTGCCTGAGGCTCGCCCTCAGCCTTTGTCCCCTTATTTTAGCTTGGCGTGGTACTTTCCATACGTTTCAGCAATTTATAGATAATGTTCTTCCGGGGGAGTCAGGATTTTTTGCTCCTTGGCCATCTGTTTGCTGTTGCTTTCCTCTTTGGATTATTGGCTGCCCCTTTCCGCGTGTTTTCCTAGAGAGGCTGGGTGGATCATCTCTCCCCATTGCCCCTTGGGGCCTGAGTGGACTTTCCTGGGTGGCAACGAGGAGAAGCTTTGTTTCTGCTGGGGTGGATTTCCTCTATCTTCCTTGATCAGCCCCAATTTCTACCTCCTCCTCTCAGTTACTTGCCTTCTTCCTCGTCTCCATCCGCTGCCTCCGTGCTGTCCCAGCTTCATGTCCATCTCTTGGCCATCTCCCCTCACTTGCTTCCATGCTTATCATTCATCCTTTTCCCTCTGTTTCTCTGGCATCTTTCGACGGGGAAACATGGAGTTGTATTCCGCAGAGATAGTACTTAGTCCTTGAAGTTTGAAAATGTAGGAAGGTGGGAGACAACTGTGAGAAACAGAAATGCCAAAAGAATGTGGAGGATTTGGCAGTCTTTATGTCTGCTGTGTTACCCGGCGGAACGGAATTGAAGACAAACATAGGAGGGTGCTAACGTTGAACTTAGTGGATGCGAGTCTGCTACTAAATTACTTCGGGGGATTTTAAAATTATTTTTAGTCTCAAGGTTCCTTTTTTTCCTTTTTGCTGTCGTTCTGCTCTATTTAGTTTCTCTTCAGATAACAGTAATGAAAAGTTACGGCGCTCCAGAGCAGTTCCCAAACTCTGTCTTTAAAAATGCGTTATTTGATAGTAGCCTCCTTTGGCTAAAACGGTATCGGATATAATGGAATGCTGTCAGATCGCCACTGCTTTGTGTCACCAGCCCAGGAACCAGTCCTGAACCTTTCAGGAAAATCTGAATAATACTGGTAGGAAACTGGTGGATACCAGCCTAATACTGGTAGGAAACTGGTTAATACCAGCCTAACACAGTTAAACAGATTATTTTAGGAGTACATGCCCCTGCAACCCCTTTGTATCACCTGGACTGCCCAGTCCTTTGAACCATTATTATGCTGCAGAGAGGGGAATATTCAAAATCCTTTGGATGCAAAAAGTAAGTTATCACAGGTTGTCAGAAGGTGTCGAAACAGAGAGATGATTGCAAAATCAGCCTGATCTTTATTCAGTACTGTGCTCGCCTCTGATAGCAGATAACACTACTGCGTCCCTGCTTGTCTGAATCTGTTTACAGCCGCTCTCTGCAGTTCACATCGTGCGTGCAGACAGATCTCCTCGTGTCTGCCACTGCAAAGCTGAGTACTGCGGGAATACCCGTTACCATCGTTGCGAATAATGCATTATAACTCATTACAAAGCTGTTAGAAGTGACCTAAAATTTATCTATTCTAATTAGTATAATGTAACTGTTGACCTCATTAGATTGACTGAACTCATGAAAAATAGTTCCAGTAATAAGAAGCAAAATGAAATGATGCTTGGTGTAGTATCATGCTCGATGTATCTCGATGATCGAGTATCTTGCCCAGGCAGAAGGGAGTCAAGCAGCGCACAGATCGGAGCTGCTAACTCATCCAGGATGGTCTGTCTTTCTTGAACGGGAGCTGAAGTCGGTCCGTTACTTTGAAGTCTTGGCTGTATCTGATCCAGAAGGGAACTGCTTCCTGCCTGCCTTCCCACAAAGTATCCCTAGCTCTGCTCCTAAATCCTGACCTCCTCCCGTGCCGGCCCATGTAGCCCACGTCCTGCTGGCAGCTGCGTGGCAGCACCGTGTAGCAGTCTTGTCCCCTGCACTGCTCGAGGTGTCACCCCACACTGCTGTCAGTTGCTTTGCAGCTCCACGCATGAACCAGCGCAAGTCAGACCTTTCCTGCATGAGGGACTCCCCTTGGGAGGTGGGGGGCAGTTTGCACCTCCCTCATGGCATGGGGCTGCAGGGTCCCTCCTGCGGGACCCCTCTACATGACCTGGCTCAAGTATCAGCCATGAGTCTCTCCGTACATTGTTGTGTGCGTTGCTGTCTGCGCTGAGTTCTGTGAGCCTGGAATTTTATGGGATGGACGGGGCAGAAGCACGCAGGGCGGACGTGCCTGATGCAGTACACCCCGTCACGGTCCCTCTGCCTTCCCTCGCCCGTGCCCAGGCTGGCAGTGGAGTTGCCGATGGGAACGCAGTCCAACCTTACACTGAGAGTCTGCTTCTGTCCCGGAACCCATAAATCTTGTCTTAGCAGTCAGGCGGTTTGGTATGAGCAAGCTTGAGGTGGTTCATCACTACCCAAACTAGCCGACAAATATTTACTGACTTCCAGGCAAGCCAAACTGCAATCACACTGTCAAATGTGGTAATGCTGCCCCTTCCCCGACTGTGAAATTCAAGACCATGGAAGTCAAAGCGAACACTTTTTTCTTTATTTTGAGAGGAATAAGGGCTGAGGCTTTGTGGTTGTGATCAACGTTGCTGTGGCAATTAAATGATATGCAAGGTGAGAGGGCGCAGGCTCTGCGGTCATCCTGGTCTTCCTGGGGCTTGGTGCCAGCGTGAATGCTAAAGCTCACCCGGGGGATCTCAGTGCAGAGCACCAGTTGGATTTTCATGCAGTTACTGGTGGTTTGAAACGCAGAGCTGTAAACAAGTCAATAGAAACAGAGGCGTTTGTAAGTGGGCAAAAAATGGTGTGCTGCTGCACGTGTACATGCCTCTGCCTCTTTGGACTTGGCTTTTACTTAGCTTTCAAACGCCTCTAAAATTCATTTATCTCAGTGAATGGTGCCTGTACTTTCTACCTACATCCAATCAGATGTGCTGCTACAGCTTTTCTTAGTTTTGTGGACCTCACGGGAAGACCCGTGTCCATTGAGGAGCTCCTGGTCCATGTACCAGTTGCCTTGAGCAGGCGCAGGCACGCGCTGTGCCGTGCCATACCGTGCTGCACGTATAGCTTGGCCTTCAGGACCGTGCCGTGCCAGGGGGTACCCTTAACCGTCTACTTGTCATGGAAGAACTTGGAGGTGGCACCTACTTGGCACCATGAGCACGACCTTGCCTTTATCTCATAGCGAAGCAACATACTTTCATGTAAACATCCAATTGAAAATCCAAAAAGCTCTGAAGACCACAGTGTGGGTGAACCTTGCCTCTGATGTTTGGGCAGCGGCGTTCCAGCGTCAGAAGGACCTTGTAGCTTGCTGCTGCCTTTTCTGGGATCTGAATGTCGTTACCTTTCTTCAGAGTGTTTGGCTTTCTTTTCTTTGGGATGCAAAAAGAACCAGCAAGCTTGGTGCAAAGACAAAGTCCACGGATATTTTGGAATATAATTATAGATTTTGTAGAGGAAAATGTGTTCTTAAATATAGGCCCATCCAGTTAGACCAACATTAATGCTGTACATCATTAAGTCTCAGTCGGTGTAATATTGTGCTGTGTGGGAAGAAATCCCAGGCCGGGTCTATTTTTGACCTCTAATGGTTGATTTACAATGAGTTGTAGGATCAGAGTTCAAATGTTTGCTGATTATTGCTGAGCTGGACTACTATCAGGCAGTTTTAAAAATAAAACTAGTAATTCTAAAAGTATCATTGAAGTTCCTTAACCAGAACCCTACTTGACCTTTCAGCAAATTTACTGGATTTCCTAAACTGGCTTGGTCGCGGCTTAATGGGGCTGTTGACCTCTCCTTGCTGGTTCTCCTTTTCCTGAGGCTCTTCGTGTTGTGTTGCAGTGCTCAAGATCTTTGAATGTCTTCTTAGGAGGAAATAATGGGAAACCTAAATTGCCAGGTAGCAAGGAGCGTGCGGGAAACAAAAATTGCTATGAAAAAGCGAAATGAGCCACAAAACGTGAAGTATAAACCGTGTTGTGCTTGGAGAAGGGTGTCTGGGCTCTGCAACATCTATTCTGTTCCTCACAGAAGTTCAGTCTTTAGAAACTGGGGAAGAGTGGGAGGCAAAATTGGCTGTCCATTTTCAGAACTTCCCCAGGGTCAGTTTTGCCTGGACCTGGTCCTGTGTGCAGGCGTGTGGGTTCCTACGCTAACGATAACCTCGGCTGGGCTGCAGTGGGGTCTTCGAGAGAGTTTCCTTTCAAGGAGACGCAAAAGCCCTTGGCAGTTATGTCCAGATGTGACTCTGCTGTGTATCTAGTACTAATCAAATACCTGACAGCTGGGTTCTTTTGTTTTCTTTTGCAGGAAGAAGTCATTCCTGTTTTCAGCTCTGTATGCTGCCTTTATATTTGGTGGTCGGCACCTAATGAACAAACGAGCAAAATTTGAACTGAGGAAACCACTAGTGCTCTGGTCCCTGAGCCTTGCCGTCTTCAGGTAGGCATTTCTTCACACCAACTCCCTTTGACAGTAGTCCATGAAGAGGGTTTGGGGTTCTTCACGTACAACAGCACTGCTCATGCGACAGCGAGCTCGCCCAGAAATGGCATTTCATTAGTTCTGCTGTTCAGGGTTGTGTCCTGATCCACTCCTCGCCGTTGAAATGGTCCCCTTTGACTTGCCAGATCACACGACGTTTGAAGAGGAGAGAAATCAATAACCCTCTTGAAGAACAAAGGTGAAAATAAAGTGAGGACATGAGAAAAAGCCCTTATCATTGCAATAAATTTACCGTGCAAGCTACAAATGGAAATAAACACATTAACGTGTTAGTCTTGCTAGTTAGTATTACATTTATATGGGTGCATATATGGAAAATTTAGTCAAAACTCTGATCTCCAGGTAAAACCTAAAGTCACTGCTTTGGTGACAGGTAGATTAGGCCACTGTAACTGGAATCGCAGCCTGGTTTCTGGTTATTCCATCGCAAAGAGCTTGTGGATGTAGCAAAAGGGTGGCTCCACAGGGAAAGCCTGTTTTTTAATGATGTCCATCTCCCTCGCGGTGTGTTGACTCTGTAGCTTTGAGCATGAGGAAAGCTGGGTTCAGGTTCTTGATAGTTGCTGAAGTCAGGAGTAAAACTAACCAACCTGAATTCCACATATCAGCTAAGTTTTGATTTTTAAAGAGAAGTTTGCTTTCTTGCGTGGCTTTTCCTTTTCTCCTGCAGAGTTGTTCTGTCACACTGACACTTTCTAAAACTCTGGCTCGGGAAAACAAATTGTATTTCTAACTTGTCTCCTCCAGCTGGGACATGCCAACGGAAGAATTTTAGGTTGGCTTGATGTCCATGGTTGGTAGATACCTTTGAAAAAATATCCTAGTGCTGACAAAACTTTGAGCAGGCTGGATAACAGTTCTAACACTGTGAAAATCCATCATTTTCATCTGGTTGCATTTGGCGCTGTACTTGGGGCTGTGTGTCTCAGGGTCCTGTAAGCAATTATCGTTGTTTGTTCCAGAATTGGTTGACTTTCAGCAGCTGTTGAATTGGTTCCTCGATGGCATGTCGTTTGCGGATCAGTTTGTAAAGTGATTTGTAGCCAGCAGGATCCCAAAATGCACATTCCAATTACACTTTCTTAATGAATGTAGACACTAGAAACTAGCTGACCTCGCAAAGCATTTGTAGTTTAATTCCCAGTCCGAGGGGGGGGTGGAAGTGTGATTTCAGAACCGTCCGTTGCAGAAGGTGCCTAGGTTGAATTTTAAAATCACATTCATTTGAGATGGGTCTGTGGCTGACTTTCACAGGGTGGGGCTTTTAAGCTATTTCACTAATTAATTTCTTCCCAAAATCATAAGCGATGCACCTGATCAAGGAATAGCAAGAACACACGCTACACTGTGAAAGTGCCATCTAGATGGACTTTGATATCAACATGTTTACTACTTGCTAATTGGAATTTCTCATCATAATCATATGAAATAGCTAACCCATGGCCAATGTGAGCTGCTGAGTGACGCTAAGTGAAAGCTAAAACGTGGACTTCATGCTTTTGAGGCAACAAGTTGCCAGGTTCAGCTTGCCACAGAGACCACCTCTTGCCGTGCCCCACAGCACAGGCATTTGTGGTGTGAGCTCTGCTTGTGCAGGCCAGACGCAGTGTCCAAAATCGAGGGGTTCACCACTGCAGGTTTTGCTGCCTCCATCCCCCAAAATAGCACCATTCTGGGACAAGCATTCCCCCAGCACTGCAGAACTCACACTTTCCTCTGCATGTCAGGAAGTCATGGAATCACAGAATCCCAGAATGGTTTGGGTTGGAAAGGACCGTAAAGCCAACCCAGTCCCACCCCCTGCCATGGGCAGGGACACCTTCCATAGCCCAGGTTGTTCCAAGCCTCATCCAGCCTGGCCTTGGACACTGCCAGGGATGGGGCATCCACAGCTTCTCTGGGCAACCTGTCCCAGTGCCCCCCACCCTCTCCAGGAAGAATTCCTTCCTGATGCCCAATCTAAATCTACCCTCTTTCAATTTAAACCCGCTACCCCTTGTCCTGTCACTCCCTGACCTTGTAAAAAGACCCCCCAGCTTTCTTGTAGCCCCTCAGGCACTGGAAGGGGCTCTAAGGTCTCCCCGGAGCCTTCCCTTCTGCAGGCTGAACACTCCCAACTCTCCCAGCCTGTCCCCATGGCAGAGGGGCTCCAGCCCTCGGAGCATCTCCGTGGCCTCCTCTGGAGTCACTCCAGTGAAATGAGATGGCAGGGTGGAGGGGGGAGGGATGAACAGGAGTGTGAGATGGTTGGACTGCACAGCAGCACCAAGCATTTAAGCTGCTGGATTTGCTAGTGGGAACCAGCTGATTATGAAAATTATGTGGCTGTGGTTAGAAAGCTTTGCTCTTCTGAGTAGTGTGCAGAAGCGTGAAGTTAGGAAAGGGGAAAAAAGACCCAAAATGTTCACCGTAACAGTATGAAACCTCTGTAGCTTCCACAGTGACATGCAGTCCCACACAAAACCAGCCCAAATGCAAAGCCCTGGACTTCTTGCCTGGAAGACAGAGGAAATACAGAATATCCATTACAACCTGAGATGAAGACTTCTTACAGGAGCTGTTAAATGGAACATTAATTTCCTGATGTTTCACCACCACTGCCCTTTCTAGGGCCATTGGTCTCTCCCCAGCAAGCTGCGCTAGATTTTGAACGCTGTAAACTTTCCCAGTAACTTGGATCTGGCTTTTTTCCTAGCTCCTCGCATAACTAGGTGTTTAATTTACATGTGCGTGGCCTGAAAGAGATTTCTGCTTCCTCTGAAGGTTATTTCAGATGATAGATTTAGATGCTAGTGTTGTGGCTGTAGGCTTACTATGGATCAGGGAAAATGCACCTTAGCTTTAAAAAGACCTTTTTTGGCTTTCTGGGGTGGTAAAATGCGATGACTTCTAAGTAATGTATTTGCCATGAGGGGTTGTACTGAGGAAGGAAAAACCTGCCTGGAGAGCCCTCAGGATTCTGCCTCAAGGTCAGCGTGAGGCTTTTCTCCAGAGTCCTTGTTTGTCTCCCTTCAAGCACTCGTACCATTTTACCTGCTTCGAGCATCCTCAGAAATAGTAACACTTAGCAGAGGCTGGAAAGACGTGTTTGGGGCTTTAAAAAAACCAAGGGAAATAGCCTGCCAGGCAATGACGTGGTCCTTCTTCAGAATGCGTCCCGTACGCCTCGCTCTTGCCAAGATCATTTAAATGTGGTAGCAGCTACAGTAGGAAATTTGTCACGCTTATAAATAAACAAAACAACTACACCACCCTACCGAGCTTG
The DNA here is from genome assembly GCA_027574665.1 of Rhynochetos jubatus. Classification (NCBI taxonomy): domain Eukaryota; kingdom Metazoa; phylum Chordata; class Aves; order Eurypygiformes; family Rhynochetidae; genus Rhynochetos; species Rhynochetos jubatus. The sequence continues at coordinate 76,753,526 of CM050651.1, forward strand.
CAGAGCATTCAAGAGCTCGGTCAAGAGGGTTTTGTGTCAACACAGGCGGCCAGCGGGATTTCTGAGGCAGAAAAGCAGCTTTATTTCCCTTTGGAAGCATCGACTGGCTTTGAACATTTTGTCTTTGGAATAAGGTTACCACTTCTCAGTGAAAACATCTGTCGAAGCGATGACAGTCAATCTTGCTGGACACTTGGAAACCACTGTCAAAACATGATCTTCGGCAATCTTTTGCTGAGAAACTAGTTTGGGATATTTTTCTGGGGTTGTTGGGTTAGGGTTGGTATTTTCCCCTCCCTAACAGGTTTGTTGACTTGTTTCAAGCATTGAAGATTTACTGTGGTCTGGAATGTGTTCAGTCTTTTGCGTTGGTTTGGTTTCTACACTTTGTTTTTGCCCAGCCTGGTTACGTACTGAGGTCCCGGGGGAGCAGCCCTGTGCTGCTTCGTGTCAGTGGGAATGCGCTGTTGGGAAGATGACACAAAAGTCCATTTTTCAGTCTCCTAAGATCCCAAGGAAACTGTTGCTGGTTCACCTACACAACAAAGTGACAGCCCTGTATTTCTGAATATTTCCTGGGGTTAAAAATCTGCAAGAACACATTGAATCCGAGTTGCCATTTTTATATTCGTGCCATTTTGAACACAAAGTTAGGGTTGTTCATTGAATTTTTTTACTTGGAGTGTATCAAAAGTGTCATGCTGGCACCTCTAGGAATCAGCAAAGCTGAGACCAGGACTCTCACAGAAGGATATGAAGTAATTAATTCATGTTTTCATTACATCTCAGCTGGGGTTTTGTCTCTCCTTTTACAGGCCGTAGAGTCTGTGTATGGGTAGAATCGCTATCGAGGAGCTTTAATGTGCGTTTGATCGCCTCGTCTTCACGCAAGACAGCAGCACGGCACGGTTTTCACTTGCTCTCCATCCTTAAGGGGCTGCCAACACAAGCCTAGGGTTGAGGCACTAACTACTGATAGCAAAAGGTTGGCTTCCTTAGGGAATACTGTCACATCAAGGGCCTGTAGTGACAGGACAAGGGGTAACGGGTTTAAATTGAAAGCGGGAGATTGAGATTGGACATCAGGAAGGAATTCTTCCTGGAGAGGGTGGGGAGGCCCTGGGACAGGTTGCCCAGAGAAGCTGTGGGTGCCCCATCCCTGGCAGTGTCCAAGGCCAGGCTGGATGAGGCTTGGAGCAACCTGGGCTAGTGGAGGGTGTCCCTGCCCATGGCAGGGGCTGGGACTGGGTGGTCTTTAAGGTTCCTTCCAACCCAAACCACTCTGGGATTCTATGTTCACTAAGGGAGAAGAAGCTAAAACATCCAAAGTGATGCAGTCGTTTGTAGGCAGAGGCTAAGCCTGACCGTGACTGGTGCAGTGAGAGGAGGGATTTCTCCTTGCCTGGCCAAACCACACAACCGTGATGCAGTTATCATCACCTGACAGCATGTAGATCCTAACCCAAATTCAACTGTGCTTTGTAGCAGCAGTGGAAGTCAGTTGATGTCAATCCAAATGTCTTTCTTCCTGGGAAACCCTTTCTCTCAAAGTAGTAGAAATGGTGTGAAACGTAGCGGAAAGGTCACTAGCTGCTTGCTGAAAAGCTGAGCAGAGCCTCAAAAGTGAAGTATCCCAACAGCAACAGGTCTTATATTTGAAAGACAAACCCAAGAAGGCTCACTGGAAGAAGGTGACTCACCTTGCTTTTATGAGGTTGGTGTAATTGATTTGTTACTTGAAGCACATCAGCAATTTACAGAAGGGTTTGCACTTGTTCTGCGGAGAGCTCCTGACAAGGCAGTCTGAGACACGTCTTTATGGCAGGAACTCAGTCCTGAGATGAACTGAATGGAAAAAACTAAACATTCAAGTTTAAAGAAAAGGTTTCGGTTGCTTGAATTAGTGACTCCGGGCTACATTCTAGTTATCACGCTTATAAGTAGGAAAATTGATGAAAAATTATTCAAATTTACATCCTATCTCAAGAGCTGCCATTCACAGATACTTGCCATGGAGTTTGAAACACAACTTAATGTCATATGTTGCTGAGCAACCCATCAAAATCTTAAAATACTCTGAAATTTTAGGAAGTTCCTGACAGTATATTCAAATCAAAAACGGATTACTGGAAAGAGCAATATTTGCCCAATAACACTAAAATTCATAAGCAGCATTTAAGGTGAACTAATAATCTTATATTAGATATTAATCTTACATTAATCTCTTAAAAATTTAAAAGCAAATGAATTCCATGTGAAACATTCCCTGTGTTTGTAAAGCATTAATGCATATTCTCAGTAGGACATTTCCCAGAACCCAAATTAGTACAATGCCTAGTAGATGCCTACTTAACAATTTATTTCTATAGGACCATGTTCATCTTTATGTATACTTACATGATTTTCTTATATAACAAACATTAGAAACATCTTTTTAATTACCATGTTGGAACGACGGTTGGGTGAACAGTAGGAATTCAAACTTATGGGAGAGAAAACAAAAATCCCCTGGACAATTAGTTTAAGAAGAAAAATGTCTTTTCTGTAAGGTGAACTGTAATCCCAATAGGCACAAACAGTGCTATGTAGGGTGAATTCATACATTGCAGAACAAATGGTAGCTGGCATTAAAAAACCACTGTGGAGGCGATAAAGATATATGGAATAAGAGCACTAAGTACTGTCAAGCAGAGGTATCTCCAACATGTACTTTATCTGTAAGAGCATCCCATGACAAACACCTTTATTCCCAGAGTTGTAATTGATGCCATGCGACAAAGTGCTGCGTGTCCTCTTCTGAAATCACACCTCTCCATTCACTGCTGTTACTGCTGCAGGCACTGTTCTGTCCATCAAAGTCATTTTAAACATGAACCAGGTTTAACGTTTTTACCTAATCAGGCCCAACTGAAAGTAAACCAAGGATTCACTGTGAGGTCTGGCTGATGCTACTTTACAGGAGATATGGATAGGGCTGGCTAAAATTTCCCACAAAAATCTCTTTTCATGCCTAAGCTGGGCCTCCTTTCTTTAAAAACTTCTTTTTTTCTCTCTGACTGCTTGCTTGTTTGTCTTTATCCCTGGAACACTGAGCAAAGTGACTTCATTATTTGGAAAGCAGCTGTTGTGCTCATTGCGCCCCTGTTCCCTCTCCACTCTCACAGTCAATTAGGTGTTGAGACTCAGTTTGTCACCTTGAATTACACCTTTCTCACGAGATCACTCTGTCCCAGCCCGCGGGAGCCCTCTCCTGAACATCATACTCCAAGCAGAGCCCACTGGGAGTGAGACTTTTCCTCTCTCATGTTAAATGGGGAGCAGACTGAAAAGTGTATTTGAGAAATAAAGAACATCTGTCTGGTGGCTTAAGAAGGGAATTGCGCTAGAGAGAAAGTAGGTAGTTAATTCAGAAAAAATCAAACCTCCCATCTGTTCCCCCATAGTGGCACTTCTGCATTTTACTCAGCCTTCCATGGTTCCTGTGCCTGGTAGAAGGTCCTCCCCCACGCAGAAATCCCAGGGGAGCACAAATCTCCACCTATCTTCTTCTGAGTAAGTCCCCAACAGCTTGTGCTTGTCGGAGACGGTAGGAATAAAACACAGACCCGTCAAATCCAACATTGCGTCCGCGGGCGAGCGTGTTAATAAACCACCAGACTGGGCAGCGCGTGGGTGTCGAGCTGTGGGTTAGTGAATTCAACCGCTTTGCCATGAGTTTCACCTCTGAACAGACGTGCATCCTGTGCATCTTCCCTAGGCACAGGATCCTTCCGCATCTTCCCTAGGCTGCTGAGCAAACAAAACAGGGTCGTTACTTATCAACTGTAGGTAAGTTGCTGAGATCTGAACTTCTCCAGGCACTTAGATATCAGGAAGGAATTCTTCCCAGAGAGGGTGGGGAGGCACTGGCACAGGTTGCCCAGAGAAGCTGTGGGTGCCCCATCCCTGGCAGTGTCCAAGGCCAGGCTGGATGAGGCTTGGAGCAACCTGGGCTAGTGGAGGGTGTCCCTGCCCATGGCAGGGGGTGGGACTGAATGGTCTTTAAGGTCCCTTCCAACCCAAACCAGTCTGGAGTTCTATGATCTGAGCAGCTCATTACAGCTGTATTATCACTTTTAGCTTCTTTAAGCCTTCTTTATTCTGTCAAATGCTAGTCTTTTCCTGTACCTTAGATTTTGCTTACTTTGTTATCTGCCCGTTTTACAGCTTTAGTGATGGCTGGCTCCATTGGTTGGCTTGATTCTCTGCTAAATCTTTTACTTTATTACTTTTTGGCTTTATTTGCCTAGCATAATCTCAAACTCCTGAATACATACATTTCAATGCTAGACATGACAGTTACTCTACATTTGATCCTGTAAGTATCCTTAATTTATCCCGCAGAAATAGATACGCCTTTTTTTTTTCAGATTATCATTTAAATCACTCCAATATTACACTTATTCTAAAAGTTCCTTGAGATAATGTCGAATGCTGAGAATAATTTCAGTAGTGACACAGGCAAATGCCCCTGAAGCATTCATTAAGGATTTCTTAAGAGGCACACTGTGCTTATGAATCCTCATGGGCTACTTTAGCAGTCCTGAGATGGATTTCCTTAATTCTTATGAGATTTCGCACCAAACACAGGGCTTAAGTTGAAAATTGATTTTTTTATTTTTTTATTTTTAGTGATTTAGCCACAGTCCAAACCTGTTGAAATAAATACCTAAGAACTAGGGAATGCTTCCTGGCAGAAAAACATCTCACCGAGTATACGGCCTTCACAGGGTGCCAGGGATCTTCAGCTGCAACGAAAGTCCAATTATTGCTTAGTGATGGAAGAGTGAGTTATTGCTCGAGCAATAACAGCTTTCGTCAAGAAATATCGCGCCTGCAAGTTCCTGCCCTCCCTGTGCCAGATAGTCAGTGAGCAGCGTCAGGTAACAGCACATTGAGGAGCGCCGGACCGGATGATAGGTAATTACTGTTGATTAGCTTGTAACTGACTCTTTGGAAGTCAGATGAGATGCAGGGATGTGTGGGCAGAGCTGTAAAAATGGTTTTTCATCTGTCAGACAGAACAGTTGCCTGTTTTTCAGCAGTTGTATGGTTACACAGGTGTCCCTGTAAGCAACGTGAGCCGTTCTCTCATGTTCCTAGGGTAACAATTGAGTGCAGCTGCCCTTCAGCCTGACCACTGCTCCTTGTCTATCCCTACCAAAACCCAACGGACCTTGTATAGCCACTGAGTGCTCTGTGTGAGACTCTCCACGCGACTATAACCCTTCTTACCTCCTCCAATTATCTTCCTGTCTGTTGGAAAGACTTCTTGTAGGAATCCAGCCCTGGCATTTGTTTCTCTGCTAGGCTTCATAAGCGGTGCAGGTTCTTCCACTGGCTGATGGAGCTTTGCTTTATTGATTATTTTTGTACTCTGCTCCTCAGGATTGTCTGAAAAAGAAATTTTATATATATATATCTATCTATCTATCTCAAATCCCAGTCATAAGGAAGGCAGGTCTGGAGGATCAAGTTGCATTTCCTGGAGAGGGGATTCAGGCTCTGGGAGGAGGGACTGAAAGACGGTAGCTGTGGTAGATTGATTTTTATCCACACATATAAATAAGCCTTCTGAGTAGTAGTCGCAGCAATTGGCAGAAGTGTTGAGCTTGCCACCTTAGCAAGGGAGAATCAGATGGATTTGACTCTGCTGTGGTGTTAATGTGATTAAAATCTCCAGATGACAGTGTCCATTGATCCGGAGCCCTGCAGAGATGTCACTGTTTGGGTATGCTTAATGAGGTCCCTGGAGAGGGAAGGAAATAAGTTAAGCCTGGTTTGCTTCCCAGGTTTGTCAATAAAAAGGACAAAGAAATGGTTTTGGGAGCCAGGTGAGTTGTGACTAGGAAATGTGCCGACGAGAGGGAAGGGATGAAGGGAGTGGCCCCACGTTGAGGGATTTATTGCAGAGGAGAAGAAAAAAGACTGATGCAAGGAACACAACAGTATCTGCCCTCACTTGAAAACCACAGAGCGGGCTGTCACTTTAATATACCTCATTTCCTTCCCCCAAATTTATCACACAGGAAAGTAATAACCACCCAGGCATGTATGCATATGCTTATGGATACATAAACCTGCACGAATGACATATTATTTCTTAGAGCCATGTGAAATATTTGCACAATTTTGAAATCACTCTGAGCTGGCCTGGCTTGAGGTTTTGGTCCCAACTGCAAACCCGAGTGATTTGCATTGAAAAGCTTGCTGGAGAGACATCAGGATCAGACACGGTGGAGAGGTCTGAAAAGCAGGGCTCTGTGTGTTTGGTTCAGTGATGGGAGGTGGTTTTTAGGGATGGAAGGGGAATTGTCTCACATTTTGCTTTGGGATTTTGATAGGACTGATCTCAAACTATGCATGAACTTAACGCAAAGAAGACTCTTCTGCCAAAAAGAGTGATGAAAACTGCAAAGATCAGCACAGCTTGTGCTCACACGCATGGTCCTGAGACCCAGAGCACCCCATAGTGAAACCCTTCCAGTACTGCTGACCACCAGGTTTTAGGGAAGGTGAGAAAAGCATATGCTATTCCTCATCTTCCCCTTTTCTTACCTTTTTCTGTGCACTCCACCCTGAACGGAACTCCATCACCTTCAAGGAGGACAAGGGAGGGCTCTGCGGGTGAGCCGCAAGACCCATCCGTTCTTCCCAGTCGGGAGACGAGAACAAGCTCCATTTTCACCCATATCCTGAGTGTATTTCTGAGCTTTTGAGTCAGCCCTGGGGTTTTCTGTCACCCTCTAACGCAGCTGTATTTTAAACGAGATCCAGCAGAGAGATGCCAGTCTTAAATGCCTTTTCAGTGGCTTCCCAGAGCGGAGGAGCTGCTCGGAACGCACGGAACGTTTTCAAATACTGCGTTCCCTCAGCTGGAGAAGTGAAATTGCAGGTGGGAAGAAAAGCATTAGTCATTTCAAGCTTTCAGGGAGTTTGGGAAGCTAAAACCGTGTCTTAGTCTAAAGCATTTGTGCAAATTGTGCTCTTAATTACAATAGTTTGGTCGTTACGAAGAACGTAGATACCTTACGGCCTTTCAGACACGCGGGCTGAAGAGGATGAATTTTGTGTTCTTTGTAAAGAGTGAGATTAACGTAAGTGCTCTCAAAGACTGTTCTGCTCTTTTTTGAAAACATGCTTTTAGAGGTGTTCAGTTACCGTAGGGAAAAAGGTATTTTGTGGGACCAAGGTGCTTTTTCCCGTAATTTTTTCTTGTTCCTGACCATTGTAAGAGAATAAATAATGGTCCCGAATAATTTTAGCAATGGGCTAGGCCTTGGAGGGCACGGGTACAAGGGAGTTACTGTGTCGTCCGCTGGCAACTGAATTGTGGTAACTGAGCACGTGGTTGTCTGAACAGTCACAAAGGGGTAAAATATGGCAACACAAACCTCCTGCTCTGATTTTAATACAACTAAGTTTTACACTGAAACACTCGTAGACAGAACGAGCACGAAAATCGTTGGTCAGCTCCAGAGAAGACCTCATAACATGTTTTCAGATCTGTGCCCAAAGTTAGATTTGTTAAAGGAAAATATGGGAAAATGAGAGCCAATGTGACTTTTTTTTTCCCCCCAGTGAAATGCAAACAATACAGAGCAGGAAGGACTACAGCTCAGGTGCACCCTAACATCGTAATAGTCCTAAATCCCAAACGTACAAAGACCCAATGGGACTTGGGAATAATGAGATTTTTCATTTCACAGTGAAAGTTTAAGGTTCTGGTTTTGTCCGTCGCTGACTCACTGGTTATATCTTCAGAATTTTCCTTCATTGATGTGGGTAGATGGAAGCCTTTTAAAGTGAACTGCCCACAAGAACCAGTTGCTGCTGAATGGTCTTAAAACCTGTGGTTTTGTAGTTTTATCACCTGAGGGTATTTGCAAAGGAAAACAGGAGTTTTAAAGAATATTGGCATTGAATTTTCCTCCTCGCTAGCATGGCTTTTGCACCTGCCCATGTCACAAGGTCATGTTGCCTTCATCCCCCACCATGGATTCTGATCTATACCTGGGTTTTTTTTTTTTTCCATTTTCCCTGAAGTTCACTGGTGAGAGTAAGGGCATCAGCAGGGATGATACAAAACAACTACAATAGTTAGAAAAACTGCAAAAATTCCATGTGGGAGAAGAACTCAAATATTTTTTCCTATGACAAAGTCAGTGGCTGTAGTCAACTGCAAATTGAAGGGGTGGGACAGCAGCGAGGGGGGAGATGGAAGTAGGGATGCTCTTAAAACTCACTCTGTAGGGTCACATTCTCTGTGGCTTGTGTCCAGCTGTGTCAGGCCAAATCCACCCTGGTGTTTGCCTAATGTGTCAAGGGAAAACGGAGGGAAAGCAAGAGTCTGTCTGTGGCATGTCTTGCTCTTACCTGGTCTTCTGGCTCAGCAAGGAAGTTTTTGGCTGTGTTTCTAGGACAGCACAGCTTTGTCAACTCACACTGTATCTCTTCACGCATCACTTGGTATTTTTAGGTCTTGAAAGCATGCTGCCAGAGTATCAGATGTGCAAACAGTGAAAATGCAATGTTAAGAGGTGTAACAACAGCTTTCATGTCTCTAAACTATTTATTTTTAAAGATATTGGTGTACCTTGGGTAATTAAAAGGGAGAGTTTAGGACTTGCAGGTTTAGAGAGTAAATTTCAAAAGTGAAAAGAAAACCCATAGTAGGTCAAGGGACTGAAGAAAGTTCCTCCTGCTGGAATGTGTTAGCTGTTAATTCAGTAATACTGTTCTCACTGATACAGAATGAGGTCAGACTTCCTTCTGCTTCCATCAAACGGACCTTGTGTGTAGGGCACGGAGCCACAGCTCATGATGTTACACATCGTTTCTCATCCTGGCTCAGACGTGGGTTTTTGACAGTAGACTTAAATTTCAGCTTGTCTCACCTCTCAGTCTTTGAAACAGGTCTTATGCTTGGCCACTTTACGAGGTTGTCACGAGAGTCAAGGCCATTAAGGACTGAAATATTCACACACACAATGCTAAGGGCCTTGGAGATGCCAGGCAGGCAGAAGAAGTCTCAAAGGAGTTAGGGCTGAGCCTGAAGGGACCCCAGCTTAGGAATAGCTTTGTACTTAGCAGCTCCTCACTCGGGGACATCTGACCTAGATATCCTTGAGGTGTTGGTAATTCTGGGACAGATGAAGCTGGAGATGGTAGCTCACTTGGCTGTTGAAAAGCCAAGACCAATGATGAGGGGGTGGGGTCTTCCAGGAAGGTACCTGGATCAGTTTTGGGAGGTATAATAGAAAAGTGCTTTACAGGTGTTTTAGAAGAACAGTCTTTCTGCAGGACTGGGACTCCCTCTTTCCATCACTAACCTCGGCGTTGCTTGAAAGCACTTCAGAAATGCTGAAGGGTGATGAAACAACAGCCTAATTACAATAATTTGCTTTGCTATTTCTTATAAAAATAACAGGCTAAGTTCATCAGCTCTGATTTGAACAAGTGTCTGTCTAGGATATGAAGGTAACTCACTGTTAAGAAGTCCTCTCTTAAATGCTTGCAAAATGCCTCATAAGTGTTAAATTTAGAGTGAAGAGAGACCAAATGCATAGTCAATACTATTCTTTTCCAAACTTTATCGCTAAGATGAATACTGTGTCGCTGTGTATCCTTCACTGACCAAGAGGCTGACTGAAATACTTTGGAAAATGTAACCCTCAATTCCACAAACCCAGCAAAATATTTTTAATAACCAGGTACAGACTTGCAAAGCTGGTTTTCTAGTCAGTTATTAATACATATGAATATTTCATATAGGCTGTCCTTGTGTCACATTGACCATTTAGAATGTTGAGTGACAGATCCTTTTCTAGGCTGGTTTTGTGGCTAAGTCAGTGCAATATGACATGTCCTCTACTCTCACAGAACTCTCATTAACTCTTTGAGATAAAATAAGAGCCATTAAGTTGATGTAGGTCACTGAACAACAGCCAAATGATATCATTCACTCATTGCCCACATTTCATTTTGTCCTGGCTTAGGCCCAGCCAGCAGCTCAGCACCACACAGCCGCTTGCTCACTCACTCTCCCCCCAGTGGGACTGGGAGGAGAAAATACAAGGAAAGGCTGGTGGGTCAAGACAAGGACAGGGAGGGGTCACTCACCCGTTATGGTCACAGGCAAAACAGACCTGACTTGTGGAAGAAAAACCTATTTAACCAGTTACCAACAAAATCAGAGTAGAACAATGAGAGACAAAACCAGATCTTAAACCCCCTTCCCCCCCTCCCTTCTTCCTGGGCTCAGCTTTGTACCCCATTTCTCTCCCTCCTCCCCCTGAGCAGCACAGGGGGATGGAGAATGGGGGTTGTGGTCAGTTCATCACATGCTATCTCTGCAGCTCCTTCCTCCTCAGGGGACGGTCCTCACCCTCTGCCCCTGCTGCAGTGTGGGGTCCCTCCCACGGGAGACAGTCCCCCACCAACTTCTCCAACCTGAGTCCTTCCCACAGGCTGCAGTTCTCCATCAAGTCTCTAGCATGGAGTCCTCCCCAGGCTGCAGGGGGGGGTCTGTGCCCCCACCCCATGCCCCCCCACATGACTGCAGGGCACAGCCTGCCCTCTCCCCACAGGCTGATGGGAACCTCTGCTCCAGGCACCTCATTCCCCCTCCTCCTGCACTGACCTGTAGACCTGCCCTGTTGTCTCTCTCAACCCACAGAGCTCTCTTTTCCCCTTTTAAATGCGTTAATCACAGAGGTGCTAATTGGCTTGGCCATGGCCACAGGTGGGTCTGACTTGGAGCTGGGAAAGCTTCCAGCAGCTTCTCACAGGGGCTGCCCCCATAGCCCCTCCCCGTTACCAAAACCTCCCCGCCCAAACCAATTTGTACTCAATGATGGGTTGTCACTGTACTGTAAAAATACTGTGATATTGCAATCAAAGATAAGCCTAAAGCAACCTTATAGTTTCCACACCTGTATAAATACAAGAAGATCCAGGATTTTGTGGAACTGCCCAGAGCAGAGGGGGAGAAGCCCCTCCCTCGACCTGCTGGCCATGTTGTGTGGATGGATGTGGGTACCATTGGGGAAAAAAAAACCATGGAAAGAGTTAAGAGGTGATTAATTTTTTTAAAAAGGAAGGAGAGGAGGAGCTGGGATGGAATCTAGCCAGTCCACAAACACAAAGCAGCTTGGGAATTCTGGTGGGGTTGTGCCATTCCTTTGCCACGTTCCTGCACACATCCACCCCCGAGAATGGGGGGCCCGCAGGACCCACGTTGGCTCTCTGTGGTACCCTGTGAACATGTGCCCAGGGACTCTTTAAGGAAACTTAATTGGCTGGGAAACGTGTTTCTCACTCACTCTTCGCTGCCGTGGGCTGGAAGGTTGATGTGTGACGGCAGGTCGTGCCGGTCCCCTCCCCGTTGTGGAATGAATGCCGGCTCTGTCAGGCAGGCTCGTGGGGGGAGCTACTCTCCTGTTTTAATTCTTCTCCCAGCCTTGAAACAGTCTGGCGTGTCTACCCACAACATGATTTTGGAACAACAGGCGTTAAATAAGCACCCGGCACCACTACGTAATTGGTTCGTAATTCTGGTCAGCATAAACCAGACCCTAATATCTTTCCCTCATTAGACACCACCCAGATAACCACTTAAATCTCGACATTCCCTTTCATTTTGGATCAACGTTAAAAAAAACCTACCCTCACTACAGCCATAACCAGGGAGAACTGGAAAAACTGCAGTTTCTTTTTTTTTTTTACAGGTGATGAGGGCAGACTCCCATAAATCTCCTGGTTTAGCTATTAAAATTTTGTTTCACAGTCTTCTCTGATTGACACAAAGGTTAGCAATTTCCCAGAGTACTCTGCTCCTGCGGGGCCTGAAGCCACTGCAAAATGTAAGCGCAGGTTTTAGGTTGAGAGCGGGCCAATGGTTCATTAAATCTTCCATCTTTCCCACTGGTTTGATAGTATAATCACCGCGGCAGTAGCAAAGCAGCAAGCACACTGTGATCATAGAATCCCAGAATGGTTTGGGTGGGAAGGGACCTTAAAGCCCACCCAGTGCCACCCCCTGCCATGGGCAGGGACACCCTCCACTAGCCCAGGTTGCTCCAAGCCTCATCCAGCCTGGCCTGGGACACTGCCAGGGATGGGGCACCCACAGCTTCTCTGGGCAACCTGTCCCAGTGCTCCCCACCCTCTCCGGGAAGGATTTCTTCCTGATGTCGAATCTCAGTCTCCCCGTTTTCAGTTTAAACCCGTTACCGCTTGTCCTGTCACTCCCTGCCCTTGGAAAAAGCCCCTCTCCAGCTTTCTTGTAGCCCCCCCGGCACTGGAAGGGGCTCTGAGGTCTCCCCAGACCCTTCTCTTCTCCAAGCTGAACCCCCCAACTCTCCCAGCCTGTTCCCATGGCAGAGAGGCTCCAGCCCTCGGACCATCTCCGGGGCCTTCTCTGGACTCGCTCCAACAGCTCCGTGTCCTTCTGCTGTTGGGGACCCCAGAGCTACAGGCAGAACTGTTTGTCTTTTGAGTCAGCCAAGACTACTGTTCCTTCTCATACGGCCAAAGCAGAGTTTTGTGGGAGACATAATTCTCCTACAATTTAATTTCTGGTAACGAAATCCATCAGTTTGTTGAGGAAGCTGTCACAGGCCTGTCCCCACTGCCTCATCTATAGAATTGATGCACTGGTGTCCTAGGATCACGTTTCACAAGACCGCAGGAGGTAAGAGTGGTTTGAAAGAAGCTTGCCCTTACCAGGTCAGAGAAGAAAAGCTTCATAAATCCTTCCAAAGAACTACAAAGCAAACCCACCTGTTGCGTCACAATATTGTTTTGGCACGAACTTATTTTTAAGAACTAACCAAAGAGCACAGCGAGCAAATGGGTGAAAGATGGGAGACGTTCACGTGGAGATGCACCCACCTCCGTGCATGCTGCTTGATAATACTGAGTTCCTGAGTTTCTTCGCTGGTTTGGGAGTGCGTGCCGTGTTGGGGAGTGCAGAGCTGTCTGGTGAAGGTTGCTTCAGCTGCATTTCTTTTCAAGAACCTTAGTTCAGAGAGTTGTTTCTCTTACAGGTGCTTTCTCTGCGCATTTTCTCGTGGGAGGTGTCCCTGCCCATGGCAGGGGGTGGGACTGGTTGGGCTTTAAAGTCCCTTCCAACCCAAACCATTGTATGATTCTATGATTCTCCCAGCATCAGTGTGTATTTTACATGTTTTCTGTGGCTTGGCTGAGCACAGAAATATTGGGTTGCCCCTTTACAGTCACTGCTTTCTCCAGGCGTGCTCTCGGACCACCCTGCTGCTCCGACCTGTCGCTGAGCATCCGTGCCGCACCATCAGCACCACAGCTTGTCCCTCTTTTCTCAGAACCCCAGGTTTTAGATCAGCAGGGCACAGAAAGGCCGTTTTATTGCCTTAAGAGATTAGCTCTTCAGCAGCAGAAGAGAAACTTGATATGGCCACTGAAATACTGCTGAATGGAAGGGAAGGGTGGACGTGGTTTGATTTGTCAGGGCGGAAGGTGTAGGGAGCTCTGTGTTCTTCCCCTTTAAATCTTGGATTCAGAGTGCTGCTTCTGTAAATATTTTGCATGCTAGAATGCAAAAAACCTCCACCCAAAGAACCTGCTTCCCTTTTTTCTCACCGTTATGGTACACACAGGCTGCAATCTGAGGGACTCCGTTGGAAGGTTGCTCTCCCGGGACAAACATCTGTTCCATGGGGCTTTCACCCGGGAGGACCACGTGCTCTCCACCACCTCCCTGTGCTCCTAGGCCTGCTGGGACTCCTGTGAGTCACCATGAAAACAGGTCAGGGCAGAATTAAGATTTCTTCTTTTCTCCAGCCAGACCCCAGGCTGGAAGCTGGAGCTGGACCCGTGGGAGCTACATCTGGGTGCCCGGCCGGCTCTGCTGGACCCAGCACACACAGGATAGTCCGACACCTCAGAGACTGGTTAAACCGGCTGGGAGCCTGTGATTTTGGCCAATACTGAGCAGCCTGCGGGCTTGGGTAAGGATGGCTCTGCTTGAAGTCTCTACCAGCCCCTTAATTTTGGGCAGCATAGCTGGGTCTTGCTGTCTGCAGGCTCCCAGCCGCTCTCTGCTGGTGCGGGCACGCGGGAGGGCATACATGTGAAAAGAAGGATGCTCCATGTCTGACATGTTGCTTGTAGCCAATGTATTTTACATTCACCTTAGCCATAGTCAAGACTGTTATCCCCTTTAATCCCATCTTTCCCTAGTTCTGCAGATAGTTCGCAGGGTGTGTTCAGTTGGTTTAAGGCTTTTTTGAGATGCAAACCCAAGCAGAGAATTTTCACTCTGTGCTTATCGCAGCAGTAAAACCCTTTATGAAGTGGTGCTATGTATTTTTTTTTTCAATGTGGAAGTCACATTCCCTGCTCAGTCCCACAGTGTTAATCCTGGACCAGGATTTCCAGAGGTGTTGGGAGACAAGACCAATGATGGGTCTGCATAGAAAGCAGCCCTGGCCAAAAAGGGCAGTGTCCTCCTCGCTGGCAGGAGGAGCTGAGCCTGCTGTGCTGGCAGCTGGGGATGAACTGCTACCCTCTCAGGCTTTTGGGATACAAGAACTTCACTCCTTCCTGGTAAGTAGGATGGAGGGAACAGAAAGCTTTAATGCCTGCTTTGTCTTCCCCTTGGCTATCTCCCCAGCCCTCTGCTCCTAACCCATGCATGGGATGGGGTTTGAGTCCCTTGTTTGACATGAAGTTTGTGAGGGAAGAGTATTAGTTTTTACTTTACTCATGGATATGTTTTGATCATATTATGGGCAGTAAAATATCAATTGGGCATTAATCTACCAGAGAAGTCACTGCCTGGAGGGAGAACGTAGAACATTTTGAGTCTGAACAGATGAAAAAGCTGCATTACCCGGTGCAGTTTGTTTCTGATCAGTCTCTCTAGTTGCAAAAGGCTGTAATTGTACAGTAATTCACTGCTACCTTATTTCTGAAATCCCTGCAGATGATTCCCACCAGACAGACTGCTTTGGTAAGCAGTTCATTTCAATACCTCACAAAAGCTACAGCAGAGAGCAGGGCGAGGACAAAACGAAGCAGAAGTGATTTACTGAGCAAGCAGTGTCATCACTCTGCTGCACATCATGTCTTTGCGAGACAGAAATTTGACGGTTGATCTTACCTTGCAGAACAAACAAGATGAAGTGGCGGAGGCACAAAAAGCAGTCCTGGCTCTCTGGGCCCAAGGCACGTTTGCAGGCGTGCATGAGGGCTTTTTCTGTCTCCGGTGACGCGTGCTTGGTGGCAGGATGGTGTTTTGGCATGCAGCGCATCTCATAAACAGCTACCCGTTTAGGTGATTGAATCGGGTACTTCCAGTGTGACATCCTCCGTACTGAAAGCCTTCCCTCGTGAATTATGTGAAAACGTAACTTGGTTTTCACCGATAAAAAATTCAGATTGTTCTGACTCACGCCGTGTAGAGCAGGAGCTGGAGTCACTTCTGGAACTCGAGGAAGCCACTGTGATGCGAAACTGTAGGGAAGTGAGTGTGTGTGTGTGCACTCCAAGGAGAGCTTTGCAGCAGTTGCTAAACAGAAAACCAAGAAGATGGTTATAATCTTAAAGACAGCAAAGTGAAACTCTGTAATTCCCACAGGGCAGATAGTCTTTGGCTCCATTATCAATCCAGATTAAATCCCTGGGTCTCCACCTCAATCACTTACAGTGAAGTCAACGCTTGCCTGATGCTCAAACAAGCGCTCTTCTCATCTGGGCTTTGTGTTCAGGGCACAGAATTCTCTTTGGCTTTAAAACTTTAATACTAAATGATGTTTTAGAAAAGCAATACAGCTTCTGTGCAGGGAAAGGCGTACTGCTTGCAGCTATTTGATTTCATAATTTAGAATTTCCTTTTTTTTCCCCTCATTTTAGTGTCAGCACTGAGGTATGCTAATGGGAGAAGCCGTGTATCATTAGAAATTCTGCCTGATCTTCCTCCACCCAGTTTTGCCACCACCCAAAACATAGGAGCAAGCAGCAGCCTGCCCTAGCTGGCTTGAGGAGTTCAGTGCCCGAGGAAGCGATCAGATCGCATCTCTATTAGGATCTCCTGTCTTCTTGGGAATGAGAAATGCAATTGCTGAGAAAGAAAAAAAAAAAAAAAAGGCACATGTTAAATGCCAGAGAGAAGACACAGAACGAGTTTCAAAACTCCTGCAGGCTTTGTCAGGCTGCTGTTAAAAGGACCGGAGCCCAAAAGACGTGAGAAAAGCACACTGAGAGAGTATTTTGGGAACAGCCCTGCATGGGGAGGATGCAGCAGGGCTGTGTGGATGCTGAGAACACTGCACTCTCCTGCATGCAGGGGTGGATGAGCGTGAGAGACACCAGCGGCTGTTTTGCCTAACTCTGGGAATATGCAATGCTTTGGGCAGTGCTAATGGGAAACCCAGACTCAGCTGAACTCCTTCAGTACACCTGTGCCACAGCAGGATGGTTTTGTATTTGCACGTAGCAGAGGACTCATCTGGCGGTAGAGCCCATGAGCAAGCATCACCATGCAAGTAGCAGATAATAATAGCTTCTTAAGTGCTCACTGTTGTGTGAATTTCCTGATGGCACAGTCAAACCTCACGCATCTAAATGTAACGGTGTGGGAGCCGGGACCTGACTCTTCTCCCGGGGTGTGATGTGGCTGTAGGGTCCCGTCTGTGGTGCAGTGCCCGAAGGGCACCGGGCTGCGTGGTTCTCCCTTGGTTGTGGACAGGGGAGAGCAAGGTGCATTGCTCCTCAGCTGCAGGCAGGTCTGACTGGGTATGGCAAGGCTGCAGATCTGGAAATCTAAATTTTTCAGGTGAAACCCATAAAAACTTAGGTCAGCAGTTTCAATGCTCAGCAAGCTTACGTGAACCATCTAGTCTGACCAAGTGCTGTAAGAATTGCCACTGACCTCAACTTTTGAGGCTGCCTTGGGTTTTAAAACACATTTTTTAAAGAATACTAACGTCATAAGACAAGGATGAGTAACAGAATCTACAACCTTGGATGGACTGTTCCTTATTTCACGTATTTGGCATAAAGACTGCCCAGGTGTGCGTACACACGAGCTTTTAGGTGGCTTGGTTTGCTTGCTGCCATGGGGTAGTCAAAGGCACCGAGGCAGAGCAGGAACCAGACTGTTCATGGGTAGGACAGGGGCACAAAGAAGTTGCAGGGGTGATAAGACGGAGCTGGGTAGAGACAGAGGGACATATGATGTGGGTATGAAGTAAGATATACTCAATTCCAAGGAGATTGGGTCTTTTTCTGGGGTCCGTTTCTCTGAAAGCTGCTTGTTTCACCCAGTATTCATCACAGCTTTTGAAGGGCTGACAAGCTACAATGGGCAAGCATGTTCCTGCCATAAAACAGGGAGGCAATTCCTTGTGCCAGTCACCTCACTGCTGAGACAGAAGCCTTTGTTCCTTACATCAGCTGGATGTCTTTTGTTATCTGAACCCATCCCCTCTGCAATTGCACTGCGTAATACCATTGCAAGTCTCTTGATGTTTCTCATGTACGGAGCACTGTTACCTTGCACCTCACTTTGATGAGGGTGAATCTCCTGTTTACGACTCGATTCCTCTGTTAGCAATGAGATGAAGTCAGCGCACACACCAAAACACCAACCCTGACGGAGACCCCCCCCCCACCAAAATCTGTGCACCCTGCTTGGGTTTCCCTCTGCTCGGAGCTCCTGTGGGTGTAACAAGCACAGGGAGAGACAGGAGAAAACTGAGCAAGTCAGAAGAGGGAGTTGGTCCTGACTGTGTTGATGACAGCTCTTTATCAACTCATTCCTTGTAGTCTTCCAGCCGTCGGCATCAAAACTCTGCGTGTTGTCTTCAGCTGAAGCAGATGGCTCCCACTGCTCCTGCAAACTGAAGGATCATTCCTGCAGTAATGAAATAAAAACCACTGAAGTTGCCATTCCAGGCTTCGACCAGGGGATATGGCTGCGGTCCAGTCTACAAATCCGAGTCCAGAATGACTTCCTAGAAGCCAGCAGAGTTGTTCCAGCTTTAAGGCCATCTCAAACTTACCGTTTCAGCACATTTATACCCTTTTTCTCGTAATGATGTGAAGTGATGGCATGCATCCACTCAACTTTCTTCGTTTTCTCTTTTTGTTTTAAAGTATATTCGGTGCTGTTCGAACTGGTGCTTATATGCTGTACATTTTGATGACCAAAGGCCTGAAGCAGTCAGTGTGTGACCAGAGTTTCTACATTGGACCTGTCAGCAAATTCTGGGCGTATGCGTTTGTGCTAAGCAAAGCACCCGAACTAGGTGAGTACCCTCCCTCCCTTTCTCTCACTGTGCGTACTTAGGGCAGAAATGTCTCTGCAGGAAGCACAAGAAGGGTCTCAGTGCTGTCAAAACCTTGTTTTAGCCTTAGAAAAACATGAGCAAAAGAAAACCCAACCCCAAACTCCACATGGTTCAGTCTCTAGAGATTAAAACCAGCTTGGCTGAAGTTAGAGCAATGTGCAGCTGAACAAGACCATTCCCACCCCAGGAATAAACCGCCGTGATTACACACAGCAGGGCAAGAGGTAAGAGCAATCTGGCCCGTACCTCTTCCTTAGTTACTGGTAGACAGATACAAGTAGCGTAATCGCTGGCCATTCATGCCGTGAGTACGGGAGGGAAGGGTGGGCTACAGCAGCTCTGTCAGCAAGAAGCTTTGAGTCAGGTTCTGCCTCCATTGTGCAACATTTATCCTTAAATACACACGTAGGCGTACAATTATGAACGCTAACGTGCTTCCTCCCCAAACACTGAAAGCTGTGGCTGTCTGCTTCCTCTAAATAGAAACTGATTTCCCATAATATCCCTAGCTTTTCCAGTTCTGATTCTTATAAACGCCTGTATCCGGTAATTTTTTTGGTAAGGATACTTAGGATAGCCAGTCTGCGTGTGTTCTCCTCCTGTGGCTTATTAGCGTAGGAAAGGTTTGTTTTCAGTGGGAAGGAGGAGGCAGTGATTTAGCAGCCCTCCAGCTTTCATTTCGGAGGAGCCACAAAGGGCTGCAGCACTCACTGTGTTCAGGTGTGCAGCAAAAAATAAGTCTTCACCTTTCGGCAGAGGATTTGATTCAGCAAATTACAGGACAGCAATTCATCAGCATAAAAATTGGAAGGAGACACCAGTTGCCTTGCTGTGTCATAATCCCTTGGTTTCCTGCTGCTTAAATTACTGCAAAACCACAGAAATTTACTTGTTAAACTGGAAAAAAAAAGCAGCTAGAGCTGCACAGCAACAATAGATTGAACATGTGATTGCTTATTAAAATATGAGTCAACATCTTGCAGCTAATGAAGTAAACAGTAGCATTATGGCTTATTACAGACCTTGTGCAGACAGTGCAGCTTTGCTTCCACCTATCACTATTATTCATGCTTTGGATTTCCTGGGATACGTATACGTAGAAATAAGTCCCCAGGTTCCAATCTCAGGGATCTTTATGGAAACGCTGTGTCTGTAACAAGAGAAAACAAGGAGCATACGTATATCTGATTGAGATGCTCAGTGCAGTCATGAGATGCAGATGGAAGAATAAAGCAGGAAGGAAGAATAACATTTACTTTTCCACAATAGCAACATGAATTTGCAGAAAAGGATGGGCATTTCAACATAAACCCAAGTTCTTTCTAGCAGCGTTTTTTTCCCTGGCACTTCCATACCTTTCAACATTGTATATATGCAATAGCTTTTTGCATAGTGGCTCAAAGGCTGAGTTTATGTAGGCTCAGTTTGCAGGTAGGTGTTTGAATCAGAGGACACCGTGCTGCTTCTCCAGGTTTTCTGCTCGCTGTCGAGCTGCATTTCTCTTCTGGTCTCTGTATATAATAGACAGTCTCACAGTCAGAGACGATACACATATATCCACCACCTCAGACTTTCACGGATTATGCTTGTGGCAAAGGGGTACCAAGCCAACCCGTGGAATTTTTGGATGGGGGTTATCCACAAAGGAGTATGTGGATACGTTGGTTTTCCCAAGATTGCATAGAGGTCAGGAGCCAAGCTGGCTCTTAGATCGGACTGTCAGGTCTAGAGCTGAGGTGGTTTTCATGCTCCCAGATAACGTATACTCCAGCAGAAGCAAGGGAGGAGCACGCTGCAGTAATTATGGAATTGTTCAATATGTTTCTCATTTCCTCCCCTCCTTATTTTCCCCCTTTCTTTCCTTTTTTTTTGTTTTCTTTTGTTCTGTTACAGGTGATACAATATTCATTATTCTTAGGAAACAGAAGCTCATCTTCTTACACTGGTACCATCACATTACCGTGTTACTTTATTCTTGGTATTCCTACAAGGACATGGTGGCTGGCGGTGGCTGGTTCATGACCATGAACTATGGAGTACACGCCGTTATGTACTCGTACTATGCCTTGCGGGCTGCTGGCTTCAGAGTCTCACGCAAGTTTGCCATGTTCATCACCTTGTCGCAGATCACTCAGATGTTGATCGGTTGCGTGGTTAACTACCTGGTCTTCTCCTGGATGCAGCAGGGCCAGTGCCATTCCCACGTGCAGAACATCATCTGGTCCTCTCTCATGTACCTCAGCTACTTTGTGCTCTTCTGCCATTTTTTCTTTGAGGCCTATATCGGCAAAACCAGAAAAGAAAGGAAGGTTGACTAGGGGTAGAAACGAGAAGCCATAGCTCAGGGTCATCAAGAAAAAAAACAAAATTATAAGAAAATGGCACAAGGAAACACATATATGTATGGTGCAGGTAAAACTTGGCAGCTTAGGGAAAGTTAGCTTGGTTTAACCCAGTAAGTTTATGATCCTATCATGGTGAGGACTCACTGAATTCTACTCTATCTCAAAGGACTGCTGATGAAAGACAACTTCCTTCTTGTACCTGTCTGCTCTAGGAAAGAAAGGAGAAAAGGAAGAAGAGGGAAAAAAAAAAAAACATAAAGAAAAAAAGAGAAGAAAAGGAATGATGTTGAGGGGAAAAGAATACATTAAATAAGCAGCGTGTTTCCCCAGGGTGGAGGAGAGATTTTTATTTAAAAAAAAACCACAAAGTTTCTAAATCCTGTCTAATAATTTTTCAGCGTTAAACTTGAACAAAGCAAAGCAGAAAGGTGACAAAAAGAAATAAAAAAATAATCTGTCTACGATAACAGTATGATTGCAAAATTAAACTATTTTCCAGTAGAAGGTTGGTACCTTTAGCCAAAATGAAACCCCAGAGGATGTTTCCTGCGTGGGAAGAGGCTGAACTCCACACTCTGGTCATGGATGGCAAAGAGAAGAGATCGATTTCTCCGCGATGTACTCTGCCCGGGGAGCAGGGCTGGGACGCAGTCGCCTCCCTCAGAAGGCGGGAAGGAGCAGTACTTTTACAAGTGTTTAATGTGAAAAGATGCACTGTTGCAATACATATCTCAGAGAGTGCATTTTCCAAGTGCATTTTTCCGTTAAAGGCAAGGAATTTTTGCAGCAGAATAAGTCACAGAGGGTTAAATAAATCAATATTTGCTAAATTACCAGGGGCTAATAGCAGAGGGATGTTCAGGAAGGAGAGGGAGACAACTCCCCTCATGTGATTTTTAGGAATTACCCGTTAATCTCAATTAACCCGCAGCGACACTGAATTAAATGGGGGAAATTGGAAGAAATCCTAGTTAGCGAGAAGAGAGTGATGTATCTGCCCACTGTTTTCAGAACAGAGCCCTGTGGTACAATATTCAGTATTTTTTGTGGACACGAGGATACCTGCCTGGCTGGGAAGAGGTGGCAGGACTGGGTGACATTGGGAAACACTGTGCTTCTGCATCTGCCTCCTGGGCAGTGCAAAGATGTTCAAAGTGCCCTCCTCTGGTCATGTGGAGATACTACTACAAATCATACTTGGAATAGGTTTTTCTTCAGATTTGTATAGAAAAAAAAAAATAGTCTAAAAGGAGTAATCTTGCTGCAACAGCTTAACTCTAAAGTCCAGAGAGAATTATCCTGCATTAAGTGTATATGTCTCTCTCTGCAGAATCTGTACTGTAACACAGACTGACCACTTAAGAAGACACGCTTTCTTCTCTGAAGTCAGCTACAGATAGAAGGAGACACCTATTTCACTCTGAACCTTAGAGAGTTAGTTGAGAACAGCCATATTCTTTCAAGGACAAGTAGATTGCATCTTCCGTGATATTCCAGTCCTTACAAAGCCAAATAAAATGTGTAATAAAAGTTCCTAGTATTTCAACGACACAAGTATGTAAACTTGATGTTAAATGTGTTAATGTAGTATTCTAAATTGTATCAGTTAGGTAGTTTAACTAAACAATTAGAAGAACTAGATCAACAAAATAGGGACTGCTGTTCTGCGTAGGATATACACACACCTATAACTACACCCATACACACATTCTGTGAATTGTCAACAAGAAAAAAAAGCCCAGTGGCAGAGAATCACGTTTCCTGGCTAATGCAAAAGATTGTCATTATCTTTCTTGCTTTAATTTGAGATTGTACAGTACAAAGGGGTTATCTTTTTTTTTTTTAATTCTGATTTTTAGCTTTAATTGTGCCGTCATTCATGAAGCAGAGCTGCTTTAGTATCCTGTTACGAGATGACAAGGGCTTTCGGTGTCTCATTATATACAAAAGAAAAACAAATAAAGTTACATTCCATGTTACGTGAATGGTCTTACAAATCAAAAAGCCTTTGCAGGCTAAAATCATAATTATAACGAGCAGAAAATGAGTTTACATTTGTGTTATTTAAGTTATTGATGTGCTGACGTTATTTTATGGTACACAGCAAATAGCAAAATGTGATATGCAGTAATGAAGCTATGATATTCATTAATAGGACTACTGTATACGTGGAAATATTAGACAAAACCAATTAAATGTGTAAACCATTTTGTTATACAGCTTGGGAGTAGATAATTACAATGCTGAATAAGCCTTTTTCCTCATGCTTAATTTTGCCCTGGCTAAGAGCAGGTTGAGAAGACGGGTTAAGAGTGGAAAAGGCAAAATCAGAGTGAACTGCAATTAGATGAGAAGCGTTGGTAGAAGCCCATCGTGCCATTGAAACCCTCAGTCCTGTCTGTCCCGGGTCTTTCAACTAAAGCAAGAGGGGGTGGAAGTGGTCTGGCATCCAGAGCTGAAGCTGGAGCCACAATCTTGACCCCTGTGAAGTCAGGGAAGGCTTTGCTGTGCTTTGAACGGGGCCGGTGTATCCGACAGCCCGTTACCTGGGCGGAGGGGAAGGACCCAAACAGCCTCCTGCTGATTTGAGGCTAATGACCTAAAAGCCCCATAAACGTTAATCAGCCAGAAGGAACACCTCGGCAAGGCAAGGATGCAGAGCCGAAGGTTAACACGGGCAGAAAACAGGGCGGGTTGCAAATTTACTGTATGTCACACAGTTTTCATTAATCGCCTGAGGAAAAACACCCCAAACCTGTGCGTGCTGGATGGCAGCGCTGGCAACGCCGACACTGACTTCAGCGGAGCAAGAATTCCACCCGCTTTCACCCCCTCCTCCCAAAGCCCCCGCGGGTACCTCCGTACTGTCCCCAGCGCCTGCTCCTGCCGTGCCCACCGCCCCGCCAGCCGGGGCCGGGTGGCCCAGGACCACCTTCCTGCCTGGGAAGTGGCTCCGGTGCAGAAACCAGCCCGAGCCACCTCCTCAAAACGCAGGGCAGGGGTACGCCAGCGGGAAGCCGGCGCTGAATTCGGGGGGTGATGGGGATGCAGGCAAGAGTACGTGTAGGGAAGGAGCAGCAAGGTCAGGCACGGAAGGGACAGTGGTAAATTAGGGTACAGTTATCATCACACTGGACATTGGCAGTCTCACTGCCACGTGCTTGAGGAGATGAAACATCACACACACATCTACACAGGTCCTATAGCCCTCTGCTGTTGTACCAGTGGGCTTTTCCTCTGAGGTTTTCCACAGGAATCGAATGCAACTGGCATTAAAGCAATTGAGGATAAGACCAAAACCAACACACACTGGTTTTCTTCTTTTTTTCCCTAAAAAAGGCACTCGTGATGTTTAGCCATCACATTTAACCCACTCAGATGTATTTAAACAGTCAACCCTAACGTACTGACACCTCAACAATACTCCAGCTGTTCCGACCGACGAGCCACAAGGTATAAACACGGCTAATAGGGTCCCATTTATTTCCCCTGGTTTGAGCCTTGGGGTCACACTTTCCAATTTTTCTGTCCTTCACCAGAACCCCTTTTTTCCCACAATTATTTTAAAGCAAGCTGTAAATCTGTCACATCCACACACGCCACAGGCAACTCAAGCTTTTTATAAACAACCACGCATTATGGGACCTGTGACACCCACCACAGATGGTGGAAATGCTGTTACGGGATTCACTGTTGAAGTTATACTGGTGATAAGGTCGGTCTGCCAGGGTCAAAGTCTGTGTTTTGTGTTTTGATACGTTATTCCAGTGCACTGAAATAAAACCAGGAGGTCGGTACGTATTTACGCTTAGGTGCCTGCGAGCAGAATTTGGCTCTTCCTGAGCACTGCTTCTGCATAGTGAACGCTTTAAGGAAAATGTTTTCAACCGGCTAGTGGAAAAACAGACACTTGGGTAATTAAACAGCCTCTTTAAATCGTGCCTGCACCCAGGAGGAAACCCCTCGTGCTTACAGCCCTTCTGTAACTCAGAGACACAGGTGATTTATGTCTGGGCTCACTGATAACACCGACTAAGGGCAGCTGGCTCCGAAAGAGACCTCTCACCAGCATCTCACAGCAAAGGAATACAAGCTTTTACTTACAAGATAAGGGCCAAAGCACACAGAAAGGAGTCACGCGAAACAGCCAACCTGCGCTGTAGGAATAAAGTATTGAGTGCCAGTTGCAGGAGAGAGAAGGAAGGAGAAGACCTATTCCATATCCCAGGAGCGAATATATCCCAGCTGAACGCTCACTCCTTCCCACGATGAGGGACCAAAGCGGGAGGAGGGTGGGTTGCGCAGTGCGAGGCGCCCAGGATGCTGGAATAAGGGTTGCAGGAAGGGGTACCTCCTGCCGCAGTAAATTACACAGTGGGTCTGTGGATTTAGAATCCCAGATGTTTTCACATCATTTAATGTGAAAACACTGAATAAATCATAGAATCATAGAATCACAGGATGGTTTGGGTGGGAAGGGACCTTAAAGCCCACCCAGTGCCACCCCCTGCCACGGGCAGGGACACCCTCCACTAGCCCAGGTTGCTCCCAGCCTCATCCAGCCTGGCCTTGAACACTCCCAGGTATGGGGCACCCACAGCTTCTCTGGGCAACCTGTCCCAGTGCCTCGGAGGAACATCCATGGTCTAACAACTTGTGAATTTGAAGGCCTGGGTGTATTTTATTTTCCTCTCCTGAAAGTAAAGAACTGGGACAACGTTTTAGTTGAGAGTGATGGTAACTCAGGGATCAGTAGGTGGGTTTTGGGCAACAAAGAACATCAGACACCAACTGTGACGGTGGAACATCAGCCTTTGTAAGCAGTGCCAGCTACGACAATGTCTTAGCGCTGTAGTACCTCTAGTAGTTGTAGTCTGTCCTGTCCTTCAGAACCAGTAACAGAAGTATAACATATTTATATAAAAGTCATAAATACAGACCTACTTTAAGTAATAAAAATGTCATTGACCAAGGAAGAAATCAAAGCAAATTGCAGACCTTACTGCTTAAGTTGAGGACTTGGTCCAATGCCTACTGAAAGTGAGATTCGTGGTGAGACGTCCAGTGACTTCAGCGAGCTCTGCTGCAGCCCAGTTGCAGTGCAGTTGCAGTGGGCGAGTCAAGACCCAAAACCCCTTTACTTAGTGGTGACACAAACCACTCGGGGCATCACTCCAGGCCTGACATGGGTCTTGAGTCATGTTCTCCAGCCTAGCATCAGTGAGCCCTCTGAAAGGGAAGAATTACAACTCGCCAATGGGTTTCTACTAGTTTATTTCAATACATTTTCCATTCCGTTTATGTTATTAAAAACAAGCTGAAGGACAAGTCCCTGATCCTGCTGGCACAAATGCCCCGTTGCAGTCAGCGCAGCACAGAAACCTTTGGCTTACAGGGGTGAAAGCAAGATCAGCGCCTTGTTACAGACAATTTCTAGCAGAGCAAACACCACAGAGTAGGACTTGATGACTTAAATTAAACCAACTGCACCCACACAAGTAAGATTGAATCGGCACAAGAAGTCACTCGACAGCTAAGGGGAACCAGGGTCCTCCCCAGTACATCATAAAGCTCAATAAAATGCTGCATGAAGTGGGGTTGGAGTGTATAAAATCATACACCCCTGAAACAGTGACCCTCCTGAGAAGTCTCACTTCTGTCCAGTCCTGGACAGCTTCATACGGGCCTGTCTGCTGAAAAAACACAGCTCTGATTGACTTATCTGCTTTCTCAAAAGAGCCACTATATATGCTTTAGGCTTTGTGGAGCCTTAAAGCTCAAGCTAGATTTATATTCAGAAAAAAAACCAACCTTAAATATGTGTACAATAACTAGGAGAGAATAGTATGAGAAATATCTTTATTTTACCATTTTCAAATGGCTATTTCACTACATAAAAGGAAGTTTTTATTTTTATTTTTTTGGGGTATATTGATATTCCAAATAAAATTTTAACTTTTGGTTCAAAATAAAATCTGCCTCTTGGTTTTTTCTTAATCTGTAACCTCCACTTCGTTCTCCATATTGCCACCAATTGAAAAAGAGAAGCTGTTCTCCAGCTGTGACTTCAACGTGGCTACTCTGCCTTTCACTTCCCAGCACATCTCTATCAAGTCCGTATTTTTGTGCACCACAGAAGCATTATACAGTTCTTTTCTCTGTGTGTATGTGTGCACATGCATCTGTATGACACGAGTGCACATCGTACAGGTAACCAGTGCTTGAATGTCCTGTTTCTACACGCTCACACTTTGGAAATCCTCATCTCTGCATCTCTGGTACGAAACGAAATCCCTGTCCGTCACAATACCTTCTGGGCAGGAGGACCGTGAGCTGGAGGGAGGAGGGTAAAGCAGAGTGGGAAGCCCACGATGGACAGGCAGGCATGAGAGACCCTGGTGACGTTCCTGAAGTCCCCAGGTTTGGGAACCAGCCCAAGGAGCAGCCTGGAAGTGGAGGAGCAAGGCGGAAATGGATATACTGAGAAGTGCTGCCTACCGTCTTCAGTACTACCACAGGGAGCGTGGAAGAGCGAACATAGCAAAGCAAAGGGGCATTTCCAAGGTAGGTGACCTGTGCTGAGGGACTCTGACAATAACTGGGGAGCAAAAAACCAGATATGAGCAGTATGGGATTGTTTTAGGCTTATGGCAGAAACCACGTTTCCTTGGGTCCACTACCCACCTCTCTCTGCTTCTGTCGGCTACGTGTGACCCAGGCTGGATTATATATACACACACATATATCTACTATACTTGAAGTAGGAGTGGAAATGAAACATGTAAATCTTCCTTTTATGACAGTTCTGTGGAAAGCAAAGGGGTACAGCTTGTGTGGACGTGCTACACGCTCTGCCGGTACCTTTGGCAAGGCTGTGGGTGGAGAGATTGCTGGCCTGGTGAAGATGCCAGGCATGAATGACCGAAGCTGACCCCATGCAGGAGCCCAGCCATGGAGAGGGGAGCCAGGGGCTGTGGCTGCCACTCCCCTGCCTCCTTGCACCTTCAGCTACACTTTGTCCCTCGTGCGTATCGCTTGCTTCAAAGGCAAAGCTGAAGAGTTTCACAAAGCTGCCAGTAAGGCCAAGCAAGCAAACACCGATTTCACAGGGAAGAAGTTTCTTGGCTTTACCCTGAAGTTTCTTGAGGCTTTGCCACATCATTTAATGTGAAAACACTGAATAAGTCATAGAATCACAGGATGGTTTGGGTTGAAAGGGACCTTAAAGCCCATCTAGCCCCACCCCCTGCCATGGGCAGGGACACCTTCCACTAGACCAGGTTGCTCCAAGCCTCATCCAGCCTGGCCTTGGACACTGCCAGGGATGGGGCACCCACAGCTTCTCTGGGCAACCTGTCCCAGGGCCTCCTCACCCTCTCTGGGAAGAGTTTCTTCCTCATGTCCAATCTAAATCTCCCCTCTCAGTTTAAAACCATGAAGTTGGTCAGTACAATGTTGGCACTTACTTACACCCAAACGGTGGCACTGGAACTGCAGAAGGCATTTAAATCCTTTTTCCCAAGTATTCATTAGACAGATGGCTAAATACAGTTAACAAAGACTTCCCTGTTCACCTCTTCTGCTTTCTCACTACAGCTTTTCTTTCGACATGGCTTTATTTATACAAGATAAACGGAGCACACGTAGGCCGATGACCATTCAGGGTTTCTGTCTGTGAGATAGGTGAGGTCACAGCTGTTGGGGGGACCACTGTTTGCTTGGGAACATTTTTTCCACAGCAGTTCAGGTCTGTTATCTGCACTTAAGAGGTTTATGCATTTCACGAGTGCAACTCTGCGATTTCGGCTTGAATTCCTGACTGTTTCCTGCAGAGTTGTAGGTTGGAAGGACGTTACATCACTTCAAGCATAGCTCATATAACTGTTGCTTCAGGTAGAGCTTTTGCAAGGCCCAAGCAAACATTGCCTCATTTACCCCACATCTGGCAACCAGCATGATGCAAGTGTGGGGCCTGGAGCCACAGGTAAAGGATAGAGAAGCGTCTGCAGAAGATGTGCAAGGCCCAGCATCCCGCTGGTGTGAGAAACACCCATCCCAGTGGGTCCCTGCCCCCATCTGTGGGCAGCGACTCCCTGAAGGGCGATGCAGGAGCCTGGAGAACCAGTGGGCCGGCCACAAGGTGCAGTGTGGGGGCTGCTCTTGGTGGGACTTGGGTCCTGTGGCACAGCTATTTCTCCAGATTGGCAGAAGAGGACCTTGCTGACCCACACATACAGAGGGGCTAAAGCTGTAAGATGCAACATGTGGTTTAAAGACTTTTTAAAGTATGAGTCCACCCAGGGAACAAACTCCCAGAATACCTGCTCCTATGCAATGTATGTCTCTTCAAGACGACACCTCTGAGCAGATATTTTCTCTGCTTGATCCTGGAGCTGTTCGAATTAAATCAGTTCCTTCAAGCAACATGAAATGAGACGTGGCAGTTGGCCAGGAGCGTTGCTGTTGGTGGCTGCGAATGCCTGGCTGGCTTAGTGTGAGTGGATCCCACGGAAATCCCTACTGCTGTGACCTTCCTTTGCTGAATTGCTTGTCCCTGCTGTCGTAGCAGGCGGTGGGCAACCAGCGGCAGCACTCTTGCACCCAGGGGCTTCTCGCCTCTTGCAAAATATCACTTACTACCCGCTGTGCAACCTCAGGATGTGGCCTCTGTGCATCGTTGGGTGAGGCAAAGGGCTGTGCTCTGAGCAGAAGAAATGATGCACTTGTAGCAGAGATGGAGGTGGCTGCTGTGCTGGAGCTGTGTTAGAGCAGCAGGAGTGGCCATGGGATGGCCAGAGCCACGTACATGGAACAGCATGGCTCAGAGGGAGCAAGCATGGCAAGGAAATACCACACGGGAGCCTCAGAAACAAAGATATCCCTGTCTTTTAGTGTCGTACATCACCATGGGGAGGGTCTAGTGAAGGAGCCATCAAAACCTGGGCAAGAAAAAGGCTCCTTTCCCTTCTACCCCTCTCAGCAAAGCAATGCTAATGAGCTTGAGGGTCTTAATCTGGGAAATAAAAGCACCAAATGACTGAAAAACTTAAACAAACTTCAAATGTAAAAAAGGAAAAAAACTGGTGCTGGTATTTGGAAGAGGACAAACAAGTTGCTGTCATTACCTGTGTGCCCAGGGGGATGCTGATCCCAGCCTGTGCCGGGCTGCCCACTCTTGCCCCCATCTTTTGAAGGAGTGAACTTCCAAGGGGCACAGCTTCTGTAAGCCCCAGCTGTGTGAAGGTCTCTGGGAAATGCTCTTAATTGTGCTTAACTGCATGGGTTTTAAAAAAAAAACAAAAAACAACTTTTTTTGTTACTTTCTCATCATCCTCTGTGTAAGATAGGGGCAGTACGAGGCACCACAAGCTAACTTTACTGCTCAAATTCTGTGGAAATCTAGAAAACTCATCAAAAGTATGTGTGCATTTATAGACAGAAATACCGCTGTTTTAACTGCAAAGGTCTCATGTGTGAATATTTGATGTAGAGAGGATTGTGGAGCTATTTTCTTTAAAGGTAGCAACCGAGTTTGTTCTTAAAATCAGGAGATTTTTAAAGGAACACAAAACTCTCTTTTTGAATGACAGCTCAGTGCTTGAAAGCATCCTGTGCAAGCTTTGAATGTGTAGCGTTACAAGCAGAGCTGGGAAATGGCAACCAAAGCATAAAGTAAGTTTACAGAGCATGGTTTTGTTCTTGCTGCTGCCTTCAAAAAGGGTTTGTAACTCTGCACGCAGCAGGCACTTGCCACTCCTCTATCAATGCACTCTCTCGGCGGGAAAGGTCTCAATAGCCAAAACCCCACAGCCCGCGGAGTGAAGTGTGCTCATCAGGCATGAGCAGCTTGGTTTCTCTGCAGCTGTCCCTTTCCCTTTTACAAAATTAAACAATAATGGCAGTTGAAAAAGTCCCAACTATTGAAAAAGTCCCAACTATTGCTTCAAGTCAACTGTTCTCCACTCCTAGTGACGAGCTTAATGGTGCTGTGTGGCAGACACCCCAGGTTTAAGAATGGCATTGGATTTATGTAGACCTTTCTCTTGTTCACTGTTAATTCTACGTGCGTCCTCCTTTTCCCAAGTCATCCCCTGCTGCAGATGAGCGAAGCGCACAGGTTACTCCTGGCTTTGTGTCTACTGCTTTGAGCAAACGCTTCTCCCAGCCTAGCTCCTCTATAACACACCGTCTTGGTCTAAAAAAATGGGAAAAGAGGGGAGAGCTGTTGCTTTTCAGAACTTACTTGCTGCCTGATGACATAGCAGAAGGGTCACCTGCAGTTACTTCACGTGTCCAAGGAGATGCAGGTGCGGAGGGTGGTCACGGTCACTTTGCCACCGGCGGTTCTGACGATGGGCACTGGTGTCGGCAAAGCTGGTGCTTGGGTTCCCAAAGGATCCTCTCTGCTGTGAGGAGTTAGAAGAGGTGAGTTGGAGGCATGTCCCCAAACAAAACACAGAAATAAAAGTACTAAGCAAAGGTTTTGCACGTGGAGTAGCCTACGGAGCAGTGAGGGTGGCATTGCAATGTACCAAAGCAGTCCACTTCCCAAGCTCTGGATGTAGGATTAGTTATACCCATGGGTTAATGACTCTGACTGTTTGGTGAGCTACTTGTAAGCACTTGTAGCTGGTCAGCTGTGAACCTGCTGTTAGACACAATGTGTTTGTTCATAAATTAGGTTGGTTTTGCTTTTTTTATTCCTGGTAACGCTGAGCTCAAGTGCAGTCACTCATGAGCTCTCAACACTGGTGGCCATATTTACGTCAGTGTACCGAAACCAGTTATCCTTGCCCTCATAATTGGTGTTAATTAGATGTTAAACTTTACAGACTTTTTAATTTTTACTGGAATTGCCTAGGTAAGACAGACACCATCTGGCTAAGGGAATGGTTGTAATTCTGTGGGTCTCCAAAAGTTAAACTATTTAACTTTTGCCTCAAAGTTCTGCTGAAGTATCTACAAGCTACCTCTTTATTTCATCATTTGTAACTCCTTTTGTTGGCATGCTCCATTTAGATGTTTTATACTCGTTCCAAGAAGTAAGATAATATTATCCACTGGCTTTCATAATTCTTTACAAGAGCAGCAAGCGTGACATTTCCAATCCTGCTTGCTGTTTGGTTGAGCTATTCCAAGTCACACTTGCCTGTGCCTACTGACGTCCATGGCAGAAGTCATAAATTGTGCAAGAGCAGTACAAATAGTCCTTCTTGAATTCATACAGACGCTTTATACTGCTAAGTAATATGTACCTTACAGGGTTTATAACTCTGTAGAGGGAGGAAAAGTTGGAATAACAAAGTCAAGTTAGACTATAAAACTTTAACTTTAGAAGGCAACATTCACTAAAGAGTGACTCATCAAGTCTTTCTTTAAGCATCTTCCTCAGTTGCAGCTTCAGCTGGCTACTATTGTTATTAAGTGGGAAAATTTCCAAAGCCAATATATAGAAGGACCTAGAAGAAAAAATCTGGGGATTTTAACTAAAGATAATCTCTATTGGTCACGTCAATGGTAGAATGGGAGTCAATCTTTTCCTTAAAAAAAAAGGATTTCACCAGTAGGACTTATTCATGAATCCTAAACTTAGTAGCAAGTATTTCAACCTTAAATTTGTTTTCAAAGACACAAAATGAAAATCCTGATATCATAATTAGAGAGTAGTACATAATTACAGGACTTGTGTGACCTACCCTCTAAGCATCACCCCTCTGTGCAGGGTCCAAGCCTCATCCAGCCTGGCCTTGGACGCTGCCAGGGATGGGGCACCCACAGCTGCTCTGCGCAACCTGTCCCAGTGCTCCCCACCCGCTCCGGGAAGAATTCCTTCCTGATGGCCCAGCTCAATCTCCCTTTCTTACCAAGCAGGCTTTACCCTGCAGGGTATCTAATTGCAGCCCTAGCACCATTACTCTTGTGTTCTTTGCCACGCTCAGGCAACACTATTAGTACTGCATTAGTCATGCTTTCCCTCCGCCAGCGACGGCTGCGCACATGGGGGTGCTGGGTTCAGTCAGCAAAGGGTTAACTCCCTTTACTGCGGGCACTAACAAGTTGCTAAGAAAAACACTGACAAGGCCTCAGCTGGTGCTGGGGAGGGCCTGCACCGGATTCAGCTCTTCTGTCCGCTTCGGATACTGTAGCTGACCCAGACTGACCCAGGAAGCATTTCATCCCATAGTACGGCACGTGCCGGGCTCTGGGGCGGGCAAGGGGGTCCGGTAGCCATCGCGCTTCCTCTTGCTCTCTCTCCCTTACTCCCTCGCCCGTCTACTCCCGGGCACTTGCTAACCCTCCCGCGTCAGCTGCTTTGCCAACTCCCGTGCTGCCTCCTTCGTGTGGGAGCTGGTGGCTTGTTTAGAGTTCCCGGCCGCGCCATCGCTGACAGGGTTCGCTCGGAATCTGCTGCGTCGGCTCCCGGCTCCGGCCCTGGGGCTGCGGCTCTCAAGCTGCCAGCGCTCTCGGGCTGTGGTTCTCGGCCTCTCTGGGTCTGACTTTCACCACTCAACATCTGGGTGGCTACTGGCCAGTGGATGGTGAGCAATCCTATCATATTGGAGCATATTGCATCTATTGCATTCTATGGTTTAGTTTCTACTAGCTTAACTCTTTATTATTGGTAGTATCTGCCTAGAGCCATTTAGATTTAAGCAATAAATAGTCCTTCTCTCGATTTTACGAGCTCCCTTATTTCTTTTTCCTCCCATTCTTCCCCTCCACTGCAGGAGGGGAGGGGCATTTGTGAGAGCGGCTTCGTGGTATGCTGCTAGCCGGAGTTAAAGCACGACAATGGGCCACGCTGAGAGGGAGCCTGGGGGTGCCGCCGGTCACGTGACCTGGGCGCGGTCCACGGCGTCACGTCGCCGGGGCAACGCCGGTTCCTCGGCAACGCCTCGGCGGGGAAATGTGTTGCGTCGCGCAGCCTCCTCACCACTCGCCTCCGCGCAGCGATCGCAGCCACACCACAACGCCCGGGCTCCTGCGGGCTCCCTCCCGCTCTGCCTGCGGGACCGCTCCGGCTCCTGTGGCTCCGGGGCTCGGGGAAGGAGGATGCTGACTCTGATGGCCGCTTGCTGCGGCCTGTGCAGATGGTGGCGGGAGCCTGCGAGGAAGGCGACGCTCACCACGGGGCACCTCCATAACGCTGCTGGCACCGCCACAGCCCGAGGAGCTCAAGCAGAGGCTCCTCAAGACCAGGCCTCAGCAGTCGGGTGCTCCAAGATTCCCCTTCAACGGGGACGCTTGCAGGTCACCCTCTTGGAGCTGGAGGCTGCAAAATGCCTGCAAAACGCCTGGCGCCGTTTCTATGCCAAGTCCTGTGCTGTAGGCTTTGTGCTGGATCCCACCGGCGGCCCAGGAACGCAGGACACAAGGCGAGGCGTGACGGAACTTTTAAGCAGCCCCAGCATCTCGGGAAAAGCCGTCTTCCAGCTGGCGAACAAGCAGGACGGAGAAGGAGCTCTGGCACGAGCAGACATCGTGCAATCCTTCTCTCTGGACAAGATTGCCCAGGAACACAAGGGTCCATGGGAAACTGAAGGTTGCTCAGCCAACACGGGCTGCGGGGAACAAACGGATCAAGTGGTAAGAGCGAGCTTCTGTTGCCTTCCACGCGCGAGGAGGGAAGATTCTGAGGCCTTCATCGAGCGCAGCCAAAGAGACAGCACAGAACCAAACGCCCCTGAAGAAGAGCAGAAACTCGAACGGGCTGAGCAAGTGAGAAGGACACAAGAAGGAAGGGAAAGGGAAGAAGGAACAAGTGCACGTGACGAGGAAGACCCTGAGCCTGGGAGCAGCGAAACCCCTTTCCAGCCTGGACCTCCCGGGATGGCTGGGAATGACAACCAAAGGGAAGAGGAGAAGCAGCACGAGAGGTTGGAGCCCGAAAAGGCGACGAGTGCCTTCAATTCACGGCCAGAGCTGGCAGCAGGGGATGGCCAGGAGTTCTCAAGCTGCAACGGCCAAAGGACAAGCGACACCAGAGGAGAAACATGCAGCTCCCCAACTCCACAGCTCGTGCAGCACCAGGAACAGCAGGAGCAGAAAGCCTCAGGCTGCCTCGACGCAGCCAACAGGAAGCGAGAACGCAACAAGCGAAGACGGAGAAGGGGCCACCGAGGAGAACCTCCGGCGGCAGGAGACACGGTTCCCAGAAACCCTCCACCACCGCCAGCGCT
This sequence comes from Rhynochetos jubatus, assembly GCA_027574665.1. Taxonomy (NCBI): domain Eukaryota; kingdom Metazoa; phylum Chordata; class Aves; order Eurypygiformes; family Rhynochetidae; genus Rhynochetos; species Rhynochetos jubatus. The sequence goes on from CM050651.1 coordinate 76,788,422, forward strand.
GCTCCCAGGCGGCTCGCCAAGTCCCCAGCTGAACAGCCCTCTAGGACGGCAGCCCCTGCGTGACACACATCAGGCTGGCACGGGGAGAAGGCGACGGAAAAGAAGAGCCAGATGAAGAGGTTGCTCGGGACAGCCCCTGACCCCGCTGGCTGTACCCCAAAGACCCAGCAGAAACCTTTCTGGCCCTTGAAGGAATATTTTTAAAAACGACAGTTTCCTTAGTTAGATCAGCTTGTTGCTAAATACCTTGCTGACAATAAAACATGGAGTTTCTTCTGTTCAAAGCCTGGGGTTTATTATTTTAAAAAATTCAAAGCCCTGACACAATTAAACCTGCCCAGGGACATCAAGGGCAACAAGAAGGGCTTCCAGAGGTACGCCGGGCATAAAAGGAAGTTCAGGGGAAAAGCGGGCCCTCTGCAGAAGGACAGAGGAGAGCTGGATTCCCGGGAGATGAAGAAGGATGAGGTGCGCAATGACTTTTTTGCCTCGGTCCTCACGGGCGAGGGCCAAGACACCCCCCACCCCCACCCAAGTCATGGAAGGCAAGGGCAGGGACTAGGGGAGTGGAGAGCTGCCCACGGTTAGAGAGGATCGAGTCTGGGAACACCTAAAGAGCCTGAAGGTGCACAAGTCCGTGGGACCTGAGGGAATACATCCGCAGGTCCTGAAAGAATCCCAGAATCCCAGAGGGCTTTGCGTGGGAAGGGACCTTAAAGGCCACCCACTGCCACCCCCTGCCACGGGCAGGGACACCTTCCGCTACACCAGGCTGCTCCAAGCCTCATCCAGCCTGGCCTTGGACGCTGCCAGGGGTGGGGCACCCACAGCTGCTCTGCGCAACCTGTCCCAGTGCTCCCCACCCGCTCCGGGAAGAATTCCTTCCTGATGGCCCAGCTCAATCTCCCTTTCTTACCAAGCAGGCTTTACCCTGCAGGGTATCTAATTGCAGCCCTAGCACCATTACTCTTGTGTTCTTTGCCACGCTCAGGCAACACTATTAGTACTGCATTAGTCATGCTTTCCCTCCGCCAGCGACGGCTGCGCACATGGGGGTGCTGGGTTCAGTCAGCAAAGGGTTAACTCCCTTTACTGCGGGCACTAACAAGTTGCTAAGAAAAACACTGACAAGGCCTCAGCTGGTGCTGGGGAGGGCCTGCACCGGATTCAGCTCTTCTGTCCGCTTCGGATACTGTAGCTGACCCAGACTGACCAAGGAAGCATTTCATCCCATAGTACGGCACGTGCCGGGCTCTGGGGCGGGCAAGGGGGTCCGGTAGCCATCGCTCTTCCTCTTGCTCTCTCTCCCTTACTCCCTCGCCCGTCTACTCCCGGGCACTTGCTAACCCTCCCGCGTCAGCTGCTTTGCCAGCTCCCGTGCTGCCTCCTTCGTGTGGGAGCTGGTGGCTTGTTTAGAGTTCCCGGCCGCGCCATCGCTGACAGGGTTCGCTCGGAATCTGCTGCGTCGGCTCCCGGCTCCGGCCCTGGGGCTGCGGCTCTCAAGCTGCCAGCGCTCTCGGGCTGTGGTTCTCGGCCTCTCTGGGTCTGACTTTCACCACTCAACATCTGGGTGGCTACTGGCCAGTGGATGGTGAGCAATCCTATCATATTGGAGCATATTGCATCTATTGCATTCTATGGTTTAGTTTCTACTATCTTAACTCTTTATTATTGGTAGTATCTGTCTAGAGCCATCTAGATTTAAGCAATAAATAGTCCTTCTCTCGATTTTACGAGCTCCCTTATTTCTTTTTCCTCCCATTCTTCCCCTCCACTGCAGGAGGGGAGGGGCATTTGTGAGAGCGGCTTCGTGGTATGCTGCTAGCCGGAGTTAAAGCACGACAATGGGCCACGCTGAGAGGGAGCCTGGGGGTGCCGCCGGTCACGTGACCTGGGCGCGGTCCACGGCGTCACGTCGCCGGGGCAACGCCGGTTCCTCGGCAACGCCTCGGCGGGGAAATGTGTTGCGTCGCGCAGCCTCCTCACCACTCGCCTCCGCGCAGCGATCGCAGCCACACCACAACGCCCGGGCTCCTGCGGGCTCCCTCCCGCTCTGCCTGCGGGACCGCTCCGGCTCCTGTGGCTCCGGGGCTCGGGGAAGGAGGATGCTGACTCTGATGGCCGCTTGCTGCGGCCTGTGCAGATGGTGGCGGGAGCCTGCGAGGAAGGCGACGCTCACCACGGGGCACCTCCATAACGCTGCTGGCACCGCCACAGCCCGAGGAGCTCAAGCAGAGGCTCCTCAAGACCAGGCCTCAGCAGTCGGGTGCTCCAAGATTCCCCTTCAACGGGGACGCTTGCAGGTCACCCTCTTGGAGCTGGAGGCTGCAAAATGCCTGCAAAACGCCTGGCGCCGTTTCTATGCCAAGTCCTGTGCTGTAGGCTTTGTGCTGGATCCCACCGGCGGCCCAGGAACGCAGGACACAAGGCGAGGCGTGACGGAACTTTTAAGCAGCCCCAGCATCTCGGGAAAAGCCGTCTTCCAGCTGGCGAACAAGCAGGACGGAGAAGGAGCTCTGGCACGAGCAGACATCGTGCAATCCTTCTCTCTGGACAAGATTGCCCAGGAACACAAGGGTCCATGGGAAACTGAAGGTTGCTCAGCCAACACGGGCTGCGGGGAACAAACGGATCAAGTGGTAAGAGCGAGCTTCTGTTGCCTTCCACGCGCGAGGAGGGAAGATTCTGAGGCCTTCATCGAGCGCAGCCAAAGAGACAGCACAGAACCAAACGCCCCTGAAGAAGAGCAGAAACTCGAACGGGCTGAGCAAGTGAGAAGGACACAAGAAGGAAGGGAAAGGGAAGAAGGAACAAGTGCACGTGACGAGGAAGACCCTGAGCCTGGGAGCAGCGAAACCCCTTTCCAGCCTGGACCTCCCGGGATGGCTGGGAATGACAACCAAAGGGAAGAGGAGAAGCAGCACGAGAGGTTGGAGCCCGAAAAGGCGACGAGTGCCTTCAATTCACGGCCAGAGCTGGCAGCAGGGGATGGCCAGGAGTTCTCAAGCTGCAACGGCCAAAGGACAAGCGACACCAGAGGAGAAACATGCAGCTCCCCAACTCCACAGCTCGTGCAGCACCAGGAACAGCAGGAGCAGAAAGCCTCAGGCTGCCTCGACGCAGCCAACAGGAAGCGAGAACGCAACAAGCGAAGACGGAGAAGGGGCCACCGAGGAGAACCTCCGGCGGCAGGAGACACGGTTCCCAGAAACCCTCCACCACCGCCAGCGCTGCTCCCAGGCGGCTCGCCAAGTCCCCAGCTGAACAGCCCTCTAGGACGGCAGCCCCTGCGTGACACACATCAGGCTGGCACGGGGAGAAGGCGACGGAAAAGAAGAGCCAGATGAAGAGGTTGCTCGGGACAGCCCCTGACCCTGCTGGCTGTACCCCAAAGACCCAGCAGAAACCTTTCTGGCCCTTGAAGGAATATTTTTAAAAACGACAGTTTCCTTAGTTAGATCAGCTTGTTGCTAAATACCTTGCTGACAATAAACCATGGAGTTTCTTCTGTTCAAAGCCTGGGGTTTATTATTTTAAAAAATTCAAAGCCCTGACACAATTAAACCTGCCCAGGGACATCAAGGGCAACAAGAAGGGCTTCCAGAGGTACGCCGGGCATAAAAGGAAGTTCAGGGGAAAAGCGGGCCCTCTGCAGAAGGACAGAGGAGAGCTGGATTCCCGGGAGATGAAGGAGGATGAGGTGCGCAATGACTTTTTTGCCTCGGTCCTCACGGGCGAGGGCCAAGACACCCCCCACCCCCGCCCAAGTCATGGAAGGCAAGGGCAGGGACTAGGGGAGTGGAGAGCTGCCCACGGTTAGAGAGGATCGAGTCTGGGAACACCTAAAGAGCCTGAAGGTGCACAAGTCCGTGGGACCTGAGGGAATACATCCGCAGGTCCTGAAAGAATCCCAGAATCCCAGAGGGCTTTGCGTGGGAAGGGACCTTAAAGGCCACCCACTGCCACCCCCTGCCACGGGCAGGGACAGCTTCCGCTACACCAGGCTGCTCCAAGCCTCATCCAGCCTGGCCTTGGACGCTGCCAGGGGTGGGGCACCCACAGCTGCTCTGCGCAACCTGTCCCAGTGCTCCCCACCCGCTCCGGGAAGAATTCCTTCCTGATGGCCCAGCTCAATCTCCCTTTCTTACCAAGCAGGCTTTACCCTGCAGGGTATCTAATTGCAGCCCTAGCACCATTACTCTTGTGTTCTTTGCCACGCTCAGGCAACACTATTAGTACTGCATTAGTCATGCTTTCCCTCCGCCAGCGACGGCTGCGCACATGGGGGTGCTGGGTTCAGTCAGCAAAGGGTTAACTCCCTTTACTGCGGGCACTAACAAGTTGCTAAGAAAAACACTGACAAGGCCTCAGCTGGTGCTGGGGAGGGCCTGCACCGGATTCAGCTCTTCTGTCCGCTTCGGATACTGTAGCTGACCCAGACTGACCCAGGAAGCATTTCATCCCATAGTACGGCACGTGCCGGGCTCTGGGGCGGGCAAGGGGGTCCGGTAGCCATCGCGCTTCCTCTTGCTCTCTCTCCCTTACTCCCTCGCCCGTCTACTCCCGGGCACTTGCTAACCCTCCCGCGTCAGCTGCTTTGCCAGCTCCCGTGCTGCCTCCTTCGTGTGGGAGCTGGTGGCTTGTTTAGAGTTCCCGGCCGCGCCATCGCTGACAGGGTTCGCTCGGAATCTGCTGCGTCGGCTCCCGGCTCCGGCCCTGGGGCTGCGGCTCTCAAGCTGCCAGCGCTCTCGGGCTGTGGTTCTCGGCCTCTCTGGGTCTGACTTTCACCACTCAACATCTGGGTGGCTACTGGCCAGTGGATGGTGAGCAATCCTATCATATTGGAGCATATTGCATCTATTGCATTCTATGGTTTAGTTTCTACTATCTTAACTCTTTATTATTGGTAGTATCTGTCTAGAGCCATTTAGATTTAAGCAATAAATAGTCCTTCTCTCGATTTTACGAGCTCCCTTATTTCTTTTTCCTCCCATTCTTCCCCTCCACTGCAGGAGGGGAGGGGCATTTGTGAGAGCGGCTTCGTGGTATGCTGCTAGCCGGAGTTAAAGCACGACAATGGGCCACGCTGAGAGGGAGCCTGGGGGTGCCGCCGGTCACGTGACCTGGGCGCGGTCCACGGCGTCACGTCGCCGGGGCAACGCCGGTTCCTCGGCAACGCCTCGGCGGGGAAATGTGTTGCGTCGCGCAGTCTCCTCACCACTCGCCTCCGCGCAGCGATCGCAGCCACACCACAACGCCCGGGCTCCTGCGGGCTCCCTCCCGCTCTGCCTGCGGGACCGCTCCGGCTCCTGTGGCTCCGGGGCTCGGGGAAGGAGGATGCTGACTCTGATGGCCGCTTGCTGCGGCCTGTGCAGATGGTGGCGGGAGCCTGCGAGGAAGGCGACGCTCACCACGGGGCACCTCCATAACGCTGCTGGCACCGCCACAGCCCGAGGAGCTCAAGCAGAGGCTCCTCAAGACCAGGCCTCAGCAGTCGGGTGCTCCAAGATTCCCCTTCAACGGGGACGCTTGCAGGTCACCCTCTTGGAGCTGGAGGCTGCAAAATGCCTGCAAAACGCCTGGCGCCGTTTCTATGCCAAGTCCTGTGCTGTAGGCTTTGTGCTGGATCCCACCGGCGGCCCAGGAACGCAGGACACAAGGCGAGGCGTGACGGAACTTTTAAGCAGCCCCAGCATCTCGGGAAAAGCCGTCTTCCAGCTGGCGAACAAGCAGGACGGAGAAGGAGCTCTGGCACGAGCAGACATCGTGCAATCCTTCTCTCTGGACAAGATTGCCCAGGAACACAAGGGTCCATGGGAAACTGAAGGTTGCTCAGCCAACACGGGCTGCGGGGAACAAACGGATCAAGTGGTAAGAGCGAGCTTCTGTTGCCTTCCACGCGCGAGGAGGGAAGATTCTGAGGCCTTCATCGAGCGCAGCCAAAGAGACAGCACAGAACCAAACGCCCCTGAAGAAGAGCAGAAACTCGAACGGGCTGAGCAAGTGAGAAGGACACAAGAAGGAAGGGAAAGGGAAGAAGGAACAAGTGCACGTGACGAGGAAGACCCTGAGCCTGGGAGCAGCGAAACCCCTTTCCAGCCTGGACCTCCCGGGATGGCTGGGAATGACAACCAAAGGGAAGAGGAGAAGCAGCACGAGAGGTTGGAGCCCGAAAAGGCGACGAGTGCCTTCAATTCACGGCCAGAGCTGGCAGCAGGGGATGGCCAGGAGTTCTCAAGCTGCAACGGCCAAAGGACAAGCGACACCAGAGGAGAAACATGCAGCTCCCCAACTCCACAGCTCGTGCAGCACCAGGAACAGCAGGAGCAGAAAGCCTCAGGCTGCCTCGACGCAGCCAACAGGAAGCGAGAACGCAACAAGCGAAGACGGAGAAGGGGCCACCGAGGAGAACCTCCGGCGGCAGGAGACACGGTTCCCAGAAACCCTCCACCACCGCCAGCGCTGCTCCCAGGCGGCTCGCCAAGTCCCCAGCTGAACAGCCCTCTAGGACGGCAGCCCCTGCGTGACACACATCAGGCTGGCACGGGGAGAAGGCGACGGAAAAGAAGAGCCAGATGAAGAGGTTGCTCGGGACAGCCCCTGACCCCGCTGGCTGTACCCCAAAGACCCAGCAGAAACCTTTCTGGCCCTTGAAGGAATATTTTTAAAAACGACAGTTTCCTTAGTTAGATCAGCTTGTTGCTAAATACCTTGCTGACAATAAAACATGGAGTTTCTTCTGTTCAAAGCCTGGGGTTTATTATTTTAAAAAATTCAAAGCCCTGACACAATTAAACCTGCCCAGGGACATCAAGGGCAACAAGAAGGGCTTCCAAAGGTACGCCGGGCATAAAAGGAAGTTCAGGGGAAAAGCGGGCCCTCTGCAGAAGGACAGAGGAGAGCTGGATTCCCGGGAGATGAAGAAGGATGAGGTGCGCAATGACTTTTTTGCCTCGGTCCTCACGGGCGAGGGCCAAGACACCCCCCACCCCCACCCAAGTCATGGAAGGCAAGGGCAGGGACTAGGGGAGTGGAGAGCTGCCCACGGTTAGAGAGGATCGAGTCTGGGAACACCTAAAGAGCCTGAAGGTGCACAAGTCCGTGGGACCTGAGGGAATACATCCGCAGGTCCTGAAAGAATCCCAGAATCCCAGAGGGCTTTGCGTGGGAAGGGACCTTAAAGGCCACCCACTGCCACCCCCTGCCACGGGCAGGGACACCTTCCGCTACACCAGGCTGCTCCAAGCCTCATCCAGCCTGGCCTTGGACGCTGCCAGGGGTGGGGCACCCACAGCTGCTCTGCGCAACCTGTCCCAGTGCTCCCCACCCGCTCCGGGAAGAATTCCTTCCTGATGGCCCAGCTCAATCTCCCTTTCTTACCAAGCAGGCTTTACCCTGCAGGGTATCTAATTGCAGCCCTAGCACCATTACTCTTGTGTTCTTTGCCACGCTCAGGCAACACTATTAGTACTGCATTAGTCATGCTTTCCGTCCGCCAGCGACGGCTGCGCACATGGGGGTGCTGGGTTCAGTCAGCAAAGGGTTAACTCCCTTTACTGTGGGCACTAACAAGTTGCTAAGAAAAACACTGACAAGGCCTCAGCTGGTGCTGGGGAGGGCCTGCACCGGATTCAGCTCTTCTGTCCGCTTCGGATACTGTAGCTGACCCAGACTGACCCAGGAAGCATTTCATCCCATAGTACGGCACGTGCCGGGCTCTGGGGCGGGCAAGGGGGTCCGGTAGCCATCGCGCTTCCTCTTGCTCTCTCTCCCTTACTCCCTCGCCCGTCTACTCCCGGGCACTTGCTAACCCTCCCGCGTCAGCTGCTTTGCCAGCTCCCGTGCTGCCTCCTTCGTGTGGGAGCTGGTGGCTTGTTTAGAGTTCCCGGCCGCGCCATCGCTGACAGGGTTCGCTCGGAATCTGCTGCGTCGGCTCCCGGCTCCGGCCCTGGGGCTGCGGCTCTCAAGCTGCCAGCGCTCTCGGGCTGTGGTTCTCGGCCTCTCTGGGTCTGACTTTCACCACTCAACATCTGGGTGGCTACTGGCCAGTGGATGGTGAGCAATCCTATCATATTGGAGCATATTGCATCTATTGCATTCTATGGTTTAGTTTCTACTATCTTAACTCTTTATTATTGGTAGTATCTGCCTAGAGCCATTTAGATTTAAGCAATAAATAGTCCTTCTCTCGATTTTACGAGCTCCCTTATTTCTTTTTCCTCCCATTCTTCCCCTCCACTGCAGGAGGGGAGGGGCATTTGTGAGAGCGGCTTCGTGGTATGCTGCTAGCCGGAGTTAAAGCACGACAATGGGCCACGCTGAGAGGGAGCCTGGGGGTGCCGCCGGTCACGTGACCTGGGCGCGGTCCACGGCGTCACGTCGCCGGGGCAACGCCGGTTCCTCGGCAACGCCTCGGCGGGGAAATGTGTTGCGTCGCGCAGCCTCCTCACCATTCGCCTCCGCGCAGCGATCGCAGCCACACCACAACGCCCGGGCTCCTGCGGGCTCCCTCCCGCTCTGCCTGCGGGACCGCTCCGGCTCCTGTGGCTCCGGGGCTCGGGGAAGGAGGATGCTGACTCTGATGGCCGCTTGCTGCGGCCTGTGCAGATGGTGGCGGGAGCCTGCGAGGAAGGCGACGCTCACCACGGGGCACCTCTATAACGCTGCTGGCACCGCCACAGCCCGAGGAGCTCAAGCAGAGGCTCCTCAAGACCAGGCCTCAGCAGTCGGGTGCTCCAAGATTCCCCTTCAACGGGGACGCTTGCAGGTCACCCTCTTGGAGCTGGAGGCTGCAAAACGTCTGCAAAACGCCTGGCGCCGTTTCTATGCCAAGTCCTGTGCTGGAGGCTTTGTGCTGGATCCCACCGGCGGCCCAGGAACGCAGGACACAAGGCGAGGCGTGACGGAACTTTTAAGCAGCCCCAGCATCTCGGGAAAAGCCGTCTTCCAGCTGGCGAACAAGCAGGACGGAGAAGGAGCTCTGGCACGAGCAGACATCGTGCAATCCTTCTCTCTGGACAAGATTGCCCAGGAACACAAGGGTCCATGGGAAACTGAAGGTTGCTCAGCCAACACGGGCTGCGGGGAACAAACGGATCAAGTGGTAAGAGCGAGCTTCTGTTGCCTTCCACGCGCGAGGAGGGAAGATTCTGAGGCCTTCATCGAGCGCAGCCAAAGAGACAGCACAGAACCAAACGCCCCTGAAGAAGAGCAGAAACTCGAACGGGCTGAGCAAGTGAGAAGGACACAAGAAGGAAGGGAAAGGGAAGAAGGAACAAGTGCACGTGACGAGGAAGACCCTGAGCCTGGGAGCAGCGAAACCCCTTTCCAGCCTGGACCTCCCGGGATGGCTGGGAATGACAACCAAAGGGAAGAGGAGAAGCAGCACGAGAGGTTGGAGACCGAAAAGGCGACGAGTGCCTTCAATTCACGGCCAGAGCTGGCAGCAGGGGATGGCCAGGAGTTCTCAAGCTGCAACGGCCAAAGGACAAGCGACACCAGAGGAGAAACATGCAGCTCCCCAACTCCACAGCTCGTGCAGCACCAGGAACAGCAGGAGCAGAAAGCCTCAGGCTGCCTCGACGCAGCCAACAGGAAGCGAGAACGCAACAAGCGAAGACGGAGAAGGGGCCACCGAGGAGAACCTCCGGCGGCAGGAGACACGGTTCCCAGAAACCCTCCACCACCGCCAGCGCTGCTCCCAGGCGGCTCGCCAAGTCCCCAGCTGAACAGCCCTCTAGGACGGCAGCCCCTGCGTGACACACATCAGGCTGGCACGGGGAGAAGGCGACGGAAAAGAAGAGCCAGATGAAGAGGTTGCTCGGGACAGCCCCTGACCCCGCTGGCTGTACCCCAAAGACCCAGCAGAAACCTTTCTGGCCCTTGAAGGAATATTTTTAAAAACGACAGTTTCCTTAGTTAGATCAGCTTGTTGCTAAATACCTTGCTGACAATAAACCATGGAGTTTCTTCTGTTCAAAGCCTGGGGTTTATTATTTTAAAAAATTCAAAGCCCTGACACAATTAAACCTGCCCAGGGACATCAAGGGCAACACGAAGGGCTTCCAGAGGTACGCCGGGCATAAAAGGAAGTTCAGGGGAAAAGCGGGCCCTCTGCAGAAGGACAGAGGAGAGCTGGATTCCCGGGAGATGAAGAAGGATGAGGTGCGCAATGACTTTTTTGCCTCGGTCCTCACGGGCGAGGGCCAAGACACCCCCCACCCCCACCCAAGTCATGGAAGGCAAGGGCAGGGACTAGGGGAGTGGAGAGCTGCCCACGGTTAGAGAGGATCGAGTCTGGGAACACCTAAAGAGCCTGAAGGTGCACAAGTCCGTGGGACCTGAGGGAATACATCCGCAGGTCCTGAAAGAATCCCAGAATCCCAGAGGGCTTTGCGTGGGAAGGGACCTTAAAGGCCACCCACTGCCACCCCCTGCCACGGGCAGGGACACCTTCCGCTACACCAGGCTGCTCCAAGCCTCATCCAGCCTGGCCTTGGACGCTGCCAGGGGTGGGGCACCCACAGCTGCTCTGCGCAACCTGTCCCAGTGCTCCCCACCCGCTCCAGGAAGAATTCCTTCCTGATGGCCCAGCTCAATCTCCCTTTCTTACCAAGCAGGCTTTACCCTGCAGGGTATCTAATTGCAGCCCTAGCACCATTACTCTTGTGTTCTTTGCCACGCTCAGGCAACACTATTAGTACTGCATTAGTCATGCTTTCCCTCCGCCAGCGACGGCTGCGCACATGGGGGTGCTGGGTTCAGTCAGCAAAGGGTTAACTCCCTTTACTGCGGGCACTAACAAGTTGCTAAGAAAAACACTGACAAGGCCTCAGCTGGTGCTGGGGAGGGCCTGCACCAGATTCAGCTCTTCTGTCCGCTTCGGATACTGTAGCTGACCCAGACTGACCAAGGAAGCATTTCATCCCATAGTACGGCACGTGCCGGGCTCTGGGGCGGGCAAGGGGGTCCGGTAGCCATCGCTCTTCCTCTTGCTCTCTCTCCCTTACTCCCTCGCCCGTCTACTCCCGGGCACTTGCTAACCCTCCCGCGTCAGCTGCTTTGCCAGCTCCCGTGCTGCCTCCTTCGTGTGGGAGCTGGTGGCTTGTTTAGAGTTCCCGGCCGCGCCATCGCTGACAGGGTTCGCTCGGAATCTGCTGCGTCGGCTCCCGGCTCCGGCCCTGGGGCTGCGGCTCTCAAGCTGCCAGCGCTCTCGGGCTGTGGTTCTCGGCCTCTCTGGGTCTGACTTTCACCACTCAACATCTGGGTGGCTACTGGCCAGTGGATGGTGAGCAATCCTATCATATTGGAGCATATTGCATCTATTGCATTCTATGGTTTAGTTTCTACTATCTTAACTCTTTATTATTGGTAGTATCTGTCTAGAGCCATCTAGATTTAAGCAATAAATAGTCCTTCTCTCGATTTTACGAGCTCCCTTATTTCTTTTTCCTCCCATTCTTCCCCTCCACTGCAGGAGGGGAGGGGCATTTGTGAGAGCGGCTTCGTGGTATGCTGCTAGCCGGAGTTAAAGCACGACAATGGGCCACGCTGAGAGGGAGCCTGGGGGTGCCGCCGGTCACGTGACCTGGGCGCGGTCCACGGCGTCACGTCGCCGGGGCAACGCCGGTTCCTCGGCAACGCCTCGGCGGGGAAATGTGTTGCGTCGCGCAGCCTCCTCACCATTCGCCTCCGCGCAGCGATCGCAGCCACACCACAACGCCCGGGCTCCTGCGGGCTCCCTCCCGCTCTGCCTGCGGGACCGCTCCGGCTCCTGTGGCTCCGGGGCTCGGGGAAGGAGGATGCTGACTCTGATGGCCGCTTGCTGCGGCCTGTGCAGATGGTGGCGGGAGCCTGCGAGGAAGGCGACGCTCACCACGGGGCACCTCCATAACGCTGCTGGCACCGCCACAGCCCGAGGAGCTCAAGCAGAGGCTCCTCAAGACCAGGCCTCAGCAGTCGGGTGCTCCAAGATTCCCCTTCAACAGGGACGCTTGCAGGTCACCCTCTTGGAGCTGGAGGCTGCAAAATGCCTGCAAAACGCCTGGCGCCGTTTCTATGCCAAGTCCTGTGCTGTAGGCTTTGTGCTGGATCCCACCGGCGGCCCAGGAACGCAGGACACAAGGCGAGGCGTGACGGAACTTTTAAGCAGCCCCAGCATCTCGGGAAAAGCCGTCTTCCAGCTGGCGAACAAGCAGGACGGAGAAGGAGCTCTGGCACGAGCAGACATCGTGCAATCCTTCTCTCTGGACAAGATTGCCCAGGAACACAAGGGTCCATGGGAAACTGAAGGTTGCTCAGCCAACACGGGCTGCGGGGAACAAACGGATCAAGTGGTAAGAGCGAGCTTCTGTTGCCTTCCACGCGCGAGGAGGGAAGATTCTGAGGCCTTCATCGAGCGCAGCCAAAGAGACAGCACAGAACCAAACGCCCCTGAAGAAGAGCAGAAACTCGAACGGGCTGAGCAAGTGAGAAGGACACAAGAAGGAAGGGAAAGGGAAGAAGGAACAAGTGCACGTGACGAGGAAGACCCTGAGCCTGGGAGCAGCGAAACCCCTTTCCAGCCTGGACCTCCCGGGATGGCTGGGAATGACAACCAAAGGGAAGAGGAGAAGCAGCACGAGAGGTTGGAGCCCGAAAAGGCGACGAGTGCCTTCAATTCACGGCCAGAGCTGGCAGCAGGGGATGGCCAGGAGTTCTCAAGCTGCAACGGCCAAAGGACAAGCGACACCAGAGGAGAAACATGCAGCTCCCCAACTCCACAGCTCGTGCAGCACCAGGAACAGCAGGAGCAGAAAGCCTCAGGCTGCCTCGACGCAGCCAACAGGAAGCGAGAACGCAACAAGCGAAGACGGAGAAGGGGCCACCGAGGAGAACCTCCGGCGGCAGGAGACACGGTTCCCAGAAACCCTCCACCACCGCCAGCGCTGCTCCCAGGCGGCTCGCCAAGTCCCCAGCTGAACAGCCCTCTAGGACGGCAGCCCCTGCGTGACACACATCAGGCTGGCACGGGGAGAAGGCGACGGAAAAGAAGAGCCAGATGAAGAGGTTGCTCGGGACAGCCCCTGACCCCGCTGGCTGTACCCCAAAGACCCAGCAGAAACCTTTCTGGCCCTTGAAGGAATATTTTTAAAAACGACAGTTTCCTTAGTTAGATCAGCTTGTTGCTAAATACCTTGCTGACAATAAAACATGGAGTTTCTTCTGTTCAAAGCCTGGGGTTTATTATTTTAAAAAATTCAAAGCCCTGACACAATTAAACCTGCCCAGGGACATCAAGGGCAACAAGAAGGGCTTCCAGAGGTACGCCGGGCATAAAAGGAAGTTCAGGGGAAAAGCGGGCCCTCTGCAGAAGGACAGAGGAGAGCTGGATTCCCGGGAGATGAAGAAGGATGAGGTGCGCAATGACTTTTTTGCCTCGGTCCTCACGGGCGAGGGCCAAGACACCCCCCACCCCCACCCAAGTCATGGAAGGCAAGGGCAGGGACTAGTGGAGTGGAGAGCTGCCCACGGTTAGAGAGGATCGAGTCTGGGAACACCTAAAGAGCCTGAAGGTGCACAAGTCCGTGGGACCTGAGGGAATACATCCGCAGGTCCTGAAAGAATCCCAGAATCCCAGAGGGCTTTGCGTGGGAAGGGACCTTAAAGGCCACCCACTGCCACCCCCTGCCACGGGCAGGGACACCTTCCGCTACACCAGGCTGCTCCAAGCCTCATCCAGCCTGGCCTTGGACGCTGCCAGGGGTGGGGCACCCACAGCTGCTCTGCGCAACCTGTCCCAGTGCTCCCCACCCGCTCCGGGAAGAATTCCTTCCTGATGGCCCAGCTCAATCTCCCTTTCTTACCAAGCAGGCTTTACCCTGCAGGGTATCTAATTGCAGCCCTAGCACCATTACTCTTGTGTTCTTTGCCACGCTCAGGCAACACTATTAGTACTGCATTAGTCATGCTTTCCCTCCGCCAGCGACGGCTGCGCACATGGGGGTGCTGGGTTCAGTCAGCAAAGGGTTAACTCCCTTTACTGCGGGCACTAACAAGTTGCTAAGAAAAACACTGACAAGGCCTCAGCTGGTGCTGGGGAGGGCCTGCACCGGATTCAGCTCTTCTGTCCGCTTCGGATACTGTAGCTGACCCAGACTGACCCAGGAAGCATTTCATCCCATAGTACGGCACGTGCCGGGCTCTGGGGCGGGCAAGGGGGTCCGGTAGCCATCGCTCTTCCTCTTGCTCTCTCTCCCTTACTCCCTCGCCCGTCTACTCCCGGGCACTTGCTAACCCTCCCGCGTCAGCTGCTTTGCCAGCTCCCGTGCTGCCTCCTTCGTGTGGGAGCTGGTGGCTTGTTTAGAGTTCCCGGCCGCGCCATCGCTGACAGGGTTCGCTCGGAATCTGCTGCGTCGGCTCCCGGCTCCGGCCCTGGGGCTGCGGCTCTCAAGCTGCCAGCGCTCTCGGGCTGTGGTTCTCGGCCTCTCTGGGTCTGACTTTCACCACTCAACATCTGGGTGGCTACTGGCCAGTGGATGGTGAGCAATCCTATCATATTGGAGCATATTGCATCTATTGCATTCTATGGTTTAGTTTCTACTATCTTAACTCTTTATTATTGGTAGTATCTGTCTAGAGCCATTTAGATTTAAGCAATAAATAGTCCTTCTCTCGATTTTACGAGCTCCCTTATTTCTTTTTCCTCCCATTCTTCCCCTCCACTGCAGGAGGGGAGGGGCATTTGTGAGAGCGGCTTCGTGGTATGCTGCTAGCCGGAGTTAAAGCACGACAATGGGCCACGCTGAGAGGGAGCCTGGGGGTGCCGCCGGTCACGTGACCTGGGCGCGGTCCACGGCGTCACGTCGCCGGGGCAACGCCGGTTCCTCGGCAACGCCTCGGCGGGGAAATGTGTTGCGTCGCGCAGCCTCCTCACCATTCGCCTCCGCGCAGCGATCGCAGCCACACCACAACGCCCGGGCTCCTGCGGGCTTCCTCCCGCTCTGCCTGCGGGACCGCTCCGGCTCCTGTGGCTCCGGGGCTCGGGGAAGGAGGATGCTGACTCTGATGGCCGCTTGCTGCGGCCTGTGCAGATGGTGGCGGGAGCCTGCGAGGAAGGCGACGCTCACCACGGGGCACCTCCATAACGCTGCTGGCACCGCCACAGCCCGAGGAGCTCAAGCAGAGGCTCCTCAAGACCAGGCCTCAGCAGTCGGGTGCTCCAAGATTCCCCTTCAACAGGGACGCTTGCAGGTCACCCTCTTGGAGCTGGAGGCTGCAAAATGCCTGCAAAACGCCTGGCGCCGTTTCTATGCCAAGTCCTGTGCTGTAGGCTTTGTGCTGGATCCCACCGGCGGCCCAGGAACGCAGGACACAAGGCGAGGCGTGACGGAACTTTTAAGCAGCCCCAGCATCTCGGGAAAAGCCGTCTTCCAGCTGGCGAACAAGCAGGACGGAGAAGGAGCTCTGGCACGAGCAGACATCGTGCAATCCTTCTCTCTGGACAAGATTGCCCAGGAACACAAGGGTCCATGGGAAACTGAAGGTTGCTCAGCCAACACGGGCTGCGGGGAACAAACGGATCAAGTGGTAAGAGCGAGCTTCTGTTGCCTTCCACGCGCGAGGAGGGAAGATTCTGAGGCCTTCATCGAGCGCAGCCAAAGAGACAGCACAGAACCAAACGCCCCTGAAGAAGAGCAGAAACTCGAACGGGCTGAGCAAGTGAGAAGGACACAAGAAGGAAGGGAAAGGGAAGAAGGAACAAGTGCACGTGACGAGGAAGACCCTGAGCCTGGGAGCAGCGAAACCCCTTTCCAGCCTGGACCTCCCGGGATGGCTGGGAATGACAACCAAAGGGAAGAGGAGAAGCAGCACGAGAGGTTGGAGCCCGAAAAGGCGACGAGTGCCTTCAATTCACGGCCAGAGCTGGCAGCAGGGGATGGCCAGGAGTTCTCAAGCTGCAACGGCCAAAGGACAAGCGACACCAGAGGAGAAACATGCAGCTCCCCAACTCCACAGCTCGTGCAGCACCAGGAACAGCAGGAGCAGAAAGCCTCAGGCTGCCTCGACGCAGCCAACAGGAAGCGAGAACGCAACAAGCGAAGATGGAGAAGGGGCCACCGAGGAGAACCTCCGGCGGCAGGAGACACGGTTCCCAGAAACCCTCCACCACCGCCAGCGCTGCTCCCAGGCGGCTCGCCAAGTCCCCAGCTGAACAGCCCTCTAGGAAGGCAGCCCCTGCGTGACACACATCAGGCTGGCACGGGGAGAAGGCGACGGAAAAGAAGAGCCAGATGAAGAGGTTGCTCGGGACAGCCCCTGACCCCACTGGCTGTACCCCAAAGACCCAGCAGAAACCTTTCTGGCCCTTGAAGGAATATTTTTAAAAACGACAGTTTCCTTAGTTAGATCAGCTTGTTGCTAAATACCTTGCTGACAATAAAACATGGAGTTTCTTCTGTTCAAAGCCTGGGGTTTATTACTTTAAAAAATTCAAAGCCCTGACACAATTAAACCTGCCCAGGGACATCAAGGGCAACAAGAAGGGCTTCCAGAGGTACGCCGGGCATAAAAGGAAGTTCAGGGGAAAAGCGGGCCCTCTGCAGAAGGACAGAGGAGAGCTGGATTCCCGGGAGATGAAGAAGGATGAGGTGCGCAATGACTTTTTTGCCTCGGTCCTCACGGGCGAGGGCCAAGACACCCCCCACCCCCACCCAAGTCATGGAAGGCAAGGGCAGGGACTAGGGGAGTGGAGAGCTGCCCACGGTTAGAGAGGATCGAGTCTGGGAACACCTAAAGAGCCTGAAGGTGCAAAAGTCCGTGGGACCTGAGGGAATACATCCGCAGGTCCTGAAAGAATCCCAGAATCCCAGAGGGCTTTGCGTGGGAAGGGACCTTAAAGGCCACCCACTGCCACCCCCTGCCACGGGCAGGGACACCTTCCGCTACACCAGGCTGCTCCAAGCCTCATCCAGCCTGGCCTTGGACGCTGCCAGGGGTGGGGCACCCACAGCTGCTCTGCGCAACCTGTCCCAGTGCTCCCCACCCGCTCCGGGAAGAATTCCTTCCTGATGGCCCAGCTCAATCTCCCTTTCTTACCAAGCAGGCTTTACCCTGCAGGGTATCTAATTGCAGCCCTAGCACCATTACTCTTGTGTTCTTTGCCACGCTCAGGCAACACTATTAGTACTGCATTAGTCATGCTTTCCCTCCGCCAGCGACGGCTGCGCACATGGGGGTGCTGGGTTCAGTCAGCAAAGGGTTAACTCCCTTTACTGCGGGCACTAACAAGTTGCTAAGAAAAACACTGACAAGGCCTCAGCTGGTGCTGGGGAGGGCCTGCACCGGATTCAGCTCTTCTGTCCGCTTCGGATACTGTAGCTGACCCAGACTGACCAAGGAAGCATTTCATCCCATAGTACGGCACGTGCCGGGCTCTGGGGCGGGCAAGGGGGTCCGGTAGCCATCGCTCTTCCTCTTGCTCTCTCTCCCTTACTCCCTCGCCCGTCTACTCCCGGGCACTTGCTAACCCTCCCGCGTCAGCTGCTTTGCCAGCTCCCGTGCTGCCTCCTTCGTGTGGGAGCTGGTGGCTTGTTTAGAGTTCCCGGCCGCGCCATCGCTGACAGGGTTCGCTCGGAATCTGCTGCGTCGGCTCCCGGCTCCGGCCCTGGGGCTGCGGCTCTCAAGCTGCCAGCGCTCTCGGGCTGTGGTTCTCGGCCTCTCTGGGTCTGACTTTCACCACTCAACATCTGGGTGGCTACTGGCCAGTGGATGGTGAGCAATCCTATCATATTGGAGCATATTGCATCTATTGCATTCTATGGTTTAGTTTCTACTATCTTAACTCTTTATTATTGGTAGTATCTGCCTAGAGCCATTTAGATTTAAGCAATAAATAGTCCTTCTCTCGATTTTACGAGCTCCCTTATTTCTTTTTCCTCCCATTCTTCCCCTCCACTGCAGGAGGGGAGGGGCATTTGTGAGAGCGGCTTCGTGGTATGCTGCTAGCCGGAGTTAAAGCACGACAATGGGCCACGCTGAGAGGGAGCCTGGGGGTGCCGCCGGTCACGTGACCTGGGCGCGGTCCACGGCGTCACGTCGCCGGGGCAACGCCGGTTCCTCGGCAACGCCTCGGCGGGGAAATGTGTTGCGTCGCGCAGCCTCCTCACCATTCGCCTCCGCGCAGCGATCGCAGCCACACCACAACGCCCGGGCTCCTGCGGGCTCCCTCCCGCTCTGCCTGCGGGACCGCTCCGGCTCCTGTGGCTCCGGGGCTCGGAGAAGGAGGATGCTGACTCTGATGGCCGCTTGCTGCGGCCTGTGCAGATGGTGGCGGGAGCCTGCGAGGAAGGCGACGCTCACCACGGGGCACCTCCATAACGCTGCTGGCACCGCCACAGCCCGAGGAGCTCAAGCAGAGGCTCCTCAAGACCAGGCCTCAGCAGTCGGGTGCTCCAAGATTCCCCTTCAACGGGGACGCTTGCAGGTCACCCTCTTGGAGCTGGAGGCTGCAAAACGTCTGCAAAACGCCTGGCGCCGTTTCTATGCCAAGTCCTGTGCTGTAGGCTTTGTGCTGGATCCCACCGGTGGCCCAGGAACGCAGGACACAAGGCGAGGCGTGACGGAACTTTTAAGCAGCCCCAGCATCTCGGGAAAAGCCGTCTTCCAGCTGGCGAACAAGCAGGACGGAGAAGGAGCTCTGGCACGAGCAGACATCGTGCAATCCTTCTCTCTGGACAAGATTGCCCAGGAACACAAGGGTCCATGGGAAACTGAAGGTTGCTCAGCCAACACGGGCTGCGGGGAACAAACGGATCAAGTGGTAAGAGCGAGCTTCTGTTGCCTTCCACGCGCGAGGAGGGAAGATTCTGAGGCCTTCATCGAGCGCAGCCAAAGAGACAGCACAGAACCAAACGCCCCTGAAGAAGAGCAGAAACTCGAACGGGCTGAGCAAGTGAGAAGGACACAAGAAGGAAGGGAAAGGGAAGAAGGAACAAGTGCACGTGACGAGGAAGACCCTGAGCCTGGGAGCAGCGAAACCCCTTTCCAGCCTGGACCTCCTGGGATGGCTGGGAATGACAACCAAAGGGAAGAGGAGAAGCAGCACGAGAGGTTGGAGACCGAAAAGGCGACGAGTGCCTTCAATTCACGGCCAGAGCTGGCAGCAGGGGATGGCCAGGAGTTCTCAAGCTGCAACGGCCAAAGGACAAGCGACACCAGAGGAGAAACATGCAGCTCCCCAACTCCACAGCTCGTGCAGCACCAGGAACAGCCGGAGCAGAAAGCCTCAGGCTGCCTCGACGCAGCCAACAGGAAGCGAGAACGCAACAAGCGAAGACGGAGAAGGGGCCACCGAGGAGAACCTCCGGCGGCAGGAGACACGGTTCCCAGAAACCCTCCACCACCGCCAGCGCTGCTCCCAGGCGGCTCGCCAAGTCCCCAGCTGAACAGCCCTCTAGGACGGCAGCCCCTGCGTGACACACATCAGGCTGGCACGGGGAGAAGGCGACGGAAAAGAAGAGCCAGATGAAGAGGTTGCTCGGGACAGCCCCTGACCCCGCTGGCTGTACCCCAAAGACCCAGCAGAAACCTTTCTGGCCCTTGAAGGAATATTTTTAAAAACGACAGTTTCCTTAGTTAGATCAGCTTGTTGCTAAATACCTTGCTGACAATAAACCATGGAGTTTCTTCTGTTCAAAGCCTGGGGTTTATTATTTTATAAAATTCAAAGCCCTGACACAATTAAACCTGCCCAGGGACATCAAGGGCAACAAGAAGGGCTTCCAGAGGTACGCCGGGCATAAAAGGAAGTTCAGGGGAAAAGCGGGCCCTCTGCAGAAGGACAGAGGAGAGCTGGATTCCCGGGAGATGAAGGAGGATGAGGTACGCAATGACTTTTTTGCCTCGGTCCTCACGGGCGAGGGCCAAGACACCCCCCACCCCCGCCCAAGTCATGGAAGGCAAGGGCAGGGACTAGGGGAGTGGAGAGCTGCCCACGGTTAGAGAGGATCGAGTCTGGGAACACCTAAAGAGCCTGAAGGTGCACAAGTCCGTGGGACCTGAGGGAATACATCCGCAGGTCCTGAAAGAATCCCAGAATCCCAGAGGGCTTTGCGTGGGAAGGGACCTTAAAGGCCACCCACTGCCACCCCCTGCCACGGGCAGGGACACCTTCCGCTACACCAGGCTGCTCCAAGCCTCATCCAGCCTGGCCTTGGACGCTGCCAGGGGTGGGGCACCCACAGCTGCTCTGCGCAACCTGTCCCAGTGCTCCCCACCCGCTCCGGGAAGAATTCCTTCCTGATGGCCCAGCTCAATCTCCCTTTCTTACCAAGCAGGCTTTACCCTGCAGGGTATCTAATTGCAGCCCTAGCACCATTACTCTTGTGTTCTTTGCCACGCTCAGGCAACACTATTAGTACTGCATTAGTCATGCTTTCCCTCCGCCAGCGACGGCTGCGCACATGGGGGTGCTGGGTTCAGTCAGCAAAGGGTTAACTCCCTTTACTGCGGGCACTAACAAGTTGCTAAGAAAAACACTGACAAGGCCTCAGCTGGTGCTGGGGAGGGCCTGCACCGGATTCAGCTCTTCTGTCCGCTTCGGATACTGTAGCTGACCCAGACTGACCAAGGAAGCATTTCATCCCATAGTACGGCACGTGCCGGGCTCTGGGGCGGGCAAGGGGGTCCGGTAGCCATCGCTCTTCCTCTTGCTCTCTCTCCCTTACTCCCTCGCCCGTCTACTCCCGGGCACTTGCTAACCCTCCCGCGTCAGCTGCTTTGCCAGCTCCCGTGCTGCCTCCTTCGTGTGGGAGCTGGTGGCTTGTTTAGAGTTCCCGGCCGCGCCATCGCTGACAGGGTTCGCTCGGAATCTGCTGCGTCGGCTCCCGGCTCCGGCCCTGGGGCTGCGGCTCTCAAGCTGCCAGCGCTCTCGGGCTGTGGTTCTCGGCCTCTCTGGGTCTGACTTTCACCACTCAACATCTGGGTGGCTACTGGCCAGTGGATGGTGAGCAATCCTATCATATTGGAGCATATTGCATCTATTGCATTCTATGGTTTAGTTTCTACTATCTTAACTCTTTATTATTGGTAGTATCTGTCTAGAGCCATTTAGATTTAAGCAATAAATAGTCCTTCTCTCGATTTTACGAGCTCCCTTATTTCTTTTTCCTCCCATTCTTCCCCTCCACTGCAGGAGGGGAGGGGCATTTGTGAGAGCGGCTTCGTGGTATGCTGCTAGCCGGAGTTAAAGCACGACAATGGGCCACGCTGAGAGGGAGCCTGGGGGTGCCGCCGGTCACGTGACCTGGGCGCGGTCCACGGCGTCACGTCGCCGGGGCAACGCCGGTTCCTCGGCAACGCCTCGGCGGGGAAATGTGTTGCGTCGCGCAGCCTCCTCACCATTCGCCTCCGCGCAGCGATCGCAGCCACACCACAACGCCCGGGCTCCTGCGGGCTCCCTCCCGCTCTGCCTGCGGGACCGCTCCGGCTCCTGTGGCTCCGGGGCTCGGGGAAGGAGGATGCTGACTCTGATGGCCGCTTGCTGCGGCCTATGCAGATGGTGGCGGGAGCCTGCGAGGAAGGCGACGCTCACCACGGGGCACCTCCATAACGCTGCTGGCACTGCCACAGCCCGAGGAGCTCAAGCAGAGGCTCCTCAAGACCAGGCCTCAGCAGTCGGGTGCTCCAAGATTCCCCTTCAACGGGGACGCTTGCAGGTCACCCTCTTGGAGCTGGAGGCTGCAAAACGTCTGCAAAACGCCTGGCGCCGTTTCTATGCCAAGTCCTGTGCTGTAGGCTTTGTGCTGGATCCCACCGGCGGCCCAGGAACGCAGGACACAAGGCGAGGCGTGACGGAACTTTTAAGCAGCCCCAGCATCTTGGGAAAAGCCGTCTTCCAGCTGGCGAACAAGCAGGACGGAGAAGGAGCTCTGGCACGAGCAGACATCGTGCAATCCTTCTCTCTGGACAAGATTGCCCAGGAACACAAGGGTCCATGGGAAACTGAAGGTTGCTCAGCCAACACGGGCTGCGGGGAACAAACGGATCAAGTGGTAAGAGCGAGCTTCTGTTGCCTTCCACGCGCGAGGAGGGAAGATTCTGAGGCCTTCATCGAGCGCAGCCAAAGAGACAGCACAGAACCAAACGCCCCTGAAGAAGAGCAGAAACTCGAACGGGCTGAGCAAGTGAGAAGGACACAAGAAGGAAGGGAAAGGGAAGAAGGAACAAGTGCACGTGACGAGGAAGACCCTGAGCCTGGGAGCAGCGAAACCCCTTTCCAGCCTGGACCTCCCGGGATGGCTGGGAATGACAACCAAAGGGAAGAGGAGAAGCAGCACGAGAGGTTGGAGACCGAAAAGGCGACGAGTGCCTTCAATTCACGGCCAGAGCTGGCAGCAGGGGATGGCCAGGAGTTCTCAAGCTGCAACGGCCAAAGGACAAGCGACACCAGAGGAGAAACATGCAGCTCCCCAACTCCACAGCTCGTGCAGCACCAGGAACAGCAGGAGCAGAAAGCCTCAGGCTGCCTCGACGCAGCCAACAGGAAGCGAGAACGCAACAAGCGAAGACGGAGAAGGGGCCACCGAGGAGAACCTCCGGCGGCAGGAGACACGGTTCCCAGAAACCCTCCACCACCGCCAGCGCTGCTCCCAGGCGGCTCGCCAAGTCCCCAGCTGAACAGCCCTCTAGGACGGCAGCCCCTGCGTGACACACATCAGGCTGGCACGGGGAGAAGGCGACGGAAAAGAAGAGCCAGATGAAGAGGTTGCTCGGGACAGCCCCTGACCCTGCTGGCTGTACCCCAAAGACCCAGCAGAAACCTTTCTGGCCCTTGAAGGAATATTTTTAAAAACGACAGTTTCCTTAGTTAGATCAGCTTGTTGCTAAATACCTTGCTGACAATAAAACATGGAGTTTCTTCTGTTCAAAGCCTGGGGTTTATTATTTTAAAAAATTCAAAGCCCTGACACAATTAAACCTGCCCAGGGACATCAAGGGCAACAAGAAGGGCTTCCAGAGGTACGCCGGGCATAAAAGGAAGTTCAGGGGAAAAGCGGGCCCTCTGCAGAAGGACAGAGGAGAGCTGGATTCCCGGGAGATGAAGGAGGATGAGGTGCGCAATGACTTTTTTGCCTCGGTCCTCACGGGCGAGGGCCAAGACACCCCCCACCCCCACCCAAGTCATGGAAGGCAAGGGCAGGGACTAGGGGAGTGGAGAGCTGCCCACGGTTAGAGAGGATCGAGTCTGGGAACACCTAAAGAGCCTGAAGGTGCACAAGTCCGTGGGACCTGAGGGAATACATCCGCAGGTCCTGAAAGAATCCCAGAATCCCAGAGGGCTTTGCGTGGGAAGGGACCTTAAAGGCCACCCACTGCCACCCCCTGCCATGGGCAGGGACACCTTCCGCTACACCAGGCTGCTCCAAGCCTCATCCAGCCTGGCCTTGGACGCTGCCAGGGGTGGGGCACCCACAGCTGCTCTGCGCAACCTGTCCCAGTGCTCCCCACCCGCTCCGGGAAGAATTCCTTCCTGATGGCCCAGCTCAATCTCCCTTTCTTACCAAGCAGGCTTTACCCTGCAGGGTATCTAATTGCAGCCCTAGCACCATTACTCTTGTGTTCTTTGCCACGCTCAGGCAACACTATTAGTACTGCATTAGTCATGCTTTCCCTCCGCCAGCGACGGCTGCGCACATGGGGGTGCTGGGTTCAGTCAGCAAAGGGTTAACTCCCTTTACTGCGGGCACTAACAAGTTGCTAAGAAAAACACTGACAAGGCCTCAGCTGGTGCTGGGGAGGGCCTGCACCGGATTCAGCTCTTCTGTCCGCTTCGGATACTGTAGCTGACCCAGACTGACCAAGGAAGCATTTCATCCCATAGTACGGCACGTGCCGGGCTCTGGGGCGGGCAAGGGGGTCCGGTAGCCATCGCTCTTCCTCTTGCTCTCTCTCCCTTACTCCCTCGCCCGTCTACTCCCAGGCACTTGCTAACCCTCCCGCGTCAGCTGCTTTGCCAGCTCCCGTGCTGCCTCCTTCGTGTGGGAGCTGGTGGCTTGTTTAGAGTTCCCGGCCGCGCCATCGCTGACAGGGTTCGCTCGGAATCTGCTGCGTCGGCTCCCGGCTCCGGCCCTGGGGCTGCGGCTCTCAAGCTGCCAGCGCTCTCGGGCTGTGGTTCTCGGCCTCTCTGGGTCTGACTTTCATCACTCAACATCTGGGTGGCTACTGGCCAGTGGATGGTGAGCAATCCTATCATATTGGAGCATATTGCATCTATTGCATTCTATGGTTTAGTTTCTACTATCTTAACTCTTTATTATTGGTAGTATCTGTCTAGAGCCATTTAGATTTAAGTAATAAATAGTCCTTCTCTCGATTTTACGAGCTCCCTTATTTCTTTTTCCTCCCATTCTTCCCCTCCACTGCAGGAGGAGAGGGGCATTTGTGAGAGCGGCTTCGTGGTATGTTGCTAGCTGGAGTTAAACCACGACACCGTCTTAATGAAGTTCTTGCCTGTCATTACTTGACGCAACTTACCCTTGAACATGGCTATCATCACCTACCATCACAGCTCTCGGTTTGGGCACTCACAAGTCATACACAAGGAATACCGCCAAGAACCTCTCCTGGCTTGTGATGGGCCGTACTGCTATTACTAGTCTCTGCTCTGCACTACTGACCTGCCTCTATTGCCTCCAGTCCTTCCAAAAGTGGGATTTGAGAGGCAAAGGGACTGGGGGTATTGCCATCTGCACGTTCACATGCTGGGCAAAAGGGAGAGCGGGCTCTGCAATGGCCTGTAAACCCACATCCGGATTGCACCCGGCTGAGCCGTGACTGCTGCAAGGTCCTTCTCTCCAGAGGTGGTGTTTTGGGAAACAAAGGGGTATATAACTTCCTTCTGCCAGCTGGTCCAGGAAACTGTAAAACCATTTTTGCCCCTTAAGACTTCCTGGAATCTGCCATTTCAGGAGAAAATATACTTCACAGCTTTCGTCACAAGTTTGGATTCTTAGCTACTTGGTTTGCAACTTTCTGGGCCTGAGCTTTAAAGGAAGCTTAGTTTTGTTCTTGTGCTAACTCCTATTCCCACTCCTCCGTCACCGGGATTTAAAGGAAACTTTGAAATATTTAAGATCAAAGGGAAAATCTCCATTCCTGCTTGGTACAAGCTTTATTCCCATGGAGGAAGTCACTGGATAGCTACTAGGATTTCCTTGCCAGCAGAGGGCATGACTGGGTGAGACGCTGGCAAGGGGGGCGACAGACCTGTTGACATAGGAGTTTACTTCTGACACAAAATATGTGGAAGTAGTTGGCCTCCAAGACCCTTTCCAAGACCCTTTCCATGCCCTTCCCAGCACCAGCTTCCTTTTCCCTGCACAGCGTGAAGGTGAAGCCTCAGTGCCAGCCTCCCACCCCCTCCCATCCAGCCGCATGGGTCAACACGAATCCGTGTCCTGGCATTCGGAAAGCCCTGCCAAGGCAACACGTGCCGGGGGACTGTCCATCGCCCGCAAGCAGAGCCCGCGTCGCGGATGCTCGGAGCAAAGAGGAGCCAGGACAGCTCATGGCGGTGGGGATGGCTGCAGGCTGGAACTGCAGCTCTCGGTTTCGACAACCAATTCTTCTTCCTAGAAATACATTTCGTTGCTAAACTCTTGGCCAAAAGCAGAGGGCACCGATCCTAAAATCACAGCGTGTGTTGGGTTTTGCTACCGCAGCTCGGGAGGAGAGGAAGCAAGCGCTCCAGCCAAACTCCCAAGGGAGTTATTTCAGAGGAGGGGGGAGGCGGGGGCTGCTACTACGGGGGGAAATTGATAGTTTGGGCAGGCCAGCCTGCAAGAGGAGACCAAGAAACCCAGAACAAGCCTCTGGAGTCGGTATCAAAAGGGCTTTAATTTGCCTGCCCCGCTGTCATTTCATACTCTGTCTCATGATACTCAGTTACAGGTCGGAGAAGTAAGACTTTCCTCTGGAAAAGGACTGTCGGATGTTTGCATTTGTAGGAGCTTTCAAGTATGTAAAGGGATATTAATGTAGAGCTAGCGCTGATGGAAGGAAACACACGGATACTCAGTTGGGACGTCGCAGGGAGGAAGGAGTGTTTTATGTATTCCTTTTCTTCCCCCACACATAAGTCTATTTGAGGGTTTTGGGGCAGAATTTGCAGGAAAAAAAGCAGCAAGTTCCCATCAGGAAGCGTTACAACGAGCTTGTACAGTGGAGGGTGTGGATGATGTGTCATTCAGAACGTGATTCCACCTCGCAGCATGGCGCTCTGTGATCCATGAGCAAAGCCTACGGTTAAGGAATGTGCAAAAACCAGGAGAGAAAATGACTGGGAGGGTATCTGACTCCTTAATGCTGCATAGCTTCCAGAGGAAAACACACCTCTGACAACCCTTTCAGGCAGTCTAAGTAGTGGAAAAAATGCCTCCCATTCCCAAAAATTCCTGCTTTCTAGACAAGAGAGCTGAAATCAGGTGGGAGCTAGGAACTGACTGCAAATGAGCAACAAATATAAGTGGCAACATGTGTTGCTGGAGGAAAATGAATGTCTCTGTGGCCTTTTTAATCATCCAGGTATGTAGCCTGTAAGAGGACATCAGACATGCTGAGAGGGAAGGAATCCTTATTTTATCTTGCTCTGGGAATTAAAAATGAATGCCGTATTCTGCACTCCTCCCGTATACCCGTGTACTTGTGCGAGTTAAAGCCCATAGGCTTCCTCACTTTCCTGTTATCCCTGGAAATAAGGGTTAAGCAAGCGGTGATGGAGGGAACCGCTTTGAGGACCTGAAGGCTTCCCCCTTCGGAAGGGAGGGCTATCCAGCACTTCACAGCCCTTCCCACATCACACCTCTCCTACCTTCTTCCCATCTGCCTTCTGAAGCAGTGGGAAATTGCAGTGCTTCCCAGAGGATGAGGGAGTGATATTCCTCTGTCATTTTTTTGTAGATTTAGTGAAAAAAAACCCCTCTCAGTCAGTAACAATCAAGAATGTGTTTGAGAATGAGAAGCTCTTTGGAGAAACCAGTCTGCAGAGGTGTTACAGGAATCAAATGCTGTGAAATTGTGCTATTTGCCAACCCTTTTGTTCAGCACTTGCCTTTTCTAGGCTAATGGATTGGTGATTTTTTTCATTCTGTCTAAAAGAGAAAGGAAGCAGGTTGCTGTAATACCTGCGCTGCCTGTGGATGTTGGGTTTTTTTCTTTAAACTGAAGTTACAGTACAGGAGGACAAACTCCGGTCACAGGACTAGCAGCTACAGTTCCACTCAGGAGCTGAATTCGCTGAGAAAATAAATTATTACGCTAACATAAAATGTGTTAAGGAAGAACAAGTATCAATATATGATTGTAAGTCCTTGATGCAAAAAAAAAAAAAAAAGGAAGGGAGGAATTTGTTTCCCTCCATTTAGGAAGAGCCCATACATTGTGCCATTGGCAGCAGCGAGCAGTTATGCAATGGTGTAAGGAATTTTAGCAGGATCAAGTCATTGTTTTCTGAATTAAGGGAGTAATCTTTGATCCTTCCCTCCCCAGACAGGACAGTACAAGCCAGGTAAAGTGTCCACAGGGTAGCACAAACGGCACACGTTGCTCTTAGAACAGCTCAACGCATATGGCAACACATCAGCCAAGAGACCAACCTCCTGAGATGCTAAACACTTGGTTTCTGCAGGTCTACGCTTTGCCACTAGAAAAAAGTGCCATAATCAAATTCCTTTGCTTCAGCTCACAGTGCCAGGAGACCTTTCAGCATTTTCCTTCCTTCTCATTTTCCTTTTTCTCCTTTCTGAGGGATCTTTGTTTGTATCTCACAGCTTGCAAAGTTGTTAAGGCCAAAACGAAGTAGAGCAAATCAATCATTTCTCCATCTTTAATGAAGTGATCAAAGAAAGAATGAACATGTGAAGTGGATGCTCAGAGGTTTCTACAAGACAGGCTCTTGTTTAGGAATAGAAACCGCTATTTTTCTTTCTTATGCTGGTTATTTATTTCACGGGAATGTGACATAAAGCATACTGAAGCAAATGTATCTTGCCTAACAGCTTGACTACCACGTGGAATTTCAGAAGCTATATATTTTTTTAAAAAGCTATATTATTGATCCAAAAAATAGCTTAAAATGACAGTGCTAAAAAATGAGGAAAGAATCGTTATTCTAAGACATCACTCAATTCCTGTTAAGACTGAAAAGATCTTGCAAGTGGATCAAGATCAAAGATCAGCAGCAGAATTAAGTTCATGGCATTAACAACGGTATCTGCGTGTACAACACAGCAAACGAGACGTGGGGGGTTTGCCCATGCCGTAAAACCCTTTTGCAGGAATAAACCAGCATTACTTATCCAGGCTGTCTGGTTTGACATCACATTTTGATGGTAGGCTACTCTGATAGTCATATTGCAGGTATGCTTTGAGCGTATTTCCCCCCCCCCGTCAATGTACCAAGCCGTAAGTCAGGCTGAGCTCTTTGTTAATTCACTGGGGTATAATTTTTCCCTTCGTGTATCAAACCACAAAAACAGCTCATAGGAAATCTTGGCAAAAGTTACTCCCATTTATCCAAACACAGCAACTATTCAGTGTGACAAAGAACAAGGGTCAGTGGTTTGCTGCTATTCCTAAGTTAGAGAGAGCAACTCCATCATTAGCTATTTATGTATCAGCTGTGATTTCCCAGTGATCTCCTTCCTTTACCTTAGTTCTTTATAAACACGCCCTGGGGATAGGTGGAAATTTTGCAGAGGCAGCGATAGTTTTTCATGCAGTACAGTGGCTTTCAGTCGAAACGACTGGACACGGTGGGACATCTTGTTCTGCGCTGTTGAGTCATTTCAAAACTTTATGAAATATCACTCGCAGAGCTTCTTCTGAATCGTGCAAACCACAGAGCAGCTCCGTCTCTGGAGATGAGTGGGAAACTAATCCTGTTTTCAAGCACACACATGCACATACACATGCAAGTTGCGATGTTATTTTTCATTTCACGGGATGTACAAAGGGGGTACGTCCTTTTAGGGACACTTTTCAGTACTCACAGTGTCATCTGCTAAAACGAAATTATGTTTCTTGGTCATAGTCCTCACTACTTGAAACAGAAAGCCCCGACAGTTTTGGTCATGCTGGTTTTGCAAAACTGCCATTATGAGGAACATCATTCAGAAAGTTTTGTTCTGAAACAGACTCTGCTGAGAGAGAAATACCGAGAAATGCATATTTATAAGCACTCCAGCCTCCTTGCTCTGGTTTAGCTCAGTGTTGTGCATGTCCCCTTCAGCCAAGAGCCTCTGAAGCCAAAACACCTCCCCAGTTACATTCAACAGGTCCCCATGGCTCCCTGATTCTTTAGACAAGCTCCATCCTTATGGTTTGCCTTCTGCTGGGTCTTGACTCCGAAGAGAGCTTCCCAATAGCCCCTTCTCCATGCTGGGGACCCTCCCCCAGTATCTAAGCTGCACCCAGGGACGACTCCTGATTGTTTTCACTGTGCAATGTTTTCCAACACGTGCTGAAGACGACAGTTAACACAAGCCCGTAAGTGAGAGCCAGTGATGCAGCCATTGACGCCGACTTGACAGAGAGTAAACGTGACAGCAACCCAAATAACCACGGGGACTATCCTCAGCTTGCAAGAAATCTCTCCTACACGTGGCTTGCTGAAGCTGTGTGATAGCATCTCACAAAGACAAAAGCATCCGCAGTGAGCAAAGGGAAGAACTGGAGAGGGAAGGTCCCCAAAGCATTGAAAGGTGTGAGTAAAAAGCAGCAGAAACATATGATTGAGGGGGAAGGAGCCCCATAATTTGGTGAAGACTTCAGTGAAAAGAATACAAGGCAAAGATCATCAAGGAAAGACTAAAATATACTATTATATAGTAAGTATATAATATACTATTATATAGTAATATACTGTTATATAGAAAGACTATAATTATAAGCTATAATATATTTTGCATATGAAGTCATTAGTAGAGGAAGGAATGCAGCCAACATGTTCAGAGCATGGTAAAAATGGCAGAGAGGCATCAAGATGTGGAAGAAGAGAGAGCCTGATCAGTGTAGAAGAGGTGACACAGATTCACAGAATAGCATCATGGGGTTGGAGACTCAGAAAGAGATGAAGGAAGAAATCATGCCCAAAAGGAATATTTCTGTAAGAAGAGGAGTGGTCCATGAAAATAAATAATGTCCCTTTTCTTTGACAAGTACATTGTAAATCAGTATATTAACCTGAGCTCTCAAATGACTTATTGTCTGGAATGTGTGTTCCATGTGGGCAAACTGTGAGATAATGGGACTCAACTTGCTGCCTCAAATAAACTTCTGTGAGGGTGGGCAAAAGCTACTTACTCTTTCTCTTCCTGACTCCCCCACCTGTGAAATGAGAATAATAGTATTGTCCTGCTTTATGAGACCTTCACAAGGATAAATACCCTGAGACTGTGAGAGCTCGGGTACAGTGGTATCCTGAAAGAGGTGAGCACAGAGCACCAGGCCTTCTGCTCCAAAAATGAACATCCCACCCCTCTGAGACAAAAGAAGAGGCACTGTTTTCTGGTGGAAAACAAACAGATCAGTAAAACCCGCTTCCAAGTGTATTTCTAAAGCTCACTGACCCTTTGACCAACAAACACTCCCAAGTCTTGGTCAGCAGTGTTAGCCAACATGCCATTTCCCAAGTTCCTTCTTTAAAGTCCTTGACACAGGAGACAAAAGAAAAACCAGGCAGAAGAGGGCATGACTGAAGCTTCCGCCACAAGTCCACCCTCGGACCTACAAAGCATTTGCCAAGAGCTGAAACAGCGCAGCTAACTTCACCCCTTTGCCTTCTCCTTCTCCCTGTGCACTCTACAAGTTTGGGTCTTTCATTCCCTCCAAGCGACTTCTTGCTCGGACCAAGGACCAAAGGCATCTCATTCCAAGCCGTTATCTCAATTCAGCCACATGGAAATAGCGCGTCTTCCCTTCTGAGCTTCCACCTACTCGAATTTTAAACCTCTGTGCACTTTTTGATTGGATTAAATTCTGTCCTTCATCCACAGCTGGAGCTGGAACAGCTCATTCGCAACAAACAACGCATCACATGACATGGGAGTCTCTTTCCATCTGCAGAATATTTGTGACCAGTCGTGATTTCCTCACACCTATTTCTTGTTCTACCGTCGCCAGAAGAACTATTTTGTTCTCTAAAATTTGAGTTGCA
The DNA here is from genome assembly GCA_027574665.1 of Rhynochetos jubatus. NCBI lineage: Eukaryota > Metazoa > Chordata > Aves > Eurypygiformes > Rhynochetidae > Rhynochetos > Rhynochetos jubatus. The sequence goes on from CM050651.1 coordinate 76,819,614, forward strand.
AACACCATCCTGCGGAACATCTATGCAACTGTGTAATTTACCAATTATTTCAATGAGTACATGTATAATTATCTACCAAGTCAGTTTGTAAACAAATAATGTTCCAGATGGAGGCTTGCGAAGCTATTATTGGTCACGCTTGGGACTGGCTCCAGACCTTGACTGGGAGAGCAAAAATAATTGTGCAGCTAATAATACACATTTCTGTTTCACCGAATAGTTCTGCGTTAGAGTTCGAATTGAGCTCTTCTCGGATATTTTCCTGATAGTATTTTTACCAGAGAACAGACAAAACCAGACATAAAGCTAGCTGCCAAAATTCCCTCAACTGTTAATTCATGGCAAACGTATTTCTGCAATCCCCACTTTCACGCACACGGCTATGCACCCTCAGCCAGCAACAAGGCCTCTCATTGATAGTGCTAAGGTCAAGATACTGTGTTTATACCAGCCTCCTTCAGAGAGAATAGGAAGGCTTGTTAACAGGTTCATAAATCCAAGTGAAAAGATTAACCCAGTCACCCAGGCATACACGTTATTACGGGATATATATGTTTTTAGAACATGGTAGATAACCAGGTCTGTGTTTTTGTGCTGAACGCAGGTTGGCATCACTGTGTCCCTAGATGTTAGGGGCTATATATTAGAGCCTGATTACCTATACCATTATACTTCAATATAGCTTTTATTCTACTGGGTCAGGTTAAACAGCTCCTGATTCCTGATTATATCAAGCAGTGAGCAGAACTAGCACGTGAAGAAACCAGCTCTCTGTGCTAGCACGCTACAGAACTTGCCTTCGCACTTATCTGAAGTGACAGCCCCTCTGGGTATAGGCTCGTTGCTCTCCTTTATTTAAATGCTACAGCATCTTTACTTTAAATGTACTTTCTTTTGAATGGAAGACTAAACAACAGCTGTTACATCTTAATTTAATCAGCGTAAAACCTCACATCTGAAGGGTTTAGTCAATAAAATGAAAGATGTTAGCACTGAGTACAAATGTGCAAACCCAACCCCTAGCACACGATCCTCTTACAAATTAAAAACTACATGACATGCCCCCGACAGAGAGCAGAGCCCCATTTCCTGACCTCTCTGCGAGACACAAACACCAAAGTCTTGAGAGACGCTGACCCCCTTGGCAAGCTGAACAGCTAGCTTTATCAGTCGTGGTTAACTCCCTGTTGTCCACGGACAGATTATCCATGTGGCTCTGGACAGGGTCCTGTTTTTCTATCCTGTTCAGACTCCAGCATTTGCATCAGTCACCATCCTGCCTCTGGAAGTTTACAGAGGCTTTTGACAGCTACCCGAATCTCTTATATAAGGTTTTTAAACCATAAAATATTTATTCAATTTATTTCCTATTAGCCCATACGATTAAGAACTGACCAAACACTTTTTGAATATTTTGAACATAAACCTTCCAATTGTTCTGTAAGAATAAGAACTACTTTCTAAACCAAGCCCCCAGAATCCTCTTTCTCTTTTCCCCTCTAGTTACACATTTCAGCAGAAAAATCAAACCAGTTCTTTATCTCTTCACCTTCATACCTGCCACATTCAAACAATATATTCCTCCTGTGCACAGTTCAGCAAATTTCTTCCCAACTTATAGTCTGGGGAGAATATAACACAAAAAAATTTGCTGTAGAAGCCTTCTTTCCCAAAAGGAAAAAAACTACACACAAATTCCCAACCATACTCCAGGCTGTTACTAGGCATTTTCTCAAATACTTGACAAATTGCCAAATTCTCCCAGCACTTACCCAAAGGTTGGATATGACTTTTGGGAGAAACACTGAATAGGTTTTTAAGTTACATGAATTAGTTCACAACTCTTTGTTTAATGGCACCGTGTGGCAACAGTACAGGCTGGGGCTTGTAGTAATACCTTACTTTACAGCTTCAAAGGAAAAGTTCACTGCTTTTGCAACCTGAATTCGTGCATTTTCATAGAATCCCAGAATGGTTTGGGTTGGAAGGGACCTTAAAGATCATCCAGTTCCAATCCCCTGCCATGGGCAGGGACACCCTCCACTAGCCCAGGTTGCTCCCAGCCTCATCCAGCCTGGCCTTGGACACTGCCAGGGATGGGGCATCCACAGCTTCTCTGGGCAACCTGTCCCAGTGCTCCCCACCCTCTCCGGGAAGAATTCCTTCCTCATGTCCAATCTAAATCTCCCTCTTTCCGTTTAAACCCGTTACCCCCTGTCCTGTCATTCCCTGCCCCTGGGAAAAGCACACACCCCCCCCCCCCCCCCCCAGCTTCCTTGTAGCCCCCCAGGCACTGGAAGGGGCTCTAAGGTCTCCCCGGAGCTTCCCTTCTCCAGGCTAAACCCCCCAACTCTCCCAGCCTGTCCCTATGGCAGAGGGGCTCCAGCCCTCAGAACATCTCCGTGGCCTCCTCTGGACTCTCTCTAACAGCTCCGTGTCCTCCTGCTGTTGGGGCCCCAGAGCTGGACACAGAACCCCAGGTGGGATCTCCCCAGAGGGGAGCAGAGGGGGAGAATTCCATCCCTCACCCTGCTGGCCACGCTGCTCTGGATCCAGCCCAGGATCCAGTTGGCTTTCTGGGCTCCCAGCGCACACAGCCGGCTCATGTTCAGCTTCCCATCCCCCAGCACCCCCAAATCCTTCCCCTCAGGGCTGCTCTCCATCCATTCCCCACCCAGCCTGTCCCTGTGCTGGGATTGCCCTGACCCATGTGCAGGACCTTGCGCTTGGCCTGGTTGAACTCCATGTGGTTGGCACGGTCCCACCTCCAGCCTGCCCAGGTCCCTCTGGAGGGCTGAGCTACCATTCCTTTAAGAAATGTAACTGAAATAGATTAGTGAAGTAGAAAGATTTCTGAGGGATCTATGTGCTTCCAGAAATTTCAGAATGTTTCTGAGAGTAAAGACTACGAGCTGGCTCTGCTCCATTCATGTAAGCCTTGCTCCATTAATTTTGGTCTCACTTGGAGCAGGCGAGTTATCAGATATAATTTTTCTAAGACAGCACTGGACACATTACCCAAAATTTTCCTTTCTGAATGTTAACAATAATAGCTCCTTTTGCCAGCAGACCTTCACAAATTCACACTAAACAGCACCAGTAAATAAAAAAGGGCTGTTAGACACCTCATAATATTAATTGGCATTTTATAGCTCTTGATATGTTCAAACCAACACGCAAGTATTACCCAGTTAATCCCAGCTGCTTGGGATTCTCCTGCTCCGTTGCACCAGCCGGCCCCGTGCCCGCCCACGCAGCCCAGGACCTCGTGCCAGGAGGAAGACGGATGGTGTGACCGTGTGTAAGCTGGCCAGCTGCCGTGAGTCACTAGCCAGAGGAAGAGCTTGTGGTATTCAGTCAAGCCAAAGACCACCTTATCAAGCTTTTCCATGCACGGCCGCTTACCAGAAGCCATCCCTCCATGGGCTGTAAAGCAGGGCAGTGGCCTCGTGTGCTGGGCAAAGCTAGCCAGCAGCTTCCAGGACCTGCTAAATACTCTTCCAGGGTCCACCAGCTACTGGAGCAGGGAGGAGGCCACAGCACCGCATTGCAAGCCCACAAAACGTGGCCAAGAGGGAAGACAAGCCCTTATCTGAGCCTCATGTCCAGCAAGTGGGGCAGGATGGGGTTCCCCTGCTGGTACCCAATCCCCAGTTTATGAGCAAGGATACCCCTGGGAGCCAAACAGGAAGGTACCCCTGCGGGCACCTACTCATATTGGATGATCTCTGGTTGCCCCCAAGTTGCTGCTGCAGGGATGGGAGGTCCCCTGAATCTGCAGTGAAGCTCAATTTGAAATTCAGATCCTCTGAGACCACACACAGACTCCCCAAAGCTTTGCCACCCTCACCTGCCCCTAAAAAAGTTTCTTTTTCTAATGCAAATTACAATTATAAACAGACTAAGCCAAGCAAAGCTCGTGTCCCCTCATCTCCTTTAGGGAGGGGGTGAGAAAGGTGGGTTTCTCCCTTCTCTCAACAAACCAGGCACGTTTGGGCAGTTAAATGGGTTAATGCATATGGCTGAACCCCAGCGACCAGCCAAAAGTCCGGTAAAGTAAAAGCAAAAGCTTTCAGCCTAAAGCTCTGCAAAGGAGATTTGTCCTGTCCGTGAAATCTTTGCCAAATGAGCCCCACTGTCTTCCCCCAGCCCCCCATTTCACTGCCACGGGGCCTCAGTTTGAAGCATTACATAAAACCTTGGTGCAAGTCACTGATCTCCGGCTGGCTCTCTGCACTGAATACACACATGCAGCTACAGATAGTTATTTTTTAAAAACATAAATTATTTAAATAATTTAAATGATGGCCAATCAAGATCAAGGGCCACATTACCTTTGGTTTCAGCAGGATCAGGCTTTCCTGACATCATATGTATTAATCCATGATCAGAAGGATCAAATTCTGTCCCTTGGTCCATCTGCAGAAGTGGTGACATCAGGTGAACTGCACAAACCCCTCTTGAACAGGTAGACTGAAGAAGATGAGTGTGCACACAGTTTTAACTGTTCCTTATACTTTTACGTACTTTAAAAAAAATAAAAATCAGTGCTTATGCAAGGAGTTTAACATCCCCTACTGTCTCTCTTTTCCCAAACCTGCAGGACAGAATTTGATACCAAATTAAAAGAAGTAGTGCTATTTTTCTCCAAGGCAGAGCGATGCTGTTGTACCCTTGTTCTGGTTCACTCTTTGCATTTTCATTATTTCCTGAATTTTTGTGAATGCACAAACTGGCTGGTAGAAAAGCAAAATTAAACACACGTTTTTTGTCTTTTTCTCTCTCTTATCCTCTCTGCCTTCTCAATAAACCAGCCCAAACACCCCAGCTCAAGGCCTTGATGCTGCCTGCAGCAGCACCCAAGAAACTGCTGGCAGGGCACGGAGCTGAACCCCTCGATAAACCTCTCCAAGGATGGGGACTGAGCCCTCTCCAGCTCCGAGTCTTCCATGGTTTGGCACGGATTTCACCACAGGAGACAGGTGAGGGATGGATGGATGGTGACAGGAGCACCACATGTCACTCTGCCAGGGCTGTGCACCGCTCTGGGCGGGGTGCTCAGCCGCTACAGTGCGGAGAGCCCTTGGAGAGGTGGTTCTGCCAGCAAGGGGTCCCCCTGCTGAATGGGGCCCCACATGTAATACTAGAAAGTGCCTGTCAGCCCTCACTCACAGCATTTCATGCCTCACGCTTTCCTTCAGGATGTTTCTTACCCCTTGTCGCTGGTGGGAGGTGCAGCCCCATCACCCTTTACCCGACACCATGGGGCAATCTAGAGGAAAGTCATGAAAAATGGATTTTTATAGCTCAAAAGAGGGTCTGTCTAAAGCCTGACAGGAGATGTGCCGGCTAGAGAGTGCAAGAGCTCCCAGTTGCAAATGCATATGGGATGTGACACCGTGCTCACCTGTTTTTTTCCCTCCAGTGCACTCTTTTCAGCTGCCACGGCTCTTTGCAAAGCAGAAGGGAGGCTGGGTACCTGCAGGTACCATCCTGGTGTAACTGGTCCGAATCTGGTCCACGGGACTTACCCATTTACAGCAGGTCTAAACCAACAGGAGGAAACTCAGCCTGCCTCTGGCTGCACTTCATATGATCTATAGATACACAGCATATGTGGTTAATCCCTGATCACGCTCACAAGAGCTTCATCTTCATTATTCAGCAAAATATAAAATGAGTTTTTTATCTATTAAGTATTCACTATCTGCAATTATTCCCCAGGGCACAATAGATAGTGAGTCAGCAGGCACAGACTTAATTATCAGTTTTTACTGTAAGATGATGATGTTTGTTGATATCACTATCAGACAGACACTGAAACGAAGGAGATGTTAATCTGAGGTTAAGCTCCAGGAGGCGCCTAGCAGTCTGACCAAAGGGACTGATGTTCATCAGATAATAAAAGAGGAGACCTCCCTCCCTCCCTTCCTCCGGAGGCCTGCACAGAGCTCGCAGAAGTACCGCCTCGTTGTGCAAATCCCTCCTCACACCATTTCCAACCCGTTGGACCAGTGGCTTGCCCCTTAACGCAGAGCCTTCGGTCGGCTCTAGCAGGCTGTTTAACCTGACAGCCTAGTTTGCTTACATAGCAGCTTTATGGCTGGGTTTGGTTTATGTTTCCCCCGGCACATCCTAAAGGGCGACGCCAGAGAAGTCGAAAACAGAAGTGCAGTTGCTGTGGCATCACTGCTGTGAGCAGAACATCTGTCCCTGCTTCCCACCGCACCAATGTCTGCATTAAGTAAACGCACAGCGAGGCAAAACGCTGCTCTCCAGTTCAAACATACAACGTAAAGGAAGGGAACCTTCCGTGGGGAAGGAGGGGATGATGAAATAACAGCAGCTTTCTGTGTTTCTCAGTCTGCTGTCGCTTTCTAGCGTTGAGAGCAATGATGTGATAGCCTATATAATAATAAAAAATATGCTGACTGCTGACACTCGCTGAAATACGTTAATGTTTAACATTAGAACTTGCAACAGGACTAGTGAGCTGGTGCAAATGATCTTTTAGATGGCTAGTCTTCATAGTTTTTTTCCTAATTTCAGTGGCAGGTGAGTTAAAAATAGTACTGTTTTCTAGCTAATCACTGGTGCTGCATCCTACCGCAACACCACATATTTATTCTTACCGCTTGTGGATCAGCCAGGGCATTTTGAAGCCAGGCCATGATGCAGCAGCATCATGCCAGCTCCCCAGGGCTGCTCCCAACCCAGCAGTGGCATGGTCTGGCCCCATGCCCAGCCTGCAACACGAACACGGTGATCTCGGGCAGACCTGGGCAAGTGCCTGGACACAGCACGGCAGGGCATGGCGTAAGTAGACTTTACACGGGGGTGTAGTCCTGCGAACCCGAACTGCCTGTCTCAAGAGGTACAGAAAGCAAAGAGACACAGATACAGCACTGCATTGTCCAACACCAAGACACAGTTAAGCATCAAACCTCGGACCAGAACAGAAAGTTGCTGGGCTACGTCAGTTCATGCAGTCCCTTTTTCTGTTAAGGTCAAAGTCAGAAAGAGTTTGACAGAATTCCTGAAGATCACATCCTTGAGGTCCTGTTCGTGTCACCACCCCCAACTTGGCACCTGGACGCAGGACCCTCAACGAGCTGACGTTGGTGTATGTTTAAAATGATGTAAAAGGGTTGCTTTAAACTACTAGGAAGAGAGCTTCACTACCACTGGAGACTGGCAGAGTTAATGAGGTGGGGGAACAATGATCCTTTTTTCCAATTAAAAAGAGAAAAAGAAGGAGGGAGACCAACCTTTGGAATTTCAACATGCAAGAGCAGATTGTCTGCAGGAGAGCCACGCTCAATCTCTGTGCCTAGCTGAAGGGAATTTGTGGTTTCATTTCAGGCCCCTTTTGACTGTTTTTCATGTCAAAATTACATATTTGCTATAATTTGTCTCTCTTCCAAGATTTACGGAAACAAAGGAAACATTTGAACGAGATTTGAGACAACTTCTTTCTCACCCGTCAGAAAGGTAATCCCCAACCTTCAGATAAATGTGGGCATGTGTTTTCCAGTATTCTCACTCCATATGTCTTCACAAACACCAAATAGATCTAACGTAAGGGGACGGGGTTTTTTTCCCCACAGATCAAAAGGTTACAGTGATGGACCTTGCCCAGGATGATCCAGACTTTCATCCATATAATGCCTTCATTTGCACTCCCTATAGAAACCCAGACTCCCTGGCACAGAAATCAGAAGACAGGCTGAAGGCACCAACCCGTTCCAACACTTCCCATCTCAGCTATATCAGCTGTAAAGTGGAAAATTAAAAGCATAATGCCAAATTTAGGAATTGAGCTTTATAGGTGAATAACCAAAACATTTTGACCGCTGTAACTCTGAAAAGAGGAAGATGCTCCATGGTGTTATGTCCACTCATTCCTAAAGAAAAATGGTGTTTGATGCTTCGTGTCAGCTCTCTTCCTCCAACCTTTTGGAGTAAACACTACAGAGTAAACACTCTAGCTCTTATATTTGCTGCTTACAGGTTACCCTGCTTGTGGGTTTGAAATCTGCCTTCGTACGCTCGTCTTCACACTGGGTTTGGGGAAACATCAATGGAAGCAGAGGGAATGGCTCCTGCAAAAGAGCAGAAAGGAAAGGCGGGCTGGGAAAGCCTGGTTTGCACCGCACCACCCCGGCAGCCCCAGTTAAAGGGAAGTTTAACTTGTGTACGTGCATTCCCAAGGGGCGTGTTTGCCAGTATAGCTGTTTCAGTCCCCAAGCACCCTGACCCCACTTTGTGCAACCCTCACCTTACCCCAAAGGCACGTTTCCTCTGCTATAAAACGCAGTGCAGGGTGAAAACTTGAGGCACCAACCTCAAGCACCTTGACGCCACCAAAGTCTCGTTTCCCTTGCTGGGCCTGGCGCTGGCATGAGCAGGTCAAGCAGGGGCCAGCAACTGGACCGGAGCTGCCAGGTCGGCTCCACTACTTGTTGGCTCGGACTGCATCTCTCAATGCTTTTGCTGTCCTTGTTACACCGCTGGATACCTTCCCAAAGCAGGGAGACTGAAAAAAAAAAAAGTGAAATAAGTGCTTCACGTGGAATTTTCCCATTGGAGAAAGCTGTGGATAGACAACTAATTCTTTCCAAGAAAGCAAACATTGAGCTAGGCAAGATTTTCTTTGAAATCCCATTGACACACCGACGCAACACTCAGCATGTAAGACAGAAAAGTCCGTGTGACACGCTGTGGCGTTTCTTTCTGCCGCACACGGACAGAAGTTATGCATAATGCAAAGCCATAAACGCTGACAGACTTCTGCAAGACTGTTTACATTTATTTTTCATAGCCCAGAGAAATCGATCTGTAAAGACATCCCATAAGAGACTACATTTGGCCCTGAAACGGTGTCCTGAGAGACCGCATCTCTCTTCCACCTGACGCGTTTGCAGAGGGTATCAGCGTATGGATTTGCGCCTCAGCTGTGGCACGAGCGAAGAATCGCCATTGTTTTACTACGCTACGCTGGGACATTTAAACGGTGATATTGTCAGGTAGTACTTTGCAATTCCCATTAGGTTTGTTGTAAAGCACACAGTTATGAAATAAAATATTGCTGTATTCACCCATAAAACTCCATGTTGTAACAGTACTGAGCATCTGGTTTGAATCAGACATCAGGAAATTCACCGTTCAAGCTGGAACTCCATCCTTTCCTAAACTCATTGTGCTCAACTTCTGCAACTCAGATGTGAGCAGGTTCTGCAAAAGTCACATCGCCCCACTGAAAGCTCAGCACGAGGGGCATATAGGTTTGGAGTTACGTGACGTTCAGGGGCAATTCCACTTTTTTGAGGCTTCCTGATGCAGCAGCTTGAATGATGGTAGTCAAGCAGGACAAAGAGACAACACAGGACCTCATTGCTAGTAGTTCACGTGATGGTGTTAGTGTGTGCAGCAGGCACGTTTGCACTCCTCTCAAATCCAAGCTCTGTCTGAAACTGGTTTAATACTTTCTAAGGTTCTGTTTAAAAGAATTTAACACTTCCTTTCTCTAAAATCACAGTAGGGATTTTGCTGGCAAAGTACGATCAGGATTGAGCACCAAAGTAATTTTTTAGTGTAAATCTACTCTAAATAATTTTGTTCATGAGTGAAATAAAAAATCCATAGGAGGAAAGAAAATAAATGAATGTAATGCACATAAAGAAAGTGGCTGAATTAATACTGGACAGACAATTTTGTATGCTATATTTAATAATTTTCAACTGATCAGCTTTGCTGGTAAATAAATGGATTTTCATATGTTGGGGGTTTCTGAGTGTTCTACTATGTATCAAGCATTCATTCATTTGTTTCAATCTGTTTTTTTTCTGAGGCTTTTCTCCGTTCCTACACCTAAGGCATGCCCTCAGCTAGAAGTCTGATTAAAAATTAGACCCCAAAACCCTTTCCAAGAAAATAAACAGAGCTTCAAAGTATGGGAAGAAAGTTTAATGACTGAAAATACTCCTAAAATCTAAAAACTTCTTGAGAGTTCTATAAAAACAGGGGCTCCAGTGACATTCACCAGATACTTAAAGGGAAGCGCGACAGGTTCCTTTCAATTGTGATCCTATTCCATGTCCATTCATGTGACTATGATTCTATGATTCTACAACTCTTCTCTGAAGCTTAGCTTCTGATCTGCAGAATCTGTAAGAAAAAAATCTCTTCAGGAAGTCCTGAAGGAAAAAAAAATTACCTTAAAGTCTCAGCCCCATCCCTGGAAGTGTTCCAGGCGAGGCTGGATGAGGCTTGGAGCAATCTGGGCTAGTGGAGGGTGTCCCTGCCCATGGCAGGGGGTGGGACTGGGTGGGCTTTAAGGATGATTCCATGATTCCATGGTTTACCTGGCCTCTCAAGTTTCACAAAACTGATTATCTATGTTCAGCAAGAGGGAGATGCTATCGTAAACTTACTGTCACTTCTCCATCCAGCAGCCAAGATGGCAAATCGTACACTCGTAATTATATTGATCTTTTAGGGTTTTAAAGAAAAATGTGCCCTACAGCTCAGAGAACCAGTAGACGGGTGCCACTTCCATCTAACCTCTGAAATACTGAAGCAATTCACTGCTGTGCCCCTTTCTCCTCATAGGAGGGAAAATGTTAACTTCTTACACATTTCTAGGAGTATCTAAAGTTCCCATCAGAGAAAGCATCAACTGATATTGCTTCACCGTGGTGGTGAAGAAGACAAATGGTCATCCTACATAAATCTGTGTGTTTCGATGGGGCTAGGTGGTCACTGGGTAAGATGGACAGTACATGGTCAGTAGATGAGGTTCAGACAGGTAGCCTAGGAAAAGGGGATGGATCTTTACGTGGGTAAAGCACAACTCAACTGAACCCACAGAAGTAGCACAGACCGCAGTCATCCACAGGCTGGGGCAATGATGAGACCCTTGGAAAAAGCTTAATTCCTCTGAACAATACATTCAGCTTCATGGTATTTCTCAGATACATCCATTGCTCACTACTAAAATAACATAATCTATTAAATCCTTAACTAATTCACTATGTGCTGATGTACAGAGAGAAACACACAAACACGCATACAAAGAGCCACCAAACAGTCCACCAGAAACGGTAGTTTCACACGCGGACATAATCGAAGGGAAGGTCTATAAAGAACTTCCACGAATTTATGTCACATGAGAGATGATCCAGATTTGTCTGCAGGAAGGTCTGTTCTGACGAACCCTTAACCACTGTTTCACTATTCCCTCTCCCTCTTCTAGACCGTTTGTGGAATGGTTAAAGTCCCTGTTTCATTCTTATTTTTATGATGAGATTTGAAAACTGCCAGCCATTGTCATTTAAGATGTTTCTTATCTTCTGGGCATTTTAGCTTTCGTGTTTTTGAAGAAGCTTGTTACCTACGCACAGCACGCACGATAAATGGGAATGCTCAGTAGTGTACTAAATATGACCCTTTGATTTCGCAGATGGGAAGCAGAGGGATACTACCCAGGTTACAAAGCCATCTAAACATAAGGCTGAATGACCTGTAAGAGAACAATGGACGGGGGAAAAAAAGAGTACCAAAAACCAAACCAGAAGAAAAAATACACATTAAACTGGAAAAAGGTGAAACGTGAAATCTATCCCTTTTCTATAAACACATGTGGAAAGAATAACACCTAGTCTTTTTATTCTTGGCTCCTTTCCCCCCACCCCCCATACATTCCAAGAGAAGATCTGCCAACTTTTGGCTGTATCCGTTTCTCTTCTGTTGTTTGCCAGTATTAGTGCACTCCAGCACACATTCTTTCCTAAGACTTCAAAACGTGTCATTTGTTAGGTCTAACTGTTTAAAGAACCCAGCCACCCTTCCCTCCTTTGCTCAAAGCAAGCTGGGTGGTATACGGCACGTTCGCCTACCCCACCATGGGTTTCGTTGCGATCTTTAATTGAAGAGACTCTTGAACCAGGCTTCACACTGTGAAGGCTTCACGCCCTGTGATACTGTAGATCAGAAGGCCTCGCACCGATACGTTCAAATGCTTCTAATGCTCCCTTCATCCTAAAATATACACGGGGGCAAACATACCTGTGTTTTGCTTATTGAAGCCTCCTGATGCAGAGCTTCAGTCCTTCTGTTTTCTAAAGCAATTCTGAACTCTTAGATCTGGGTCTGCTTATCATTACACATACAAGCAGAGGGAGAATTCACCTCTACACAAAAGGTTTGCGCAGTTTAACTGCTTTAGAATTTAAGTTGGACTTCATAGTGAACAGGTTCTAGACAAAGGGTTGAGGTTTACCAAGAAAGATGAGTTAACATCACTCAAAAATAAAATACTGAGTTAGGGTGTACACATTTGGTGTATAATAGTGTGAAAACGGGGTTAGGTTCAGATCTGGTGTAAAAGATCTAGTTGTCAGTGGAGTCAACGCTAACAATTGTGCTAAAACTGTGTCCACTTCAAGCAGGTCTTAATCTCTCTGGAGCAGCAAGAAACGCAAATCTCAATCAGCTTGATTCCAAGATTTTAATGTTAGCTTTGTTTGTATGAATAGCCCTCCCATGGGAATTTCTTTTGAAGATCAAAAAAGAGGCCACACTGAGAGCTATTACAATACAGGTACGGGCTTTCGTGTCCTTCTCTCACCCTTTCTTTCCATCTCTTTTGTTTTTTCCAAGTGGGATGGAAGCTTGCAAGGACCTGCTGAGTTATTTGCCTGATGCCACCCTAAGAGTGGTGGAGCGAGGAACAGAACCAAGTGCTCCTATCGCTCACTGCCACTCTGTCAGAGCAGCATCCTCAGCCACAAAACTCTCAGTTTGCACTTTGAGGGAACGTTACATGGGATGCGGAAGAGTAGGGAACCATTGGCTGGATGAAGACTTCAGGTTGGGTTTATTATTACACCCAGCCCCAAGGTAGGTCAGATCCCCATCCAAGACCCTCAGTATTTGGTAGTGTTCAGCTCTGGGGTCATGGTTCACTCGCCATTAAGAAAACGGGCTCATGATGTGTTTTGATGTGCTCGCTTCCTACAGCTGATTAAGTGTTATTAGGTATGAGAAAGGAGAAAAGAACTGTTGTGATTACAGCACATAACAAGCAGTAGAGAGTGCCTTGTTACATGTCTCGGTCTCCTGGAGGTGGTGCTTAGCACATTTCTGGGTTTAAGCAAACAAAATTCTCTCAGAGGTCAAAAATCATTGTACAGTGATTAAGCATACTGCCAAAGCCAAAAAATGGACAGTTAATACAATGTTTAGGCTCTCATGTAGGAGACTTTGCAGAGAAGAGTGTTACTTAAAACTAACTGCTGTTGACCATTGGAGAAATGAGGAAAGATACCATAATCTTATGCAATCCCAGTTTTGGTCTGTTCCCTTGACCTGGATTAACCTTTTTCCTTTTATCTGTATTTTAATTCCAAACACCTCACTTGAATGGGACCGTATCCAGGTCTCTGCTAAAACCTTTAATGAGCAACACTAAGGTCAGCGGATATAGGTTTGAACTCTTATTATTATTTCATACAAATGCTGTAGGGATCCCTGAATCTCCCATCATTATTAGTGCTTTTGGTCTCCAGGGAGATGTTCAGCATCTGGCTGTATTTAGTTTATTGATTTCTTTTTTCAGTGGTTACCTTTCAGGAGCCACTTAAAAGACATGTTTCTTCTTAACTCTTACTGTTTACAGGCACACAAACCTCACAGAGGCCCAACCGGGCCCAGAACTGAGCCCAGCTTCCTTTGGCAAAGAAGAAGCAAACAGCAAAATGACCATTAAAATCTTAATCTAAATATTTCCGTTTCTTTCTTGAGTGAAAAACGGATAGATCTGTACACAGCACACTTTCACTACTCTTGCACAATGACTGACCCCGGTTAACAGACTAACGAAATATCAACTGCGCGTTCTCTCCACTTATTACAGCGCACTCAAACGTATCGTTTTGTGCAATCAATATTAGCAGAGATCATGTCCATTAAAATGTGCACGCTGTTCTGTACGGCGAATACAGCACCATAAAACTTGTCTGTTTTAATCAATACATCGCCCAGAGCTGCACAAAAATTGTTGGGTCATGAAACTATGAAGCTATTAACCTTTTTTTTTTTATATATAAATTTCTTTTTTACATGGGCATGAGTAGCTAATTCTTTTATAAATTATTAAGTATTCTTCTCATTGTTTGCATCGTAGGGGACTTATTAATGGACCAGGACTCCAGCTGCTCTGTTTCCAGGAGCTGCTCACATAAAAGTGAGAAATTCCCTTACATGCTATCTTTGAATTCTAAAACTATTCCAAACTGGTTTGGCTCAAGGCCATGTGGGTAAGGTCAGTGTTGCTACACGGACGGAAAGCTGGCACACAGGGTCCCATAACCCATCATACGGCGAGGGTCAGGCTGATGGGGCCAGAGTAGGGGTAACACGGACGAGGCTATCTGTGAACTGAAGCTCCTGGAAGGCACGTGGTTTAAAGCTGGATGCTTGGAAAGGCAACGGTGTCATGCAGCAGTAGGTGCGAGGAAAAACAAAGAACTAGGACTCCGATGTTCTTAAAATTAAGCTTGGAGACATAACCTAACTTCTTACCTGGGAAAAAGGCTGCCAGACTACAGGGTCTTGATCTGTGAAGTGTAGAAATTCCTTCTAGGCTTCGGTTTAGCTTCTGCATGGTATCCAACAGAATAAAAGGGTCAGAACCATCGTCTCCAAAAAGATAATAGGCAGGGAGAAGACAATTTGGTTGTAACACCTCAGCTTGAGGAGGAAGGCATGATAGTGGCCAGGGTCCTAGTACAAAAGGGCATCTTTACAGATGAAAATTGCAGCAGTTGCCTCAAAAGTCAAGGTCCTTGAAAATGCAGGATATTGAGGACCCCTGAGGCTGGTTAGAAGGGACTAAGGTTTTTCACAGGTCTGAACTGAGCCCACCTCAGTGCTGAGGAGTGCCTGAAAGTTAATCCCATGATGAATGATCTTCACAAAGTTGGCTGTTCCTGGTCCACATCAAAACTGGCACTAAACAGCAGTCTCCATAAAAGATCAGAGGGACGTGAGCCAACTTTGGCTATCACCCCCACGGATTGTGTTTGGGTGCATTCCTGGGGCTCTGGGGGAGGCTGCTAATGCCACTAACATCTTTCCTTTTCACATGCAGAGAGATAAAGATGGCAAGTTATCAGGGAGCGAAGCAATAACACCGAGTGTGTCCTGAAGACTAACTGAACAGCGTAGGCATCACCCTGAAATAACAGGAGATAAAATGACTCCCAATAAGACAAATCCACCATATATGTTAACAAGGCAGAGGCTTCCCCTAATCCCGTTCCGAATATATTTTTACTCTTTTTCCTATAACTTTTATTTAAATTTTTCCATCCTGAAAGAGTCTACCAGGATGGAAAATCTTTGCTTGAACAGATAAATTGCTGCAAAGCTGCAAGTGACTGAAAAAGGGACTGAAAATGAGATGTGTCATGCATTCCTATGACTAGGAACCACTGCAGTGGCTGCGTTCATTATGAATGAGCATGAATCATTCCTCTCTTGTTTATGATGAAAATATGGCTTTAGAGAATTTAAATATCAATTTCAGTAAAGTCAGGATTTACTAAACTAAACAAACTCAGTTTCTCCCTTGCTGTTTAGAACTGCCCAATAGTTTTCTCACTTTGGACTTGTCAAGCTTTTTCCCCCTGTGTTTCTGAATTCCTTTACAGCTTAATATAACACGGTAATTTCATTTTTAGAAGTCAGAGTATACCAGTAGGATTGGAGGTCAATACTAAGTTAGCTACATAGGCAGAAAGCCTAATAATTTTTAACATTTTGGGGATGGGGAGGACTGCATACCTGAAAGCAGTTTGGCCAAAAAAAACCTGAGGATCGTCCAGGATTCAACCATTTGATTTCAACTGATCTGCATGTAAAACCTGAGAATAAAATCTTGGACACCAGTTTGGAAACATATTGCGAAGCCCTGGATAATATTTCTAGACAAACAAGTAACAACATTCGTAACTGACCCACTGAAATGTACACAAAAAGGCATATATGGCTTCTACTGGTTTATGGGCATGTATAGCTAAAATAATAAAGACAAACTCACTACATTTGAGCTGGGATCCACCTTTGCTGCAGAAGATAATCCTCATATGTGAAAGAAAAGCCTAAGATATCTGCACAGGCTGCACCAACATGTTACACACTGCGGCTGTATGAAACCAATGGAGCTATCAACAAATATGACATGGGTTAACGGAATCCAGAACTTTGCATTCTCTTCTTTTAAAACAAGAGGGACATCAGGGCTATTTTTAATTTTATTTTATAAACCAATAGTTTTATAAACATACAAATAAACCAAATATATTATATTTGTGTCAAAATACCATCTCAAGGTTTTACACTAATGATTATTTTGAGTTTAGGCTGAATTTGAAAAACATTTAAAACTCAAAACACCCTAATGACAAAAACATACCAGCTTCATTTTCCTGTTTTATTCTGTAAAGAACGCTGACAGATTTAAAATTAGATCCTTAGACTGAAGGAAAGCAAAGTAAACAAAACATGGGGCAGAATAGGAAACTAAGCTGTGAGGAGTCTGAAACACCTTTGTTTTGACAAGGTTCAAAGTTATAAATCTTTATTTCCTTCGAGCGGGGAAACTTCCAACTAAATGTTGACTGTCACTCAACACAACACCTTGATTTGAAGTACACAAACATATTTCAGCAGAGATAATCAAAGTGCAGGGATCAGTCATTTCACTGCCTAGCTCTCGGGGAAATAGCTTTACTGAATCCAGGCACTTATAGCTGAACTCTCTTCCCATCAAAATACTCAACGTCGATGATGAACTGTGAAAGACCAGGGAATCCAAACTAGATGCTTTTAACAAAGTTAATGAAAAGTAAAATGTACTGAACTTAAAATAAAATCACCAAATACTAATGGTTCAAGCCAGTGGTTGCCCTCTCCTGAACATATACCAACTCTACTCAACCACTTCTCTTTCCCTGGAAGCACCCTTGTTACCATTCACACAAGAGAATGCATCTGCATTTCTACTGGTTCCAACTAACCTCTGGAAATGCCTATTTTACAAGTTTATTCTGAATTAGAACTGATGTGATTAGAAAACAGACTCAGCAATTCAAAACCACTGGCAAACATCAGTTTAGAAGACAAACAAGTGACAACTCTCTCCACAAAAGAACATTATTTTTATTGGAATTCAGACATCTGGGGCTGAATGTGTTCTTCCTGCTTACACCAACACAAATCAAATTTGACTCCACAAAGCTACTCGAGTGTGTAACTGCTTTGGACAAGAGGTAAGAGCCTTTCAATGTTCTTTCCCATCACTGGACTACAGAGCTGGTAACCAAATGACAACATCCCATCCCTTCCTGCCAGGATTCTAAAAACCGAACAGCAGGATGCTAAGTACACAAATTAATAATATTTGGCACTATTATCCAGCTAGTGAATTACAAGGAACACTAGTGGTGGGCACTGCAGTGGAGTTTAAAGAAGGTATCCGATATTTATAGTAGTAGGGTTCAAAGACCAAGGGTTGAGATGCCCTACAATTAAAACTTTATTAGTAATATAACTGATTTACACATGTCATCCAAAACCTTCTGAAAACAGCTGTAGGGAGTCAAGACCAGTGGTGAGTATCACTTGAGATGATAAAGGACTAAGCTACAACTCTATATACAACAGAGCTTAATAAGTGAGTTAATTCTTAGTAACTGTGAGGGAAGTGTAGCTGCTAGAAATCCAGTTGCAAGATAAATTCGTGTTGTTTTCTGATTGATCCCAGGGATTTTATCAGGCAGCACAAATCAGTTACGTGTAAGTCAGTCCGAACTGAGGTGTTTTTTTGTTTGTCCCACTCCTCCTGTTTTTTTGGAGCAGCCACTGGATGGACTTCATTCCCCACACTAACTCCGACATAACAGATGAGGTTTTGGTGCCAGCAGTACTTCTGTGGGGCAAGGCCAACTCCAGCACATGCTTCCTCGTGGGGCTGAAAGCAGACTCAGTCCAGAAACAATCCTGTAATTCCCTGAAGGACCAGTGTAGAGTGGAAAATTTAATGGAAGGATCAACCTTTCCCCTCAAATGTCACCTCTCACTTAATAGACATGCCCATCATTAATACCTTATGCTCACAACCAATCCTCCAGCCCACCAAACCTGAGAAAAGCAAGACTCCATTCGGTTCTCACTTACAGAAACACAGACAAGAACATCCCTGGTGAAGTCCAAGAAGTTACCCTGGCCTGACAGCAGCGCTGGGGAGAGGTTTAACGTGTCCACGAACAATATTTTAATAAAAAGATTCATTTTGAACGCAGTCTCCTGCATCATCTTCCATTCCAGTTTCTCTGCAGTTGTACGTGTGGCCCATTCTCTAGGCAGTTTTCTGGACTCTGTGTAACGACCACTACTCGCAATAAACTCCATTAGAAAACACTTATTTCTGACAAATCACCCACGAGTCTGTTTTCCCCTCAGTGTCCTTTTAGCAGGCAGTTAATGAAGTTAGCAGCGGTGACCCTTAAAGTGATACTTAGGGAGTCCTCATTGCTAATACACTGCTCACAGTAATTCTTCCAAGCAGAGATGACAGGGAAGGAGTGGAAAGGCAATCTCTGTTTTGATTGCTTTTTTCTGTTTCTAAAGCAGATTTTAATGAAAAAAAATGAGGGTTGCTTCAGTGTTTCATGAGTTCCCACTCTCTGCTGACTTCATCTTTCCTCCTTTTCCCACTCAAACCCAGGATGCTTCTAGTCTGGCTGCATCAGCAGGCTGGCTGGGGCAAGCACGTGGGGCTTCCTTTCCAGCAAGGGCTTGGGGTGGATGCTGGAGGGAGCCTGGGGCTTCGCAAATCCCACGGACTGATGCAATTTCTCACCAACAGGAACCTCTTGTTGACGGCCTTGTTCTTTCTCCTCTTCTGCCAAAGCCTCTGCTGCTTTGTCGTACGTTATAGGCTGTTCTTCCGCTGGAGAAAACGGATATGTGTTACTGAAAGCCATTTGGGAAGCTTCACAATAACTGAGCTTAAAGATAATGGAGCTGTGAGAGAGGAAAGCTATGAAAGGAAGCACAGTTCAGAGAATTACAAAACCAATTCATGCCAAAAGTACAAAAAAAAATGTGGCAAAGTCAAGAACATACTTCAGATTTTAAAAAATTACTTGTCCTAGGCAATTTTCACAATTTTCTGGCTTAGCATACAGGAATAGGAAAATATATGCCCATGACTGGAAGACCACCTGCCTGGCAAAACTAAAGCTCCTGCGCCAAACTCAAAAGATCTCGAACTATTCACTGGCACGGTGCAAAAACTTTCTTGAACATGTTAAAAAAGAGACATTATTTACCGCTCTTTGCCTAAAAGGGTTGAACCACTTCGGCTAAAATTTTCAACTAGGAAAAAACAAACAAAAAAAAAGAGTCAGACACCTGTCATGAGAAATTTTTCTTCCAATAGCTGCATCTGATAAAACTATAAATGAAAACAGATCCTCCTAATGGGAAACACCAGGCTTCCTTCGCTGGATGATGCAGTTCGACACATGTTCACAATATTAGCCCCACCAAGAACATGTGAGGCGTATTTTTGACTGATGAATAAAGTGACTTCCCAACGATGTCTAAGGACAGAATGGGCAATTATGAAATTCCTGCAAGATGCCTGCCCATTTGAGTCTCCTCAGACACTTGTCTCTGTGCATTTCTGAATGACTGATGCACACCGGCTTCTCTAGTGATGTCTGTTAGGAGGTATATATGGTAAATGAGACAAATGGTTAAGGATATCAGGTTTTCTCCATCATTTCTCGCCACCTGAGCAATTAGGAGATTCAGCTGCCCTCTATAATGCAGCATTTCCTAAAATTCAGAGTGGTCCAGCTGGTAACCTGTGGGCCATGGAAGCCCACTGTGGGCTTCTATGCCGCTTCAGTACCAGGGATGGGAGGCACAGCTCCTGCATTGCCCTCACCCTTGTTTAAGCACTCCCCGGGCAGTCAAACACCTTGTTTAACACAAAAAGCAGAACTGCAGTTGCTGCCAAAGGGCCAAAGGTTTCTGGGGAGACCTGGACTCCTCACACCACGTCAGTTTATCCTGCCTGGATGAATAAGGACTGTCAGAGTATCTCTTTCCACAGATACACGTTCCCCACCAGGATGATGAGCGTAACTTGCCATGAAGCAAACCTGCGAAGTTCTACATAAGCGCAAAAATATGGTATTACTACACTATCACAAGAAGCATCTGGCTTCTTATGAGTGTGAAAGTCTAATTCCTCATGAATAACGTGCAAAGCGAAGGACCGAATGGTTCTTCACAGCAACACAAATACGGATTCTGCTGCGCACAGCAGCCATAAACAGGCCAGAAATACAATTTTGATTTCTGTCTCCTCCATCAGCTGCTGCTCCTGCTGGTAAAAAGGTGAGGAGAGATCCAATAAGGAAGGAAATCCTACTCACCATATTCTGAAGGACAGGCAGGATGAGGATCTGTTGTCTCACACTCAATTAGATCAACCGCTTTAGCCTCCAGAGAACTGTTGCACTCCTTAACAACCGCAAACTGCAAATACATACAATATGCACAAAATATACAGAGCCCAAATTAATATAAAATGAACCTGCTTTCTGAAACCCAAGAGGCAAACTAGAAGGGCCACACACTCCAACCACAGCAGGGGGGAAAAAGGTCATCCTGGCTTCTGGGATGACCCTTCCCCTGCAGATAATTAAACACTGGAGTTGATGACAGCCCCGGTCTTTCTTTGGGAAGTGTGCGGTCCCAGTCTAGTAAAGCACTACCCAATCTCAACCTTTCCAGATGCAAGAACAAAAGCACATGAAAATCAACCCTCTCCATAGGGCTGAGGGCCACTTTTGAAGTATTAGAGCGACCCACAACCAGACAGCAGGAAACCCTGTCAGACACAGGGAGGGAAGCGAGCCTCCCGCTCCGGCTCTCAGCACCACCTGAGTGTGCGATTCCATCGTCCCAGGGTGACACTGGAAGCAGAACGAGACCTTCTGGGGGAACATGCTGAAAAGACCAGGGGGAAAACAGGAAAAACAGGGGGAGAGGAAAACCATGTGAACCACTGTGCTGAAAGAATATCGAAGGGAAGAGGGAAATCCAGGAAAAGCGGGATGTTTAAAGAGGAGAGAGGGAAGAAAAGAAAATGTCACTAAATAAGATGTCCCAACAGAAGGACTGACAGATTCAGTGGTCCAGGTGGAGAATTGGTGGGTGTCTGTGGATAGGTCACAGATGGAGCAGGTGTGACTACTTAGGCATCAGTTCATTTACATAAAATCTGTAGGCTTACAGCTGCAAACCCACATGTGACAGACCCTCAGAGGAGATTCAGCCACAAACCATTCTGCAAAATCTCTTTGTGCAAAGCACAACGTTTTCTCTATGGAAAGTCTCAGAACAGCATCAAAATCCAGGCCTGTGCAGAAGTTTACCAAGGCTTACAGATCCCTAGGACAAACCTAGCCTGGCTTTTGGAACACTAATAGGAATGTGAAAAAATATCCAGGCAGAACTGTAGCCTCACCTGGCAGAAGTAAAGGGAAGAGTGAATGACACTTGGACAATTTATAGGTATAGTTTCAGCATCAGGATACCTTGCATTTGGTACGTGTGACAGCGTAAATGCGCATCATCCTCTACGTTAACCTAGACGGGCAATAACAAGACAGTCTTTGCTCTCCCCAGCCTCACAGATGAGCAGTAGCACTGTGGGCTACTAAAGGAATTAAGTTCCTGAGCTCTTTGCAGTTACTGCATACACATCACCCAGTCCTCACACTAAGTCCTTCAATAGAATTACTAATGCTGTGTAAAACAACAGCACCCAAAAACCTATTTGAGTACCTTAAAAGCTGAGGACCTATAGAGTTTTTGGTCCCCAGTATATTATAATCTCTTTTTTTAATCTAGAGCTCCCCAGTAATGCACTTTAAGTGAACAGTAGAAATGGACAACTGCTGCTTTTTGGCAACTCTACAGTTTCTAACCTGAGTGCATGCATGCACGAAGGCCCAATGAACTTAACACTCAATGGCTGCATCAGCACAGAGAAAATCGCATGCATGAAACCACAGGAAGCCATTACTGTGTAAGCAGCAATAATTAGCTAAGGGTCAGTGATTTCCTCTTCCAGTCTGCAACAAGCCATTTGCAATAAATTACTCTATTAATGTATTTTACATCTCCCAGTGCAAGAATGCATGGTGACATTTAACACGAGCGTGTAATAGATGAGTAGGCTGGATTGGTTTTTGTTGATTCAGTCCATTGCTTAGCTGTCTAATTAGTCCTATATTCAGCAGAAATGTCATTGACCACTAGCATTAACTGTGGGGACAACAGCAGGTGGGGGCAGTGCTGATGAGCCGCAGGCCTCCCAGAGCACTGCTCCCAGGCAACGAGCTGTTCTCAGACCCAACAAATGTTTCTGATTTTCCCACTTTCGGATATTTTGCAAGCTGTGGGTTTTGTCTCTGCTGTGAACAAATGACAGCATCGCTGCGATTCGGCACATTTGCTGTCCAGTACCTGGAGGAGCAACATGCTGGTAATGATGGCTCCACAAGAGTGTGCAGCTGACCAGCTAAGGAACACTATGTGCTAACCAAGGTCAAGCCAATTCACTACCCCCAAGATATGTCTGACAGTGTGTTTCGGTGGCTGCCCTCTCACAAATCCTGCTGGACACTCAATCTAAACCATTTGCGATGCCTTCTTTGGGGTGATTAAAACCCCTTGGATTTGCATTATAAATATTCACAGAGTGTTAGTGAATATTCCATGAATTCAACCCCTCAAACAGGCTCCCCAGTAGAATAAACTCAAAGATGTGGAGAAGAGTCAAACTTCAAGCCATTTAAAGTCAAATTCTTTTGTGACCATGACTGGGACACATGTGGTTCTTGTACCTTCCCAGCTATAGCTGGGTGTGGAAGGCTTTGAAACTGTGCGGTGATAGCTACAGTAGAAAAACGTTTGTGCAGTTACCCCAGTAAAAAGGGGGTAACTAGAGTAACTCCCACTAGAATTTATCACCAATCCTGTACAGGAATAAACTCTTCCAGTAGCGTTTTCCACTGCCATAACCGTGCTTGCTTTGAAGAAGTGAAGAGCTTGGCTAATGCGATGCTACCTGGACAAGGGTGGGGATACCTGCTCTACAGCAGCTTATTCGCAGTTGAATGACAGGAGTGTGCAGACAAGCTCTCGGAGTACGTCCTGCCACGGACTCTCTGACGGGGCACAGAAGTAGCCACAGATGCCACCCAGGTCACTTTTGCCAACTTCAAGTTTCAGTTGCTATCACCCAGCAGTGTGACATCATTTTAATGCAAGTGAGAATCAGGTTCTTCGATCGGATCTTACCGGGCCAAATTCTCTGACGCAACTTCAAAAACGACACCAGAAGCAGGCCAGTACAACCAGATTGTGATGGCCTTGCTACCTACAGCAGCACAGAATTTGCGTTTTATACTCCCTCCCTGCCCGATAACATCCTGGCTGCTTTTCTTTACAAGGCAGCAGCCTCTATTGCCAAGACACTGAATTTCATCAACCCCCCCAGATAAAGCTCAGCGTCTCACGGAGCGCACACAAGACTCAGCTTCCAAGAAGCCTTTTTATTTTTTTGTGGAGGGCATACTTTCCTGTGAAAATAACTCTGTGATATGCCATGTCATCACTTTGCCATTTCCTTAATTTAGAACACAGTTCCCCAACTGTCGTGTTCAAAGCTAACAATAACACTGGCTAATGGTTGCAATACATCCAGGCAGCTGTGAACTCTGAGGGATAACAATGAGGTAAGATGAACTAGGGTTCACAGCAAAGCACTTGATGACTCTAGCAGTTATTTAATATATTTAAGATGTGAATTATTTGATGGATAATCTCAAGTGGATCCCTAACACTCTTTGATCCTTCCTGCTTCCCTCTCCACTCCACATTAATATAGTTACCCGAGACTTGTTGCTAGTAGGTGTCACGTTCTCATTGTCGACGCGGCTGCTGGCATCTCTTATCGCGTCTGCGTAGAGATTCTCCTTATACAAGTTTTGACTTCTGCAACAGAACAAAAGCTGAAACAAATTATTTTGCTTTGGGAGGAACAGATGCTGCTTCCTTTCACACATTTATAGAAGGGACATATATTTTGTTTTCTTTCATTGCTTTGGAAGGGTGTATTACTGTCAATTACCACACAGTGGTTAAAACAGCTTGTCAGAGACAGAAGTCAGTAAGAAGTGAACAAATATTTGTTGTAATGTGCCATCCACAAAGGGTAATTTATTAGAAAAATCAATAATCTCATGATTTTTAACTACAACCTTCCATTTTCTTATATTATTCTATTTATAATACATTCCTCTTACAAAGATTTACATTTCAGCAAATACAATGACCAGCATTTGTGGGTGAAGCTCAGAAATAAAAACCTGACTGTATTTTGGTAAACCACTGGTAGTTAAAATTAAGAAAGATGCTTCTGCATTCATCTTCATCTTTTATGAAAAACAGCAATTTCAGAAATTACTACGAAATAAACAAACCGAAAGCCTCAAAAAGCTCAGAACTAAGACATTTCCAGGAAAAAGCATGGCCAACAGAATTAGCTCAAGGGGAAAAAAGGCCAAGAGTACAACCTGGAGTTAGAAAATGGTAAGAATAATCAGCTCTAAGTGGCTAGTTCCACAAATAATTGGTGGTTTTTTGCAGTTAAAGAGCAATCACTTACAAAGCAGTAATTATTAAAAGCCCATATAGGCCCCAGCATAAAAACTACGGTCATAAGAAAAAGAGCCCATTTACACTGCTTGAGATCCAACTCAGTGCATCTTTACCGATTTTACGTACACGTTTTTCCTCCTTCTCCTAGACATCAGATGACAAAATCAATGTTACACTCTTCAAATTCTGTACATCTCTAGTTATCCTTTTACTTGATCTATTTTAAATTAAATTTAATAGACAGATACCAAGGAAAATAGGAATTTTCCTTTTATTTCTACATCACATTCATATACTAACTGGGAAAGTGCATCTGCCATAAGTATCACAATTTTCTCCCTTTGTGAAAACACAATGTAAATAACATTTCCTTTTCGCTAGAAATGCAAAGGACCTGTCTCCACCACGGATTTTCTCCACAGGTTCTCTATAACATGTTCCTGTGTATTCAAACATTACAAATGTGTTGCCAGTAGAGGGTAAGACTGGGACTGCTAATAGAAAATCAAATAGGTGTCAGATCTGAGGGTATATCCACAAAGCAGAATGCTGAGGAATAAGGTAAATTAGTCCATTTTGATTTTTCCAGACACAGTGTCAAGGCTGCTGGTCAGGTTTTGTCACCTGGATGTGCCCGTTCTGCACTGCAGCTCATAGTGCTGACAAAACTCTAGCCCATTCCTCCAGCGTTACAAAATCCATTGCACAGCGCTCGCACCCAGGCACGGTCCTCGGCGGGATGCCCTGCTCCAGAGGATCACTGATTCTACATCTTCCTTGACAGCACACAGAGTAACAGATGCCAGAGGGGCTTGGCGGACACAGGAGTCTCCGTGTGCCACGGAGCAGAAGCAGGCGAGGCGGTGAAATCTGGTTGACCAAGCACGGGCAAGAGGCCGAGAATTTCTCAGTCCTAATCCCAGTCCCACTGTCCATTTTTGCACAGCCTTGGCCAATTGAGGCGGAGGGAGTGTGGGTGTTAAATCTGTGATTCAGATTTTTGGGTTTTTCCAACAGATTTTGCTGTCGGAAAACAGCTGCTTCCTTGTTTCCCAAGGAAGATAGGAAGCTTGGCATACTATAAACCTTAAATTAAGAATAACACAATGCTTTTCAGCAGACTGGAGTCATCGAACAAACCAACACAACGCTTTGGTCTTGGCCTCCAGCTCACACGTTTTTCAAACTGGCGGGTGCAGATCTCCAACTTCATTTCCTCCAATTAAAAGGAGATCGGCGTCTCCATTTTACAGGGGAAGGAACAGGACTGTGACAGGGCGAGTGGGTACATTTTAAAATACAGTAGATTATGTGAAAAGCACTATAGCAATTTCAACCCCAATACTATTTTCCAGACTCCAGTTAAATAGGGATTTTAGGTCAGCGGTTTCATTTTGCTCTAGTTAGGCTGCAGTGCAGATTCAGCCAAGTATGTAATTGAAAACTTGTCGTTGAGGTAAACAGTTACATTGATCAAAAGCGTTTGACAAGAAAGTAAGGTAAATCAGGGACAAATTACAAAAGAGAGAGGAAAGGAAGAGAATGAGTACCTTCGCACCTTAAAACAAGCCATATTCTGGCTATTTTTCATGACAGTTTTTGTGACATATACGAGAACTATAAGAACTTCACAATTTGTCTGTTCTGTATGTAGAACAGACACATATAGAATCACAGAATGGTTTGGGTTGGAAGCAACCTTAAAGACCATCCAGTTCCAACCCCCCTGCCATGGGCAGGGACACCCTCCACGAGACCAGGTTGCTCCAAGCCTCATCCAGCCTGGCCTTGGACACTGCCAGGGATGGGGCACCCACAGCTTCTCTGGGCAACCTGTCCCAGGGCCTCCCCACCCTCTCCAGGAATAATTTCTTCCTGATATCTAATCTAAGTCTCCCCTCCTTCAATTTAAACTGATAAGCTTCTGAATCCCAGGTCATGAGAACAAACCAGGCTGCACTTCACTTTAATTCTGGATGTCTACCATTAGTTATTTTCTACTAAGTAATGTGGCAGCTTCTCTACTTTTACGGACTAAATATGCTAGGAACCATTAAAAAAGAATGGAAAATGCTAGCTCCCATAGCTAACTTCTTTTGTAGCTTAACTTTTTATGCCTAGAAGCCTAATTTTAAAATTAACCTAAACCACAAACAAAACCCCTGCACACAGAGGGCAGGTCAATCGGAGAAAGAGACTCTTAATTTGGCTGCTGCCCGGCTTTTTGTTTGTTTACTTTCAAATATAAATATGCATTTAAACAAGAGCCTCAGAGAACAGTTATCTGCCAAGGTCATGGCCAAAGGCCTCTAACTTATTAAATGCTGAATACTTTCCAGTCCAAGGGACATCGATGACATTTAATTTCACATCAGACTGGGTTCTTAAATAGTGACTGTAGGGATTCTTACTGCCATGAGAAGAATCCCAAACCTGCATAATTCATTACAGCCATGGAAAATGCCAGGGAGTACTTTTACAACAGATGTGCCATAAACTCACATCCCGGATTTTACTCTTCCTACTGCCAGGACAACTGCTTTCACGTACATAGTTGGAGGCATCATTGTGGAAGTCTGCTACTGGAAGGTTAGTATGCTGCTTTTCTCAATGGCAAGGAAACTGAGGTGTCACTACACTGCAAGGGAGGCAAACCAATCTAATGGATTGTTAGCTGAGAACAGCCAAATCCTATCATGACAATTCCAGACATCTAGAAATCTTAAGCGAAAACAAGGAAGAATCATAGAACAGTTTGGGTTGGAAGGGAAATTAAAGACCGTCCAGTTCCAACCCCCCTGCCATGGGCAGGGACACCTTCCATAGCCCAGGTTGCTCCAAGCCTCATCCAGCCTGGCCTTGGACACTGCCAGGGATGGGGCACCCACAGCTTCTCTGGGCAACCTGTCCCAGTGCCCCCCACCCCCTCCAGGAAGAATTCCTTCCTGATGGCCCATCTCAATCTCCCTCTTTCCGTTTAAACCCATTACCCCTTGTTCTATCACTCCTGTCCTTGTAAAAACTTTCCAAATCATTCACAGATCCAAGTACTGAAAACCCAAATTGCAGCAAGGATGATATGGCGAATTCCACCAGCAGAGGAACAGCTCACGTTCTTCACCGTGAGCCCTCCGTGAAAGCCAGCAGCCCCTCAGTCCCTGTGCCCCAGGTGCACCGCGCATGTTTGGAAGCACTACCTGCGGCAGTACGCGGCCAGGGATCCCAGCAGGAGCAGGAGGACCAGCACTGCTACGCACACGGCAATGGTGATGTTCCGCATCTTCACCCGCTCGACGTGCTGCTGTTCCCACCACTCCAGGTCGCTGAATTGGCATCGCTCCCCGACGTAGCCCGTCACACAGCTGCCAAAAGGTAGCGAGCACACTTTGTAACTGTCGGCAGAGGGAAACCCCGGATCATCACTTCCATCGCCCTGCGTATTGATTTACCACTGGCAACTGCTATGGAAATATCAGGTTGAATTTGGTAGTGGGAAAGAAAAGTGACTTTAAAGGAATGGCTGTCAAAACCTGCAAAAGTCAATATAAAAAGACTTCTTTTACTGGAAAGCTATAGAATTATACGTTGAGATTATAATTTCCAGATTCTAATGGGTAAAGAATAGAAAAAATAATTTTCTCTTACATCCCACTCTGTGATACTGTTTCCCTAAGATTTTCCATTTAACTGTTTCCAGCAGCAAGCTTCCCTTTCTTTGAAACAGGCCAGATAGGACTTACTCATATTTTCAGAGTGTTTTGGTTAAGGGAATCAAATTTTAATCTGAATCCTGACTTTAAAATAAAAGATGAATGGAAGTGTTTAGTAAAAACCAAACTTGGATGGGTTAGAAACATCTTTGTAACTCAGTTTTAACACAAGCTGCTTCTGTAGGCAGTTTTTGTTGATGTGTTCGTTTCCACCACTGCAAAACCCAACACAGAAATACCCATCAGTGCATGCAGCCCTCCAGTCAAAATCACTAGAAAGTGAGAAATACATCAGAAGGAATCTCAGCCTAGTTTTACTGTCCAAGGTGAGAGACATAAAAAAAGCACATAATAAATATAAAAAATGAAGCCTGCTCAATTCATAACAATCAGCAATTTACGCTCCATTCCTTCTCATAATTCTTATTGGTCTGGTTTTACTCAAGGCAAAAGAGCTAGTCAAATGAGGAAAGGAAGCAGGATCTGACCTGCAGTAGCTATTACCTAATGTCCTGAAAACGTTATATCAGCATTTATTATTAAATCAGGCACAAGCACACTCATTCTGTCACAAATTAGAATGTGTGTATGTTGGAAGGCAGAAAAACGCTGATTTTTTCATGTAAGATGATAACAATAAATTCCAAACGATCTACAAGATCTATTTTCCAGTGCAAGAGCTTTTACTAATTAAAATACAAATCACATTCGGTATGTGACTTTTGTTAGATAACAATTTTCCATTACTTCGGTTCGGGATTTGCCATATGACAGCCTACGTGAATGAACGCTGCCATCTAGCGAGAACCCAGCAATGTGAGCATTCAGCAAGGCCCCCACGCAAACCCCGGCCCCCCAGAACACGGCCAAGCACAGTTCCTCCTTAGTGTTTTAAGTGGGTTCCACTTCCAGCACTGAAGAATACCTACATTTGGATCTAACAAATGAAAGGGAAAAAGATGTGAAAGTTGAAATTTCTGCAGTTGTAGGTGTGAAATTTCACAGGATCCCAGAATGGTTTGGGTTGGAAGGGACCTTAAAGCCCACCCAGTGCCACCCCCTGCCAGGGGCAGGGACACCCTCCACTAGACCAGGTTGCTCCCAGCCTCATCCAGCCTGGCCTTGGATGGGGCATCCATAACTTCTCTTGGAAACCTGTATGTACATGACAGACATTCTTCTCATCTTCCTGCAGGCACAGAGGTTTGCAGGCAGGGGAGACCACACGTATTTTAAAATAAGAAAGCCTAGGATTTGGGAGTGGTTACAGGAATGGCTTGGTTCCTGCGAAGGGAAGACCTTTGGTGGTCAAAGAAACCCTTTTAATGCCTGATTCCGAAGACAGATCTAACACAGATTCAAAGATAACCACGTTACACAATTAAACCCCAGCACTAATGTGTTTGAAGAAATGACTACCTCAGGGGACTAGGCTGTCACACTGACCAGGCCAAGGCTGACTTCTGGAAACAGGAGATTCTTTTTGCTTTTATCAGTAACTGCATTTGGGAAACTGGGAATTAGGCATCACGAAACTATCAGCAGGAGGAAGGAGCTCCTGGTTTTGAGGTCTCATTGCTACTCTCCCTGTTTTTAAGAGGACCATCGCATTGTTGGGATGAAGTTTCTTCAACCTGTCAGGGAAGAGGCTGACACCAGGCTTCTCCCTGGTGCACATCAGAGAAGACAAGACAGAGGTGTCCTCTTCCATCCCAGTGAGTGCTACACTCACGATGAAGAGCAAGGGCAACAGGGAGGTACAAGTCAGCACGACACGTGCCGGAGAGACAGCTAGCACCTTTCTTACAGCCACGAGCACAAAGTCATTTAACAACTTACCTCACATTCCCAAAGAACTGAGTGCTTAGTGAAAAAATCCAATGCTATTATTAATGGGTGTGAACGGAACGACCACTTACAGAAACAGTGGTCACTTACAGAAAAGGGCAAAGTCTAATGCTAATTGCTAGCATGAGCGATGAACAGATAACTGATGGATGAACACTGCACTGTCTGCACTCAGCTGAGCCCTGAGGACACCATTCATCAGCACAGACAATACAGATTTCTGTACTCACTTGCAGGCATAGTCTTGGAGGTCAGAAACATAATTGCACACTCCACCATGGAGGCAGTAGGACTGGTAGGAAGGAGGGCAGCCTACAGAATCACCTTGCACAGGGTGTGTAGAGTATTCGTTGCTGACAATGGTGGGGGACACAGTAGATTCTGAAACACAGGATTTCACAAGGACATGTCAAACGTTTGGCTGCACTGACAACGTGATCTTACAAAAGAGTTCCAGAATTTCAAGAGAGGTACAAATTTCTAATTATGACCGGTTAGTTGTGATTGACCCATTTGCTTATGCTGCTTATCAGATGTAGGCACACAGAACTTTAGATCAAAATACTAACTACTCTCGACTCTAGATCTGCAGTGAAAGACCCACAGAGGCTGGCTGCGTTCTGTTTATTTAGATGTGCGAGTCCAGCTTGGAACAAAAACTGCACTGGCTGTCTAGTTACGTACATGTAAATGAATTTTACAGCTATGCAGCTTCAGGGTATGGTAAATCTCTACATGCATAAAGTACCAGAATCAGAAGTGCAAGTGAAGGGTGGCTGTATTCCATGCACTTGAATCTCAGACCAAGAAGTTTTCAGATGCAGCTTGTCGTGCGTTTGCTCCTACGTTTCTATTCTGCTGTCATCGAGTTGGTGGCATCTGTGTGTGACTGCAGACGGTGTTTTTTGTTGTTTCAAGCTAGCTCAGGTACAGATAACAGCATCACTGGGGAAGCAGCGAGCTCTACTGACCCAATTCTTCAAATGGTTCTGTAGCCTGCTCCGAATCACACACAGTCACCTACGTAGATAGTCAAACTAGCTGAGTTAAAGGCAGCTCCAGTACCTCTCCACAGCGTGACCTACAGCAGGCATTCCCTTACTGAAAAGAAGTGCTTTCTTGCCTACTCTGATGCTACAGCAAATCTATAGGTCAGAACCAAACATCTACACGGGCAAAGAACTCCTAGCAGTACGGCTTAGCACAAATGCGCCTCATCGCTCTCACACATTTATGGGATCAGGTTTATGACTCACACCAGTTTCATTGACACATGACCTTCAGTGACATTTGTTTTTTAAAATTTCATTTGCAGGAGAACTGCCATGGCAAAGCGCCTGAAAGGAAAGGGCTGAGGGATTTTAGTGAACCCCAGGTGTGACTGCTTTCTGCAAAGAAAATTTCAGCTTGCTGAAAGAGCTTATGAGGCAAAGAACTAAAACTGTGTTAACACACATGAAGAGATGGGATCTGATTTACAGCTGATGGAGCTAGGAGGCATTACTCCCAAATCATGCATCATTTCAAACCATCGTTTCCTGAGTGACACCTGAAACAACTGAGAGCTTAAGTAACTGAAAAGGAGGTAGGCATCCTGACAGGTGTTCTGCTCAAAAAGCCATAATTCCCTTCTGGCTTTCTGTAGAAATAGATCTGTGACAATCACACGGCGTCCCTCCATCATCACACAGTTACTTGATCTGGAGTAAAATGCAGCCCAAAGAAGAGGGCTGACACAGAGTAAGACAAGTTACTCAGCTTCACATTTTCAGAGAATGCTGCAGTCACGTTTGGGCACTGGAATGAGGGTCAGTCGCTAGTGCTGGACCTTCAACAACCCCGTTCATTAGATTGTTAACCAGATTTTATAGTTTCAGATCCCTTTTGAAAAACTAGCCACTGGATCTGAAAGACTCGCTTATTCTGAAGAATTAAATAGGACTTGAATTATGTGCCGTTCTTGTGGCAGCCATCTGCAGGGGGAAAGAAGGCGCAGAGGGTTTGAAAAACGACACAGACTGAAATCACCTCCAAAAATGTTACCTCCAAGAGCATTGACTCCTGGTGTTCATTGTAAAGGCCATTAGACAGATGTGTTATTACATCTAGACAGTTAAAATTAGCATTAAACCTTAATGTAGATATTTCCAGTCTAAGCTCAGGTCTGGTCCCCTTATCCCACCTCAAAACAGCCTCCTAAAGCAATGCTAAATGGACCCACAAGCTGCCCAGGAGGTCACTACAAAGGACTTCCTTAATTTCCAGGTATAACGGTGTATCCAAAAGCACAGTTCTTAGTTAAGGGCCACTTCATTTTAATTGCTTACTCCAATACTCACTGCAACCGATGCCAGTTCCAGAAGCATCATCGGCACAAGCGCAAGTGAAGTTTCCTTCTGTATTTGTGCAGGTTGCGTTCTCTCCACAGGTGTGGGACCCCGTCTGGCACTCATCAATATCTGTCACCCAAACAGTCTGCAGTTAGAAGAGCAAAACGCCTCAGAGCATCGGTTAAAAAGGGCAGCAGTTGCAGCACTGCAATCTCCTGGCAGTGGGGAAAAACACAAGACCTTCCCTCTGCAAATATGCCTTCACGGAACACGTAGCGGAAAATCAACCAGCACACTGTCTATGTTGAGTAATCACAGCCTCCCCAGGCTCTCAGAGCATGCTATGCTGCTGCAGTGCTCCACAGCAAGAAGGAAGGAAAGGCGTCCCCATGAAATCTAACAGCAGAGTTGAAGAGAAAACTTTTTGTTCTAGATACATCCTCCTGGCATTGCTAGTCATAGCTGGCACCCTGGATGAGTGCTGTCCAGAGGCATTCTTGCATTAAGACAGCAGAAAGGTTTGGGAGTGGGGAGTTGCCCACCTCTGTACCACCCGCCTGGTCCAACCTAGACAAAAAGTTTAGACAGAAGGAAAGGGTTTGGAAACCTACAGTTTGTGTAAATACTTAAATAAAGTGAGCATCTGAGTTACGATGAAGAGATTCCATGATTGTAACAAGAGTTTCTGGGCTGCGGATGTACTGACACACGTCTGGACACTGTGCATGCCATGCAGGCATCCAAAACTGAAGTCCAAAATCACTTACTTACCAGTTTCTGTATCTTACAGTACATTTCAAGTCATCAAACACAAAGTTAGTTTCATAGAATCACAGAACGGTTTGGGTTGGAAGGGACCTTAAAGCCCACCCAGTCCCACCCCCTGCCATGGGCAGGGACACCCTCCACTAGACCAGGTTGCTCCAAGCCTCATCCAGCCTGGCCTTGGACACTCCCAGGGATGGGGCACCCACAGCTTCTCGGGCCAACCTGTCCCAGTGCTCCCCACTCTCTCCGGGAAGAATTTCTTCCTGATATCTAATCTAAATCTCCCCTCTTTCAATTTAACCATTACCCCTCGTTCTATCACTACAGGCCCTTGTAAAAAGCCCACCCCCAGCTTTCTACCATCTTCTGGTCTTAAAGCCTTCGGGAAGATAATGGGCTGGATGTCAATAATAGTGGTAGGTACCACAATCACTCCAGCTGAGCAACTGTACCACAGACAGTGAGAGCCCAGGGCCGCCTGGGGACACGCCTGGTATGTGGTGCTGGGACAGCAAGAGGGGCTTGTCACTTCTGTCTGCACTTCCAAACATCCTCAAAGCCATGAGCTCTGGCTCTCTGACCACTGTAGGCAGAATGCCTTCTGGAACCGCCTGCCTCTGACACTTTCCACACCCTGCGCATAATAACGATATAGTTCTTCATTTTTCAGTCATCCTTATCTGTGTCCAAGAACCAAAGTCCAGCAAAAACTATGTAAGAATTAGGTCAAATTTAATGGACTTTCAATTAGACTATAAAGGAGAAAGGAAAAAGAAAAGGACAAAAGAGAAGCCAAGACTGATAAAGCACTGAACAAACTGTGTGCTAGTCAAATACTGAGTGGAAAAAAAGCTTCCTGTTCCTTCACAGAACTGCTGAAATGGATTAAAAAACTAAGAAATGTAAGGAATGAACTAAAGACCTGGCATTAGAGCTGGATGGGAAAATCAGTGGGTCCGATTATTAACAAGACTCTGAATGTACTCAAGTTGTCAGTGTCAACATCTTGAACCTCATGCCTATTAAACAGACCCGGAATTATTTGATGAGTATTATGACACACTCAATACCTGCTTTCGTTTATATTCATGGCAACGATTTCCAATAAAGCTCTACTGCTTCACCTCCCCTCCCCTCCTCCCCTTCACTCTTCCTCTCTCCTGCCACAGCTACTAAAAAGAGTGCAAACACGGAGGAGGCATCCACTGACAACTACAGGCTTTGCATACTGATTGGCCGCTGAGGTTGCCACACTTTGAAAAGCAAGGAAAGGATCAAGAGGGAAGAAATCATAAATGTCAACTGTCTGGGGGAGCCACTGGTAGGATCCATGCCCCTACCAGATTTTTCAGAAGGAACCAGAACAGCCCATTTTCAGCTCCACAGCTTGATGCAAGGCTAGCCCAAATCATAAGAGATGTCTCTTGCTCATTCACCCCGCCCCAGCCTTCCAGACACGGCTCAGCCCTCACACAAACCGTACCGTAGCAATGGACTCCGTCTCCAGCGTAGCCCTCCAGGCATTTACAGACATAGCCCCCTTCCGTATTGATACAGCCCGACACGTTTCGATTACAGCGGTCCACGCTCACAGCACACTCGTCAACATCTGCGAGACAAAACAAGGAGACGGGTCACTTGGGTCATGAAACCATCAGGCGAAACGATAAAAAGAAATGTCTGCACCGTGAATCTCCCTCAGACTTGCCATTTGTGCACCTGAAGCAAACGGGAAGAGAAGGCTTTGTGGTCTGGTCTTGGTATGAAATTTGATGGGGATGTTCTGAAAAGCCTAAGTCAAGCAGCTGCTTTTAACTGGAGACCTAGAAGTTCCACAAATACCACTTCCTTCAAAAAAACAACCCAGCTGGAGCGAATGATTCTATTTAAAACTAGTCTTATATCCTTAAAACCTAATCAGAGAGAAACTTTTCTTTGAGAAAGAATTGTGCTGGTTTTGGCTGGGATAGAGTGAATTTTCTTCACAGAAGTTTGTATGGGGCTATGCTTTGGATTCACGCTGAAAACCGAGCTGATAACACAGGAATATTGTAGTTATTGCTGAGCAGTGCGGACACAGCATCAAGGCCTTTTCTGCTCCTCATCTCCCCCCACCAGTGAGTGGGCCGGGGGTGCACCAGAAGTTGGGAGGGGACACAGCTGGGACAGCTGACCCCAACTGACCCAAGGGATACTCCACACCATATGATCACGGAGAGGGTGGGGGGCACTGGGACAGGTTGCCCAGAGAAGCTGTGGATGCCCCATCCCTGGCAGTGTCCAAGGCCAGGCTGGATGAGGCTTGGAGCAACCTGGTCTAGTGGAGGGTGTCCCTGCCCATGGCAGGGGGGTTGGAACTGGGTGGGCTTTAAGGTCCCTTCCAGCCCAAACCATTCTGGGATTCTATGGTGTCACGTTTAGCACAGAGAGTTGTGGGAAGAAGGAAGGGGATACATTCGGAGTTATGGCGTTTGTCTTCCCAAGTAACCGTTACACGTGATGGAGCTTTGCTTTCCTGGAAGTGTCTGAACAGCTGCCTGCTGCTGGGAACCCGTGAATGAATTCCTTGTTTTGCCTTGCTTGTGCGTGCGGTTTTTGCTCTACCTATTAAACTGTCTTTATCTCAACCCACGAGTTTTCTCACTTTTACTTTTCTGACACTCTCCCTCATCCCACCAGGGATGAATGAGTGAGCGGCTGTGTGGTGCTGAGTTGCCAGCTGGGGTTAAACCACGACAAGAACACATCACTTAAAAACAAAGCTACCACAATGAAAAAAAATTTACACTCATTTCACCTTCCAATTGTTTTTTTCCCTTTCCACAGCAACACAGACTGCTGTGAGTCTTCATGCTTAGCCACCAAACGGTAAATCGTTCTGTTTCTAATGCCTCCCGGTCTTGGCCTTTATGACAGGACAAAGTGCTTCCATTTATGTTGTGCACAAGTCCAAAAACTGAAAGACCACTCTGAGCAATGTGTTGTCTGTTAGAGTCTCTTTCTAGTGCAAGGAAGAAACAAGAGCAGCACTTTTATCTAAACATTGCATCAGGAATACTCATTTTTATGAGATTCCTTAATACGTACTTCTAAATTACACACCGACTATCATGTCTACAGTCTGAGCTTTTATAATTAGGCAATTTTTACAAATCAATACATTATGCTTTTATTCCTATTATCTCCGTTATTGCTTGTTAATATTAATAGGATTAACACTCATGCCTCAGGGGAATACAAGGCATGCCATAATTAGCCATTTCATCTCACATGCACTCTGCTCCTCATCCCTTTCAAAACAAGCAATACCATTGACCTTTCTGTGATGGCTCACACAGAAGAGCTGCCCATGTGAGAAAAGAGAGACTTTCCTTCCCTCCCCCAGTCTACATTTTTCCACAAGGTTGTATTAATGTCTTTTATTACCATAGCATGATTTTCCCCTCCTGGTAAATCCTTTCAAACACTGGCACATAGCACCATCCTCCAGCAAAACACACTGTGCATTGACATCACATTCTAGTGCACTGCAGTCATCTTCGTCTATAGGACAAACAAAGAAACAAACAGAAAGCCACCCCACTAGATGCATTTGGACAGATCAAAGGAGGTATTGTATATAAGAAAACCCCACCAGCCAACTAAAAATCTAACAAGAAAACCAGAACACGTAGACAGTTTGAAACAGCCCTCCAACATTAATGATGACGAGCCAACACAACCGTTAAGGCTGTTGTCTTTGTCTAGATGGAGCTGGTGTCTTTTAGTATCAGGATTTCAGAATATTGTATGCAAAACCTACTGTACAATTTAATGATCTAGTGTCATTGAACATAAGTAGAATTCAATGGTTTTACTGCAATTTTGTTCAGGGGAACTTAACATAAAATCTAAGGCAGAGACTTTCACAAGTGTTCCATATTCAAACTGTTCGTTCTCTAGACCATGATAATACTAAATTTTGTTGATGTAGCAAAGGAACACGGAGACATACGAACAAAAAATCCATTCTACCTACATAATTGCATAGACCCAACTTCTTGTAAGAGGGTTAAGGGCATGAATGCCGTCAGTATTGACACTGAGCCTTTCTTCCTGTAAGGCCTAGGATTTCATTCTGGTCTATAAACCTGTCCAGAGCCTCACATTAAATTAAAGGAAAATAATCAGCAGACCCTACCTGATACCATGATTTCAGCCATTAACAAAATGCTGGTTTTCTGCTTTTCCCCACTGTCCGTATCCTTGAATATCCCACTGCTTTGTGTGCTCCGGAGCAAGGTCTCTGGTGTTGGCATTGGCACTACCTCCTTGTGCACAGAGACACTTCCTAAAAACAACAAGGAAAAAAATGACACGCGCTATTTAAATCTACTGAACGGACTTTTGGATTTTCTGTCAATTCCCTATTTTCCAATAATCCTGGTGGTTTCCTTTAAAAATAAACATCAGTGTCCTCCTGGACTAGCCTGTTCCTGGCCTCAAATTATTGCTAAAACCACTGACTGGGTCTTCTCAAATACAAAAGACAAGAAATGCAACTCATGGCTCACAATACTTGTCAAGACTGCACACACCTCTCTTACTGCTAATATCCCTAATAAGGGGAAAATTACAATCCTCAGACAACATGAAATCGTCCCAGGACAACACCTCAGTTCTTACATTCTTCAGAGAAACCATCATGAAGCAGAGCAAGGTGAATGTTTTCCAATGCTCTCTGTTTGGGGAGGGTCTTTTTTGGAACTGGAGGATTGTACCTGCTGTTGTGTTGGAAACATCCAGAGCACGACAGGTTTTTCCATCTTGAGTTTTCCCAAATCCTGGACGGCACATGCAATGTGCAACTCCAAAATCGTTTTCACAGATCTGATCACAGCCTCCATTCTCATAAAGGCAAGGATTTGCCCCTAATGCAGAAAAACAGGCAACTTAAGGAGCTGCTTCTTCAGACAACATCTCCTTTTAGCTGTGTAGAGTTGAAGCAGTTGGAAACAGGATAACAACTGACAAAAATAGAACATCCTAAGGTGTTTTTTATTAATTAAAACCAGATGCATATAGTAAAGCATAGGCACTATCACCTAGCCTCTGGCAGGAAAGCATACTCTCTATCTAATAAATGTATCACTTCATTAAAAATTTTCTTTATTATTTCTCCTTTAATATTTAGACTCCTAAAATTCCCTGAGAGAACATTGCAAGGGCACAGGGAACCTGTGATTACCTCCTCTCAATCCTGGTCTATTGAATTATTTTTTTTCTGCTTACAGGGAAATTGTTCCCAACAGAAAATCATATTATTTGATCCAAAACTAATAAGTCTTACAAAATCTTTCCCCATGTCATTTGTTATTATTTGTGTGAGTGAGGGGTACTAATAAACTAGGGCAAATAATAATTAGAAGACTATGGCAGCCTCGTGGTAACTGATCAGCATCTATTCTTGGGCATGATCACAAGCATTCCTGGGACACATGCCCAGATGATGCTTTCAATAAATGTCATTCTGACTATGCAAGGCCTTTTAAAGAGCCTATTTCTGATAATCCTCTCCCCAAGGACATCTATTCTACTGATATCAGTGAACAAGAGGAGGCTGGAAGGGAATGACTGCTTAATTTTTGCAGTATACCTGGTTTCGCCAAAGGATGAACTACAACCATTGATGAGGGTCTCAGCATGCTGCCTCGAAGACGTACCCTGTTTTGGCCGGTCTTCTTGTCCACCCTCATTAGTGATGGCCTAGCCCAGTCAGAAAACCAAAGGTGATCCTCAAACACCGCGACATCAAAAGGGTGGCCTACAAAGAAATTAGATTTCTCATTTCCACATCTGCAGAACACACACAAAAAACCACGTAAACAAAAAGCAGTATCTGCACACGTCGACTTCTAACCCGGTGGCGTAGCCATAGCCACTTCTCCACTTTGGTGTCTCATGGGGAGGGATAAGTGCCCATGAGTGGTGGACCATGCACACGTTACTCATGCTCTTAGCAGAGGAGACTATGACACCTGCTCAGCTCAGTACAGCCTCTGTACTGCTGGTGACCTCCAACCACATCGAGTTCACGAGATGCTCCTACCCCAGACATCATCATTTCTTGAAGCAGCACTGGGACCAGTCTTTCAGAAGTGGAGTGTCTCCCCGCTCTGCCAGGAAATGGCCCAGCACAGAGTTGCCGAGGTACACAGCTCCTTTTTGCAGTCTTTACGTAACAGGAAGGAGAAGAGCACATGGGCAAGCCTCATCCTGCCTAAGTGCAGAGGCAAGGGGCAGCCTGGATGCTACAGACACTATAGTCCCTGACTTACGGTAGGACCCCAAAGCCAGTGTGTGCTCCCTGTGTGTGCCAAAACTGCGCACAAGTGCAATATAGTGGTCCACGTGAGCGTATAAACACGCACAGATATTCACTAGCCAATTCATCATACGTAAAATTCAAGAGGGGGATTAATTTTCCTCACTTGAGCCCGCTAGCAGCAGTAGGCTGTGGCTAGTTAGTCACTGTCTGTTAGGCAGCTAACTAACAGTAACAGCTAACACAAACCACAGGATGCAATGGAGCACCCAGGTAGCTTACAGCAGGCACCTAACACTTCCATGACTAACAGCAGGTGAGAGAAATCCCACCCCAAGTTCAGAGTACAGCAATTTTCCCTTGGTAGCACGACGATACCTGCACTAGGAAAACTCGGATACCTAGTTGGGCTTGCAGAGAGAAACTCAGCAATTTAGAATCCAAAGGAGCTCATATATAAGGACAGATATAGAGAACTTTGCAAAAGGATTCCGACTCTTTTTAGTATCTCTGTCTCGATAGAAAATTGTCGTTATTCCATATGGGTCTATAGCACCACTTCTATACATTCACAAATCTGCTTTCAAGACAGCCTTTGGGCAAGGTTTTTGCAATGGAAGGTGACAACACACACTGTTCTTCCACAGATATCCACCCAGTTCCAGAGCAGGTTTGCTTTGTCCTGGTCCTTACCCGCAGTCTGAATATGCCCCTCACTTTGTACCACTGCAGTCTGAGCCCCTCTGAAAAGTATGTGTTGTAGGCATGCGATTTTATGATCCGTGGGTTTGGGGTTTGATGCAGACCTCAGCTAGGTGATGTTCAATTTCAGTAATGAAATTGGGATCCCAAAAGGTATTTGCTTAAAAAATTTAAAAAATCAAAGCCAAGCAAACAAAACAAGAGGTCAATTAGA
The DNA here is from genome assembly GCA_027574665.1 of Rhynochetos jubatus. Taxonomy (NCBI): domain Eukaryota; kingdom Metazoa; phylum Chordata; class Aves; order Eurypygiformes; family Rhynochetidae; genus Rhynochetos; species Rhynochetos jubatus. Next base: position 76,860,303 of record CM050651.1, read on the forward strand.
ACCTTGGAGAAGGAGTATGTGTTGGCACATCTTAAATACACATCACAAACTGAAAAACACCCACTCATACATACGGAAAATTCTAAGAATACTTAAACAGTGTCTTAAGTGTTAATTTGAAGAGCATATTGTTATTCTGTTAGCACTCCACTACCTCCACTGAACCATGCTTAATCGCTGGGTGTCACAGTTTTTCTCTCCATGAAACTGGAGTACCTAGCCCAAGATCTAGATGCCATCCCCATCCAAACATTTATTCACAATTTTAGGATCTATAACATGCACTATCAACAAACAACACCCCACTTTGGCCAGCAATTCCTTAACCTCTTAACTTGTAAATACATTGAGGATTAAAAATAGAAGTGTAGCGTCATCAGTGGAGACAGCAGGAACAGAAAAAGGAATAATCACGTGAACCCTTTCCATAACACTGCAAACCCGACCCACTGCATAAACAAAAGGAATGGCTGTGCTGTTCACTGCCATGGGTGGGTGCTTACAGGCTGCTTTACTTACAGCTGAAAACAGGGTTAGTAGAACAGCAGAAATAATGTTACCCATTTTGCATGCAGCTCTACTGAGTGAATCCTCAGTACAGAGGCACTAGAGGGAGCTGCCGTAATAAAAATTCACATTACAGCAGAGCATCTATGAAGATGCTGCCTTCCTTTCCTCCAGCGTACAGGTGTCCAAGAACAGAAGCTGAATCCAGGTCTCACTGCTAGCAAAACATCAGGATATCAAGCCTCTCTATCACTCTAAATTCATACCCCTACAGGTCTCCACTTCATCTCTCTCACTTCATTCCATACAAGTGTTGATGTCCTTTTCTCCACGTCCAAACAGCCTTATCCCTGCTCCAAGCCTACCTCCTTTCCCGTACCCTGTCTTTTTCCTAGCTCTTCTCCCCTATTTTCGCCCCACAAGACACTGTCTCATTCCTTGTGGAGAAGAAAAGTGACACTTTCAACGGGCTCCTAGGTCCTCCTTTGCAGACCCATTGCAAGGTGGAGCGTACAGCAGAATATGCACAGCAAGGGAAAAGAGAGGTACGCTGGAAAGCCGCTGCTGAGGGTGTTTGATGTCTTAGGAACTGGAGAACACTGCTCCTCCCAAGACCTCACTCTGCTCGCCTTCTAACTAGAGTGAGGGCATCTGGCTCAGAAGATGAATACGAACCTTCCCCAAGCACAGACTGGAACAGCAGCTGCTGAACAGAATAACCATAAAGTATTTATCCATCACAGCCACGGTCTTGAGCCAAGAGTCCTCATCCTGCCCATGGGTTGTACGCACACCTACAAAGTGGCCCCCAGAGAGAGATCATGCACAAAGGGAATTGTCTTCTCCAGCAACTAACTTGCCACATCTGAGATTCTTAAACACATGGTTTACTTTAGATGTGGTACAACAACAGTTCTTCAATGCTAAAACTTCTGTTCTCTTGCTCCAGAACAACACAGTTACGTGTCAAAAAATGGAAATCTCAGCCGTAGTAACTACCAGCATATTGCAGAAATCATTTTTCCATTCAGGGTCTATTGTGTGTTTAGACTCATCCCAGTTTTCAGCATTGTGCAGTTGCAGGTTCTTTGCTCAAGGACCTTAACGACCAAAATTAATTCTCTTCCAGCTTACGTCAGTGAAACTCACTGGTGCAATAAACATAGTAAAACCTGACTTAGGCTAAGCAGCCATGCATGGAACAAGGAATGGTTGATTAGTAAAAGCAGAGAGTGTTAGAAAGGTGTTCTTCTGCTAAAATCAATACATAAAAGTCAACTGGGTAAGAGAACAAAGAACTAAGTGATGCTGTTAACCTCACTAAAGAGTTGCACACGCACATATGCAGACACACACGCCCATTGACAAGCAGCAGTAGGTAATTATCAACTCCAAAGCCTCACCTACATCATTCTGTGCAAGAATTCGACGACCAGAACCATCCAGGTTTGCGCTCTCAACCACTGACTGCTTAGCATCGCACCAGTACACCTTGTTGGCTAAGTAGTCAAGAGCTATTCCACTGGGCCACACCAGGCCAGTGCTGGCTATAACCCGGCGATCGATGCCTTCTAATGAAGAGCTGTCAATGCGGGGATTGACCCCCATGTCAGTCCAGAATACTCGCCTTTAGAAAACAAAATGCATACAGAAAGTCAGTAAGTAAATGTTTGCCCTCCTCTCCGTGGAGTTCTTTCAAAGCAGAAAGATCAGATCAGAGCAACACAGGCACATGAGAAGTGAACGCTTTAAACAAATATATTGGCTGCTGATCGAATCCCCGCTCTGTTCATGGGCACAAAACCTTTGAAAAACAACCCCTCCTGCCTATGCCCATTGCCAACCCTTCCTACCTGTTTCTTGCCTTTTCCACACGACCGACGACAGCGGCTTACCAAGCCCAGACAAGAGAAGACGATGCGCTAGCCAGCCCCTTGTCTAAAGAAGGGTGTAACAATGCACAAATGGAACCAAAATTACCCACCGCCCATGGAAAGCAAGCAAGCGTCCTCAGGTTATTTTGCTTTTAAAAAATAAACCAGTGCCAAGCCCAGCCTCTTTTCTTCTTTTAATAAAATCCTGATTGTCCGTGTTTTTCTCTCGTCCTGAGTGTTCCTCGCTGAGGGCTCATCCTTTTACAAAGAACAGTGCAAGATGGCCACTTAAAACAGAGAGGCAAACGCACAAATTACTTCTGAAGTTTGATCTCCGGTCTTCCCAGGCATCAGCTGCCTTTGCCAGGTGTACTGAGATAACACACAGATTCACTCTGGTTTATTTACACGAGCAGCTTTGCTGTAACCAATGAAAGGGTCAGTATTCTCCAGTCTTAATTATGTCTCAGATCTCTCTTCAATCCTGACTTTACAGTTATGGACATTGCTATGACATTTGTTCCTTGTTCACCATTAAACTTCCAATAAGGAAGGTTTTAGAGATACTTCCTCCTCCTTTCCCCTCACAGCCTTTGTCTCTACCAACAATTCTAATTAATAAAAAATCTCCCTGAACCTGACTGTTCTTAAGTATTTCCCTGCAAAACGTCTCTACCATGTTCAACCTCCACTGAAAGATTCTTTCAGGTCTTTCATGTGGAGAGTGAAGCTAACAACACACCCTCCCCAACTCGGCTTCACTCACCAGTACTTAGTTACAGCAGGACATGAGCATTAAAAAAAATCTAAAAAAGAAAAAATCAACAGATTTAAACCCATCCTACCACAGGCATATTGACTGAAATCCAGGGGGCTTTGCCTTTGATTAAAACGGCCCGAATTTCACCAATAGTTTAAACTTTCCAAACTCATTTGATCATCTCAGCACTTGATAAGAAGATAAAGTGCATTTAAATCAACACATCTCCGCAACAGTAGATTTGGTTTCGTTTCCTCAGAAACTGAAATGTGGCCCAAAAAATCCTTTTAAACACCACTGGGCAATAGTGACTACCTTTTTCACACTAATAGATATGGGACCATCAACGTTTGCAGTGTGGTGCTTACAACTGCCAGGCTGACGTCAGTCACTTTGGCTATTCTTTAGCTTAAACCATATACAGTATCTTTCATGCTTCTTTTCAATCTATAAGAGAAATAAACACGCCCCGACTCACAAAAGAAACCCAGCGATAAAGCACTGCAGTTCACACAACTCTGCGAGGCAATGACTGTCCCACCGGGAGACTAATCCGTTCTTTGACTGCCAAAAAGTCAAGGCTGGCATGCTCATTTTTAAAAATCCCCCCCAAATATTACACAATTAACCAGGTTTATCAGTCCTTACTTAGCAAATGGGTGAATGGCAATCCCTCGTGGCTGGGAGATATCCTCTCGGATGATCATTTTTCTTTGCATTCCATTCAGATTGCTCCTTTCGATGCATGCCCTCCTGCAACACACACAGCACGGTTACGTCCTCCCTAATTTCTTTTTAATTACCTTCTCAGACAGAACGTACTAAGTTTTTGTACCGCTTTACTTTAGCACAAAACTGTAATAAATAACTTTGCAATGACAGGGAATAATCCCGCTGATATGGGACGTCTAGTTGTTTTATCAACAAATAATTCATGTTACAGCCTCATCTGGTCCAGGGCATGATAATAAAATACCTGCTGCTCTGCGGGAGTCGTGAAATTGTCCTTTTTTGGGCATATAATGAGTTGGAAGTATGATCACTAATAGATGAAGGTTAGCTTTAAAGGGAGTCAGGAGGAAAACAAGCTCCTAACTGAATGGCATTATCCAACGTATAAAGAATTTGGTTTTAAATTGTACTTTTACATAGCATTTTTCACCCAGAAATCTCCAAGCATTTCACATGATAACTATTTTACAGGAAAGAATGAAGCTGAGGTCCTCATGATCACTCCTAAAATCTAGGGCAGAGTCAAGTAGAGAATCCATGTTGCCAGCCTCCCACTCCATTTTTTTCCAGAAAACTGTACTTATTGTTACAAACTTCACCTCACCAAACACATATCAGCCTCCCCACGAAAGCAAGCCTACGGCCTTCCACGCCCACCTGATCCTACAATGAGAGGCCATGCACAGATGGAAGGAGATGCATTTTCGTGCAGAATACGAACAGGGAATGCAGTGAGTGAGAAGGAAGCGGCAGATACACGTTCACAGCTTCACCCTTGACTCTGGACTTAAGAAGAGAAGCGCCACAATTTCCCGTCTCACAAGAAACGCTGGCATATTTATACGGGAGCACAGTCGTGTAGACGAGGTTGTACCTCACCGCAAGGAAGTGGACTAAGAGTGTATTTCAAAGGGAGAAGGAGGGCACTCTGTACTTTCAAAACCATCTTATATTGACTAATAAAATATGGGCCATACTGAAACATCCTGACCACTCTTCAAAGAGCCTTCATCATGTGTTTGGATGTGACACTGCCTTTCCCCAAAGGTCGATTTTGTTTCTCTCTGCACGTAAGGTTAGGTATCAGCTGAAATGTGGGGTCATTTTGTTTGCCAGCGGCCATCCTTCTTTTATCAGAGATAATTGACAAAGTCTCTCCGTTAGCTTCAAGGGGCAAGATTCTAGCTGTCAACAACGCTGACTTCTGGCCAAGATGTACTTGGTGCAGTAATACCCATTATTTTTATATATATACAAAGATATACCTATATATACACCCATGCAGTGTATGTATATAAATACAAGTGCATACATATATATATTCCCACGTGCATGTACACACACAGATACGTATACATGCAGTACATGCTTTAGATTCCTTGCAACTGTGTCCAAATCCTTGCTTCTTGGAAAGACAAAGATAAAAATACAATAGCAGACTCAAACATTTCCAACATTTCAGTTTTAAAGAAATCTTCCAACTGTATATACTTGAGATTACAGCTACCCGTCAGAATGCGAAGCGTTACTGAGTTTAGAGTGATATCTCAGCTATTTCTGTATCACCAGACATTTATTCCAAATATCTTATGGCATGCTTCAACATAAATGCACTGTGGAGCATGTACCCTCTGTCTGTCCAATACAATTTACGGTTAATCCAGTCCACAGCGAGGCCTTCGGGTATATCTATAGCTTCATGAATAACTTTTTCACGATTTGAGCCATCCAGATTTGCTCGTTCTATCCATTTCAAGGCGGTGTGGGCAAAGTAAATCTGGGAAGAAATAACAGATGAGGTGCTATTAGTTCCCATCTCACTTCTGGCTCCATTTCCCTTGTCTAAAATAACTTCATCATCTTGAAACTGCTTCTTCACAAAAAGCTGCGCAGGTAACCTGTGATCCCTGATCAAACAAAAGGCACTTATCCTTCAACCAGGATGACTTCTGCAGGCTGCTTGCGCTGAGCTGTAAATCCTGGTCGCCCTATATACAGCCCTCGAAATATCCCGCGGTTGTGTTTCAGCGAGCAGCTCCCTCACATCATGCACAGCTGAGGAAGCAGAAGAGCAGGCAAAAAGCAGCACGTTATCACTTCACTGGCAGCTCATTTTGAAAAGGGGGGAGTGGGGAGAAGAGAGTAGCAGCGTATGTGTGCCAAGGAGCTGGGAAGGGAAAAGGAGTTTGATAATTTGCTCTTGTTTTTCCCTCCTTTAGCCTGCACATCTCTTTTTTGTTACCATGTGTCTGTTCTGTAAAAATCTAACTTTTCCAGAAAAGACTTCTCAGTTTTGGGTCAAAACAAAAGTTCTCTGCTGGTGGGGAAACTAGGTTTGTGTTTTCCATGGATGAGGAAAAATAATGCATCTTGTATTTGATATCCAGAGGGAGCCCAACACTGTATGGTAGAACTATACACCAAGAAATGCTGAGGCTTTCCTTGCCAAAGGTAGCGAGAAAGCAAATAATTTTGTTTTGCTGCTAATCATGAGGCCAAACAAAGCAGGAGGGAGGCGATGGGCGTCAAACCAGCTAATCCAATCACCACAGGTGCGCAGTGATGCTGCGCTGGTTTACCTTGCGCCTCAGTTCCGTGCCTGCAGGACCAGGCTGCTGCAGCTTCCACTGTCCCATCCAGTATCCTTATTTTTACACTTTTACCGCATAAATAAGCCTCCTCATGGGAAAAAAGTAACTGTCTCACACAGAAGGTTCAGCGAAGCACAGCTGCACTCCTATTCTTCCCAGCTCTGCAGGGCACGGGGATGTGGCCACAGAGACAAACAGCTCTTTATGCAGGGAAGACTCCCATTTCCAACAGCAATTTCTTGTAACGTGAGGAATACACTTCCTAAGAGCAATAAACCCAGCGAGGGTTCAGCAGTTTTGTTCAATCGTGTCAGGATATGGGAAGTAACTTAACTTCTTAAGTTTATGCCTACATTTAGTAGGGATGGTGGGATGCAGCTGTACAGAAGAACAAAAGATACTGCTGCTTTTACAGCTACCCAGAGAAATAAATCCCACAATATATTTCCAGAAAACAGTAGTGAACTCTTGAGGGAGAAAACTATCAATCACACACAAGTTTTTTGAAACGGAAATCATGCCTGAAGCGAATTCAGAAATCCAAATTCTCTGTGAGTTAACCATGTACAAGCCACATTCAATCGGTAAGTAAAGGATGAAAGTCTTTAACTCGTGTTGAGCACCCTGTACCAGCTGTGCTCTTGGACAGGCGACAGAACAACGAGCAGCACAAGTAATCTGGATCGCTGACAGCAGAAAGGTTAAGGCACATGAAAGCCCAATCCATTTGTCCTTGCAACACTTCAAAATCCTCTCACTTTTAATGCCTTACCTTATTTTCCACCGGGTCAGAGTCCAGTGCTAAGACTATTCCCATCTGCCAGTCAAGTAAACTTGCATAAGCTGTTCCATCAAAACCGATCTGGCGGATATCTTGGCCATTTGCAAATAGCAAAAATGGCTTAGGACCTGTTGATGGAAAATTGCACGTCTGTTAATTCCACTAGACTCAACGTGATCTCTAACCTGCATCGCTACCTGGCCAACATTGCAAGGAACAGTAGAAGACAAAATGAGGAACAGAAGCACCCAGAAACGAAGGTCCTTGTCCGACATTCCACGTGCCTCAAAATTCAAAGATAAATGTGAATATAGTATTTCAGTGCCTTGCCCAAGACCGGCCTTGAAATTTGTGATAAAGGCAGCTGCCAGAATACTTGACTTTTGCCCATGAGAAGCCTTTCACAGTAAGAGCAAGAAAAATACTGTCCTCCAAAAAAAATAAAACCTTCCCCTTATTCCTGAAACACATCATAAACTTCTCTTTCCTCTTCTCTCTCACGCAGTTGCTTGTACCTTGTGGGGAAGGTCCTTCAACAGGCTATTCCCTGCCCTGTGCTCCAACTGGAGACACCTCAACCCCAGTTCTGTAACACTGGGCAGAAACTGCACCCACGTTTGTCTGAGGGCCCAAACCCTGAATACTGCAGGTAGACCTCTGCAGTGCAGGAGCCCAGAGTGAAATTTTGAAGATGGGTAACAGACAACCATCTTCGCAGGATACTGAGCCATGTACTGGTGCTTGTTCTGGTGTATTCCCACAACGGGTTTTTCTTCCAAACAACTAATACTTCCCAACTTTCACAAAGTAACCTAAAACCAGTGCAAAAGTGGATCCCAGATACGCAATCCGCTGTGAAGAACCCTTGGTTTTGCTTGTATTGGCAGAAATCAGCAGGCATACCAAGATACCTACCTATCGCAGTGCAGTGCTTTCTGTCTCGCTGAAGCTTATATCCAGGAAAACAAGCACACTCCCAGGAGAACGGGTTTAAAGATGAACATATCTGGCTGCAGCCACCATTATCTGGAGACGTACAACCTTAAAGAGAGCATCCGAAAAATTTAACTTTGCCATTCTGAGAAACAACAATACGACAACATCAGAGGTATAAGCGAGGGAATGATTCACTCTGCTCAGGCTTTCTACAGCGCAAAGCGTCCCAGTGGCTGACGGATTTACTGAAAGGTCTCCTGCTGAAAGCCTAAGTCTAGTGAAGTAAAAGCAAACTAGTAGTCACTTTATCCCAAGTTTTTCCTGGAAATTCACACCCCAAGATGGGAAGGTGAGGGGATGGGGTATGAGATATCTGAAGAGGGCTTCCATGTGTTCATTATTGCAGAGAACCCTTTCTCCCATGAAAATCTCATCCCATCTACAAGAGAGGAATAAATTTTATCAGGCTTTACACTCCATGCAAAGAAACAGCAAATTAACACCATTATCTCCCCAGAAGTTAATTAGGCTACGATGGTGAATTGTTATTTTCTAATACGACAAACCAAGATTTCATACAAAAAGAAACAATTCTTTCTTCTTGGGGCTGTACAATGGTTATAAACTCAAAGCCAGCCTGAGCTTACTCAGAGGAATGTACCCAGCAAAACAGCTATGCTGAGTGAATCTCTGCATACAGGACAGTCCGTTGATACAAGAGGGATGTAAAAGGGGAAGGGGATTTTTCAAGGTGTGAGGCTGGCATTAATGTAGCTATCTTGACCTCTAAGACTGAAAAGATGTAGTTGAAATGCTACCATCCCCTGAATTTGGAAAGCTTGCTGGGACGGGGAACAACAGATCAGTGGGTGTAGCAGCTTCAAATTCCATTTGTTTGTAATTAGATGAAAATTATGTAATTAGAGCGACTCTGAACCTGGGTGGCACAACATCAATGAAGTCATATTCAGATTTCACCCAGGCCCTAATTTCGTATGTGTATTTCCCCTCAACTCTATATTTTAGATATCTCCTGCAACAAACATCTGGGAGATGCCTTGATCTGTGCTTACCACAAAAGAATTTGGCCTGCAAGTATTGGATATTGCTGCTAAGAAACATCTGTTAAAAAAGTGAAGATGAATATTGCTCATCTCAGCACTCAAAGTGCCCGACACTCCATTGCCTCCTACCTTATACAATCATTTATAGCTGTGCAAAATGAGTGTAAAATGCCATCATTCACTTCTGGCTCTCGGTGCCAAGAACAGAGGGTCTGGCAGTCACTACAGCTAGAAAAAAAACATTACTCACCCGTGCATGTTTTGCCATCCACTTTGAGTACAGATCCTTCAGGACAGAAGCAAACAGGCCCTTGAGGTGTTTGAAGGCAACCATGGCTACATTCGGTGTCGTTACTTGTACAGGAAATTAGCTCTACAGTAAGTTAAAAAGGAAAAAAATCCTTAAATGATGATAAAAAAGTTTTTATTAAGCCCCCCAAAAGACATTTTAACACTTTCTTCAACAGCAAAAGAAAAAGAAAGGGAAAAAAAAGACAAAAAATAAAGGTGTGATATTGAGCGTTCAGCATTTCTGACATCTTTCTGGGGCTTGTTCTGGTTTTTCCCACCCTCTCCTAATCATAGCAAAGAAGAAAGCCAAAATTGCTGGATCCTGAAGCCATTGTACTGATCAGCTTCACATTTTACAAAACGGTATGAAGACATGTTATCAAAACAGCAAGCATTCAGAAACCTTTCTTTCGGACCTTTCATCAGAAACAGATCAGGTTTTGAACACTGTAAAGAAGTTATACCGACAGAATGAGTATAAAACATTGAGAATGAGAAAAAACTACTTTCCTACTACTCCAAGCATAACAGAGCTTGAATCAATGACAACAGAGGATGAACCTTCCAGAAATAAAGCTGTTCCCTAGTGAAAATTTTTGAAGCTGTAGGGGCAAAACCGGTTGAGGACCTGGCAATAGTTTTCCTTCATTTCCCGTTACAATCGCTGGAGTGCCAACATTTTTTGGGAGTATTCCCTTAATGCAATTTCACAGGACATCCTCCCTGTCCCTTCGGTACTGCAAGTGCTGCATCCCTTCGTGCCAATCCTAGTGCCAGCCGCCAACTCCCGCTGGAAGACTGGAACTAAGGCAAGTTTCCCACAGCTGCTGCTTTGCATCAGTGGCGTACGCTGGCTTAAACGGTGCATAGCGACTGCAAATATTGCTTCTCCGGGACAACTGCGCTCTGGGCTGGATTGTTCTAACCCCGTAAACGCAGTGAAGAGAGTCAAGAAATGGGTTCTTGTGTTTCTGACTAGAGCTTGTGGCTTTAGACGAAGAGCTTCGTACTTGGAGGACAAAATGTCTGGTCAGCACGTGGACTTCTCACCTCACATCACTCCCAAGTTGCGTAGATGGTGACCTAACTACCTTGTGCTGCAGCAGTTAAGGAGTTACACCGTCCATGCTGCATCCCTAGCCTGTGTTGGGAAAACATCTGTCTAATCTGAGCCACTCAAGGTGTAGGCATGTAGTTGAAGCTGCTCATCCAGCAACTCGTCACTGAGCTGCACAGTGTCTACGGGTGTTCTGCACACAAAAGGATATCCCACCTCCCAACAGCCTCTGGCTGCAGGACTCCCATGGGTCTTCTGTCACATCTGGCTGCCTTCTGCAGCTGTCACACACTCCCCAGACCCCACGTTTGGGTGACTGAATCCTCTCCTGGCTCCCTCTGAACAGGAGGCAGAAGTGACTCCTGGGGTCTAAAACAGATTGATTGCTAGAAGCTGTTGGACTCTGCTACCCTCCAGTAGCGATATTTAATATACCCTAGGTCTGATCCGGCCGTGATTCAGACTGAACTCACCAGTGTGCACTGGCACTTCTACTCATGGCATATACCAATGTTTTATTTCCATGGAACCAAGGTAGAAGGACCCTTTGCCTATGCCTAAATTTCAATTATGAAACAGAAAAGTGACTGGGATATCCCAAGACCTCAAAACTTGGAGGCACCTCACATTTTCTGTTCTAGACTGAGTTTAGAAAGGCTTAATTAATTTGGAGGCTGAATATATGCAATGCTACATAAGGGGAGAACACAAATCTTCACGTCTGACTCTTACTATTAATAAATTAGGGTGCTTGAAGCTTACTGACATACAGATCTTCGGGGTTTCCCCTCCAATCCTCTCTGCTCTCTGCATTTATCTTATTCCCATCTATTCAGCTTCACAGAGCTTCCCGTTTTACGTTACGTAGGTAAGTTCTCTCAGGCACACTTCTTACATACAATTTAATTGATAAAAGAAAAAAACCATCCCACAAGTGCAGCAGCGCTCGAGAATAAACAACTTCATAAGTACTTCCATGTGTCTTGTTCATTGTAAACAGATGCACATGCGTGTAATTTCATTAATTTCATGCACATTAGCAATGCTATCAACACTGATGGGAAGAGAAAAAAAAAAAGATGATACCGTAAAACTGCTCATTCAGAGACTGTGCAAATCGTTATGAAGGTTAGACAGAGTGAACCAAATTCAGAGACCACATTTAAAAAGATGTAACTGCTTCTCCACCTGGAATGTGCCACCGAGCCTAATCCGAGCATGGAGTCTCTCTAGAGACCTGACTCTTTGGGTTTGCTCCTGAAGAAGCTCACACTTGATTTCTCACGTGTAACTTAGACTTCCTTTAACCTGACACCTGCATTTGGTTCACTCCGTTTAAGCTGATCCTACTTACGTAAGAAGGGATTGGAAGCGAGCAAAGCAACGCACAAAACTTTCAGCGGTTCCAGTGTTAAATGAGGATTCCCCCCAGTATCACAGGATGGTTTGGGTTGGAAGGGACCTTAAAGATCATCCAGTTCCAACCCCCCTGCCATGGGCAGGGACACCCTCCACTGGACCAGTTGCTCATACTGGATGTGTTGTATCAGACCGGAGGTGTTTACGCATCACTGCTACTTACCATGGCACGTTTTCCTATCCGGCAGCAGAACAAAACCCCTTGGGCAGGTGCAGTAATAGGAACCAGGGATGTTCACACAGCCCAAAGTGCAGCCGTGATTCCAGAAGCCACACTCATTGATATCTGCCAAAAGAAGCACTTGCTGTGTCAGGATAACGTCATCAACCAGTGTCAGGGGATTGGATTAATGAACCGAACTAAGAGTCTTCAAGTAGTACCTCTTTTCCCATTCATTTTACAAAAACATGTTGGTCCTAATAAATGAGAAAAAAACGAGTTTGCAGGCCTTACTCAAAAACACTTTTAAAACCTTCTACTCAGGCTGCATGTGTCCAGCACAGAGGACTTTCAAAACTTCGCCTTCCCATACAGAATCCAGTGCCCATTTAATCCTGTGTGCACCCAAAACAATTTACATTTGACACTTTCTTCAGACAAAAATTCTTTAAAAAAAAAAAAAATTTGGCTTCAACGTGTCATAAGTAAAATTCTCACAACACAGAAGTAGATTAGAAGCTGAAATTCAGAAAGCAATCCTGGCGAATTTCCCGAGAATTGGATGGCTGCTGCTCAGGCAGGTCTGTAAATCCCATAAACTATGATGCATTTATGTCTTTTTTAATCTGGTCTTTGGTGAAAAAGGTGCTTCTGAAGGTGATATGTTAACTATTATTAATAGTAACGTCAGATTTTTATTAAAACAGTCCAGATTAGACCATTTAGAAGCATGTTCAGAATTTGTGTCTTTTTTGAAAGTGGGATTTAAGCCACCTTGTTGCAGGATTTTTCAATGTTTCGCCTTTGTTGATACATCTGTTTTAATTTTTATTAAAAAAATTAAATAAGCACCCACAAGCAAGTCTACTTATCTGCAGCTCCTTTACCTACTCGGGCTAAGACCAAGATCTCTCACAAGAATGGCATTCGTGACATTTTCCTAGGTGTCCTTCCAGACTATTTCAGAATCAAGAAGGACACAAAACTGAAATGGCACAACTGGATTTTTAAGACCTCGTAGTGTTTTATTCATACTCAGGATATGAGTAAAGTAAAAGAACAGAATTTTTTCATCTGACGGAATAAAGCTGATGAGAGATTCACATATTACCTTCACAAAACTGTTTATTTCGACTTAAAATAAAGCCACTGGAACATCTACACCGATGACTCCTTGAGTCTGGCCTGCAGATTCTTCTTCTGCACTTTTCTCTGTTCAAATCACAGCTTCCTTTTCCTGGAAAAGCAAATACAGTGTAAATGTAACAGGGTTCTGACTGTATCAACCTTCATGGAGAAACCATTCTGAGCAAAGATGCTCAGTGATGCGTCGCCTTCTCAGCAGTGACTTGCTCAACCCGAGGAACTTCATACCATTAGAAAATAACTTCTATTATTTCCCATCAGTAAAATCAGGCCAAAAAGTCACTATAAAAACGAAAGTACTTGGAAGACTAAAAGTAGGTCTATGCAAACAATCTTTTCTAGCTCTGTGCCAGCACAAGCAGATCTAGAGAGAGCTGAAAGCAGGGAATGGTTTGGTTTGGATGCATACAGATAGTGACTAGGAAAGGGAAAACCCTGTGTAGCAGGCTTCACATGCTGCCAGCCCTGCACAGTATTGTATCATAGAATCATAGAATGGTTTGGGTTGGAAGGGACCTTACAGATCATCCAGTTCCAACCCCCCTGCCATGGGCAGGGACACCCTCCACTAGACCAGGTTGCTCCCAGCCTCATCCAGCCTGGCCTTGGACACTGCCAGGGATGGGGCACCCACAGCTTCTCTGGGCAACCTGTCCCAGTGCTCCCCACCCTCTCCAGGAAGAATTCCTTCCTGAAGTCCCAACTCAATCTCCCTCTTTCAACTTAAACCTGTTACCCTGTGTCCTGTCACTCCCTGCCCTAGCAAAAAGTCCCCTCCAACTTCCTTGTAGCCCCCCCAGGCACTGGAAGGGGCTCTAAGGTCTCCCAGGAACCTTCTCTTCTCCAGGCTGAACCCCCCAACTCCCCCAGCCTGTCCCCATGGCAGAGGGGCTCCAGCCCTCGGAGCATCTCTGTGGTCTTCTCTGGACTCGCTTCAGCATGTTACCAGGCTCTGTAAAACACTCAAAAAGTAGAGAGTGACAGAGAGAGCACAGGTGCAGAAAGAGATTAGAGATGTGAAAAAGAGAGCATACAACGACTGGAAATTACTAGAACAAAGGGATGCTCCAGTCTCACATTATTTAAGAAAAATCAGCCAGACAGATCATAACGACCATAGTTTTTGTCCAAATGAAATGTGTTAGCACGGTCTAGGGAATCTTTGTACCGGACTGGATCCTGTTTTCTGATGACGAGAAATATAAGAATTATAAATCTTGAACTCAGATTTAAAACTCAGAATCTTTCTCCTGTCCAACAAGCTCAAAGTTTCTTCAAAGGAAGCAACAAAAAGTAGCCAACAGATTCCCAGAAACCTTCCTACTTCTCCTGCTTCACAGAAAAAGGCAAACAGGTATTCAGGTATCTTTTCTCATGGGAAGGATCTGCAGAGACTCGTATCTGTGCCCAGCTTCTTTTAGAGCTGGTGCTTTCGCAGGTATGCATCACTCATGGGTTTTATTTTTGTCTCCCAAACTATTATTTTTGTTTTAATCTTCCTAATCTTCTTCTGGGGTGGCTTGCCCCTTTCCCAAGCTATGAACAGCTGAACTGCTGAATGGGGGTAGGCACCCACCCCCACCCCACACTCCGTGCCCTGTGCTGTGTAACGTATAAGAAATCACAGGCTCACACAGGCAAAGAAATCTCCGTGTGAATGATTTTCTTGTGCTATTTCTAATTCACCCTCTAAATTCCAAGAGATGGAAAGCAGCATAATATTTAATTTCGATGTTTAGTCTTCTGCTAGCCACAACAGAGAAAATGCTGGCCATTGGGTGCAATGACAGACCACATCAATGAAAGACTGAAATAATCTCCCAGGCACACTTCAGCTTGGTTGACATCATCAACATTGCACTTATTCTCATCAAACTGATTAATTCTTCTCTGACAAAAGTTATATCAGTAATGAAAAGCGATGAATGGACTAGATGGATATTATCCATGTTATTAAGCCTGTTAGCTTTTGAGAGACTTGAATGTTACATAATTTTACATGAGCCTCTCTTTTTGTAGAACTAGTTTTGAACTGGAGCCTTAATCTTTGTCCCTACTACAACTGAATCAGGAACATACAGTAGTGGGGTGTCTGATCTGCACTAGAACGATAAAAGTGCAAGTACATGCAGTCACAAAACAACACAAAAACCACCAATAAAAACCAGAAACAAGACCACATTCAGGCTATATCTTATGCTTATCACTGGTGCTGGTTTTTTGCCCTTTGCTTGTACCATTATTGGTCTAATGAGACCTAAGACACCCAAGAATTACAGAAGAAATAACAGAAGCAATGATTTTGCCATCTGGGCAATCTTGAGGAGATATTCTTTTTAAACTGAATAATTAATAGAACTTGATATTGCCAAACCAATATGTAAAATAATAATTTAAAAAATCACTTTTCAAAACAAAGGGAATGATGACTAACTATGAATCGCAAAATGCTTAAGGTAATCTTTTCTGCAAGAACAACAACTACGAACCATACTTCCTAGTTTGGTGTT
Organism: Rhynochetos jubatus; assembly: GCA_027574665.1. Lineage (NCBI taxonomy): Eukaryota > Metazoa > Chordata > Aves > Eurypygiformes > Rhynochetidae > Rhynochetos > Rhynochetos jubatus. The sequence continues at coordinate 76,876,131 of CM050651.1, forward strand.
TGGGTTGGGTTTTTTATTTTTCCCCTCCCATCACCTCTCTTATATGTAAATGGATGTTCTCAGCTAATAGCCTGATGCTAGTATCTCACACTGAAAATAAACACAACATAATCCCTCAAAGAAAATATCCTGAGTGTACTGAATATCATTAATCCATCAGAGAAGATACTTTAAAAAATTTCCAGAGAGAGTCTTTGAGATTTTAAGGTAATTATGATATTTTATGAGCCATTAATAAAAGCATGAAGAACATTCCAGCAGTCATTTATGAATACATATACTGTCATCAAATCTAGGATTAGATGTCAAGGAGAGTCAAGGTAAATTAGAAGTCTTCTTCCTGATTCTGCCGTACTGAAGTTGTTGTGTGGGGTTAGAGCAAACCCATAGCTGAATTAATGCTCTTCTCTGTACTTACTGGCCCTGGCCAATCCAGGAAAGTCTTTTGGAAGAGAAAGGGAAGAAGGGGCATGAGGAATTTAAGTAGTAATGTAAATAATCCGAATTCCAGTTAAAAAATCAAATCATGTCAGCTGAGCACTTCTCACCAGCTCCCTTTTCATCTGAAGGAACTCGCTTGCTATCTGCTTTAAAGAAGGCCTGATAATTCAGAGCTGACACTACATTGCAGCATACACTTTCTTAGCTTGTACAGAGCATCCAATTAGTCTAGGTATGCTTTTATCTCCGGGTTTCTCTGCTGTAAGATCAGCTATAAATCTCATTTGTACTCCAGGCTCATTAGTCCTCCTTTCATCCCAGTTCTTGCAGTGGATAAGCCAAGCAGCGTACATGCAAAGTCCGAAAGGTTCATCTGGATTCAGCTTGTTAAGCTTCTTTCTACTCCATCACTTCCCAGACATTTTTACAAGAAGGTATTTGGAATAAAAAAAAAAAAAAGGGGGGCCTACTGCTGACGACACTGTCGTACAAAAATTTACTAAACACGTTGGAAATACAGGGCTATCTGCAAGGCATTTAAAAACACTGGTAGTTTACTTATTAATAAAGGTGGGGAAACCCTCTTTCCAGTGGAAACAGCAGAAAGCAGCATGTTGTGGTGGAAGAACTGGAGTTGATCTTCTGAGAACAGAATAAAAGCGAAGTGCTCAGCGTCAATGAAATTATGCATCACACTCCTGTGAGAGGACACACGTAACACAACCAGTAGCCCCGGAGGTTGAAGAGACCACTACCCTCATCTAACTGTCTTGGTCATTGTTGCTCCCTCTCCACCTTCACGGGCGTGTAGACACGGTGACAGACGCCCAGGGACACCTCACGAGACCTTTGTTGTAATGACCGCGAGATGTGTGGACATGGCACTGCACCCCAACCGTAGCCTTCCCTAGTTACACGCTGTGCAAAAACACCAAAGGTGTTGTTGGAAAAAAGTGCTCCCATTTCCCAGGATGGCCTTTTTCCTCGAAGGAAGCACAGAACAGGTACTGTCTCTGCATGGATGCTCCCTGGGTTTACGACTATAAGCTTGATTGCTGGGAACACTTTCTCTTCTGCATCTAAACAGCTTTTTGCACTGCAAACAAAGCATTTGAAGGGGAAAGTTCCCTTGAAGATTTTGATTTTCCCACTCAGACCACGCTTCAGGAAGGAGAGAGAACATGGTACCGTATACAGCTGTGGGTTGGCATGAAGAAAGACAAAGCCTATTTTGTAGCAGATACGTAGAAAACGTTCAAGAGAGATATTTACAGTTTCACTTTTGCTCACACAAACAAGCACTACTTCCTCCTCATGTCTTTATACCACCTACCCCTCTGGGAACCATCTTCCCTTGGGAGTTTTGCAACCATTGCTCGGCACACAAATGCCTCTGTGCTGTTTGGCCACTTGTCTGTATCCAAGTAAAACTGGCAACTAAAGCTATTCCACTAAAGCAAGAATACTCTATGTCTGCTTTCCAGAGACTGGAAAACAAGACATTATTTCCCACTGCTTCAGCAGGAATCCTCAAGGCGAGTGAGTTATCCACAGTCAACTACCTTCCCTTCCTGATCCACAGGGAAAGGCAGCGACATGATCACCTCATACTGTCTGCTGCTACTGACACCAATTGAAGAGACCCAAGGCTCTTATTTCAGTTATTATGGCAACCCCAAGCCTGCCTAAACCAGGCTGCCCCTTAATCCAGCCATTTCACAGCAAAACAGAGACATCCACCGCAACACTTGTAGGACATACTACGTCCTTAAAATCCTTCAGTGCCATAATACTCAGGGGGGTTTAGATGCACATTAGAAAATAAAAAACTTCCAGAAGGGAGCAGACATTTGATGAAGAAAATGCCCAGAGAAGCTGTGGGTGCCCCATCCCTGGCAGTGTCCAAGGCCAGGCTGGATGAGGCTTGGAGCAACCTGGGCTAGTGGAAGGTGTCCCTGCCCGTGGCAGGGGGTGGGACTGGGTGGGCTTTAAGGTCCCTTCTAACCCAAACCATTCTATGAAAATCCACACGTAGCATTAAAATGCTGTATGCTTTGTGCATTTAGCAGGAAAGTATAAAGCACACCTTTGTGTAAACAAAGGGGAGAGAAGGAGAAATCACATTTATCTGCATGTGTATTCAGATTAATGGAATGAGCCGTCCCTGCTCAGCACACTTCCAGCCTGATACCCAGCTGGAGTTAAACACACCAAGTGGATCACTGTGTGGAACACAAGCTGGAACACACCAACTGCGGATCACTGAGGTTAAAGGAAACTTTTTCCTTTTTCTTCAAAGGAGAAGAGGCCTGGAGTTTTGCTGAAGAAAATTACTACTGTGAAAAATCAGAGTGTATGACATTATTATGCTCACACGTACAACTGCATCATTGCAGTTTACTTACCAAAATCCTGATAGTCCATTCTTGCACCTGGCTGTTTAAAGGGATGCACCACTTTTATCTCCACTGGTGGAAAAAACGACGGCTTGAGGCTAATTGTAACTACAACTTTCCCAGTATACTTGTTGGCTCTCCATATCATACCAGATTTCAACTCCGAATAGTACAGGTGCTCAGCAAAGAGAGACATACCAAGCAATTGATGTCTACAACAAAGAGAAGGTAACACAACATGGCACATTACCTGAGCCCGCTATATTTACTCATTCATACATTTTATGAACATACAGTTCAGTCAAGTTCATTGTAAATAACCTTTCTTCACGTCTTATATTATAATACTATAATAATCTTATAATTCTCATATATATAAAATAAGATGTATCTGATGAGGTGCCAGGGGCATTCCCAAATAATCCAGCACACAGCAGATTTGCAAGAAATAGATGCAAAATGGATAACCTGCATTTCCCACAGGTTATATGAGCTGTTATTCAGGACTGACTCAATTGGAAGAAAAAGCTTAGGTATCACCCTGGTTTTGGTGAACCCAGCAACTAAGACGCTTTGTTGAAGGATGTAGGCCAGACAAGTTCCCCCATCTCCCAATTTCCAGTGCCTGCTCTGACACTTCTGACTGTCCCAGGAAATCAGGGTGTGGATGGAGGGGGAGGAGTAGGGTGTTCTTAAATCCATCTTGCTGCTTCTCCTACTGCAGGGATTTAGTTTCCATTTGCTGGTCAGTTATAGCAGCCAGCAGAAACTACAAAAGGCCAGAGGTTTAAACAAGAGGAAAAGGAAAAAAATACTTTTGACCTCCACTTCCCAGTACATATTCCAGGTGGAAAAAGGAGAATCCATATTCACCAGGCTGAAAGGGAAAACGTTGATGACCTAATGAATACCATCCAACCCGTGAGAGAAAGGGAAAAAGGGTAAGGGAAAATTCAGTGTGATCTGGCAGTGCAGGGAGAAGCCAGCTTTGTGTTTATCATGTGCAAACAGTGTGCTGCATATTTAAATCAGCAGGCCAGTGAAACGGTGTATTTTTCTCATTTTGCAGTTGGCAGTCCTTACTACGCCATACCAACAGAAACTGCAGTGCCGTAAGTTAACCTTTTCCTGAGTATCTCAACCGAAAACATTCCCCACCACGGAGCATCTCTACCACTGCAAAGCACAAAGGCCAAATATTAACGGCACCCGAAACCGCATGGGTCTAACAGCCCCCTCAGCCGCGCTTAGCCCCGGCACCAGGAAGGAGAGGGGACGGAGTCTGTTGAGCAGGACAGTTTTCACCACCTCTGCTGATGCTTCCTGGGGAGCCTGAGCACACGGCGTTCTCCCAGCCTCCCCCCTGGCAGCTAAGGAGGACAACAGGCTTAGAGGAGGATAGGGAAGACCTGATCTAGCTCAGTCTCTTGAGCACAGCTCAGACACCTGAGCTCACCCACTGTGACCTTGGACAAATCATTTAATCTCTTTGGTTTTGGCTTTTCTATCTGCAGAAAAAAACCACTAATGAACACTCAGAGAGGATTTCTAAGGATCAAGTAGTTATCATTTGCTAAAAGCTTGGAAGGTGGAGAGTATTCAGTGGCAGTATTATCCTTACAACGGTGACTTTTTCCCATTTTCCTATCGGTAGTTCTAGATTTACAGTTATGGCCCGTTGGCACTACGCTTTATACTCCTTATTCTGTTAGGAACTGACAAAATAAAAGGGAGAATGAGGAAGAGAGCTTAACTGTATCCCTGGGACACGAGTGTTTTATTTCTGGCAAGCTCAGGAAAACTCACCGGACAGAATTCTTGAGCAAACTAACAGCTCTGCCATCATAGTTGCACGATCCAATATGGGAAACCTCCTTCCCGTGGTCATGTTGGATCCAGTACAGCCTTCTGTCAACCAAATCGAGCGAGATGGCCTTTATTTTTTCTGTGGTTCTTAAAAGATTTCTCACATCACTTCCACTGAGGGACACTCGGTGTATGCTGGAAACTGTACCATCTGAAGACCAAAATAACAGCCTGCGGGCAACAGAGGCATGTTTTGAAAACAAACAACCAAACCAAGCAAACCCACATTTGCAAGACCACACCACTGCTACACACTCCTTGTTCAGCTGCTTCTGTATACTGAATTTTTCAGTCTTGCCATAGTGCTTTCAGAACCAAAACTAGTAATCAAGCAAGGGGCTCCCTTTGTATGTACTCACCTATTTCAGGAAAGACCCAAATATATTTCTCCTTAACATACTTCTACTAAGAAAGGAAATAATTATTGACAGCAAAGTGTCTGTTTAACAGAAACATTATTACCACTAAAGGTTTGTTATTTTCTTATTTTACTAAATATGTTTCTATCAGAGCGTACAAGGGTCTGTTCAGGAAGCAGTGAGATACTAGAAATTGCTCCCATGTAGGTCAGGCAGGAATCAGCCCAGCTTAACCACAAAGCACTATTGTCTGTCCCTCTGCTTTGTTCGGCCATGCAGTCAGAGAAGGAAACGGGAATAACCTCTACAGGGAACTCCTGCAAACCTGAGGAAAGGCACACCTTTGATGCACGTACGCGTTGCCCTCTGGGGAGGAATCTATCTCCAGAAACTCTAGCTCGAATGCATCACTTAAGTGATTAACTTAAAAACACTATTTCTATTATTGTTGTCATTTCTTTCTACCTTCTTACCGGTTGTAGCAGCCAGACTGTGCTGTCATTAAATTAAGACACAGTCAAAATACAGCTACAATACTCAAAACAGTTACGCACTGAAGCTACTTATATGTCAAGTTATTCATGGGTCAGAACCCAGATTTACCGATGAGGCTAAGGTTAACAACAGTTCTTCCAAAACAGCAAGTTATCCCTCGTCCATGTGTACTGTATTTTTTGTTTGGGTTTGGATTCTTTGTTTGGGTTTCCAATACACAAAAATACCAAGCATCAACATAATTTTGCCTTGTCTTCACAAAAAGTTGCAGAATTTATATGTACAAAACAATGTAGCATAAAGCCAGCTTTAGTATGACTATTTTAGTACTTTGTTAAAGGCCCCAGAATGGATTAGATCTCACTGGCAAGGGGCCTAAACCAGTAGGAAGAATCAGCCCCTGCTCCTCAGCCTTTCCCCACTATTGCATATACTAGTAACCTTAGGTTATTAAGTGTACAGGTGAAAACGTATTTCCAGGACAGCCCAACTTACACTGCCAGTTTTAAATGCTTTATTAACATCTGCTTGCATTTCTACAGCACCTGCTATTAAGAAACGTCACTCCTCTGAAAGTCTGGACAAACGCTAGGATTCACTTTTTACGGAGAAGGAAACTAAGAAACGAAGGTGGTTATAGTCTCTATGCGCAACGTTTGCAAATCAGTGTAGGGACAGCATATGATATCAGCAAACAGGAAGGTGAACAATGAAGATCAGAAACTGGTTTGAGTAACTGCCAGCCCTTACTGTCTTTGCCCTCCAGTTTTCTTTAGTCTTAATCCTTATTTTTCATCATTTCTAGACACCTATAAAAATAAAATCAATCTCACAGAAATAGTTTTATTATTACTGCTCAAATACTCTTATCACTGCTAACATCCAGGCACAACTTTTGATAAAAACTCTACTGAGTATCACATCAAACTTCGTTACGTAAGAGTTGCATACATTTGAAGGAAGTCATTTTTAATATCGGATTTAGCTCACGTTTATGCCTGGTTTTAATTCACTTCACATGAAAAATAGAACTCTCAGAGTTTCCATACCAGCCAACTGCCGTAAGGCATAAAAATGATGTTAGACTTCTTGGAGTTTACTTTCTTTACAGTTTACTGGCTGTCTGGCATCCCTGTAAGCACATGAGTACAGCTTTTATACACGGGGAATCACACCTAGGTGAATATACGCACTGGAGTCTTCCCAAACTTGCGTGTAAGTTCAGCAAATACATCCCTACAAAGTCATTTGTAACACGTGTTTCGATGGCATTTGACAGTGGGTTTGAGGACTTGAGAATATTTCCAAGATTGGTAAATGCTATATTCAAAAGCCAATCGAAAAAGAAAAAAAAAATATATATACATAGGCTGATGTTCAGGCCTTTAAACCTTCCCCAAATGACTCCAAAGAATACTAGGAATGCTACTAGCAGCAGAAGATTGGTTTAGGTATAAATGTACTAGGAAAGGACACATTAGACTTAATATTAAAATAGTAGCACGCACTGCTGAGCAACTTCACTGCAAAGCCAAGCTTTTTCTGGATGAAACAGATGCATCTCAAAGTCTCCTCAAGCTTTTATTTCTGCAACTTTAAGGGAAGAGGCTTATGTGTAAAGGGAAATAAGCATGGAGACACTACCGTGACAGTTCATACTGATAACCCTTGAGGAGGCCAAATCTCTTGCGTGAGCATGGTTCTCAGTGTCAGCAGCTTGAAACTGAAAGAAGTATCTTTATGAAGGTCAAATCACCAGCAGTAGTAGAGTCAGAACCAATATTCAGAGCAAATGACAAAGAGACAAGGGAAGCAGAGGCAAAACTGTAGGTTTAGAACTTTCAGAAAATGTTCCAAGTGAGCCCAAGTGACTCCCAGCATTTGCAGGCATCGTTCCCCTTGCTGCTCCAACCCTGCTTTCTGCTGCCCTGAAGCTTTGCTGTCTTTGAGAAAGAACCAGCAATGCCTCTTTTCCCTCAGACCTCCTCACTAGCAAATTTTTCCCTGATGACCAAGAGCTATAGATCCTGCATTAGACTTCAACGGGCTTTTCTCACCCAATTCTCTGTTTGTCTCTTATATGTTTGTTGACCTTCCACCCTCTTCCATCCAAGTTCGAGGAGGCATTAGACAATAGAGAATACACTGCACACAGACTAGCCCAGCAGCCTATAAACCACAGTCATAGTGCTTTGCATATTTTGAGTCCATCTCAATGAATTTACTAACCTAGTTAAAATTACCTTTGCTCAGCATCAATGCTAATCCTTGTGGGACGACCAACGTCTCTTAGAAGGACTCGGCGTTTCTTCCCATTCATATCTGTCGCTTCTATGGTTGCTTTCTGTCTATTGGCCCAGAGGATGTCATGGTTTATCCAGTCAATAGCAAATCCTGAAATGCCTTTGTCTATGTAACACAGTCTCTGTAAACAACAAAAAAGGTCGACGAGAAGCATCGTAATGATTATCCTAAGCTTGACTTTCGTTACAGGGAATAGAGGGCCAGACTGAACCTTCCCATTTCATTCCTTCGCCTGCTTCATTTTCTCTCAGACCTGTAGATATTTCTCATTATTAATCACTTTCATTTAGCCTTTGTACTTACACATACCCCTTCAGAACTGAGTGACCCCCTGTGAAAGAAGAAACTATTCTCCATGAGAAATACACACAACTAATCTTTTAACTATGACTTCCTTGCATTTGGCACACTACGAAGCACCCAGACCTGTAATGTTACAGATGGAAGACTCCCTAACACACAGTTGCTGGATCCTGATCCCTAAAAATCAGTGTAAAACACATCAGTGAGGACTCCACATGGGTACAGCAACACTGGCCATCTCTCCCAAACAAAAGAAGGCTCTCACAGCATTCAGGTTCAGCCACAACAGCCTGTCTGCCCTTCTTAATCAGCCAGACGCAATGAACTGCTCAGCTCTTTCTGAACAAAGGATGGAGTGCTAAAAGAAGCATTTATGCAACCATAGAAACCAATAAAAGGTTTGAGAAAAAATGAGGAGGAATTCAAGCGCATTCTTCTCATACCATTTGTGCCAGTTGGAGTTACAGTAATCTGGAAGACAAACTTCTACAGTGCCAGGGATTAATTTAAAACTGATAGAAACATGATTGTCTTCAAAGCTTTAGTTTGTCTTTCCTCTCCTTCATTTTTAACTCCCCTTCAGTCAACCCACAGAAGATACTAAATGTCCTGTGAATGCCAGTAAAACAGCCTCGACTCAGGACCATAACTACTGTTACAACAGCAAAACCTACTCAGTAAGTCTGAAGTGCTAATCAATGAACAGAAATGGCAGAACTGTGCCTAAAGGTTTCCATGGAGGGCCTTATGCCCATTAATTGGAGGACTCCAGAGAACTGATTACTTTACCTCTTGTTTTGTGCCATTCAGGTGAATTCTTTGAAGCAGTCGCCTTTCAGAGTCTACCCAATACAACTTCTCTTCTGTATAATGAAAATCCATAAGCGTTGACTGACCGGTATCAGCCACCAATCTTTCATGATTGGTCCCTTCAGTGTCAATTCTAAAGATGGCATTTCCGTGGCTAAAAAGTAGGAATGGTGCAGGGTCTGGTGTGGAGAAAATAAAAAGGGACCAATGAACAGGTAGGCATTGCACTTTTGCTGCATTATGTTCTCATCAGTATTATGTTAGCCAAAGTTCAGGATCTACCCATCTCTCATATTTTAATTATAACTTCCCAGGCATATCACAGAGAACCAATAAATGTAATGGTCCTTTCACATTTAATGCTGAAAGTGAGCTCAAAAATCTGTCATGAACCTGAGATTGCAGAGCTTGTTACCACTATCCCAAATCCTACAGCCTAGTCAGAGTTCAGAAGCAGCATTGCATCCATGCCAACAAAGGTTGAGAGAATTATGCCATGGATGCGTCTCCAAGTTGAAGACGGCTCCCAACTATTGTGCTACAGCAAGAATTTAGCACGGAGAGGTAGTCTGGAGTCTCACTTTAACTACTGAAACAGGGAAATTGAAGATCCCGAGACAGGGCAAAGGAAGAAACTAGAGACTGTGGAGGTTTCATGTGATGCAGAAGGGCTGAAGGAAACAAAAACCTAAAAACTCCTTCAGCTCGACAGCAACAACTCTTTCCACACAAAAATGAGCGAAGGGTAAGAGCATATCAGTAACAATATATGTTAAAATGAAACTTTTTCATGTTATTCCAATTATGCCCCAAACTCTAGAAGTTCAATTAAGGTTGAAAGTGATGAGAAATTAGGAAGGTCTGAATAGCCTTAATCCAGCCTTAAAACTGGGCGATAAGTATGGAAGTACAATGAGTAGGACCTAACAGTTGGGGCTGCAGATTATACCAGCCCAGTTTTATCAAGTCCTCTTTGCTATTTTAGAACATCACCACAGGGCAGGGTTAAGATTGCCCAAGGAATCTTAACTGCATTTCCAAATTACAATGGTTTTCATTTGGTCAATTTGAATATTATGATGTCTATCAAGCGTGTAGCAGAGGAAAGGAGTTTTTATGTAAACAGTCACATTTAACCTTCATTTTAAAAACAAACATTGGGTTTGGGGTTTTACTGTCATTTAAAAAGGGGGTGTGTGTAAGGCCTAGTCTTTAATTTACCACTAAAACAACATTCAAAGAAGAAAGCTCATTGTGCTGGTAACGCTGGGGAGATTTAGAACACAGTTGCCTGAAACACCAGATTATGGCATACAAGTAATGCTCTAACCAAATGATTTTGAGACAATTATTGATACAGATCCAACGAAATGACATCTTTCCAGCCTGTCTAATAACTTGTTGAATTGGTCTTCCTGCAATGCAAAGCGATTCTCCGTTTATCAGGGATGGACGTTATCAAAGATGCACCATCATCATTTTTCTTGCACATATACATTTGAAAATTGAACTGGTTTTACTGACCAGTTTTGCAAACATTTAACTAAATATCTTTACTATTATCATGAAACCTGAGGCTTTAAATTCAACAGACATCACTTTACAAATTGTATCCAGATGTTCCACCTTCATCACGGCTGTTTGATTCAACCCCTTTCACAGCAGAGGAATGAGCCCAATTTTGATCTCTCCAAGTGAAGAGTAAGTTAGGCAGAAAGTTCTGACAAGCACCCAAGGCATCACTTTCCTCTGGTCACAATGAAGATGATCAGCACTCGGTAGCTCTACTCACAGACTGTTGTGCACGGCAAGTTTTCCAGCTATCGCCCAGCTAGAACAGCTGCTTCCAGGATTTTAGTGACTCCTTTTTTCTACTGCTATTTGCACTGAGCAACCCCATGTGAGAATATTTAAGCTATGAAGGCTCCTTTACGTAAATGGTAAATGAACGGTGAAGTGTAGCAAGGTTGATTTATCTCAGGAATTTGACAGCTGTACTGCATGCATTTTTGCCAATTAGTTGTCCAAGCGCGTTTATATTGGTTTTTGTCCTTTCCACTCTCTGATTTTCCTATTAGGTGCCCATGAATGAGAGTTGTAAATGGAACAGGGACTGAACAAATCTAACTTTGATTGCCGAGGCACCAGTCAGATTTGGGAAAATTATCAAGGCTTTAATGAAAATGTGAACAATACATGCATCAAAGAGCTTCCTGTCTTTAAAACACGAGGGTATTTCACTTGCTGTACCCACTACAGGAGGGTTTATACCTAGAATAACGGGTTCCTTAACCATCACAGTAGCTTCTGAACCATCACTCGCCTTCTACTGGTGCTATAAATGTTAGTAATAACGCTAAAAAAAATTGGTGTCCTCCAATATTAAGGTAGGATTGTTCTTTGAAAGATACCTGTGTGCATATGTCACTGTGAGGTAACATGTTTGTTTTCACTTCTCTTCAGAAGTAAAGAGTTTACAAAACATTTGATTTAAATAAAAATTATTTAAGGGGCTAGAGGTTCGGGCAAGACTACAAATACCCATCTTGGGTTTTCGTGAGTCACGCGTTGCTGTCAATAACGGTGATTCTAGGAGCTGACGGACGTGATCGTGTTGGTGACAATTTGGGAGATGCACAAAACACTTCTGGTAATGTCCATGGTCCCAGAGGCTACATGTGCAGGCACTCAAGTACATCTCCTACTTCTTAGGTCAGAAACCTGCCCTGTCACATCCCCTCTCCGCACTAGGGAGAGTCCCAGGCAAACATCAGTCAGAAAAAGAAAACCTGAGCTCCTGGATCAGTAGGGAGCTGTAGCATATCCCAGGCAGGAACCAAAAGCAGGCAAAACCAAGGTGCAGAGGGGAACTTCAGAGCACTCCCTCCTCATACTTTAGATGCAACATCTAAAGTACAATGTAATATCTAAAATAAACCAATCAGTAAAATCCAACCAGATTTTTTTTCCCTGGGTAGTGTCAGTTGAGGACAAAATGGACGTTATCCAAAGGCCATGATGGGATAGTTTCCTCTTAGAAGGACTAAAAACTTTTAAAATTTAAATGCATCTTGGATATTCAAAAATCAATTTATACACTCAGGACAGAACAAGGGTGAGAAAGAACTCACAGTAGCGCTCATGTTCATTAAGAAACTGCCAGTGGGCTAAACCAAAAATAAGGGCTTTCTGCTTATGATTTCACAGCACTGTCCCTGGAACCCTGGAACCTAAACACGCTGGAAAGACACCAACACCAACACACTGAAGGAGGCAAAAGTAGCAAAATCTTGTGTATTGCCATGTTTTCCTAGAAGTAGTAAGGATGGGATAAAAGAGTTTAGAGTTCCGAGCACACAGAGACAGTATACGTATAGAACAGGGAGTCATTGCTTAGTTTTGTTCATTTTCACATGTTAATTCATCTTCCCATCACCATACTTTCTCTTCTCCACCATCACTGATGAGTGGTATCCACTTCTGGCCTTTCCGCTTACACACACAGTAGAAGAGGTATTTTTTCCTTCCGTGAACCAGAGCACCCCAATCGCTGCCCAGCAGGAAACCAGCTGGGCATGGACCACTTTGAGAAATAATGCTCACTAAATCTCTACAGCTCTTTTTTAGAAATCAAAACAGAAAATGACTGTACCATTCACATAGCAAGAGCGTTTGTCGATATCCAAAGTGTAGCCAGGCAAACAGGAACAGACGTAGGACCCTGGAACATTGATGCAGGTTTGGCCACAGGTTCCCAAACCGCCTTCAAGGCATTCGTCGATATCTGAAAGAGGGTTTTGAACAGATCAGGAAAATACAGCTAGCAAAAGCAGAAAAAAGGGAGAAGGAAGAATACCCTTGTCGTAGCTATCTAATAATAAATTGGTGACAAAATTTCATATCCCATCAATAAAAAAGGAGAGGAGGATGGCTGTACTGCTTCACGCTTAGGTCGCAGAATTACTGTTTTGTCTGTTGTCACACGCACAGCAATTTTTATTCTTTTTAAAGACTGTCCAGGGAAATCACCATCCTCCCTTGTGTCTGGGCACTCTGGTCTCTGATTGCCCAAACACAGGGAACGGATATTTCTGTGATTTGCATTATCACTATGCAAATGCTGCCTGCAGCTGCTTCCACAGTAATAACTTTGTCAACAAATTAATGAATTTTGCAAAGCAGCACACCAACTGCCACAGCACTCATTTCCACATTCACCTCGTTTTGGTTTGAGTCAACTCTCAAAAATACATGCAAAACACTAAAACAAAATCACACTATATACTGACAACGACAGGCGCAAACCAAACCAATTAGCAACCTAATTAGAAACTTGACTTTTAACTGGTAGATTAGGCTAGAGCCTTTAGGAATTAAAAGATATTTGATGTATTTATGATGTTTTATCAGGACTTGAGGCAGTAACTACCAGTTAAAGCCCTAAATTAAGGACTTTATTAAAAAATTGCAGAGGAACATATTTTACACCAAGGGGGAAAGAAATTAAAATCTTTGGCAGTACAATGGATGATTGTCCCAGAAAATTTAGATAAACTTCCATTCCTACTGAAAACAAATGCATCTGACTGATAGTAACCCAAGGTGCTTGCCATCTGACGGCACCATATCCAGGTATTTCTGGTATAACCACTGCAAGGGTTGCTCTAAGGCACAGCTTTTTCCCTGCCCAAGATCTATTTGATGTTGTCTTTTGTTCCGGCTTTTATTGTCTGAGTTTGCACATGCAGGAAAAAGTAATCAACACAAATTATTATAAAGACACACATGTGAGTTGGCTTGTTCAGCCTGGAGAAGAGAAGACTCTGGGGAGACCTTAGAGCCCCTTCCAGTTCATGAAGGGGCCGACAAGAAAGCCGGGGGGGACTTTTTCCAAGGGCCTGTAGTGACAGGAGAAGGGATAACGGGGTTAAATTGAAAGCAAGGAGATTTAGATTGGACATCAGGAAGAAATTCTTCCCGCAGAGGGTGGGGAGGCACTGGGACAGGTTGCCCAGAGAAGCTGTGGGTGCCCCATCCCTGGCAGTGTCCAAGGCCAGGTTGGATGAGGCTGGGAGCAACCTGGTCTAGTGGAGGGTGTCCCTGCCCATGGCAGGGGGGTGGCACTGGGTGGGCTTTAAGGTCCCTTCCCACCCAAACCATCCTGGGATTCTATGATTTGATTAAGTCACTAAAGGACATTGGTTCCTAACCAAAATTATATATATGTATTGAGTTACTCCATGTATAGCTCACAAAATTTTTTTCTCTATTCCTGATCAAGAATTTAGGGCAGTGGAAGAAGGGCTTTTCCTCGGATAACTTCTCTTAGATGATCATTTAAATCAAATGCAAATTATCCCAGTGCCTCAGGTCTGTGAGTGTTAGGCGAGCATTCCTCTAATTCAAAGAATGTCAGAAATGTCATCTCACAATAACTGCAATCAACTGCAATTTAACCAACTCACACCAGCCCTTTCAAATAAACTTTCTCTCGCAGTAACCTGGGGAGAGCTAAGCAACCAGAGCTCTGATATCCCATTCTTCTGGGAAACTGTCTCCTTCAACTGCTTTAAGGTATAACATGCAGCAGAAGCGTTTAGGGGTTTCTTCCGAGTCAGGTATCCACGTTGTTCAAAGAGAATGTCTGTACAGACTCGGGAATGTTTCCATACAGCAGATGAACTAACCTGACAACATATGAAACATAATCAGAGAACGTGCAGATGATTTCTGATTATGAAGGTAAAGCAGAAGCATTTTTAGCAACTTAATTCCATTAAGCACTCTAATTCTAACCCCCAATCTTCTTCAAACAGTCAGCTTTCAGGACCATATTTTTCACACGGACTAGTGTTGTACATTGCTGTATTCCCCACAGCATTAAAGGAATAACTCCTCCAAATCCCCTCTCCAGAAAGGTTTGACTGGCTCAGCATTTTGTCAGTTGGCTACAGAAACCGTGAGCTCCAGGCTGGCATTTTAAACCTATCATCTACTCTGGCTAACATTGCCTGGATGTCATTACAACTAAAGGGCTCTTGGATAACCCATCCGGGATGGCTTTGATGACCTCTGCTCATCAGCGTTAGCAAAGACGTGAAGGCGTCTGCAGGCATGAACACTGTTTGTATCACTCCCTGATGCACTGGTTTTCAACTGGAGTAACTGGCTGACTATGCCAGAACAGCTGTTAATCTGATCTAGCCACCAGTAGAAAAGCAGGTGCAGGACTGTTGACAAAGGCTGTAACGTAGTTCCCGTCAGTCAATATACTTTTATGATAATTGTGGCTTGTTAAATAAACCCGATGTTATATCTCAGAGGAAACACAACTACGGGTGATAAAGGCAACGGTGTAGATAAGAGATTTCTCAAGAGAGAGGCCACTTGGCCCAGCAGTGTGAAACGCTGATGAAAGGACTATTATTCAATCACAATAAGGAGCATGTTAAATAAGATAGGCATGAGCTACAGATTGTATCTGGAAGAGATTGATTACTCTGACAAGGATTTGTGTTCATACTGGACAGAAAGCTGACCTCTTAGCATGTTACCGGGCAAGAAAATCCAAACCACAACACGTATCATACACGAGAAATGGGTGACAATGTGGAAATAATTTTACTTCTGTACGTGGCAGTGGTCAGACTGCATTGGGATGCTGTTTGTATTTCTCAGTTATCAGTTGTTAATGGATCCTGAAAAACCAGGAAGTGTATAGTATACAACAAGGACAAAAAGCCTGATTTGAGGGTAAGGAAAATTGCCTTTCTGTGGAGACACTTAAAGAGCTCAGTCTGTTTAGATTATCAGAAAGAAGCTGGGGAGAAGGACTGACCACAGTATATAAATACCTTCTCAAAAAAACAGTACCAGATTTTCTAAAGGACACTATAATCTTTTGTAGGAAAGATTCAGCGAGGGCTGAGAACTGAAGCCAGGGAAATCAACTTCAGACATTAAATTCACATTTTAACAGGAAGTGTGATTCAATAAGGGGACTAGCTACCAAGAAAAACCGTGAAGGTGTGAAAAACATCAGTGGATATTCTCAAGTCAAGATCGGACTGGGAAGACACGCTTTAACCAAGCAGAGGTTACTGGGCTATGTACCAAGGCAACTGGGCAATGACCTGTTAGTTACAGGATGGATTTTCCAGCTTTATGTGAGTGTACAAAACTGACTCCCCAAGAAAACGGGCACTGATTGATCAGCCTACAAGAATCTACACTGCCTCCCCAGAAATTGTACTTGACGAGAGGATTTCAGGGTTATCCATCTGCTCCTTTTCATCGCCACCCAAGTTCAAATGATGAAGCAAATCCCACACGTACTGAAAAGCGAGCAGTCGCCCCCGAAGAAGAAAGGCTATAGTGGAAGAATAATCACCCAATAAAAGACCAGGGGCACAGCAGCGACAGGCGGCTTGGCCACCGGACACTGACCCTTCCTGTGGTAAATGGGAATGGCCAAGAGACACAACGCTATTGTACGACATGCCGCAGAGCTGTGGACGTTCGGCTTTTATGGCGCTAACAATGGAAGAGGGTCCTATGCTTAATGTGCTCTCTTCTTTGCTTGAAGTACAAAAAAAACCCAAACCAAAACAAAACGTCTGTTTCTTAAGGTTTAGGAGAACTCAATCATCAAACCATCCCTCAGGTGTAACCAGCAGTGCCTTCACCTGCACCCTTAGCGCCAAAGCGAAGCACCGAGTTGCATCCTGCTGTAGCTGTTTTACGTGTCCTGGCAACCACATCCCCCAGTGGGAACTTTACCCTGTGAAAGAAATCGGCTTAGCGAACACAAAAGCTGTCTGCAGTGCCTTGACAGCCAGCCCTGAAAGGGAGAATGAGGTTCTGCTCAGTTCTCAAAGGCTTCTTTATGCAAAAAAAATGCCTTCAGAATCAGCAAAAGCGATGAATCATGTCATCATGATGTTGGCAGCTCTCAATGACTTTGCATACAAATATGCTACTTTATTGAGAGTCCTGAGAAACGCTCTGATTGCAAAAGGTGAAGCATTAGCATGCCTGGCAGGGATACAGAGAAACCACAGGGAGCCAGAACTTGCATTTCATTACGGCCCCAAATACATACATTCTATACATAAAATACACATGTGCAGATACACTCAGATTTGGTTCCTCTGGAGCTGGATTTGGGATTAATTCAATCCGCTATATCTAGCCACCACCATAATCTTTTCAACGAGGTCGAACATGGAATTTCATCTAGGTTACAAAGAAAGCAGCCCACCCCTTTTAACTACTTTGTTAAAAGCATATAGCCCAAAGAACAGAAGACAGCCAGAAATGGAAAAGGTGCTCCATCTATCAGCAGGGCACAACAAAACAGATGAGGCACAGCTCAGTACGTCTTCTCTCTAATTTTAAATCAGGTTTCAAGTGCTTGAGCACTTTAAAACAGCCTCACAACTTTAGAGAGGATAGAGGCTGTGAAGTGCTCAAACACTACAGTGAGAAATAAAACGTGAACACAACAAGGTGGTTATCAACTCCTGGATTCGTCCAGGCCAGAGCCACAGAGGTGATCATATCACAGATATATGACAGCAAGAGCAATCATAGGATTTAATCAAGTATCAAGTAGAATCAACTTCAGAATTGCAATAAAACTGAGAAACTACTTGGAGACATCTTGAAGAGAAATGGTAAAAAAAGATCTCAAGAGACTAAACTGTCAATAGTTTTCTACCTTTCTGGACTCAGATCTCAAGGGTTTGGGCACTAGAATAGGAAAAAATATATATTTTTGTTTTGCTTTTGAAATAAATTCGTAACTATAAAATGAACCTCTACTTCCCAGGTCATGCAACTTTCAACTACCGTTATCGACTTGCCTTTCAAAGATGAGTTCACAGGGCTATCATCTCGCCCTCCTGGAAAAACATCAGCAAATACTGCCACCCAGCTCTCTTTAAAATCAGGTTTCAAATTAGATACTAAAAAGCAGAGTCAGTTTGGTTTAAAACAGAGCACAAAATTAATATCTGCTGTTTTCCACCGAGCAAAGCAACGATGAGTCTTGCAGCATCAACCATTGGTCCTGGAGTCTGCCCTTAACCCTCTTCAGGATTAATCCTCATGTGACACCATTTCTGTCATTTCTTGTAACATATTCACTGCCTTCCTATTCTGATCTAGGTTTTTACAGCTAAAGTTAGTATTTGTCCATATTCAGCTGGATCCAATTTCCATAGAATTCAATGGGAATCTCCTTGTGGATTGGTCTGTGGGCTCAGACCCATGTTGAAGAATTCCTGACTAGTATTTGGTCACAATATTTTTAAGGCTCTTCCCCCAAGGCAGTATAATATGAAGTGAGCCAGCTGGAGGACAGCTACTGGAAACAAGCATGCCTTGACCGCAGCCCTTCTGAAATACAGAGGGATACAGCGACCTCTCCACAGATTTATCCCTATGTCATGACAGGGGCAGACACCACAGTTCCCCATTTCGTTGCCTCTTACTGCCCCTTAGGCGATGCTTGCAAAAGGAGAGGTGTGAATTAGTAAGGTTTGGGCATTTTATATTTCTCAGAATAAGAGAAATAATAATAATAATTCATAGATAATAAATCATAAGTTTTAACAATGTGTCTTCAGAAGGCTGTATGGAGCAAATTAAAGCCAGGATTCAGCTAATTTAAAGACTTAATACAAAAAGGAATAACTTAATATTCTGCACCACCACTGCTCCATGGCAGGAGAGTGGAAACGGTAAGGAAGGAAGGAGGGGAGCTTGAGACATCTGACCGGAAGAGCTGACCTAGATAGCTGCAGTTGTCACCTTCAATTGCCGGCTGTAGCTCTGCAGGAATGTGCAGCATGTCAGCCCTGAAGAAGTGACAAGGTCTGACCAGTTAATGCCAGCAGTTAGTAGAGATGTGCAGAATTTAAGAACCTACGATTAGGTAAAGCTTCCATAATGCCTGCTGCATTTTGTCTTCTTCAAAACCCTTTTTATAATGGTGTTGGGTGGGGTTTTTTTAAATAACTATCTTCCTTCCCTTTTAAAACTTACAAGGTGAGTATTCAAAGTCAGCCCTGAAGCCAAAGTACACCTCCATTCTTGCAGTATCCAGAACATATTTACCTAAGGTAGCCCGAGACTAACAGGCACTAGTATCTAGTCTAAAATTGATAATGCAAGGGGTGACTCTACGGGCTTCTTTAGATAAACAGGGCCATGTGGGAAACGTTGTGGTCTCGAGTGGGGAAAGCATCTATACACCACAAAATAAGAAAAAAATAGTGCTGTTAAAGCAGTACTTCCTGAGGGCACAGGCAACTCATTCCAACAGGCGTAAGGCCAATCCCCTGGTGTACCATGCGCAAGGGTTAGAAATCAAAGCTCTCCCAGGACCAACTATGCTCATGGTTTTACCTTGTAGGAATAACTCCCGTGTAGCCCAGACCTTTGTTCTTTACAGGTAGAAGGTTCTATGTTTTCACTGGAGTGTAAGAAAGACGAGTATTTAAAGGTAACTCAGCCTCCGTCCTGATGTCAGCTTAAAATAAATGATTAAATCAAGATGTCAATGTCAAAATAGCAAAAATGGTTCCAGTTGTACCATAACTTGCTGGAAAACTGCTATGTTCATCCTTGTTCTGATCTCATGCTCTGTTCTCCCTTACTTTCTTACAGACCGTGCGTTGTAGGACACACAGCCCCTCTGAAAGGCCTCCCCTGCCTTGGCATACCGAGTCAGGATTCAAATAATCTCTCTTAAAATAACCATATAAAATTACGTGAGACATTTAGGGTTAGATTTCATTATCCTTCCACAGGATGAGAAAGTCTTTGATCTTTGAATATGCCTAGAAATAAAAGGAACCAATTAAGAAGTGAGCTATTTAACAAGGTAAGAAGATCACCACCCAGACCTTCATCTGTAGGAGCAATATGGAAAACAAATCTAGAAAAGCCTGCCCACTTCCCCGTAAGCATCGCTTGTAACAGCTGACTAACGAGCAGACACCTCAATCCAGGGCAGTCCTGATGGCTGGCAGGATGCCACCGTGGTGACAGATGACAAAGAGCATTTTACAATTGCTGTACTTATTACAGCTCACCAAGAACGTCGCCAAGCCACGGCTGAGCTTGCTGCCATTGTTCACAGTTTGGTGCTGTGAGTCAGGTCGCCCACTCACCACTTTTATCCCCGCTATTACCTTCAAAGCCTGCCTCCAGCTTCCTACCACTTGCTTCCACTCACATAATTAATGAACTAGAATATTGTACGTCCGGTCTTCTGGTCAGAACATGACTTGTGTATCCAGCATACAGAAGAGCGAACAGGGGAAACCCACTCCACTGAAGCACCCTTCAGTCTTACGTTTCATGTCAAAATTTCAGCTTTGCTTAATCCCCTGAAATCCAGCGGTCTCTAATTAAAAAGATACCCTAGTGCATCTCATTTTTTATTTATTCTGTGTTACATGGAATAGCCCAGAGTACCACAGGATCACAGAAGGGTTTGGGTTGGAAGGGACCTTAAAGCCCACTCAGTGCCACTCCCTGCCATGGGCAGGGACACCCTCCACTAGCCCAGGTTGCTCCAAGCCTCATCCAGCCTGGCCTTGGACACTTCTATGTCATAGTAACGTTAGCTCTTACACGAAAGACGACTTCTATTACTCTTTGCTGCAGGGTTTGCCGAGCCATTCTGTTCTGGCGCTGTACCTAGAGTCCCCCATTCCTACAGCAGCTATATAGCTAATTTGCAACAGAAAAGACATAAGCCAGTGCAGATTATGTCTCCATTAATGGAAGCGATGTACATCAATACGTGAAATATGTCAACTGAAATGAAAAAAACCCCATCTTTGCAGCCTTTGGAATGTCAACATTTAGACTGCATTTTGACTCATCAAACCACAGCCAAGCAATTCCCTTTATGTCAGAAGGATTCTCTTGTTATATGTGAGCTCTTAATTCAGCAACCCAGTAGAAATCACAAATAACGTACATCAAAATTTGCTCATGGAAGCTACGTACATATTAGCAAACAGTGTGGACTTAGAGGAGAGGCCATGTCAAGTGCAACAGTTGCTGAGGCTACAACATACACAATGCATGTATTTCAGGTTGAGGTTAGGGAGAATCAGGTCTAGTCTGGTCCCATTAACTCCAAGTATTAAGTCTGTTTGCTTGAATCCTTACAGAGCGTCTCCTTACTGCAAAGCCCACGACTGCACTGGCTCTGGCTTTCTGAAAAAAACCCTGATCTTCGAGGTAGCAGGGTAGGGAGAAGGGTTCTGTCATTCTTTGGCTTACAGTTTGTAAAGAACAAGAACCTGCATTTCACGTGTTCAAATCACAGGAGGTGATTACACTAATATTAGTGCCGTGCATTCCACCCAGGCTTTAGTACTGCAGCATCAAACACACCTGCAATTCATCTGTCGTATGAGACGCAGTATTCAGTATAAGCACACACAGCTACATGCACCAAAACACATAGGAAGAGTAGGTTTTGAAGTTGTCCAGCCTACATCTAAGTGTGTACTAAAATATAATCATTAAAATACTCTTTCAGTGTGCACACAGAAATACAAAAACACACCTAGACACAAATGTTACATATACAGAAGCATGCACATGTGCGTGCACATGTACTGAAAATACAGGGAGACTAAAGCCATGGCAAGGAATGTTTGCTAACTAGGGAACAGTTCAGACCTCTTCATGATCATGTAACAGTTTATCCTGCTTTCTGGTAGTTAAACTGACAGAGAAGTGACTGATTTCTGAAAAGCAAACTAAATAAAATGAGTTCTGTTCACTGGGAGAAGCAAAAGACAGCGAGAAGCTGATTTATCAATTCTGACAGTACAACACACAAGCAGTCTGTACAAAAAAAATCCCTGTGAAAATTATAATGCTCAATTAAGAGTACAACTACAGTTTTCTTAGTCTGCGAACGGTCAGCAACTTACCCACACAAGCAGAGTTTTCGGTCTTTAATCGGTATCCATTAGGACAGTTCCGGTGCTGCAGAGCTGAGAGGCTGACAAAACCGATTTTAAAAACCACAGGCAAAAAAGCAACAAGGAAGAGAAACATAATCTTGAGGGTTGAGTTGTTTGGGGTTTTTTTTGAACTGTCACTAGAGAAAAACTAGCTTGCAGTCAGTCATATCCAGGACAAGATGAGCGTGAGTAATCCCCAACGGCTTCTGCGATCTCCCCCTTTACACTCAGACATCTTATCACAATACCAAGTTTTATCTTTGCCTTGCGTTTCTTGTCACTTTAGCCCTTACTGTGTCTGACTACAACCTTGAAGAAATTCCTGGGAGATTTCTTCCCCACACACGTCGGGGGTTTTTTTCTCTCTCTTTCGTTCCTTTTTTCTTTTTTTCTCCCCTCTCTTGGAAGGCAAGTATGAAATGCCTGACACTCTTGCCACAAATTTAACACCGCTTAAGCAATGCTCGCAAGGATCCCTGCGAATTGCCTTGCAACAAGCAAAGCTGCTGCTGAAATGTTAAAAGCAGCGAATTTGGCAAACTGTTCCCCTCAGCGGAGTGCAGGGAGCGAGATCTCCAGGTACCGTCCTTCTCCGAGACGCGGTTGCTTTTTCCACACGAACTTGGACAGAGCCCTCTTTTCTTTTTAAAGCTCGGCTTGCCCCACCTCTTCTCTTTTTAGTACCACTTGAGTGAACCCTGTGTTTGCAAATAGTAATGTGGTCAGTTCCTTACTACAGGGAACCGAGCCAGACTGCAGATACCCAGCCACCCATAATAAATACACTCTATTTAGAAAAGCAGCCCCTCCTGCTTGAGAAGTACCTGCCGCACGCCAGCTACGTTTTATTTCTCGGGGATTGTAGGCAGGTTTATACCACGCCTGTTCAACCATGATTAGTTACATTCATTTTAACATTATCGTGTATTTTACCAACAAAACTAAACTTGGTCATCAAAACATTTCATGCAAAAAAAGGCGGCGGGGGGGGGGGGGGGGGCGGGGAGGGGAGAATCCTTCTGGTTTCTCCAATATATTTCAACTGGAAATACAAATTGGCTTAAGGTCAAGTTCAGATCGAGGGCATGCATTGGTAATTCTGATTTCAACGGGGTCACAGCCGTCCCTCTCAGGTCTGAATTTGGCTCTCCTGCACTTCCAGGAAAATACCTGCTGTCAGAGACCAAGGCAACGTGTTCCGAACCGGCGTCTCTCACACCCCTTGCATTCATCGATACGCACACAGCAGTGCTGGAAGAGGCTACTCTTGTCATGGAGTGCTTTTACACCTCTTCTGCTGAGGTGTATGAACGAAACAAATTCCAGGTGCATCAAGCTCATAATTCTTCCAGTATTGAAAAAACAGTAATCTCCTTGTTCCCAGTCCTTCAGCCCAGACCAGCAAAGCTCTAGAGCCCAAACACAAGCGAGTTGCTGAATTTTGAACGCGCTGAGATTTAAGCAGGTGTTTAAACGGCTGACTGCACCAGGCTTTGCCGAGCTAACTACCGTAAGGCATCCCGGTTCTGTCGCTTTCTTTCTTTCCTTTATGCTTAATTTCTGCAGTGTTGTGCTAGAATAAACACCAGTGCAACAGCTGGATACAGCAGCAGCAGCAGCAGACGGTAACCTACAGCTGTACGAGTTCTGTCTCTGGGAATTTCCACCTCCCCCCCGTATTGTTCTGAATCGATGAGTCCAGATTTGCACCGTCAGAAAATAAGAAGCATGAAACCTGATTATAAATTGGGCCGCTCTCCATTAAAAGCAACCGTTTCTTGATGTTTCTGCCTGCGTGTAGCACAACCGACTCGCCCAATCTTTGCTGCTACAGCTAACGCAACTAATTAAATCCGGACGGACAAACGGCAGCCACATTTCCATATCCTCTGTCCCAGTCTCTATTCTGCATGCTATAAAATACAATAACAGTAACGTAAATTATGCAGAGCCAGACTCATGCCAAACAGCCTTTGCTTCTCCAAATAGTCCCCTGGAATACAAAAGGGCAACCAATGTGAAAGCGCAGTATAATGCCATCCCATCTAGGATTACACAGGATCCTGCCCAGGAGCTGCGGTATGTTCCACGTGAACCCCTTTCACTGGTTCTGCAGCCGACGGGTTCCTCCTCACACGATTTTCTCAGCGTTCAAGCTGGGAGCACTCAAACTAAAGAGCTCAAAAGGAATGTGTCACGTCTTTGTGAGCGACCACTAGCAGGGTGTTTGTAGACCACAAGGGTGGCCGTCCCGGCACAGCCCTGACCTCTTCCAGGGCAAACTGAAACTCACTGAAGGAGACAAAATGAATAAGCTCCCCCTGTCCTATTCAAACCCAGAAGCAATTTCTGTCTTAGCCACATTCTTGTCGTCTCTCATTTACACACAATGTCTTTGCTGAGCATCTGCCTCGACCTTCCCCGCCCTGCTCCATTCCCCGGTTTTGCCTTTACTCAAAACGCAGGCAAAGGCATGCCCCAGAATTTCTCTTTTTTCTCTAAAGTAAAAGTGGGGGCAGAACTGACACGCCAATACCACAACGATCATTTCTGGAAGAGGAGATCCTTTCACTGCGGTCAGGTAAAGAATAGTTAATAAAGTAAGCCTTTAATTTTACTATCCTAGAAGTATAGGAATGGTTAAAAAACAGGAAGAAAAATCTCTTAATAGTGGGATTACTTTTTTTTACTTTACCCTCAAAACCCAAGTATGGCTCAGACCCAAAGTAACCCCCAGAGCCACAATAAGATCTTGGCCTAAGGATGTAAATAAGTGGCCTGCAAGTGGTCAGAACCAATCACCTCCCCTTAGACCAGACCAGGAAGTTCTCAACAGAGTAGGTTTCCTCCTTTGCATCAGGCGGTACCACACCTGAACCATTCAAACACACCGTTTCTCACCAAGCGGAGCAGCGTACCGCACAAAATTATTTCTTCACACCCGAAGCCATCTGCCATTTCTGAAGTGGTTCAAACATGTTTCTACAAAGCAAACTATTGGGCTTACCTACAGGTAGTAAGTGCAGCAATTTCCTTCAGTCTAGCACTCATACAACAGATTAGACTAAAACAGCCCAGCAGCCTCACTTGTAGGGCTCAACACAGAACCACTCCAAATGATCCTAAAACTATCTGCCCCAGGATGTCAAAAGCAAAGACCTGACTTAGTTAAATTTGACATGTTGACTCAAGAGGCTGATGAACTAACAACAAAGAAACATTTTATTCCCTTCTTTTGGACTTCCTGCTACCCCGGCTAGCTCTGGAAAGCTTTCTTTGCCAAAGGTGCTAAAGACCAGCTAGAGATTCAACGGGAGAGGGTCTTCTCCCCTACCCTGGCAAAGAGACACTGTTATTTAGTTCAAGGATAGTACGTTCTGGCTGTTTCTAAACTCTGAAGCAAACAGAGCCCACCCTCAGTTTCCCAGGACTTTCAATATCTACACTGAATTAATCAGCACACTGTTTAAATCATGCACTGGTTTTCATCCTTGCTTACCACACATTACACTAGGTTGAAAGCACTAAACTTATTTTCCTGTCAGCCTCTGGAAGTTTGATTCTGTCCTTAAGCACATTCTAGTCTGGTTAAAATTATGTTTTCTAGTCATCACAATCTCAATTACCACCTACACGGGTTAACGATTAAATGCACAAGTTCACTGAAATAGTGGAGAAAACGCGTAGTGGCTCTCTCTAGTATAATAGTGAGGAACACTCAGATCCCACAGAACAGCTTCCAGATCTTCCCTGATGGCTCCAGGGAATCTGCCAGCCCCTGGGTCAACATGATGATGTATATCATCACAGAATCCCAGAATGGTTTGGGTTGGAAGGGACCTTAAAGCCCACCCAGTGCCACCCCCTGCCATGGGCAGGGACACCCTCCACTAGCCCAGGTTGCTCCCAGCCTCATCCAGCCTGGCCTGGGACACTGCCAGGGATGGGGCACCCACAGCTTCTCTGGGCAACCTGTCCCAGTGCCCCCCACCCTCTCCGGGAAGAATTTCTTCCTGATGGCCCATCTCAATCTCCCTCTTTCAGTTTAAACCCGTTACCCCTTGTCCTGTCACTACAGGCCATTGGAAAAGCCCCCACCCCACCCCCCCCCAGCTTTCTTGTATTCCCCCAGGCACTGGAAGGTGCTCTAAGGTCTCCCCGGAGCCTTCTCCAGGCTGAACCCCCCAACTCTCCCAGCCTGTCTCCATGGCAGAGGGGCTCCAGCCCTTGGAGCATCTCCATGGCCCTGACATGACCGTGTTTGATGCAGTGCTGCTCACGTCATTTCAGCAGGTTGAGCCTGCATCGTGTAGAATTCTGACCAAAGGGACTTTATGTGATATTAACCTGCCTGCCAGACAGAGCAGGGGAGGGCAGCGTGACAGTGGCATATTCCAGTGATCTCTAAAAGCCAGGAATGCCTGAAATCTTCTCTTGAGCTATGACGGCCATTCTGGTGTTGGCCTCAAGCATGTCACCTATTGTTCTCTTTAACAATATGGAGACGATATGTGTCTGGCAGGATGCTGTAATTTATTAGTAAAATTAATTAAAGAGCAGAGTTTTAAACCATGAAAGCTTCATGAAAACCAAGTGCTATTGTAGGTAATCTCTTTCCAGTTGTCTCAATTTGTTTCCCAGCAGCAATTAGGACAAATACCCACTAGATTTTTTGGGGTGGTTTGGAATCCCGTGTCTTTTCTGCTAGGGTTACAATGCTGCAATCTGATCCTAAGGAAAAACACCAATAAAAAAAAAAGAAATCCATGTTAAAACCACACAGTGAATTATAACCGATATTGTCTTTTTAAAGCAGTTTTACGTTTAACATTTTGACAGGCACCTTTCATCAGTTGCTGTACCGGGAATACTTATTTCATCAGCTAGGCCACGCTGTCATCCACAGAAGGATCCAGAAAGAAAGTCAAATATGCTCCCTCCTGTAAATACACTCCCTCATATCCAGACAGTCAGAATAAGAGTGAAACATTCTGGGGAAGCCACATCGCACATCACTGACTTCTGACACTGATAGACGTTAGATGACTACACCAGGCCTCTGCGTTAGCAGACGTAAAGAAGTAGTTAAAACAGCATGCTGAAAGAGTCATTTGGCTCCCAGAAGTGGAGATAAAACTGAAGATAAAGCCAGTCATTTGTTACCGTGAATAAGGTCTGTCAGCTCGCTTCGGAAGAACCTTTAAGGAGGGATCTTGGTAACAGGTATGGCATTACTGCCCTATCAGGGTCCAAAAAATGCATCCTCCCCATGGTGTTCTGCTGAGTTTCTGTCCCAGGGACAGCTCTTTCACCCACAGCAAAGTGATTTCTGCTGCATGTGCTAGAATGGCCACTTTAACGGACCGCTCGGAACAATGGCATTGACTGAAATCTGATTTCACAGATTTTCAGAGTTGCTGAGCACTCACCATTTCCATGGACACCAGTAAGAGACCAGGACTTTAAATA
Source organism: Rhynochetos jubatus (assembly GCA_027574665.1). NCBI lineage: Eukaryota > Metazoa > Chordata > Aves > Eurypygiformes > Rhynochetidae > Rhynochetos > Rhynochetos jubatus. The sequence continues at coordinate 76,903,572 of CM050651.1, forward strand.
TCAGCCTGTAGGTTCTTCTATGAAGTCCATCTATCACAGGTATTGCTACATTTACTCTTTTTATCCCATGAGTTCTGGGCTGGAAAGATTAAAAATAACACTACTTTTTCAGTCAACTTCTGTCTCTGCATTACAGACCTTTTCAGGTGGTTCATTCCTCTTATGACCACGATGCTCTTCAGTAAACAAACACCTGGGAACATTTTAGGGTTTTACAGCTGCCTCCTTGGCTATCATGCAGAATCACTGCACTGACCAATTTAATTCACTTTGTCACATTAACCCTGTTTCACCTGGTGCATTTACTACACCGGTTTGGCTTACGTACACGAACACACCCCTGCCTCCGCTTACATCTGTGTATCCCATCACAAAGGCAGAACCAAGCAGGATGGATGGGCAACAGGAGTAGAAGTAGAAACAGGCATCGTCACAGGCAGCTTTCCACAGCAAAAGCACCTGAGATGAACCCAAAAGACTGGAATTACTGGAGATGTTCATAGAATCATCATAGAATCCCAGAAGGGTTTGGGTTGGAAGGGACCTCAAAGACCATCCAGTTCCAACCCCCTGACATGGGCAGGGACACCCTCCACTAGCCCAGGTTGCTCCAAGCCTCATTCAGCCTGGCCTTGGACACTGCCAGGGATGGGGCACCCACAGCTTCTCTGGGCAACCTGTCCCAGTGCTCCCCACCCTCTCCGGGAAGAATTCCTTCCTGATGGCCCATCTCAATCTCCCTCTTTCAGTTTAAACCCATTACCCCTTGTCCTGTCACTCCCTGCCCTTGTAAAAAGTCCCCCCCAGCTTTCTTGCAGCCCCCCAGGCACTGGAAGGGGCTCCAAAGTCTCCACGGAGCTTCCCTTCTCCATGAAGACAATGCTGTTGGTGCCTGGTACCAAGCTCCTGCGAGCAGACTCCCGGTGCTGCCAGGCTCACGCCCCCGAAGGAGGTGACAACTTCCCAAGCAGGCCACAAGCTGCATTCTCTGCGGAAACCTAACGTTTTCCTGTACGCGGCCATGCCTCCCGTGCCAGAAGGATTTGCCAGTGCATCGGTGGGCAACTAAGAGCAGGTGTAACATACAACTGAAACACATTGTTAACTGCTGGGAACGTTCATTTTCCTACAATGGGTAGAGCAGATTAAAGGAGCAAATATGTCCTAATTAATAAATATTTGAACATTGAGAATCTCCTGAAGAATTTGGCCAGAGCCTGCTGAAAGTAAGCTTGCGCTGGAGGCAGGGTTTGATGTGTTGGCATTTACTGCGTGAGACAATTTACAGGTGCTGATCAGAACTGAAGCAAAACACGGTTTTCAGGCCCACAAGTGTGGCCGTAAGTCTGGCATGTGGATTTCTGATACCATATTGGGAATTAGTTGGCACAGAAAGCAACCAGCAAGAGGCTGCGCCATGGAGGCAGCCTGACCCGACGCCACCTCCGAGAGCCTCGCAGCTGCGGGCAGCGCAATGCCAGCGCCTATCGCAGCCCCAAATACCGCTGCGAGAATGATATCCCTGGACTTGGCATCCAAATCCTGCAGCTACCAAACACGCCCTGCTCCAGGACACAGCTGTCAATTCTCCATCCAGACAAGGACAAGGAGAGAAGAGCAGTGGGGGAAAAGCCCGGTGTCCTAAGCGCAAGCAATAGCTAATTAACTTTTAAGTAATGGTTCTGCATACTCCAAAGCTTCAGACAGATCCTGTGTTGCTGGCGGGAGTGGGAATACGGAGGCTGCAGTTCAGACTCCAGTGACAGTGGGGATTTCAGAAAGGGGAGAAACAGTTCTTCACAGTCTTTGCCTCTGGAGCTCTGTAAAACACTACTGCACTTCAGGAATCCCCAGAGATTGAAATAGCATTATTCCCATGGTGTTTTTAAAGAAAATGAAAAAAACCTAACTTAGGCTTGGTCTCAGGGACTGAGCAAGCAAGTACTAAGCACTGGGTTAAGCATTAAGGACCAGGGAAAACCATTTTGTAACAGAGCAGCATACAGGGGGTTGCATAACCAACAAACAAACAGAAGCAAAGCGGTCATTAACAGTCACATACATCCTTACAAAATGTCCAGCCAGCTGCACGGCAATGAGCAGCGTCTGCCTGGCTGGAGAGTGAACCCACAGATTCCTGAAAGACAGAGCTACCTGCCTCACCGTTGCCAATATCCCTTGGTTGGCACAGCCTTTGCCTTACAATGCAAGGCTGTCAACTGAAAGCCCAGGAAAAGCAGCAGTGGAAGCAGGCACAGTTGGACTTTGTAAATTAAAACGTCTGTGGACGCACAGACAAATTCTGTGGCTGCTATAGCCATATGCATATTGAAAGATTCCTCCATCCCATCTCCATCCCTGCCACAGGCTTCCTGCGTGATCCTGGCATACCGTGTGAGATCTCTGCACCTCACTATTCACCTTGTTATCATAAGGACCAATACTTCCCTTTTGCATGAAGGAGGGTTACTTAATTTAATAGCTGTTACGAAGTGCACCGAGATCTTTGTATGTGAGGTAGTATTCAAAACTGCAAAGTAATTGTTAGTTTATTATCACTAAAATCACAGAGAGAGAACAAATTAGGCCTCAAAATAGAAGGAAGAAGAGAAAATTAATCCGGATTTGTATTTTAGTTGCCTCAGATATTAAATATAATCTTCTTCCCAAGAGGTGCTGCAAAGCACCGATAACTTAAATATCATTTGTTACTCTCCGAATGCAATAGAAGTTTACTTTTACACAGAAAAGCACAGTAAAAATACACCTCCTTCAAAGGAGGTGTGCTGCTTCTACTTCATTTCTACCAAAAATCATTTGATGTACTGTAGAAACTTTCATTTCTTGAAGTGCAAACTCAGTTTATTATAATAAAATCCTTGTTAGTGCTATGAGATAAAACGCACAGAAGCCTTCCAGCCTTTACTGGAACTAACACAGGACATCAGGAGGAGTATGCCAGCTCGCTTAAGGCGATAAGAGAGCATTTCTGAGACTCAGTGCCTTCTACACTATACAAAAAAATGCTTCACACTCAAATCACTTCACAGGTTACCAAGCTAAAGCCACAATAATCATTAACTTAGTAGCTAATCGACAATCACTAAGATACAATCCAGCCCATTACAGCGTCTTTACAATAAACTAGGGCACTTCAGGGCCATTCTGTATGACATTGTAAGCCTTTTGCAGTGAAGGTCAACCAGGAATCAAGACAAAACTATAAAAGGGAATACCCTCCCAAATCCTTCTCAGCAATGCCCGTGGGAGAGGGTTTGCTGTACCTCTTGGGCAGTGCTTTGAAAATTAGCCATAGGTCCCCAGTTTTCCAAAATGAAACAAGACTCTAGTAAGGGGAGAGGGGCACGAGAAATCTATTCTGAGAGTTTGCATGTGCTTCCTCAGTGCTAAAGAAACCTCTCCGTTGGCGTGTTTGTGTTTGCCTTACTTAGAACTGGGCTGACAGGCAAGGCAGAACGTGTCGTAAGAAAAAACCTAAACACCTAAAATATCTGGGCCAAACAGTACAATTCTAATATCTACATATCTCTAGAGAGACTTACAGAAGGACCTACCTGATGTATGTTGGCACAGAAGCCAAAGACACTCATTCCTGCACACATTCTCAGTGCTCCTAGGCTCTCATTCCTGCAAAACATGCGGACCAAGGGCGGGGACTCCCCTCAAATTTTGCTGGATCACATCTTTGCGTTCCAGGATTAAATACCCAGAGTGACAGCTCTTTAATTCCAGACACGAAGGAGAAACTGATCCTGAGCTCACTGAAGCCAGCATCAAACTCCCAGGGACTGCATTAAAAACACTGGGCTAGGCTTATCTTATGGAAGGGACAGATGCTGGTCTTAACTCTCAACACAGCTCTGAATAAGTACATTTCTTCTTTCTCGCACAGAAATCAAAAGAGATTCGGTCCTTGGGTTAGAGACTATATCATATGCTCTCCAGGGGCCACTTAAGTATTTTTTAAAATACTTCAGTATTTAACTGTATAATTTAACTTAGGCTGATACTCGGAAATAAGAGAAATATTGAAAAATATTTTGAATATTTTAGAAAATATTACTGTAAAGGTAAAATAAGAGGAAAAGCTGATTAAGGCTTCAGAATATGGTTTTCATGCTATGCACTTTCACATTTCTCCCAAACACAAATTGCCATTGTGTGAGCTTCAGTTCCAATTGAAGTGGACAATTCTCAATCTTAAGTCTGCAAGAGGTTCCAGCAGCAGAAGTTAACTAGCAGTTGACATCAACCTTCCTCTTCCTACACTGCCAATGACAGGCACCTTTCACTGCTACACAACAAAGCAATTGCACCTTCAGAAATTATCCCTTATTAAAAATGCTTCAAGTCATAGTGTCCTGTGGATCGAGGATTCAGCTACTAATGCTTTTGTCCTAAGACGAAGCAGAGCAATCTGTAAGTGCAGAACAATTCAGAAGAGGAAAGCACTGTATTTAAGGCTGAATGGTTTGCCTGTACTGCTGCATGGCTGGTGAGAACTCTTGCTACAGCTACACCCATGATGAAGAAATGACAACATCCCTATTTCACATCAGTTTTTACCAGCACCCATCAGGTTATTGTTTAATTCAGACAAACGTATAGACTGCCATGTCTTACCTTCACGTGCTTAACATAGATCAATTCACAATGAAAATCTGCCTCCAAAATTGTCCGGATTTCTCCTGACTAACCAACTGGGCTATTCCTAGAAATAATACGGTCACTATTCAGTAGCTTTGAAGAATAAAAATATAAAAACCAGGTCTTTTTGATGCAGCAAAGTTCTTGGCAGTCAGTGCACAGGCAAACTGGTTAGGGCTTGAGGAGTCAATATTCAGTGCTGACCCCAAAGCAACTGCTTTTTTGTGACCAGTTGAATTGCAGCGTCACCGAGAAGCAGCGTTTCCACAAAACTGGAAAAAGTAGTCAGCCAACATCGAAGAAGGAAATCACAGAATCCCAGGCTGGTTTGGGTTGGAAGGGAACTTAAAGACCACCCAGGCCCACCCCCTGCCATGCACAGGGACACCTTCCGCTAGACCAGGTTGCTCCAAGCCTCATCCAGCCTGGCCTTGGACACTGCCAGGGATGGGGCACCCACAGCTTCTCTGGGCAACCTGTCCCAGTGCCCCCCACCCTCTGCGGGAAGAATTCCTTCCTGATGGCCCATCTCAATCTCCCTCTTTCCGTTTAAACCTTGTCCTATCAAAATGGTATGTTATGTTGTAAAAGGCAGTCATTTTACCTTCCTGCAGCCTCATTACTTGGGCCATGGATATCTCAAGCTCTGTGAGTGTCAGCTTTATGACAGCTGGCAGAACTGTTCCTCACAGACCGCTGGCCTAGCAGGATGCTGGAACTGCTAGGGAAGTGCCACACAAACAAAAATCTTGCACAAGGTGCCAGGCTGAACACAGGTCCCTGATGGCTATTGAGGCCAGTGCAAAAAACCACGGACAGTTTTGGTTTGTCGGTGGTTAATTGTACCCACCCGGCTTGTACAGTGATGCAAGGAGGCTGTTGGTTCCATCTTCACAGGATCCTTTACCACGCTGCAAATCTGTCGTCTATGGTCTGCTTAACAGACGGTCAGTCACCCCTAGAGCCTTCCCTGGTATAAACATGTTTTGAGATAGGTTTAAACACATTAGGAGGGGGCACTTTGACCATCACTATTTTATCAGTACTGCAAGTGGCTTACAATCTACCTGTCACTGGAAGAACCTCTCCCATCACCCAACCTCTCGGCAGACACCCTCGCTATTTGTGAGTACTTATTCTTGGCATCTGAAAGCTGCCTGAAACGTGGGACAGGATTCATCTCACTGTAACTGGAGTACCACTCCGCTGAGTCCTGAGCCACTGGCATTTGCTGAAATGGCTGTGGGCTTAGAAACGTCGTCAAATGCCAGTTCCCAGGATGCGGTCAATAAGTTATTTAGAGCATCTTTTCAGAACCCAGTCCTACGTTTCATCCCCAGCCCACGCAAGGTTGGCACCACACAGTTCATAAAGAGCATGGCCTTTTGTGGAATTTACTCCCAATATTCATCAGAGGAAGAAACTTCAGCATTTCAGATATATTTTTAGGGGCTGACATTTGACTTCAGCTTCCTCCAGGCCTGTCCCCCTGCCCTTTTGATGAATCACAAGTTATTTGTACTGTAATGGGCTCCCTATAGTTTAAGTTTTGTCATTTAATTCTACCCAAAACTTTCTATAACTGTGAAGGATCAGAAAGATACGCAAGGATATGCATCGACTATAACAGATCCTACAAAGTACATCACCTTGACAGTTTATTTCTCTCTCCTGTTTCGTTATTTGGCGCACCAAGACTGAATATCACCTGGGCAGTGCTGTCCAAGTTCACTCCAGCTATCTTTCTAGCTGGCAGTTGCCATCAAATACTGTCCTTGCTTTTCCTACTTAACGTGTGGCCCGTCTCATTTTTACAGTTCAGCTAGACTCCTTTGATGGCAGAGCTGTCAATCACATGCCTCCTTGCCTATGCAGCCTCATCAGGCTCAGAAAACCAATATTTTTCTTTCCTTCAGCCTAAGTCTAGAGTTTTGCCTTCCACAAGTCTTGTTACAAAGCAGTTACCTCAACTCCTGAATTAATACTGAATATAATTAACAAATCATGTACAAGAGTAATGTAGAATAGAATAAAATAGAATATAGTTTTTGTCCCCCAAACCAGATTTCTCCTAACTACTGAAGACCTTTCCTGGATCCATTTATTGGAACTGGTGAATTCTCACTATTCCTCCTCCTTGCAGATCTTGCCTGTGATTTTGTAAGCCGAAAGATCAGTGAATGAGGTCTTGCACTCAGGGAACTGAGTACCCTTCAGCAGGGTGTTTTTATTCCCTACTTAATCTTATTTCCCGTAGGAATTTCTCCTTTGCAACTCATGCACTCCCCGTCACCACAGCCTTTTGCTTGTTTAGAATCTGTGCTTGACCAGGTTGCCAAGCTAATGCTCTTTTCTAGGCAGACTTGCACATACAGAGTTACACTAAACCTTCTAGTTTCATGTCCCAGCCACCAAACCATCATTTATGGGTTCTGCTTGTACTGAGTGCCTTTCCAAACGTCTATCTGCTGATTCTGGGCCTTTCCAGCCTTTTATTAAAAAAAAAAAAAAAAAAATAGACAGCAATTGTTTAACTATTATTCCTTTTTTTGGCATAATTTTTGGCTGATCAACCTTTCAAAGAATTTTCATGACCTTTCATCTAATTTCTTTATGAGGGTCAATAAGATACAAGAAACACCATTTTTTCTCTCATATCATTTGATCCAGACTTCATTTCTATGTGAACCTTCAGTAGTAAGAAGCTAAAACCTTAATCATCCTGTGACAGGCTGCACTTTTGTCTGTACCACTTCACATTCAGGCAGTCTTTAGAGTTAAGTCATTGTTACAGACACAAGAAAATGTCACGTTTTCTTTTTTCTATCAATAAACAAGGAACTTTATTAGTTACCTCTCCTCATGAAGTCTCTGTTACAGTTTCAAAGAAATAGTTCATGCAGATATTGGACATAATGTCTATTCAATCGTTGCGCCTGACCAGAACAAAGACGGTTCTTTTTCTGGCTTGTGAAAAACGTGGCTTGCATTGTTTCTGCTGCCGATGACCCTATCCAAGGGGAATGTCTGCTCCTCCGTCAAAGAATAAAAACGCTCAAGCAAGCTAAGGCACAAATAAGCAGGACTTTTGTGCAGGAAAATGTGCCTTTGCCATTCTAGAGAGATTCCTTTGTAATGCTGAGAAATAATTTGGGACAAACTTGTATTAAAAAATATTCTGCTCAGATTTTAGGCTGAACGCAGAATGATCGGCACAGAACTCCAGGAATTGAGCGTTCTGTGGATGCTGATGCAACGCAGACATGAGGCAAAAGCTACAATTGCAAGGTGTATGTGAACCTCAGCTACGAAGTTTGAGCCCCAGAACAAGCAGGAGTGTTACAATTCCTGTTCTCACACTCCTGCTTCAGCAGGAAGGAAATCCCTCCACCATGTCACTTTTATCCTAAAGAACAAGAAATACCAAGCATTTCTCTTTTTTCCAACCAACCTGTGAGAAACCAGAACAAGTCGCTCGCGACCTGAGAGCATGCACTGGAAAAATATCCACAGATAATGTCATTCACGTGTAATCTGAAGCTAGCAGCACATTGCAGGATTAGTCTAACGCAGAAGGCGGCTCTATCCAAAGTCAGTTAAGGATAAAATTTAACAGACAAAGAAAAAACATTAAAAGAGAAAGTAATCTTATTCTGCATTTAATTTGCCGTGCTCTATAGCTGGCTGCTTACCACAGTCTTATATTTTCCTCTTTCTCTCTCTGTGATTTAACTTCCACATGATCTTAAACAGCAGGGACTGGGCTACGAAACAAAAAATATAATTGGTACAAGTTATTTTTGGAGGCTCAAATGTTTGGCCAAATCTTAGCAGCATAAAATTCAAGACACATGACTCAGAAGTCGATCCGATCAGCCCACGGCATTAGACTTCAGCGTCATTAATTAAATCAGGTTCTTACAACAAAAAAAAAAAAGGTACTTACGGGTATGGGGCTTAATTTCGTTTTAATTCGACAAAGGTGTAATTGGTTTAGGGACTGGAAAATATGACAAAGCAGACTATACGTGTTGGTTTGTTCCTGTTTTCCAAAACAATGTTAAACTGGAAAGAATAAGTGAGAAAGAGTTAAGCAAGAGGGTGATCAGATTTGTTTATTAATTTACTTTTAGAAGGATTAGAGAAACAGCTGTTTGAGGACTCCAAAGGTTTCCTACAACTGCATGTCTAAATGAATGAAAAGACTAAAAACATATCAACAAAGCACTTGTGTAGCTGACTGAACAAGCAACCCATTGAATTTAAATTATAGTTGCACTGAATTTACTATTAATTGTCATTTTGGATTGTTCTTTCCATCTAGTCCAGTAGCATTTCTCAAGCACATGCGACCCGTACCGAAGGCCTCAGAAGAAACCACTTAAACTCTGTCTGAGGCAACACCGGAACCCTTTATTCCTGCCCTCAATACACACACATACAGCTCCTTTCTCCTGTATTAACAAAGAAGAAAACTCATTCCATTTTAGTCTTCCCTGGACATGAATATTTCACCAAGTCCTCTCTCAGTCACCTTAGTTCCACAATAAACAAAACCCCTACGCCACTACCATATTCCTTCGACTCCTCCTTAAAAAGAGGAGCCAAATATTTCATTATTCATCATGTTTTACAATAGAGCATTTTCTTGTCAGAGTACCTTCTCCAAAATGCAGTAACTCACACAATGTCAGTAAACCAGTATTCCACCGTTAAGAAAGGTTAGTTGTTTGTAGTCAGCTCCTTTCATGACACTCAAGCCAACCAAGACCTTAAAATACCAGAAGTTGGACCAAATATCTTTAAAATACATACCTGACAGGTGCTGCTGAACTTGCTGCAATAAACGGAGCAATTTCACAGTCTTTGCCAAACCCAGGGTTAAGATGTTATTCCATAAAAAATAGAGACTCAGTAAAAAAGTGCATCTTTTTAACCTAGGTCTTGGGAAAGACGATATCCTTTTGTTCACAGTTGCTTTCTGCCTTTATGATTTAAAAGATTCCCATCCTGAACACCGACAAATAACGTACATGGCTTTGTAAAACCAATTCTCTCCTTGCTATAGGCTGTTTCAGACTGATATTTCAGCTTGCTTTTGCCACTGTTTAGCACGGGAGCCTTCTGAATTTATAAAAAGGAGTTTATAAAAATGACACATTAATCACGTATCCAGTCTGATGTAAATTTTGGTCACTGGATCAGTAAGGTTGGAAAAAGTCCAACCATCAACCCAACACTACCGTACCCACTAGGCCATGTCCTCAAGCACCATGGCCTTCTGAAATTGAGACAAATATTTTTTCAGTGATTTAAAATAAAAGAGAAAACACCTATTCTCATTTCACTCATTTACAAAATGAAAACTTCTCATTTCCAACAAAGGAAAAGGACAGTGCTAGCCTGGAGCTTCTGGGTCTGACTCTGACACCTAGAAAAATGCAATGCATTCTCTGAGAGGGCAGCCAGGCCAGCATGTTTTTAGTCTACACCCAGTCAGATAATTAAAAAAAGGTTCATTTTGAAATCTCATCTGTGCTCGTAAAGGACATTCAAGCTGGTCTACCTCCCAGGCACCAATCTGACAAATCGATTGTTTTTAAAAGAGAATTATAGATCGCGATGGACTATTGTAGTGTACTATGTGCAGGAACCACGCCCTAGCCAAAACTGCTACTGACCATACCCCTCTTTCTTGCAGTAAATGCTTCAACTACTGACTCTTCCCTTTTCAGCTTATAGGCAATGTTCTTCCAGAAGCTCTCACGACTTTCACCAGGGCACAGGCAGGCTTAAGACCAGCTTCAAGTATATTCTTCAAATTCCCCTAGTGCCTTTGTTCCTCACTCTAATTTTATAGCTGCCCCCAACTGGTCGAAACTGGGCACATATACATCACCCCTCATTGCAGCAAGCAGGTAGGATCTTCATCCTTTTATAGCTACCAGTCTGCAGCCACCCCAGCACCCCTGCCACGCACACAGCAGAACTGCAAGCAAAAGACATCGTGGCACGCGGTCCCAGCACTCATAGAATCACAGGATGGTTTGGGTTGGAAGGGACCTTAAAGACCACCCAGTCCCACCCCCTGCCATGGGCAGGGACACCCTCCACTAGCCCAGGTTGCTCCAAGCCTCATCCAGCCTGGCCTTGGACACTCCCAGGGATGGGGCACCCACAGCTTCTCTGGGCACCCTGTCCCAGTGCTCCCCACCCTCTCTGGGAAGAATTCCTTCCTGATGGCCCATCTCAATCTCCCCTCTTTTGGTTTAAAGCCCATTCTTGAGGATATTACCCTTGCACTGTTTCTCAGCCTTCGTTTTGTATTTTCTCTCATTTCTTCTCAGCTTTCCTCTCGTCCCCACAGCTACACTCACCACATACTGTCAAAAGCTGTAAACAAAGATGAAAGGGTCAGGCAAACACAGTCACGTACCGAAACAATCTTTTATTTTCACATCAAAACAACTTCTATTTTAATTACTTCTTTGAAAAGGTAATGAGTTTAGAATGTCCTTTGCCTCTTACATATAGCCCAAGTCTGAATGTTTTTGCTATTACAGACGTTTTCATGGAACACATGAAAGAGTTTTCTCTCTTAATCCCCCGCCTGAGGAAAGTATGAGAATCTGGTGTTAGTGCAAGGAACGCGAAGTCCACTGTGAGCAACAGCAAGGACTAAAATCGATGCACAGATGCCTGAAGTTTGGCTTAGTAAGTGCACATTGAAGCCAGGATGGTTGACTACGACAAGTGCCAAGGCCCGCTAAAGCTTTAAGTAAAAATAAGATCCATTTGGAATTCAGCTCACATTAGTTATTTCATTAACCATCCAATTTTGACATACCCATTGTAAGGAATGTATCAACAGAGGTGTGACCTTTTTTGGTGAAATGCAGGATGAAGTGAGCTAACAAAGTGCAAAATACATGAAAGGCGATGCATAAACATTAGTTAAATCCACTTCAAATCCTCCTACCAGGCAAGCATAGATTATAGTCATCACTGTTCATAGTGATGATTGATTCAGCACTGCATTTCGGAAGATACTATACAAATTGATTAGGGGTGACAAAATCCATCTCAATATTTCAATCGTTAACAATTTACAGTATAAAAATTCACACCTGTTACCACAAATATTCCTTCAGCTCTTTAATTAATCCAAACCTGGGTGATGCAGGGCACATGATTTAATGTGCGATTTAACCTAACAAATTCCTATCAAAATTCTCCAGCAAATTTCCTGTTTTCACAAGAGGTACAGAAGCAGGTCATAGAATCACAGAATGGTTTGGGTTGGAAGGGACCTTAAAGACCATCCAGTTCCAACCCCCTGCCATGGGCAGGGACACCCTCCACTAGACCAGGGTGCTCCCAGCCTCATCCAGCCTGGCCTTGGACACTGCCAGGGATGGGGCACCCACAGCTTCTCTGGGCAACCTGTCCCAGTGCTCCCCACCCTCTCTGGGAAGAATTCCTTCCTGATGTCCCATCTCAATCTCCCTCTTCCAGTTTAAACTCGTAACCTCCTGTCCTGTCACTACCCGCCCTTGTAAAAAGCCCCCCCAGGCACTGGAAGGGGCTCTAAGGTCTCCCCAGAACCTTTTCTTCTTTTGTCTGGATCAGACAACTCTGTTGTCTAAAGAACTATGGAAAAAATAATGATCTCATGTTTTCTTGTAAGAACATGCCCTTTATAACACATTCCATCTTTGATATGCTGATAGCACACGTGGTCATAGAGATTAACTTCTGATTTTAGGACATGCTAATTCCACGAGGATCAGGGAAACCAAAAGGTTTCCCGTTTGCAAGGAGCGTTCTCAAACGAGCTCTGCACCACCTCCGTTAAATATACTGATGTATCTATCATCTACAAGTCAGGCAATAGCACTTTTGAACTCCAGAATTAGATTCCGTTTTTTTGCAAAGTTTTGAAACCTGAAATCAAATATTCTTCAGGAGTTAAAAAATAAGTGTTAAAATAATTGCTCTCATTAAGTACAAACATCATGCTAGGATAGGAAACACCTTCAGCAATTGGTTACATTATCTATACGGACAATGGAAGGCAAATATTGTAACGCTTCAGGTCCTGTTAAAAATCTAGTTTATCATTAACCGCTTGTTCGATGAGCCTTGGTTTTGACACAAAAAGAATCTGCTTTCCCCCGAAAAATCCCAATTAAAAAAAAAAAACCTGCCAAAGTAAAAATATTCCACTTAGAAAACTAAAACCATTTTCACTACAAACAAAATTATCCATGGCAAAAGAAGCTCAATCACTTTTTGAGCAGACGCACTAGTAACACAGACAGGACCACCAAGGTTAACTCTAAAAGCACATGTGGGTAAGCTAAATTTGCACTTTCCAACATCTCGCCTGCTTCCCTACTACAGCTCCCGTGGTCTCGGATACTCATTCTATTACTCCTGACCGTCGAGCACCATCATGTCGATGCTATGGAGGTTTTTCAATGTGCTTGTCTTCTGTCATGATTTCATGCTGGTTTTTTGACAAAGTGTTCTCTCGCCAAGCTACGCCCTACAAGACCTCTCTAGTGTTCCAGCAGGCAAAATTTAATCCTACGCTAGTGACACAAAGAAATGTCACTATTTTAAAGTTAACTAAGCTTTGGTTTGTAGCTTTCAGTAATATTTGTCCCCCTGGAAAGACAAGATTCCAAATTCCCTACAGTTCTTCTAGGCATAGAAAGGGCCAAGAAAACAATCCAATTGTAATTTTATGAAAATAACTGTGGTTCTCGACTCACACATACTCCTAATGATAATATCTGAACTTAAACACTCTGTTATTTACTTCAGGCAATAAAAAAGCAGCCTCAGGATAGACGATTCATTATTAGCATTAATAGGCAATTCTGCATTCACCATTGCTATTAATACCTGATTTTTTCAACACTGGGAAGTACGTTCACAATTAACTCTCTGATTTCATTGAGCTTCATGACACATTCAACATGACCTGAGAACAAGACCTCCTCCTGCTGTACCTCACAGTGTGTTCAATGACTACCGTGTAGTCCATTATCTTGTGCGGTATCTATGCAATGTGTGGGTACAGAAGAGTGTGTGCTGTACTGTACAGTACCACAACATTTCTGTACAGCGATTCTGAAACCGAGGTATATAGACACACGCATCCAAGTAAACGCTAAGGCTGAGATTTTGCAGTACCATCAGCTGCTGCAAATTAACATTCATAATATCTACTATGTCTCCCAGAGTCACTCATATTGATGGCTCACCTGAGCTTCAGAACACTAAAGAAGCTCCTCTGCCACAGCATCTGCAAAATGACAATATGATGTGTACGGTACCTCTCCAGTCCATAAGCTTCAGTCTTGATTGGCCTGAGAACACTCCCAGTCCAAGATACTCTATGAACAGAGCTGTACGACACCTCAAAGCACAAGCTGATGTCAGAAGAAAACTTGTATTTTCAAATAGTATTTTAAAGTGTTTTCCTATTAAGTACATAGCTTTTATGGAGGTTGGAATTAACGTTTGATACATGCAACTAGCACATCATACAGTAAAACAAGAGAAAACAGAATGATGCTTTAATGCAAACAAAAAAATAGATCTTTAACCAGGCGACCGTTTCAGGCTGTATTTATCTTTTGAGGAACATCATTCCTTCACATCCAAAGCCACAAACATAAAAAAAAAGAAAATAAACAGGCAACATTTTCCTTCTATTCTCCCTCCTACCCACCACCCTACCCATCTGGTAGACTGCATGACTTCAGATAACGTATTCTGACCACCGCCTAGCACCAACCTGCTTCCAGATCCAACATCACTTTGGATTAACTGTACCTATTGTATATTCCATCTCCTCCACCCTCACCCATGTTCAACACAGATACTCAGACCTAGAGCCCTCGCTTTTGAAGGTCATTTGGGAATCCATGCTGGACCTGGAACAGAGGAGAAGTCTTTCTGACTCGCCCGTGTACCTTCGTGCCCAGAGCTGCTCTCCTGCATTCACTGTTCGAGGCTTCAGAGAGAGCGTTTCAAACTTCACGTAGGTCTCTTTTGCAAGGTCAGCTTCCTTCGCAGTTTTTGGTTTCACGTGAAGTTTTAGAACTTTGTAGAGTAAGAAAAATATCAAAGGTAAAACAACTACACACGCTGCACTGCTAGCCAAGATCAGAATAGAAAACTGAGAGCTGCTTTCATCACTTAACCGGTCAGTGGAGAAAATAATGCACTGCTCTTTGGTAGGTGGCACTCCTTTGGGCGAGACACACGCCATATATTGAGTACTAGGTTGCAAACCATCAATTGTGACTTTGTTTTTGCTAGAATCAGTGCTCAGAGGCAACATCTCTTTCTCGCCGTACTTGGAGTATAAGACGGTCACCGCAGAGTTGCTCGTGGCGTTGACGGTTTTCCAAGTTAAGGTCACTCTTTCCTCAGTTTCACTGATCACTCTTAGGTTCTTCACAGTAACGTTCTGCTCAGCCACACCAGCTGTATTCAACGTAGCCTCCTCCTCCTTCCTGCTTACCTCCCCAGTTTGCTTTTTGTCTCCAGTTGCCACTGCCTTTGGATTTTTCTTTCCATCGAACACGGGCCTGGATTGCTTCTTGTCAGTAGACCCGATGGTCGTTGACCGCTCAGTGCTAAGCAGTGCTGTAGTGGTGGGGCTGGTGGGAAGAGGTGTGGTCGTCCTCTCCGGTGCCTGCCTGGATCCCTCCCGAGTGGTGTTCTGTCTCTCTGCCTCTTGCTTCCTGCTATACTTCTGCGGTGACACGGTTGTAGTAACGACACCAACCACCGTGACAGTAACAGCAGCTTCGGACATTCCTGCTAAGTTCTTGGCTTTACATCTGTATTCTCCCGCATCCTTGTATGAAATCCCTGTCAAGCTTATTATGGACCATCGGACACCCTCTCCAGGTGTTTCTTGAATTACTACAGGAAAACGCAAAGAGTAAAACATTATAAAAGGGAGCTGAAGAGAATGTAACATCATTAGAACACTTGGGTTGGAACTGGATGGTCTTTAAGGTCCCTTCCAACCCAAACCATCCTATGATTCTATCATACTTAAGATTCCCTTAAGTTATTTCTGCCAGAAGGAATCACAGGTATTAAACATTTAAAAAATTGAAAATAAAAATACAAACAAACAAAAAAATCAAACAAAATAAAAACACCCAACCCCCACACACAAACTGTGGAACCTCCTGCCAGACTATATTATTGCAGAAAAGTGCTCAGTTTGGGTGAAAATGGAATCACAATATAATTTGCAGTTTCACTAGATCAAAC
Organism: Rhynochetos jubatus; assembly: GCA_027574665.1. Classification (NCBI taxonomy): domain Eukaryota; kingdom Metazoa; phylum Chordata; class Aves; order Eurypygiformes; family Rhynochetidae; genus Rhynochetos; species Rhynochetos jubatus. The sequence continues at coordinate 76,919,547 of CM050651.1, forward strand.
AAAAGCACACAGAGAGAAATCAAATGTCTCGAAGCTGCTAAGGGACTAGGGCACACAAGTCTCGCTGACTTCAAGTGACATTGAACATACGAGCCATTGAAAACATTTTTGGGAAACTACCTTTGTCTTAAGATATTTCAGTACGTTGGAGTGTTACCTCCTTCAGAGCTACGACTTAAGGTAACTGCTAACCCCTGGGCATTAGCAAGAAACGTTTTTTTTTATTTAAGTTAACATTAAATACATTAAACATCTATCATAAAAGCTAGAATGACAACCGCTTCACCATTCAAGATGGGCATTGCAAATAGACAACAAACATTGGCAAATAACAAAGAAAACGTGATTTTGGAAAATCCTGTGTTTACAATGCTGAGTTTTAAGTGGCTCAGCTATGACCTCTCCAGCTTTTTTATCATGAACATGTTGAATCAAAATGGAAATTCCAATAATAAATTTTCCTTTCTGCTTTTCAGCTTCTGAGGTAGGGCTCAATTACCCCAACCTTCATTTTCCTTTATCCTTCCCCTAGTTCATCCATCTCCCCGCTCCCCATACTTAGTCCCTATTACAGACCACATCCAGAATCACAACGGTCTGTTGGACCTGTCCAGACCAACATCTAGACAAAGAATCTCCTAACAGCTGTTGCACGGACACAACTGCCAGCTTGGTGCAATACCTGGTCCGTTATTACTCATTATTATAACGATCTCAAAGCACAAGCAACCCCAACATGTCAGGCTTTCCCATTCCCTATAAAAGAGCAATTATACCTGTATAGTTCACCGGAATATTGTCTGACCTAGTCCAAGTAAGCTGCGGTGTTGGGTACCCAGTCGCGTCGCAGCGCAGCAGAACGTTGCTTCCCAGCGGGGAAGTGATTTTTGTCGCCGATGTCATCACGGATGGTTTGAGACACTGTTCTAACTCGGCTCTCTGGAACAAGATTCCTGCCAGGCTCTCAGGTCCACTACATGAAACCAATGGATCAAGCAGTACAACTGAGTTGTCCACAATCTTGGAAAATTCGATCAGCTTTGAAATGCGACAGTCACAGAACCATGGGTTGTCCTGCAAACCTGAAGCAGGCAAGGAAGAGGAGGGGAAAAAAAACAATAACAAAATGTTGTCAGGCAATATATGGATATTGTGATTATGGTCTGATGCAGGACTACCACCAAGCACTATTAAGGAGAACCGTGGACCTACTCTGAGTTAATCTCCCTTTCAATTTGTCTTTTTTGTTTTTCAGAGGTGAGAAAGGACAGTATGAATAACAATAAACTAAACTACTTCTTCACAGCAGTTTACAGGAGCTGGCACTACTTTTGCTTATTTTTGCTATTTATCTTCAGCCCTGAGGAGAAGGACCTGGGGGTGCTGGTGGACAAAAAGCTGGACATGAGCCGGCCGTGTGCGCTGGCAGCCCAGAAAGCCAACCCGATCCTGGGCTGGATTAGGAGAAGTGTGGCCAGCAGGGTGAGGGAGGGGATTCTCCCCCTCTGCTCTGCTCTGGGGAGACCCCACCTGGGGTTCTGTGTCCAGCTCTGAGGGCACCAGCATAAGAAGGATATTGACTGGTTGGAGCGAGTTCAGAGGAGGCCATGAAGATGCTCCGAGGGCTGGAGCCCCTCTGCTGTGAAGAAAGGCTGAGAACTGGGCTTGTTCAGCCTGGAGAAGGCTCCAGGGAGACCTTATTGCACCTTCCAGCACCTGAAAGGGGCCTAACAAGAAAGCTGGGGGGGACTTTTTACAGGACAAGGGGTAACAGGTTTAAACTGAAAGAGGGAGATTGAGATTGGACATCAGGAAGAAATTCTTCCCAGAGAGGGTGGGGGGCACTGGGACAGGTTGCCCAGAGCAGCAGCTGTGGGTGCCCCATCCCTGGCAGTGTCCAAGGCCAGGCTGGATGAGGCCTGGAGCAACCTGGGCTAGTGGAGGGTGTCCCTGCCCATGGCAGGGGGTGACACTGGGCGGGCTTTGAGGTCCCTTCCAACCCAAACCATTCTATGATTCTATGATCTAGGAAAAAACACTTTGAAAAGATGTCAAGACTGATGATAATTTTCACCTGCCTGTGCCTCCTGGAAAAATAGCGTTTCAGGGCTATTCCAGCCTGTCACTCTCCTCTGCTCTCAGTCCTTGTTCAATTTGATCTTCCCAGACCCTTTTTTCAATGCTTACAGAGAACATGATGATTTAAGGGTTTAGAGCTTACACCAACATCTCTGCCCCTTGAAAAAAGGATAAAGGCTAAGGAGACAAAGCTTTAGGCCAATAAAATTCTTATCTGCTCTTAACTACTCCAATATTCTTAGAAATCTGGCTTCAATTTAGGACAATCTCTGAAACATATTCAAAAAGAACAGTAGAAGAAAAGAAAATGGGAAGGACCCTGAAAATAGGTGATGGCTCCAATATTTTTATGATGGCACGTAAGAACGCTATCCCTCCTCTTCTGTTAGAGGCTATAACACCTGCTTCTTGATTCCAAAGTCTTTGAAGTAGAGGCTTCTCCCTCTTGGTGAACTTATTGTAGTGAAATAGAATGGTCATTTCTGAGGAATATTAGTCTAAATCCTCAGCTGGTATCGATTCCTCCACTACACTGACCTTCACAGAGCAACAGCGGCTTCACCGCGTAAAACAGCAGGCAGCAGATCAGCCATGAGTTCAAATATTTTCTCACTTGACTTCATACTTTTGAGCATACCTTTTTTTTAACATTAAGGATAAACAGAACTTACAGTCTGAGTTAAAGGATGGTATGTAAAAACCCCTTGCTGCTGAATTTGCTGAGTAGTGCAACAGACAAGTCACATTAATTAAACCAAAACTAAAAGAAAAGAAAACACCTCAACCCTAAAACACCTGCTAATATTTTTCAGTCTCTATTTTTAGGAATTATCAAAACAGTTAATGGAAAAAAATCTGCTTTTTGTTGCAGAAGAAACCTGTAGCTGAAAGAATACATGAATAATTAGCTACCGGTTCCTTTTATCACCTGACCAAGATTAGGTTATTTAAAGCACAATGGCAGTGATTGGTTAAAACCACAGTAAACCCCAATTAATCCCCGCTCTTTAAAACAAGACTTGACCTGAAGAGATTCCATGACTTTGACATCACAATCCAATTTCACCCCTTCCAGACACAAGAGATTTTACATCTATTCACTACTTACTGCCAGCTGGAGCGGAGAAGGAGAAATGAAGGAAACCATCAGCAACTGCTTTTCTTGGAAAAAACAAACATCTCCAAGATGTAAGAAGCTTTCCTGTGAACTTCACACATATATTCAGAAGCAAAAGAAATGCCATTCGAGTGTTTTTCATATGTCTAGGCACATCAACTATTTGTGCTCATAAACATTCTGCCCAGTCAAGCACATGTATGCAACTATTTGTGCTCATCTTTTCAATTCCGCAAGCTTTGCTCTGTCGTTATAGACAATATTCCCGTAATTAGTATTTTTCGTTCATTCTCACTTGCCTATAAGGGGTCAGTTTTCCTCACTATGCTTAGAAAGAGACTATGTGAGCATTTGAAAATCAAATTCCCCTCAGGTGTAAGAGGGAAGACAGGATCCCCTTGAAACACCTCCTCGACTACTTTGTTCCTCCGTAACAAACGCTGCTAACCCCCAGCACGGCTGCTGTGCTATCCGGAGGACGGGAGCACGGGGCAGCTCAGCTGCACACAGGCAGCAGGGCAGCGACTCTGCGTCCACTGCGTTAATCAGGACAGATTTGCAGCGTCAGTGGGGCTCCCATCCCACACGCCAGGCAGCAGATTCTCCCGTACGTACAACGCTACTGAAAATCTCTCTTCTGTGACCATTCCGCATCCTACAAGCTTGACTGCAGGAAAGGACGGGGTTCATTACTGCTTCTCATACTACCAGCAGCACTCAAAGGTCTTTCAAATAGAATCATTTAGGTTGGAAAAGATCTTTAAAATCATTCAGTCCAAGCGTAAACCCCACTCTGACAAGCCCACCACATGTCCCTAAGCGCCACATCTATGTGTCTATTAAACACTTCTTGGGACAGGGACTCAACCACTTCCCTGGACAGCCCGTCCCAGTGCCTGACAGCCTATTCAGTGAAGAAATTTTTCATAATATATAGAATCACAGAGCAGTTTGGGTTGGAAGGGACCTTAAAGATCATCTAGTTCCAACTCCCCTGCCATGGGCAGGGACACCCTCCACTAGACCAGGTTGCTCCAAGCCTCATCCAGCCTGGCCTTGGACACTGCCAGGGATGGGGCACCCACAGCTTCTCTGGGCAACCTGTTCCAGTGCCCCCCACCCTCCCCAGGAATAATGGTACATAAATATGAAGAACAACAAATATGAATTATAAATATGAAGGACCATGTATAAATACATGTCTTCCACATTCTCCTGATGTCCCAAGGATGACCCAAAGTTGTTACAGTAAGTATCAGAAACTGACAAAACAGAAGGAATGATGAAGCAAAGATGGATAGTCCTTAGATTGGACGGTTGTTTAGTCCGTTCTGGGACACCGGTTTGACCATCTCAGGTTATTCTGAAGGCCTGTTTTCAGCTTCAGAAGAAAGCAGTAGTCCCAAAAGGCTGCTTCTGTGCTTTAGTGGAAAGAAGGAGTTATTTCAGTTGGTCACCTCACCTCCCCCATCCATCAGGCTTCCTAATGGAACTGGCTAAAGAAGCAGGACTTCTATAAATTCATAGACTATATACAGCTACAGGAGCTTCCTCTTTGCCTCCATGGCTCATTCCTTCTATTTATCACTGCCTTCCCAATATTTGACAGTATTCACATTATTTTTAGTAAACTGGCACAGCCACTGTAAGGCATCAACTCAGAGGAATTCCCAGAATGAAAAGCTGAAAACTCTATTGAGTTGGAAGCGAGGATAAACCACTGAATTTGATTATACTTCAGTTAGCTATTGAACAGAAATGGGAACGTAAACCTAGTTTCCGAACGACAAAGGGCATTCTGAAATTTAACAGCTTGTGTTTACAAGATGGTAAAAGTGAGAACAAACACATAAAAGAATAAAGAAAAGGTTAAAAAAAAAATTAAGAAACTTGAAAAAATGGGAAGCTTTAATATAGGAATGAGATGGATTTCCCTCAGGAAAATAATTTCCTAAGAGAAAATAAAAACAGTAAGTCTCCAACGGTATGTGTACCTCATGGAACACCAAGCCCTTACAAACCCTCGATTCTTTTGCAGAAATATTAGGGCAGCTTGTTGACCAGAGGAAGAAATACTAACCAAGGCAAAACAAACGTTGATAAATATCTCTGCATTGAAACAGACAAATGCAGTGTATTTTACCATTAAATTTGGATTATAAATTGCTCTAAAAACGTTTCTTTACCCGAGATTTAGCATATTTTAAATTTACTCTCACATATTTATGTGTAGGCTTGGGTGTACAATGGCAAATGTATGTGTAAGTGTGTCTATGCACACACATTTCTGCAGCCTTCTCAGTAAGCAGGGTTTCCTCCTGCTGTGTCAATATGGACTTTAGCATTTGAAATAGCTACAAGCAAAATTTCCTTGGTAAATCAGTAACCTGCCGCAGCCCACACCTCGTACAACATACTGCTTTTCAGTGGCAGTACATGAAATACCCAACTTTTGGGCCGATGGAGATACTCACCACAGCTTGGGTCAACCTACCCGAGGCTCCCTTTCAACTGAAGCTACAAAACTTTTGATCCATGGTTCTAAACAGCAAAGCCCACTTCCCACACTGTGTCCCAGTGTTTCCACACACAGGGATTGCTAGGGCATAGTTCGAGGAAAAGCAGCATCTACCCAACGGCCCAGCATAAACGTTCTACTGGAGGGTGTCCCTGCCCATGGCAGGGGGTTGAAACTGGATGGTCTTTAAGGCCCCTTCCAACCCAAACCATCCTGTGATTCTGTGATAACGGTTGGGAGCCTGACAGACCTGCCGCATTTCACATTTTTGGCACCTCTGCATTCAACAGAAGCAGGATCTCAAATCCTGGATTCCTCGGTTATTCTCAGTGACTCACTAGATGTAATTTTCCATATGGAAAACGCTACTGACATCATTCACACCATAACAGCAGCCAACGCTGGAACCTAGCTGTGATTTGGATCAAAGTATCAGACTATCTCTCCAGAGGTAACCAAGAGAAGGCCACAAGAACTCCCACACTGATCCCTCAATCATTTCCACTGCTTAATCAGCTCATTCCCCAGCTTTGTTTTGAGCTGTTCCAAGGGGCACTCTCCACGATAAAGCCAAGCATGGCTCCAGGAACCGTTCACCCTACAGGGATTGCTCACTGGAAGGCTTGTGGATGAGACCACACCAAGAATGGCTCTCTCTACCCTGTTTTTGCCCTTCAGTATAAGTGCAACAGGCTTTGCACCTCCAAACTACCCTGTATGCCTATCAGCCCATCGGGCAGACAACATTCCCCTGCTACTTTATATTGAGAAAGCACAATTCCATGGGCTGCAATGCAAATCTCAAGTTACTTCAGGCAGTTTGACCTGAAGAAAACCCCCCACCCACCCACCCAGTTACATTTGAGTCACTGCATCATCCTGTAGAGCCCACAGAAAACCCAGGGACAAAGTGTGGAACAGCCAGCTTTAAAAAGAGCTGGCCCCAAACTATGTGGATGAGAGCCAGAGGGAGCCCCTTGGCCATAGGGCCAGGAATCATTCCCTGGCCCTCCTTCATTTAACATCCCTGGCCCTCCTTCATTTAACACAGTGTCCACACAGAGGAACATCATACAGTGGGAAGTGATAAAAACAACCACACCCCGAAATACAGAGATCATGAATGGGAATAAGGAGATGCTAACCTGCCAGTCCCCTGGCAAAAGCAGTACGTGTCTCCTCCAAGAATCCTTGGAGTAAACATGGGGAGCCTGAACTTTCTCTTACACACAACCTTCTCGATGCTCAGTCAAGTCACTGAAGATAAAACTCTCTCTCGGTGTTAAAAAATACATATGCACAAACATTTGAGACTGGGGCTTTGCTGTTGTTGATCTTGTTAATTAAATACAAGTGACACTCTTTGTTTTGTCAGAACCACGAGAGAAGGCAGTTCAGGCCATAATTGCTTACACCATATAGAATCTGACTGCTGTTTTCCTGGCTAGCAAGACCAGCACTTATTTGCTGTGGGTCCCAGCCCCTACCAGAGCTCTGGCTGGAGTTACCCTCCCCTTTAGGCACATGGGTCAGGCCGAATGCTCCCATGGAGAACAGGGCACATGGGACACTCAAATATCAAAGCGTGCAGTTGTGGCCATCACATTTTAAGAGAAACCTCATTTTTAAAACCCAAAGGAGTCCCAAGAGAACCAGTAATTAGGGTAGGAAATGAAAAAGAAACCTCACAAGCTAGAAGAAGCTGGTGAAAGAAATGGTGTGATCAGTTAAGGTGGCAAACAGTGCAGGAAAATGCATGAAAGGTTACCAGAAGAGATGGTAATTAGTTTTTCTGTATGTCCCACCTCATGGAGGACAAGAGGTAATCAGCTTAGTTTGCAGTAAGGGAGATTGAGGTTACATATTAAGAGAAACTTTCTCACTATCCTGACAGATAAGTACTGGGAGAGGTTAACGGAGAAGGCTCTGGAATGGTCTGGCTGCAGGCTTTGAGAGCAGCACTGATTTAACCAGAATGGTTCAGCTCACCTGGATCTGCGTCCCAGCAAGCCAGAGGCCTTTTCAAAATCATACCTGACCTCTGCAATCCTTCTCTCCACTTCAGAGAAGGAGGACAGTATCTATGGGATATGTTTCTCCTGCCACAGACTCCATCAGTCCTGGGAGACAGGAGGGGTGGGCAGAAGCAATGCCACAGAACAATAGCTCCTGTTGTTCTAAGCCAGCCATCTCCTACGGCTGGAGCACTACCGACATCCCAACCCCTCGGTCATCTTCCTAGCCTGATGGTTTCCATCAGCCTTTCATCCCTGAAAAACAACTGCCTTGCAATAGTCCATCAACAGCAACCTAAGGATGAGCCTCCAGCGGTGAGTATGGGTGGCAGAACTACACCTTTGCAAGCTCCAGTAAGATAAAGCAGACCCTTAGGGGAGATGGAGTAAGATGGTCAAAATAACCATGACATAAAGAGCACGGCACTTTCTAATCTCCAGAGTGAGTTTTTTACTCACTATAGAGTTTCTTCGATACCAAGCGCTGCCTGTCTGCACTGGGATACGCCCATCGGAAGGCTGCGATGGCCATGAAAGAGAATTCAGTTCAGTATTCCCAGCTAACTGAGGTAGAGTTACTCAGCGCAACGGAAGTACTACCTGGCATATTGCATTCTCGGACCCAAACCTATGACTGCACAGAGCATCCCCCAGCCCGCACCAGCAAAGCCGGGGGAAGTGGAGAAGTGTGCGGTTTGGGGTATTTTTGGTGTTGGTTTTTTGTTTGTTTCTTCTGTTTTGGTTTTTTAAGTGGCGAGGGCCACGTAAGACAAGGAAGCCAAATAACCTCTGGGACTCCCACACGAGATCATCAGGAGGATTAAATCTAGCACAGTCAGCTCCTACTTTACTGCCTCCTGGCTGGGGACAAGGAAAGAAGTACTGAGCTGCACTTACTTTTACAGCTTCTCTTTTTTTTTTTTCCTTAATCCTGAATAAAGGAAGATCCTATTAATGCTGGAAACCGACAGTTGCCATGCATGGGCGGAACTCGCCCAGCCTACGCGCATCTATTAAGTTACTTATACACAATTCATCTGAATGGGAGTTTCAGATTGCAGCTTCTGCTCTGAGACAAAGCAGCTGAACAAATGAACACGGAATAGTGGCGGGGTTAGACCGAGAAATTGGAAATACTGGGCAGGACAATGCAGGGCAGATCTTTTGCAGTGGGTGCAGAAGTACTGCAGTAGGGAGAGCCAGCCAGTTTTCCTCCCTTCCACCTGCTACAGTACACTACAAAAACATAATTACCCTAAATACTACAAAAAAGTACTGTGAATTTGCAGGGATTGGATTCCTATTCTCCCTCTCATATTCAATATGTAAATTGGGAAAAACTTCAGGGTAATCAGTTTAGAGCAACGCAAGGTCAACAGGAGTCACGGGGAGAGCAGAGCTGCCCTCTCTGGAGCCACCAACGCTACCCGCAGCGCTGTGTCCCGGGACATGCTTCATAGGAGTATCACCTCTAGCTACTCGTTCAGCTTGTGAGCCACTGGGAGAAAAACCAGTTGCGAATGGACACGCTTGGCGTTGCAACCAGGTGCAGCGATGACGGAAATGTCATCAAAACAGAATGTTTGGAAGTCCTGGGCTTATATGGATACTGAATAGTCCACATGGCCCATATTCTTGTAGACTGGAATCTGGTAGATTTTTAGTCCAGTTGCATAACCCTGAGATAACAACGTACACGGAGGTCACTACCTTCATTCTATAGCTTTCTGTCACCACCACTACCTTCATTTTAGAGTTTTCTGTCACCAACAGAAAATGAGTAATCCCAGAGTGAACCAAAAGACCAACCTGGATAAATTCCTCCTCCCTCTCCTGAATCCCAGGTTGGTGCCCCCTACCTGCTCTCTCCTGCAACATGTAAGTACATTTTAATAAGGAATGAGACAGGCTGTTTAACGTACCCAAAATGACTCTCTGGGTCGCCAGAACGTCTGTGTTCTTGGACAGGACAGCTCCTGAGAAGGGGGGCCAAATGTCCATCAGGTCCGATGGCAGGGTGGTTAGCCTGTTGCTGGATATGTCCACGTAGGTGAGGTTTCTCAGGTACCGGCCAGCATCAGCGGGAATGCTGGTCACTTTATTGTTGTGTAAGTCAAGAGTCCGTAGGTTGGGCATCTCTGCCAGCGATTCCCAAGGGAAAGTCGAGAGCAGATTACCATCCAGCCGTAGCTCATGCAGTTGCTTCAAATTATAGAAACTGCTGATATCGATGTTGGCTACGCAGTTGTACGTTACCCACAGGTATTTGAGATCTACTAGGTAGTAAAAGGCTTCAGTCGGAATCCTTCGTATGACAGTTTTCTCTATACGAAGTTTTACAGTATCCACAGGGACGTTCACGGGGATCTCATACATGTCAGGATCGTTGCAGAGCACAGACCTAGCATCAAGAAAATAAGAGAGAGAGAGACTGGCATTTATCAGAAATCTGTATTTCAAATTTAAATGCAAATTCTATTACTTTCTGCAACGCTGCTAGCGGAGTAGAGAACATCAAATCAAGAACAGCCCTCTGCAGTTCAAAACGGAAAAGGCAAACGTGGAGTTTCTAAAGAGAGAAAGAATACAAAACAGCAATGACACTTCCACATGAAATCTAGATTTGCTTTGTTCTGAAGCATGTACGCACCATCTTCTATCCATCCATCTACTGGCAACTAAGAACAGAAGCCACTGTAGAAGGAATAATACATGCAGGCATCTCAAGGAGAACTGCATGCCACCTCTTTTACTAAAACTCAGAATACTGGATTACTAGTTTCTAATTTTTCTGCATGACGAAGATTCCAAGTATCTGCTCACATTTACCTTTCAGAACAGACTGAAAACTGAAAATGTTCGCATACATGGCTAAAGGAGAGCTTTCTAGCCCTCTTTCTGCTGTCTACATAGAAAATACTGGGGTTTACAGGTGCTAAGAGCTTCCTGCTCCCGTTGATTTCAGTGAAATGGGGTTTCTCAGCATTTTCAAGAAGCAGTATGTTTCAATTTCTTTGGCGTACACTGTTTGCACACCTTAGCTTGACAATCCCGTTCCCCTCAATAAACCCATCTTTAACTTCTCGCCTTTTTCTCTGTATTATTCCTCTAGCTTACCTTCTCCTCGTGCAGCTTTACGCTAGACATGCTGTGACAGTAACAGCGATGACAAACAATACCTCCCAAAATTGATGTGATAATACCCAGACCATCAAATTTCAAATTAACCTCTTTATTACCAAATACTGTATTATTTTCCTGCAGATTAAAAAAAAAAGAAGAAACCAATGTATTTATTTAAACCAGAAACACCTTACAGCAGACAACTAGTTTTTAGAAATACAAAAGGATATTGCAATGGTGGGAAAATCATGGAGCAGAAAGAAATTGCCTGCTGCAAAAACTGAGGATTTAGAGTAGCTATTTGCAAAGAACAAAGCCATAATCGCCATCTGCTCCCATTCAGGAACGCGGCTAGCCATACAGCACCGCTGTAAAATACACCTTTATTTCAGCTACGCTAGAACTAACCTGCGAGGTAAGAGAATGTTATTTCCAATTCCTTCAACCCTTTTCCTTATAAATTGCCTTGTATAACAAATAATAAAACATATACCTTGCTCCAGTGCCATCGCTTCTGCCATGGTAAACGCAAGTGCACTGTGAAGGACAAAACCCGTGCGTTTCCTCAAAAAAGCTCATTAGGAGGTAGAAGTAAATACACAGATACATGGCTTCCTCCCAGCAGAACTGATACAAAAAAAATTGGAAAACCTTATTCCTAGGCACTCATGTGCAGTGTGCTACGAATGTGAACGCAGACATCCATTTAGGAAGAGCAGATTACACCAGATTAGCCGAGATCTGTGGTTGCTTAACCTTCAAACGTATCTTGAGAGGGATCGGTTCAACCTGCTCGGTTTTTATTCTGTCAGAAGACGCTCGGTTTCAAATCATATCCAGCACGTTGCACGGCTATTTTATTATGCAGCTTGCAGGGTTAGTAAGTCATACAATACCTCTTTGCTCCTGCTAAGAGGCAGCGCATTAGTTACTGTCCAAAAAGCAATCCAAGGTTCCTGAAGGAAATCCAGTAGAGCATGAGGATATTGTATGGCACATGCTTTAATACTGAAAATTACAAATTAATAGGAAACCTAGATTCCAGAGCTTTTAAAAAAAAAAAAAAAAAGTAAAAACAGGTTCTTACCCCCAAAAAAAGTATATTTTACATAAGTTACACACTGCAAAGCCGAGCTTCAGATGCATGCATACATAATAACAGAAGATATTTATTCTCAAATCTGAGAATCATCAAACTGCATGTGCCACCGTTCCTAACAGATCTATACACAGTCATCTTTTCCAGCCTGTTAAACCCATTGCTCACATCGCCAAAGGTTGGGGTTTTTTTGAAAATTACACAATAGACCTTTATAACTTAGAAATGAGGAGAAATGACCATACATATTTACACGGTTTTATGTGCCTCACAAGTGTCAAGATTTACAGTGCACTTTGTTTCATTTTCAGGACTTGCTGTGCAGTTATAAGCACTAGCAGCATACTACTAGTAAAAGAAAAATTGTGTTTCCTACAGATTCATTTGGTTGTGGGAGCCAAAACTTTAAAAATGCATAAAATATGCTGAAACTCCTTCAAAATCCTAAAAGCTGATAATGGGGTTTTGTGAGATATTTTGATATCTTAACACATTTGCAAACCCAAACACAAGGACAGGCTGGGTGGAGAATGGATGGAGAGGAGCCCTGAGGAGAAGGACCTGGAGGTGCTGGGGGATGAGAAGCTGAACATGAGCCGGCAGTGTGCGCTGGCAGCCCAGAAAGCCAACCGGATCCTGGGCTGGATCAGAAGTGTGGCCAGCAGGGTGAGGGACGGGATTCTCCCCCTCTGCTCTGCTCTGGGCAGACCCCCCCCTGCAGTTCTGCCTCCAGCTCTGGGGCCCCCAACAGCAGGACACGGAGCTGTTGGAGTGAGTCCAGAGGAGGCCCTGGAGATGCTCTGAGGGCTGGAGCCCCTCTGCCATGGGGACAGGCTGGGGGAGTTGGGGGGTTCAGCCTGGAGAAGGGAAGGCTCCAGGGAGACCTTATTGCAGCCTTCCAGTACCTGAAGGGGGCTACAAGGAAGATGAGGGGGGGGACTTTTTCCAAGGGCCTGTAGCGACAGGACAAGGGGTAATGGGTTTAAATTGAAAGTGGGGAGATTTAGATTGGATATCAGGAAGTTCTTCACAGAGGGGGTGGTGAAGCACTGGAACAGGTTGCCCAGAGAAACTGGGGATGCCCCATCCCTGGCAGTGTCCAAGGCCAGGCTGGATGAGGCTTGGAGCAACCTGGTCTAGTGGAGGGTGTCCCTGCCCATGGCAGGGGGGTTGGAACCAGATGATCTTTAAGGTCCCTTCCAACCCAAACCATTCTGGGATTCTGTGATTCACGGAAACAGAACCTTTCAGGGTGTATCAACATGGACACTTGGTGCAGAAATAGATTCACACAGGGAGAATCCAGAATATTTCAAGTCTGGAAAACTTTCAAGGGAAGTTGAAAGAAAAGTAATTCATTAAAGGAATTGCAGGTGCAAAATCTACTGAGCCTAAGCTTTTCCCGCTTCAGTCCTTCCCTGCCCCTGTGACACCTTGCCCAACCATGTAAGAGTTCATTAGCCTTTTTTGTTCGGGAAAGACATATTGGTCCAATAAACCTTACTCTCAAAAACTAAAGTCCTTGTGGGTTTTGTCTTTTTGTTTTCTTAGCCTGTCTAACAAGATTACTGCGATTAACAGAAAACAGCTGGCTGGGGCAGAGTATTATTATTCCAAAAGATTAATTAACTTTAACCCAGATTTCACTCCTTTCCATGTAACTTATGCAGGCAAACGACATGAGTTCTACGATGTCAGTGCACTTTGGGATACACTCATGGGCAAGGCATTGCTTATCGTTATCTCCTGCCTTGTCTGACACCGCACCATTGCCAGGATTGCCCTCCGAAACCTGCGAAGGACAAGAAAGGGAAAGCAAAACCATCATTAGCCGAGAACCAAAACCAAAGAATAACTGGGTAAGCTGGCCTTAAGCATTACAACCATTTCCAACGTTAGTAAAAACTACTTAATTAAAAAATGGTGTATTTGGAATTCAAAAGGACTGAGCCTTGAAGAGGAATAGCTCAGTTAAGTTCAGTGTTTCTCCTACAACGGGGGTCACAGCAGCTTGTGCTTATCCCAGGACAGGGTACAGCCATGACACAGGTGAACTGACAGAATGGAGAAAAACAGAGACGTTTTTTCATGGGCTCAGCAGGATCAGGTAAGTTCACCCAGGCAGAGATGACGGGCTCTGCTTCCAGGTTGGTGTTAGAGAAAGGAAAGACGCCTCTTTGCAAAACCCAGTTCTCAGTCAGAGGCACTGGCTTGCTTACAGCATTTGATACGCTTGCTCAAAACAGACCAAGCTCAGCTCATTTCCTTTAATGAAAAGCATCAACCCTTCCTAATCGCTCAGAACACGACACATCCCAAATCAAGCAAGGAAATCCACAGAAGTCACCTGTCACTACGCTGCCACACGTTTTGGCTGCAGTCATCGAGACCAGCCTACTGCTGATGGAACCCAAGTTCCGTAATTATTCCCTTTGAGAAACCACAAAGGGACTTTCAAAACCCCCTTAGAAAAGCTTGGGTAACGCATTCTCAACAACCTTTATCGATTCAGTACGTTCTGATGAGGATCAGAACAAATTCTTTCAGACACTGCTGTCCAAAAGGTCACCTCTGGTAAATCAACAGTGGCTTACCCTTCGATCTCTTCCCTAACCAGTTTGTCATACTTTACACATTCTCCTTCTATAGTCAGGAGTTAGATGCTGGTTATAGTACAGTTAGATGCTAAAATCGTGAAGTAGACTGGTACTTACTTTTTGTTTGCGATGACATAAATGCAGGGATTATAGAACGTGGAAGATTTCGCGAAGAGCGGAGCTATGATGGCCATGGCAGGAGAAATTTGCTTTGGGTCTCCAAAGGAAGACCATAAACACACAACAGAATATGGAGACCACGCCACCAAGAACATCACAATCATCACAACAGACATCTGTAAAACAAGAGGAACAGACGCGTAACCAGTATCACCTGAAGACTTCACCACCTCACCTCAAAAGCACACACCCCCACGTGAAGGTAAGAGCTAACCAGAACCAAGTAACACCACGTAAACACGCGCACCTGACACATTCTGACAGGTTATCGTGACATCTGGATTTAATAGCACGGCACGCTGCCGTGTATTTCGGCATGCTGTCATTTCATTACGTACGATCCTCCTCCACGCTCAGCACCGCTGCTGACGTTAAGTCTGTCCCTCCGAAGTTTAAATGGTCACAGAGGACTTCACACATGAATTATGACCACCGTAACAGGTCACTCTGGGATGTTATTACAAGCGATAAATATGAACAGAGAGAAAAAACCAACCCAAACGTTTCGGAAGGCTTAGCTATGGTACAGCTAAACACAAGGACATGTTCTAGGACACAAAGGCTCTGTCCCGATAGTGAAGGAACCAGAAGTGTCTGATTGGCTTCATGAAGCATTGACCGAGTGAGTCCAGAGGAGGCCCCGGAGATGCTCCGAGGGCTGGAGCCCCTCTGCCATGGGGACAGGCTGGGGGAGTTGGGGGGTTCAGCCTGGAGAAGGGAAGGCTCTGGGGAGACCTTAGAGTTGCTTCCAGTGCCTGGGGGGGGGCTACAAGAAACCTGGGGGGGGCTTTTTCCAAGGACAGGGAGTGACAGGACAAGGGGTTACAGGTTTAAATTGAAAGAAGGAGGTTGAGATTGGACAACAGGAAGGAATTCTTCCCGCAGAGGGTGGGGAGGCACTGGGACAGGTTGCCCAGAGAAGCTGTGGGTGCCCCATCCCTGGCAGTGTCCAAGGCCAGGCTGGATGAGGCTTGGAGCAACCTGGGCTATGGAAGGTGTCCCTGCCCATGGCACGGAGTGGGACTGGGTGGGCTTTAAGGTCCCTTCCAACCCAAACCATTCTGTGATTGTATGGTTCTGTGAAGCATGACAGCCACATTCAAGCATCATACTGAGGATATCCGAGCAGTCATGTCTTCTCTGTCTGCCTGTCAGACAGAACCACCTGGGCACATTGGGGCTCACACCCCACAACACACCACAGCTGGAACAGAACAGTGACAAACTGGGGGAACTGGGAGGGAAGGAGGGGAGTAACCAGGACAGATTTTCTGGCTTTTGTCAGGGACATGACCCGGTAATGGATATCTGAAATTAATCAAGAGGACAAACCAAGTCACTAGAGAACCAAACAAAACCACAGGGCTCTTTGTACGTACAGAATTGCTCCTGTTGCTCGCCTACACCCTTATTTCAGCAATAAACAAAATGACAAACAAGAAGTAAACGGCTACTCTGTAGTAGCTGTTCTAGAGCATAACCAATAAACGAGCAGTGACTCCCTCCGTGGAAGACTCCTATTAAATACAAATGCAATACCTGTTGAGAAAGTGTAAAGACAAAACCCTTTTGTTTATAAGCTAGTTCGGTGCGTGGAAAGCTTAGAGGATGTTAATCTGTGAAAAAGCAAGCAGTCCAGTTCTAAAGGAGGATACTGCATAATGTCAAAGCTTCAATCTTATATTTAAAAGGAAAAAAAGGTGAAGAAATAAAACCCAGTACCTTCAACTGCAAAACGGAAAAAAAAAAAAAAAAAAAAGGTATTTCCTTCACAAATTAGTCTAAGTTTATAACTGAATCCTCAGTTTCAAGCATTCTGAAAGTTTTTTTGAAGAGCAAAATGCTCAAATTATTATTTTTAGGTAAAAACACCATTTTTCAGAGTTTGGCAAATGAGAAAGTTTTCCAAGGAATGTGAAGTTCACTTTGTAAGTACCTCAAAAGCACAGGTACATACTCTCCTGCCCAATTTTCTCTCTATTTTTATCATGTCCAACCATAAATCATCGCTTTACATAAAAGTCAAAGGAGTCAGTGAACTTCAAGCTTTCTAAGGACTTTAATTCAATAAAGGAATGTCCACCTTCCAGACAGGATATATCCTTTTATGTCATGACTCACAATTGCTACAGTTTACTTAAGAATGCGATAAGCTCAACCGACTGAAAAGAACAAGGGATCAGGATCGCACAGCTCGGGAGCTCGGAAATGCACTTTCATTTCTAGGCCACGAGTTCAAATCAGAGTTGCCCAATCCATTTCAGACCAGATACCTCGCAGAGAGCCGAAGGACTCCGCAGACACAGAGCTGAAGTCCTCCCAGGACACCTCTGAGGTACATTTCTACGTCATGACAGATGGCAGAGCCAAGGAAAATTCACCTTGCTCCCAGCCTTCAGAGTAGCTATTCATCTGGAAAGGCCAAATTAAAGAATCTATTGTTATACGTCAAGCCAGGAGTTTCCACCAAGGCTAAGCTTCAGTTAGTATTTAATAGGAAAGGAAACAAGGGAATGTAGGCAACAGAAATGCTTAAGAGGCCGCACCGCTCCTCTGCCCCAAGACCGGCCCGCAACAGAACATGCTTAAACCAAAACGTGCCCGCACGTGCCGTACCTTTGTCACATCTACTTGGTCAGACCAATCTACGTTGATGCTCTCCAGGCACTTACTGCTGGCATATTGTTTCATTGTCCGGGAAACATTGTAATAACAGTAAAACATGACTGTTAAAGGTACAACAAAATTAACAGCGATTACACTCATTGTGTAGGAAACAAAGGACCTGATAAGACAGAAAAACAAAACACAGTAACTTACAAATAGCCATCCAGGAAAAGTTACTGAAGAATTTGATATTTTGATTTGATTATGAAACTTTCAAACAAGCTTTGAATGAATTAGGAAAATTTCTTTAGCTTTAATTTCTTAATTAACAAATCTTGCGGCTTTCAAGCATGGCTCAATTCCGATGTTTTTTCTAGACCTGTTCTACATAATCTCCATTGTTTCCACATGATCTTTATGAATCAGGCTTTGTACTTCAGAAAGAAGTTATGCTCATATAGCAGAGAAATAAATCATCTTAGCCTACAGCGAGACAGCAAATTGAAAAGAAAGCACGAAGGGGAATCTTACACATCATTTTTCCTCCAATTTACTGTGCAGGTTGCTCCAGTCGGATCCGGAGCGTAGCTAGCCCAGCCTACAGCAGGCATGGAAGCCCAGAAGACCGCATTTATCCAGGCAGCAAGGATTAGAGCGGCATAGCTACGGGTAGTCATTCTTCTTCCTGCAGCCAAGCACATACAATCACCAACTGTCATCTTTTGCTTCTTTCCAGTGTCGGACCTGAACGACAAAGGGTGTCCAGGAAGCACACACGAGGTTAGTAACGATCCTTTCCAAGGTCTACACTCCTGAACGCTGTAGCATGCCTGTTTCACACTGAACGACACCAACAGCCTTAAACACCACCTAAACACCATCACCCATTCCAACTCACAGCACACAGGCAGTACCTGCTCCTCACCCCATGCCAAAAAGCTTATTACACAACAGTGCACTCGAGTAGCTCTTTGCACAGCTGCAGGGGGAATTAACTATTACAATACAGCTGTGACAGAGGAGAGAAAAACATCCAGTACAGCGTTAACCCAACACTGGAGGCACACACCGGCTTGACAGAGGTCAGACCCTCACACAGCTAGAGGCTTTTCATGTGCTTCTGTACATGGATGTGGCCCTCTAAAGACTGGAAACAGCCACGAAAATACAACTTATCAACAGAGTAACAGCCCAATTGTGAAACTTTCACTTTCACAAGCAGTGCCATTCAGGCCAACTAGATTAACTTACTTAACCAAGTACTGTAGGATCATGCCCTAAATTCAAATTATGCCCAGCACTGTAATTATGGAGTCATTAATGAGCAAACAATACAATTAGAATCTTATTTCATAGAAGCTCAACAGTGAATGATTTTTCACCGTAAGTACAGTACCTATATCAGGCCTGCAGATTGTCAGGTAACGGTCAACTGCAACAACAGTGAGCAAACCAATACTCGCCATCCCAAAAAAGATATTTAAGGCAGCATAGATCTGAAATTCAAACAAACAAACAAAAAACCACAACCCGTTCTGAGAACTCTTTCAAAGGTACAAGCAGAAATTTGTGGACTGTATCAAAGGCACGACGATACATCACATTCAGCCCGTGCCCTCCTCCATAAGCAAAGTACTACAGGAACTAAATCAGTGCAGGCAATTCGGAGCTGGGTCATTTAAAATTAAACCTTTCTGAAGCAACCTGCTTGTGTGCACATCAGAAATCCTGAAGACAGTAGTCTAAAAAGCAAACAAACGCCACACTTCAGTAAGTAAATTGGGAGATTCAGATAAAGGAGCTTGGAGGTTGAAGAGGGTCAATTCATGTGTTTGATATGTGCTAAAGGAGCCCGAAGAGCATCTGATTCATCCAGAAAGTTACGGCTTTAGGAAATGTGAGGTCCTGAACTGTCACTCTTTCTTCTGTTGTGTAACTACACTTATTTCACAGATATGTTACACTGATTTTTCCCCCATTTTTATGTCACACCTACTGCACAGGGTGACATGTGCTGCAATCCCAACATGCTCCAAATACATCTGCCTAGACATCCCGAGGGCACCCTGACCAAGAAGGATGACTGGGAGGGCCGTGTTACCACTGACACCCCCGAAATACAAAGCCCACGGGCCACCAGCGGTTCTGATAGAATGACACGACATTCAGCCATCTCAGTTCATGGGGTTCATCTGGTTCAGGTTGACATGAGTTGTGCTTCGACCGATCTTAACTCCCAAAGCATCCGTACTGAGATCCCACATCAGCTTCAACCCACTACAAACCAGTCTAGATCCGAAGATGTTAAAAGTGAGGCTTCCTGTCAAACAGTGACTGAATTTTGAGCTTGAAATAACCATGGACTCAGGCAAGTGATGTCAGATTGTTAGAAATGTCCATTATATAAAGGCCCAAAATGTATAGCATTGCTAATATTTCCCTTGAGTCACATTTTCAGCACATGCCTTCAATACTCGTTACTACTCGTTTTCTACTACTACTACTTATCACTACTCGTTTTCTTGGCCACTTAAGTCCAATAATCTTTTTAAAAAAGTGACTTTACGTGACAGTACACAGCAAGCAAAGGGCACCATCTCCCTGCTATGGAAGTATAATTTTTCAGTCAGTCTACTTTTAAAAATAGACAGCTATTAAAACTAGGCTAAGTCTTCAATGGTGACCGATAGCCTCACAGGCCTTCATTCTGGATACCCTAATAGCCCCATCCAAAAGAACATGTATTTGCCAAGCAGAACTCATCAAGCTCATCATCAAAACAGGAGCCACATCCAAAGAATTTTATCGATTAAGTCATCAAAGGTGCATGTGCTACTATAACCTTCTTCATTTCCTAAGCCTTCCTAAAGCTATTTTAAAATCTCCAGTTGATAAATATAAGGTTACACTTTAATGTTTTCAGATTTGCAATGAAATTCAGATGAAATCCTATATCCAGAAGTTGTTGACACTACAGAACATCAGCTCCAGGTCTGGAGTCCAATTTTGCATCTCCATCTTATCTCTTAATAGAAGTAATATCAGATAGAGCTACTACTGATTTCACAGTTTGCTTCTGAGTGCTCAAAACATTTTCTCTGAATTGCAATACCTGGCATCCAGTGTATCCAAATTTCCAGCTTCCATGCAGGTCTGAGGCAGCAGACATGGGATAACCAATGCCACTGACGCCAATGTCAGTGAAAGCCAAGTTGATGATAATCGCGTTGGTTGCTGTGCGAAGCTCTTTGTACTTAACAAAGATGCCTAACACAACCACGTTACTGAAAATGCTTATCACTCCTGTAAAAACAGAAAACAGGGAAACTTTACAGAAGACACGCACCAGCCACTGGTACACATGCAGAAGAAAATGCAGCCTACTGTAATACCCAAGTGCTAAACCAGTTTTATTTTCAGTCAAGCAGACTTTTGCAAAGAGGACAGACACCTGAAAAGGAGTCTTTTCCAATGAGGTAACTTCTGCTTGGATTCAGTGAGGGCCAAATGTGGAGTGTTCTGCCACGTAGGACTTCCGATGCAATGACAAGCACAGCAGAAATTTGAAAGCATCTAGGACCTACAGCTCAAACACCCCAGCCGTCGAACACAGTGCTGTCTTCCATGACGAAAAAAGAATGCAGGTTGGTGAGTGGCAAAAAAAAAAAAAAAAAAAAAAAAAAAGCAGGGTTTATGATGCACGTGATCACGCAGAAAGCCCCTGCCACCACCTGGGACCTTCCTTCCTCAGAGGAGTTTCCACCGTGCAGTCAGACAATAATCCTGTACAAAAGGAGTACAGAAGCTCCGACTTTGCCACTGCTATCCCAGCCAGGCTAACTCCGCTCCTGGCTCGAGGTCCCAGGGCGTTGCAAACATCCGAGTTGGCTCAGGTTGCTGCAAATCATATTCTGTAAGCCTCCCCCAGCAGGCTGGATGATCTGCAGAGGCTGCCGCGGTGGCACAGCCGGTCTCACACCAGGGCTATTCCCTCCACCTGACAAGCTCCGGGGCTGTGTCATGGCCATGGAGAAAGTCCAGCTCTGCACTGAACCGGCTCCAGCCCCACTAACCTGTGTATTTTTAAACCTCCTGGGTCTGGCTTGACCCAAACTGTGCCTGAAGTCTGTTATTAGGCAGCACAAGAAATGGCCAGTAGACAAAGAGCTGTAATAAGGAAACACAGTACTAAAGCTAACCTACAGGTTCTCCTCCCTTCACGTCCAACCCCTCTGAAATACATAGAGAAGGAATCCTTCCCGGAGAGGGTGGGGAGCACTGGGACAGGTTGCCCGGAGAAGCTGTGGGTGCCCCATCCCTGGGAGTGTCCAAGGCCAGGCTGGATGAGGCTGGGAGCAACCTGGGCTAGTGGAGGGTGTCCCTGCCCACGGCAGGGGGTGGGACTGGGTGGGCTTTAAGGTCCCTTCCAACCCAAACTATTCTTTGATTCTATGATATTTGGTTTGGACTCAATGCTCCTGCAGGTGCCCAGGACACTCTTCAGGACCCTGTGCACCAACAAGCTTTTTCTGATCCTGGTGACCTATAGTAAAACCTCCAGATCCTCTTTTTCTCCTGCTACTCCTCTTGCCCTGCCAAATCCTAACACATGGCTCTTGGAATGAGTAACATGGCATTCCCACAAAACAGGTTATTTTTTTTTAATGTGGTTTTATTCTCTGTAGACTGTTACAGAGACATACACAGCAAACTCCCATCCTCTAAACTTTTACTAACCCACTATTAACACAAGATATTAATAAAAGCTAATGAGTTAAAAACTCCCCCTCGCACCTCAGCAGAAGAGACTCACAGCCCTTATCAATAAAATGGAGAATTCCAACATCTTCAAGCAAACTCAGCCACTAAAAAACCTACTTGCAAATAACCACAAGAATTTGTAAGTTGTTCATAGATTCCCTAGTCTGGCACAGGTGGTAGAATATCACTGAACCAAATCCTAAACTTGACCACATCTGTATAGCCTGGGCACCTTAAATTACAAGTGCATAGTGGAATGTTGGTCTGGTAAAGTCTAACAACTCATTCTCCAAGGAAACACCCCTCAGAAATTCCCCTTTTTTAATTTCAGTTTCACTTGTGAACCACAACACTATAGTTTTCATCTCACAGAGCTGAGGCTGTAAGGAGCTTGAGTCACACTGAACATGCAATTCCAAAAGCAGACCCATCTTCTTCCACAAGCACTGCCCATCCTGCTCCAGTCCCCTGGCAATCCATCACCTTCACCGATGGGATTTCTGCTCCTCTACAGATTCCACCCAAAGCCTGACACACACAGCTTAGCTTTCGCTGACGTGTCTCTGCAGAGAGGGCAAGAAGGTTTTTAAGTATTATACAATGTTCTTCCACCTGTGTCAGTGCTGCAACACGGAGTTAAACATCTCTAACATCAGTTTATGGTCAGACTATAAACACGCTGCAGTTCAGACACCAACCTCAAACCAGCAGGGTGAGAAAACCTGGCGGCAAGCATCAGTTTCAAGCACTTCAGCTCTACAGTCGAAGACTTCAACGGGTATTGTTATAAACATGTCCTACTATCCAAAGTATCATCTCTGTTACGAGAGGAAATGGCCTCAAATTGCACCAGGGAAGGTTTAGAATGGACATCAGGAAAAAATTCTTCACCAAAAGGGCTGTCAGGCATCGGAAGGGGCTGCCCAGGGAGGCGGTGGAGTCACCACCCCGGAGGGATTTCAGAGACGTGTAGATGCGGTGCTCAGGGACATGGTTTAGGGTAGACCTGGCAGTGTTGAGTTTATGGTTGGAATTGATCATCTTAAAGGTGTTTTCTAACCTAAATGATTCTATGATTTCTTAGAGGGGAGTGCAAACCAAGCCCAAGGCCTTCAGTCAAGGAAATCATCAGCTGGGATGAACTCATGGGACTCACAAAGAACACGGATGCTGCCACGTGGCCTGTGAAGCATCTTAGGGTTAGACAACTATTCCTGTATTTCTTTAATTAAAGCTTGTAGTTTTGTGAAGATGAAGATAAAAACCTCGTGACCCCGTCAAGAGCAGAAGAATGCCTTATTTTCCTTCTTCCCAGGGAAGCAAGGACAACGAAAGGCAGACCAAATGCAAACACAGGCCCCAACAGAGCTAAGCAAGACACACAGGTAGCAGAACCAAAACAAGTTAGGTGTGTGTATAGCACAGAATTTACTTTTCCAGTCAGCATTTTAAAACGATGCCAGAGCATTTCACCACTGTAAGCTGAAGGAGATCCACGAGGCAGTACTGCTTCCTGCAGCCCCAGGATCCCTGCAGTCATCCCTGAAACTAATACACTGACCACTGTGGAGTGCGATACTTAACAATTACTTCCTTCTTAGAAAACAAGGCAATTATTTGCAAAAGAGAGAGCGTTCAAGCCTTTTAGAAAGCAGCATAATGAAGAGCACTGTACCCGTACGTCATTCTTAGACGTTTGCTTATTAACACAGCTTAAGTTTTCCAGATGTGAGATGTGCTGCGGTAAGGCACTGGCAAAGCAATCAGTCACACTTTCAAAGGTGTTACAGACCTCACCGTCAAAAACATTCCTCATTAGGGAAGCAAAGTCCAAGCTACAGGTGAAAGATTTACTAGACTCCTCCGTTATAAGAAAAAAAAAAAAAAAAAAGAAAAAACCCTCCACACACAAAGTAACCCAACTTTTTAAACAAAACCAAACAAAACGACATTTCATTTCCATGCAAGATGACGAAAGAAGAGCCGGGTTGATTCTGGCTAATCCCATGGATCACCTATGATAGCTTTGATCCCCAACACCACGTGGCCAAACTACCTGAAAAGACCACCTTGTTACACACAATGGAATCAACGTTAATTAAAATCTAGGTATCAGACATATTTGCAGCACCTAATAGACCCAGTTACCTGCAAACAGTGTGGTAGTACTGCACCAGTACTTGACCATCCTCCCCCTCTACAGCTTCTTAACAAGTCTACTGATCCGTGTAGTAGTTTCTCTAAAAACCTGAAACAAATCAGTGCCTTTGAATTCAGAAACACCCTCTTTACCAGGGCAGCAACTCGATACTCACCACTTCAAACAGATACGCTGGGTAAAACGTGACCATCAGCAACACTATTTCATATAAAACTAAAGTACATTAATATTTTAAAGCATTTTAAGAGCGAATGATAACACAGAAGATGTACAGTCCATAAATAAAGTATTTACAAACAGGTTTAATTTTCCACAATAAAGGTACAGAAGGCCTATTTTTAAACACAGTAGGTTTCAGGTTTTGCCCAGACTGATATTTCATTGCTACAGCGCTCAGTGCTGCAGAAAAACAGTTGTGGTTACAACGACGAGAATAAACTCACTGATCAGTCAAGTTTAGCCAAAGGCCGTTGCAGCCACAGGGAACGAACACGCTGTCAAGCCCTCCAGCGTGCTTTTTCTAACGTGTCATCAGTGAAAAATACAGCTGCAACCGGAGTCTCCTCTTCTCTGATTAATGACCAGCTCCCTCCCTTTGAGTCACATTCCAACCCTTCCCCTTACATCCCCCTAACAGACACCCGCCTACATGCTCAGACTACACATATATTACTATGAACATGTGGCCCAGGAGAAATCTCAAGATAGCTTCGAGCACATCCCAGAAAAATGCAAGATGTGACAGCTATGCCCTATTTTTATCTCTTTTGCAAGCTGGCAGAAATTACTTCTCACTCTCTTCTATAATTACATACCAACAAAATCTATTTTTCAAGACACGACGCTGCCGTCAAATATAGAGCAGAAAACGTAGATGTTTGGGCACGCTTCAGGCAGGCTGCTGATTGCTAACTTGTCAGCGAGCGACGGAGCAAAGCTGTCGGACACTTGGCTAACACGAAAGGAAATGCCCGTGGCTGTTACAATACAAAAGGAGCGCTCGGATCTACAGTTCTATTTTCAAGTTACGCAACGATTCGCCAACACCCATACCTGCTGTTATTAAATAAGCGGCAACTACGTTGTGCTCAGTCTGTGTAAAGGCTGAATGAGCTTCGTTGTCCCTTCCTGAGGAATTGGAGGAATCATTCCAAGGCATCTTGGACAACGGAGGCTGGCGTCTACCCTTTGCAATAATTCATCAAGAGGACAAAACACTACAAACCCTTGTCAGGCAAATTCTTTCATTATTCAACAGACTCACTGAACAACTGAAAAAAAAAAAAAGGGTGAGGGGAGTTCCCCCCAGCCACTGACAGCCTCCAAGCACGATTTAATTGGTGCAAAGAAGTTTACGCTCCCAGTCTATGCAGGAGATTGTTAATTAAAACAAAGAGCAGCACAGAACTAGAGTACATTTCCAACAGGACGCTTAAACTTCATTCTTACCGCTAAAGAGATTAACTGTCACATGCTCCCAGACTTTCCCCTTCCAACCTCTTGTGCAACGCTTCAGAAACCTCAACAAAAGTTGGCTCAGGTCGGTTGGTCATCAGCCTGGCTGGGGATTAATTCCCATCCTCACAGCGAGCACACAAAACCGCAGCGTAACATAAAGACGCCCACGTCCCCTTCTTTAAAAAGCAGGATGCACTTACTCTGAAGTCCATCCCTTTAAATCCTTAAATACCCATTTCTCCAAGATTCTTAGATTTAAGCTCTCAAGCTGACACAGACACACGAAGCACACAGTTCGTTACTTTCTGAAGTGATGCATGACTTTCTGAAAACTTAATGGCTACAGGACAGCCTGGTCTGCAGATAAGGGAACCTGAACGTGAGGAAACCCTTCTGCCCTGTGAGGGTGACAGAGCCCTGGGACAGGCTGCTCAGAGACGGGGGGAGTCTCCTTCCCTGGAGCCTTTCCAAAGCCCCTGGACTTGTTCCTGTGGGATCTGCTCTGGGTGATCCTGCTCTGGCAGGGGGTTGGACTAGGTGATCTCCAGAGGGCCCTTCCAACCCTCACCACACTGTGAAGCTGTGAACGTGCCTTCCAGGTCTGAACGTCCTCCCTCTCCCAAACACTCGGATGTAAGCTTACTTTAGGCAAACTTCCGCAAGTGTCTTACTGGGCAGAAAATTATCAGTCATTTTCCAAAGCCCTGAAACCAGCAGCTCAAGTTTTCTTCTCTTCAGTGATGAGGGAGCAGCACACTAAAGACCTCTTACAAAACCCTGCATAAAACTAGCTGCAGTAAGAGCTTATATTGCAGTATCAATATGAGCAATCAAAGGTGTTTCCCAATTCCCCTTCAGACAGTTTTTGCCTCCACTTGTTACTCACAGTGGGTACAGAAGTGACGAGGATGAGCAACCAGTGGGTCTGCAGTTGTTTGTGGCTCCCAGGCAGCTCAAGCTGGCTCCCAGGGCTGTGTCTTGGAGGAGCAGCGTGTCATGACACAGGCAGCATGCAGGAGCATAGGCATCCCACCGAGAGGAAGCATACCTGACGAGCTCTCCCTTCTCTAACCCATGAAACACTCGGAGCATTCCCTCCCACTCCTCAGCTTTCCAGGCATCCTGCAGCCTTTACCCATTTGCATCTAAAGGTAAGAAAATCTGGGTATAAACCGTGTGCTGTCATGACATTTCAGCATCATTAATACAGACGACGTGTCCCAGTTCTACCCGCAAACATTTTCTGTGATGCCGCCGATCAACACTCGCAGTTCTCGGGGTACTCATACCATTACCGCATTTTTCCTGCCAGAAGAGGATTAGGCAGGAACAGGGTGGGAGGGTTCTGAAAGGAAAGATGATCTGTTTGGCACTGAAGCTACTTCCCCAGTGCCCCACAGCCCTGCCTCCAAAGATAAAAGCCTAGGGATAATTCGATATCTTTGCTTTCCTCCCCTGAAACTTTGGCAAGGTTTTCAAAAGCAGCTCAGATCCTGCAGCTTCCCCAGAAGTCAGAGCTGGCAATGCTGAACGTCTCAGAAAAGCAAAGTACTACTATTTTTATTCAGATGGGATTCCAGACTTACTCAGAGCAGTAGTTAATGAGAGCACACAGATTTTATACGTGCTTGCTGCCCAAAACTCGAGTTTTGGATGTGTGCGGTCCATCCGATGTACCATCACGTTGTCTTTGTCTCCTCTTAAATTCGGCTAATTTTACAGCACCAGGAATTGAGAGAAAAGAAAAGCCAGAATTAAAGGCAGACATTACTTATCATTAACCTAAAAGCAGGTTTTTTCCTGCAATGCTGCAGTTCATACAGCCAAGATAAAGCAAGGGATTAAACCTTAAAGTATATAAATAACCCAGAAAGTTGGAACCACGGTTCCTAAGCCACGTAAAATAGAGGTTACCACCTTGCTTTTTAATGCTGGCAGAAGGAAAACGCCAAATCCAAAACCTCAGGTTGTTGTCATCCTCCCAGGCAGACAGCATGCCTAGCGTCAGAGGCACTTCAATAGCCTCAAGTGATGCTTTCCCTTCCCACTTGTCCCAGTGACAAAACACCATTTCCACCCTTCAAATTGTCATAGAGACACGGGGCAACGTAAAACTCATTGCAGGGTTTAGCAAAGTTCCTTTCAGTGATGTGGAAAGCGTATTTCAATCCACAGCTGAGGAGAGTAGAGAAACTTCCCGTTCGCATTAAAAAAAAAAAAAAACTAAAAACCAACCCAAAACCTCTCTCCTGTTTCCGGTGGTAACCACGCTGAAAACCACAAACCAGAACCCTCCCAGGTTTATTAAGCACATCACCACGAGAGGGCTCTGGAGGGCAGAGCTTCCTTCCACAAACAGGCAAATGACTGGAATCCAACAGAAAACAAATTAATAAATGACAGATTTCCCCCCCTTAGAGACCTTTACTTAATTTAAACGGTTGATTAGAAAAGTTGGACCCTAAACTAAAGAGATTTTCAGCTGGCTGAAGAAAATGCCCTGAAAAACGTGACTCCACAAAGCTTTTTACTTGCCACGCTCCAGGCAGCTGCTCTGTTTATTATTTAAAGACAACGCTGTTTCTTGCCAAGACAACGCTCCCCAAGTGCGGGTAACCTCGCTCCGGTGTGTGACGGCCCAGCGTTGCTACAGGCCAACGTCCGTAACGTCGTGTCGGTGCTCGAGAGAACGCTCCCTGTTCTACAACAGCCGGCGCTGCTGATATTGCAAGAGCCCAATTATTTTCTGCACTTCATCAAATTTCTCGGTCAAAGTAACACGGCAAATCTGTGACAGATATTGAACAGGAAGACAAACTACAGAAAACACGAGAAAAACCATCCCTCCCAGAAGGAATGCAGCAGCCCTAAGGCCATTCCCAATGGGTAATAATTTCAGCTTTACAGCACACCTCCGTGTATCACCCTCTGTTTAACAAGGATTTAGAATCCCAAAACGGTTTGGGTTGGAAGGGACCTTAAAGTCCATCCAGCGCCACCCCCTGCCATGGGCAGGGACACCCTCCACTAGACCAGGTTGCTCCAAGCCTCATCCAGCCTGGCCTTGGGCACTGCCAGGGATGGGGCATCCACAGCTTCTCTGGGCAACCTGTCCCAGTGCCCCCCACCCTCTCTGGGAAGAATTTCTTCCTGATGGCCCATTTCAATTTCCCTCTTTCCATTTAAACCCGTCACTCCCTGCCCTTGGGAAAAGTCCCCCCCATCTTCCTTGTAGCCCCCCCAGGCACTGGAAGGGGCTCTAAGGTCTCCCCTGAGCCTTCTCCAGGCTGAACCCCCCAACCCCCCCAGCCTGTCCCCATGGCAGAGGGGCTCCAGCCCTCGCAGCACCTCCGTGGCCTCCTCTGGACTCACTCCCACAACTCCATGTCCTACTGCTGTTTGTTACGTTAGATCCCACATAGAAAAAAATAGAAACCCATAGGAAGAGGCTCACGGTCTTCCAACCACCTTTAAGCAACCTGACCCTAGTGACGTAACAGCCGCCATTCTCAAAAGCAGCTGAAGTCAGACCCTACGCCCGGGTCACATATCGCCGTGGCCAACACATTCACAGGCGACCACGGTTTGAAAACAGGACCTGGTCGCTGCACGCTCTGCCAACAGCAAGCACACACAGACACCGACAGGGGAACAAGGGGACAGGCAGGTGACACCACTACTGCTGTGTCCTGCATGGGAAGCACCAAATCCTACCTCCTTCCCGAGGTGCAGAGGAATAGTTATTGCAGGAGAGCAGCCTGGTGCGCTGCTGGAGCAGGTGGCAGGGGAGTTCTTCTGCTTGCCCAGCCATTTGCCCTGAAGGTGGCCAGTGTGGGGAAATCAGGTGTCGCTGAGAGCCTACACTGCCACTGACGCCTTCTCCCACCCCGCTCGCTTCAGTCTGCGCTGTAACTTCCCTCCCCAAACAGTACAGCTACTCAAAACTTCCCGTTTCATAGAATCCCAGAAGGGTTCGGGTTGGAAGGGACCTTAAAGACTATCTATTTCCAACCCCCTGCCATGGGCAGGGACACCCTCCACTAGCCCAGGTTGCTCCAAGCCTCATCCAGCCTGGCCTTGGACACTGCCAGGCATGGGGCATTTCTGCCCATCCACCCACTTCTGTCAGGGTGCTGGTGAGCCCACCTTTCCTGTCCTCTGCAGAAGGCATCTGTAAGCACAGCCACAAAACTCAAACACTTCACTTTCCAGGAGCAGTGTAACAGAATCACAGACAGGGTTTCAGCAAGAAGTTTGAGACAGAGAGGAAAGCGTCACGTAGAGAACCTGTATTTCAGCTCATCGCAGCATTACCCTGCAGACGTGTCACCTTACTTCTGTTAAGACTCCGAATTTTCATCTATCACAGTCAGCAATTCCTTGCATTGGGAGGGCAGGCTCATGCCATGGCACCGGGAAGACAGAAAAGGGACTGGATGGACCTTGCCACAACCAAACATGACCATTCTCCCAAACGGGAAGTGGGAAGAAGGCGCCACCACGCAGCAGACATGGCCAGACACTGCTTCCTCATACGGCAGCTAATTTCACGCCCAATCCCTAAGGATGTTCTTCCATCAGCATCTGAACATCCTACAACCTCCATAAGGACCAAAGATTAGAAGTTTTCTCTGTGTGAATCCCATCCAACACTGTATGCGCAGCGCATGCCATAGTGCTCCTCGTGAATTCTCAGCTGGGACTGCAATCCAGCTCCCTAAACCAAGCGGCCGCTCTTCCCTCTAGAGCTGCGGCGGATGTTGTCCTACCACCCCTCCGCACACAGACCTAACAGTGTTGGCTTCGGCCTTGCCACGGCTCCAGGCTGACTCGCCACTCCACCTGCTGAGAGGTACAAAGCACCCGCTTCGTGTGTCCTAGGCTGCACGGTGGTACCTCATGCAGCTGAAATACCAGCGGTCACATCACGAGAGTTAAAGGGGACGGCAGTACGGTCGTCTGATATCCTGGGAAAAAGTACATAACAGGTTTAAATTGAAAGTGGGTAGACTGAGATTGGACATCAGGGAGAAATTCTTCCCAGAGAGGGTGGGGAGGCCCTGGAACAGGTTGCCCAGAGAAGCTGTGGGTGCCCCATCCCTGGCAGTGTCCAAGGCCAGGCTGGATGAGGCCTGGCGCAACCTGGGCTAGTGGAAGGTGTCCCTGACCGTGGGAGGGGGTGACGCTGGGTGGGCTGTAAGGTCCCTTCCCACTCAAACCACTCTATAATTTCTATGTTCCTGAAGCATGTGGTGAGAATACCAAAGCAGAGCACGAGCGTGGGTGTAGGAGTGAGGACTGTCTTCCAAAGCCAGAAGGGAAGATCTAAGCTACCCACAACTAGCTACTGAGGCACCACTGAAGAAATACAGCCCAGTGGAGGATGCAGTTACAAATATGGCAGAAGGAATGGCAATTCCAGCCTGACTGCTGGCCGGCACTGTTATGATGTAGATGCCAGAGACGCAATGACTCGCGTAGGATTGTGTCTAAAGGGCGATTCTACAGCGCCTCGCGCCAGGGCCCTACGTCGCTCAGCTCTACCAACACACGGCGACAGAAGCCTCGGCCTCTCCAGGGGGCTGGGCTCAACTGACCTGGTCGAAGTGAAGGCTGGAGCAATACCGGGGAAGCAATCGGTGTCTCTCAATGCCTGATGGTGCTGCGGTCGAATGGGACACCCCACTTCTCCTCACAAAAGCACATCTGGCACAAATTCCAATGGTTTGGGGTTGTTTTAAGCTGAAGAACATGTTTATCTGTTATCCTATGCAGCTTCTGTTCAGACTTCACTGAATCCTTGAATGTTTGTTTTGCTACCTCCTTTCAAGTTTAGCTCCAGAGATTATTCACACAAACAGTCACATTTGTGAAAAGGACCAGGGCCCGGTCCTGGTGCTGACAAGTTACCTCTTTCTTTCTGTTGAGCAGAAAGCGAAAGTGACTCATTTCCTTCTTACTGCATTCAGTAATTAAAAAGTGTACAATCGATTCCGAAATGTACTTCTTTCCACATCGAACCAGACGTTCAAAATACTTCCCTATGGATTACCCTACAGAACCTTTTTCAGAAGTGCTTGCTGTGAGAGCCTGTGCCCGGACTGCTGGCTCCAGACGAAATCCAGGAAGATGCCACTTTTCTATTCTGATTTTCCACAGTTAAGGAGCAGAGAGGCACCCTGTTCCCCTCCGTCCTCAAGAGACTGGGACTAGCTACTTCCTTTTTCTACCCTTACCCCTACGCAAGCTCAGAGTGCCACAGAAATGCGGTGCCAGGACAACAAAACTGCAAGAGTAACAGGCTAAGGGGGAGGTGGGGGTAGCTAAAACCCCTTAGAAATCACATTATCAGCGTGATTGGGTACTATTAAGTGACTAGTGTTAACCTTGTTCTTCATAGAAGCTGGTATCTAACGAGTAAGACAGGTCTTAATGCCTTTGGCTTTCACTGAGATTAACACGGAAGAATCCACAAAACAGCCTTTGCTTTCTTTTCCTTTTATACATTATGTATAAAAAAATTCTCTCGACATAAAATTTTGAAGGTTAGTTTGTAAAACAAAGAGCATGTCCACTTCAGAGCAACCCAGAAGGTTCACTGTAAAAAGAGGATGAGAACGAGGGATGAGGCACACGCAGGTCACAGGCTCAGACTGACGAACGTGCGCGTAGGGAACCCGGAGGGGTGTTTTTGAACCAGCAGTTCCACAGGTGGTTTACTTCGAGCTCCAGTGTGAAGTCAAGCACTGACCACGCCACTTGACAGAAACAAGAATAACACTGAGTCCTGGCTTAGTTCAAAGAGTTCAAGTATGTTCTGAGCAGGCTTCAGCTCTTCCCTGGCGCGACGCTCTCCTCGTGTGCTGATCAGTCATCGCGTGTAAAAATAATTTTCATTTTATGGCTTCAAGTTCTTTCTAAAAAGAAGAACTTTTTCAAGGTCCTTTACCAACAGTTTGCCTTGTTCTTCGCTTGTGCAGATGATATGGTAAAACAGCGCGGAGATACTCATGGCTCCACCTTTAATATCCTCTTCCTGTTTTAAGAGGGAAGAGAAATACACAGAACAATTCCCATCTCGGATGCATTTAAAGCTAATGAATTATACACGTAACACTAAATGTGTTGATAGAGAAAATAAATTATCTTCATTATCAGTTTTCACAATCCTTTTTGAACGTAAAACACCAGCGTGGCCTTGCACAAGCATCAGAACGCAGAACGCTGTGCGTCGCTATCAGCCAGCTACTGTGACGCACAGCGACTTTCTGCGTAAAACTGTAAACACCTGCATGCGATTAAAAACACACAACGTTCTGTTTCATATCTAAAAGCTTCAATAAAACCAGGAGCCACTCACAACTGAAACATAAAAAGCGCACACTCACCGCGAAAACCTCCTCCACCACCTCTTCCTCCTCTGAATCCTCCTCCTCCTCCACCTCTTCCTCCTCTGAATCCTCCTCCTCTTCCGCCACCTCTTCCTCCTCCGAATCCTCCTAAACGTAAAGAAATTACACTTTGAGGACCACATAAATTCAGTGTTGTGATAACAACTGTTCATTGTTGGATGGCTACTAGGTCAATTCCTCATCCTTGTCCCTTCCAGGGACCACCTGCAGCATTCTGGGTAGTGTTTGGTATCCGATATACAATGTCCAGCATTTTAAAAACACCAACAAAAACTCCACGATAAACTCCTTTCAGGACAGCAAAAAATTAATTACAAATATTAATTAATTATAACTCAGCAGAACATTAAAAACAAAAAAACTTGGAAACCTGGAAAACTTGAAAAGCACTGGGACAGAGAAGCTGTGGGTGCCCCATCCCTGGCAGTGTCCAAGGCCAGGCTGGATGAGGCTTGGAGCAACCTGGGCTAGTGGAGGGTGTCCCTGCCCATGGCAGGGGGTGGGACTGGGTGGGCTTTAAGGTCCCTTCCCACCCAAACCGCTCTGGGATTCTGTGATTTGTGCCTCACTGCAGAGGGGCAGGGTAGGGAGAGAGGTAGGAAAAGATGAACTTCAGCTTGACTTGAGGAGTACATCGCACATGATGTTCAAAAAGCAAAGGATGAGATCTACCAGGTCGCTCACCCCTCCCTCAAACACTGAACTTCCAAGTAATTTCACCAACATACTAAAACTACAGCTTTCACTGACAGTTTTGAGCGTGTGTTATCTACAACCTTTACCACAAGACTCCTTAGCAGTCACACTTGCTGTCTATGTCAGAAACCAGCTTACTCTCCTCCCTAAGCTTTGGGGCTGTCATTGAGAAGCCTGGATCTTGCCATTGGAAAGGTACCACCGTCCCTTGCATTGAACCATCAAGCAGAAATAAGCACAACATTTTCTCTGCAATCCAGCTTGTTGATAGTCAAGTACTCAGCTGCAGCTTTACAACAACAAAAAAAACCAAACCAAAACAAACTCCAAACCCAAAAAAACAAACTATAAAAACTCAAACAACCCACCCCACACCAAAAAAACCCCCAACATACTGCAGCTTCCATCCTTGGGATCTTACCTCTACCACCGCCTCTTCCTCCTCCACGCCCGCCACCTCGTCCTCCTCTACCACCCCCTCTGGGAGCGCCTTTTTCTCCAGGTGGCCTTGGCAAAAATCTCTGAAGGGGTAGCAGCTTTGCTGGATCAATGTAAAACTGCAGGAAAAGAGTTCCGTTAGGCTTTGAAAATACCAAGGCTAACGAGCACATTAGTATCTCTCTCTATAAACACCCACAGTTCGGTATTAGCTCTTTATGGCAAACTGTCCCCTGCAAACACCCAAACAGAGAAAGCACGCAGGAAATAAATCATGGTGCTAGAAAGTTATTAAAATGATCACAGAATCACAGGATGGTTTGGGTGGGAAGGGACCTTAAAGCCCACCCAGCCCCACCCCCTGCCATGGGCAGGGACACCCTCCACTAGACCAGGTTGCTCCAAGCCTCATCCAGCCTGGCCTTGGACACTGCCAGGGATGGGGCAGCCACAGCTTCTCTGGGCAACCTGTCCCAGTGCTCCCCACCCTCTGCGGGAAGAATTCCTTCCTGATATCCAATCTCAATCTCTCTGCTTTCAGTTTAAACCCGTTACCCCTTGTCCTGTCACTCCCTGCCCTTGTAAAAAGCACCCCCCAGCTCCCTCGCAGGCCCAAGGCCATGATGTTTGCACGAGTTTCGTTTGTTACATTATTTTTCTGCAGGGTGGGAGAAGGATGAATGTTGCAGATACAAAAATGAAAAGGAGTAGGAAATGAACACTTAAGTTTGCAAAGGACAACTAGCTTTCCAGGTTAATAAAAGGAAAGCTTTTATTCTCTGAAGAGACAGTGGATTTCTCTAACTGATGGTACGCAGCAGAATTCTGTTACTGAGATTGGCTAACCTTTTGCATTTTCTTGAATGAAGAGGCTTTCATGTTCTCAGACAGCTTCACTGAAAAATACTGTGAAGTTTCTTTAAGGAACATAGCAGGAGTGAAACATTAGATATTGTGATCTTAATTACTGTATGAAAGGCACACTTGGGCACTTTCTAAATCAGTATTTTATAAACGAAGCTAAACACCATCACCGTAAATCCAATTAAAAGATCAGGAGAAACTATTTCCACTTCTTCTTGGGGTTTTTTCATAGCTACAAACACAGTATTTCATGGTAAAATCATTTTTTCCTTCCATGTCTTAAGGCCTAAGAAAGAACACTGCAGCGAAGAGAGTACAGAAAAACATAACTGTAAAGAACCAAGTCTGCACAGCAAGTGATGACCTGTTTAACCTCAAACAGGCTCATCTGGAACAAAGCAGGGGCTCTGCCAGTGCTGCTGCTGGGGGTACAGCTGCCTGGCTGTGGGAAGGCAAGAGGCAGCAGGGACTGCGGGACCAGCCCCACGGCCAGGCTCATCCCACAGCGAAGCAGCAGGCGCTGCCTGTAACCCCACGTGCGGTCTTGTACGAATCCTTCGGCTCACCAGTATGTAAGGACTTTGGTATGCGGTTCCTGAGATCAGAAAGAGCTGCTGGGCAATCCTGCTTAATTAAAACTCAGCATTAAATGACTGAAAACCTCTGCCTGACACGCGGTACTCTGTCATACTGGGAAAGCTCTAAGGTAGGCACCCCCCGAGACCAACAGTTGCAGTTACACTTGTGACTGTCCACATCTCACTGGCGGCCAAACCTTGAACTATTTTAAGAACCTAGAGAAATTCCATTTAACGATCAATCAGCCTTTACAAAACAAATGCCGTGCGTCACGCCACTTTTGAAGGATACAAAATCTCTCAGCTGTCCGAATATTTCATCCACTTTGCCAATCTGTTCCTTATTATCCAAGTACACCGGGGCATTGAAATAAGGCACCTTGTTTTCTTCCGTTTTACATTTACAAACAATGTCATCTTCACACGGATGCATGAACTCTCCCAGTACTGAAACAAAGAACAAACAAGCTAAAGATCTGGAGCAGTCATTCTAAATCAAACTAACGTCATCTCTTCACGTGACTTACAAACTACCCTTTCCGGAGGCCCCTGGTCATAGCCGCCTCTGTTGAAGCCTCCGCGTCCACCTCCCCGTCCAAAGCCACCTCGTCCGCCGCGATTGAAGCCACCTCTGTCACCGCCACCTCCTCCACGATTGAAGCCACCTCCTCTTCCTCCTCCACCTCCTCTGCCACGAAAAGACATCCTCTGCTACCTCCTAAATCACGGACAAAACAGATCAGAGAAGACGTGAAAGCTAGGTCACGCTTGACTTGCTGTACAAAGTGAGGCCTGACAGCCTTGTGTGTTCCACCGGCGGTCAGACCTTTCAGCCCTGGCTAAAACCCCGCAGACACGTGAAAAAACAAGTTGATGTCATCCACTGCAACGCCCACCTGCGACGGGGGGACTGGCAGCGACCGCGTGTTTTTCACTCGGGAGGGCCCAACGTGAGGCGCGACGCCCGCCCGCCCGCCCCGGAGCGGCACAAAGCCGGAGGCCGCCCGGCGCCTCCACGGCGTCTCACAGCCTCGCAGGGCCCACAGGGCCTCGCAGGGCCCACAGGGCCGCGGCCTGCCCGCGGGGATCCCCGCCAGGGGCGCCCCCGGCCCGCCCGCAGCCCGGCGCGGGCCTCGCTCGGGGCTGCCGCTGGCCTCCGGGGCTGCCGCGGGGCGGAGGGGCCTGCAGCCCGCAGGCGGGCGCTGAGGGGGCGCTGAGGGATCGGCACCGGCGGCTCTACGCCCCTTCCCGCGCGCCCCCGCACGTGTCTCGAGCCCGACCCCCTCGCACATGGCGTACCTTCCCGCGCGCGCGCGCCCGCCCTGCTGCCACCGCCGCCGCCCGCTCACGTCAGCGGCGCGCACCGCTGCCGGAAATGAAGCTGCCTGCCGTAAAGGAAAGGGCACTGTCGCAAAAGGAGCGCGAAGGAAGCCGTCCTTGCGGGATGCCCCGAGGGAGCAGTGGCGGTCGCCGCTCTCGCCGGTTCTACCGACGCGGAAGGGCGAGCGCCTCTGCCTGCCACCCCCGGCCCGAGCGTGGGCGAGCAGGCCCGCGGCAGCCCCGGGGGCTGCGGTGCGGGGACGGGGCCGCTTGGCTTCTGCCGCCCTGGTAACGCTTCCGAAGAACCTGAAGCGTTTGTGAAGGATTTGAAAGTTGTTTATACACATCGCGTCACGTGAGCTTGTGGTCCCTGAGTACTTCAGGGATGTTACATGGACATGAGTTGCCGTATGTATGAAGATGGTATCAACGAGGGGTTCGGGTGGGGAGGGACCTTACAGCCCCCCCAGCGCCACCCCCTGCCATGGGCAGGGACACCTTCCATAGCCCAGGGTGCTCCAAGCCTCATCCAGCCTGGCCTTGGGCACTGCCAGGGATGGGGCACCCACAGCTTCTCTGGGCAACCTGTCCCAGTGCTCCCCACCCTCTCCGGGAAGGATTTCAGGCACATCTCATCTACAAGAACATGTCTTTTACAGCAATGGGGCAAAGATGAGTGCCTGCAACCAGGAGAACAAACGTGATGATTCGATCAGCCTCCCCTGGCAAGAGAAAGGATATGTGCATCCTTAAGAAGTGCTTCCTTTTAATCATTTCCTCACTTTCTGTCTTGCACTTACGCTAAAACCAGTTCAACAGAGGCGGGATGCTTTCAGAGAGATGAGGTGAGGCTCCTATACTTTATTTCTAAACACGTTTCAAAATATTTTACTAATGGTTAAAAATTAAACACAGCTCTAAGCACTGGCATTCAAAAGAATCCCAGCCAGAGGAATTTGTCTACAAAGAGAGATAAAATCTCATCATGCGAGCGGTCCCAGTTTTCTTGTTTCTCTGTTGGTTTTGTGGATCAGAGGTAAGAATTTATTTTATTGTAGTACCAGCAATTTATTTATGAAAAAAAGAAACCAATTAAAAAGCAGTTTATTGTTACAAAAGCCAAGCCCGCTGATTCTGTTAAGTTTCCTTTCACAGTATTTGTGTTTTGTACGTCTGAACAACGTACGAATGCCCCGCGTGAATGAGTGAAGCTTGCCATTTCCCTTCCGTGCATTGATTCTCTCTGGGGTTTATGCTAACAGGCGTCTGGAAAAGATTTTAATCCTGATCCTATCCTGAACGCAATCTGCAAGCGTGGCTGACCACGGAAAGGTGCTGCAAATTTCCGTGCCCACTCTTTCTCTTGAGAAACGAGCTGACAGTCTCCTAACGCGGCAACACGGTGTCTTGTGGTGCCTGAGGGTTTGCCGTGGAATCTCTTCTGGCAGGAGCATCCCAGAAAGCCCGTCGGGGCTGAGCGTTCAGCGTGCCCGAGTTTTCCAGAGAAACCCTTAGATAAAAATCAGCACCTTGTTGTTCCTATTTGGGAGAAAGGCCTAGCACAATATGGGAGTTACGCCAAGCCGGATCTGGCTCGCAGTTTGGATTCTACTGCCCTGAGAAGAGCAGGAAGAATTTAGTCAGATTATACAACCGTTTACGAGGGAGACTGTTGGGTTAAATTCTGCCCCACCAACATCCCCAACTGACTTCACTGTGGCCTTTTAAGCTTCGTCTCTGTTGATTCAGTTGGCACAGTCAAAGCTCATAAATCGCACTGGAGGACTCCCTTTCCTCTCGCATTTTTATGCAAAGGCCATGCGTGTGTACTTTTCACGTTTCGACATTCTTCCTACCCACAGATCTTAGTGAGCAAAAAGCGCTCGGCCAGCAGCGACCCGGGCAGCTGCACGAAGGCAGGAGCAGAGACGCTCACCTAGAGGCAGGCAGACGGAGGGTCGGAACCCGGACTTGCAGCGCAGGGATGGCCAGCAAGCACACTGCAAGCCCACCGCTGTGACCGAGGCAGGAAAAGAGCTGATGAGGAAAGGCACTTCATTTTCAAGTTCCTTTAGGATTCTTGTTACTTCAGCAGTCACACGGTGAAAGAAATCATTAATTTTAGGTTTCTTTATTTGCTTCTAAGCAGTTTATAAATACTTACAGGTGATACTTAAACTCAAAGCCACCCAAGCCAATCAAAAAGCCTCAGGAAAACCCCAAGTTGCTATGTTTTTAACTGTTAGGGTGTTTAAGGCTCTTTATTTTGGTTTGCTTACGATGCCATTGCCGCGGTGTGTTATAAACCAGCGGCTTAAAAAATATTTATAATCTGCTGGGCGCTTCGGCTGATGTTTGAGGAATAAAGTTTGTGGGAGGCTGGTAAGCGTGAAGATCACACCAGGTGAACGATCCAAAAATGTTCCGAGAAACTGAGAAAGATGAGGTGGGCGAAGGTAAGGGAATAAGCTCTCTAAGTGATATTCAGCACCTCTGTGGTCGTGAGATAGGAAAAGGTGTAGGGATGACCACTTCGTTGAGGTCAGTAAAGGGATCTGCAGAACTCTCCGTGCGGTTCCTAGTCTCACTCCCTTTATTTATTTTGTGCCTTGCAGAATGCAGCGTCTCATGCCGAAGAAAACCAGTTCCAGCAGGTTGAGCCTGCCCAGTCAGCCCAGCAAGACACGCACCTCATAGCAGAATGCTTGAGCAACCAGTACACACACAGATCCTGTGAGAAAGTTTTTTGTCACCCATGGGAACGATGTGTGGAGGGAAAATGCCTTTGTAAGCTCCCCTACCAGTGCCCTAAGAACGGCTCTTCGGTTTGTTCTACCAACGGGAAGTACTTCCACACTTACTGTCACCTGAAGAGCTACGAGTGCCAGCGACCCGAAGCCAAGTTTCTGCACAAGGGAAAATGCACGTCTGCAGGTATTAACGCCTCCTTTTCCACACCGCAGCGGTCAGTCGCCTCTGGCCAAGGAGACACTTGGTATTTACAGCTCACAAAGTCCGTTCGTTTCCTCGTGCTAGTAAAAACATGAAACAGAAAATGAGAAAACGTTGAAAAAGGGCAGTGTCTGTTGAGTTTCATAAAAATAAAGGGATTGACAGGCCCAGGTCGCCCTGCTGCTCGTACGTTCTCCCGCGCAGGGAGAAATGAGGCGGGCAGCCTCTCTTGGCAGGAGCAGCCGCTGCTCCTACCCGTGCTCCAGCCCCACCTCCACGGAACGCAGCACGAGCGGCTCGGCTGTAATCAGGGGGAGTTTTGCTACGCAGAAACAGGATCTGGCCGTCACGCTCCAAGTGTTACCGGTTGGTTATCAAAATGAATCCACTGAAACCCATGGTACTAAGGTGCAGCCTCTCCTCAGTAGGTCTCTGGGTATTCCTACATGGTCAGAACCCTCATTTGTCCTGAAACTGGGGCGTTTTGAAAAAGTGGCAGGCTCGACCCCAAAGTCAGTCCTCAGAAAAATCAGGAATAATCCCTGAAGCCTCTGATTCCCAACAGACTGGTCTTTCCCTCTGAACGTTATCAATACAAAATTAGCCCTGATTTATTTCTGTGCCGTCTTACCACTAGATACATCTATATAATACGATTTTATTTGGGATTTTTTTAAAATTTCTCTTATTTTTAGAAACATTTGCAATCTCTCTGGGCCATGGAGATTCAAATTTCCTTCGAGTAAAACCCGTGAATCACAAGGAAGACTTCTTTGTATGTGATAGTGAGTGGACTATGAATGAAGCAAACGTGGCATGCAAGCACCTTGGCTTTAAATCGTAAGTTTGGGGAATTTATCTTTGGGTAACTGCAAGGGATCTGAAAAAGTAGGGATGCTTACATTCAGGTCAGTCACAGGCAGCCAAGAGTTAAGAGGAAAACTCAGGAACAATGTTTTGGCTACAACATTCTGATAAAGCTTCTTAAATCGACACCCAAGAGTGAAAGCCAAAACACAGATTTCTGTGTTCTCCTACAGATTACAACTCCACAAACCATAATTGTTTTACTTTTTTGCACCAGCCAGACTAACAAGAACCAGAACACATGTTTTTTCTTCACCCCTTGCCCCTGCTGCCATTGATTGCTTCATCCCCCAGGAACGGCTGAAGCCACATAGAACCATACAATCCCAGAATGGTTTGGGTTGGAAGGGACCTTAAAGCCCACCCAGTGCCACCCCCTGCCATGGGCAGGGACACCCTCCACTAGCCCAGGTTGCTCCAAGCCTCATCCAGCCTGGCCTTGGACACTGCCAGGGATGGGGCACCCACAGCTTCTCTGGGCAACCTGTCCCAGTGCTCCCCACCCTCTCCGGGAAGAATTCCTTTCTGATATCCAATCTCAGTCTCCCTGCTTTCAGTTTAAACCTGTTACCCCTCGTCCTGTCACTACAGGCCCTTGGAAAAAGTCCCCCCCAGCTTCCACACAGAGCTTGTTCTTTTCCCTGTGACCCCACGACCTGAGCTGCACATCCAGCTCCTCAGAGAGAGTCAACTCTGTATCCTGTACACAGTAATTTTGCACATATACCACTAATTTATAACTTAGGTAGGGCTGCCTCCCCAACCCTACCTGAAAACTAAAAATGCTACTGCAGTGCCCTAAATTATCCCCTCTAGATGAGAAGCAAATATTCCCTAGCCCTGATCAGTATCTCTTTAAACCGCAGAGAAGGGTTTGTCCTGGGACAGAGCACTCAGCCCTGGAGTCCCACTGTAAGCCTCCCTAGTAACTTATTTACTTGAGCCATATATCTTCAACGTAGGGGACACATACGTGTTAGAAGGACAATGCTCAGGTAAACCCAAGGGAGACAAAATGTATTAATCATGGAATCCCAGAATGGTTTGGGTTGGAAGGGACCTTAAAGACCATCTAGTCCCACCCCCCTGCCATGGGCAGGGACACCCTCCACTAGACCAGGTTGCTCCAAGCCTCATCCAGCCTGGCCTTGGACACTGCCAGGGATGGGGCACCCACAGCTTCTCTGGGCAATAATCTGTTGTTGTTATTATTTGTATCTTCACAGAGGTGCTGAATATTACCAAGCCAATTCCAGCATCACAGAATCCGCCTTAAATTCGTTGCACTGTCTGCAAATAACTTGCAGCGGCCTAGAAACAAGTCTGGCTGAATGTCACATAGAGGTGAAATCAAGAGATAGCAATGAGGGATTTGTCAGCCTCCAGTGCCACGAAAATCTCAGAGGTCAGTAGGTTATTTTTTTAGTTTTATACCTATTTGGGGTTCTTACAGGTTACGTTTATTTTAACTAATAGTTTGCTGAACTCTCAGTCGCAGCAAAGCTGCACTGAAACCTATTTAAAACAATAATCCCTGTGCAAAATGTAAGACAGTCGAGTCTTGAGTCGGGACAGTTGAGTTTGAGTTTGGAAAATCACTGTTGCTCCTCAACTATTTTTACAGCTACTTCCCAAAAGCAAATCTATTTCCCTCGTGGTTCTGTTTGTTCCCCCACCCCTTCCAAGGGTACCGAGGTATCCCACAAGTCCTGTCCCTCCCAGGCTAACTGGTGAGGAGACAGGTGACAACCTCTGTCTACGAGCAGACCAGTTAGGACACCAGTAGCCCTGTAGCCCAACAACCCTGACTGTCTCAGAACTGCTCGTGTCATCTGTCGGGTTTCAGGACTCTTCAGTTTCTCACTGACACATGGGGAATCACGTCCTTGCTCTAACAGCTTTCTTGTCCCTGGAGCAGGTTTTCTTTGGCACTGGTAAGCAGCAGCCCAAGATGCTGCTGCTTAGGAGACCTATGAATCGTCTCAGGTTGTTCTTATGGCACAAAAGTAGGAGCTCAGACCCTTGGGGACTCCTGAAGAGGGGGAACATCCATCATCTTAACCACTTGAACCCTTTACAGTGGGTTTGAGCCAATCATTTCTGGTTTGGTGCTTGTCTAGAAGAAATGAAGTTCCCTTTTGTTAAGCTACTGCATGCTGGTGGAGGAAAATAAGTGGTCACACTGAAAGCTTGATGAGAAGGCCATGAAAACAGTAAAAAATATTTACATTATCGGGCCCCAGAATGCC
Source organism: Rhynochetos jubatus (assembly GCA_027574665.1). Taxonomy (NCBI): domain Eukaryota; kingdom Metazoa; phylum Chordata; class Aves; order Eurypygiformes; family Rhynochetidae; genus Rhynochetos; species Rhynochetos jubatus. The sequence goes on from CM050651.1 coordinate 76,962,638, forward strand.
TTCTGTTGCGAGGCCAAATTGCCGACAGAATAAAACACACGAGCAGAGTATTTCCGTGGGCAGTTGTGAACGTGTAGACACTTCCACACTAACTTCCCTGTCATCGCGCTGCTCAGCTTGTTCCCATGGGGAGTTTCACTGCGTCAACAAGAAGTGCATTTCTCTGAGTAAAACCTGCGATGGGATCAATGACTGTGGAGACCTAAGTGACGAACTGTGCTGCAGAGGTAAGAATTTCCTTTCTCCCGTGTTTCATTTCAGCAGGAAACCACCCCCAAAGAATTCTGAGTGATGTAACAGCAAAGTCTCTTTTCCAGTAGGTCATTACGTTAAAGCAATCAAGCCACAGTTTATGTCTAAGTGCAAAAACCATAGGCATAATAGAGTTTTTTGAAGCAGGCAGGTGATCTCTGAGACTCTAGATTTCCTCAGAGGACGAGGAAACACAATGACATCATTTAGGAGGCCCTTAAACATTGATACGAAAAAAAATACGAGCCACGTTAGAATGAAAATGTATTTTTAGTTGGGAAAATTCAACAGTAATTAAACAAAGACACGGTTTTCCAATGAACAACCTTTAAACCAAAGGAAGAGCTCTCTCAAGTTAATTACTAATGCAAGAATATCCACAGAACATCGGTGAAGGGTTCCTGTGCTTGTTCACGAGCAGTCGTTCCTTCCGCATCCGCAATTCCAGCTGCAACAGATTTGCTTGGAAACAAGGAATGGATCTAGCCTGACCTGAACGCAGAACACTTTCAGAAGCTGGGTTTCAGGTGCCGAATGGTAACGGGGGTTACAAATCCCTTCACTACCCCTAAATAACTTTGTAGTTTTAATCTGAGAATCCTGGATACAGTCACAGGCACTTTAGAAAAAGAATACTAAAGACCCGTGACTTCATGTATTTAGGAAACATCTATTTGGATTCCACTTGACCAAAATAGCACTGTTTCAGCTGTATGGGCTCAGAACAATGCATCCTGGAATCAAAAGAAGTATTTCAGTGGTCTTTGGATCATATTGGGGTATCTGGATCCTTTCAGAGAACCATCTTATTTTCTGTTAAAGACACCCTTAAATTGTAGAATGGCATCAGCTTATAAAGCAGCTCAAAAAATACCTGCCGTAAATTCAAGCACCGCTTTGCTTTTGATGACATACACAGCGATGAGAAGAACTAAAAGGAAGGGGGTTCTCCGATTTCTAGTAACGTTTCATGTAACCATGAGGTTTAGAAGAAGTAAGTTGCTAAATCCAGTATGTTCAGAGCAGGACTCTTGATTCCTAACCTTGCATTTAGCTCACTCAACCAAAAGCCAGCTTGGCCTCTGATCTGGAGCAGAGGGCAGGAAACCGGAGGCCAGCATCATCAGTTCCTCATCTGAGATGGTCAGTAATGCTGGCGGAACCGGAGGTGCTCTGGCTGAGGTGGAGTGTTGTGGATGGAACTGGCACGCAGCGCTACCAGGTCGAGAAGCACAGCGCTGAACTGGTAACGCAGCGCCGCATTTTGTAAGGCTTTGAAAGGGGGAGAGCCATGCATTCAGTTTGTTTTCCACTTACAGAGCCTGCTTCTGGGCTCTGCTTAGGAACCGCCAAGTCCTCCCTAACACGGACATCACACTGTGTTTGTATTTTAAAACACTCTCTATCTACACGGGGTTGATGATCAAACGTTTGTAATTCTCCTGTGTCACAGAGTGCAGAGGCAACAGTTTCCACTGCCGGTCAAACATCTGTATTCCAAGTAAGAATGTCTGCAACGAAGAAATCGACTGCCTCACGGGAGAGGATGAAGCTCGAGCTCTCTGCGCAGGTTTCCTTCTGACAGATGGTTTTGTTTCTTTCCTTCCACGCTGCTCAATTATAGCTAAAGATTACACAATGCATACTATTATACTATTAACCGGAGTAGCAAAACCAAAATGCATGCAAGAATTAGTCTTCCCAGGTTTACGTTATGCATAGTAGGAAGAAAAGGTTACGTAGTTTTCCTCCTTAATAGCAAGAAAACCAAAGGAAGGAAGGAACAGATGGTGTTTTGGGAGGCTTGAAGACAGATTATGTCCTTTGCTTATGTGGCCCCCTGTCAGACCAGTATCCCATGTATGTGAAGAAAGCATAGACAGGGCAGGCAGGAGAGGAATTCAACTGGTTTGTCAATATAATCATTCTTCTGTGCTGTTCCCCTCACTGTTGAAAACGTTTTGGTTTGGTATTAGAATGTTTTTTCCTTGCTCTGATAAGAGACAAAGTCTAAAGCCAGAAAGTAAACACTTAGGTAAATGATAACTGGTAAGGGTAAACTGGACTCTAAAGGTAAACACTGCTGTCAGGAACAGGGGAACAGGCCCAGCCCTCACCCTCCGTTTAGGAACTGAACTCAATGGGCATTTTGTTTGAACAGAAGCTGACAAACCAGATTCCGAAAGCACTGAATTTACCTCTCATGCTGAATATTCCCCCTTCCCTTGGTCAAGGAAGCACCCAGTTCATACACCATCACCTAAACTCGGAAAGGGAATAAATAATCCTGTTACCTAATGCTCCTTTGGGCTTTAGAGAGATCCAAAAGGTTGATGGGGCAGGAGGAGGAATTTCTGCTGTTTCCTGGAGGAGGAGAATGGGATATCGATTCAGAGCTCAAAAAAAAAGGCCGTTTTTCAGGGTTTCTTTGCAGAAGGTGTCTCCAGGCACGGAAAGCAGAGTAGATGTGGTGAAGTTACAACTGAGTATCCACTGGGTGTAGGTCACTTGTAGGCTGAGGCAGACAAAGAGCGTCTAGTAGGGAAGGAAACAGCAGGCACCAGGGTGAGAGTACTGCTCTCCAGGTGAAACGGTGTGGTTCAAACTGAAAGAGGGGAGATTGAGATGGGAGGCATCAGGGAGAAATTCTTCCCGGAGAGGGTGGGGAGGCCCTGGGACAGGTTGCCCAGAGAAGCTGTGGATGCCCCATCCCTGGCAGTGTCCAAGGCCAGGCTGGATGAGGCTGGGAGCAACCTGGGCTAGTGGAAGGTGTCCCTGCCCACGGTAGGGGGTGGGAATAGGTGGGCTTTAAGGTCCCTTCCAGGTCCCTTCCAACCCAAACCAGCCTGGGAGTCTCATTTAAAACAGGTACCACGATTTTGTGACACAGCATATATTAAAGTAATAGAAGGAATTTAAATGTTTGCCAACATTTTTTGTACTTGTTCTTCTACTATAGGCAAAGAAATACTGAAAATACCTACTGAAAATCTCAGTATGGACGGAGGTAAGCGTAACTAGCCCTCCAAAACCAACAGCATACCCTCTTACAGCAACCAGCTAGCTGGCCAGATCCAGAACACTCTGATATTTGGACTTTGTGCTTTAGTAATACACACTCTAGGGTCACTATTTGTCTCACTTTCCACTAATTTCAAGAATGCCACAGTAATTTATGCTTGCTGAGGACCCACATCTGCATGTTTTGGCAACCGGTGGAGGTCAACTCTCAGCAAATCTAGGGGAACTGCTTGAAAATTATTTGCCTGAATGCCAGCAGCAGTGGAAAACAAAGACAAGTAATGTGATGCTAAGACTCAAGCAATTCTCGAAGCAAGAGCAGATGCCAAAATTTTTGGTCTTTGCTTTCCTGCTACTTCAGCTACTGGCATATTCACAGCACTCAGGTTTTCAAGATAAAGATAAATCTCTCTACAAATAGAATCGGTTCCTGAATTAAGACACATTTTTCCTTTTTGTTAAAGAAAGAAAAATGATAAAGACACTTCTTCCCCAAGCACACTGCGGGCTTACAAATCACACATTAACGCGACGGAAAAGAATCATAGGCGGAGAGGTTGCAAGAAAGGTAAAACTAAATCCTTACCAGGTATGAGTTCATTCAGCATCGATTTAAAGGGGCAGTATTGTCCTTCTGTTAAAGGTATGGAAGTAAAAGAACCGGCTACGACACTGCTGTCCTGTTCTGCAGCGGCAGTGGGATCGCACGGAACGAAAGAGAAGCCCAGTTTATAAAGTGAAATACGGAGTTGCAAAACTGAGCATTACGGTCCAAGTACACCTTGGAAACGATTCGGCAAAAACTTACTTCTATAGCTAGAAATAACAGTTTTGACAAAATGGAATTCAAACTGGTGCCTCTGAAACGGCACAGCGTCAGAAACGCTGTACTTGATCATACCAGGTCGGATCCCTTTCTCTGGCTACGAGGGGTTTCGTGGCAGAAAGCTGGAGGGAAGGCGGCATCGCACCAAGTCAGACTGAACCAAAAGACTGCCTTTTAGAATACATATCTTTGTGTCAGATGGAGCCCAATTCCCAATTGCTGGACAGCAGATTTTTTATTTACAACCAGATATAATCAAGGAGATGAGGTGACACCAAGAACCCTGTTTCCCTTTATGCACTAAAAATCGTCCAAGGGTGATGATTCTGTTATTGTCTGGGTGTTTGTCATTTGAACAGGGCGAATTCCCTTGGCAAGTGGCAATTAAAGAAACCGGCAGTGAAGGTGCAACGGTGTACTGTGGAGGGGTTTATATTGGTGGCTGTTGGGTTCTGACTGCTGCACACTGTGTCAGGTAAAACTAACCACTGGGAATTGATTTTCTTCTTGCAAGACAGAAAGATTGATTTGGGGATTATTGTCCTTCTTAGCTATCTGTTTGCTATCACAGAATCATAGAATGGTTTGGATGGGAAGGGACCTTACAGATCATCCAGTTCCAACCCCCCTGCCATGGGCAGGGACACCCTCCACTAGCCCAGGTTGCTCCCAGCCTCATCCAGTCTGGCCTTGGACACTGCCAGGGATGGGGCATCCACAGCTTCTCTGGGCAACCTGTCCCAGTGCCCCCCACCCTCTGCGGGAAGAATTCCTTCCTGATGGCCCATCTCAATCTCCCTCCATTTAAACCCATTACCCCTTGTGCTGTCACTCCCTGCCCTTAGAAAGGCCCCCCCAGCTTTCTCGTAGCCCCCCCCCAGGCACTGGAAGGGGCTCTAAGGTCTCCCCGGAGCCTTCTCTTTTCCAGGCTGAACAAGCCTAATCCCTGTTTGCCTACTGAATGAAACAATTTAAAACACTGACTCGCCCACGTTAACGAAGGGGAAGATTCAGAGAAAGCAGGTATTTGGCAGTGAACAGCAAGATGAAAAAGTAATGATGAGTTTGAAGAATCAGTCAGCTCGTGGGAATGCAGGAAAGGTTCACCGTAACCACTTTCTTTGCCTGAGAAGGAGACGCAATGGATCTCCTCTCCCCCATCTCCACCTCGGGAAAGTCCAGGATCTGTTCCCTGGGGTCATATGTTCTTGAGAACTGCCTTGTGTTTGCTATACTTCAGAAAAACGTGGACATCAAGTCCAGAAAGAAACTGTATGTATATAATACACATTTTTATTCTAGGCAAACTTTGCTAAAAATGCACCAGTTTACATGGCAACATGCGGTGCTCGTGTGAATACCAAAACATTATTTATTTCAGTGTTTTTTTCCAGGGCAAACCGAGTTCACCTGTACCGTGTCTGGATTGGACTGCTGGATACGATACGGTACGACAAAGAGACAGATACTTTCCGGCTAAACCAAGTGATCATCCATGAAAATTATAACACGTCAACATACGAGAATGACATTGCTCTGCTGGAGCTGAAAGGTTTTGGGAAAGGAGAATGCTCCCTGAAATACAGCACGCCTGCCTGTATCCCCTGGTCAGAGTATATGTTCAAGACCGGGGACAGATGCAAGGTTTCTGGATGGGGACTAGAGAAAGGTATTTGCTTCAGTGCTTACTACAAGACTCTTATTTGCAGTGCTTGTTTTCTTGTTGGGGTGAGCTTTCATTCTGGAAAGGCTGAAGAGCAGTTGTGCACAAAGCACTCGGAACAGGCCGAGTGCAGAAAACGTAGGCTGCCGTTCGGCATTCGGCTGTCGCTGCTGGTTCTGTTCTCTGTACCGCTCCCTCTGCTCTTCCAGCCGCTAAGTCAATTGAGCCACAGGTGGTTGAAAACCACCCCAACAATAAGAAATGTTCCTTCTGCCAATCTAAGATTCATATGAGCTGTGCAGACCTGGTAGCAGTGTTTAACAAGTGGTGGTTAGTAGCTCGCAGGGGCCCACAGTCACGGCCTCTGGCCCCTGCCCGCGAGGATCTGAGCCACAGCCAACAGGGCCGAGTTTAGCCCAGAGAAGGTTGCACAGAGACGGATAAGTCATATGTAATCACACTTCCAAGGGTGCGGGAAGCATGTGTTGTAGCACAGTGATTACAGCCTGGCGCTGGAGCTGCCTGCCTGCGAGGCCGCTGCTGTCCGTACTAGGTGGCAATCCATCGAGCAAGTGCAACGTTGGGAATTACTATGAACGGACAGAGAACAAACCAGAGAATCTCCCTAACCTTGGAGACCTAGTTCAGCTGAGTCTTCAATATCTGGCCCACTCATCCCAAAAAGACAGAGTAGAACTGGAAAACAGGTAACAAGGGTGATCAGAGCCACATCCCCACTGCAGAGAAAACAACATATTGTTTTCCCAGTGTTGGAAAACATTGATATGGAAAACACAAACTCTGAGAAAGACAAGGAAAAGGGTGAAAATGTGACAAAATCAAAGTACTGTACTTAACACTGCAATCAACCCACCCTGCTTTTATTTTGAAATACATAGAGGCCAACGTACTGCAGTTCATTTGGGGTTTAAGGCACCTGGTTTATAACTCTGATGATTATATGCCTTAGATTAGCAAATATATAACTTGCAATTCACGATATTAAAAGTGTCTACCATGTACTTACCGGTTTTAATTCAGAAATGCTTATTCTTTTCTTTTCTAGGTTATACCAAACAATATATCCTCAAGTGGGGCAATGTTAATTTATTTCAGAATTGTTCTGAATTGTACCCGGGACGATTTTTTAAAAAAATGGCATGTGCAGGCAAGCATCGATTTTCTTATATTATAATTTCTCTGCCATCAAACCCGCTGTTTCTAGGGTCAGACGAACCAGCCAGGGCCTAGATGCATCCACCATTCGATATCTGTTTATAAACAGAATTAGGATGACAGTCGGCCCGGTTTCTACGATAACTGCAGCACACAATTGGAGTGATGTCCGCTGAACACACAAGCACTTTCCAGCCCACCGAACTTCCTGCCTTTACTGTATTTGATTCTGAACAACACATCGAGGCAACTGCCTCTCTCAGAGCACGTCAGTCCCGTTGGCTCAAATGTGACGGTTCATCTGCTGTCACATTTCCTACCACCACACTGCACCCCAGGAAAAATACGACTAACTTTTCCGACTACGATTAGTCTGGCCAGGAAACTGGTTGTCACTCCCAGTATTAAAATAAGGATTTTGAATACATATATTTCGCTTCTCAAGTAGTGAAAGTTATGGCCAAATACATGAGTCAAAGAGCAAGGAGTATTCAACTTACAGGGCAGACAGTTTCAAGTGTTCTTTAAATCAAAAAGTAAAAGCAATATGTAGACAAACGACCTAAAAAGAAAAATAAAAACCAGACATAAGAGCCAAATAATTTGTGGTAAGTTCAGCATGGCCTCTATAAGGTGCTGGGTTTGTCTACTCTGCAAGTTCCTAACTTACCTCCTTGCTCGCCAACCTATTTCAAGTGATCACACTTTACTGGGAGGGAACAAAGTGTCACACGGGGCAACATCAGAAAATGGGTATCTGGGGTTAGCTTCCCCACACTGATGCAAATACAAACTTCAGAATTAAGGGCTGGTATCCATGGCAGTTAGTTATACAAGCACAGACTAATTAAACTGAGTAAGGGCAATAAAATCTTGGAAGGAATCACAGAGCAGTTTGGGTTGGAAGGGACCTTAAAGACCATCCAGTCCCACCCCCTGCCATGGGCAGGGACACCCTCCACTAGCCCAGGTTGCTCCAAGCCTCATCCAGCCTGGCCTTGGACACTCCCAGGGATGAGGCACCCACAGCTTCTCTGGGCAACCTGTCCCAGGGCCTCCCCACCCTCTCCGGGAAGAATTCCTTCCTGGTGTCCAATCCCAATCCCTTTCCATTTAAACCCATTACCCCTTGCCCTGTCACTGCACACCCTAAATGTTCGCACGCTCTCCTCCTTGCACCTGCCCACCTGTTACGATGCTGGTAGAGACATGGATTTTGAGGGCTTTGCCTCTCTTTACAGCTCAGGTGAAACTGGGCCGTGGGTCGAGCGGACACCAAGGGCGGACGCGTAGGCACGCACCTACTACGATCTCTCGTTTGCAGAGGAACCAGCCTACAAACCCTTTTGCCATTTCCCTCCCGCTTTCGTTCACCTTTAATGAAGTAATGATATAATAGGCACTGCAGCTGAATTCTTCTCTGTCACACGGGGTAAAATGACTCACAGAACTGACATCAAAGCAAAGGAGGAGGATTTGGGTCAGCCCCAAGTGTAAAGAGGCCCCCCACTTAAAAAAAAATGAGAAGTAATGGACCGCAGAGGCTAGGAACCTCCTTTACTGGCAACCATGAGGCAAACACCTGTGAGGAGGCAAACACCTGTGAGGAAGAAACACGGACCCGAGAAACCTCCCAGTTGCGTGCCACCTCATATGTAAACCTAATTTTGCTTTTTATTTCCTCTTTTGCCCCAGGTACCTACGATGGCTCCATAGACAGCTGCAAAGGTGATTCAGGAGGCCCCCTGGTGTGTTTTGATGCAGAAAACGTGGCGTACGTGTGGGGTATCGTGAGCTGGGGTGAGAACTGCGGGGAGGCTGGCCACCCTGGCGTGTACACCAAAGTCGCCAGCTATTACGACTGGATTAGCCATCACGTGACAAGGAGTCTCATCTCACGGTATAACATCTGAAGGTCAGAAAACCTAACCACTTCCATCTCATCACCCAGGCAGAAATGAACGCGAGGCCGTTCTTACAATCGGCGGCCCTGTAGCTGAACACCCGTTGGCACAAATCTTTAAAGAATCTACTTTGAAAATTCTCAACACTGTGAATGCCGCGATCGTGCGGCAGCCTGCGGGAAGAGGACTCTACGGTGGCGAGTCCGCAGCAAAAGTCTCTAATAAAAGCAGGGAAATTGAAATATCTTTGTGTCATTGTTACTTCGGGGTTTTTTCGCCTCCGCATTTCGTGCTGCGTTTCAACTGCAGCTGTTTGTTTGTTTAAAATGGACAAACATACTGAAAAAATGACCGCGCTGGCAACACGTCCAGTCCACAGAAAAGACAGCAACCGGAGTACCTGAAAGAACTTCCATCGTCCCAAGGTCCCTAGAAGCCCTCGGGATGCTGCCTTGATTGGCAGTTGATTCTTCGGGATGACTGCGAAAGGAGACCTCGCGCCATCCGTTCCCTGACAGACGGACTCGGCTGTAAGGCCACAATCACCCAAATAATAACCCTGGGGGTAGTTCTCTCAGCTACAGACTCAGCCAATCATTATCTGGTTAATAGGCCCCACCTGATCCTCTAACCTGGGGCAGTTTTAGCAGCTCTAGGTTTAACCGCAGCTGGTCACAAACAACGCAGGAGTTTTGAAATTGCATCTTCGACTTCAATAAAAAACACCTCTACGACCTTAAGTGCTCTGTGTGTGTTTATATTTCCGGTATCAAATAAACTCTTAACATGAAGTAGGGATTTACTCGGGGCGTGTGTGCGCATATGGATGAACATATGTAATTTTTGTAACAATATATAAAAATAAGAAGTCTATATATTACACATAGACGGAACTCGACAGCTCTAAAGGTCAAAATGAATACTCACAGTCATTAAAAAAAACCCAGATGCTCAAATTAGCCCAAGCTGCCTACACCAATACACAAAAGTGTGAAACAGTAAAGCAAAGCAAACACCACCCAGGGCCTGATCCTGCGCTGCGCAGTCAGGGGGAGTTTCCCACCGCCTTAACTGACCCAGAACTGGACAGAGACAAGGGGCCATCAACCAAAGCGGAGCGATTAAGCAGAAAGTCCTTCTGCTTTCACCAGCTGCGCGAGGAAGTTCTGCCCACACCACGGCCAGGACGCCAGCACCCAAGGAGCACGTACCGCCGGCGGTAACGGTGTCCGCTGTAAGAACACGTCGGTCTGTACAGAACAGCGTCACGTTTGGCAAGTTACGCGCGCACAGCACCCGCAGTAATTCCTGTCAAGGTACCAGAACGGGGTTTGTGGATTGGTACCCCCTGCCCAAAATTGTCAAACTGCTGCAGGGCCATCTCCGTCAGTTCTGTCCAACTGCTTAACAGGTCCAGAACGCATTTCACAGGGTTTTAATACCTATCTGGGTTTTTTAACATCTGTTTTAATACCTAGTTTATTTTATTCCTCTCAATTATCCTGTTGAATAAATGGCATGTGTTCAGACAACATGGTTGCTGTGGTGGTGATTTTAATTCCCCGTAGCCTGCTTCAGACATTTTTACTGTTTAATTAACTTGTCATAGAACCCCAGAATGGTTTGGGTTGGAAGGGACCTTAAAGCCCACCCAGTTCCAACCCCCCTGCCATGGGCAGGGACACCCTCCACTAGCCCAGGTTGCTCCAAGCCTCATCCAGCCTGGCCTTGGACACTGCCAGGGATGGGGCACCCACAGCTTCTCTGGGCAACCTGTCCCAGTGCCCCCCACCCTCTGCGGGAAGAATTCCATCCTGGTATCTAATCTTCTTCATCTCCCACTTCTAAAAAACCCATCCGCAGGAATTTCTCCCTGTCAATTGTCAATAACTAAAGTAAGGGTATGGCTCGGCTTCTTGGAACAGCTCACCCTGTTTAGGAACGCGTTTAAGCGTATTTTTATACAGGAATAACTTTGCTGAATCAGGGTCTTGGCAATCATAGGGAGAAGCTGGGCCGGTGTAGGAAGAGCTCCCTCTTTTGTTTGACTTAATACCTTCTGTAAAGAACTTTTCCCACCTATTTCCCTGACTCACTACAAATAATGAAATGCTGAGACTGAGAAGAAAAAGTCAGTAGTACATTTACCATGCATCCTGCTGCTCCTCTGGAATCTCTGGGGTTTTTTCCATTTCCTGCTCTTCTTTACAGCTAGCTCTGTCCCGACGGCCGATATTCCTATGTCCAGAGGGATTCCACACGTTTTAAAGCTTCATTACGAAAGTTAAATTCCACGTGGTTCCACTTCAGCTCATCTGTGAAGCCACTAGATTTTAAACATAAAATTAATACATATTTTAAAAAGAAAACCAAACCAAACCAGGACGTTTAGCAGGCAGGGTAATTTTGGTCAGCTCTTTCGTTTCAGCACACCCAGGCCGGGCTTTTAATGTTTAACAGACCTGCTTTCACGCTGCCCTCTTCTACAACCCCACCCTGCACGCGGGGTGATGTTACCTGGAAGCTGAATCACTCGCACGTGTAAAGGTCACCCCATCCCTTTCCTTCCCGCTGTACATCACCATCGAATTCGGTTAAAACTTTAACGCTCCCAGTCCACATTCCTTCTGCATTTTTGGGGGTCTCTAAACTCGTGCTTTGCCAAAGGTGATGTTTTTTCCAGCTGCATTCACGCAGGTTCTCCCGCACACTGCGCCGCAGCAGTGCTGGATGTGCCTTGGGACGCGCTCCTGCCCCCGCCAGCCCCCGCCCTGAGCCACCCCACAAACCCCAAACAGCCAAGCAACAAAGTCCCGGGGGTCTCCCGGGGTGTACCCCAAGGGGTTTGGGAGAGCTGCCCGCGGGGCGCCGCGCCCGGCGGGGCTGGGCTCAGCCCCTTCCCCTCAGCGCCCTGCCTGAGGCGCGGCGGCGGGAGGCCCCGCCCCGCCGGGCGGGCGATGGCGGCGGCGGCGGCGGCGGCGGGCCGGGCCGGGCCGGCTGGGCGCCGCGGGAGCGGGCAGGCGGCGAGGGCTTAGCGGGCGGCCGGCGGGGCGGCGATGGCCGGCGGCCTGCTGCTGGCGGTGCTGGCCTGCGCCTGGCTGGGCCCTCGGCCGGCGCGGAGCCCGGAGGCACCGCAGACCCCCGACTGGCGGATGACGCTGAAGACCATCCGCAATGGCGTGCACAGGATCGACGTGTACCTCAACGCGGCCCTCGACCTCCTGGGCGGCGAGGACGGCCTCTGCCAGTACAAGTGCCGCGACGGTGAGGCGAGCGGCGGGGGTGGGGAGGCCTGGCCGAGAACCCCCCAGCGCCGGCCTGAGGCGACCCTTGGCCCTCCCGCCGGCCGGAGAGCTTCAGGCGGCCCGGTCCGGCCCGTCAGACCGGCCGGGGCTGCGGGGGTCCCCGGTCCCGGCTGCCGGTCCCGGAGGGACGGGGCGCTGCCCGGAGGCGGCTGCCCGCGGGTCCCGGCTGCCGGTCCCGGGAGGACGGGGCGCTGCCCGGAGGCGGCTGCCCGCGGGTCCCGGCTGCCGGTCCCGGGAGGACGGGGCGCTGCCCGGAGGCGGCTGCCCGCGGGTCCCGGCTGCCGGTCCCGGGAGGACGGGGCGCTGCCCGGAGGCGGCTGCCCGCGGGTCCCGGCTGCCGGTCCCGGGAGGACGGGGCGCTGCCCGGAGGCGGCTGCCCGCGGGTCCCGGCTGCCGGTCCCGGGAGGACGGGGCGCTGCCCGGAGGCGGCTGCCCACGGGTCTCGGCCGCCGCGGAGGGGCCCCGGGCGGGCCACGCTCCAGGCAGGGGGTTTCTGACCCGGCGCTTCAGGAACGCCGAAACGGGATGTTCTGGTAGATGCCCCTTGGTGTCTGTCGGCTGATCGACTCAGCCCAGCTCACGGGGTTATTGGCCGTGTCGGGACATGGGTCTGGCGGTGACACCCCGAGTGCTCCCGCAGGGGTGGCCAGGCCACCGCGACATTTCCCCCGTCTGCTGCGATACGCACTTGTCAAACCCCTTTTTTCTTCTCCATCCCTTTTAATTGTGGCCTCGGTTTGTCTCCGGTACCGAAACGGGACGACGGGTCGTTTCTCAGACGAACTCCAGCGCCTGCCTGAACGTGGGAAGCAGGATTCCCCGCCTGGCTACACTGGGAGGGAGATGTGACCTGAGCAGCCCCTGCTAATTCCAGTGGCATTAATTTTACACTTGTAGGAATAAGCCCAACGTGTTTCATTCCTGTTAACTGTGGAGGTTCAGCTAAACCCATCAGAGCACTCCTGCTGCCGGTATGAAGCGCAGGGGTGTTAATGAGCTTGCTCTGCTCCGTGTTGTAATCCCGCAGACTTAACTGACACATCCATTTTAGTAACTCAAGCTCTTGTTTTGCTTTAACTTGGGACACCAACATTAACCCTCGCTCAGGAATCTTGTCCCCGTTTTTTTTTTAAATGCTTGGTACCCCCAAGCTGTAATTCAGTGAGGATCGTTGCTATTCAGGTGCCTGAATGTATGTTTAAGTTAAAGGTATAATAATCGCTGCCTTGAGCCCAGGAGGTGCCCGTGGTGAGTTTTGACAGTACTAAAATTCTAAGCAAGAAATCTACCTCAGGCATGATACATTCCCTTTCTCAGGATCAAAGCCCTTCCCTCGCTACGGATATAAACCTTCGCCGCCCAACGGTTGCGGATCCCCTCTGTTTGGAGTCCAGGTAAGTGTTTTCATTTTGAGGCTTCTGTGTGTCTTTCATACATCAACTTTCCTCCACGTGGGTGGGATTTTCCCTCCCCCATTCTAAGGATGAGACAGCAGCCACATCCAGTCCCAGCTTTTATCAGCTCCAGCACAGGCCTTGGTAAAGACCCAGGGAAAACGCTCGTGTTCTACACAAACAGCACGAGCATTTTCATCACTGGCATAAAATGTTACAGGGATAAAAGAGGAGGAGGAGGGTGAATTTTTTTAACCGTGTTTTGTTCTCACGATCTTGAAAGCGTTGAATGACCCCAGCTGCAGCCCTGCGAGGGCCGAGGGCTTGGCTTTGACTCTCTGCCCTTACTGACACGACTCCCGTTTCCTTGGGGACTTTCTCCTTTTTCCACCACCCTGGAGCGTAGGCTGGGGCTGGGGGAGAGGTTGGGAGGGGACACCTGCCTTGGCCAGGGGGATATTCCATCCTGCGGACAGACATGCTCTGCAATAAATGTGGAGTAGGGGAAGGAGGAGGGGCCTGGGGTTTGCCTTCCGAGGTGGCTGTTGCTCAGGGGCTGGCTGGGCATCTGTCTACTTGAGGGATGTGGGGAGCGATTGCTTTGGCTCTGCTGATTTTGGGGCATTTTCTCCCTCTCGTTCACCTATAAAGCTGTCTTTATCTTGACCCACAAGTTTTCTTGCTGTTGCTCTTCCTACTCTCTCCTCCGTGCGGTGGAGGGGGGTGAGCGAGCAGCTCTGTGGGTGGCTGGGGCCAAACCACCACAGCCAGCTGGAGGTGGGCAGCACAATACGTGCATGACAGCTGGATTGATGGCTGTCGTTTTTAATTTCTGACTGTTACAGCCTGTATCTTTCTTAGCTGGAATACCAGTGTGGGGGGGGGGGGATTTTCTTCACAGTTTGACATCGGTATCCCTTCGATGACCAAGTGCTGCAATCACCACGACAGATGCTACGATACTTGCGGCAATAAAAAAAACGACTGCGATGAGGAGTTTCAGTCCTGCCTCTCCAAAATCTGCAGAGATGTGCAGAAAACCCTTGGAATCTCAGAGAGTGTTCAGGGTAGGTGTGAAAAAGCCTTTCTTTTTGCTTTTTTCCCCGGTTTTACTTATTTTGCAGACTTTGTGCAGCACAGTAACGCCACATTGCGTTAGGCTGACGCTGTTGCTGAGAGGTGCCTTGTTCTGTCCCCAGACACTTGTACAGCAGAGTAATAGCAAGGCCTAGGAAAATAGTCAGGGTTAAAACTAACCTCGAGGGGAAAGATTAGTGCTTCCCATTTAGGGATATGAATGTGGGAACACAACTTGATCAAAATGCCTGTGTAATTCTTACATTTACTCTAGTGTAGCTGAGTATTCACTGTTCTGCTGGGTGATTTCTGAATGTCTGCATCGTGTGATTGCTAGTAAACTGTAGGAAAATACTAAATTGTTTCTTTTTAGGAAGCAAGATACTAGAATAATACCGTGGAGGTAGTTAATGCCCTCCCTTAGCGAATCAATTGTCGGTTTTGCAGTAGGAGGCCATGCGATACTCCTCGTTGTTGGCCTGCAGCTGATCAACACACGACACAACCGCACTTCCTCAGTTGGGCCATGTCCCTTTGACACCCAGCAGTCCCACCCAGAGCAGGCAGTTTTAAGAACGAGCCTGTGTTTGGGCATCTCAAATCTGTTTGGCTGCAAAGAGTCATCATGTTAGCGCTTAGTGCTAGAACTGGCGAGTGTTTGCTGCTGAGGTAGCAACATCTGCATACATGCCAAAGGTGGGGGGGTAGAGCAGCTCTTTTTGCCTTTCCAAGACCAAGTGATGAGGGTGGGGAGCATTGGGACAGGTTCCCAGAGAAGCTGTGGGTGCCCCATCCCTGGCAGTGTCCAAGGCCAGGCTGGATGAGGCTGGGAGCAACCTGGGCTAGTGGAGGGTGTCCCTGCCCATGGCAGGGGTTGGGACTGGATGGTCTTTAAGGTACTTTCCAACCCAAACTATTCTGGGATTCTGTGTTTCTCACCCTGGTAACATTCCACAGGCAGTGAATTTTCTTCTTCCTTTTGGCTGGCCTATGAAAAGTCTTTACTCACAACTTAAATGGTTCAGTCCTTCACCTGACAATCCATTTGCTGTGCCCAGAGAAGACTCCCCCTGTCTTAAAACCACTCAGTTTGCCAGAGTGATTTCTGTTAGCTCCGTATTCCGTTCAAAGAGTACTTTTAACCGACCTCCTCTTCGCTTGCAGCTTGTGAATCAACCGTCCAGCTGTTGTTCGATGCGGTTATACATTTAGGATGTAAACCGTACCTGGATAGCCAGAGAGCTGCGTGTATGTGTCGTTACGAGGGTAAGACGGATCTCTGAAAGAAGATACCGACACCTCACGGTGTAGCACACAGTCAGACTCCGCTGGAATGAAGCAAGTACGTGCTTACAAAGCCTTATGCTTTTCAGACAGTGATATATTAAACACCGACGTGAATATACTGGTTTGAAAGCCGCTGTGATGTTCTTCCTGATGTAGAAAGAACCAAGTTTTCCTTCTCTTCCCCTTTACGCCACAAGTTTGGAAACTGAAACTAGTTTTCCTCTGGTGTATGTGGGCTCAGGGTTTGCTGTCCTACAACACTAGGGCCGTTAGACAGCTTTTGAGGAAACTCCGTAACGGGTTTGAAATCGGGGGCGCAGGAGAGTTGTATGGAATTCTGGGATGATTTTTACTGTAGGTCACATTTTGGGTTTCCTGGCGGAAAAGACCCTGACAGATCCAACAGGAAGGAGTGTTTTGTGTGTGTTAATGGGGCATCTTCACTAGCCAATCCTTCCCTGCTTTCGGTACAGTTGCCTTCCGTTCTCGATGTGCTGCCCGGGTTTGGTTCTAAAACACCAAAACCAGACAAAAAGCCCCAAAGCCTTAGCAAGGGTGCACATCTGCCCAGCCTGTTTCTACCTGGTTCTCTACCAACCTGACTTCTGCTGCACTACTCAGATCAAATATGTTTAGGGCTTGACCACTAACGGGGACGGTTGCAAGCCAAGGATGTGCTTGTGATTTGACGGAACGGCAGATGTCGTTGCTATGTTACTGTAAAAATGAATCAAATGTTTATTTTTCAAATAAAACATTTTGTGTTGTATATGACATGCAGAGAAAGGATATGTTGTTCCAAGAAGCTGATTTATATTTGTCTCGTGGCACGACTTGGTCACTGTATTCATCCTGGCTTTCACTTCGTCCACTCTGATGAGGAGTGAAGGCTGGAGCCCCTCTGCCATGGGGCCAGGCTGGGGGAGTTGGGGGGTTCAGCCTGGAGAAGGGAAGGCTCAGGGGAGACCTTAGAGCCCCTTCCAGTGCCTGGGGGGGACCTACAAGAAAGCTGGGGGGGACTTTTCCAAGTGCAGGGAGTGACAGGACAAGGGGTTTAAACGGAAAGAGGGAGATTGAGCTGGGCCATCAGGAAGGAATTCTTCCCAGAGAGGGTGGGGAGCACTGGGACAGGTTGCCCAGAGAAGCTGTGGGTGCCCCATCCCTGGCAGTGTCCAAGGCCAGGCTGGATGAGGCTTGGAGCAACCTGGGCTAGTGGAGGGTGTCCCTGCCCATGGCAGGGGGTTGGAACCAGATGATCTGTAAGGTCCCTTCCAACCCAAACCAGTCTATGATTCTGTGATTCTGATTTGCTCTCCTGGTGCCCTGATCCTGCCTTAGAAATCCACAGGAGGAGAGAGCTGGAAATTAAAACACTGCGTCTGCGACCAGGGAGCACAAACCACGCTAAATGCCTAAAATTTACCACGCTCGTGGACTGTAATGTGATTTCTCCTCTGGAAATACTTTTATGTGTCCTGGTTTCCGCTGGGGTAGAGTTAATCGCGCAGCCCCCGCCTGCTCAGTGGCACCCCCGTTGTGACTGGCCCAGAGGCTCCGCGCATCCTTGGCGCAGACTGTCCCGGGAGAGGGTGTTTCAGAGCCCCCGAAGCGTGCCGGTGGGATTTTGGTATAGCTGCTTTGGAGAGGGAGGAAATGAAACGGCTCTCCGCCTTGCCCGCTCTCCCGGAGGACCCTGCTGTTGCTGAGGGGGGAAGAACAAGTGCCCATGGTACCCCAGCAGCGCACCGATGGCCGTGTCAAACCGAGATTCCCGGATTCCCATCCATCAGCTGATTGGCCAACTGGAGAGCCAAGGGCTGATCCGCAAGGCTCGCTCGCCCTTGGCCGGCCCCATCTGGCCAGTGCGTAACTGACAGAGAGCGGAAGCTGACGGTGGACTGCTGTGGCCCAAATGACGTCGCATTTTCAGGAATTAAACGGCAAGACGGACGTTGTCAGATCCCAGGAGCCTTTACTTCGCGTAAGCTTTTCCCGCAGCAGAAATCCTTGATTAGAGATTCCTGCAAACCGTGTAAAATCCATTTTACAAGCCACAGCCCCAGAGCGAAGGCTGGCTGTCACCCCCGGGTTAATTACACCCTTCAACAACTACGCTGTTTCTAGGTGTCTGCAAACCTGTAGGACGCTGTCGGTAGCGGCTCTTGGCGCTTGACTCGTTACGGCACGCTTGTGTGTGCTCGGTCGCGCTCCTTAAACACGGCAGTGAAATTCTTTTGGTTTACAGGTGACTTAATCCTCCCTCCGGCTCTTACGCAGCCCTGGATTTCGGTTCTGCAGCGGCTGTGTCACACGGGATTCCCGCAGCCAGCGGGTTTAGGGGCAGCTCTGGCGTGAGCCGAGAGAGCTGGGATTTGCAGTTTCCAACTGCTGATCCGCTGGGTGAGAGTCGGAATGTTTCGCGGCGGAAGTCTCTGGACCATGCTCTAACTCGAGTACGCGCAAGGACGTCTTAAACCAGTTTTATCTTGAGCCAGCTGCCTGCGGGCAGGCCGGGGATAACAAGTCTGAACAAGGGGAAGACAAGCCAAGGGGATGAGACATACCCATCGCTCCCGTAACCCAAAAACACCTGGTCTGAAAGAGTAGGTCATAAGAGTTCTAGTGGGAGGTGTCCCTGCCCGTGGCAGGGGTGGGACTGGGGGGGCTTTAAGGTCCCTTCAACCCAAACCGCTCTGGGGTTCTACAGGAAGCCTCTGTAAAACCAGGTCAAACAGGCTGGGTGAAAACACTTAAAATCCCACTCTAAATCCGCCTCCTTTTGCGAGGCGGGAATCTCCACGCGCGTGCTCGCACCCGAGTTCTCCATCGGTGAACAGCAAGCGCCACGTGATGGAAGGGTCGGGAGTGTCAGTGCTTGTGGAGGTACCTTGGTGCCCTCCTTGCAGGTCAAACATCACCGAAAAGAACCCGTGCAAAAATAGAGCAAAGCTGCAGTTACCCACGTCCAGACCCTGCAGGGGCTCGGATGGGAGTGCCCCGATGAGTCTGGGTAACGCGAGTCCCACAGCCAAGGCAACAGGACGTGTCTCTGGGGGTACAGCACCGTTCTGGGAGACCTCCGGTTAGCCAACACAGGGGCTTCTCGCCACATTTCATCTTGGCCAGTGACGCGGGCGGTGGGATCGAGTGCACCCTCAGCAGGTTTGCTGATGGCACCGAGCTGTGTGGTGCAGTGACACGCTGAGGGAAGGGATGGCATCCAGAGGGACCTGGGCAGGCTGGAGAGGTGGGACCGTGCCAACCACATGGAGTTCAGCCAGGCCAAGGGCAAGGGCCTGCACCTGGGTCGGGGCAATCCCAGCACAAGGACAGGCTGGGTGGAGAATGGATCGAGAGCAGCCCTGAGGAGAAGGCCCTGGGGGTACTGGGGGATGGGAAGCTGAACATGAGCCGGCCGTGTGCGCTGGCAGCCCAGAAAGCCAACCGGATCCTGGGCTGGATCCAGAGCAGCGTGGCCAGGGGGGTGAGGGATGGAATTCTCCCCCTCTGCTCTGCTCTGGGCAGACCCCCCCTGCAGTTCTGCCTCCAGCTCCGGGGCCCCCAACAGCAGGAGGACACGGAGCTGTTGGAGCGAGGCCAGAGGAGGCCACGGAGATGCTCCGAGGGCTGGAGCCCCTCTGCCATGGGGCCAGGCTGGGGGAGTTGGGGGGTTCAGCCTGGGGAAGGGAAGCTCCGGGGAGACCTTAGAGCCCCTTCCAGTGCCTGGCGGGCTGCAAGGAAGTTGGGGGTGGGGGGTGTTTCCAAGGGTTGTGGGCGGCGGCCGGAGGGAAGGGCCATAGAGGCCCTGCCCCCGTGGGCAGAGCTGGGGGCGGCCCCCGGGAAGGCCCTGCCCCGGGAAGGTCGGACACGAGTCGCTGTGCCTTTGTCTGCGGTCATGTCGGGCTCGAAGCGGCGGGGGCCGGCAGGTAGGTGGGTGGGTGGCGGGGGGGAACCGAGGTGGTGGGCGCGTCACGGCGGCCGCCCGCGCCGCTGTGGGGACGCGGGTTGTTCGGCGGCCGCGCTGGCTGCGGGGTCGTGAAGGGTCCCGGCAGCCCCCAGGCCACCCCCGCGCCCTCCGCGGGGGAAGGGGGATGTCTTCACGAGGGGTTGCGGGGAGAGGGGCTCCCCCCTCGGCTGACGCGAAGGTACAGCGCGGCGGCCATGCCCGGAGCCGGCTGCCGGCGGCGTGGCCGCCGCCCTGCGAGCAGGCCGGCGCGGCGGGAAAGGCGGAAGCGCCTCAGGTCCCCCCTGAGGGCAGAGTGAGCCAGTCCCAGCCCGCCGCAGGAAGGGAGAAGGGTCACATCTCGGGTGCGCGGGCGAAAATGCCGCCTAGATGTAAACGCCCCGGTGCCCTCTTAACGATCCCGGCTTCGTCAGCTGCAGTCACCAGTGGTTCCGCTCGGCTCTGCCTGCACCCCGCTTTTCAGCACCTCTGGCACCAGCCTGACCCGAGAGGGCTTTTTATTGTGCATTCAGGTTACTAGTGAATCCCAGAGCGGTTTTGGGCTGGAAGGGACCTTAAAGCCCACCCAGTGCCACCCCCTGCCATGGGCAGGGACACCCTCCACTAGCCCAGGTTGCTCCCAGCCTCATCCAGCCTGGCCTTGGACACTGCCAGGGATGGGGCACCCACAGCTTCTCTGGGCACCCTGTCCCAGGGCCTCACCACCCTCTCCGGGAAGAATTCCTTCCTGATGTCCCATCTCAATCTCCCTCTTTCCGTTTAAACCCGTTACCCCTTGTCCTGTCACTCCCTGCCCTTGGAAAAAGTCCCCCCCAGCTTCCTTGTAGCCCCCCAGGCACTGGAAGGGGCTCTAAGGTCTCCCCGGAGCCTTCCCTTCTCCAGGCTGAACCCCCCAACTCCCCCAGCCTGTCCCCATGGCAGAGGGGCTCCAGCCCTCGCAGCATCTCCGGGGCCTCCTCTGGACTCGCTCCAACAGCTCCGTGTCCTCCTGCTGTTGGGGGCCCCAGAGCTGGAGGCAGAACTGCAGGGGGGGTCTGCCCAGAGCAGAGCAGAGAGGGAGAATCCCCTCCTCGCCCTGCTGGCCACTCTGCTCTGGATCCAGCCCAGGATCCAGTTGGCTTTCTGGGCTGCCAGCGCACACGGCCGGCTCATGTTCAGCTTCCCATCCCCCAGCACCCCCAAATCCTTCTCCTCAGGGCTGCTCTCGATCCATTCTCCACCCAGCCTGTCCCTGTGCTGAGATTGCCCTGACCCAGGTGCAGGACCTTGCCCTTGGCCTGGTTGAACTCCATGCGGTTGGCACGGTCCCACCTCCAGCCTGTCCCGGTCCCTGTCAAGGGCAGTGATAGTTGTTGGACTAAACACCTGAAAGGGTATTTGTGATAGATTATTTGCTAGTGGAAACTCTACGTGTAAATAGTAACATGTGGAAGCATGGGACTTCCCTCCTCGCTGTTCAGCAGGAGCCAGGTCTAGATCTCTGCAGGTCTAATGCCTTCATGGACTCTGCTCTATCGATGCGAAAAACAGATGTGAAAAGGAAGTATAGTATATACAAAGTAGGTAGTAAAATATATGTGTACATGACCCATCTTCTCTTACAATTGCAGGCCACGTCCAGCCGGACAGCAGACCTACGCTGACCACCACAGGTACAGTTCCGTGTACAGTTTACATGACGTGGTAGTGAGTGACCACCAGTGGTAGGTGGAGCTGTGATCTTACAGCCCACTTGGATGTGTAGGTGAAAGGAATAATGACTTTGGCCTAATCATTTCCATCTCTTTAGTTCTCCACAGCCCCAAGAGCATAGCAACATCACAGGATGGTTTGGGTGGGAAGGGACCTTAAAGCTCACCCACTTCCAACCCCCCTGCCAGGGGCAGGGACACCTTCCACCAGACCAGGTTGCTCCAAGCCTCAAGATGTGCACGTTCCCACCCTGTTTATGCGCGTTCTGTCACTGGAGATACCTGTGTTCATATAGCTGAGCAGAAGGAAACGTATAGATCTTGCCTCTTCTCAGCTGTCATTAGCTGTAGGTACGGGGACACTTCCTGCCGTGAGTCGTATGCTGCATCCAGCCTCAGAGAGGATGCTCAGCTCTGCATTAGCAGCACTCCTGAAACAGAAGAAACAGCAGTGGGTTTTTTAGATGATTTAAAATCGTAACTAGTGAGTTAGAGACCCTGTTTATTTAAATATTATAAATACAGCCAGCTAATGGTTATATAAAACCATGATCTCGGAATATGTATAGATACAGATAAACAGACAAGTTACACATCCTGACCACCTAAAATTCAGACTGTTGGCATCAGAGCTTTGAGGAGCGTCCTCCAGAAGCTGTGGGTGCAGAGAAGTGCTGGAGAAGCTGTTTGCATGCCTCCTTCCGCGATGCGTGCGTGCGCTTCGGGTTCGCGCCGACGGCTGAACTGGAAGGCTGGCTGCGCCACACGCTGCTTCTCGAGTGGCTGAACCACTTTGTGATCTCTCTGACAGATGGAAACGAGAACGTCACGCAAGTGGACGCACTCGACAGGAGGTAAAGTTCTGCTGGCAGGGACGGAGTGGCCCACGGCACCGAGGTCAGCGCAGGGTGTCCCGGCCCGGTTATCCCGGGAAGGGGGAGATGTGTTGTACCCGGAGTGAGATTAAGACACAGACGAGGTCAGATGCCACTAACAAGGAGTTTATTTTTGGTGTAAGAAAATAGCAATAGGAGAGAGAGAAAATAGAAAAGGGGGAAAATTTAGCAAGCAGTCGGGAGAGAATTGCAAGAGATAGTCACCACCACGGATCCAGCGGCGTCCCGTTGGTCCGCAGTCCTGTAGTCTTTGGGGGGGTGGGGGTTCCTGTCACAGTTTGGTCCCACGGTCTTTTATAGGGTGTTTTTTGCTGACTCCTGCGCACGCTCTCAGGCTAGGCAGCTGATCCCCTGGGGTGCACAGAACCACTACGTGGCTTGGGGGTCCTCTGTGCCTGGACCCCCGTGAGGTGATGTGATTGTTCTTTGTTCTTGGTCTCCAGAGGCTGTTTCCTTCTTATCTGTTCCGTAGGCCATTTGGCCCTTATCTGTTCAGGCCTGCAGGCAATACTTCCTCCTCAGTCCACCAAAAGCCAAGCCACCAGGAAGTGTCACAACTTTGTCAGCAACCTTTGAGACAATGGGCTCAAGATAAGTCTCTCACAGCAGGGGTTTCTGATTTTTGTCACTGGATTGTTCAGCTCAACCCCACCCGCTGACAAAACCCGTTTCTGGCTGCAGCCACACGGCTGTAGGCCCTCGGTATCCGAAGGCGGGCAGGAGGCACTCTTGGGGCGGGCTCCTTTAGTGTCAGAGACTGTGGCAGTTTCCATCGCATTCTGAGGGACAGTTGGGCAGGCCGGGTGATAGTGTAGCACAGGAATCTGTTCCTCGAGGAGGAGGATAAAGGGACCATGCGATAGCGATTCCATGGATTTTTCCTACTCCACCCTACAACATCATCTAGCCCTGGAAAAGGTAAACTACCTGCCTGCAAACTTCCCTGGCCTCACCCACTCAGAGAAAACAGCTCGGCACAGGAAGAACTATTTAGGGAACCATCTTTTAACGGTCATTCATGGGATCCAGGGACCTAAATGTCCAACATCCCTGTGCCTGGCTGAATCCTAAGGAAGATAAATTGCCAAAACCCAAATAAACACTGGTACGGGGGAAGTATCGTTCATAATTACAGGGCTAAAGGTTATCACCTTTGCATTTCACTGTACTCAAACTGGGGGGGGGGTAAAGCACTCCACTTTTCTTAGTGGTTATCCAGCCAACATTGCAGAAACCCCCAAACTTTGAACATTCATCCCGAATTCCCGTTTGCCATTTGAATTCTTATGGAGATGTTACTGAAATAGGCTTTATTAAGGGGCTGCTGATAATAAAGTGGAGAAGCACCGACACCTCTGTCTACGAGATTTGTCTGAATACAGCGAAGCCAGCGCTCGGAAACGACCCTTTTGGGTCCAAGCGTGCGGTCCCTAACGTGCTACCACAGATTTCTACGCCGCGTCCTGCTCACAGAACAGTAAAGCCGCTGAATGCTGCTCCAAACACACAGGTTTCAAAGTCCTCTCCGTAGGGGCTGTTCTGTGCTTCAGAGCAACGCTGTCCCGGCTTTAGGATTCTGTTGGCTGGTTGCTGACGACCGAGATGAGCGGTTGTATTGTCACAGCTTTCATTTTTTCAGGGTAAATAATACAAATTTGTTCTCTTGTCGCAAGGTAGGCTGTGCGCGGCCCCTCGTCACCGGTCGAGAGTCTTGCTCATGATGCAGCATTCGGTTTAGTTAGGAAAACTGGAAGCAGATCCCAGACAGCTGCCATTCCAAATAAGTATACACGCACTAT
Source organism: Rhynochetos jubatus (assembly GCA_027574665.1). Lineage (NCBI taxonomy): Eukaryota > Metazoa > Chordata > Aves > Eurypygiformes > Rhynochetidae > Rhynochetos > Rhynochetos jubatus. The sequence continues at coordinate 76,986,893 of CM050651.1, forward strand.
CCAGTTACGTTAAAATATTCCGCTGAAGAGAGAAGATGGAGAGCTGGAGCCAAACCTAAAGTGCGCTGTTTCGTAACTGCCTTGCTAACGAGACGGCCTCCCGCCAAGGGAAACCACACCTACGCGGTGGGTACGGGGTTCGACCTGCCCGACAGCGCCTGGCACACCGCCACGCTCCGTCTTAGAACTGCTTAACACGCCCAGGCGTTTCACAGAGACCTACCGATTTAGGCTTTTCCTGAAAGATTCCACGTTTTGAGGTCTTGTCTCCTGCAAATCGGATCTCCAAAGTCTTTCCATTAAAAACTGCTCAGCCGGCCGGAGCACGGGGAGGGAAATCAATTAGCCGGTAACTCGTTTACCGAGGATGTTTTCTGTCTCTGGCAACAGGCAAACCCTCGACCCTGAACTGCGATACCAGATGAACCATCAGAGGAGAGGACTTGCGTTAATCTTCAATCACGAGCACTTCTTTTGGCATTTAAGGCTGCCAGAGCGACGCGGGACTCTGGCAGACAGAAACAATCTGATGCGCAGGTACGGAACTGGGTTTCTCACTCCAGCTTAGAAAGCTAAACGTCAGGGATTGTGGTCGAGTAAGGACCTAAATCTGAGCGTTGGAGTACAGAACAGAACCAAGATGTTGCGCTATGCAGCCTCGGCAGGTGCTTCAAGGCACGTTCCTTTGAGTCATGGAAACTGCTGACCCAAGTCAGCAGTCAGGGCTCCTCAGCCCAAGGACAAGGAGCTGCTGGAGAGGGCCCAGCGCAGGGACACTGCGATGGGAAGGGCCTGGGGCACCTTCCATGTGAGGGAGGGCTGAGAGAACTGGGGCTGTTCAGCTGGGGAAGAAGAGGGGGGCTGAGGGGATCTGATCAATGCTGATCAATATCTAAAGGGGGGGTGTCAGGGGGATGGGGCCAGGCTCTGCTCAGGGGTGTCCAGGGACAGGACGAGGGGCCATGGCCATCAACTGGCAAACAGAAGGTTCAGCCTGACTGTGAGGAAACCCTTCTGCCCTGGGAGGGTGCCAGAGCCCTGGGACAGGCTGCCCAGAGAGGGGGGAGTCTCCTTCCCTGGAGCCTTTCCAAAGCCCCTGCACTTGTTCCTGTGTGATCTGCTCTAGGGGATCCTGCTCTGGCAGGGGGTTGGACTAGGTGATCTCTGGATGTCCCTTCCAACCCCAAACACCCTGAATCATTCACAGACTGTGAAAGTCCTGCAGTTCCGGTGTGTCCAGACCTCTCTGAGGAAGTAACTCCAGGTATTACAACTGCACGTGACACCACTTGGAGTTGAAAATCACGTTTCAGAGGGGTTTTTTTCCTAAATAATGTATAAACATGAATATTCATTTTCTCACAGGGAAAGCAGCTGAGTTGGTAGCAACTGACATATAATTAGAGCAACATTTTTACTAATACTGATGTGTTTTAACAACAGTTTGACAGACCTTGGATTTGAAGTCAAGTGCTTTGATGATCTGAAAGCCGAAGATGTGCTGCACAAAATTTATGAAGGTGGGAGTTACAGTTAATTATTTGTAGCAGGATTCCCAGAATTCTCCCATTCTCTCTGTTCAGCTAACTTAATTTTTTGTGCACAGGAAGTTGTTTAAGGACTTACGGGTTAGATTTCAGATTATTTTATGGCAGGGTGAGGGAAGCTTCTGGGGAGAGAACGCATGAAATCACTGAGCGCTGAGAGAAAGTACCTGCAGCTGGAAGTTAGTAACATTCCTCTTTTCACTCGTAGTGGCCCTTATCTTTACTGCAGTATCACGCCCTCTGAAAATGGGGCTTGTTTGGAAAAGGACTGATGGGAGATTGAATTCTGTGGTACAAATGTACAATGCTTTTTAAACCCAAAGACGGCTCTTTAGTCACCGAAACACCACTCGACTATTTCAGCCTCGAAGGATGACCACAGCGACGCCGACTGCTTTGTGTGCGTGTTCCTGAGTCACGGCGAGAACGATCACGTTTACACATACGATGCCCAAATCAAAATTGAGACGATCACAGACATGTTCAGAGGAGACACGTGCCAGACTCTGGTGGGAAAACCGAAGATATTTATCATTCAGGTAAGACATCTGTTTCGGAATGCGGTGGAGTTAACCCTGACCTGTGTCTTCTTGTAACACAGAAATCAGTTTTCCTGATAGTCTTTCCACGATGGAAAGTTTTTGCCTCTTTAGGAAAGAAGGTATGGAAACCTGTTCCTCAGAGGCATTTAAGACAAGGACTCTTCTTTTTTTAAACACCTCTATGTACACGGGTGTTAATATTATGGGGGGGCCAACAAGGAGGCTGGGGAAGACTTTTTCCGAGGGCAGGGAGTGACAGGACAAGGGGTAACGGGTTTAAATTGAAGGAGGGAGATTGAGATGGGCCATCAGGAAGACGTTCTTCCCAGAGAGGGTGGGGGGCACTGGGACAGGTTGCCCAGAGAAGCTGTGGGTGCCCCATCCCTGGCAGTGTCCAAGGCCAGGCTGGATGAGGCTTGGAGCAACCTGGGCTAGTGGAAGGTGTCCCTGCCCATGGCAGGGGGTGGGACTGGGTGGGCTTTAAGGTCCCTTCCAGCCCAAACGAGTCTGGGATTCTGTGTAACCTCGTTTCGCTCCCTGGTTCACCGGATAATGCAAGTTGGGAGGGGACTCAGGAGGTCTCTGGTCCACCCTCCTGTTCAGAGCAGTCAGTTAGGGGTCAAACCAGGTTACAGAGGGCTTTCTCCCAACCAGATTACAATTAGCAATCTCAGATGCAAACCTGGCCTTCAGCAGACTGTAATTCTAGTCGTTTATAAAGTACTCCCAAGAATTTTATGTTTTTTCAAATGAAAGCTTCCTTAGGCACGAGGCCGCTGCAAGAATCAGCACACTGTCAGTTTTTCATTAGGACTCATTCCGCTTTGATTTTCTTTTTTAACCAGGTGCCAAAGATGGAAAAATGTTTACATATTTCAGTTTTAATTTCTAAGTAATACTTGGAAACATCTGCAATATATATATACTCATCAAAAGCAGATGAACTTAGTTTGAGTTCTTTTACAGCACAGTCGGCCTAGCACTGACGTCTGGAAATCAGAGGAAAACAGTACGGATGGAACTTCACCACTGAAACAGGAAAATCTTCATTTATTTTCCTTTAGTGTGGTAGTTCTGAAGTAATGCTCCGTACCTGCTTTGTATCGTTGGGATCACAGAAGGGTTTGGGTTGGAAGGGACCTTGGAGAGCATCGAGTTCCAACCCCCCTGCCATGGGCAGGGACACCCTCCACTAGAGCGTGTTCTTACCTTCTCCTGCTCCACGTGTAGCCTTTCTGCAACAGCCCATCCTGGGCTCGCTCGCTGGCTCCTCCCAAAAATACCCCCCCAGCTAACACATTTGAGACCGTACTAGGAGCGGAAGTGTAAGAGCACACAGCGACGGCCCTGCTTCGGGGCATTTAGTCATCGCTGCCTCGGCAGCAGGTCCGAGGGAGGCGATTCCCCCTCTACTCGGCACTGGTGGGGCTGCATCTGGAGTCTGTGTCCCGTTCTGGGCTGCCCAGTACAAGAAAGATAACGGACTTACAGGAGTGAGTCCTGCAAAGGGCCACAAAGGTGCTGAAGGGACTGGAGCTTCTCCTCTGAGGAGAGGCTGAGAGCCTGGAGGAGGTGGCTCTGGGGAGTACCCGTGGTCGGAACTCCTGACGGGAGGGCATACAAAGGGAGACGGGCTCCTTCCCTGAGCCCTGTCCCAGCGACAGGACGAGAGGCAGCTGGCACAAATGAAAACACATGAAATTCCATCACCCAGCGAGGAGGTGGAGTCTCCATCCCTGACCATGCTCAAAAGCTGACGGGAGACAGTCCCGGACAACCTGCTGTAGTGAACCTGCTTGAGCCGGGGGGGGGGTGGACCAGGTGATCTCGAGGTCCCTTCCAGTCTCAGCCATGCTGTGATCACCTCGAGAGCTCGTACTGCACTTCATCACCAATATTTTAATTGATGGGGAAGTAAATGAGTCTTTCTGCATCCAGACTCGTGGTGGAACACCTAGCTGAGGTCCCGTCAAGTACCACGTTCCCGTAGGTGACCTTGGCAGAGGTGAAGGCATGCGAATACTTCTCACCAACAGGCGTGTCGAGGTGACAAACACGACGATCCAGTTACCGCTCGGGATTCAGTAGACACGTGCAACAGATCCATTGTCAACGAGACTGAAGTGGACGCCGCTGGTGTCTACACCCTGCCCGCTGGTGCAGACTTTATCATGTGCTACTCAGTGGCGCAAGGTAAGAGCTAAGATGTTACATCTGATGGCTGGTAATTGGCTGTAACGAGCCTGAAGGCTTCATTTTGCGGTCACAGTAATGAGTGCAGGTCCAGGTTATCCGTTTCGCCTGTCTGGTAAGTGACATCTTGTGTGGGAAGGAGTCTCACGTGTTAAGGAAAGTGAAAATAAACGACCAAGGTGGCGGTTTATTTGCCAAGCGGAAGCGTTCGCATCGACCCTGCAGCTGTCTGCTGACAGCAAGCATTCCCCTCTTTTCCAGGACTGCAGGATTCTGGTGGCTTATAAATTTCTCTCGGCACCACAGGGCCGTCCTCTCCGGTCCTCCCTGTGTCTTGTCCTCAGTCCCTTGTAATGTGCGGGTACAATCCCGTCAGCTACCAGTCCCTGAACCGGGGCTGAGCACCAAGTGATCCCAAAGCCGTTTCCCACCTACAGTTCCAGTGGAATCTCGTAATTGGTGGGGCAGGTTTTACACCCGTGAGTAATCCCTTACGGGTGCAGCAACTCCGGTGAGAACGTTTCACGTTCAAACGCATCACGACTTACGCTGGGGTGTAATTCTGTGTTCCTGTCCTGCAATAGGTTACTTCTCCCATCGTGAAACTGTACATGGCTCCTGGTACATCCAAGATCTGTGTGAGGCGCTCAGGAAGCACGGCTCTTCCTTGGAGTTCACGGAGCTCCTTACTTTCGTTAACCGGAAGGTAGCTCATCGCGAAGTGGGTATGTGCAAAGACATTAAAGCTATAGGAAAAAAACAGATCCCTTGTTTTGCCTCAATGTTAACTAAGAAATTGTATTTTCATCCAAAATCTAAGTAGATTGTTCGATAACCATGACAACCGTCAACTCATCCTCAGTGGGGAGGGGAAAACCGCCCCATCTTGGTGCGGGGAGACTAATGTTCTACGTGATTGTTTGCACAAACACTGGGATCAAACGTGACAGTTTGTATACATAATCGTTCCTAAAACCTGAAAGCAATGCTACAGCCAGCATTACCGCGCTCCTCGTCTCAGGGAATCCGGGAGCTGACCGGTGCCAAACCACGCAGAGGTGCTCAGGTTTCATCAAAATCAGTACTCGATCGCTTTTCTCCTTAAAATTGTTTCGCTTGATTGCTAACTACGGCCCATTTTACTGCTTCCGAAACATTTCACGTTGCGTTAGGTTGGCTTTTCTTGCTCCGAGAGCGCAGCTTACGGGGAGTATGTCCGTAGGGCATCCTGTTACATCTGCGGGCGGCAGGACCCACCTGCCAACTCCTGTGGATTTGTCAGACTTCTTTTTGACTTTCGACATTATAGAGGAACTTATCTCCTTGAGTACAACTGTAGCGTTAATATTGACAAAGGGCTGCTTTTTGCTTGCACGTCCTTGGCGTCTGGGGCACAGTTAAGGCCTGCGGGTGCTTTGCGTCATCGGGAGAAAAGCGAGCAGCAGTGAAAGGAGCAGGCTGCCCAGAGAAGCTGTGGGTGCCCCATCCCTGGCAGTGTCCAAGGCCAGGCTGGATGAGGCTTGGAGCAACCTGGGCTAGTGGAAGGTGTCCCTGCCCATGGCAGGGGGTGGGGCCGGGTGGGCTTTAAGGTCCTTTCCAACCCAAACCGTTCCGCGGCTCTGTGAAAGGAGACCATGTCCAGCCTCCTCAGCACGATCTGGGCAAGCTCCCCTTGTACTCATCTCTAGAGCTAAAGCAAATCATTCCAGGGTTCCAGGCTCACCCGCAGCTGCTGGACATCTCTCGGCAGCTCCACAACACGACATACGCAAACCTTCCGACTGCAGGCCTCGGCGCTGGGCCAGCCTCTTCCTCCCCTTGGCCCCAGAGGGGATCAGCCGTACGCTGTCCTTGTGTATGTAAAAGCGATGGAGCATTTCTCACCGCAGGATTGTTACTACCGCAGCATCAGTAACTGCGGCGACGCTCTCGTGTCGTAAATACCTGTGATTGTTTCCAATGCTGTTGATACATAGGCTTAATTCTGGGGGACAGTGGAAAAATCAGGCTGAGGAAAGTGTCTTAATCCAGCTTCCTGGGTATAAAATAATTGATTTACTGGCTCTGCTTTAGTGAAATCCTTCCCTGTGCTGTGTTCCGCCTCACAGATGTTAAATCTTACTATTGCTGCTTCTAAGCTTTGTACAAATTACGTTTTGATAAACTCTTTCAATAAAACAGTGAAATGATTTTCTACTGAATGAGTTGGAGACATTTCTCTTTCCCAGCAATACTTACTACTAAAGCTGACTTGGGATGCAGTTCAACCTCCACCACTGCCGTTACACCAGCACAGCCAACGCGCCGAGCTAGGGAAAAGGAAACAGCCGTTTCAGGGAAAAAATCCGTAATGCTCAGCGGGGAAGCTACTTACGGTCGGAGCTCCTGCTGCGCTACAGTGCACGGCAGTGAAAAGGCAGCCCTTGCTCTAGGAAACACCCCTGTCGCTTTAGCGGCAGGCAGAATGCCTCCGTGTTACTGACGAGGTCTGCTAATACCTTCAGGAATTTGGCTTCAGCAGCTTCTTCGCGGGGTTTAAAAAACCCAAACACGCAAACCCAAACCGTCAAGCGAGCGAATCATTTCTACAGCTGTTTATTGCAACTTTCGAAAGTAGAGTGGTCAAAAATATCCAGTTTTTGCAGAGGAACTAAATGTTGGTATCAGCTTCGAAAGGGCAGTTCTGACGTACGCAAAACCAAAGTCAGTCCTTGTCACGGATTTCCTGGATCGGGAGCCTCAGGTGCAGAGGTTGGCGCAGACGCCTCAGGGATTCTTCAGCCTGTGGGAGCAAGAGAGAGAGAGTTCATCCCGCTGCAGCCCTCCCACTCATCCTCCTGTCACGCATCCCGCACCTTGCCTGTCGCAGAAGGCACCGGTCTGCCCCGAGAAACCGAACTCAAAGGGAGGAGGCCGAACATTCCAGACCCGCTCAGGTCCCTCAGCCAGCCTCCAGCGGGAAGCACGTGCCCCGCCTGCCCACCCACTCGCCCGCAGCCCAGAGCAGTGTTTTCCTGAGATCACGGTTCCAAAACTGATGCTCGCAGGCTGCCGGACAAGCATCAAACTCTTCCATCAAGCGCAGCTCGGGAAACGAGCTGAGGTTAGGAGCGGGGAGATGGGATGGGGGAGCAGGAATGGAGGTGTGAGAGCTGCTACACCTTTCCATGGAGACCCCAAAGCTCCTTCGAGGGGCACACACCACCTCTTCCATCCCGGTCACCCGCACTGCGCAAATCTAAGCCTGCTGCCTAAGGAATAGGATTAAGATGTCAAGCGCTGAACTCCGTGTGACAGTCTCCTTCCGAGGAAGGGAGGAGCTTGTGTTACCCCAAAACCGTTTCCAAAAGCCAAGCAGCTGTTCTGTTAAAATGGCCACAATTAGGGTGTGCAGAAACCCAGATGTGCAGGGCTGATCCGCTGCCTTATCGGTTGTAAATCAAATTCGTTAAGGTCTTCTTTTCGGACGACTTACTGAAGCAGTTTATCCCTCAGTGGCAAACGCTGCATGGTTCCTTGAACAGCTTAAACCAAGCACCGCTGTGGGTAAGCAGCAAACCTTGAGGTCAGTTTTCTGTTAGCTGGAAAAGTCTTAACCCAGAAGCTACTTCATTATTTAAGGACAGTATTTAAATACCTCTGCGAGGTCTTCTTTGAGTTTGTTATATCGTTCCACATTAAAATGCTGCTTTTTGGATTTCCGATAGAAGAAGTGGAGGAACTGCCTGTCTTTAGCATCAGGGTAAACGTAGTCCTGGCAAAGAAAGGGCACATAGCTGGGGTTAGCAAGAAAACCGGGTAGGTAGAGGGCAAGATTATCTGTACAAATGAGTTTTCAATAGCAATTCCGCCTGTTTCAGGTTCATCTAGAGGGTGGGGGGCACTGGGACAGGTTGCCCAGAGAAGCTGTGGATGCCCCATCCCTGGCAGTGTCCAAGGCCAGGCTGGATGAGGCTTGGAGCAACCTGGGCTAGCGGAGGGTGTCCCTGCCCATGGCAGGGGGTGGGACTGAATGGGCTTTGAGGTCCCTCCCAACCCAAACCCTTCTATGATGCTGTGATTCTGTGATTCCTGGCCTGCTCTCAGGCTCCGTTCACAAACTGGCACAGCACTGGTAGTTGCTCTCCCTTTACAGCAATGAGCACGGTGCTGTTAACTGTTCAGCGAGCTACAAAATTTTAAAATGAAAGGAGAGGCTTCTTCCATCATTTTTCGTTCCCTGGGTTATGAGATATTACAGTTACTGCTCAGCGGCTGGTCGCCACTTCACGTGCAACAGCACCTTGCCTGACTTCATGTAACATTCATATCCAGCCCCGTTAGGGACCAAACAAGCCCCTGTCTGATGGCACAGCTGCTTACTGACCTGTGTCTTCATCAGAGCCCGAGCACGGTGATTTTCAGAGTCACGTTATCCGCCTTTACAATACTCCAGACGTTTACAAATTGAGGACTTACCTGTTTAGTAAGAACGAAGTAGGCATAGAAAGCCATGGCACTGCCGTAAGTGATGAAGTAGGTGACCGGCTCCATGATGTCCCAGGAGTAGACCCACCACGTGAGCCACGCCAGCGCTCCCCCCTGAGTTGACATCAGAGCTAAGCCAACCCACAGCAGCCTGGAGGTCTTGGCATCTGCACTCTCCGTGATTCTGGCTTTCATCTACGGAAAAGCGATACAGCAACCTGGTCACGCAGACGTGAGGGCAACTGAGGAGCAGCTCCTCAGCTCTGTTTTCTCCTGCTGGGTCAGATCCTTTGTCAGGATCTTTTACTGACTCCTCTTACCAACCCACCCAGCGGAGAAAGAAGAGGACTGCAATGCAAAGGAGAAAAAAGGACTTGTGCCCCAAGGAATCCTGCTTTTAATCTCCCGGTCCCAGTAGCAGGGATTTACGTCAGCTGGATTTCCATTCACCATTCACGGCAGCTCTGGGTAACGCTGAGGATGGTCCTCACAAAGCAGGTCTGAAGCCAAGGTAAGTTTGTCCACTTTGTCAGGCTCTTTCTGGCCTCCCCCCCTCACGCTGGGTTAGTTCAGCCTGCCCCACAGCAACATTCATACCTTCCCTTCTTGGATTAGGGCAGCCATTAGCCCAAACGATTTGCCTGGGTGGTACAGAAAACCCTAGCCTGAGCCAGAGATCATTTCCACCTCACTTCTGGTTTTCCTGCAGCGGGTATCTGGAATTCATACAGCAAGAGGTGACTAAGGGGACTTTCCATCCCAATACTGGCTGTGCTGAGGCTTGTTCACAACAGCTTTCTTCACAGAATCAGAGCGGTTCCAACCCCCCTGCCGTGGGCAGGGACACCCTCCACTAGCCCAGGTTGCTCCCAGCCTCATCCAGCCTGGCCTTGGGCACTGCCAGGGATGGGGCACCCACAGCTTCTCTGGGCAACCTGTCCCAGTGCCTCCCCACCCTCTCTGGGAAGCACTTCCTGATATCTAATCTAAATCTCCCCACTTTCAGTTTAAACCCGTTACCCCTTGTCCTGTCACTACAGGCCCTTGGAAAAAGCCCCCCCCCCCAGCTTCCTTGTAACCCCCTCCTGCAGGTACTGGAAGGGGCTCTAAGGTCTCCCCGCAGCCTTCTCTTCTCCAGGCTGAACCCCCCAACTCCCCCAGCCTGTCCCCATGGCAGAGGGGCTCCAGCCCTCGCAGCATCTCCGTGGCCTCCTCTGGCCTCGCTCCAACCGGTCGATACCCTTCTGATGCTGAGGGCTCCACAGCTGGACACAGCACTCCAGGTGGGGTCTCCCCAGAGCGGGTCAGAGGGGGAGAATCTCCTCCCTCACCCCCCTGGCTGTGCTGCTCTGGATCCAGCCCAGGATCCGGTTGGCTTTCTGGGCTCCAGCACACACAGCCGGCTCATGTTCAGCTTCTCACCCCCAGCACCCCCAAATCCTTCTCCTCAGGGCTGCTCTCCATCCATTCCCCACCCAGCCTGTCCCTGTGCTGGGATTGCCCTGACCCAGGTGCAGGTGCTGTGGTTCCTACCCAGGCCGTGTGCATGGCAGGAGGGAAAAGAACCGAACTGAAACTCATTTGAATTCTATTTGAATTGACCCTTGTTTATATGTAATAAACCAGACACACCCCAGCCATTCATGCTGATCTTGTTCTATCATGGGACTTGCTCTTGATGAAAGGAAATGCTTTTGAGTTTAAAAAAGAAAGAAAGTAGCCCCACTTTTCCAACCTGTTCAAGAGGCAGCAGCTCTTCCTTCAGATGGTCCAGTTTCTGTAGCAATTCCCTCTCTTTCCTGATCTGGTGATCTTCTAAATGCAGAGCCACAAAGAGTCTGTGAACCACGGATTTGATATCTTCCATTTCAGTAGCATGCTCGCTACTCAGCTTATCTGAAAATGAGATGTTTGTCATGGAAAGCGTTTCGAGAACCCGCCCTTCTTCACTCTCTCCCCACCTCCAACCCCAAAAGCAGCACCATCCAACGGCTAAAAAACACCAAAGGAGAAACTCCTTTCTCCGGGCAGGTTCCAGTTTTCTGAGACTTCCCCTGCCTCTCTCTAGACGAAGTGAACCGATCAGTTATTGAGCACTGCCCTTACCTTTAACAGGAGGCGACACACTGTACGCTGTGTTGTTGATAACCAGCTTGAAGTCCTTCATCAGTAAGAGCTCCATCGAGGTTGCGTCAGAGACCTTGCTACCATCTGCAGAAGGAAGTATTAAGGTCTAAATCATTTATTATAAGGAATCTTAAACGTTAGCTGATATCCCTTTGGAAAAGTGCTAGAGTTCTTTATTAAGAAGGAAGGAATTCTTCCCAGAGAGGGTGGGGAGCACTGGGACAGGTTCCCAGAGCAGCTGTGGGTGCCCCACCCCTGGAAGTGCCCAAGGCCAGGCTGGATGAGGCTGGGAGCAACCTGGTCTAGTGGAGGGTGTCCCTGCCCATGGCAGGGGTGGGACTGGGTGGGCTTTAAGGTCCCTTCCAACCCGAACCATCCTGTGATCACATGCAAGAGCCCAACTGGTTGCCTTTAAGAATGATCACAGAGGACAAGGAAAGAACAAGATACCGAGGAAACCAGAAGAGAGACACTCATTTGAAGACGTTACAAAGGGAAGCTACCTTAAAAAGACAGTCGAGGACACTACTGGGGTACAGGGATGGTTGCAGTAATAGGTCCAATTCTGCATTTTTCATCAGTTCAAGAGGACTCAGATATTTAATATGAACAACCAACAAACCCCAGAAGCATTCAAGAACTACCTCACCAGCAACAATGCTAAACCCGATGGAGGACTGAACTCATGTGAGAAGCACAGTCCTTTTGAAAAGGGATGTAGTCACTTTGAGAATGACAGCAACGTAAGATACCTGTTGCCAAGACTTCCGCCCTCTCAATTCCTTTATCTTCCCTCTGCACATCCTGCAGGAATGCCCCTACAGTGGTAACCATCGGCTTAACAGTGAACTGACAGCGTTCACTTCTTGTGGGCAGCGTAAGAGTTATCACAGGAAGACCATGTCTGTAATTAATAGTCACTTCTGCTGGGAAAAAAGGAGTGAAAAGGTCATATTGTAAGTCGTAGTTTCATTTAAAAACACAGGATGAATGAAGAAAATGACACAATATGTGACTGGTTTCTTTAATGAACATAGTACTGCTGCTTCTGCGACAAAGCTGGTAGACTGAGATGGGCCATGAGGAAGGAATTCTTCCCGCAGAGAGTGGGGGGCACTGGGACAGGTTGCCCAGAGAAGCTGTGGGTGCCCCATCCCTGGCAGTGTCCAAGGCCAGGCTGGGTGAGGCTGGGAGCACCCTGGGCTAGTGGAAGGTGTCCCTGCCCGTGGCAGGGGGGTGGGACTGGGCGGGCTTTATCATCCTACCCCCAAAAAATACACGAAAAGCTGTCAGACTTTGGTGGGAGGGGAAAACCTCCTGCTTACCTTCAGTTTGCTGCAGCAGTGAGCTGTATGGCGCTCCTTCCGGGCCACTCCAGGCCCCGCTGTCCCTCCACAGCCGTCCCTGCAGCACAGACACAGGCAGCTTGCTTTAGAAAGGTGGGAATGCCAGGATTACCCAGCCAAGGGCAGCGCCCAGCCTGGCAGGTTGATCTGCTCCCGACTTCGCGGAGGTGTCTGGGAGGGAAAACCCCTCGCTTAGCAATTGGGATGGAACCATCCTTCTAGGAAAGCACAAACATTGCCAAAGGTGTAGTGCCCATAGGTAAACTTTTTGTCTAGCGAGGTTTAAATAACTCAAGGAGAAAGGGGAAGGAATAAAGGCAAAAAACCCGCAGTGTTTCGGAAATGCTTCACGCAACTCTTCAATGAGCCCTCTCCTCTGAAAGATCTCCGCATCGTGGTGCCTGAAGGCAGAAGGGTTCTGCAGCAGTTCAGCATCACTTGAAATGGCAGGCACGGTTACGGCGAAGTCTTTTACCAAAATCATAAACAACGTAGACAGAACGGCGCTTGATCTCAGATAAAACATGCGACTGAGGTCAATGCCCTTGACATCGTCATTATTTACCATATACCAACACTCAACTGTTGACATTCATGGTGTGAAAAGACACGACAATGATGCAGCTTGCCAAAGCATTGAAAATTTTTTGTACTTTTTAAACATGAATGGCTGTTTCAGCTCCAGCTGAGATGCTGCTGTAACTACCAGCACCCCAGCCGCTGGTACCACAGCGGAGCAGGCGCACCCAACGCAGTAAGTATCCCCCACGCCCTGGGCAGCAGGGTTTGGAACACACGTGGTTGCACTCCCAAGCCCATCCCTTCCAGGGACGTTGAGAACCATCAAGGTGCTTCAACACGGCCACGTCACAACAGGGAAGACCAACTGCCCTGATTCGATCCCTGCACTTGAAGCAGTCCAGACAGGCTGTGGAGAATGCAACTACTCCGACACGAAAGTCCCCAGCTTCCAGAGCTGGTCTCCCTGCACAAGCAGAGAACAGTTTTACAGCAGTGACTCCCACGGAGCCGGCATTACTGCTGTAAACCAGGTGTAACGAGCCGAGGTAGGAAGGGAAATCACAACCTGACCGTGAGGAAACCCTTCTGCCCTGTGAGGGTGACAGAGCCCTGGGACAGGCTGCCCAGAGAGGGGGGAGTCTCCTTCCCTGGAGCCTTTCCAAATCATTCTGTGATTCTGTGATCAGTGAGAGCTGGAAATGTAACCTGAAATAACGGCATCATGAGTTTGAGATACTGTACGGACAGCAGACGACTGACTCTTTCATATTTCATATCCCACATTTTGCAGGGAGATGGAGATGGGCCATCAGGAAGGAATTCTTCCCGCAGAGGGTGGGGGGCACTGGGACAGGTTGCGCAGAGAAGCTGTGGGTGCCCCATCCCTGGCAGTGTCCAAGGCCAGGCTGGATGAGGCTTGGAGCAGCCTGGGCTAGTGGAGGGTGTCCCTGCCCATGGCAGGGGGTGGGACTGGATGATCTTTGAGGTCCCTTCCAACTCAAACCACTCTGGGATTCTATCTGCCGGCACACACATCTCTCAGCTCACCCATCTAACCACACAAAGGCTAAAGACAGCTATTCTACACCCTTCTGCAACTCGAGCACACCCGCGGCAGGACATCTGGCTGAATCACCTCTCCTGCAATCACAGCTCTGTTGGGGAACCTGGCCAAAGGCTTGTGGACAGTACTGAGTTGTGCAACAGCCTTTCTCCCTCAGCTGTATTTGCTTCCTAACACAAACACCTGGGAGCAGCAGTCAGCCGCAGCGCGCCGCGTCTCTCGGCTCAGTTCAAGGCATGGCCGCGGCGAGCAGAAACTCCCCGCAGAATTTAAGGCACAGAGTGATAATTGTGATAAAAATAATCCAATACATTCCGTTAAAAAATACCAGTTGGTGTAAACCAGAAAATATACGTGCAGTTTAAAGAAGTATTTCCTCTCTTAAGGGTGCGCCCGGTCTCTAATAGCAAAGAAGTTGCCGCTGTTGGAGTGGAGATTTCCACGGTGTGGTTTACAGCACGGCTTTAGGGACTAATGCAGCAGCATGACTGAGCTGGAAAGCTAAGGCAGACATGAGGAATGGGAGCGACGGGAATAGCAATACAGCATTTTTCATTTTGAGAGCAACTGAGCCTACCTACATGGCGTTTTCTGGAGTTAGCTGTTCCAAATAAGCAAGCTCTTACGATGTTGAGGGATTGTTGCTGCAAATTTAAGCTCAAATGTATGTGTGACGAGTTATGCGTAAGAAAATGGTATCATCAATTTCATCAGCTGGAGCGACTCCAGAGGAGGCCATGAAGATGCTCTGAGGGCTGGAGCCCCTCTGCCATGGGGACAGGCTGGGGGAGTTGGGCTTGTTCAGCCTGGAGAAGGGAAGGCTCCGGGGAGACCTTAGAGCACCTTCCAGTGCCTGAAGGGGGCTACAAGGAAGCTGGGGGGGGCTTTTTACAAGGGCCTGTAGTGACAGGACAAGGGGTAACAGGTTTAAACTGAAAGAGGGAGATTGAGATGGGACATCAGGAAGGAATTCTTCCTGGAGAGGGTGGGGAGCACTGGGACAGGTTGCCCAGAGAAGCTGTGGGTGCCCCATCCCTGGCAGTGTCCAAGGCCAGGCTGGATGAGGCTGGGAGCAACCTGGTCTGGTGGAGGGTGTCCCTGCCCATGGCAGGGGGGTTGGAACTAGATGATCTTTAAGGTCCCTTCCAACCCAAACCACGCTGTGATAATATGATTCTGTGGCCATCAGTACGGGAGGTGGCATGGAAGCCTCTGAGCTTCCTCAGCACTGCATATGCAAACAGAAACCCCATCAGGAACCATCACTTCTATTCCGTGGAAAATTGCAATGTGGGTGGGAAGGGAGAGAACAAGGAATAAAAATATATTTCTCATGAAAAAGTGACCCTGAGAAAGGAATTCTACAACAAAATGCCATTAGGAGACTTTCTGAGAGCGCGGAATTACTGTCTTTGACACTCAGTTCATTTATTTCATTTTGACTTGGCATGCCAAAACGTAAAAAATCTGAACCAAAGCACAGCGGTTTTGTCTTCACTTACAGACGTCTCAGAAGATTTGGTAGTTTTGGTTTGTTATTTCAACAGCAAAAATAATATAAGGCTCCTTCAACATTCGAGTCCCCATTAATCTGCATTTATTAGGAAGCTATTCATCCCAACCCCAAACCACGGAGCCAGCTCAGCTCCGTCCGCCCCCTTGCTGAGTTGCCATGCGACACTACAACCCAAGTACCGCGTTCCTCTAGCACGAGGTGCCATCGAGAAGGCCTGAAGCCAAACTCGTCAGCAACTGGCACAAAGACGGGTAGATGAACGCTGTGGTCTCCCGTATTCTCATTTCCTTCTCTCTAAGGCAACGGTAAGAATCGGAAATGGAAAAGCACGGTGAGAAGATGCACTGCTCCACTAAGCGCTTTTTACCCTTAATTACACCGCAGTGTGTTTTAATTAAACACACTTTAATTAAAAGGTATCGTGCAGTGTGCTTTTCAAGAGTAATATAGTGTTGGTTTGGGCAGAAGAGGAGAGCTCAGTTACCTCCTGGAATCCTTGTCTGAGCCCTGGTAGGGTTCGCTCCACACAACTGCTGGAAGGGAACAGAAAGGAGAAAAATCATGGGGGAAACTAGTAGTTGGGATGCTCAGAAATGAATCTGGGGGCCTCTCTTTCCGAGTCGGCATCCCCAGTGTGCACCGTTCTCCCCACGCGCTGATCCTGCCCAGCCGGTGAAGGAGAGGGCAGGGCAAGTCACCTCTGCAGGCGCTGCGGGCTGGTCTGGAGCAGGAGGCAAATGAGACAGGTGCTCGTTAGCCACTGCTGAGAGAGGGCACGCACCAGAAATAGCTATTGATATTTTCCGTATCGATTTGTATGTTTTTCTGTCTAATAAACACACCTACAGGTTCCCTGCACGTGAACAGTGTCGGCTCCCGTCTGATTCTCGAAGGGAAACAAACCGAGCAATTAATTAATTACGGAGTAACAATCTGCAAATTCAGCACAAACTACCTACAGACATTTCAGAAACGTTTAAGACCAAGGGAAAGGAGGAAAAAACAGCAGGTGCTGTCACAGTCTACTGAGTTTGCAGATCTTGCACAACCAAGATTACCAAAACCTACTGAAACCCAGTCATTGTTCAGACCCGGTTCGCAACAACTACACACAAGGCATTTCCCTTTTTAAAATGAGTCACCAAGGCCATTTTGGAGTTATTTGCTGTTAAATGTCTGTGCTGTTTTTATAAGCAACCCCACACGAGTAGGAAAATAACATCAGGAGCCCTAACAACCGCCTACAGTCATCTCAGAAGCAGCCTTCTGAGCTACAGAAACACCTTCTCTCTCACCAAGTTCTGAGTAATCTGGCTTTGCTTACACTGAAAGGATTTTCGTTGTTTCTCCACTGGTCCTACAACAGATTTAGATGATCATACACCTCAATACAAACAGCACCTTCAAGGCACCTTGCTCAGATTCAGCAACATCGCCTGGAAGCAGTGCTTCAATTGAAGAACCCCCCCTAATAAACACACCAGTCATTCTGCCACAATACCCCTAGACCTAGTAACGGTTTCAGCTGGGGAAGATGCTCCTGACTCTTGGGAGCGTTCAGGATATATTTCCCTTTCCTAGAGAGGCAAAAAAATAATTACAGAGTATCTTCTCTTCCCAAGACACAGCTTTCCTGTCTCTATATGGACCATGGGGTGAACACCTTCTCCCAGCTGCTCCGTAGGGCCCTACAACTGCTCTGCAGCATTCGCATCTCAACCCTGCAGCTTACTCCAAATCCACAGTATTTTTAGCCCCTTCCTCAGTACAAATCAAAGTTTAAAGAAGTAACCACGAGGTCTCCGCCAGCAAAGCAGCAGTTTCAACGTGAGTGTGCGCGTTCCGGTGATCTTGGAGAACCAAGAGCAATACAGCAGTCGTGGCTTTCCTTCAAACCTCACTTGCCTCACAGCACCGTAAAAACACAAAGAGCCCGAGGAATCCAAAGTTGGGTTGCACGTGCCTGTCTCCTCATGTCTGCATCATCCCTGGTGATCTTTCATTCCCTGCCCCGCCCAGGTGCCAAGACCAGCTGGCACTAGATGTAAGCAGCCAGATGAACACCACTGATGACCCAAGTGACAGCCGTGTTGAGAAGCACATCGAGATGACCAGCCACCAAGAACCCCTTTAATGAAGGTCAAATCCACTGCTGCAGCAGGGCTTTGCTGTGAGACCTCCCACCCAGCCTCCGCTGAGCGAGCACCATCCCCTACCTGACTTGTGCTCACTCTTTGTGCTCTCAGCCACTCCCTGCCCAACCTCTGCCTCCACGCACAGTCCTCCCTCTCGGCACGTGCAGGCAGGGGAGAGCTGCCCTTGTGCAGCCCCGACAAGTCACGGATGATCACAGGGGGCAAAGTCCCTCTTCTCACATCGTAAGTCACCGAGGTCATTGGATACCACAGGGCAGCTCAGGAGGCGCAGCTCCAGGTAGGGAGCACCTGGACTTACATCGGCGTTGGTTACGAGCCATGATCATAGAATCACAGAATCACAGAGGGGTTTGGGCTGGAAGGGACCTTAAAGCCCACCCAGTCCCACCCCCTGCCATGGGCAGGGACACCCTCCACTAGCCCAGGGTGCTCCCAGCCTCATCCAGCCTGGCCTCGGACACTGCCAGGGATGGGGCACCCACAGCTTCTCTGGGCAACCTGTCCCAGTGCCCCCACCCTCTCTGGGAAGAATTCCTTCCTGATGGCCCATCTCAATCTCCCTCTTTCAGTTTAAACCCGTTACCCCTTGTCCTGTCACTCCCTGCCCTTGGAAGAAGTCCCCCCCAGCTTTCTTGCAGCCCCCTTCAGGCACTGGAAGGGGCTCTAAGGTCTCCCCGCAGCCTTCCCTTCTCCAGGCTGAACCCCCCAACTCCCCCAGCCTGTCCCCATGGCAGAGGGGCTCCAGCCCTCGGAGCATCTCCATGGCCTCCTCTGGACTCGCTCCCACAGCTCCGTGTCCTTCTGCTGTTGGGGGCCCAGAGCTGGAGGCAGCAGACAGACAGACAACACTGCCGGTTGAAGCAGACTGGAATTAGGCTTCACGCTCCTCTACCCAAAACATGATTTCACCAACAGTGACCCCTCACGGCAAAGAAGCAACACCAGAAAGTGCCGAGGAGACGAGCAGGATGAACAGCAGCTGACATCTGCCTGCAGCATCTTCTGGGGACTACGCTGAAGGTACGGATAATCCTTGCTTTTCAAAGTCAGCTGGCTCCCAAGCAAGCCTCAGGACAGGCCTAACAGGGCAGTTATGCAGGCCAAGTGCATTTTTACGAGCAACACCAAGAATTGTGTCTTATTATCAAACCTTCTCCTTCCCATCCCATGAAGAGCAGCAGATCTAAAACCTCCCAAAGGTTTTACAGTAGTGGAAATTTCACATTTTCATCCACTTTCAATCAAGTGTACTTGTCCGGAAGTTGCTGTTCTTCCCAACCTACTTTATTTCCAGAACTGAAGATGGGATGCAACACCTAGAGGGGATTTTGCACATCACAGAGGTGTAAGGCTTTGAGAGGGAGGGATTACGGCGTGAAAATGTATTTGTGCTTTAGCAAAAGCAAAAGTAAGCCTACGTTCGAGAGCTGTGCCATCTGTTCCACAACAGTCCTGGTCAAAAGATTAATTTGCCAGCACAGACAGGATTTTTAATTTGTCCCCCATAACGGATCTTTGCTCTTGTGCTAGGCTGCCTTGGACAGGCATCATGACCCAGGATATGGTGCAAAACTTTAAGGGTAACAAGAGTGACTCTGCTTTCAAAAATACACTTCAAATATATCCGATTAGACAGGAAAATGGGCTTGCTGTGTCTTTTCCTACAAAGGTCTTAGAAAAAGGGTGTCTTAATGCATGCAAATGCTTCGTATCTCTCAAAATGCCCCCCCTCAAACTCATCTCTAGCAATAACACTAATTCTTCAAATTGCCAGCCAAGACAAAGCTTGTTTAAATTTCAGCTGAATCAAGAGAAGAGAGAGAAGGATGCAAAGTCAGATGAGAACACTTACAGGTTTCCCAAAGCTACAGCCAACCCCTGCTTTTCTTTCACAGGGCATTTCAGGTTGCAAGCACTGGGTAGGTTTTAGGACGCAGGAAAAAGATGATGTAACCCAGCAAACAGAACTGCTTGTCCATATTTTCATTTAGAATGGACACTTCCATTTACAGTATAAACAACAACAAAGAAGTGCAGCTTTTTAGACACCTATGAGGGTGCACTTCTGATATTTTTTTATGAACATTGTCTTCCAGGCTTTTCTTTACCCAGCTGTGCAGATTGCAAATGCCTTAAGGCATTTACAGCTTGGCTGAGTTAGAGTCCTTGGGAAATTTGATTGACTTGGGCCTTGAAATTAGTATCTGACAGACGCACGCAAAAAGGTCTGACAGAATAATGAACGGCAGAGAAATTCCTCGTGACGGCTCCTTCAGCAGGTCTGTTAGCAGATAACATGCTGCAGGTCAGACAGACAAGGAAAAGGAACATGCCAGGCAGGAAAAGCTGGCTCTCCTCCACGGCATCCCCTCCATTCCCCACTTCACCGCCTCGGCAGCACGTCACTTCCGTCTCTTTCCCACTGGGTGCGTTTCCCACCTTGTCCCCTCTCAGACCTCCCAAGGGTTTGACCACAAGCCATGAGGAACCCCAAACCCTGCAAAATCAAAGCAACCATCTCGTCTTTTCATTGCTGCACCTTCCCCCCCGCCTCCCACCCCCCCAAAAAAAACCCTGAACAGCACTATTGGTATTTAGTAGTAGTGGAATTTTGCTGTCTCTTGAGGAGCATTTCCAGACAGTTTGTGTCTTCTGCTGCCCAAACACAACCACGCCAAAAGCAGAACCTTTCTGGGCCATGCAGAGACATGCTGTGACATTTCCGGGAATGAACTGTCTATAATTATTTTAACACAGCAGACCACAACAAGATGTTTTTACTAAAAGAAAGAAAAAAAAAGCATATCTCCACTCCTTCATGGGGTTTTTGTTGTTGTTTTATTGCTTGGTTTTGGTTGTTCTTTTTTTAAAGGTCTGACGTCAGACTAGCTCACACACCTGGGAACCAGTGTTTCGCACAGGCAGCTGTAAACAGGGTTTTTTTCCAAAGGGAAAACACGAAAGGTCAGAACAGAAGAACTAATGGAGCAGATCAAATCAAAAGCCTTGCTCTGCTAGCAGTTGGTACTAGTATGCAGATAAAATCACAGAACAGTTTGGGTTGTCAGGAACCTCAAAGCCCACCAGTGCCACCCCCTGCCATGGGCAGGGACACCCTCCACTAGCCCAGGTTGCTCCAGGCCTCATCCAGCCTGGCCTTGGACACTGCCAGGGATGGGGCACCCACAGCTTCTCTGGGCAACCTGTCCCAGGGCCTCCCCACCCTCTCTGGGAAGAACCTGTTCCTGATTTTTCACCCAGTGATTTATATCCCTTGTAACAGACGGTTACAGAGTAAATCTCAAAAGGAATTTCGGAGTTAATTTATATTCCACCTTTATAGGCCGTTACACTCCTGTGGATGCTCAAATTACTTGCAGGAATGCAAAATATGTATTTTAACTTTGCTAGATAGTAACCAAAGGAAACAAAAGCATAAACAGCCAAGTAAACAGAGAAGGATAATCCTTTCCCTTTCCATAGCTTTGGATGAATAACATTAAAAAAACCCATTTCCAGGGCAGGTACTATAAGAACATCCATAGCCAGTAACCAACAGCAAATTTAAGAGCACGATCTGATAGATACTTAGACAGGCTTTGTCAGAATCTTTGAACAAAGTCCCTTATCAGAGGTCTACACAAGTACTTTTAAAGCTGTGAAACTCATTAAGTAGGCAAGCTCACAGCCATCCGTTTGTTTTCCTGGAAAGGAGCTTTGCTGGGAGAAGCAGCTCCAGCTAAAAGGGCAGCCACAGCAGAGGTGCCTAGAAAACTACATGCTAAATATCTTTAAGGCTTTTGTCTCTCTCTCAAATATTTGGGGACAGAGGTGTCAATCATCACTATCACCCAGAGAGACACACAAAGGGTAGTCAGATGTCAAGAAAAAAATACCATTCTTGCTTTATTTTCAATTTTTCTCCTGAAAGTCTATCTTCTTCTGTTGCTGCTGAAGAAGCTGGTTTAATCTAAAACCATCAAATGGCTGTGGCTTTGCTGTTCCTGCCTGCTTCCGCGTTTCAGCTGGTGACATCAGTGTTTTCAGCACATTCCGCAGCTGAAATAGTGACTCAGTGAACTCACTCGCAATGTTCCTTATCAAAACCAGTCTGATTTTAACCACCTTCCTGCGGCAGCCGAAGTGCAAAGCATCCAGACGGCAATGGGATTTGGAAATCAGTGGCCCAGCCAGGCTGTGATACACTGAGCTATCCCTCTGCCCTTCAGCCTTCGCTCTGGACAAGAACCCGGTACCTTTATACCTTTCTGTAGAGCAGGAAAAGCAAAAGAAAACCTGAATTATTTCCTGTAGCGGTTTCCAGGAGCTTTTTCTAAAGCTTATTATCATGAGAAGAACAATTAAAACCGTAACAAGATGAAAGGCTCTGTGTGCGCCGGACGGCCCAGCACCTGTGTTCCTACGCGCCCGCCGTGCCTCCCAGGGCGGGGGTTAGCAAATCTGCATGTTAGCTGCTCGCTTTCACCCCAAAGCCTTTGAACTCCAGCCAATTAAGAGTTATTCCATCTCCTCTTCCTCTTCTAATTCCCTTAGGACATGTATTCGACAGACAACAGACAGGGCAAGAACCTGCATCCTCTAAACGCAGGGTTTGAGTGTTTGTAGGAAGCCCTTTCAACACCAAAGCAAACCAGAATTTAATGCCATGGCAGAACATGCAACCAACAGTCAAAAGCTGCTGCTCTGCTCTTCGGGCCCACAGTAACATCTGTATATACTGGATGTAGCCATCTGGTCTTCCAACACAAGCATTTGTGCAGTGATTGTAAGGCAGAACCTCTTACCCAGCTCCATACTTTGGGATACACTTAAACGAAGCTGCCGTCGATGAATCGGATTCCCACGGACGCAGAATGTCCAGCCTGCAACCCCAACAAACTCTGGTTTAGGCTGGCAAGTGTTCTCTAAGCTACCTGCAATAAACCCTCTCACCTCGTTAATTAATCAAGCGAAGTTTGCAATTAAAGCGCAGTTTTGTCGCCAGACTTGCTCCTAACTGAATGGAAGCGTATCATCTGGGGAAAGCATTACTCTAAAATCGCGTGTTGTATGTCTGGTTGCCATGACTGGGGTCTGTACTCCAGAACGAGCCACGACGCTGACCTGGAAAATGAATGGCCTGTGGTCCCTCTATTCACTTCACCCCCCACACGCAGCCACATTCATACCGGAATGCTATGTAAAGTCAAATTTCAAATAACTGGTTATAAATACTATGGCTTTGACATACTCCTCACTAATGCTTTACTACTCAGAACAAGCACTGGAACATACAAACTCACATTCAAAGGACCTGAAAACCCTTTAGTTCTTAGCCTTGGAATTTTAACACAGGATCACTGGAAAAGTAAAGTTACTTCTTCCCTGTGTCACGTATGCAAAGAGATCTCCTACCAGGAAAATACTTCGCCACTATGTTTTGATATTAAAATCAAAGAATTTATTTAGGCTTTTTTTGTGTTGTCATGCATTATGTGTATGTAGTTTGTGCAGGAAAAAAATAACCCGGGGGGAAGCCAACAGGTACTCTAACATGCTGTGTCCAATTGCTCTTGAAAACAGCCGGGACATTCATCCTCAGAACACCAACAGACGGGCAATGTATCCTTTTGATACACCAACATTTACTGGAAAGCTGATAATTGAAAAGTGAAAAAAGTGTGTAAAATGTGATTCAAAATTACACTTAGCCCTTAAAGCTGTGGATCCTGTTTCACCCTTTAGTCAACTTTGATCTGAAGGGAGATGCCGAGAACAGGGTGTATCAGGAGCTGCAAAAACTCCTTCCTCTGAAGGAACCTGAAGTGTCTTCACTGCACCTCCAGCTCCCTGAACTGATCAGCGAGGCAGCTCCGTATTAAACAGCCCAGTAATTAGCACGTTTGAACTTCCAAGCAACCTAGTATTTTCCAGGTGAGGTTTCTCAGTTCACTGGGGGCAGTTCAAAGCCTTGCTAACTCTGCCAACAGGAGAAGAGGGGAGAAGCCCCATCATTAACATCCCACTGCAGAGTTCTGGACAAGCCGGACTTTTGCTTTGGTCGTGTGGTTTCCTACGCGAACAAGACACACCATCCTGCTGTACGTCTGTCTACCAAAGCCAGTGTCCACTAGGATTTGAGATTATAGAATTCCACACGGCTGTTAAGGAGCAAGGGTGAGCTGTTCCACCTCAGCATCATCACCCAGTACCCTTATACCAACAACTATTTTGGATGCAGGAGAGTTTTAAGGTGTTATTCTGTGCGCACGGACAAAAGCATCGCCAGCCAACCAAAGAAACGCTTTCCGCTTGTTTATCTCGAACAATGGGGAAAGCCCTTGATCTTCCATCAAGGTCATCAAGCAGCTTTACCTCCGGAACAAGCACTGGAGCCCTGCAAATCTCAGAGCCTGTGGGCAGTCATGAAGCCTGGCACGGTAAGAACAGCGTGGGCACTGCACTTAAAGACACGTTACTTAGTGCCTTTCTTGGAACAAGCCAGATAAAACAAAGATCTTCTCAGAAACACGGAAAAGACGTGCAATCCGCTCTGAGAAATCACGGTTTTGTAGGAAAATGGCTGTATAAATACACATACGGGTAGTCATCTTCAGCTTTGATGTGCTTCTCAGTCGTTTTTTCCTTTAAGTCCTACTGCAAGCTCTTCCCAATCCAACCTGCCCTCGGCCAGGGACAGCACACACTGTTCCCAGAGTCTATTACAGGAGCGCATCTTTCTTACCTCAGTAAAGGTACCAATTTTAACATCCATAAAAGCAAAAGCACCACGGTGACGTATTCCCTGCCCTTTTACAGAGCAGCAATTTCCATCCCGCTTGCCGTGACCTGAAGTGAGAGCAGGCGGCAATTCCGGTTCGGACGCACCGTGCAGGCTCGGCAAAGTCACTCACACCCAAGTTTTCAGGCACAGCACTAACCGCAGGGTGTTTAAGCCTGGCATCAAGCACCCAAAACTTACCACAGACTTCAACCGCGTCCCAAATGCACCCACAAAATGTCAGTTACTCAGTCTCTAAACTCGTTTTATGGCAGAAATATGGCTGTAAGGGATTCAGCAGAGCCATCGCTCGCTGTAACCTGTAACGTTAGAGGCTAATGCACGTTCGCTTCCACGTGAGGAGGAGATTCAAGCAGATCTGTCTGGTGGTTTCTATCTATGAACAGATTCAGTTGAAAACACGCAATTATGCATCCTGTTATTGTATCAGTGACGTATAACAGTGTAATATCCTGTTAGAAGTCGCAGCCATGTCCTCTCCTAAAAGCTTTCCTTTAATCTCAAAACGCACATATATGTGCATGTTACCCTTAAGATATTTTAACAACTTTCTCCAGAAACCAAAACCAATCTGGTCTTGTGCTATGGGTCATTACAGTTGTCCGGATTTACATCCCCATTAATGGATACTCTCGCTGATAATATTCTGTAATATTATACAGAATAATATTATACAGAATATTACTGAATAATAATTCTGCATATCATATTCTTTCTGCTTTGCAGGAAAGCGTAACTGTTGTCTGTGTATGTGAGAAAGTGTATGGAAAACGGACAAGACAACATTCCTGGGTTTTTCTGAGAAGTAATCAGCCATCTTCAGGTTTTTGGTGGTAATATTCCTCAAACTACAATTACTGACGTTCAAGATTTATGCTCTCGAAAGGACAAAGCAGATAACGTACTCAATACGCTAACGGCTAGCTGAGGGGAACTGCGGGATGGAAAACAACGAAAGGTCTAGTCTCTGACAAATCAAATGTCGGTGAATTTAGAGGAGAAACCATAGAGCAGAGGAGAAGGGGCACACACATCCACTAGCACCCCTCGGTGTTGCTAAGACTGACAGGACTCCACCAATAACATCTCAACTCATTCTTTCCCCCCCCCCCCCCCCCCCCCCATTTAAAATGCCGTGAACAGAACTTTTTTAGCTAAGGTTGAAAGTTCAACAGCCAAGAGGCATACAAATTACTTTGTTCAGGCAGTGCCCAAATGTGACCCCCCAGCTATAAGTAAATTAAAGTTCACGTAAGCAACCACACAAAAATCAATCCATGTCTTTGCAGACGTAAAGAGTGAATATAATAAAACATCTGGTTTGATCAGCTAAACAAATAACTCTGGCTGCTGTTAGCTTTTATCTTCACACCTTTCTATTGGCAGGAGAATTGCACGAGGAGTGTCACAATGTACCAGGGCTGGTGCATAAATACATTTATGTATTTCCAACACAAGTGGAGGCAGGAGCGTAACCTAATTCGAACTGCCTCAGTGCTACTTCAGCTCAGGGATCTTAGAAGCAATCAAACAGAAAGGCAGGGACACTTACTTCCACGAAAATGAACGTGTCCAGGGAGGCAGCACAGAGTAAGGTCAGAACGGAGCCGAGCAGCACCTGCCCAGAACTGGTGCTCGGGTCCCAGGTCTCTGAAGCACTGGGGTGTCCAGCTCTTCTGCACAAGTAAACAACCTGCTGCTCTCACCAGAAAATACACCTCCACCATGGAAGTACAAGCCCAGATTCCAGGGAGTTTTCTTCGTGCTGGCTGTCAAACAAGACAAACTCCCTACATTCTTGCTCTGCGTAGCCCTGTACGTATTTTGGCACACAGCATCTCCACACATCACTGGACCTTTACATTGGTAACGGCATCCCATGGACAGAAGAGCTCTAGGGGCTTGTTGCTTGGTTTGCTTTGTTGCTGGGGTTTGGGGTTTTAATTTTGCTATCCAGTTCAGTTATTTAAACCAGCTAGGGAATCAAAGCAGCAAGAGCACAGATCCGAAAACACACCCAGAGAAGGGGGACACCTTCCACAGCCCAGGTTGCTCTGAGCCTCATCCAGCCTGGCCTTGGACACTCCCAGGGATGGGGCACCCACAGCTTCTCTGGGCAACCTATTCCAGGACACAGTCTGTCATTTATGATTTACATTATTTGCCCCTAGCTGGAGGACCTTATTTTTGATGTACTGTAATTTCTTTACATATTCAAATGACACCACTGGGTGAAATGAGATGCAGAACATAAAGTTTCCCTTGCCTTCCAGCTTACTGGACAACCTTGGACTTGTTACTGCACCTCAATGCCACATATCCTGAAACAGGGATATCTTAAAATAGAAATAATGAACCAGTTTCTACCAGCCTTTCCATGTTTTAAGGGACAAAAAGGAATCAGCATCCGCAGGCACCCAGTGTTACCCACCACCGACCTCTGTTAATCAGCCAAGCAACCGGTAAACCATATTGTTTGGGCAATCTGTCCATTTTACCAGTAACTGGTTTGCTCTAGAAGCTTAGGGTAGCTCAAATGGCAGGTAAGAGCTCATGCACAGCCACCCCAAACCTGGGCGTCGCTGCATTCAGTTAGTTTCGTGCTCTCACTTCACTGACATCTTATTTATCAATTAAAAGTACATTTTAGTAGGTATTACTAATTGGTATGTTGGCAGCTCAGTTAGGTGGTTCCTACCTGTGGGTTGTCAAACTTGATATGATTTAAAACAGATTATGGTACCTTTCACAGAGCCAGAGATGATTGCACAGAATGGAGAAAGACCAGTTTTCAAGTGAATTTTACACGGTGAACAGGCTTCAAGAATATAAACTAAGGATGAAATGCAATGGAGACCACAGCAGAAGGTTTCATACAGCACCAGCACAATCAGTGCTTACAGATTCCCTGCAATCAGAGGAAACTGCCTGGTTTTTCTCCTTGTGGTCAAGCCAGCCCGCCATCTCCTACCTCCACTACATTATGTGGGATTACCTAATTCCTCACAAAGTTGCTTTCCAGCCTGAGCCCAGCCTTTGCCAAAAGCAGCTGAATCCCTTTCCTTTCTGTTTTGCAATCCCAAGCTGTTAGCCATGGGCAACTTCCAGGTTATTCGGTAAAAGTCTCTAGCACTGTCATTTTAAAAACGTTGTTCACTTTTGTTTCATAATTAATGCCGAAGGAGTCCTAAACCACGACAATAATATCCCCTCCCTTGGCTGCCAGCTGAGACCATTTCCACATCCCATTCCTATTATCCTTAGGGCATGAAAGGAAGGTCTTCCACATGGAGCAGATCAGTCCAACAGCACCGTTTCCTTTTCCCTCCTTCATCGGACAAGTAGGCCTGAGTTCAGGAAATCAGACGGGAAATAGCTGCCCTCAACGGCTGCGCTTCTACTTGTGGGTACTTAACCAACACTACTCTTAATATGACAGTCTCTTCTGAAAACTTTAAAACAATAATATTCAACCACCTGCTTTCAGACAAGGTGCTCAGGCAGTTAAGCTGTATAAACTTATCCATCACTCTATTTTTTACAACAACATAGTGAAGTCATTCACCTATTTCCTCTTTCATTCCTCCTTTGCACG
This sequence comes from Rhynochetos jubatus, assembly GCA_027574665.1. Classification (NCBI taxonomy): domain Eukaryota; kingdom Metazoa; phylum Chordata; class Aves; order Eurypygiformes; family Rhynochetidae; genus Rhynochetos; species Rhynochetos jubatus. The sequence continues at coordinate 77,014,769 of CM050651.1, forward strand.
GAAAAATAGATGACAAGGTTGGACATTTCAAAATCCTTAAAAAAACCCCACAAACGAGAATGAATTTTTATTTATGCATTTCTCAGAAACGATACCAAATGCAAATGGTGCCAAAACTTGTGAAGTGAAACACTCCAGCCCGGAAGCAGCCTGCCACTTCCCTGATAGCTGGCTCTTTATCATTATCAGCGGGTTGTTTTGACAGCTTCACTTCTAAGCTGACTGTAAATCTGTGAATATTTCACAGATGACTGAACGGGAACAACTACCGCCAACACCCATCGGCTTTGAGTGGGAAGATTCAGCCAGGCCCCAGTAGCCAAGAACATACCTGTATGTGAGTGAAACCTGGTATTAACTTTGCACTGTGTAACTGACTGAGGTTTTATAAAGTAATTGATAACCATCTGACTAAATTAACGGTGTGCTTGATGAGTTCAACCCTTCGAGGTACAGCTGCACTTCCACAATGACAAACCAGCTCAACTCTAGGAAAGAACAAGCGCTTTCTGAAAACGAAACTGGCAACAGCAAAGATGTTTACAGGGCTGTGGGATTCCTAGGGCTCCACGGGGTGCTGCTGCTTTACGCCAAGCTGTTCGCTTTACTCCACGCTGCTGTTCAGCCCCTGTCCCAGAAGGAGTCATGCTCCTGTCTCGCTGCAGCTGATGCCCGGGAAGAAGCTGCTCTGACAGGTCCTGCGCTTCCAGCCCGTGAGGGTCAGGAGCTGACTGCCACCCGCTGAGAAGGCAGATGGTACCCGGAGATAGCCCTCTGCAGCTCCTCGCCCCATGTTCTCTGAAGGATGACTCCACAGCCCGACCCTACGCGGTGTTCACAGCCGGCATCCTAAATACGAAACAGAAGGAACACTTGGCATCTTAATCCCTTCCAGGGTTTTATGTTCAACTGCTGGGTGTTCAGGCAGCGACAGTGAAGAGCACCTCATCCCAGACGGTACCGGCTGTCAGCATCTGCTGCTCAACAACAAAGCAGTGAGCCTGCCAGAAGGTTTCTTTGAAAAATTGCTTTGGAAAAGGCTGGAGGCAGGAAACACATTCTTATCTTTCAGAGAACTGACAGCTTGTTTGATTATAAATCTTTTCTTTACACTCTAACTGAGCATCTCTGACCCTCAGACAACTGCTGCAGGCAGGGAGGTACAAGTACTTCCCCAGCCAGGCTGAACAACCAACGCCGTTTAAGTGACTTGTCAAGGGCAACGCACAAAGCCTGTGGTGGAGCAAAGAACAAAGTCTGCCTATCAAAGCATCACCTCTGCACAGAGAGCAGTGTGCCTCCCTGTTCCAGGACTCGACAGAAAAACACCCTACCAAGACAAACACTCCATCTCACCTACAAATTCTTATTTTTAAACCTATAATAATTCATATATGAATTATTTAAATTACTTTAAAATTAAATTCTTTTTTAAATCTATAAATCCTACTTTTTTTGTAAGTCCTTATTTTTATTGATTTAATTACAATTTGATCAAAGGACTTCGGGTTTTTTGGGGTGCCGTCCCATCTGCTGCCTGCAATTTGTGGGCACAGCAGCTCAGGTGTCCAGAAGAAAGAACCACACTGAAACCAAGAACGGTTCTCGGACCCTACGAATGGCCAGCATGGTCCATACAAGAGTCCAGGCACCTCAATATCCCCCCACCCCGCTGCAGGCGGGCAGATCCCTTAGGGATGCCCAGGGAGGAATAAGAACAGGGCAAGAATGTTCTCATGCCCTTCCACAGCACATTTTACGTGTACTTTGCTTTTTCAAGTGCTTTTAACGTGGGTTTTCCAAAGTATGGCAGCTTGACATCCTTGTCACACTGTGATTCTGCTTTGTCCCACAGCAGTCACTGGTATGTATTAAAGACACTCAGCAACTGGGGTTTAGGCAATCCAAGCTCATCAACAGCTGAACACAGAAAACACCTGCAGCAAGTGCATCATACAGCAGCCGTACAGCAGCCACCGACTCCAGGCTCTGGTCCCTTTCAGGCGGACTTCTGTCCTACCCGCGTACTTCAGTGACCGTAAGCAGCAGAAACTGCAGGTGGTACAGTCTCAAAGGAGAATCCCAAGGGAGAGCAGCCAAGGTGTGAGGTGGTCACAGCGAGCGCCGTGCACTGGCAGGACACACGGCCAGGAAGGGCTAACGGCTGTTACACAGCCGTTCCCACCGGCAGCTTGGCGTCTCCTGCTGACATCATCCTTGCAGTGATGCTGTCTGGCTTTTTTTAACATCCCCTGACCTATGGAAACGGTACAGACCCAACTTCCTCAGCTTACCCAAAAGCTTTTGAAGCGATGCAGCTGGAGCCGGACTGCTGAGGCTTCCCGGCTTCCCGGCACCATGCCGGGGGAGGGAGGACGAGCACTCACCCTCAGCGAGGTAACAGACTGCTCACAGGTCCACAAGTTATGAGTCAAGACAACTTGGGAGTCAGAACCTTCATGCATTAAGTGATGAATTAGTGAATTCACATGGTGGACTAGTCAGTACAAAGGGGACTGAGCGCTTGTTTGACATGTTCATTTGTTTTCTTTCCTAATGAGCTCATTAAATAAAATCTAATTTACAGAGTACGTTGTCCATTAAGTTTGAGATCTAAAAGGACTGTGATGCTCTCCTCCCTTCAACCTGGTGTTCAAGGATGAGAAGGGAGTGGGGAGTTGGTCAGGCTTGTAAACCCGTAGCTGTATGCAGGACCCCAGACAACACGGTTAACTCCTGTTGTGTCGCGTGTCCTTCACACGAGATTCACATCACGCTGACAGCTGACGTGACTAATGCCACCGGATGAAGCCAGAGTCAGTACATACATCTCATGCAGGTATTGGCCAGGATCTTTCTTTATAGAAGGGTTTAGCTTGGAAGGGACCTTAAAGACCACCCAGTCCCACCCCCTGCCATGGGCAGGGACACCCTCCACTAGCCCAGGGTGCTCCCAGCCTCATCCAGCCTGGCCTTGGACACTGCCAGGGATGGGGCACCCACAGCTTCTCTGGGCAAGCTGTCCCTGTGCCTGCCCACCCTCTCCAGGAAGAATTTCTTCCTGATGTCCCATCTCAATCTCCCTCTTTCAATTTAAACCCGTTACCCCTTGTCCTGCCTTACTACATATTCATTAGATTTCTGTCTAGCGTAGCTCTGTGTACGTCAAGCCACGAGTTCCTCTCCTCTCCCAAAGGAGGGTAACTAACAGCTCAGACCATTTGACTCTCAGAACATCACGCATAGGATCCTCAAAGTTCCATTTCAGCCTTATCCCTGACTATACACACAGTTCTTCTCTTTCTGTGCTTGCACCCCTCATACTTGATTTATGAACACCAGGAGTCACTGCTTAGGCAAGTTATGCATATGTAATTCTTACATTTTTCCTCATAAATCAATCTTGACAGCTTCTACCCATTTACACAGCTTTTGAGTTCCCTTCAATGATCAGTATCTTTATGGTAATAGGAACACTGAAACCCAATACAGTATTTCAGGTACTGTCAAACCAGTGCTCTTACTCTCTCGTCCCCTGAAAAAATTCCTCCCACACATGCAACACAGAATTACACTGGTCTTTCCTACCACCCCAGCATATCCACACGGCTTCCTCATCATTAAAACCTTTTTTCATGAGAGCCAGAATCCAGTGGGTTCCCTTCCAGAGAGATGGGGAGAAGCATGACAAAGCTATTACATTTGCTCTTTTCCTTTTGTCTAGCAGTGAGATAGTACCTAATAAAACGGAGTGTCAAGCAACCTAGTTGTGGATGCCCAATGCCTGGGAGTGTCCAAGGCCAGGCTGGATGAGGCTTGGAGCAACCTGGGCTGGTGGAGGGTGTCCCTGCCCATGGCAGGGGGTTGGAACTGGATGATCTGTAAGGTCCCTTCCAGCCCAAACCACTCTGGGATTCTATGACTTCAAGTTTACTTTATTACAACAAATACTGCAAAGTAAGTACTGTATCGATCCCCCTGAAGCCTGTCACATTTACGTTGCTCTTCAGATTCTCTCTCATCATCTAAGCCACTGGATTTCGCTAGGACACAAGAGGAATTTATAGTTATTCATCTCTTAGCAAGTGGCTCTATTTTTCCAGCAACAGTGAGACAGCAAGGCCTGGAATAAAAAATACACCTGCCACTTCAGAACTTCATCTTGTACTCTGCATGTGCGAAACATGAGGTACACGTACACACGGTCTCTAGCAGCTGCAGGGAGATGTTAGCGGCAGTGCTAAGACACAGCAGGCACTGCCCCTTCCCCTTCCATGTAACACGGATTCTGGATCTCTGCAGCAGCATTAAGGATTTCACTCCAGAGCGAGAAACCAGGGTGAGCACGAGGAGGGCTGTGAAGGAAGACAACACCAAAATCAAGCCAGCAAACTCATGACTGTGCCTGCAAAAGTGATTTATGATAAGGAGGGAGGAGGCCTTGTGCAATCAGTGCACCCACCGACAGAACACCAACACCAACTGCCATTGGGACAGCAGGCTTGAAAACACTCCTTGAAGAGAGAGACTGGCTGCTGAAGTTGCAGCTGATAAACAGCAACATTCAACCCCCCCAAACCACTAAATTCATTTTAACAGCCATCCTATTACGGCCAGCACCTCTCCCGACGCTCAGAAGTGAACGCCCTTACGCTGTGCTGCACCAACACTACAGCTCAAGCAGAAATGGAGTTTTCCAGTGACTCTCCACAAATAATAATCTCTAGTTTCTTTTTCTAAAGGAACCAGACATTAATTGTCCCGGCTTAAGAAACAGGACGCTTTGGAGTCATTTCCCTGGAGAACAATGACCTCTGCATGATTTATTACCTTACTATCCTGATGGGTGAAGAAAATGAGACTCAAGAGCAGTCTGCTCCTGGTAAATATTTAACTACTCGAATCATGCCAACCTACTTCTCAGCTCGATTCTCCTTAACGGTACTTCAGCATCACACTTTCATCTTCCCCTACCGTCTGAGGCTGACAGCGTATCATATTTACCAACGTAAGCATACTCGCCCTCTGGGATGTGAACGAATCCTACTCATAGATTACAACAGCGTTTAATCTGAGGTGAACTTCAGTCCCTCCTCTTACCTGCTCAGATAAGGAGTTATCTGAATGTTTGTTCTACACTTGTTGCTTGATGAGCTTCAGCTTCATAAATTAGAAAAACCTGCTCTTTCCTCAACTATCAGCAGAGCGAGAGAACTGTTCTTATTCTCTGAAAGTATTTGGAGGAGACAGAGGGATGGCATTTCACAGCCATGGATCAACTGTTCTCCAGCTGGGTACAGACCGGGGTAGGGAAGCGCAGACGTGGAAAAAGCCGTCAGCCAATTCCAGGCCCCTGCAGCTACAGGGAAAGGTCAGCAGCAAGCGCAGAGCAGCCCCAATTTATTGCACTCCCAAGTTCCAGACCGTGCCCACAGCCCCATGCAGCAAAGGTTACAGCACTGGGCATCTCCTTCCCTGGGGAGTCTGAAGAAGGAACTACCACTTCTCCCTCTCCTTTCCTCGAGCCTGTTAAAATGACACGTGTGTTCGGCTCTCCCCAGGAAGAAGAGCCAACTGCATCCTCTAAAGCTCCGCTCCTCCTGTCAGCATCCAAAACTGAAAGGGGATCACGGGAGCAGCTTGCAGAAAAGAACAGGCTCCACCCAAGAAGCCCAAGAGCTGGAGTTACAGGGTCCCAATCTGTAAATCTATTTGCTAAGCAGACAGTGTCTGTTCACACTGACTAAAATGCTGCAAAGGTATCAAATCCAAAGGGCCAGTGTGAAGTGCAGTTCTGGACACATCTGTGGGTCTTCTTATGTCTTTAAGGTGTTACTGCAAAGACAGAACAAAGCTTTCATTCCTAGCTCTGATCTGCAGCAAAACGCTCTAGTTAGACCATTTTCACCATAAGAAAAGTTTTTTAATGAGAATTTAGAACATCACTAATTTCTGTAACTCCAGCTCATCTGTCACCAGCACCAGGAGAAGACTGACGCCAGGACTGCCCTCCCAAATATTCCTTCGGATCCACAGCAAGCAGCAGAACTCATTATTACACCAGCTGTTTCACTTCTGTGTCCCACCAAGAACGCCGGACTCGCTCTGCAGGCATTTATTAGTGCAAGTTAAAATTACTTCAGCATCAGTAGCAGCAAAACTGATGCTTATGTTGCATTTGGCAGTGGGTGAGAAAAAAAAACCCAGCTTCTAGTTTGGCCTCTGTCCTTTCTACAGAGGAGAGCGCAGCATCCCATGGCGCTGGTGCAAAAAGAGGCACTGCGGCTAATGCTGACACCACGCCGGCACAGGGCCAGCATCCCAGTGTGTTGAGAGCCATCAGCTGCCAGCCCCTGGATCCCAGAGCTCTGCATCAAACAGCAGCTGAGTGTCTCTGCCCCACCGACAGGCAAGGTATCGTCAATTAACCGGCTGGCAGCGTCGTGCTTCTTTGAGAGACAGCACCTCTGGCTGCACCCAGCAGCATGTTCAACCTCTGCTTTAGCAAAGAAGAAGACAATTTGACATGTTATTCTTGATTCTATTATCAATTAACATCAAAACCTAGTGGCAACTGCACAGCTAGACATTAGGCTGGGCCTTCCCTGTATGTTTATCACAGCATCACTCCTCATTCTCTTTCATATCCCTTATAATTTAAATATTCTACCCCAAATTAAACATGTAAGTATATTAGTATTGTGATAGCATGCTATTTGAAGTATCTTGAGTTTAGAACTTTCAAAGGAAACAGCTGACAAGAAAATGCTATAAATTAAACTAAAAAAACTGTGGCTATAATATTATGTCTTCTGTTTATGGGGAATTCCAAGTGTCCATGAAAAAGATCATGCCAGTTCCACGGAGAAAGATGTGTAGTATAGTTACACCAACAAACCTCTCAGTAGAGAAGCATCTCGTGTGTGCCAGACAGGTAACCAATTACACTGATCCTTTTTCCTTCAAAGATCTTACACTGGGATTAACACCCGCTCCTTGGATTTCACCCGCTCTAGGCCTGTGGTCTGGTTACAGGTTTCAAGAGGCAGAATTCCCACTGCAGATGCAGCTATACCAGGAAAAGCAGTCCTTTGGCTGGAACGTCTTCCCTCATTTATGCAGTTTGTAAACTCCACTAGGAAAACACTGTCTGCTTGAGCAGCCTTTGTGTTAAACCCTGACTGACTCCTTCCTTATGCAGGAGAGGCTGAACACTAAAGCACGGAGTATTTTTAGCTGTTGAATGAGATAAAAAATACCTGAAACATTGTCAAAGCAATAATAAGCCTTCCTTCGTTTGGAAAAACCAGTCTGATGTTGAAACCCATTTCCTTCTGAAGCAACACCCTTCCCATTCAGCCACGTCAATCTTTAACTTGGGTCAATACTGCTGGCCAAGTTAAAAAAGACTAATTAAAAAAGTCTGATTCCAGACAGCAAAACATATCCATCAGCTACTCAGGCATCCACATGCTCCAAATCCTTGTGCTATTTTTTCAGATCTTCAGTAACTGCTTGTCTACAGGATAAGAATCTCAGCTTTCATAAAAGAATGTATTACCCTCTTGCCTATGGCAGAGCTTGCAAAAGCACCCAACTATTCAAATCCATCGTTAAGGCTCAAATCCCCATGGAAGGCAAGTACTCAGAACCCTAATATTTGTCTAGAAAATAAGTGCCTAATGTTTCTGGGAAGTTATGACATGAAGAAAAATACACACCTCCACTAAATGTTCAAGGAATGGTTGTTATCAATGGCTGAACGTGGACACAGAGGACAGATCTAGAAATACAGAGGGAAAAACCCTTCTGCACCCTATAACCTACTTGGGTTAAGGAAACTGCCTGGTTTGTGTTAGCGTGTGAATCTGATACCCTAACAAAAAGCTCCATCCTGAAGCAGGAGCCTGAAGCGAGCTCTGGCACCGCTGCTCTCCTCCCAACCCGGTGGGACCAGGCACACTAGATGCGCACAACACAGAAAGGCTTTCTGGTCCAGGTGCACCAACACACTCACCAGCGACACGCTGCTTCCAGGATCCCAGCAAGTCTCTCCATATGGCCAGTGCTTTCTGGATATAGCAGCCCACTCAGAACAAACCGCGGTGAAAAGCATAATCGTGCCCAGAGAGCCCAATCTGCATCCAAGACCATCTGCAATGTGCGATGCACATACCCAGGACGATCGACTCCCCAGCCTCCTTTCCCAAACGGAGAAAATGGGATCAGCCTTGCTCTCAGACTGGAGTGCAAAACAGTGTCTGAAATTTTCAGTGATGGCTTATTAAAAGTCTAGCAAATTAGAAAAAATACCTGGTTAACAACAAGCGAGCAGTAGAGACTCATGACCACGTTTGCAACGTGCCATCTTGGAAGAAAATACAAGGGAAAGCGCAGTCACAACCCCTTTGACACCACCATATTTTGCTGCGATATGCTTTTTCAGCGTGCCAGTTCCTAGAGCGAGGATTCGATATGGATTAATAAACACATGGAAAAACCCCTCTTCCCTCACTTATTTGTGGTTACGCAGAGTATAAAGAGACTGATCAGTCTCTGTAGGTTGTTCCCCCATCTCTTTATCTTCCTTCGCTCTCAGAATACGGTGATTCAGGTTCAGTTAAAAACATACCATCTCCCATATGTTGCAGCTGAAGCCTCTGAAGCAACATGCAAACTACACAAATATAAACAGAGGCATTAATAGACACTATAAACCAGTAAAGGCATAGCCTGAAGAGTTCTGCATTGCTAAGGGGATACAAATACCACCGAGTGCACGTTACACCGGGCAGAGCATGCTACAACAAACCAGTAACGACACAGGCAAACTGCCCACTAAATATTTAGGTTGGGCTCAAGAGTCCATCAACTCTGGGCTTTCACCACTGCCTTTGAATAAACGTCGTTGTTCAACATTTCCCTCCTCTAAATCATAGAACGGTTTGGGTGTGAAGGGACCTTAAAGCCCACCCAGTCCCACCCCCTGCCATGGGCAGGGACACCCTCCACTAGACCAGGTTGCTCCAAGCCTCATCCAGCCTGGCCTTGGACACTGCCAGGGATGGGGCACCCACAGCTTCTCTGGGCAACCTGTCCCAGTGCTCCCCACCCTCTCCAGGAAGAATTCCTTCCTGATATCTAATCTAAACCTCCCTCTTTCAATTTAAACCCGCTACCCCTTGTCCTGTCACTACAGGCCCTTGGAAAATGTCCCCCCCAGCTTCTTGTAGCCCCCTTCAGGTACTGGAAGGTGCTATAAGGTCACCCTGGAGCCTTCTCTTCTCCAGGCTGAACAAGCCCAACTCCCTCAGCCTTTCTTCACAGCAGAGGGGCTCCAGCCCTCGGAGCATCTTCTTGGCCCTCCTCTGGACTCGTTCCAACCGGTCTGTATCCTTCTGATGCTGGGGGCTCCACAGCTGGACACAGCACTCCAAATACGCGCTGGTGGGGTTCAGCCGTATTTTCCTGAAGTCAGACATGGGATTTATCTGCTTTCATCAATGCAGGGACAGGAACAGAGCATGAAAGCAGGGAACAAAACAAAACTACTTCATCTGCAGCTTCCCTCTTCCCATCACAGCTTCCCATCACGACCCCACGCCGGCTGAGAAAGCAGCACGACCCTCGCAGCGCTCCAGGGCTTTGGGCTGCACCCTACAGTCACCCCGCAAGTGCAAGAGCAGTGAGGTGTTTGCACTGCTTGTGCATGGAGTATTTCAGATCTGTGCTGTGGAAATACATTACTTTTTGCTCACGAATGAGATTAGCCTGTGCCAGAAGGAGCATGCAGTGACCTGTGAACCAGCACCTGGCTGCTGGTTTCTACTGGAACCCACTGGTCTGAGCGGTGCCACGACGTGCTGCGTATTTTGCTTAAAGCACAAGTCCTTGAGTCATGGGATTACACAACTGACCCACTGCCGCTGAGCCTCACCCAAAATCTAGGAACTGTTAGGAACACCACAAAGGCCAACAGCAGGATCTAAGGGCTTGAATTCTAAACGTGATAGGGCGTTTAAAATTATCAGCAGCACATGAATAATCAGTATCAGCCTGTTACTAACTTCTGATAGCATCTACGTTATTACGTACCTTCATGCAGTTACTTCTTGCATTAGCTATGAATATTCATAACTTGTACAAAAGCTTTGGTAATATGTCAAGGAAGCTATCAACTACTGATAGTAAATGCCAAGTAAGACAAGACGTGCTGTAATCATTAGTGGTGGAGTGCATGGTTGCGAGATCTTACTTCCAACAACCCCAAACTCTGTATTTGAATGTCGGTGGGATTAGAGTTCATCGGCTGGCTCGGGGGAATCCTCAGTTACATCCTTGTTCACGGGAACAGTAACACAGCCTTCGCAGTAGGAAAGGTATCCAACTCACAAGGAAACACGCTGCAGTACGTGCAGCATTACAGAATGCTGAAGAAAGGCACCACTGCGATGGTTTGCCCAGATTCAAGTCGCATCAGAGTCTGATCTATAGCAAAATACACTTTACGCTTCCGCTGCCACGAGGAACAGCTTGGGGCTGGTACTCCAAGAAGCACGCATGGTTTATCAGCTGTAATTCAGCTTTAGGGCCAGGGTTATTCGATGTCTCTTGAAATGATTCCAGCTCAGTCACATTTCCAGTGTGCTGACAGTCACAGGGCGCTGCAAGCCCAAGCCTGAAACTTCAACCTTCAAACCGCCGTCTTCTAAGCACGCCTGGTTTTATTACACCAGAATGAGCTGTATTACTACCAACACTGAGCACACACCTGTGCCTAAAGCACACAGACCTAAATATGAACTCTAGTTTCATACCCTATAGCATGTCAAACTTTATGGCTTCAGATAAATAATGTTATTTCAAATTACTACAGTAAAGAATCCTGGAGAATGCTCTCACAACCAACGGATTAAAATGAGAAAATATCATGTCTCAGTATTTTTACTGGACTTCTCTTGGTTTAAATGAGTTGCAACTTACCCTGCCACAGGTCCCAAGTCAACCGAGGGCAAAACCACCAAGAATTGCCCCATTCTCAACCTTCACAGTCTCCTTGTGCTGCACCTACCGCAAGGCTTACACTCTGGGATATTACAGGGAACACACTACGGCTTCAAAACCTTTCCCAAACCAAGACGCAAGCTGCCAAAAGGTGTGCCCCTACACAAGTAACGCAATGCCTGAATGGTTCTGGGCTCAGTTCAAAGCTACCAACAATCCAGGCTGCCCTAAGGTTAAAAGGGAACACGTAACTGGAAGCAAAGTCCCATCTAACGCAGATACAGCGCAGGGTTGAATCATGGCATTTGGTTACTGGGCACAAAAGCTCTTGACAAAAGAGCTCCGAGGACTCGATTCACTTTTCCTGCTGATTCAGTTTTTCTGTTTGATTCAATTTTCCTGTCTAAACGCAGTTGGGAGCCATCCAGCAGTGAGATCAAAACAGAGCAAGGCAGAAGAGACGCTCACCCTCTCGCCTCTGGCAGCAGAAGAGAACAGATTGCTCAAGATCACCCACTGCCGCGTTTCCATTCCCTCCTCCCCAAACTGAAGTGACTTCCTGCCTTTAGTTAAAAATACCAGCATGAGCAGTGCTCTGAAAAAACTAGTATTTACAGAGCTCCCTCGGTTCTGTCAGTTCATGAGCTTGGTGTAAACCTTGAAAGCTGTTGCTGTCTGTTAAGAAGCTGGTGAGGTGTTAATAACATCCTGGGTGTTTTATCTGGCATTTTAAAATTCTGAAAAGCTGCAGAGGGGGAAGGAGGGGGGACATAAATTGAAGCTGATCCACTCAGAAGCCAAGAAATATTCCTAACCTTGCCATTTCCCAGGTACTTAATGAACACTAAGTCCTACGTAGAACACGAAAGATGCAAATCAGACACACAGCTCTTACCATACAGTGGTGAAAGACTGCTGTCGCTAAGTTTCAACCATTTTGTCTGTGCATCAATTTTTGTGACCACTGATCAAGATCCTTGACCTCCAACACTCAGCTGATTCAGAATTGCTAGCCTGGGGTGCAGCATTCAGGACAGACAGACCATAACTTCAACTTCTCAAACAGTATTAATTTTATTTCTGGACTTATATTTCTATAATTGTTTTCATTTTGCCATTTGCAAACACTTCTTTCAGCTTCTTCCCTTATCTAGGGCAAGGCAAAGACAGTATCTGCGGAGAAGAAAGCTGAACTACCTTGTGATTTATCAGTGGGTTTGTCATCTTCTCCAACACTTCCAGACAGTTTAATCCATCTTAATTTATCGCAATAAACTTAAAACTTGGGTACTTGCCAACAGACTTATTCAATCACATACCCCTGCCTAGTCAAACTCTCTGCCCCACTCCCAGCCGAACCATCACTTCAGCACCCAGCCTGTAGCTCTGCCTGGCATTAGCCCATGGCTACCCCCCCGCTGCCCCCTCACTGTCACCTTCACTGCTCTGTGCTGGGCCTGCTCCTTGGGTCAGGAAACCCCCGTCACCTTCACTGCTCTGTGCTAGGCCTGCTCCTTGGGTCAGGAAACCCCCGTCACCTTCACTGCTCTGTGCTGGGCCTGCTCCTTGGGTCAGGAAACCCCCGTCACCTTCACTGCTCTGTGCTGGGCCTGCTCCTTGGGTCAGGAAACCCCCGTCACCTTCACTGCTCTGTGCTAGGCCTGCTCCTTGGGTCAGGAAACCCCCGTCACCTTCACTGCCCTGTGCTGGGCCTGCTCCTTGGGTCAGGAAACCCTCGTCACCTTCACTGCTCTGTGCTGGGCCTGCTCCTTGGGTCAGGAAACCCCCATCACCTTCACTGCCCTGTGCTGGGCCTGCTCCTTGGGTCAGGAAACCCTCGTCACCTTCACTGCTCTGTGCTGGGCCTGCTCCTTGGGTCAGGAAACCCCCGTCACCTTCACTGCCCTGTGCTGGGCCTGCTCCTTGGGTCAGGAAACCCCCGTCACCTTCACTGCCCTGTGCTGGGCCTGCTCCTTGGGTCAGGAAACCCCCGTCACCTTCACTGCCCTGTGCTGGGCCTGCTCCTTGGGTCAGGAAACCCCCGTCACCTTCACTGCTCTGTGCTGGGCCTGCTCCTTGGGTCAGGAAACCCCTGTCACCTTCACTGCCCTGTGCTGGGCCTGCTCCTTGGGTCAGGAAACCCCCGTCACCTTCACTGCTCTGTGCTGGGCCTGCTCCTTGGGTCAGGAAACCCCCGTCACCTTCACTGCTCTGTGCTGGGCCTGCTCCTTGGGTCAGGAAACCCCCGTCACCTTCACTGCCCTGTGCTGGGCCTGCTCCTTGGGTCAGGAAACCCCCGTCACCTTCACTGCCCTGTGCTGGGCCTGCTCCTTGGGTCAGGAAACCCCCGTCACCTTCACTGCCCTGTGCTGGGCCTGCTCCTTGGGTCAGGAAACCCCCGTCACCTTCACTGCCCTGTGCTGGGCCTGCTCCTTGGGTCAGGAAACCCTCGTCACCTTCACTGCTCTGTGCTGGGCCTGCTCCTTGGGTCAGGAAACCCCCATCACCTTCACTGCCCTGTGCTGGGCCTGCTCCTTGGGTCAGGAAACCCTCGTCACCTTCACTGCTCTGTGCTGGGCCTGCTCCTTGGGTCAGGAAACCCCCGTCACCTTCACTGCCCTGTGCTGGGCCTGCTCCTTGGGTCAGGAAACCCCCGTCACCTTCACTGCCCTGTGCTGGGCCTGCTCCTTGGGTCAGGAAACCCCCGTCACCTTCACTGCCCTGTGCTGGGCCTGCTCCTTGGGTCAGGAAACCCCCGTCACCTTCACTGCTCTGTGCTGGGCCTGCTCCTTGGGTCAGGAAACCCCCGTCACCTTCACTGCTCTGTGCTGGGCCTGCTCCTTGGGTCAGGAAACCCCCGTCACCTTCACTGCCCTGTGCTGGGCCTGCTCCTTGGGTCAGGAAACCCCCATCACCTTCACTGCTCTGTGCTGGGCCTGCTCCTTGGGTCAGGAAACCCCCGTCACCTTCACTGCTCTGTGCTGGGCCTGCTCCTTGGGTCAGGAAACCCCCGTCACCTTCACTGCTCTGTGCTGGGCCTGCTCCTTGGGTCAGGAAACCCCCGTCACGGCATTTCCCAGGAGGGACTCCCGCTTCGAGGGTCTGTCCTCGAGGGGCAGGTGGGGCTGGAGTGGTCCCTCGGATGTAGGTGCTGCTGCGTCCCAAGGGCCTGACACCTTTGTACATCTATTCCGAACAAACACGCAAAGGTGAGGGATATGGTTTACAATGATGTTTCTCTTCAGGTCCGGTCAGGCCCTCAGAAAAAGAAACCTCAAACCAACCCGTAGGAACATTCTTCTGTGAACTGTTTGGCATAAGCGCTTCAGCTCCAAGAGGTGACAACACGGTACACGGCGAGCACTCGTCTTTTGTCCTCATGATATATTAAGTTTGATTTGCCAGGAAGGATCATGGAATCCCAGAATGGTTTGGGTGGGAAGGGACCTTAGAGCCCACTCAGTCCCACCCCCATGCCGTGGGCAGGGACACCTTCCACTAGACCAGGTTGCTCCAAGCCTCATCCAGCCTGGCCTTGGACACTGCCAGGGATGGAGCACCCACAGCTTCTCTGGGAACCTGTCCCAGGGCCCCCCACCCTCTCCGGGAAGAATTCCTCCCTGATACCTAATCTCAATCTCCCTGCTTTCAGTTTAAACCCGTTACCCCTTGAAGTAATGTAATCTTTCCTCCACTCTGGCAAACATACAAGACATCTAGAGATGCTTTCGTGATCTTTACATCAACTTGGTGGCCTCTTGCTATACTTTTAAGTACCAGTGGGGAGATACCGGGAGGATGAAATCGCTGCCTACTTCACAGCTAAATAAAACACTTCTTGAAAGAAGACAATTTCTTTCTCTCCATCTGACCAGAACACAAAGACTGAAGTGATTTTGACCTACAATGACCAAACGGTAAATATGAAGATAATTGCTTCAAATGGTTTATCTGAAGTTAAAAAAAAAGTAAATTATATCTTCCCTGTGCATAATGTGCTCATTTTTTCTGTCCTTTGAGGACCCACTGCCTGTGTTCACCGTGATAAATGCAGCTGTTAAAAGGTATGAATTACCCATTTTTACAGTAAACATCTTTTTTCCATTTCAGTCCGAGGGAGTACCGAACGCTTCCTCACCGGTCGGGGAGGTTGTGCTCGCCGCCGTCATCACGCAAGCACAAGGCTATTTGTTCATCCACGCACCGACCGACCGCTGACAGGGCACGGGCTGCCTGCCCCAGCCCCTTGGCTGAAGGGGAATTAGTTTACGGACTACAAAACCTACCATCTTTAGGCAGGCAGCTGCCCAGACATCATTTTTAACTCCTCTTCCCTCCTTCAGCTGTTGCGTTCCAGTAAACAGAGTCACTCTAACACAAGGGATTTATTTTACTAGCGATGGACCTGACCTTCAGCGTCTAGATCCGCGCTTTCCCAGCACCTGGGGATCACGGAGTTTGGGTCAAGCATTCCCCATGAGGCATCTCTCCTTTCCATGATCGCGCCACGGATGCCTCATACGCCGTATCAGTTACAAACGGGGGTACAGCAGCGCTTTTGTAGACCAAGCCGCTCTCCACGTATCACAGGAATTAAGGAGCAGCCTGCCTGGCAGACACAAAGCGTACTGGGGACAGCACGTAGGAATACCCGCACTGGATGCGATTTCGAGATGATCCGGGACTCATGGGGCAGCTGCAGGTGGAAAAGTCACAGCAAATAACGTGCAGGGCTGAAAACTGTCCTCCTCCTAACCCCCCATGCACGTTCACAGAACAATTAGCTTGAGGTAATTGTTCGTTGGG
This sequence comes from Rhynochetos jubatus, assembly GCA_027574665.1. Classification (NCBI taxonomy): domain Eukaryota; kingdom Metazoa; phylum Chordata; class Aves; order Eurypygiformes; family Rhynochetidae; genus Rhynochetos; species Rhynochetos jubatus. The sequence goes on from CM050651.1 coordinate 77,030,579, forward strand.
CTCCTCTCATTAGCTTGAGCGACAGAAACGACACGGTGAGCTGAGAGCGGCAGAAGTGACCTTACAAAAAGTCACCTCTTCCCCACGCAAACCCGATCACTAAGTCATTACTCAGTATCTTGACAGCAAGACAGAGGAGGAGCAACACAGAGAACCGGTCTCTCCCCTTCACCTTTCTGGAAAAGAGCAGGAGAAAAGAGCAGTCCAGAGCACATGCCCGTAACAGATGCTTAATTAACATCATACTATAATGAGGAGAAGACACAATGAAACACCTCCGGGCCTGAAGAGCTTTCAGCCTTCTCACCTGGCTGGAGGAGCCCCTGGCAACAAGCAACCCAATGAGAAGTTCATCTTCGCTGCGGACTTGCACGTCAGGGCGAAGGTGATCCTAGGGAAAGCAATCCTAGCTCAAGCCCAGCTAATCCACCTGTTTTCCTTTAGCTCATTTCCCCTCAAGGGGAAAAAAAAACCCCAGGATTGTAATGTTTAACCAGATGTTTAGAACAGATACATTATTTTCCTGTGTAAGAAGGACTTCAGAGTGTGAAGCCCTCAGCACAAAAACAAACCCCCCCAAAAAAACCCAACAAAACCCCTTAAAATTCCCTTTCCTTCCCCTCCCACCCCTTCAGAAATTAAGATATTACAAGCTCTAGAACAGCATCTACATTTTTGCCCTGTGAGCTTTGAAACATGGATTTAAAACATAAAAATGTAAAAAGAAGAAAACCCTTTTTCATCATCAGAAGACTCATATTCCTAAAACACGCCCCAGGTTTGTAAAGCGCATCAAGGGCTCAGCACTTCAGCCATCTGTACTAAGTATTTGTAAGGGGAACGGTACTTCCATAAACAAACGCTTTAGGTCGTGTGTTTTTGTTGACATGTTCCAGGCTAAGCACAAGGTTTCTGTTTAGAAAACATGCCTTGGATCAACAAGCTACTTGTGTTGTGGGAGGCTTCCAAAGGGAAGGGAAACCAGCCCGGTGGCCACAAATTCTTCCCAGTGCTTGGCTCCGATTAAATCTTAATTTCCAAAGGACCTCAGTAGGGTGAAAATACAAAGCAGGGACTTAATTTATGTGAAATATTCATCTGCACAAGACACTCGATGGTAATTCACGTCTCTGTAGCTGCCTGGGATGTCCTGGGGTTGCTGCTGTGACAGAGGAGCTGAGAAAATGCAACGGCAGAGTATGTGCAAAAGGGGCAAAATTTAAAATCCAAATAAAAAACCCCAACACATTTTCAATTATCTGGTGGCTACCTGGACCCATTTAGACCCTTGCTTATAAGGCTGTGTAAACCGGAGGGCAAACTGGATCGGTATAAGGCCGGGAGCATTACGGTAATTCGGGAGGAAGAATAACTATAAAAACTAACAGGAAGGACGGGAAAGAGTTCAAGCCAGTCTGAGGGACTGGGTAGTCAACAACTTAGCAGCTGAGAGCATGAAAATAATCATTTTTGACAGACATGGATGACACTGGGAACTGACAAAAAAAACCAACCAAAAAACAAAAAACAACCCCAAAATAAAACCCTCTTCTACGCTGCTTTTTGCAGATAAACAAACCCAACGTCTCTCCTTCTGGCTGCAGTTTGCAACTGGGAGGAAGATTCCCCTCAGCAACGAGCACATGCGATATCCTAATCCGGGAAAACACCGAAGGTGGAACGTTTCTCACGGAAGCCTTTGCAATCTGATCGTGCCAGCTTACACGCCGTCTGCCCCCCGGCCAGCGTGTTTCGGAGGCTCGATTTTAAGAGAGCTCTGCACACAAAAACTGAAGGCATTGCGAATCGATGATGTTAAATAACTCCATTGCGTAAAAAATAAAGGGAGTTTGTGCAAAATGTTCCCATCCTAGTTCCTTTACTCGTACTTCTTCCTACCGAGCCCTGCCTTTTGCAGGAAAAACCTCACCGCTCCAGCATCTTCATACAGGACAGAAACAGCTTTAGCTAGAACGGGGCCGCGCGCCTGCAAAGAAATCTGGTTTTCAGCTGAGAGAAACGGCGTGCCCCAGGCTTCGTTTTCCGCAATTCCCAAGTGATGCAGGAACGCTGGTACAGACCTCCACAGCACGGACCACACTGGGAAGCTCGCACAGACCGACGGCCAAAAAAACAACATGATTTCAGGTCAGTTGGATGCAGCACTACAGAGAAACTCACTGGGGTCATCAAAACAAAGCCCCAGGCATTAAATCCAGTCCCTTCAAAGGTTCTCAAAAGGGTTATGAATATACACAAAAATTCAGTAAGTTTAGGGTTTGCTTCTGTTAACACATCAGTTCTCCACCCCGACACGGCGAGGGGAGCTGGGCACTGCTCTCAGCAGGACTTAAAACGTGCAAGTGAAGAGGAAGAGCTGGCAACCTTTAGGCTTCACCACACGCAAGATAACCGCAGCATTACAAATCTGGGACTCTGCACCCTTTCCGGAACAAAACTGTGGGTGATAAGAAAGCCCGTCCAAAAAACACACCGTTACGTGCTTCACTGGGCGTGAAAAACCAAGGGTCTGCCAAAGCGCCGGCCACTTAAAATAAAAATTAATATAGAAAACCCACACGTAACAAACCCCTCAGCTTCCCAAAATAGTGAGTTTGTATACGCGTCGCTCTGAAGGCAAAGCAGCCCCTCACAGCCATCCGAAGAGCTGCGGGTTTTCTCTAAGAGCCAAGCTGAGCAGCTAACGGGGGCACAGCTCGCAGGGCAGCAAACCCTGCTTTCACAGAAAAATTACAGCAAATTAGCCACTGCACTAACGGGTCCTCTGTCCCCACAGCAGCGTATTTATTCATCAAAACACAGGCTACAAACACACCTACACACCTGCCCACCAACACGGCAGTACCCGAGTATCTCGCCGTACGTGACAACTAAGTGCAGGTACTACAACCCTGCGTGGCCATCGCCTCCAGCTTTACAAATGGGATCCTACAGACAATGCCCCAAAAGCTATTTGGGGCAAACTGATTCCCATCACCAAACGAAACGAGCTGGAGAACATGGCACCAGACCACACCGGGAGCGACGGCAACAAGGGACCGAGCCCTGCTCGCCTCCGCCCCGCGCGAGCGCCCCGACCTCTCCTTTCTTGTCTTCTCCTAGCCTGAAATCACAGCCACCGGCCACCTGTTTCATGCTTACGAGAACAAATATTTTAACTGCCTGAACTGTTCTGCAGGCACGTAGACAAAAAAAGGAAAGGCACCCAGCGATGAGAACAGGAGGGGAGACTTCAGGAAACATGCTTCATTATCCGCCACACTAGCAACTCCGTAGAAAAACTAGAACTATGGATTGCATATTTTAAAAGTATTTTATATTAATTTATTCCAAAAATTTCCACTTAAGAAATAAACAAAATCTTGCATGAAGCACTTTTCCCAATTAGAATTTTCCTCCAGATAACAACATCCTCAACCTACTGTGTAATTTCATAGAAACGCAGAATGGTTTGGGTGGGAAGGGACCTTAAAGCCCACTCAGTCCCAACCCCTGCCATGGGCAGGGACACCCTCCACGAGACCAGGTTGCTCCAAGCCTCATCCAGCCTGGCCTTGGGCACTGCCAGGGATGGGGCACCCACAGCTTCTCTGGGCAACCTGTCCCAGTGCCCCCCACCCTCTCCAGGAAGAATTCCTTCCTGATATCTAATCTAAACCTCCCTCTTTCAATTTAAACCTGTTACCCCTTGTCTTGTCACTACAGGCCCTTGGAAAAAGTCCCCCCCAGCTTCCTTGTAGCCCCTTCAGGCACTGGAAGGTGCTATAAGGTCTCCTCAGAGCCTTCCCTTCTCCAGGCTGAACAAGCCCAACTCTCTCAGCCTTTCTTCACAGCAGAGGTGCTCCAGCCCTCTAATTTAATTCCTGAGCCGCGTCACTGTCGTGTTCCATCCCACGAAGTAACGGGGCCGATCATTTTTTGGCTCGTTCTTATAACGGCAACAGTGCCAAAGCAAGAGCTCTTCCTCCTCCTCCTCTTCTCCTTTCTGGTGTCTTGAAGCTTTATCAGCTTTCAGCCTCATTTTAGAGCCTTCGAAAAGCATGAAGCTTGCTGCGACGCAGTACCCGGAGGTGAGAAACTGAGTATCAGCGTGAGCTGAATGACAGTGTAAATGCCCCGCAAGGTGCACGATGCTCTGAGCACCCCACGTTTCACTCGCACAAGATTGAAGGAGGATAAGCCAATATTCGTCTTAAACTCCCTTCTTCAATGTCTTCGTTTACGCGGGTGGCAAAGACGGGCGCGTCACGTTAACGGAGACGGGGCAAATCGACACCGTGGGAGTCTGCAAAAGGCTTTTTCGGATAGTTTGTGCGGAAATCGTTAGCAAAAAGGAGAGGTCGTTGTGCACGCTCAACCCCAGCTGACCCCGGTTGCGGTTGCCGCTCGCTGACAAGCCCCACAGCACCCCGGGGACACCCCACAGCACTCCGGGGGCACCCCACACGCCCCAGCGACCTCCTCGCCGTGGATCCTTCCCGTCCGCGGGATCTCCGAGCCCCCGTGAAGCCCGGAGAAGCTCGGAGCCAGCGGGATTCCATCATTTCCCTTCGCACACGGCAGCTCCCGGAGAACTCGCCCGGAAAACTTTCTTCTTCTGCGCTCCCACGTTACTTCCCGCACTCCAGGACAGCAGCCCGACACCCACCCGCTGCTCCCCGGCCACCCCGGAGTCGGAAAAACAACACAGCGCCCCACAACCCCCCCGCGACGGAGGCCCCAAACCGCCACCCGCGGCCGCCTCGGCGGCTCCTCCCGCCAACGGCCGCCCCGCGCCTCACGCCCGGCCTCCCCCCCCCGCCCCAGGCCCCGGCGAACTGGGGCAGCAGCCAAAAGCCCCGCGGCGGATCCCCGCAGCCCCTCGGGCTCCAGCCCGGCCGGGCTAACACCGCCCCGGGGCTCAACTTGCCCCGAGTTGTCCCTCCGAGCCTCAGGGCAGCCGCTTCCCGACGCCGTCCCACGGAGAACCGCGCCCGCTCCCCGTCTTACCTGAGGCGCCGGCGGGCGGCCACCCCGCCTGGCCAGCAGCGCCGAAGGGTGCCGCCTGCCCGGCTGCCACCCGCTCCGCACCGCTCGCCGCAGCCCCGCCAGCATCGCTCCGAGACCCCCCTCCTCCTCCTCCTCGTCCGGCGGGGTGCGGGCCGCCTCCGGGCGCGCTCGGCTCGGGGCGGGCTGCCACGCCGGGCGTGGGCGAGCGGAGGGCGGCTCCTCCGGCGGCGGTTTTGGATCGTTGGTCTCTTCTCCGTCCCGCCAGCCGCCGAGGAGAGGCCGGGCCGGGCTGTGCCGCTACCCCCGTCCGTCCCGCTTGGCGGGGCCATCCCCGGACCGGCCGCCCGGCCCCCGGGACCCGGCCAGCGCGGCCGGAGCCCTGACCACGGCGGGGAGCTGGGCTGCCCCCGCCCGCTGCGGACAGGCTGTGCCCTCTGCACAGAATCGTACAATCCCGGGGTGGTTGGGGTGGGAAGGGACCTCAAAGCCCACCCAGCGCCACCCCCTGCCACGGGCAGGGACACCCTCCACTCGCCCAGGTTGCTCCAAGCCTCATCCAGCCTGGCCTTGGACACTGCCAGGGATGAGGCACCCACAGCTTCTCTGGGCAACCTGTCCCAGGGCCCCCCACCCTCTGCGGGAAGAATTCCTTCCTGATGGCCCATCTCAATCTCCCTCTTTCAGTTTAAACTCGTTACCCCTTGTCCTGTCACTACAGGCCCTTGGAAAAAGCACCCCCCTCCCCCCCCCCCGCAGCTTCCTTGTAGCCCCCTTCAGTCACTGGAAGGTGCTATAACGTCTCCCCGGAGCCTTCCGTTCTCCAGGCTGAACCCCCCAACTCCCCCAGCCTGGCCCCATGGCAGAGGGGCTCCAGCCCTCGCAGCATCTCCGTGGCCTCCTCTGGCCTCGCTCCAACAGCTCCGTGGCCTCCTGCTGTTGGGGGCCCCAGAGCGGGGCAGAGGGGGAGAATCCCCTCCCTCACCCTGCTGGCCACTCTGCTCTGGATCCAGCCCAGGATCCGGTTGGCTTTCTGGGCTGCAGCGCACACGGCCGGCTCATGTTCAGTTTCTCACCCCCCAGCACCCCCAAGTCCTTCTCCTCAGGGCTGCTCTTGATCCATTCCCCACCCAGCCTGTCCCTGTGCTGGGATTGCCCCGACCCAGGTGCAGGATCTTGCCCTTGGCCTGGCTGAACTCCATGCGGTTGGCACAGTCCCACCTCTCCAGCCTGTCCAGGTCCCACCTCTCCAGCCTGTCCAGGTCCCTCTGGATGCCATCCCTTCCCTCAGCGTGTCACCGCACCACACAGCTGGCTGTTGTCAGCAAACCTGCTGAGGGGGCACTCGATGCCACCATCCGTGTCACTGACGAAGATGTTAAACAGGACCGGTCCCACACCGACCCCTGTGGAACGCCGCTCGTCACTGCTCTCCACTCAGACACTGACCCACTGACCACAACTCCCTGAGTGCGACCAGCCAGCCGGTTCCTTATCCATGAAGCGGTCCATCCGTCAAATCCACGCCTCTCCAGGTTAGAGACAAGGATGTTGTGTGGGACAGTATCGAAGGCTTTGCACAAGTCCAGGTAAATGACGTCAATTCCCATCCTTTATCCACCAGCGTCATGACCCCATCGTAGAAGCCACCATGTTCATCAGGAACAATCTGCTCTTGCACCTTTCTTCTTGCACTTGGAAATGGATTTCAGGAACCGGGATTAAGGGAATTGTACATCTTTGCCTTACCTGAACACCTGCCTCTTCCGTAGCAGAGTATTAGAGGATTGGTGTTCCACAGTGCCTGCTTTTGACACAGGCCAGTCGCCACCCCGGTGTTTCAGTGGAACAAACACATTCTGGTACCACAGAAATGCACAGCGAAGCACAGGAGGAGAACACTTTATGTTACAGGAAAGTCCTGCTTACACCAGCAGAGCAATCAGCAAGGCTTAATTAACCCTTTTCTAGTCAGTCGTTTGTTTGGTATCACCTTATCCCACGGGATCTCCCTCCTCATGTAGGTTTGTGCCCAGTACAAAGCACTGAAGCATCAGCCCCATGGCACTGCAGGAGGGGATCGTACAGGGAAGTGGTGTATTCCTCTGCTTTCTCTGTCCTTTGTGATATTCCTCCAAAGCAATGCTGCACAAAACGAAACCAGCTTTACCCAGTGATGAGAAAAGGGTCCTAGAAACGGGGCTGTGGCAGAAAGACCATCCCTGTCAGGGAAAAACTCACAACGGATTTCACACTTGATGGCTCCGAGGGATTAAACAAGACCCCACTGGTGTCCACCTTCTGCGCTCTGAGTGGGAAACCTCATGCAGTGAGATCACTGAGCCTCTCGTTCCTGTTTCAGGGTCACCACCGTCTATTGAAGTGAGCGTGGCCCCAGGGAACAGTGGCAGGAGTTGCGCTGTTAACAGGCAGCGGCTCCCAAAGGCGATAACACGGGCTACAGTTACTATTTGTCACAGCAAAAACTCCCCAGTTATTGGAGTAATTTACCTTTAGCCACAGTAGGAGTTACTAGGTACCCAAGTCCAGCAATTAAGTAAATAATATTAATTTGCCACAGGTGAAATAAAGGATTGAAGAGTTAAGTATATTCCTTCAAGATGGAGTATTTATGGTTTGGTCAAACAGAGGTAACGTCATGGTAATTGGCTTTTCTTATACTCCTACGACATAGCGATGGTCAGCTTTGGGGAGGAAAAATCAGGACTAGTAAAGAGATCGTTGAGTTTTGGTTGTTGTGCAGTGCTGCACTTACTTTCTGCACTTCAAAAGGTCAATAAGGAGCAACGAAGTGCCGCCACTCGGAGACTCGTGGATGTCAGCTCCTGCGGGGGACGGGGCATGAAAAACACTCATCGGTGTTTCTACAGGCCAGGAGAGACGAGCACATTTTCCTAGTTGGGCCTTGCGTCACCGCCCAGTTTAAAATTACGTGGGTGAGGGGCACTGGGATTGCCCAGAGAAGCTGTGGGTGCCCCATCCCTGGCAGTGTCCAAGGCCAGGCTGGATGAGGCTTGGAGCAACCTGGGCTAGTGGAAGGTGTCTCTGCCCATGGCAGGGGGTGGGACTGGGTGGGCTTTAAGGTCCCTTCCAACCCAAACAACTCTGGGATTCTGTGATCCTACATAATTAGCACCTGACAAAGTCACCATAAAGCTGGTGTATTTATCTGCTCATACCCACTGAACACACAAATATAAAAAGTCCCATGAAACATCACTGTGGTCAGAGACCCCACTGAAACAGCCATAAAACAAACCAAATGACAACGTTTTGTGAGTGCAACCACTAAAACGAGGTCTGGACCTAAAGGCTCTTCAAGGGGGAGAACTTCCCGGTTCCCAACCTTCTGCCTTTCTCCTCCCCTGTGCTCACAGTGTCGTTGGTAACAAGGGGTTGAATTACGTTAACTTGAAACTAGCTTGGAGAGAGCTTCCTTCTTCTGCGAGATGCAAATGAATCTCCTCCCTTCTGGTACCCCGCTGCTCTGCCAGTGGCAACGGCACTTCAAGGGAAGAGGTTTGGGCGAGCACAGCATCAGGGTTCCTGTCTTCCTGCTACACATACGCGACCGGCCGCGGTTCCAGTTAGAAAGCGGTCAGGAAAACACGCAGACCTGAGATGTTTAAGTCATCTTCTCAGGGTAATTTGGAAAAGTTATTGATGAAATACTATTTACTACAATAAACCAGGAGATCTACGGACGCGTGAAAGGGGGAGTAAGAGGGAGCATGGTGACAGCGTTTGAATGGCGAAGGGTCTGTCTCATAAATCTCAGGGCATCCATTTGAAATTTTTGTCCAGGTAAAAAACCCCACAAAACCAGCTTTAAGGTGGGACAGAAGGACACAGATGATCTTCTGAAAGAAAAAACTTCTTCCCTGGGCAAAATACCAAGCTCTGGGAGAGCATCCTAACTCCAGACGTGTCTCACCAAGAGCAGAGCGCGCTGCCCTCACCACAGGAAGGAATGCGACCGAAAGTGCCGTGTGTCACAGTCCAGACGCGTTCAGAAGGGGAAGGCACAGAGCTTAATTACAGGGTAACCCTCTTCGTCAGCCAGCTGTAGGAGCCCGATGACAAAATTAATCAGGTCACCAATTATAGGATGACATTCCCATCACTCAAGGAAGCAAATAGGCTTAGATGTAACTTCAGTCGTGATTCCATGGAAGACAGAGTCCCTTTTCATAGAATCACAGAATGTTTTGGGTTGGAAGGGACCTTAAAGCCCACCCAGTCCCACCCCCTGCCATGGGCAGGGACACCCTCCACTAGTCCAGGTTGCTCCCAGCCTCATCCAGCCTGGCCTTGGACACTGCCAGGGATGGGGCACCCACAGCTTCTCTGGGCAACCTGTCCCAGTGCCCCCCACCCTCTCTGTGAAGAATTCCTTCCTGATACCTAATCCAAATCTCCCCACTTTCCATTTAAACCCGTTACCCCTTGTCCTGTCACTCCCTGCCCTTGTAAAAAGTCCCCCCCCAGCTTCCTTGTAGCCCCTTCAGGTACTGGAAGGTGCTATAAGGTCTCCCCGGAGCCGCTGTGTTGTTACCTCCATCACAGTTCCGTTAATGCTTCCGTGGTTGTTCACGGTGCCTTCCCAGAGCTGGAAGGGAAGGGAGAGAGAGCGTCTGTACACCACCACCAAGCCCGGGGCAGAGCTGGAAGCTCTCCCCGTAGGGCACTTCTATGTCATCCTCCTTCAGTAAGTAGCATCTCCTCCTCCTGCTTCCAGCATCTCCCTGGAACAAAACATCCCAATGTATCTTACTGGAAAACCAACAGCTAGAGGCTTTTCTTTCACTATTGCATCCCACAGTTGCAAACAGAAGATCTAATGGAATAAAATTGTGATACACTTCCAAAAACCATGCCTCCGCTGAGAGATTTCTCACATGTGGTGGTGAGAAGCTCCAGCAGCAAAAATGAGTGAAGATGTTGAGCTTTGCTTGCAGAATTCCAGGTAATGCTGTCACAAGTCATTAGTGAACAGTCCGAATTTCCCACAAGTCAGGATGAAACCCAAACTCCCGTTTCCATGCGGAGGGCAGCACACAGAGCTCTTTCTCTCCTTCTGGCCACGGTAACAGCACCGTGGCCAGCCAACGTAACATTTGCACCAGGGAGAATACAGAGTCCCAGAGTGGTTTGGGTTGGAAGGGACCTTAAAGATCATCCAGTTCCAACCCCCCTGCCATGGGCAGGGACATGTTTCATCACAATGCACAGAAAGAAACAAAGAATCTCTCTTCAAAGCAGAGGAAGAGCTATTGCAGAATGTTACCTCTGCAGTACTGATACACTAATCCTCCTGCTCCCTAAGGGATGAGGAAGGTGAGAGCCATCACCGACTCGCACAGAACACAGACAACAGCTCTGTATTTTCTACCGAGCCATGGATCACGCCTGTCAGATTTCCCGAATAAGCTGCTGGAAGGCGTGACGCCGCATGGGACAGGATCTGGAATCCAATTACAGAGCTAAATTCTTACTCAAGGAATAAGAAGTGCTGAGACTCAGCGGAGGATCATAAATTATACTCTTATTACAGAGTTGCCAGGCCGTCTAAATTGCACTGGAGCATTAAGTGAGTCGAGCAGAGACCTGAGTCGCAATTGTAGGGAGGATGCATCATCCACAGTCATCATTTTTACCTCCCTCTTCTGAGGCTTTCTACTCTGTCTCCTTGTTTGCTTAGACTTTCCGGTATGCTTTCTCTCCCCTGCACATTTATCTTTGCATTTATCATTGCAAGCATCTTAGAATTTATCACCGTAAGCGTGAATTCTTCCAAAAATAATTATCCCATTTAGGAACTCAACACGGGAGTGACACACAGGATCACTTGACAGGCACACAAATCTCAAACACCCATCACAGCTAAGCAGGAAGCTGTTATTCAGCTCTTTAATTTCATAATCCCAGGACAATTTTAGCCACCCATTAGGCCTCTGTGCAGCAGGTACCAACACCAGCACAGCTCGAGTGAAGAGCCTTCCTTAGAGCCGCGGGGGAGCGCAGGGCCCCAGAGAGGCGTCCTGCTAGCTGCTAGGTCCCCGTCACCGACACCTTCCCAGGGGGAAAAATGCCGTTTATATTCCCATCCCTCAGGGTGCTGAGCACTCTGCACCTTGCAGGAACAGCCAGCTCAACCAACAGCAACGGTTCTGCTTTGAATCTCTGCTAAGAGTTTATTTGGTTGCCCAGTTTATTCGGCAGCAGGAGCATGTGGGGACAGGTCCGATTCCCCTTTCGGCACCGCTGCGCAGGGAAATCAGCCTAAGCTGCCGCTGGAGCCACAGCTCCAGGGAGAAATACGCATCCAACACACCGGAAAAATACAGGCGGAGATCTCCCGTTTCAGGTTTCCTAAACGTGGAGCCATTCCAGGCCCAGCTCCTGCTCAAGGCAGGACAATCTGTCATCAGATGGAAGGATGGAAAAAGTTCAGCTGTTCCCTCGATACAGCACCCGCATCAGGCACAGCGCCGACCCCTTTTACACCCATCTGCCAGACAGACAGAGCTCAAACCTTCAGTTTGGCACCTGCAGCGTTAGAAAGAGCGTAGAAACTCTGCATTTACCCAAGCGGTGTTCCTCGCTCAGGTGAGGTGAGCTGCACTACGCCTGACTGACCCACGGCTGAAAACGTGAGAACACGTACATTCAACGGCACCAGCGCGGGACAGGAGAGCCAGGACTGTTCAGAACCCAGCACGGCACCATCCTCATGGTCAGGGGGCCAGGTGAAAGCGCTGCGTAAGTACTCTGTGCTAGTAACTGAGAGCGAGTAGTAACTACGCACAGCTTGGCACCCTTCACTCAAATACACCGAAGAGACCACGGAATCCAGGTGAAAGAGTGGGAATTGGAAAAAAAAAAAATATACTTTACAGTCCAAAACCTGCAAGTAACGATAACAAATGACTCCCCAGACAAGCACAGGCACTAATTACCCCAGAGGAAGCCGTGCACACCTGGATACACAGGTTCTTTTTGTTTGTTTTTGTTAAGTCATTTCACATTAGTCATTACAAACAGAGCTGGGCACAAACTGAGTCACCACAAGTCATCCTAAAAATCCGACATCCCACTTTCTTAGAATCATAGAACCACAGAGCCGTTGGGGTGGGAAGGGACCTCAAAACCCACCCAGCCCCACCCCCTGCCATGGGCAAGGACACCTTCCATAGCCCAGGTTGCTCCAAGCCTCATCCAGCCTGGCCTTGGGCACTGCCAGGGATGGGGCACCCACAGCTTCTCTGGGAACCTGTCCCAGTGCTCCCCACCCTCTGCGGGAAGAATTCCTTCCTGATGGCCCATCTCCATCTCCCTCTTTCAGTTAAACCCGTTACCCCTTGTCCTGTCACAGCTTGCCCTTGGGAAAAGTCCCCCCCCATGCAATGCTATGCAAATATAAACCCGAGCACAGGCTCCAACCCCATTCGGTTCCCAGGAAACGACACTCCATTCATCTGTTCTGCAGAGCACATCTGTGCAAGGGCTTCGCACCTCCGAGGTGACCCCATGCTGTCTGCCCCGCTGTTGTTCAGGCCAAGGAAGAACGACTGCCAGGAGCATGGCAACCTGGAGAAAAGGCTGGTTTCTAACCCATCTTACATTCGATTCACGTAAAATCCACCGGTTAAAGCCGATGGACATTCCTACAAGTCCTAACTCTTGCCTCAGTAGGTCCTGCGGTCCTGCCTAGACCTCTTCCCGCAACATGCCCGAGATTTTGGTTACTTCCAGTTGTTTGTTTTTTTTCCAAGGCAAGTCCTAAACTCTGAAGGGAGGAGCTGAAGGATTCTCCCTGCTGCCAAGGGAAACTGGCACTGGGAAGACAGCTCACAGGTTCTGTTTCGGTTTTAAGCTCCAGGAAGTCTTAGAACTTACTGTTATAACACACACTTAAAGGCGCAGGTATTACCGTTGGCAAAGTTCACTGTTAACAAGGAATTAGGGTGAAAAAGAGTAGAAAAGGGAGAAGGCTGGCGATACTCACATTTACATAAACCAGTTCACGCAACGCCGTTTGCGATACCTTGCGTAGTACCAGGCAGCCTGTCTGAGGCGTAGGTGGGGTGTGGGAAGACAGACGGACACCATCAAATATTTAAACACACTGAGGGTCCAAAAGCCTTGGAAAGATCAGAGAAGGAAGGGTACAGAGCAGTCTGCCACCTCCTGCTCTGCCCAGCACCTTCAGAAATAAGGAAAAACACCATTTTTCCCCCCAGGTGATGAGATCACAAAGCTTTTCCTTAGAAGAAACCAGTCAGTGTGAGGTCAGTAATACCACATTCTGGTCACCAAACACCTGGCAGGGTTCCACATGCCGACCTCTGACTACGCAAGGCGAGACAACTCCGGGTAGGACAACCTGCGCTTCAGGGCTTTCTCAGTGGTCACCCGTAACGGAGCCCGGATGCCGGAGAGGTGGCTGGTAGCGCATCCCGCTGCGGTTTAAGCGATGGAGCCGCTGCCAGAGCCCTCCCGTGCTCCTTTTCTGCGTTCCTCCTGCCGAACTAACCCATCCGCGCTGCTGGAGACGCCGGTCACGGCTGCAGAGGCGCTCTGAGCTCTTTGTCCAGGAGGTTAAGCTTTCACAAGGCGTTTGGGAAGGCTGAAAGATTCGTGCTTGCTCTCCAAGGATGAGTTACACTATTGTGTAACTAAAAGTATTTTTGGTAATTTGAAATAACAGTTCAGCTGGGGGGAAAGGGGAAGCTTGGAAACTCGCACGGCTTGTTGTTTTGAGTAAGAGGGACTCAGAAATACAGCCACGTCGCAAGAAAGTGCTGAGCTGGACCACCTCCGCTCTCCGAAGCCGTGCAGATACTCCGCAAGCTGGATGCAGCCATGTCACAAGAAAGTGCTGAGCTGGACCATCTCCGTTCTCCGAAGCCGTGCAGATACTCCGCAAGCTGGATGCAGCCACGTCACAAGAAAGTGCTGAGCTGGACCATCTCCGTTCTCTGAAGCCGTGCAGATACTCCACAAGCTGGATGCAGCCACGTCACAAGAAAGTGCTGAGCTGGACCATCTCTGTTCTCTGAAGCCGTGCAGATACTCCACAAGCTGGATGCAGCCACGTCACAAGAAAGTGCTGAGCTGGACCATCTCCGCTCTCCAAAGCCGTGCAGATGCTCCACAAGCTGGATGCAGACATCCAGCACACACACCAGCCCTACTTTCGCTCCTGGCTTCTCCTAAGCTCTGCTCTGGATAGCGAAGGCAGCGTATGCAGCCACCAAAGAAAAGCGAAAAGAATTCCTTAGCTCCAGATGATGGCTATGCTTTTGATTATTTCCTTCTTTGCTTCAGCATTAGGTCATCAGGCAATTTGAGGTATCATTTTGTATTCATAAAAGCCGGGAGTTACAGCCTGAAGAGCTTTTTGAAAGCAGCATACCCGCAGAAGTTATCAACAAGAGACAGCAATTTCCAAAACAGGACTCGTCCCCCACCGCCGCCCGTGTTCCAACACTAAAATATCATTACTTTTTTTTACCATCTTTTCAAACGATCCACGAGAAGAACAATTCCTACGGCTGGCAGGTTACCACGAGAGTTAATCATCGCCAGCCCTTCCTCACGCTTGAGGATTCTGGTGCCAGTAAACACTTCACCCAAGGATCCCACAAAGCCTTGGTGTCTCGCCAGCGGAGACTTCCTACTCATGCTGATAAACACAGAAGAGAAATATTATACTACTTGCTAGCCAAACTCTATTTCCTCCTAACCTTAAAACTGTCCCTTTTAACAGTAAGGTGATTAAGGGTGTAACTGGAGATCCCCATCTGCCGATGCCTCTAGGGCAGCATTCCCTTAACATCTGAAAAAATCAACTGCGACCCACACGTATAGCTTTAAGAAAACATAAACCAGAAAATAATAAAGAGGTGCAAGAAAAACAAGATTAAAACCTCATTCTCCTTTTCCAGTTGTCTTTAAACAGGTCCTGGAGTATCTCCAGGAGCTCTGCCATCCCCTTTATCTTCCGCAGAAGTGTGCAGGGCTGATATTCCTAATTAGGCAGCTCCATCCCTTTTCCTAAGGGCCTTCAAAGGAAAATAATAAGAAATCCTGAAGTATTTGATATTTTCTAGTTACCGAAACTGCAAAGGAAAAGACATCAAAGGACCTGCAAGTGGAAATCAGTGAGAATTCAGGACTGGAGCATAAACTGAAGAAACACCTATAATGTGGTTGTTTTCATGGCTCTTGTAATCACCGCTTTTATACAGCACTAATCCTGTGAGAATTCTCTTGCTACACTCAAACAAGCAGGATGCCTTTGATTTTTTCATAAAAAACATCAGTTTAAGCAAAGGCTGCTAGAAATGTGAATTTTAAAATAACTCTAGGAACCGACAGGTAAAGAAATGACATCGGTAAGTACGTACAGTCTGCCGAACCCCCTTTTAAAGCTCCCAACACCATTATGCTAAATCTCAGAATTATCTGGGTCCAACAGGTATTACTAATAAATTCTTCCAGTTAAAACTTAACCATCGTGATTCTGAGTGATTATATTCCACCTCCTTTATGAAAATCTGAGCAGCAACAGTGTGTGCAGACACCCCTCCACCCTCATTTTAAACAGTGAACTACCAGAATCATCTAAGATTTAATAATTTTAAAATTTAGTAATTTTTGACGTCACAACTGACGCATCTTTGGGGTATTCCATAAACACATGGCCAGTTAGAGCCTCAGACCTCCAAAACTCGCGACGGCCGAAGCTGGCCGTGGAGCTTTGGCAGGGTTACGTCCCGCCCGCAGTCAGCACACAGCGCCCGGACAAAACACACTCCGAAACAGAAATAAAAACGAGATCTTTCAGGACTCTTATGCACGAGTTAATTCCTGTAACTACAGCAATCAGTGACTGGGGTGGTAACTATTCCCTCATAAATCCACTTCTGCCCCATTCCTTGAATATTCTGCATTCTTAAAATGTATTTGGCCTGAAAAAACCCAGAAGTCTCCACATTAGTGATTACTGAAGAGTTCTTGACTCTCAGGATTCCTACAGCTGGATTTGGGCTTTTTAAACACAACAGTAATGCCAGAACCATCTTTTCAGTATCTGACAGAATGCACTGACAACCAATGCCACACCAGGTCACCCGGTCCTCTCTTCCCCCTCCCCATGAAGCTCTACACCCAGATTAACGAATGGGCGTAGCTCTAATAAGCTGAAGGACAAAACACCGACTCAAGTTTAGCAATAATCCTCTGGGAGCTGCATCATCATCCTGGACTGTAACTTCAACAGGAACTCCCACACTCCTTCCCTGGTGGAAGGGGTACAAGAAGTTGCTGTTAGAGCCAAGATGTGGAAAGGGGTTTAAAATGCTGAGAATCTGAACCGATTCCCCAAAGACTGACTTAGCTGGGCTGGGAAACATCTTCCCCAGCAAACCTTAAATTTCTAATGAAATCCTTATTATAATCATTATTATTATCATTTCTGTTACGCAGTGTTGAAGGCTTTTTGGGAAAAGCTCAATCCTTAGAACGGCTACAGCGCTCTGGAGAGTGCAGCGCTGTATTCAGACGGGAAAGCAGGCCCCACCTCCCAGTTCCTACTCAGTAGGCACAAGGGTTGTTGAGCTTCGCAGAGCATCCCTGGCAGGGATTACCCTTCTGGTACAGCGGTGTGATCCAAACCATCGCAAGTAAAGCGACCTTAGAGCTACTTCTGCCATGCCTACAGATTACTGTTCCAAACACCACACTGGATAAACCCTGAGATGTTCCACGTTCGAGACACTTCCATGAGACAGTCTTTTTAGAATCTAACCCGAAGATCAGTCAGAATGGAGATGTGCTCTACGATTAGTTAAAAAAACAACCCTGGATTCTCCGTGCCGTGGAATAATTTTACTGAACAAATAGCTCTCGGACTTTTCATAATTTTTATATACAAAACCCATAGAAGAATAAAGCTTTAAGTAATGGTTATACAGAACACGTTGCAATTCACCATGGCATAGTATGTTCCCAGATACTCAATACCAAGCTCACAAGTCAGAAGCATCTACGGTGGGGCATTTAGAGTGGTAACACGCCCGTCATCTTCGCAATTACACGCGATTAAGGTGCCCCACTCTGCTCTGACCGATGCGAATTCCTCTACAAACAAGCACTGAAATCCTAGAGGTCTGATTTAGGGACAACATTCAGCATCACCTCAGACATTTATTACATGATAAATTAATTTACTAAACGGAAAGTTTCTCTTAAGCGATCTTTGGGTAACTGAATCACACTTAGTTAAGGACAACACACAAATATAACTTATCAGGTATCTTCTCCCAACAGCGAGTTTGCGCTAACATGCAGAATAACACCACTTGCAGAATTTCGTTAGTGTAGCTTTTAAAGCATTTGCAAACCGTAGCTAGTACACTGGGGTTTTTTTTTCCTTGACTACTTGATTCAGGGGCTATGGCAGCTGAAGTGCGATGGCAGCAGTTGCAAGGCTACTTTGAAATAAAAGGTAATCATACTAACCACAACTTTTTGTACTTGATTAGTTCATTGTAGTCACATCTCTAAATCAAAGGTCAGAATACTAAGTGGGAGTGATTGTGCTTTAGGAATTATTTCTAATGTGCCTCTAAAAAAAAAAAACCCAAACCCCAAACCAAACCCATCCCGACTTAACCACATTTAAAAATTTGGGATAAATTGATCAAAAAGCTCAGACCATTGAGTGACCAAAACATTCGCAAGAACAAGGTTTCAGAAAGATGAAACAGTGTGATTACACTTTGAATTTTGACTTTTTAAAGCCTTTACTTCCACTGATGTAAAGTAATTAATTTTTACACCCCCATTTTTTTTCTTTAGATGACAGCAGAAATCAAACCCTCAAGGGTGCGTGAGTGACTACCCGTGCTTACTCTGAATGGCAGACAACACAGCTTACAGAAACCCGGACCAAGACTACAGCAGCTTACAAAACGTGGAACAGGGCTAACAGATATGCCTTCTGTAAGATAATACATAAGAAGGGGTTTAGGAACTTGATATCAACAGCTCAGACTATGCAGTGTTTCCTCCTCCCTTCCAGAGGTCTGTGAAGCAAAGTGGTAAACATCACCTCTTCAGTACTCAGTTCAGAGGTCAGTTGCAAAAGGATTATACTTGCATAAATATAAAAACACATGATAAAGCAAAATATTTTTAATTAGTAAGCCAATCATAAATAAATTCACCTAAAATGAACAGAAGCAGCAGCTGTGTTCCTTCTACGTGGATACCTTTTTTTTTTAAAGCAGGTTTTAATAGCCACCTTCATTGTCTAGCCTGGGACAAAACAATTCGTCATCGAGCACTCCACAACTCCGCACACCGAGCTAAGTCTTGCCTTTTTTTTTTTTTTTAAGGTCCATTTTTTACATTTTCTTTACAAATGTAACACTTATGTACATTCTGTATTTTATTTCTACAATTGATGTACTTTACTGAAACTCTACAGCTTTCACGGGGAATTCGCTGAAGTCTTTAGTAAACAGGAATCGTTCGTTTTAAAAAGAAATCGATATAAACAACCAACATACATCACCGCCCTTGGTCATCTCCGTGAAGGGTTTCGATCTGGAAGGGCTACTATAATAAAGGTAAGAAAGAAAGGCTTTACCTAATTGTACATTTCGTTAGGAAATACCATCCCACACAGCTACATAAATTCACCAGCTTGCAATAAACAGAGCACCATACCGCCGCACGACTGGAAACGCGTAGAAACCAATTCAAAGGTTACTAGTGAGACAGCTTCATCACTCCTAGAGCTTTTAGACTGAAGTAAATCTGCAAGATTCGTTTGGAAACGTGTAATTCTTGAGCTACGAAGCTTCCAAAACAGGGCTGGTCACTGTATGTTGTGAAGAACAAGCATCCGCTTTCGTAACTTCCCATATGCTTCTCTCGGCCCACGCTTCTCCCTGATTTTTCTTCT
This sequence comes from Rhynochetos jubatus, assembly GCA_027574665.1. Taxonomy (NCBI): domain Eukaryota; kingdom Metazoa; phylum Chordata; class Aves; order Eurypygiformes; family Rhynochetidae; genus Rhynochetos; species Rhynochetos jubatus. The sequence goes on from CM050651.1 coordinate 77,049,585, forward strand.
ATTTATTCCTTGCTCACTTACAAATCTGCTGTTGAATATTAAGTAAGAATTCATAATATGAGAAAGCTGCTTCTGTCCGATCCTCAATTAAATGCTGGAAAAAATCTGTTTTGGCAGGGTTCTCATCTCTGAAAGAAGAGAGGAAGGTGTTTTAGTCCAAACATTGAGCAAAAAAAGCACTGTAAATTCAAGAGAAGGCATAAATCGTAATGAATTGTTTGTTGTCCTGTGGAGCCCAGATCCAGTCCAACAATTCTACAATTGCAAATACTCCAACATTTGGAAACGCCCTGAAGTCTGTAATACACTAACAAACAACAGCATCGTTTCCAGAAGTATAAAATGGTAGAAAAGTAGGTAAATAGCATTTAAAATACCTTGTAGAAACACAAAAAAGGAACAAAAATGATTTTGTTTGAGAAGTTAACAAATGGTGGCAATGAATTCTAGAATTAAATCAAATAAAATTGTGATAAGGATTAAAAAATGGAAAATCTGCATCTCCAGTTACATGTAAACTCAATCCCCTCCCCAGTTTTCCTTATCTGGCCACAGAACAGAGAAGGCAAACATGTCCAAGACCGAGTATCCAAAATTACTGCCCCAATAAAAATCTGCTGGGAGGCAGCAGAGAATTGCTGGGGCCCAGTCCCTGTACTGGTACAGTACAGTCCTGTCCTGCTATTCACTGTCGCCTCTCGCAATTCCAGCAGCAGCCACAATGCCAGCAGTTGGTAACGTTATTTATCTGAGTAAGAAAGTCCTCATCCTCTCTAAAATGGGATCTCCCATCCCCCTCAGTACACGGAGTACTCTACAGAAGACAATTGTAAACACAAGTATAAACATTTTCTAGAATTTCAACTTCTTTAAGCCGGTCATGGCTTGAAAAGGCTTCAGAACTTGCCTCATCTGTCATAAATCAAACCCTGTCCTATGGAACTCAGCGACAAACACACTTATTAAACCACCTACAGATTATTAACCTTATTTGCGCTTTTCTATGTATGTATTGAGACTGTAAGAGCTATGCAGAAATGAACCTGGCTAACCCCACCGACCAGGGCACTGACTGCTGCAGTGCATGCTTAACTACATAAAAATATGCACCTAATTCCTGCCAGTAAAACTTGCAGTGCCTGAATTTGCACTAGATTCAAAGATGACCTTTGTTGCTAAGGGGGTTACACAGCAGCACTGTAACAAGTGGAAAGAGGACGTTACTCAGTTACTACTGGGCCATGTACTCCCGCTTTCCATCAATGTCATTTAGAAATAGTAATTACAAGTTGCCAACAATTCCTCAGTACCTAACGAATACTTACTTTATTACTTGAAGAATTGGACTTAGAGTTCTGTTGTCTTGTAGCCAAGATAAAAAAGATCGTGTCCTTTCGGAAGAAAGCGCGTCTACCTCAGGAAGCTGTGTCTGGTTGAAGATAATTGAAACAAGTCATCATCTTTCATTAGCAAAACCATTTAAAAAGTAGATCCTGACAGTCATAGCACGACCCGAGCCACGATGTCTTAAGAAATTACTCACCATGGATTACACACCACATTTTTTCTTCAGCCTAAAGTATAAAAATGCAGCAATATTGGTTCTGTAGGAAGCAGTACCCTCGTTTTCTTGACTTTATCCCCCCCCGCCAACCGAGTTCCTACATGCTGCATTTTGTATCACCGAAAAGATGAACAAAACATGAAGCGAAACCTGAATTGTAAGCAAATTTCAATGCAAAGATGATACTAGACTATTTGGTTGGGAAATAAGCTGAAAAAAACCAGAATTAAAAAACCTTGAGCCATTCACCGAGCTAAAGATACTAACTCTTAAGCCAATATAACCTTTTAAGACAATTAGCATGACAGAAAAGACTTGATTACAGATTTAACAGGAGTTCCATTGCTCCCTTTGCAGCAAACGAACAGAGGCCATAATTTAAAAGCAAAGATAACTTTTATTTATGTTTGGTTTTTCTCTCATTTTCCTTACATCAGATGCTATAAAACCACTGAAAAAAGAGTGATCCTTCCTTCATCCACGTTCCTCCTGAAAACTCTGTCAACTAACACTTAGCCACCAGCTGATCAGAGGGGACGGTTTTAAACTGCTAATACAAGCACACCACCCGCCTGCAAACAAGCAGACCCATTTTACAGCAACTCTCACCACTCTTAACCTGCTGCTCAGTTACCACTTGGCACTTTTCCTCTTCATACTACGTCAACTTTATAGGCAGAAAATATCTTCCTGTGTGTCTCTACAACAAACATCACATTTTTGGTACTACCTGAATATAAACAATAGATTCCAAACAGTTCTAGAGTGTCCTAACCACCACTTGCTGACCTTCTGGAATCACTACTCACAGAAAAGGGGTCTTCTCTTCAACTGCTGCCCTGTTTCACGCACAACACGACAGGAGAGGTTGTAATGTAAAAACCTCTGCACTAAAACACACATTTAAGGTTCTGCAATGTTCTGATAGTGTTAAAAAGAGATGTTTTAACCTGACTCAAGGCTTGGAGCTGAGGAAAGCTTCACTCTTACCCCTTACTTACAGGCCTATCACTTCACACCCCAGACTGGGTACCTTACACTAGACTCGGAGGCCCCAAGGCTTCCAAAAACCATGATAAAGTAACTCTAATCTTAATTAACACATCTGAACAGGTAACTTTTGTGTTAATTCTATGAAATTCCATCCTATTCTTGTCAGCCCACACGTATTTCCGTAAAAGTAATAAAAGTAAATGTCATAGAACGATGTTTTTGGCATTCCACAACCCCCAAAGTTTACATTCTTTCCTTGAAAGCATGTGACAACTCGCATCTGTCACCCATGAAGCTGGCAAGAGGTTTGAAGGTACCCAATAACCCCCCCTAATCCTCAGTTACAAAATGAAAACCTGAAAATGCAGAAAGAATAGCTGCAGATTCCAAGTGTAAACACCACACAGCACAGCTCACCCAAACGCCTACCATTTTCTGTGGTACTGATGCATAGTTGGGGTACCCCAGGACATCTTTTATGAAGTTGTTATCACAGTTTTTTCCAATCCAAATGTAAAAAATCTGTAAGAGGTCAGAATCCATTTTAGGAAAGGCTTTACATACATTTTAGAGAACAAGATAAGCAGCGATGTAATTGGAATAACACCAGAATAATACCTTCCATGCAAATGAGTCTTTGGAGACCTCCAGCTGCAATTCATTCTACATCTCCATATTCATTATTTGCACATTTAGCTATTAATACATAGGTAGCATTCGGACTAAGATCATTAAATGTCAAAACCAATATAGGTATGATGCAAATACCGAAAGGAGGACGATGCAGGACACATCTGTATCCAACACTTAATGCAGTAACTTACCATGTTACCCCCTAAAATGAAAACCCTAACATTTTATGACATCACACTACTGTCAGTTACTGCACAACGACCTCCCAGTCTAAACAAGTCAGAGTAAAGCATCAGTTATCAAAACATGCGAGAGTAATTATTTCAGTTATCTGGAGACAGAAGCAGTTTGACGTTCACACTCAGCCCCTGAACTCACACAAGGTGTAAAGCACTTTCTAGATTTTAGATTTTCTAGTAGCATCGTGTTTTATCACAGTACTCAAGTAGCATAATGCTTTATCGCATTAGGTGTGTTTCAGTGTAATTCCTACGAATACCTTTAAAGGTACCTACAGATTTTGTTCCCTTGCCATTGCAACTCATATTGCAACCCATCAGCCACAATCATAAACCCACTGATCAGCAATGTATGTTACTATTGTAATTATAATACTATAAACCCACCTATATGCCATCCAGAGGGACCTGGAGGTGGGATGGTGCCAAACTCATGGAGTACAACTAGGCCAAGGGCAAGGTCCTGCACCTAGGTCTGGGCAATCCCAGCACAGGGACAGGCTGGGTGGAGAATGGATTGGGAACAGCCCTGAGGAGAAGGATTTGGGGGTGCTGGGGGATGAGAAGCTGAACATGAGCCGGCCGTGTGCGCTGGCAGCCCAGAAAGCCAACCGGATCCTGGGCTGGATCCAGAGCAGCGTGGTCAGCAGGGCGAGGGAGGGGATTCTGCCCCTCTGCTCCGCTCTGGGGGGACCCCCCTTGCAGTTCTGTCTCCAGCTCTGGGGCCCCCAACAGCAGGAGGACACGGAGCTGTTAGAGAGAGTCCAGAGGAGGCCACAGAGATGCTGCGAGGGCTGGAGCCCCTCTGCCCTGGGGACAGGCTGGGGGAGTTGGGGAACATTTTCCTAGTTGGGCCTTGCATCACTGCCCAGTTTAAAAGCATGTGGGGTGTGGAGGCCCTGGGACAGGTTGCCCAGTGAAGCTGTGGATGCCCCATCCCTGGCAGTGTCCAAGGCCAGGCTGGATGAGGCTTGGAGCAACCTGGGCTAGTGGAGGGTGTCCCTGCCCATGGCAGGGGGTGGGACTGGGGGGGCTTTAAGGTCCCCTCCAAACCAAACCATTCTGTGATTCTATGATTTGTGCGTAACTGAGAAGGCTCCTGCATTAATGAGGAGTGCTTTGTTAGAGAGACTGTAGTACACACAATTTAATAACCATTAAGAGAATTTTTGGAGAATGGAAATCCATTACTTCCCCGAAAAGAAACCCAAAACAACTTGATGGGAACTCTTGGTATGTTCTGATCAGTCTAGGAAGAAAAACATGAATCTCTGAAGCCTTAATATACAACCTCAAAGATAGTGATCCAAATGTGAAAGGTTTTCACACAGCACATTTAAAAACAAGGAATGTGTGAGACTGGTAACTTACTGAACCACAGTCCATAAGAAAAGCTCCTTCTCTTGTCAACTTCTCGGCAGTTAGTTTCTGAAGAGGTGGCTGAGGAACGACTCTGTCATTTACATGTATTGTACTCTGTAACAAAAACCAACACTCAGCAACACTAGAATATAAATAAACCCTGTTTCTTATCTTAACCAGGTAAAATGAATAAGGAAAACGCTTATCTCCAGCAAAATTTCGAGGATTCTCATATAACAAAATGCCATGTTAAGACTAAAATGATTATGTACACAAACAACTCAGGATGTTACTTAACCTAAAGGCTACTTTATCACCTAAAAATGAATAACACAAGTTCATTTAAGCTGTGTAACGTTTCTCATCCTACACATGCCAAACTTGCAAAAGAATTCTAGTGTTTACACTTCAATTTTCTACAACCTCCACCGGTTTTTTCATTGCATTCAACTTCACCAGAAATGCTGCAGGAGCAGAAAACCAACAAATTCTACCCCCACAATGGTTCACTATTTTACTGAAAGTTCTTTAACATCCTGCCTGAAGCGCCACGTGGGTTTGTCCACAGAGCACTGGGACTGATCTGAGGGAACAATCTGACCTTAATGATGACTTTACTAAAAAATACCCTCCCCCTCTTCTGCCCCATCAATAACAACAAACAAAACCTAAAAAGCCACCCCAGTCTCCCAGTATTTTCACATTAAAGCTGCTTCCCCCTCCTAAACAAAAGCAGGCTGAATATCTGTTAAGAAACTGTGAAGCGTTCTGCAAATCACGTAGGGAAAAAAAAAACCAGAGTCAAGAGACAAAGCCCATCTCCACATGGTAAAAGACTACTGAGAAAAAAAATGCTATTAAAAAATTTCCTATTATTATGCAACAGATTCAAAGTTTTTGGGGATTTATACCTAATGAAGAAAATCAAGCTACTGAAGGCCACGTTGGAAAGTTCCAAGCTTTACTCAATGATCCTAAGAATCAAGTGTTAAAGGAAAACGAGCAAAAACATTTTAAAAAACCCCTCTGTAATAGATATCGTAGAATTTTCTAAAGAAACAAGGGATTTAAGAAAAACCTTTGTCACAAATACTTTAAACTGAAGTAGTGCAAAACAGCAGCTTCGCATTCTGCTGGATGACTGCGCTGGTTATGAGGGCAGGGAGTGACAGGACAAGGGGTAATGGGTTTAAACAGAAAGAGGGAGATTGAGCTGGGCCATCAGGAAGGAATTCTTCCCGCAGAGGGTGGGGAGCACTGGGACAGGTTGCCCAGAGAAGCTGTGGGTGCCCCATCCCTGGCAGTGTCCAAGGCCAGGCTGGATGAGGCTTGGAGCAACCTGGGCTAGTGGAAGGTGTCCCTGCCCATGGCAGGGGGTGGGACTGGGGGGGCTTTAAGGTCCCTTCTTACCCAAACCACTCTGGGATTCTGTGATTTAAAATGTGGCTTGTAAATTAATTTCAGTACGCCACATCTGCCCTATTTTCTGTATTATTCTACTAGAGCTACCTGATCCAAAATCCTTGGCTAATAAACCTGGATCTCCCAAAGACACTGCTGGCTGTTCACAGCTCTCGCACACTGAATACAGTGTCTCAGCCCAAGTTCCAAAAACCCAAGGTCAGTTGAAGACGTTGGCTTCTCAGATACTGGGGGTGGTGGTGGCGTGTCTAAAAAGACTGATCGTTTCCACTGAAGAACGCTGAATTGAGACACGCATATGCGAGTTAGTGGAACAGCTTCAATGAAACTTTGAGAGTATAAATAGCTCGCAGGTTGTGCTGCACAGTAGCAACTGCCAGAGAAACGACCCAAGTTACCATATAATCTTGTATGACACTTAAAACACCAACACCTACACATACTTTGCCAAATCCAGTGACTAACACCCTCATGAAAAGTTACTTAAAAAAAACCAACTTATTTTTGCTGTTACAACTAACGCTGACCTTAAATAAATTCCCATCTTGTTGCTATTAAAACTGCATCCACTTCCTAAGCTACCTTGTGAAAGGCAAATTAGTAATACCTGGGTTTGTACCCAAAGCATTTTCTCAGTCTGATCATGACCATCTAGAAGCACAATTCTGCTTCATTCATATCAACCTGAGAAACCACTGGCAGTTTGTTACTGCAGTCAACTTGGTCTGGTTTCACTACACCAAACCTACAATCCTCCACCAAATGTGCGTCACCCGCTTCCCTTAGAGACAGTTCTAAACCACAAAACCACGCTGAAGATGTTTCCAATGCATACAGCCTTCTCTGCTTTCTTTGTGTAATAGAAAAACATGGAATTACTGTGGTCAGTGAAAGAAGGTGAAGTAAAATCCCAGGTCTGGTCACAGACAACGTACTTGCAACACAGAATTCGAAAATCAATGGTTGTCTTGATTATTTTAATAACTTAGAGGAAACACTATGTTTACGTTACCATAACAACTTCAAATTACTGCAGCACACCACCAGGTTTAAGAGACCAGAACACGTTACAGACCAGGCTTCACACATTACCTCATCAATCAACTTGTCTATTCTGTACAAGTTGGGGTGAATCATTTTCATCAGGTGCACAAGAGGCTGGCTCTTCATCTGGCACATCGCATACACGCGATCGTCCAAGCGCGTGCTCATGCCTGTTCTAAACGCTTTCTGCAAGAGAACAGTGGCGTTACTCAGTAAACCCTGTATTTGATGTCACACCTCAACGGTATCATTTCAGACATTTTCAGCGTCAAGCAAAGATGGCAAAGCTTTTGTAAAGAATGTCTCTAAACTTCCAATGTATCTCCGTAAATCTAATACAGCTACAATACAATCCCTTTTACAACTTAACCCATACTCCCTCCTTATTGATGAAAGAGAGTAAACAGTTTCCCCTCACTATGGGCCAGCATTTCTCATTTTTATTCTTGACAAACGTTACTGGCCTGTGAAACTCAGCAGTGAAAGAAATCACAGGTCAGAAAAGATACATCTGCGGATAAAATTAATTCTGATTTGATATTAGTAAGAGCTAGATGTTAAGGAAAAGCTTTGGAAGGGAAAGCTACTTTCGAGTTTTAGAGCAGAAACTAGGCACTCAAAGGATAAATGTTATTTTGTAATTCTCCTTCCTACTGGATTTTTCAGATCTCCTTTATAAGCAATTGGTAACCAATCACTGTGAGAAGCAACACTATGGAGCCAGCACCTTATGCTGATTCGATGGATAATATTCCTATAATCAAAGCTCATATTCACTTCAACAAAGCTAAAAAGTCCTAATCGGTATATTAGAGACTGAAGTAGTCACTAAGCCAAAAAAACAAGGTACTACAATTACATTTCTTAGATAAAGTTTATTTATAAGACAACAAAGAACTGTCAGACATGATAATCTTAGAGATTTATTGATAACAAACCCCTGCTGTATGTTCTCTCTTTATTTTGATGTGTGATGTTTGGTAATACAAAAAAAGACATTAAAACAAAGAACCAAAAAGTAGCAACTACATCCCTGTGAACTTCAAACTATCACTTTCACTTCCGTAACAGATTTAATTGTATCTCCATGGAAACTCATCTACCTTCTTGGTCCATTAAACTACAAAGTACATGCATTGAAACTTGACTTGTTTTTCCTTTATAACATAAAAAATAAGTAGTACTAATAAGCAGCTTCAAACAATCTTTATGGGCAACACCAATTAGCTGCCAAAATCTGAGAAATGCTAATTCTTACAATGTATATTTTTATTTTCATTGTAAAATAAAGTAAGAAAAAAATATAAAAACAAATCAAAGTCAAGTAAACCAACGACTATTCAGGCAGTAATCATTTAAAACATGCTAACACATGGTCATCTTATGTGTAAGTCCTGTAAGCTTGAAAAGGATAACCCAGTTTCTGTAACTGCAGAAAAGTGCAGACACGGCTTGACCCAGAGCTGAAGAATTCCTCAGATGGGAACAGTAAATTAAATATCAAACACAAATCCGATAGAAGATACATACCTGTTTGAGGAGGGCCAAAACATACAGGGGGAAGAGCTTGAGGGAATTTGGTGCTATCAGCATGGACTGCTGCAGGTTTGAGGCAGTTGACATGTACGCTGCCAGGGAGTCTACCACGGCGTTGACTAAGGCATCTCTTGCATCGGAAAGGCTCGATGAAACTGAGCGATCCACAGCTGTTGGGTTAGAGGGATACGAGAAGTTACCAGAGTTGGTCTCACTTTCAGAATTCAGGGAAATGAATAGTAGTTGTGATTTTATGATTTAAAAAAAACTCAAACACAACCAAAAAACCACACCTGTGGTCCTAACACTTTTTAAGAGTATACAAGACAATCCCCCATAGAGCAGCTCACTTTCACGATGCTTAAAAAATAGAGAGTGCCTGATCTCTTCCCCCTAACTCCTGCTCTTGGAGAATTTAAAAAAAAACGTTTAAAGCTGTGGTATATACTTGAGACTAAATATAAATCCTGTTTTAAGTCTTACAGAAATGACTTCGCTCTTGATGAAGCTCTCTGCTGTCCTACCTGCCAGGTATGATTTGCAGCAACTATATTTGATCCCCCTTTCAAGAAATTTCTTCCATTATTTCAGTGACGCAATTACAGTTTGTGTAAATGAAGCTTCATCTTTCTCTGCTGAGAAAGGGCTGCAAATCCTTTGGCTGGAGGAAGCAAACTGTGTGACTGAATCCATGTGTGAGATGCAAGAAGTACTACTTATTTCTTCTAATGTATTTGACTATTAATATGCGACATAGCAGATACTAACACGCTGCACAGAGCCATGCACATTCAATGGCAGGGATCAGTCTACAGAACAGCTACTTGTGAGCTGCACGTAGGGGAGAAGTAAGAATCCTCAAGCTGGCGATGAGGGGATAGAAGCAGAAAACAACAACTGGCATCTCAGCTACACTGTTGTCAGAAGCGCTCTTTTAAGTCTCCAGGAACTCAAACTGAATCACACTGTCTTCAGTAATCCTAGAGTGCTACAGTTTGAGATATCAACCATGATGATGATAGAAAAATGAGAGTTTTGATCCAAGTGTCTTAGAAATTTTTGTCCTTTAACTAACTCTAGAGAACAGCCTAAGAAGGCTCCTTTTAGAAGACGAAAGTCAACTAAGTAGTCAGACTAAGAAATACTTCAGTTTTGCTATAACTCTGATTTTGCCATTTTCTATTCTCAAGCTTCAGGGTGCTCCACTCCAACCTTCTACAATGCCCACGCTTCATTCACAACTTCATATAAACCTCTGGCAAAACGAACAACGTTCAAAACATTGAGTCTTCCTGGTCTGTACTCACCCATGTTTGCTAAGAGACATACAACTGCTTGTACATCCGCTCCTGCGTATACATCAGTAAGTGAACTTACTACAGGCAAGCAAAGTGTGTGCACTCGAATCCGACGCTCGCCTAGTAACAAGAAGTAGAAATCATTGTGCAGGATCTCCCGCTAGAGGCATATAAATGCAGTCATTACAGCCTGTCTCCTCTCCTAGATGCATTCATTTTGTAAAAACACGCCAGTCAGCAAGCTGCTGTAACACCATCTCCCGCTCCAGGCTCTTAACCCGTTCAAATCCTGCCACACTCTGTAGCATTCAGTTTAATCATCACACGTTCGTAACACCAACTAGCATAACACATCCACAGCGTCTTCAGCCTACGCATGAAGCACACTGATTTCCATCCCAACATTTTGTGGCATCTTCCACAACAGACAGTCGCTGCCATTCTTCACACCCACCCCATGTACTTCCACCTTGCTCCAATCCATCACGGGCCTGTGAGTTTGGACAAAGCGCATGCCAAACACGCTATTGCTTCTAACAACAGTACGCCTTTTACGCGAAGGAATGTTGCTGAATCAACTCTACGTAAGATGGATAAATTACATTTTCCCATCAAAGCAGAGTTTGTAAAGATTTACGTCATGTGATTAACTGCTGAGCAGGCTCACTAGCTTTGACAAGATTCTCTTAGGGTACAGAGAGCAAGGGGCTGTGAAACTAAATGTACAAACATTACGTTAGAAAAAGAAACAAAGAAGCCCAGCGGCCAATTTATTTGAGTTTATTTACCTTTGCTGGATGTATACAAAAGAGCAGTTTGAAAACAAACCAACGATGTGTCAGTCAGACTTTCCTCGATGGACATTTGTACTGCAAATCCAGCATCAGGATTGACGTTGGCCAGGGACAATAAATCAGTAGATCGTACGAACAAGTTCCCATGAAAAGTGTGTATTGAAAGACCTAGAAGTACACCAAATAATTCAGATTGATGATAAAACAGCATGACAAAGTCCTGTCAAGAGTTAAAACGCAGACCCCTCAAGCTATGCTTAAGAAAACAGTAAAAATACATCTTGTAGCTATCATGCAGAATAAATTGCATGAATCAATAGACATTTCAGCATGATCCTGTAGAGTTCGTGTTCAATTCTGAACACTCCAAACTGAATGATGCCCTTACACTACATGTCAACTTATGACACATCAACTTAGTAGAAGTGAGGTGGTGCCATCTTCAGTAAAAAACAAAACCAAAAACCAAATGGCAAAAGCTAACACAACTTCGATAAAGGCGGCAATCATTTCGTTCTTCAGTGAAAGAGAAATAGCCTGAAATGTAACACTGCTAAGGACTAAAGGACAATGAAAACAACAGTTAACGTGCCTACGCCAACTTTTCCATATGAACCAGTATTTAAAACAAACCTTTGGTACATCTTATGCGCATAACTGCTTCAAATCCAATCTTTCTGGTAAGGTAGCGTTTAAGGTCTTTTTGCAACTTTTCAGCCTGAACAGGATTATGGCTACGATGGAAAGATGGATAGTAGTAGATGCATCCAGCAGAATACTTGGAGATGCAAGCTGTGAGGGAGAAAAAGATACGGTTAAGAGGTAAAACCGTAACATGAAGTCAGCACACAAAAACTGTGTCCAACCTTCTGCACGTCACATCTGGGTCTCAGCCTGGAGAAGAGAAGGCTCCGGGGAGATCTTGTTGCAGCTTTCCAGTACCTGAAGGGGCTACAAGGAAGCTGGGGGGGCTTTTTACAAGGGCAGGGAGTGACAGGACAAGAGGTAACAAGTTTAAACTGAAAGAGGGAGATTGAGATTGGACATCAGGAGGGAATTCTTCCCAGAGAGGGTGGGGAGCACTGGGACAGGTTGCCCAGAGAAGCTGTGGATGCCCCATCCCTGGCAGTGTCCAACGCCAGGCTGGATGAGGCTTGGAGCAACCTGGTCTGGTGGAGGGTGTCCTTGCCTGTGGCAGAGGGTGGCACTGGGGGGGCTTTGAGGTCCCTTCCCACCCAAACGGCTCTGTGGTTCTATGTGGGTCATGTCAAGAGAAAGCTGAACAAGGAGAACTGGCCCAGACTCAGGCCAATGAAGACAGCAGCAAGTCACCCCAGTACAAATTAATGGATTACACACTTGCTTCAATAAGCATGCTGCCTTTGGCAGCCAAAACAGTAGTGCATGCAGAAATATTTATGGTGGAGAGGTGAAATTATGTGTGTGCACAGAGACAAATCTTGGTTTAATACCAGGGAGGTGAACTCTGTTCTACCCCTACGATTAAACCATTCACTGCCATCTGGCTGTTCCCTCTTCTTGAGTAGGAGAGTGCCTTCTCCTTTAAAACTGTGAAATCCCAGCATAAATTGTCTGATACCACCAATCCATTCCTCTTGTTTGCATCTGCTGTCAACTTACTGCTGCATTTACAAAAATGCAGTGAGATTTACATGAGTTAAGAATTCCTGAGGCAGCCTGTGCTTCCAAAGGAAGACAGTGTGGAGAGAGTGAATGCGTACACTAGGTACTGCTTACCGAGAGAAGCTAGATCAGCATACTGGGAACTTAAGAGGAATAAATCCACAGCAGTCTGCTGGCCTGAGCAGTCCAGTGCCAACTTCTTATAAAAATCCGTTGCTGGACCAAGATGCTGGACCACCTTTGGCAAATAAATTATACAGGAAAGAGTTAAGACAAGGAACGTGCTCTCTTAAGACTTCATGGAACAAACCCCATACTATTCAGTAGCAAAGCATCCTCAGGAAGTTTCCTTTAAGCAAGAATTTATAGGCACTTTCACCTGCAGGTTATTTTCCTTATGCTCCATATTCTTTTAGTTGGTATTTACAAGCAGTTATGATCCTACTTTGAAGGAAGTTTAAATTCTCGTACAAATAAACATCCATGTAACTATGTAACACCAGGTGATGTAAACTACAAGGCCATAAATAGTAAGAAATCACGTTTTAGGTCTATAATGCAATATATCCATGCTCTGGTTCAAAACACAAGTTGATACTGAGTCAGAGATAGCTGCAATTTCTTATGCTTGCCAAGAAAAGCTATGGACCAAAGGCCCAGAAGACAGCTCGTGCGCCCTGAAACATCTAACACCACATAAAAGGGTATAAGCTATTGATCTTGAACGCACTGAGACATGGAATAATGACGATTTAGTGAATTGCTATAAACAAACCCCAAAATCTGTTCTGCAGAACTACACGAGTCAGAAAGACACAGCCAGCCCCGTGTCAGCAAGATGAATATTCAAGTTTTCGTACCTTTGTGCTTGACCTTTGGTTGGGATCCTCTCTGGAATGCAAAAGCCCTGCTCCCAAAGACGGTAACTGAGTTTGAAACACGGATATCCGACCACCCGTCGGAGACATCAGTTTAAACGCAGCCTGAAGAGCAGGGCCCAATGCGCTGTGTGTCTCTCTCGTATTGGTGAACATACTGGGTAGCGCATTCAAGAGGTCTTTGATCAGCTGGAGAACAGAATAAAAGGTGTTCATGAGACCTTGCAAGCCTGAGATTTTCTGCTAATTCTAAACCAAAAAGGTACTGCCGTAACTGAAGTGGAACAGTCAGTACTGAATTCTTCAGCTTAGTTTCAACACACTAAGGAAAACAAAGGCGTACTTTAAAAGATGCATCAAACAAACCACACGTAGCAGTTTTTAATTAAAGCAGCATTCAATTACGTATTACGAAGATAGGCTTGAATTCAAAGTTTAAAAGGAACCTCTATTTTGAATATTTAACTCTCTAAATGTAATGATATTTTTTGAGCAATCATACCTCTTTGCTTTCATGGAGATTTACAAGTAAACTATCGGGTGTAGGCAGGAAAATATCTGCAGGCAGAACAGAAAAAAGCATTTTAATAAAGAAACCACCCCCAGCATTAAAATAGGACAAAGCATTTCACCGCCCACTGCTCTCTGTACCCTGAAATACAGCCTACTTTCCTTACACATATATTAGAATAACAATACAGTCTATACAAAGCTTGTTGCATTCAAAGCAAAATTAACATCCGAATTTCACTTTCTAAACACCACCTGTCCTGTAGGCAGCCTAAGATTATTGTTTAAAAATACATTCCTTATACATTCAGGAAAAGTGCCCCAGTATCAGAGTATTTGTGAGATTCTGAACTTCCTTCTGGGAAAGTAGTAACATCAACAATTTGGTGTGGGTTTTTTTTTTTTTTACTTACCATCGATATCCGACACAATCAGCATCTGAGGCTGAGACAAACCTTCTTGCAAGTTGTAAAACTGCACGGTGCTGTCAAACGTTATGAACCCTATTCTGGTTCTTGAGTCTCCAGGCAGCCTGAAGCATTAAAAAAGATAAACTATTAAGCCTTAAACTTAGCTTAAACTAAGCCCTAAACTATTAAGCCCTAAATTTCCTCTCAAGACACGTACACACAGACAGCTCCTGCTGATGTTCGCAGAAACTCAGCTCAGGCACACAGGGGTGAAGGGAGAACAAAAAGGAGAACTGAAACATGAATACAAGCAATATTTCTTCAGTATTTTCTGAAAAGCTGGGATATTTAAGGTGCCTTCCAACCCAAACCATTCTATGACTATGATAATGACACTGTTTAGAAGACTAAGTGTTCCACAAAAGCACTCACTGATGTATTGATGTTTTGTCCCAAGAGGGAACTTGGTCAGTTCATTCAACATTACACCGACACAGGAACGACAGCAGCCTTCCCAGTTTTTCAGTAGAAAATAGCACATTATGCTTATTTCCTAACTCTAAACCCCCATTTACCAATGCAGTTACAGGGTACTTACAGCTCTAAACCAAAACCTATAGACATCGCATGGGATTTTATCAATTTGCCTAAAATAATTTAGCATGTTTCTGAGAATCTGTGGATAAAATGCCTGTAAAGATCTAACAAAGACTAAACCAGTAAACATAAGCAAAGAATTTTATTGTACGTGTTGCACAAAATTTTCAGAGTGAGGCCTCCACAGACTGCAAATTAGTTTTCAAAAGACGAGAACATAAAGAAGTTAATTGACCCGCCCTGAGAAAGCACCTCCAACGTGGTGCTCCAGTGCAAAATCCAATTTACTCAGTTTTGTTGGTCTTGGCAGAGGGCAGAAAAGGCAGCAGGGTTGGAACTGAATGATCTTTAAGGTCCTTTCCGACCGAAACCACTCCATGATTCTATGATTTGTGCAATCAAGATGTTGTTAGCTAAATATTCTTTGCAGAGACACAAGTAAAATATTTGCAGATCCACTGCATGCAGGGAAGGAGCTCTCACCATGTCAATTGCTTCAAGAAAGCTGGGGGGACTTTCCAAGGGCAGGGAGTGACAGGACAAGGGGTAACAGGTTTAAATTGAAAGCGGGCAGATTTAGATTAGATGTCAGAAGGAGGTCTCCCTAGAGAGGGTGGGGAGCACTGGGACAGGTTGCCCAGAGAAGCTGTGGGTGCCCCATCCCTGGCAGTGTCCAAGGCCAGGCTGGATGAGGCTTGGAGCAACCTGGGACAGTGGAGGGTGTCCCTGCCCATGGCAGGGGGTGGGAATGGGTGGGCTTTGAGGTCCCTTCCCACCCAAACCACTCTGGGATTAACAGCTGGGTTTTTTGGGGGGGTTGGGATTGGTTTTTTTTTTTTTTTTACTCCGTGGTTTGTTTTTTGGTTGTTTGATCTATTTTGGTTTTTTTAGACACCCAACTTGCATTTCAGAATCTCAGGCAACAGAACTTCCGTCCTTCTGGGACAGAACATTTAAACACTACATGCAAGTTTTCCACAAAACCGTGGGTCAGTATTGCTCATAATAGCGTGTTAGCTACTTTGAAAAGGCTATTTATATTCTTACTTGTCGAGGTGTTCCAGCAACGACTGGCAGACTATTGTCAAATACCCAGCCTCCACTGCATTATGAGACACATCTAAAACAAATAAATACACCGCAGGCTGAGGAGGACGAAGCTACAAAGTAAAAAAAAATAAAAATAAAAAGATATTCAAAAATCGTATTTAAAGAAATGTAAAAACGATTAGTCATTAGAAAGGGAAGTGGGAAAAGGGAATACTTTGAAAAATGCAAGGTACACATTATGCAATAAAACTGATTTGCTAACGTCATGCGGATAGACTCGACCGCAATTCCCAGTAGTTGTTAACTCCCACGTGTAACGAGCATACAGTCTTATGCCTCAGAAGAGAAACTGGATATTTTAGTCTCTCCTTCCAACAGTCAACTCCAACACAACTTTCCGATGCCAGATCTGGAGTTCACTCTTCCAAACACCACTGTTCTTTCAGGATGTGGACAACGTGATTCATTACATAGGGTTAAAATGTTCTATTTACATCCTTTTCCAAACCATGTAACGAGCTGTATTTAACCACTGCCAAATGCCTTGGCCACAGTCTTTTTATCCAAAGACAAAAGAACAATTTATTTTTGCTGTTGTTGATCATGTCATTATGAACAGGGCCTTTTCCCAGGCCTTGTTTGCCATTCCTAGAGACAAGACACTCTCACAGCGATTGTAGGATGACTCCTAGTTAGAACACTGCTGTCACAATTATAAACATTTGAACCCAACTCAATTTTTGTGCTATTCCATTATTGATCTTTCAAAACCACTTCAAAATGAGGGAGAAACCCAGAAACCACATTGCATCGGACTCAATCTAGATGATGCCACATTCAACTACGCTGGAAAACTACACACATTGCAACTGCCTCTAACAGGACCAACCTCCGAGTATCTACAGTTGCTAAAATTCTAAATAAACACCAATTTTAACTATTCTCTGGTGTTAAGTGAACCTTCACGGGAAAATTAATACATGCCACTGGAGCGATGTGCAATGTTAATGTCAACGCATTTATTATGCTATTTATTATTATTATTATAATGTACAGTTTTTGTTGAAGTTACCATGAAATTTTTTTTACCATATAGTCTGAGGAAGCAATGAATTCCACCGTAGAATTTTGGACCTCTGGCCGTTTGTGAGGCTCTCCGTAAGATCTCGTCAGAGGGTTATACATGAATTCTTCAGGAACTAAAAAGAAATTAATTTCCTCAAAAAAAATTTGTATGTATCTGTCAGCAAATAAAAAACATTATGGCAGCTAAAAGCAAGCCAAGGCAGACATACTACAATTATCACAACAGAAAAACATTCACATTCAGGGGACAGAAAATGAAGGAACACTTCCAGTATCCCAAGCAACATCCAAGTTAAATAACTGGAAATGAAAGGAGGGTTATTTAAAACAGGAGTATATCCCAACTTTAACACACCGCTGCAAATAGTGTTTCACTACAAGAAGCTTCAACCTGCATTGTTCCTCATAACCTCTGGCCTGGATCACAGACAGGAGGAGCTGTCAGCATGTCCCACCTGCATACTGCAACAGCCGCCACCAGGCTGAGTTGATTTCATTATACAAATAATCAGGATAAGAAGGTTACACTTTCCTCACCTCGCAGAAAATTGCAAAACCACCTTTTGCTTCAGAAAACACACATCTGACTCAGGATGTTTTTTAAAATCCCTGCGTAAGACACTGTCATTTCAAACTACATTTTAAACCAAAATATCCCATGGGCTGATACACTGTAAATGCCTGACAGACACTCTATAAACGCAAGCATCTCCTGCTGCAAAAACTTACCGTCATTAACTCTATAGCACAGATTGCATTTCCACCTCCTCTGATCGATGAAAGAAACAAAAGGGTTGATATACGTCCTGCAGGATCTGCATCTCACTATTGTGCTGGATGTTATTACTGGTAGTTGCTGAAGAGAAACAATGAAAAGCTGTTAAAAATTCGCACAACACATTTCATGGAAAACATCACTGTCAGTACAGTGTATAAAGCTTTGGAAGACTAGATTTCAACCATCTCTCCTTATCTTTTTAGCTCATTTTCATACAGACTAATAATGATGCTTCTTAAAAACATCCTCCCCTTTAAAATCAGAAATAATATTTAACTACTGTCTTAATCCAATCTCACAAATCAAAGATGTAGTAAGTTTTTTAATGAAATTACTTCCAATTACACACTTACAGTAACAGCTACCATGGTAAGAGGAATCATGAAAGACAGGACAACTTTGGGTAACTAAAGCAGCAAATCTCACACAAAGAACACACTGTATATGAAAAAAAAGTCAGTTATTCATGGTTTTTTACATAATTACAAACGCATTAGATGGAGAGGAGTTGCCTAACAGGTATGAACACAGCTCCAGTCCTACGCTGTGCTTACCTTCTAGTGACCGCATTTATCCTGCCAGTAACACGTTCCCCACGAGCACCCCTGTTCCAAAGGGCACTGCGAACGCCTTTGCAAGAGCTGTCCGACAGTCCTGAGCCCAGCGCACGGAGTACCAACTCACAGCTTCAGAGAACCACAGCCAAGCAAAGCTCTCCAACAGTAAGGACAGAATTTTCAAGGACTTGCCCAAAGGTTTTCCCTTACGAAGGAGCAATTTCAAGGCTTTTTCCTCCTCCTCCTCTCTAAGTCTCCAACAGTTTTTTGCTACTGCTGTTAAATTTAAGGCTTACAGTTCATTATATTTTATTGCTTGAAGGAAAATGGGACAAATGCTTACAATATTAAACATATATACTAAAAAAAGCAAGCTACTTTACCGTCAGGTCTCTGAAGGGATGCAGCAACAACCCCAAAGGAAGCTTAGCTTTGTTTAACAAGGCCTGTGTCTGCGGAATATTTGTCAACGTACATCGAAACGAGCTGAAAGGAAATAAGAACATGATGTCGAAGATGAAACTTTAAAAGGTGTTAACACCTAATTTTAAAGGATTTTGAATTTTAAGAAATCTTATGTTGTACAAAGCTGATTTAATCAAGAAAATTTATACAAAGAGATTTTAAAAAGCTTCCTAAAGAAACAAACAAAAAATGCTCCCCCACTGCCCCATTTGGTATCTCAGCAATGCAAGTACAACCAAGCCAAATTTGCCATTGAGATAAAACTGCTTTAGGTGCAACAGTCAACGTCAAATGCTGCATTTTTCATTCTTTATGGAAATTTTTTGGGTGGAGGAACTAAAGAAGGAATACAGTATTTATAAGTTCCCAGAAAGTAACATCCATATAAGAAAACAGTAGAAAAGGATCTCAAATACCGAGATCCTTTAGTGTACATGAAGCAGAGGATGGACTTAAAGCTAAATTAAAGGCACTAAAAAACCCCAAAGCATGGATTCTGCACCTAAGAATGATTTAAAGACTCCCAGTTCCCTGATTTCTGTGTTTTGGTTGGACCACGAACTGTCACTAGGGCAGTAAGCCAACTTAATTTGGGGTAATGAATTCTAATTCCAAAGGAAATCTTATTAAGATCTTTGGGGAGAGTAATTTCCATTATACCCAGCTGCACTAGGCTTGGGATAGCAGATAATACATCTTTATGTTAATTAGAGGTGAAAAGATACATCATGATTGCAGGATTACCACAGTAAAATATACTCACAGTTTATTCAGTGTATTTAGGCATGATCAGCATAATTTTCTGGAAAAAATCCTATGCAATATTACAAAAATATTCTATGAAGTGTATTGCATAACATTAAGGTGTTCATTAATAAGATTATCTTTTTTTAGATGGATAAAACAAGGCAAAGATAAAGCAGTTCCTTGGATGGTTTCATAAGTGAGTTACATTCTCACTGCATATAATGTATTTATACATTGATTTAGAGATTTTGATTGGACATCAGGAAGAAATTCTTCCTAGACAGGGTGGGGAGGCCCTGGGACATGGCGCCCAGAGAAGCTGTGGGTGCCCCATCCCTGGCAGTGTCCAAGGCCAGGCTGGATGAGGCTTGGAGCAACCTGGTCTAGTGGAAGGTGTCCCTGCCCATGGCAGGGGGTGGGACTGGGTGGGCTTTAAGGTCCCTTCCAACCCAAACCCTTGTATAATTCTATGTATAATTCTGATGATAGGACAGTTTCAGTATTTGTGTAAGGATGCAGAGGATAAGTTTATTTTCAAGCAAAAGGGGTTACACTAGTTCATCACAAAGATTCAAAGTCAGGAGTCAGTTCAGACATTTTTTGACCCTTTAAATAATCAGCAGACACTGAAAAATGTCAGATGCTGTTCGAGACACAGTACACTTACTCTGGACTGCAGTTCAGTTTCCTAAGATCAGAATTCAAGTTAGGCACAGGTGCTGGAACTGAAGATACAGGCAAAATATTTCTATCTTGTGTAAGGTTTACTGGTCTCAAGCTTTCTGGTTGTTGAGCTTGCTGTAGACTTAACCCTCCTAAGGAAGAGGACAGCTGGTTCACACCTGGATATTGCTGAAAAAAGTAAGAGCATTGCAAAATTAAACACGATTGTGTGGTCACCCATAACAACCTTAAATCTTCCTGTAATCTCAGTTCTTCCAGACACGTATTAAGTAAAGATGCAGCAGTAGTTAGTAACAAACCCAAACAAACAAGAGTTGTATGGTGGAACTAACAAAAAAAGCTAAGACAAATGGGAAAGAATTCCAATTCATGGTACAAATCAACACCGGGAGTCACACACAATCCTTCAGCTTTCCTGGTGTAAGAGAACAATTCACTAGACAGGCTGACAAATCTTTTCCCTCTTCAAAGATGTTACAATGTAACTTCTCTGAGTTACAGAAACTGGTTTTCATGTATTTTGTTTTGGTTTAGTTTAAAAACAAACACCAGGGAAGAGGAGGAAAGGTTAGGTTGGAAGGCATCTCTCTGATCCAACCCCCTGCTCACGCAAAGCAAACTTCAAAGTCGGATCACATTGCTCACAGCTGAGTTTTGAGAACAGCTAAGGACTGAGGATCTCACAGCATAATCTGTTCTAGTGCTTCCCCAGAAGCACTAAAAGGAGAACTTTCTCCCTTTTTGTCCAACTGGAATTTCAGTTGCTGCACCTCGTCGTTGCTGGGTTTTGTTCTTTTACTGCATGGTCCTGAGAAGAGCCTAACTCCATCTCGCATTTACGTGAAGATGAAGCCAAGTCCTTCAACTAAGGATAAAATCACATTTCCATGTTTCCTCCCAATCCCATTTTACATCACCTCTGTAACAGTGAAAGCATTCCTGGGCATTACATGCTAAGTTACTGTAGGACAGTTGGATCAGTAAGGAATTTTGATCACCCAGAACAATGTCGATACATTTGCCAGCCGGGCCGTGGGATTTGTAAATCAGTAGGTTGCATTTCCTACACCACACCCCCAGCTCTGCAGAGCTCTTTCAGGTGGCCCCTATGCCATGCCGTGCTCGTAAGGTGATTTAACGCTTGAGACCATCGCCCATAACAGTGCTCTGATCATACATGTATTTGCTGAATTACTTCGTTATGCTTCTCTATGATTTCCTAACCAAGTGCAGCTCTTCGGATCACCAAACCTTAACACTGTAGATGCTGCTAATAACTGGTGAAACAAATTTGTTAAGCTTAACAATTCAAAAGCCTTCTAGTAAGTTACAATCCAGAGCTGTGTCCTCAATATTACTTAATACTGGCTCAGAAATTATAAAAAACATACATAAAGATATGTAAAAATACACATATATCATACAGGAAATATTTTTCCCATGAAATTACTTCATAAAATAACTTTTAAGTTAAAAATCTAAACCTGGGGATAGTGCTGAAACCCAGGATGGTGTCCTGGATTACTGGGCTGCACGGGAGTAGATGGTGCTGTATTTTGGTAGCCAGGTTGCAGCGCTGGATATCCGTAACCAAAGGGCTTCGAAGCTTTTGATGTTTGGGGAGCTGATGGAGCAGGAGCTGGGCTGCTGGTAGCAGAACGTGTCTCTGGAAGGACAAAAGAAATCCCAGAGGTATGGAATATACTTACTATTTCTTTCTCAGATGAAACGTGAACACCTAAATGCTTAACAAACAACACTTTTCCCATTTACAAGTTTTTTTGCATCATCCATCAAGTTGTCTATCTGCACAGACTTCACTACTTCAGTTATGCTGATAAAGGGGCATTCATGGGAAGATGATCATAGACTTGTATAACTAATGGAAAAATGCTATTTTAAAACAAATTGCAATATAAACTGAAAGTATTTTAACTGAATTAAAAAAAAAAAAGCAATGAAACCAGTGAGAACCACATTTTATTCTAAGATTTGCACTTGATATAAACCAAAGAGGCTGCCCAGAGAGAGGTGGTGGAGTCTCCTCCTCTGGGGATATTCCAAACCCACCTGGACGTGTTCCTGTGTGATCTGCTCTAGATGAACCTGCCTTGGCAGGAGGGCTGGACTAGATGATCTCCAGAAGGCCCTTCCAACCCTGACTATTCTGTCGTTCTGTGTGAAAGAAACCATTCATCCTCTACCACTTACAAATACTTTTAAAACATAAGGCTAAGGCAACAGAACCGTTCTCTAAATGCAGACACAGAGCTTTTCCTGACGTAGGGCAAGTCCCTTCTGTGTATCTTGCAGCACACTTTGGTCCCACTGTTTTTAAAGGCCAAACTGAAAGTAACACAGAAACTTAAATTCATAGAAAACAGATGTAAAGACATTTCTTTAGAAATTTCAATGAATGTGAGCTAAATTTCAGAAGAATTTAAGCTTGGAAAAATCCACCAGGAGAAGTGACAGGCGAAGAAACCAACCACTCCAGAAACCAACAGCCAAGAAGCTATGTTGGGCATGAGCACTCCAGGAGGGGGAAAAAAACAATTAACAGATCAAATAAATGTAAAGGTGACCCTGTTACTCCTTAAGGAAAACAAAAGGAAATTATTTTTAGAATATGCCTTCAGCAGAACTGAAAAGGTTAGTAAACCTGTGAAAAGGGATATAAAAAGTGAGGTGTGTTCTCTGATGACTTCCCCCACTCCTTTCATAAGCATTTCCTTTCACCTAATTTTAAATCAGCAGTATACAAAAGCAGAAATAAAGGGAAAAAAAATCACAAGCAGCGAACATTTAAGACTTTAAACAAACAATTCCAAATTGACGTGATAAATTGTTTACCTGCATAGCCACCTCCTTCCAGGGCATCGTAATTGTTCAGAACAGGAGAGGCACTGCTTGTAGTAGAGGAACTATCAATTGCTGTGGGAAGAAATAATTTGAAGTTAGATACCTCAGAAATGTCAAATTTTTGAGAATTAGACTGAGATTTTTTTATAAAACTTTGGTAAGACACTGTAACGAAAGATCCTGGGAAGAAAGACCACCTCAGCCCTAAGACTTGAAAGCTATTACCACTGCAAAGAGGAGGGGGAGGAAGAGAAACAATCAACAAGGTATTAAAAACAACCAACCAAGCAACATGCTCAACAAACAGCAAATGAGATCAATGAGAACAGAACAAAACCAATGGAAAAAGATGTGTTTTGAAATAAAAGATATTTTTCTATTAAGCTAACAAGTTCTTTCTAGGCTACATCAACCGAACCAACATACAACATTCTACATCAGTCTCTATCGTGACTTCCTTCACCGCTGCTGTTCTGCTCCAAAGGATCAACCGTGACCATGCATCCCACTGTGAAGCTGGAAGTATTTCAAGGGAGACGTTCCACGGTGGAACATCAGAGATTTGATCCCTCTTCTGTTGAGACTCTTGCATGTAGAAACCCAACGTCACTGAAATTCGGGACACATTAATACCACGCCCACAGCAGGACTCTATATTTAGTTTGGGGCTTTTTGCCTTTGAAGCACTGAGCTAAGAAATAGAAAAACTATTCAAAAACGCCATAAAATTAACATTAGATTTTGTTTTAAATGATATATTAACCCTCCAAAACTCATACAACTCTAGTTTTCAGAGTGCTTTCACTGTAAATTTCCCTTTGTGTATCTGAATTTTATAAAAGAACATAGCTGTAAGATTTCTTTTCCTACGAAATTTTATCTTTTGATTCTAGAAAGGGAAGGGAAACGGATTCGTTATTCTGTTCCCCGAGGAGGAACAAAGCTTTTAAAGGTTTGATAAGTCCTACTACAGAAAAGCTAAAATACACTTTTATTAGGTCAATTAGATCCAAGATTTAAGAATTTTCAAGAAGTTTTTCTTGTCTGACCAGAAGCTAGTTCTGCATTTCAACAAATACCCTCTTGGTATAAGCACAGTGGTAAACATGCAAGGCACTAGGTTTCAGCTTCGTGACTCAACCACTATGTCGCTCTTTACAGAGTTCTTCTCAGAATAAGCTGTACTCATAAAATTTTATCAATCTATAACATAACACCACACAAAATGAGTTTGCTCTTTTCACTAGTAAGATATTAATGGCACAGCGAGTTGCCAAGAAAAAGTACTGTACACTTTCCATGCTCTGCTGGAAGAGGTAAGAGAAACCAATTTGACAAATGCATGAAATAATGCATTTTAAAGGCACGCTTAAAGTAAAAATAATGCAACTTAATCATACTTCTACTACAAATAAAACCCACTATGCGTCATGTCTGACATGCAGGAAAGTTCTAGTCAGAAAGTAGAGCCTCAGATACTCTGAAACACAAGGAAGATCTGCCTTGCTTGAAATAAGAAAGCGGATCCCATTACTGAGTATCTCTCATACTTAAAGACCTTCCACTTAAGGTCTTGGCTTCTGAAGAACTTTCAAATTTCATAACATATTCTTGAGAACGGTCAGCATCCCAGTGCCTACAAGAATTATGATGTTCTGCTCTCCGCTGGAAAACAAACAGTTAACTCAAACCCAGCGAGTTGCAGTTTCCTGCAGACCAAAAGCAGCTTCAAGCTCTACACTGGTTGTGTAGAAATCTCACAAATTCTCCGTCAACAAAAAAAAACCCAAAAGAAATTCCACAAAATTCAACAAGTCTTCCTATGCTTAAATTAAGCTACAGCAGCTGCCAAAGTTCACTTTAGCACAATACGCACCTGACCAGAGAGCACATCAGGAAGGGAATTTTTCTTTATAAAGAAAAAAATCAGAAAACACTGCTTAGACAGAAGTAATACTTATAACATGCTGTCATGCTGAATTAAGTATTTTACCAAGAGAATAACATGCTTTCATGCTGAACTAAGTATTTTGCCAAGAGAATTTTTGCTTTCAGAGTTTTCCAGAACTCTCCTGCAGCACAGTTAAAGAACTGGTAAGAGTGACAAAAATAATTGAGACGCTACACAGAAACTCAAGCAACCAGATGTCCAACGCCTGTTCTTCATAAAACCACTGGCACAGCCTGAGCCAGGCTGCAGGGCCTGTTTAGGATTTACATTAACCCCTGGTGACAGGGCATAAACCAGGAAGCTTATCAATCAGGCAGCCTGGTACTGAACCCAGGTGTCCCCTCACTCTTTTGCATCAGATAAATTTATTACAAGGATAGCCCAAAGTCTACAGGCTTTAGCAAAGTACAGAACTCAAGAGGGAAATAAGGCAGGGAGTATGGAAACTTTCTCTTGGGTAGGTTTAGGGAACACAAAGTAAGGAGACAAGAGTTGGAGTTGATTAAAAAAGTTCTGACATATCTTCTGACAGAAAACTTGGGATAATTCAGACAATTCAGGAAGTAGCCCTGCAATGAAAGACACTAAAATGCTTTCCCAGCTCTTTGAGCCTACTCTTTAGAAAGCAGAGTTCCAACAGCAGCTGCATCAATCAAATACATATCTCCCAAAGTGGAATTGTTTTCTAGCTGGTGAGGTCTAATTAGAGTCATAGCATTAGCAAAAAAACCAACCTGGTATCTAAAATTAGGGAGTATCCTTAAAGGAAGAGTTACTCAAGAGTTACTATGCATAATTTAATATAAACACTCAAACCTGTCAAAAGACCAATGTGGTGTTATACAAAGGGTAGAAAGTTAAACTGAACCAATAATCTGAAACAGCAAGAATGGCAGAGGGCATGCAAAGGATCCCAACACTTGTGCTCCACTAAGGGTGGGGTAGTAACAACACCTGGATTGATACCATTGCACCCTCCAAACACTGTCCCTTTCCCAGGCTGGAACAATGGCGAGTGGCTTTGGCTGAAAACACCTTCCTCCTTGGAACAAGAACAGCAGCAACTATTTTCTTCTACTGTGCTGCTAATAATCGAACGTAACAGTTGAATGAGTATTACTCCATCGCTCCTTTCTTCACGGTAGCAGGAAGAGCACACTAAGCTATTTTCACAGTATTGGTGAACAATTCTGATTTTTAAAAAATCAGAATTATATGACACCGATTTTTATGCCAAGTTACAATATGAATTATAAGCTTAAAGGTAAACTTAGAAACAGTCTGCTATCCCAAATGAATACTCAAAGCCAGCACACTCAAATGGGAGTCAGCACAAGGTATGTGCTATTATCTCCATCTATCAACAAGGGTAGAAGTCTATTGTTTAACCTCAAAAAGCTTTTACACTGTTACCACTCAGAGAGAGATTGTAAAGACTTTAAGTTAGAAGAAAAAAAAGTTACCATCCAAGCAACTACAGTGGCAAGAAACATCAAACTCTGAAAACCAGGCCCTTCTGATACAGGCAGAATCCTTACAACCAAGGACCTAACATTTTGATCAGTCAGGACAAAATGCTTCTTAAAAGAACCCAAACCAACTAAATAAGCTTTAAGTTCCCTATGAAGCAAGGAGACAAAAACTCAGTCTATGTGCCAGACCATACCATGGAAGGAGGGAAAAAAGCAGCAGAGATTAATTTATTGTCTTAAAAAGCACAATTAGTACCTTTCCATATTTACTTTACTACCTTAATCTCACAATTCCCTATACATAAAGTGGGAAAAAGGTAAACACAGTTTAATGTAACGCTACAAATGGCATCTAGCTGCTTAACATCAGCAATTAGTAGTCTCAGCTCTAGTGCTAGTTATCTTCAGTTTAGAGTTTAAAACCTACTGCAAGTCAAAACAGTAAAAATATGGGAGGCTTGCAAGTTGTGAATGTAAGTCTGTTAGATACAAAAACATCTGATATCAGTACGACCGAAAAAGACTAGTTCCTGACACTACTTAACTCCTTGTTTAATGCTAACAACAGCTGGGAAACCTCTACCTGATACATGGTGAGTCCGGGTGACGTTTTGTCTTAAAGGAAAAGAAAGGTTTCAGGGGATGGAAATATGGAACAAAACTGGAGTAGGGAGAGAACAAGACACTGGTGTAAAGCTAGAGCCAACCTGCTTCCTCATCCTCCTCATCCTCTTCCTCATCATCTGAACTTGATGACAAGGGAGCTGGTGCAGAGCTAGCTTGATTATTAACATATCCACCATACTGCATGCCTGTGAAGTGGAAAGCACAAACAGGAGAGTCAGACAGACGGCAAAGATGAGAAACAAAAGTCACAAATCATTGCATTAAAAGTGAGAGAAATTAGCCATTCCAGAGAAAAACCCAACGTGCAAATCTACAGCCCTAGACCACAGACCTACAGCCCGTATGAACTATAGGAGCAGTGCAGAAGCAGTCTCTAGTGGGCTAGTTTAGCAAAGTGTTAGTAGCACACAGAAGCTAGCAAGACATTTTGATATCTATGTGTGTGCATGCACGTATATCACCAAGTTAAACACAGACTTTTCATACATGTATTTAATAGGAGTTTGTCAACTAGAACATTTTCCTAAGTTAATATTTGTAAATAATTGAGTTTCTTCCCAGATAAATTCAAATTGTGTATATTAAACTTTTTCTTGGCATACCTGCCCCTTTTAAGGCAGGAATCATCCACACTGGAATCCTGAACACTGTCAGAAATTAAATACACTGCTACCGTAACATGTGACAGTACAAACATATACCTTGGCAAGACAGCGAATTTTAAGCCAGGTAAACCCTAAAACTCGGATTGCATCATTAAATAACTACAGCCTCAATTCAGGCTCACAGACACACCTAAACGCACTATCCACTCGCCAGATCTGGTGACAACACAACTGTTACCATAATCTGTAAGGTTTTTTGTAGTGGTTTTTTTTTTGGTATTTGGGGTTTTATTTTTTTCTTACCATGTCTACTCTAAACATACATGAACAATACACAAAAGCAGCACATCCATATACCATTTTAAACCAGAGTCAAGCATGCAGCAATGACATAATTAATTTCCTGTGTTACTCAGTGCTGATGCAATTCCAGCACCTCCAAGAAATCTGAAGTTTCTCTTGTCAGGAAGCATGGTTAGCAAGGCTTTTTAAACATGCTTGTAGTCAGGCAGACATCCCAAATAAATGCAAGTGACCAGTGGTTCTCTCCTCACAATCTCTTGGATTGCTACAGCAAGAAAATACCCTAACTCTTCAAAACTTCACAATTACTCAGACTCTTGAGAGTTTGGGATGTTTTAACCCATGTAGAAGAACTGTAGCACCATTATGTTCTTTATTTTAACACTATAAAGCAGCACAGAAGTGTTGCATGTTACACACCATCTGAAACCATTGTGGTAATTAATAATTCCCCTCCATCCACACTTAAATCAACTAATCAACTTTTATTTTATTTAAACTGTGGGCTAAAAACGCTGTTACGTTGCATGGCTTTTTTTTAAAGGGTCAGCAAACGAACCACTTCCATTTTAGTCAAGAACAAACAACAGAATCAAGGTGAAGGGTATCTATTTCAGTAGAAGTACAAAGAAAACAGAGCAAAACCATACCACAACATTCTTGAGAAGCTGAACTTCCATAAAGAGGTCGGTGCGTAAAGATACCAGTGTTACTCCACTTTAGTGCATTAATGGCAATCAAGTTTCTCCACAGTACAAGCAGTCACAATGGCAAAGGCAAAAATCAGCCCACGCTGGGAGGCACAATGCTTCAGTTTCTCTATACTGCTAAAACACAGGGCTAACTCAAACGAGTCCTGTCTTTTATGGAGGCTACTGGGTGTCTTTGGTAAGGAGGATACAAGAAAACCCTTCTCTGCACAAACCCATACCACAGCCAAGGAGACCGTGTCTTTGCTCAGGCCTGGGAGAGCTATCGAGGAACAGGACAGAACAACTGTGTTATTGTGAAGGGGAAAAAACAACTTCAACACATTCAACATGCAAATAATGGGAGAAACAAGCCCGGATGAGGAGAAGAGATGCAGTGTAACCAGAGAGATGAAGTAAAAGAAGATGGGCACATTGTGAGAGTGCAGACATCTCCAACAAATACCAAGTACACAGACAGGAGAAGAAAAAGTAAATCTACCTGGAGAGGGCATGGCAATGCCAAAATTCCAAGCATGGGCTGATGAGAGGAAAAAAAGACTGAATTCATTGTTCTACTAATGCTACTTTGGAGTCTTTGGAATGGTGGTTTTGGAAAACCAACTTCTACTGCTAAAACACTCCCTTCTCCAGTCACTGATGACATGCTTAAAGGACACACGTGTTCAGGCAGAATACAGAAAAAGGGATTTAAAAACACGCTTGGCGACACAGAAGTTCAGTAGTCAGGAACCAGGTCACTATGAATGCTCTGGGGGCAGGGCTGGTTGGGCTCCTGTTTTCATTACCAGCAGAACTACAAACATGTGCCTTTGGGATCCTTTTGCGTTGTGCCAGCACAACTGCCCAGCCACCAAACCAACCCCAGAACTGATCTGGCTGAAATAACCTGGTTTAAAGAGTCATTCTTGGGTGAAGATGGCACATACATCTAATCACAATCTCTGTTCTCTAGTATCGTTATGGAGTGGTTAATAATGTTCAAATCTTCCATGCCAAAAACTGCAAAAGCTTATTTTTAAATGATTATTGGTGTTGAATGAGATCTGGCTTGAAACACAACCACATACATTTAAGTCACCACAAGTTTCTCAGCCTTTCTGGCGCCGGTGCAGCTGCTCCTGAAGGACAACAGCCCATGGTGGGGGACCCACGCCGGAGCAGTTCATGGAGAACTGCAGCCCCTGGGAAGGACTCAGGTTGGAGAAGTTGGGGGGGGGGACTGTGTCCTGTGGGAGGGACCCCACACTGCAGCAGGGGCAGAGGGTGAGGACCCTCCCATGAGGAGGAAGGAGCTGCAGACACACCGTTTGATGGACTGACCACAACCCCTATTCCCTGTCCCACTGAGGGAGAGGAGGGAGAGAAATGGGGCGCAAAGCTGAGCCTGTGAAGGAGGGAGGGGTGGAAAGGTGTTTAAGATCTGGTTTTGTCTCTCATTGCCCTACCCTGATTTGATTGGTAACTCGTTAAATAGGTTTTTCTTCCACAAGCTGGGTCTGTTTTGCCTGTGACCATAACGGGTGAGTGACCCCTCCCTGCCCTTGTCCCAACCCAACAGCCTTTCCTGGTATTTTCTCCTCCCCATCCCCCCGGGGGAGGAGTGGCAGAGCAGCTGCGTGGGGCTGAGTTGCCGTCTGGGCTTAAACCACGACATCCTCATTTTCAGCAAACTTACTACAGCATTCAGATCTGAATATTACAAACAGCAGTTCTTACAAAATGAACTCTCCTCCATTCTCAAACTTTTTCCTTTAAGTCATTTTCATTGACTCATCAGCTGCTCTCACCAACATAAAACCTACGGAAGTCTATGAGTAACATCCAGACAGGACACGTTCTCAAAGTTCATCTCTAGAATGCCATTTTCGGGTAAATTGGTTTATTTGCATTAAATGTGTAGAGCTATTTACATAAGATTGAACAGCATTTAATACATTTTAAGTTTTTTTTGTCCAGTTAGAACCTGCCCAACTAAACAATCGGAATATTTTAATTCTGTATAGGAATGTCCACACAGGAACTTAAAATAATGAAATCCACTTTAAAAATTAATTCAAAGTGGTTTTCCTGAATGCTCTCACGCAAACAACACTATAATAAGATAAAAATCAGCCTGTTCAATCCCTGCATGAGAAACGCACTTGGAATTCTAACAACCCAGACAAGTATTTACTAGATGCATTCTATTTTTTCAGCAGGTTAATTTCTACAAATACAGTTATCACACTTAATTGCTGATAAGGAGGTATTGCAAGAGTACGTTACTTATTTCAGACACCTCAAAACTAACTGAGAGGAGTTTGAGTCTTCTAATGCTCATTAAAATATCATCTGAACACAGAAACATGTGTTATGACACGTACATGGATTTATTATTATACTAATGCTAACACAACTAGACCAACGCAAACTCCTGACAGGGCGTATTGTTGGTTTTGAAGGGTGCTCACTCAGCCACATACGGCATTAATTGAGTCTGAATTCAGTGAAGGGCACAGCAGCGACGGCAGTGATTTGTATTTAATGTACCAAGTGTGTACAATATGATACAGGAATCACTGCAAAAACATATATACTGCACATATATACAGTTCAACAGCCTAAATCCTTTTTCTCATTAGACACAGTTAGGCAATGTCTTTGGAAGGCGAAGCAACAGTTTGTCCCTAGCAAGCACATCTACAGTACAAATTCTACCCAAAATCAGCCATAAAACTGTGCAAGAACTAAGCACAGTTCCAAAAGCTGATGTATCATTTTCCTTAAAGTGATGAACCGTACACAGGCCTTTAGAGCAACGAAGAACCATCTTTCTGCCTGTAAGACAGTTATTTCTTTACATCTCCACTCCACCAGAAACAGGAGGAAATGGAGGAAAAGGGGAAATTTGGACATTTACCTGAGAGGACTTTGAAATTTAAGAATAAAAACCATGCTGTGACAGTCACATCCCAAGCTTTTGACAACTAGACAGACCACACTGTTCTGGACAAAATTAATGTTTACTTCCATCTCACACACTGAGTTACTCTTTCATAAGAAGTTAACATTCTGAAATTACCAAGAGAAAATACAGACAAAACCAATCAGTGCAACAAATTAGATATGGAATACTAGAGAGAGAGATACATGAAACAAGAGGCAAGTCAAAACATGAGGGCAGGATTAGCATGGCTGAAGGAGGCTCAAGACCCAACTGATTCTCTGTCAAGAGGTTACCAACACCAGAACTGGAAGGAGTTCATACAAGAACTCCTCTGCTCTCCCACAAGAACAGCAGCTTTCCACAGGAGCTTACAGCTAGGGAGTAAGGAAACAATTCTATCAGTTGGAATGCAATACTCAAACTTCTGCCATTTTCCACTGCTAGCGCTAGCAAATTGCTAGTTCACCTCATTTTTCCAAATCAAAAGTAGCTTTTGCAATAAGCCCAAGACCTTCTTCCAAGAAGCTAAACTAGCGAGCAGCTTTTCAGAGGAGTAAAGGAACTAAAAGAAGAGGTTTTTGGGGAGGAGACATGTAAGACTGTCCACAAGACAAACAAGCCAAAGATGACCTCTGGCCAAGGAAACCAAACAGAAGAGCTAAGAGAAGGCCAGAACCAAGGTGGTACAAAACAAGAACAGTAAGGGAGCCTGATGAGATGCGAGAGATGTACTCCAGTGAGACAAACACAGAAGAGCAGCAATAAAGCTTGCAGCATTCATGTGTGTACGTGGAACAGGGCAGAAATCTCTACTGCAGCTTCCCATCCCCTCTTAGTACCTTCCTGAAGGGCCAACTCTGGTGACCGGGTAACAGAGGGTGAAGATCGCGGCTGTGAAGAAAGGCTTGGAGCCGGTGGTGTCCTTACAGAGGAGATCGCAGCAGGGGAAACAGACGTTCCAGCCCCAGGCTTGGTGAACGGAACGCTCTGGCTTACGGAGTGCACGGGCTGTGAAGAGTCAACGCCACCTGAAAACAACAGCACAAACAGGAACGCTTTGTGTTTGCACAATTACACAAGTAATCACATTCAATTTCACAGTAACTACAAAAACCATACTTCAGAGAGATGCCCTCAAACATGCGTATATGGAAAAGTTGGTTTTTCAAATTACATACCTGTAATGCGAAAACTCCATTAAAATGAACAAACTGCTCTGCCAACGAACAGCAAAAAGGAAAGCATGATGTTGTAAGATCAAGATTAAGCAGAAGCTTAATTGATCCATTTTTGATCCACGCCCACGATTCCATGCTTTGACAGGTTCCTCTTCCCAAACAAGAGGAACGCAGTCCATGTGGGACAGCTCCCTCCCAGTATTCCTCCCACAGGCAGAAAACCTGAAATCAGCTGTGGAAGTTACACCAGTTTTCTGCCTCCGCCACGAGGCCAGCACTTTGCAATGCTGGTACTCATTTTTGAGACCCATGTTCCAAGCAATCTGTTTCAACCAACACTGAGTATTCTGCAGGACTTCCGATGTGTTTTAAACATGTGGACTAGATGTAATCTGCTTCAAAAGTCAGATTAGTGCTTGGAGAGACTGAACAGTCTGGTTGAAATTCCCGTTCTCATAAGGACAATATAACTTCAATTAAATTAGCTTTTTAGGGAGTTACTCTTTGTTCACAAATTGAGAAAATCATATTATAATTCTAAAAAAATTTAAAAAGGACAGTATAAGCTGTTAAAAACAGGAATAGAAAGGAAATGGCTTGACTAATCGTACCTAGAAGACAAACACAGAAAATAAGCAGGAACAAAATTCACTGTTCGTATTTATAGAGTAGTTATTTAAGTCACAGAATTCCCTGAGGATGTACATGTAACATTACCTTTGCACATCTAGCAGTGTAGTTCACAGAGTCCCTGACTTTTCCTTAAATAACGGAGCAGATATCTGAAAGGGCTTCCAAGGCCAGGCTGGATGAGGCTTGGAGCAACCTGGTCTAGTGGAGGGTGTCCCTGCCCATGGCAGGGGGTGGGACTGGGTGGGCTTTAAGGTCTCTTCCAACCCAAACCATTCTATGATTCTATGGGGAAGTTGAGGTTTCCTTTAGAGGGGGAAGACGGCTTAAAATGATCCTTCTGTTCTTCTAATTTACTGTCCAAATTAACAGCATACATTTTCAGCTTCTTAACGGAACTTCTACTTATTATGCAGTTTTCAACTATCATGTTAAGCATGAAGTATTATCAAAATTATGCAAGCGTTATCAAGATATAAATTAAAATACCTATTTCTCCAAAGCGTACATTTCAATAGAAAATGCTGTGTGCTTGATGTAACCTCTGAGAGCTTCTAGACACATCTTATCGACACTCCACAGAGGCATCACCACCTGTCAGCAGAACTGCTCCTGCTGGGGTAGCTACACAGCTTCCTCAAGCAGGAGATGCAAGACGACACAGGGAAGTTCTTTGCGACGTTTGCTCACCCAGGTTTTATCGCAGAGAGTTGTTTAGGGGGTTATGGTTATTTTCCACACCTGCAGCACTGAGCGCTGCTGCAGAGCACGCTAACCGCCATCATGTCGTCGTGTCACACGTTCAAAGCCAAAACCAACGTACACCCGGATTAGCTGAAGATGTAATACCTTCCTGCCGAGGCCTAGTATCTGTTCTCAAGCAAGTTATCCAAAATACCCTTCAAAATTACAGGGATCCTTTACATGTAATGTATGAAAACTTTATTTTAAACTCTGAGCAAAAAAATGTGGTTTTTTATTCGTACAAAAATCCAACCTGCAAAATTACACGTTAATCTTTATTTGGTGACTCTGGAAAGTTTTTGAAAGCCTGAAGTAACAAAACTCAAACCATTTTATTAAAAGCATGGCATTCTTCTATATAAAGAATGTTTCTTTTTCACCACAGAGAGCGTTCAGTGACTGCACAAAACTGCTACTGCAAAGTACAGTAACACAGTAGTAGCCTCAGTGCCTAAGATTTGCTAACTTATAATTTAAGGATTGCAAGGGATCTTCTTTCACAGCACAGCAGCAATGACAGCAAACTGCCTTATCACCACTCTGACTAATTAGTAGGAGACACAGTATCAAAACACTTCGTCAAAGTTACTCTGTCTCACTGATTATAGTTCCTAATGATGCATACAAAGCCCATGTTACGGTAACTATGCTATGGGTTTTTTTTTCTTCTGGCCAGTAAGAAGTTTGTACCCTGTGATACAAGTACTGATCAATTCAGATGGTGTACTTTAGCTGCAGACCAACTGAACACCCGTTCAGAGTACAAGTTTCCCATCAGCTTATGCAGGACAAGCCCAATCAACCCCTATAATGTTCCCACCAACCGATGCCACAAGAAGCCAAGAGCTTTGCCAAACTGCAATAAACATAAACCCCAGACGCAGTGACAGAGTATTTTCTGGTTTTCTCCTCTCACCTTTAATGTGCACTGAAGTTTCCCCTCGTGCCTTTCAACCGTGAACATCTCTCCCACTAAAAACAACCAAGTACACCACTTGGCTACAAAAGCCACGTACCGACAAAGATCTGCAGTCAAAAGGTACGTTACAGGCAGAACCCGCAGAGCTGCACGAATTAGGGTATAGGAAGAATGACCTACACTGCTATCACTTAAAGCTTATTTCATTTCCAACCTGAGGCCTACAGGTACTAGCTAAAAAGTACATCGCCACAGTATCTTCTCAGGTTTTCGGAAGAGACACAAGAACCATCGCTTTCAAGCTGCTACTGCTGCAATCCCGACTCCCCAGTCCTCAACAGAGCACACGATTTCTACTGCAAGATCCTCCACCTCCCTGCGGATGGGTTTCCAGTAGCATCCCCTCTCCCTGACTTGCTATATCTCGGCTGCAGCCCTCCCCCTTTGTCCAACCACACCTATATTAGCAGATTGACTGACGGGATTACAGCCTACATTCCTATGCAACTGGGGCAGCAAGGACTTTAGATCCTGATCTGCCGTAAGGGGAGAATGTGCAGGAGATAAATTAAAGTGTCTCCTGCTCAAGCAGGCTGCCCATGATTTCAGGACAGCAGACAAGATCCAGGAAGCAAAGAAACGCATACCATATACCCAGAGAAGTTCTCTCTCCCTCTGTTCGGGAAGGAATCCAGTAAAATCTGGGCATCCTGGTTGACATCCAGCACCAGGAAAAATGAGAATGCACTGATTTCAGCGGAAATATGCTGTACCAACATTAAGCTACTGACCTAGAAAGAGCCTAAATAGTACAAAGTACGTTATTTACACAGCATAACACTGTTTCTGGACAGATTTATACCACCACTGTCTGCTGAAATGCAGAATTTAAAACTGGAAAAGGGCATTTTTGCTAGATAAGACTGGTTGAAACCGGCTCAAAGAAAAATATCACGTTAAATATTTGCACTCTGGTTTATTTATACTTCCTAAAGCAATGAAAATTATTCTCACTGGCTGCTATTCATCAAAACAAGTCAACATCCAGCAAAAGATTCCTCTTCAAATGAATTTCTTTTCTTCTAGTGAAATCTCAGCAAGCTTCTCCGAAAATACTTCAGTGATTTCAGACAGCGGCTGCCAAAGTTTTGGAAAAAGGTTTAGCTGCAGTTCTGTGTCCTCAGTACGTGACATACAGCAGCTCTGGGGTTTGACCTTAACCGATTCAGCATTCTGGGGGCTTTCCAAGGCCCTACACACCATTGGTTTTTAATAAACCAATCTAAGTCCAACACTTACAATTTTTCTGATTCAAATAGACAATTTGGAAATCACCAAACTTCTGCAAAGCTTATGCCAGCCTAAGTTTCCTGAGTAATTACTGTGTAAACAG
Organism: Rhynochetos jubatus; assembly: GCA_027574665.1. Lineage (NCBI taxonomy): Eukaryota > Metazoa > Chordata > Aves > Eurypygiformes > Rhynochetidae > Rhynochetos > Rhynochetos jubatus. The sequence goes on from CM050651.1 coordinate 77,086,199, forward strand.
ACAGATTTTATTAAAAGCATGGCATTCTTCTATATAAAGAATGTTTCTTTTTCACCACAGAGAGTGTTCAGTGACTGCGCAAAACTGCTACTGAAAAGTACAGTAATACAGTAGTAGCCTCAGTGACGGTCTAAGATTTGCTAATTTATAAATTAAGGATTGTAAACGGTCTTCTTTCACAGCACAGCAGCAGTGACAGCATCCTGCCTTATCACCACTCTGACTAATAGCAGGATACTGTATCAACATTTCTTTACATGAACAGTTGCAGAAAGCACACTTAAAAGTGTCACTGTATCTTTTTTCCAAGCAACTCTGCTAAAAACTATGCACAGAAGAGACTGCTACTGCTTTCCATCATTGTTTCCTTCCCGAAGGATGACAGGGAGGATGAAACATTGAGAAAAATTTCATCATTTCCTTAAATTCCTTGTGTGTTGTACTCAGACACTTTCCAGGGACATACAAGAAATGGCAAACGATTTTCAAGATCCAACTCTTTGGTTTAAAGGCTGCAAACATTTAGAATACTAGTTATAAAATGACTCCACCTAACAACAGTCAGACTGCACTGGGAAATTTCAGAAAGCATACCAGTGTCCAACAGGTCTGTGTCCTTCTGCTGCTGAGGGCCACAGAGCTGGAGGCAGAACTGCAGGGGGGGGGTCTGCCCAGAGCAGAGCAGAGGGGGAGAATCCCCTCCCTCGCCCTGCTGGCCACGCTGCTCTGGATCCAGCCCAGGATCTGGTTGGCTTTCTGGGCTGCCAGCGCACACGGCCGGCTCATGTTCAGCTTCTCATCCCCCAGCACCCCCAGGTCCTTCTCCTCAGGGCTGTTCCCAATCCATTCCCCACCCAGCCTGTCCTTGTGCTGGGATTGCCCTGACCCAGGTGCAGGACCTTGCCCTTGGCCTAGTTGAACCTCATGAGGTTCACACTGGCCCCACTTCTCAAGCTTGTCCAGGTCCCTCCGGATGGCATCCCGTCCCCCAGGCGTACTGACCGCATCACTCAGATTGGTGTCACCTGCAAACTTGCTGAGGGTGCACTCGATCCCAGTGTCTATGTCATTGATGAAGATATTAAACAGTACTGGTCCCAGTAGAGAGCCTTGAGGGACACCACTTGTCAGTGATCTCCATCTGGACATTGAACCATCGACCATCACCCTCTGGATGCAACCAGCCAGACAGCTCCTCAAACGCTGAACAGTCCATTCATCAAATCCGTATCTCTCAGATTTAGAGAAGGATATCGTGGGGGACGATGTCAACAGCCTCACAGAAGTCCAAAGAGATGACATCTGTAGCTCTTCCCTTGTCCACTGATGTAGTCACTCCATCACAGAAGGCCACTAGGTTGGTGAGGCAGGACTTGCCCTTGGGGAAGCCATGCTGGCTGTCCCAAATCACCTCCCTGTCCTCCACGTGCCTTAGCAGCTTCTAGGAGGATCTGCTCCATGATCTTCCCAGGCACAGAGGGGAGGCTGGGAGGTCGGTAGTTGTTAATGTAGAATCATTTATGTACTGAGGTTGAACCAGGATTCAGAGGGAAAAGAAATTTATTCTCCAGATAAATCAGTTCCACAATCCAGTCCACTGTGCAAGGAAGCACCGGGGCGTGTTTATCTCAGCACCTTAACAAGCTCAGAAAGGGTCTGAATGTGGTTTAAGTAATTATGCTTACAGTCTGGCAAACAAACCAGTACTGCAACAGTAACTCGAGCATAACAGGAACTGCAGATCAGCGTTCATTTTCCTAACTGCAAAGTGTCTATCTATTACACACCACCACCACAGACACTTCTATCGTCAGCTCTTGGAAATTCAAGCATAACATGACTCCATTTTCTTGAGGCCATGTATTAACTCCATCACTCCCTTACAGAACACACCGAACGGTTCAGAAGTAAGAATACCCACTGCCCATATTGCTCTGCACGGTCTGGTGACTTTCACTTTTCACCTTTAAAAGAGCTGTTCCTTATAAAAAAAAAAAGTGTTATGAACAAATCATCGATTTCAAGACACCCCCAAAGGACAACAAATTAACAGGAACTTAAACAAAAAACTTCTGTAAATGAAACACCGTCTGAACAAACAGTTAGTTGTTTTCATACTATGGCAAGCGTTACTATTCTGGAATGACACCTGCATTCTGCCCAGTCCAGCTGTAGGTTCTGCATTCATCAGTATCATCTACTTTTGGCCACAGTTGCAAACCTTTAGTCCTGGAAAGAATTAACTTTTATGCTCAACCCTGAAACATCATTAACTTCCAAAGCTTTTTAAGGACCCTGCTTGTTTTTTAAACAGTAATTCTTTTTCATATTTTTGAAATATTGAAGAAAATCACACAGAGCACCTCAGAGGGAATTCAAATCTACTAATATTCAAAGTACTACAACTGAGCTGAAGAGTTACAGTCTACATCTTGGTCTTGGATGGTGAAAAAACCAATATTGAAACTAAATTCAACCTTGGTATGGACTGGATGAGCTTGACTTAAGCTTAGCTGGTTTTTCCAGGCACAGCTTTGCCATCATCAAAACCATGTTCTTGGTCTTTGAAAGCCACAGCTACAAGGACTCTTAAAACAATTCCAATGTTAAACTATAATCTGACATATCTGGTCTAAAAAGGAAACATTCTGCAGTTCTCCAATACCTGTCTCTTCAGAAAAAAGAAAACCATTAGTCTCACACAACTCAGAAGCCAAAACTGCATCAAGTCAGAAAATTACCATCATAGAAAGGAAAACAGTATTTTCCTGCATGTGCTATTGAACTCTCGAAGGAAGAGACATTTCAGTGCAGAGGCACTCCCACATCCCTAACATCTTCCATTCTTCCTACCCTGTGCACTTGTGCTGTTTTCCCAGGAAGCAGAAGCTGTACCTACTGGCAAGGCTGGAGTACACTCGCCCTCAGCTGGCCCCTTGGCAACTTCATTCTCCACAGCTGCACATCCTTACTAAACCCATCAAGTTTCTGCTTACAAAAATCAGCTAAAAGCACCGAGACAGCACTCTCATTGAAATGATTAACAAAAAATATTAGTTAAACCCCAACTGCCTCCAAACCCATGTAGGCTTCAACTTTTTCTGAACTTTCTGAAGAGTGCACACGTGTTCACTTTGGCAAAAATCAAAAGAATCAATTTAGATCTTGACTTAAAAGTCTTTAGCCAGAAAAGGAAAAAGAGTATCTCTGTGATTAACAGACATATTTCAGAAACTATGCATTCCTTCAAAATGGCATGAAAGCAATTCCCTTCCAAGGCCACTTACATAAAAAACCTCCTCAATAAACAACCCCACAAATAGTGTCTTTGTCTATACATATTACCATAAACACGTGAGTGATATGATTAGCTCCTATCGTGAGGACTGCAGTAACCAAACGAGACAAGCTTCAAGAACGAGTAAGGACAGAATTCAGAACTATGATACAGAATTTCACAGTGAACACACACAGACCAACAAAAGCACGATTTCTGATGTTCCCCAGGCACATCTGGGAGTTCGCTAACCTTCAAACACCACCATACCTGCATTTATTTGGTTGTTTACTTTAGCAAGCGATCCAGTGAGACTCCTGCTGAGGTTGTCTTGAACAGACTGAGCAGCCGAAATAGTCGGTGTTGTTGAATTATATCCCACGGGAACATGCTGTTGGAGCGAATGAGGTACTGTCGTACTCTGGCTAGAAAACGTGCTTGGCTCTTTGTACTGTCCAACAGCAGGTAGGCTCTGAGAGGTAAATGCCTGCTCATACACACTGCCAGCAGCTGCAGGATAGGAAACGGTAGGATACATGGCACTGGAAACCACAGGCATGGTGTAGTGATCAGAATTAAGGGGAAATCCCTGAGATGCAACTGAAGAGCTGTAGTGATTACCAAATGCTGAGTACGACTGCTGAGCGCTCGTATGCAAGTAGGATGCAGAGGATATTGCTCCTTGAATAGGTCCTTCAGCCGACCCCACTGTATGGGGAGGAGTTTTGTTGTAGAGCTGCTGCGATTCCTGTGAATTCAACCCATCGGTACCCACAGACGGTGTCAGAACACTTGGTGCTGGTGCTGAATAGTAAGTAGGGTAGTAACTTGCTCTATATTGATTATCCAAATGTGAAGCAGCAGCTTTATTGGGCACTTGGGAATAGTGTCCTGAGGGTGCACTATAGTTTGGAGGGTGCGAGCTGTAGCCAGAAGGGAACTGCATCCAACTCTGCACCGGACCTGAAAGAAAAAGTCACACGTATTAAAGGTGTACCTGCTAGTAGCACCGATGGATTCTGTACTTACTCTAACTAATAAACAACTGGTTTCTTCTCCTTTTCTGTCACTATTTTTGAGGACAATTCCACCATCAGAAAGAGAACAAACCAAACGTAACACACCCAAAATACAGTATCTGAAGTAATTTGCAGAAACACACAGAAATAACAGAAAAAATGACTGCTTTCGTTATCAAGAGGTCTCCGTGCCAAGACTTTATGCCTCACCTCTGTACTTTTAGTATTTTTAAGAGTTTTGAGGAAGTTAGTATTTAAACAAATAGTCAGCAACAGTAAGCAAACAAGGGATGTTTTTCCCAGGGTCTGAATACATCAGTGTGCCTCACAGAAACTGACTGAATGGCAAATGCAATGCTGCACACAAACCAACACCTCAATATATAAAAATGTAGGTGCTCTTCTTCACAAATCCCCAGGGTGGTGACCAAGATCAAGTGCTGCAGGGAAGGTTTTTTTCTCTTTTTGTTCTTTTGTATTATGCTTTTATGAAAACAGACATTTTAATGAAACTACAGAGTATCCGAGGAGGCACTTTTTTTTCTGTTTACTGCCCGATACACTGGGTACAGGAGATGCTGGTATCAGAGAACCAGACCTCTGCTGTCACTGCAACTGCCTCTGCGACATTAGAGGTTAATTATACTGGCCCAGCAAAGGTGCATCAATGACTTAGTTTACATTCAGTCTCTGGCAAACATCTCCAAACTGTTTTTTCCCATGCCAACTGATCAACGGTAAATCTGAAAGTTCTTCTGCAAACTGTTTTCCTGAACCCTAGTTTGAATTTCTAGGGAATCACAAATGCACTTCCCTGGATAACTCCTATCTTAAAATTACCACACCCTACTGCTGAATGACTAGGGTGTTATTTCCCAGCCCTCTGTGAACAGAAACACAAGCACAGCACTGCAATGCTCACGAATTTCAACAGCCACTGTGGTGATAATAGATTACCAAATTCCTCCCTTGTATTACAATGATTACAAAACGTAAATATTATTTCCCAGTCTTGAAATTCTGAAAAGTCACTGTTCTCAAAGTAACATCCAGATGATGTGATTCGCTCGCAAGGCAATTTTAATAATGAATTTGTTAACGGAATCTTGCAAGCAAGGAATGTACTTTTCCAAACAGCTTTCTGATAAAAATGCCTTTTCATAATCAACAACCCAGAAAGTTGAGTGGAAGAAAAAGAAGGTAAAAAATGAGCAACAGTAACTTGGTCTGCCATGTCAAGAGACAGAAAGGTACTTTGAGAGAAGGCAGAATGAGCTTAAAAATTAATTACATCCTGAGTTTTCAGGGAAGCGTGATCCACTGTTTTACTGAAAAGTAGGAGCTGCTTGATAAAGCTCTGTAGTCCATTCTGCTTTAAAGGAAAATAATTTAGAGTTAGCAAGTCATTAACAGCTACCTGAACACTGGCAGACTTTCAACCTGCTTTTTAAAGTCTGAAAGAGCAAATTCAGAAATACACCAGTAACTTCTGCCCGTTAAGGCTTATTGCTTTAAGCAGCTCTGTCACTTAAGATGGCAAGAAAATATGTTTTCTCTGAAGAGTCTGTGCATTCGTTCTACTAAAATATGCAGAACAAACTAACTGAGCAGGTATAATTTAGAAACTGGTTTGGGAACACCTGACTTCTCAATAAAAGGTTGCATATGCAGTCACCTACTGCCAAGTCTTGCTGCATCTAGAAAACACACACCATAAAGACAGATTAAATTACCAACACAAGATTTCAGTCTATTATAGAATGCCTGAGGCATCTTTATTCAAATATTTAAGTAGAAACATCTCTACATTTAAAGCTATACATGAGCACACAAGAGTATAACTTCCCTGATGACCGCCCTAAGACAGACACACCCAACATCTGAAAAATTGCATTTCTGATTTCAAACTTCTGGCCCTTTAAATGCAAATTCTACAATAAGAGGTGAAATATTCCCATTATCTGAAGTAAGTTCTGTGTCCATTTGATGATAAAGGGCCTGAGTAGAAAGTAATTTTTGTACTGCAATTAGTAGCTGAAGCTCCTAACGATGACTAGATAATTGTAGATTTTCACACTGGCAATCTGGGTACATCTTCGGTGTCCTTTTGAAGTCTGGTTAATCCCACAATCTGTCCTGACATCTCAGGTGTTTCCTCGCAGAACACCCGAGAATCTCTTAAAATCCAGGACAGGAGTTGAAAACCTTGCCATCTCTAACACGAAAGCAGCGAACCTCTCGTTCTAAAGACAAAAAAGCTGGGTTTTTATGACCGAGTTGTGCTGGTTTCAGTTGGGACAGAGTTAATTTTCTTCACAGCAGCTAGTATGAGACTGCGTTTTGGATTTGGGCTGAGAAGCGCACTGATAATACCGGTGTTTTCAGCTGTTGCTGAGGAGTGTTTGTACCAAGTCAAGGACTTCAACTTCTAATACTGCCCTGTGTTACCTACTTTTTCACTACAACAGGCTGGGCACAGCCTGGACAGCTGCCCCAACTGACCAAAGGGACATTTCATGCCATAAACGGTCCTGCTCAGTATGTAAGTTGGAGGTGGGCTGGGGGCTAGGCTGGTTGGTTGTTTTCCTGTCACTCACTTGTGGGGTTCCCTCTGACTCTGCCTCTCATTACTCAGGACTTGGCTGCACAACAGCTGGCGGATAGTGAGCAACTGTATTATTTGTTTTATTTAATACGTAATGAAAATAATAATTGAATAGAAATAAATAATACTAATTACTTTAAATTGCTCTTAACTCACGTTTCCTTGTCTTTTCCTCCAATTCTCCTCTCCCATGGAGAAGGGGGGAGGTGTGCAAGCAGCTGGGTGGTACTTTGTTGCTGGCTGGGATTAAACCACACCCCCATGCATTCTCTCACCTGAATAATTCAGCCATCTGCCACCTACCCTACCTACATGTAGTCTCTGCACCCTACAACACCATCTTCCTTTCGAGCCAAGAACCCTGCTAGCTTCCTGTTTAACATCCCTTTACCCACCCCGGAGAAGACTCACCCCAGCCCGCTCTGATGGGACAGGGGCAGCACTGCTGTGCTGTGGTAACTGCGGGCCAACCAGCCACTGCCGAGCTTCCACAACAGCTCACTCATGGAATTAACGTCTCGCTCCTTCATTCACCCAGCTTCCCATTTCCAGAAAGCATTCAGGATTTCGTATCTTTCAGACCTCTAGCCTCTTTATCAAATTTAATGAAGCTATCCAAAAGATTCAAAGTCTGAGGACAGATGGAAAACAAGGCTAAATAACATCATAATGAAATTTATGGTCCCAAAATGCTAGTAGAGATATCAAAGGTAAACTTACAAACCAGCTGTAGACAACCCTGGACACAAATCCTCCGGAGAAACAAGGGGATTCAGTACAATTATCCTCTCAGTTACATTTCAATATACTAAACCGTTAGCACTCCATCACTACTGAAAAATAAATCAGCTTTTAGCACTGATGTAACAAGCAACATTTTTACTACGCTGCAATTAGGAAACAGGTCATTTTCCACTTAGATGCAAAGCCAATAAAAGCTTCTCAAACTCACAACACTTCATTCAGAAGAATTATATTTTAAAGCCCCAGACTTTGGAACAACACCCCAAACAAGGTGGGTTGGTTTTTTTAAACACTTATTTTTGGTATAGGATCAAACTGTAAGAAAGAAGAAAAAAAAAAATTAAGATACAAACAAGATTTTTTTTTTTTTTAAACCTAAATTATATTAAAACTAAAGTCTCCAAGGGTCTCAAATGGACTTCATCATTGGACTGGGCAAAACTTAGTAAAAACAAAGCTGAACTTCCTTTTTAGTATCACCGTACATGCAACAGGTTGCTTGCTTTCTGCAAAGAACAGCCACTCTTTCCTCAGGTGCCATAACTTCCAAGTTTCATCTGAAAAATTCGTATTTTATGAAATTAAAACACAAAGCACTCTAAACATCTGAAAGGACGCACCACAGAGCTTTCAGTCAATACAGAAATAGTTGTATTCACTTAAAGTATTTTAGTCTCCATTATACTGAAATAAAGTTAAATTTCAAACCCAATGAAAATAATCGCCTTGAAATTTAGTTTCCATCAGAGAGAATGGAATTTTCCAGTAGTCTTCTTCTGTTATTACTCCCCTCCACTCCCCCTCCTATCACAAATTTAAAAAAAAAAAAGAGCCTCAAATCCTGTGTTATAACTTCAGAAACTTAGTGTATCTGTCATCTTTAAGTACTAATCTAAAAACTCTGGAACGTTATTGCTAAATGACACAAAATGACAAATTCAGAGCTCTTGACTAAAAATCACTAAATACAACCCACTTTAAAATACCTTAAGGAACACACAAGCTAAAGTTAAGCTGAGTAATTAGCAAGTTACACAATAAAAATTCAAGACTATTACTGAACACTGTATAAACTTGTCAGAATTGGAGTGTTTTGCAGAAAATAAATGGTCCTGTACAAGGTTTTAAACAAGCTGGTTTTAAGAATGTTAGCAGTAACATGGAGTTGACTAATTAAAATAACAAAGAATAACGATGACTTTAAAATTACTGTTTCACTCAGTTAAAAACACAGGGAGAACGTATGACCGTAGTTTCTATTTGGTTACTTCCAAGTTATTGGCGCTGTAGTAGTTGTGTCTTGATACTGATATGGTTTTTATTAAAGCCACGTAAGCCAGCATTTTCTGAGCAATTTTGACAACACGCAGCATTGCAATACTAAAATTCGGATGCATCTGAGGCATTAGTATCTCCCTAAAATCGTACCATTTAATCACTTCCCTGTTCATTCACTTCAGTGACTTTTGCATTATCTGCAAACTGGCTCAAAACCTACTTTATAGGCATCGAAGTGTTTATCACCAAACTACGCCTTTGGACGCGCAAAATATCCATGAGTGGAAAAAAAAAAGTAGGTCGTTACTCTGCACACTGATCTGTGCAGAAAAAAACCTTGTGCACACAATAGCCTGACTACAAAATAAAGCTAGGAGCAAGCAAAAGGCCCGATTTAGATACCAAACCATCGTTAGGTTGGAATGAAGATCACGCAGGCATTCTGAAAAGTTAACGAGGCGTGTTAACACCAGAACTGATTTTATAGCGCACCAATTTAAAAATTAAGACCCGCACGTTTATTATTTTTAATCTGTTGTACAGTTAATCTCAACACATCCCAGTCTACAAAGCAAATCAGTATTTTGTGACTTTGAACTCTTTCACCTTTGCGCCTCTATGACCCACATTTCTCTGTTTATTAACTCAAAACCTACCCACCTACTACTTTTAAGTCCATGAAGAGTTACTATGAAGTAACTACTCCCATGCCCAGTGCGTAGCTCTCGGCCCGTACTCATGCTCGACGGCCACAGCCGAGGCCTGGAGGTGCCTTGGCCTCCAGAGCATTCCCGAATTCCACAAAACAAGCGCCACAGCACCGGGCACATCCAAATTCGCCAGAGGAAGAAGCGGATACCTCTCCCTCGGTCTTACCGAGGCTTGGAGAGGCTGCGCCTTCTTAAAAGTTAACTCCGCGCGCAGCGGCGGGAGCCCGGGCGGGACGCGCGTCTCCCAAGCGGGAACCCGCTCCGGCGGGTGCAGAGAAACGGCTTCCTTACCCGCCGGCCCCGCCGCGGCCCACCGGGTCCTCCGCCGGCCCCGCGCCGCCCCCCGCCACCCCAGGAAGAGGGAGAAGCGAGCAGCAGCCCCCCGGCACTCCCCCAGCGAGGGAGCAGCCGCAGCTCGCCCCGAGGGCCTGTCCCCACCGCCGCGGCCTCCGGCGCCTAGGCCCCTCACCGTTCTGGTAGCGAGGCGAGCCGCTCGGAGCGGCCGCGGCCTCCCGGGAGGCGCCAGGCCCGCCCGGGTAAACAGCGGCGGCGGCACCGGCGGGCCGCGGCGGCAGCCCGGCGGGCGCGGACATGGCTTCTAACGGCGCTTCCTCACTCCGGTCCGGTCGTCTTCCTCCTCCTCCTCCTCCACAGGCAAGGTCGGCCCAGGGGAGCGGGGAGAGCAGGAGCGCGCAGGCGGGCCCGAGCGCCGCTCCCGCCGCCGCGGCCTCCGCGGCCGCTCGCGCCGCCGCTCACAGCGCCCCCTGGCGGGGCCTCCGGGGCGTCGCCGTGAGGGAGCCCGGGCGCCCCGCCCGCCCCCGCCCAGGCCTCATGGCCCAGCGGGGACCCTGTGGGTGCGGGCGGACAGGCCCGGGGCGGCTGGGGCGGCACCAGCCCTGCCTCGGAGCGCGGGCAGGTACGTATATTACACATCCACCTCCATAATTTTGCCTGGTTGGGGCTTTTCTGTCTGCATAGATAATAGGAGGTGTCTGAGAAACACGCACAGGTGACGTGTCTGCTCTGCATGGGGCAGGGGGAAAGGTGAGGTGAGGTGACAGCTTTCCCTCAGTAATGATTCTGTATACAGACAGAAAAACCTCAGCGAGGCAGGGTGAACTGAGGCAAGGCTTTTCTTTCTGTATTAAGAGTGCATGCCGTATGTTCTCTCTCTCTCTAGTGTGTATCTACAATGTATAGACAGAAAGGCCTTGACAAGGAAGAGCAAAGTGAGATAAGGCAAGGCTTTTCAGTCTTTGTACAGAATATATGCTGTATATTCATAGAATGAATCCCAGAATGGTTTGAGTTGGAAGGGACCTTCAAGATCATCCAGTGCCACCCCCTGCCATGGGCAGGGACACCCTCCACTAGACCAGGTTGCTCCAAGCCTCATCCAGCCTGGCCTTGGACACTTCCAGGGATGGGGCATCCACAGCTTCTCTGGGCAACCTGTCCCAGTGCTTCACCACCCTCTCCAGGAAGAATTTCTTCCTGATATCTAATTTCAATCTCCCTGCTTTCAATTTAAACCCATTACCCCTTGCCCTGTCACTACAGGCCCTTGGCAAAAGTGCCCCCCCCCCCGGCCCAGCTTCCTTGCAGGCTCCCTTTAGGTACTGGAAGGCTGCAATAAGGTCTCCCCGAAGCCTTCCCTTCTCCTAAACAGAAAGCGTTAGTGAGCCTCTCCTCTTGACTACCTTTGGCAAAGGATCTCCACGCAATTTAGCACTTTCTGCATTCAATTACATACTAAACCATATTAATTTTGTGTCTTGTCTCTACCACCTATCATCTGCCATTCACTCAGATGCTATTCAGGACTGAATTAATTGCTTTTATTCATTAGGTACAGAAGCCAAGCACAATAACTTATCCTGGTGATCATATTATCAAGACCAAGTCCAACAACACTCATTCACCTTTACCCGTTACATATATTTGACCAGTTCCTTCCGTGTTAGTACGCTGTTTTTCCTACTGGTTATGATGTATGTCTGTCATTAAATACTTTAATACTTCTTAAATTACTCTGCCTGTATGCTAAGCATGTGGTCCAGCTCTGCCTGTTACTTGTTCGAAACATGCAAGGCATCTTTAAATATTGGAGGAACTGACTGTATTTGAAGTTTCTCAGCCTTCACACCCTATCAGACTATGTAGAGGTGTCTTGCACAGGCCTCCATTAGTCCTTTGATAGGCTGTAGGTCCATGTGTGAAAGAAATAGTTTCTTCTCCATGTCCTAATAAGCTAGGACAAGAAAAAATGGACTCAAAATGCAGCGAAGTTCAGGTGAGCTATTAGGAAAACAACATTACCGTAAGTTACTAAAGGACAAGGTGACATGGGAATGGTGTGATGTTGCCATAACTGAAGGATTCTCAACAGGGGTTACACAAACACATCAAGAGTCAGATTGTCATCCAGCTTTGGTGCAAGCGACCTCCTGAAGTCCCTCACAGGGCTATAGTGGTATGATGGGGTTAACAGGTTCCACTGTTAAAGCTGTTCTGCCTCCTTTGTAACCCATCCTCCATCACACACAAAGCACTTGGGTGAAATGAGTGCAGGACAGCAAAATGATGCAGAAACGTGGACCACCAGCTGGTTTGTCTTTTCACCCTCAATGCCAGTTAAGGTGATTGCTTCCTTGTACTACGACTGTGTTTCGTCACAGCACGCAACATGTGTTTTGACAAAAGTTTTCCTTTGCCAAAGTCCTGCTTCTCTGACTCCTTGTACTGTGAGACCGTAAATCCTGTATCACAATCTGTGAAAATTACGCATCCATTTAAAATCAAGCACAAGGCGATATATATCATTATACTAAAAGCAAGAAGAGACAACTGGGAATTTTCCCATTGTTTTGAACGCTTTTACAAATCCTTTTACGTCGCTTAATTAATTATTTTCTACAAACAACAATTACACTGTGGTTAGACCCATTCATTCCCAGGAAATCCAGATGTGTTGGCAGCTAGAACACAAGCCCCTAATGGAAATCCACTGTGAACTCAAATCCATTAATTTTGTTTTCCGCATTTATAATGAATGCATTAGCAAGAAGTGAGTATTAGTGTTTGCTGTTCATGCTATCATGCAACAAGTAGCGCCTGAGCTGGCTCACCTAGGCCATTGCTTCGACTTAGTCTAGCAAGAAGCTTACAGAAGTAACAAATTCTTAGGCTTGGTTGGTGAGGCTTAATTACAAAGAAAGAGATTTATTTTGATCTTTGGGGCTGAAGGTTTTGCAATGACACAGAATGGTCCCTCTGTCATTGGGGTTTGAGGGAGCAAAACATGAAAGTGCATCTTATTACCTGTAATCTGATAAAAGGGTCTAAATCTAGAGGGCAAAAGTTATTTTGGCAAGGCGGAAAAATCTGGGAACAAAATCATTATAAACTGAGTTAGAAATAATTTTGAGCTTTAGCATAACTAAGCCAAGTTTTTTCTACTTTGCCATAAATTTCAGAAGAAGAGTGCCCAAATCAGGCACTTTTATAATCTCCATCAACAAAACAGAGCTGTGGGTCACCTCAGCTCACTAATAAATTTCTAATTATTCCTTTGTTTTTCTTACAGGAAGTGGGCCACTGCAGTGCAAAGTAGTAAAGCTTCGTGTTTTCCCAATCACAAGTCCCAGATTGTGTTAACATCTTTGTATTTCGGTAAGTTGCCTGTAGTCGCTGTAGTGCGATTGCTTTCTGGAATAAGAAGGGCAAATCAGGACTCTGGATGTCACTCTAAAGTGTGCCTCTGCTGGGGTGACCTCCGCATCTGGCTGACGGATAAATCCCTGCATCTGCTGGGCGAGATCTGTGCTATACTTCATTTGTAGCTGGCTAATTAGTAGCAGAGGCCCCAGAGTAGTCCTGCTCCACTTTAAACAAAAATCTTTCAAAGATCTAAAACCTACCAGAGAAAGAATCAGTTGTGATGCGGCTCAGATTTACATTCCATGTTGTTCGTTTTATTATCCATGTAACTCCAGAGGAGTGCTTTGCCTCAGCAGGGACAAAGCCTCCGCAGGGACAAAGGGAGAAGGCTTCTGTTTGTCCCCATCACGCACTTGGCATGTCTTCAGGTTGGGTACACAGGACTGAACTGTGCTTAATTTCCGCCCCCCCCCCCCCCCCCCCCCTTCTTTTTTTCTGGGGTATTTATACCTGTAATGGAAAAGGCTCAGCAAGCAGCAGGATCTGCCTGGCTGTGGTTTCACCAGCTCTAAGGAAAACCTTATGCATGCACATTCTCTACAGACATAATCTTTACCAGTCCCTGTGCAGATTATGGGATAAAGGGAGCTGTCACTGCCATTACCTCATGGTGGCGATCCAGCTGCCTTTGACTACCTCGGCATTGACAACAGTCTCATTGTCATCACCCTGGGGTGACTGTAAGTGATGTGAGAGAATGATTTAGCTCTGGACCAAGACGATGAGCTCTGCCAACTGCTACAGCTGATAGTTGCTGGAGGTAGCTAATCATTATGGCCTAAGTGTCTGGGGCTGAAAGTCAGAGTAGTTGTTCCCTTCTGTGCCCCCTAACGGTGGGTCTCGTCCCCAGTCACGTCTAGTCTGTAATTTCTGCAATACCTCTTCAAATCTGGAAACACAACATAAATTATTACTTAAATTGATACTCAGGCTTGGGGATTGTGCCTGGTAAGGCCCTTGAGTGAGCGGTGTGGATAAACATGTGTAACTATATCGAGACTTGTAATACTCCTGGGCGGTTTCATCAGCTGCAAACTTCAGTCTACGGCATTGGTGCTTCGAAATCCCCAGGCAAGCTACCCCTAAGGAAGAACATAAGCTATGTCCACAGATCTAAATGTTTTTATGAAATTGTATTGAAAGGGAAACTAGCCACAAGCTTTCACATGACCCTGAAGGACAGCTAAACAACAGCGAGGAATTTTTGCAGCTGGTGTGCCACAGCCCGGCTGTAGAAGCGTAGCGATGCCGTGGTCCAAACAGGCCGAGCTTAAACTCATGAAACCTTTTCAGTTTTCAGCTATTGAAGTTTTATGTTTTTCCAGTAATTCCTGTAAAACTAATAAACCCGTGAAAGGTCTATTAATCTCTGGCAGTTTGGTATTTTATAGGTTTTCCATTAAGATGGAACAATGATTCATCTGAAGCACTGGAGCTCCCTTCTTCCTCCTGTGGCTCCAGATGTGCTGCTTGCCCCCAAAGCAAAGTTTGCTGTTACTTCTAAAAGAGAAATGGGCTGCAAACATGGGAACTTGTGTCCAAAAAGAGTTTCTCATTTTCTTCTGAGTGTCTATGTGACTGGTCCCCACTGTATCTTCACATGGGCAGTAAGAAACCTTCAGACCCAAACCAAAAGGCACACATTTACGTTATATGACTGTGCAGGCTCTGCTGTCACATGGTAATACCTTGGGCTTCAAAGGATTGCTCGTAGGAATGATGGCAATGAGATAGGCTCATGTGAACTGTAGATCAAACCATCCAAAACTAAAATAGAAGATAATTAAACCACTGAAGCACAATTAAAACTTAAAAGTGTCACGCTGTGGTATTAGCAGCTTAATGCTGCAAACCTCAAGTACTTTGCAGGAACACTTGAGAAACCCTGGTTTTCTGGGTACATTTGAAACAACCTAAGAAGCTAAAATTGCCTCTGTCCTTATCTGAAGAGACTGCTGCTCTCTGAAACGCCCTGAAAAAGTCCTCTTGCGAACTCTGGAGGCGGCACACGAAGCTTGATGCCGGTAGGGAAAACATTACTCAAAGGCGTCACACGAAGTGACATGTTCTCCCTTTACAGCCATACAGTGATACCTCAAGTCCTACTTATTTGAGGTCAGATTTTTGTCACGAGTACCAGTGCATTGTTTTCAGCTGAGGGAGCCCAGAGGGTGCTTGTCGTTGTGCAGAAGCATAATAAACCTGATTAATAAGAAGCTTACAGGTTGATTCATGTAACATTATATGCATAAAAGCAATTAAACAGTAATGCTCTGTTTCATTTCCAAGCACAAGTAGCATTCAGGGAGCAAGACAACATGTTTGTTTAAAATCTTTTCAGACGTGTAAACCGCCCATCTGAAGAACCCTTCTGTGCTCACAGTTGTTCCGACAGCATTCCCAGTCTCGGTCTGACTGAGCTTTTTTAACTGTGGGTTTTCAGCTATCTAGTTTCTTCGCTGCAGTTGCCTTCTAATTGGGAGCTGACTTTGCCCTGCTGCTTTTGCTTTCCGAAGAAGTGAAAACAGGTCTCTGTCCTCTTATCTTTTAAGAGCAGCTTGTGCCGTGTGGTTTCACTTTGTACTGGCAGTAGTGCAGATGCAGCTCACACCGGCAAGGACGAAAGGGAAGCGTTTTGTTTACAAAAGAACGAGTGGCATGATCTGTGGGGTGGTTTTATGAGGCAGACTATTTTTCTCTAGATGGTTGCTATGACCTGGGACAGATATTGCTGTTTCTTAGCCCGTACTGAGAGGCCTCTCTGGTCTTTCTCCTCCTTTGAACTCTACCTACTGGCTTTCATTGTAATTGAGATCCCAGTTTGGGGCTGGTTCTAGGACAGATGAACATTTGCTGACAGATTATTTGCTACCTGCAAAGAAAGCAGTTCCGGCCTGACACCATGTGGACAGGTGATTCAATATTTTCAGTTTCAAAAGTACTTTTTTTAGCGCTTTTGGCTGCTGTAGGATGCAAAATAAAGAAAGGTGGTGAAAGAACTGGTAGCACCTGAAAGGCAACTAAATGATTCATATTGGGTTCAGCTCTCCCATCACCCTTCTTTTTCTCCTTGACATCAAAAAGCATTTTGTTTTCACAGAATCACAAAGGTTGGAAAAGACCTGTAAGATCATCCAGTCCAACCATCAACACTCCCACACCCACTAGACCCCGTCTTCAAGTGCCACGTCTACACGTGCCTTGAACACCTCCAAGGATGGTGACTCCACCACTTCCCTGGGCAGCCTGTTCCAGTGCCTGACCATTTCATATCAGGCTGACCCAAAAGGTCTGTTTATTTATTTTAATTTTGGCCAAGGGATCAAACCAGTCATTTTCTTGTGTTCCTTTTAGTATTTAAACAAGTCTTCGCTTCAGAAACGTGCCCGAATTTAATCGTGTGTTTAAGTGCCTTCTAGATGAAGGATGTTAACGCATGTCTGAGTGTGTTCTGAGGGCACAATGCTGCCAGAAAAATCAGCTGGACAGGCCCATTCCCCCACTTTGCTTGTTCCTGAGTGGGGATTACGTTTATAGGAGATAAACGAACCCGATGTCATCGGGGGTCTCTGGAGCTGGGAGCACTCCCACGTTCACCCCCGAGAGTCTGGAGTTGTTCAGGAAGCAGCAAACGCCGTCGCGCAACAGTGTTTTTTATTTTCCAGCTATTTCCAGCTCTAGGCTAGATATGAACAGGGCAACTGGGGTTAAATTTAGCCTTCCTGTACCCGGTTTCATGCTGTTAACTTCCTATAGCTGTGACGGCTTCTGTTGCTCTTGTTGCCCACTGTTTGCTTTGTATACACCAGGGTTGTGTCACAGGAGAAAAACCTTTACGTGAGGGGTGGAGAAAGCAGAGAAATGAGGGAGCTCTTTTCCCATCTCCTTGGAGACCTGTGAGCAGCGGAGAAGCCTGTGCTCAAAGATTTTATTTTACTACTCCCCGAGTAAACGCATTCATGAAGGGAGCTGGTCAAGCGCACGGGGGACCAGAAATAAATTGCCCCCTGAGAATAGCAGCAGGCATTCACATTTCCCAGCTGCGGGAGCCGTAACCAAGGGGCATTCCGCTAGCTTTGGACATGAACCTATCCCCAGGATTCACATTTAACGTGCCGAGGTCATTAGTTTTTAAGGATTTCAATTAGAAAAAGCACTGATTGTCAACAAATACCAGGGAATAATATTAAATTTTAAAAAATCATTAATTTTTTAAAGTTGGTCATTAATGTTCAGAATTTAAAAACAATGTGGGTTTTACTGAATTTTTTTAATTTTCTTTTTCCCATTAGCGTATAGCATGTCAGCAGTGTACAACAGGGCAGCATTAGTGGCAAACAAAGAGCGGGACAATCAGTAGGTTGTCCCATATTTGAAATAATATTTGACCTGGAGCAATGCCGCCGGTGATACTGGTTACTAATAGTACACAGGGGCTTTTACTGGCCTCGTTTGACAGGTTGCACAATAGTTCAGAGCAAAGGCATTGCTCTGCAAGCTCTGCAGCAGCTTTCTCACACTTCATAAAGCGCCCGGAGATAATCCCGCTCCCTTTGTGCCACAGTACCTTCTGTGGGCTTTGAGAAGGGAGAATCAGTTTAGATTCAGATAGGGTTTTCCTACCTGGGAGAATACAATACAGGTTAACAGGGGAGTTTTGAAGGGAGAGGGAGGCGGAGAGGACAAAAAGGAGAGCACTGCAGGTCCTGGGCTTCAAGATCACATCAGCGCTTAACACATTTCTAATTCGTGCTTCAGACTGAAGAGGTGTGCAGTTATTCTGAGGATTTTTTGGAATTCTACCGATTACAGAGCACCAACATCCAGTCCTCCTGAGGATTTGATGCCCTAGTTCTTCAAGTGTACTTAATCTTTCCGGGTGCAATGAAAATAGTATTTTCTCTGCCTTTTCTACTTTGCAGTGGAAACAGCCTACATTTTCCCCCCAAATACTGTTCATCTGCTAAACCTTTCCATTTTAATGTGGCAAAACCCCCAACATTTAAATGGAAATGGCAAATTGTTTGAGGTTCATATATTTGGCTCTGATTGTCTGGCCAATGACTAAATTGTGTTGTTTTTCCAGGCTGCGAGACCCTTGAGAGAGGGCATATGCCTCCCTCTGGGTATTGTAAATGTCAATCACACAGGGAGTGCTCAATAAATAAATAATGCTGGGTTTGTTACCGTGGTATGATGTTTCCCTTGCCAGAGAAATGATAGTGGAGCAGAGATCAAAACCTTTATGAAACAAAAGAAATACTCTGATTTATCTACGCAGAGGATGGGAAACCACGTGAGAGCACACTCCTGCACGAGGTCAATGTTACTTCTTTGCTTCTTTGTTTACGGCTGGAGATTGACTGTTTGATCCGGTTTAACGTTAAAACACTACCGAAGCTCCAAACAGTTGCAGATTGGGTAATGCAAGCACGGATATAATGACCAGGATTAGGAATGAATTCAGCAGGCAAATTCCCCTCCAAATAGTGGACTTGACTTGATTCAGGAAAGTCCCGAAACATGTGCCTGACATGTAATCTTGATATCAAGAGGAGCTAAGTGGGTGCTTAAGCTGCCCTGAATAGCAACCGTCACTGGAATATGGTTTTTTGTGCTGTGCCCAGCAGTGGCAATGGGCACAGGGAATGCAGTGGGTGTCCGGCGGCTGAGAGGATTACACCAGTCCTGTGAGTGTTGAAACGCCTGTACTTGGTTCTGCCCACGCTGACAAACCCAGCGCCAGCCTGCTAGCTACAGATTAGACCTGAAATGTTAACAGCGTCTCTAATCTCTGCTGCATTTGGCGGGCAGAAATCCTGCGCATCTCTGACCTTTCTACAGAAAACACCGAAGCATCCCCCAGTTCTTTGTGGAGTCTTGTCTGTCTGGAAACTATCCACGGTACTTCTGTAGCTTCATGCAAGCACTTTTGTTGGATAAAGCAGAGAAATTCTTCATTGTGTTAGAAAGTAAGCAGACAACTTTTTCATTTAAGCTGATAAAAGTCAGGAATTCGGTAGTGTCACACTGGGCTAAATTAGCACCAAGTCAGACCTGATCCGAGCCTTAGAGAAACTCTTCCCACAAAGGACCCTCGGACAGGGCCGTTGGGCACAGCCCACCCTGCCGCTCCCGGCAGCCAGTGGGAAGGATTACGACCCTCACATTGCTGGATCCTTCTGTAACTCAGGGGCAGCCCTCGCTTCCACAAAGGTAACTACTTCTCTGCGGTATCAGTCCCAACACCTCGCGGATGCCTCTATTGCACAAGCACGTGGAAAGGTTGTGAGAAGGTGGGAAACAAAACTTTCCAGTTCGTTGCTTCTCCCACTGAGCAGACCAGGGTGGCCACAAGGAGATGCTGCGGTTCGCAGAATGCGCCGAGCGAGACAAGAAGGAAGGAAAACTCCCAAGCAGGCTGAGCCATGGCGCTTTCTTTTTTTTTTTTTTGGAGGCAGTTAGAGGGGAAATTTGAGACAGAAATATGTACAGGGCTGTTGTGCTGAGTGCAACAGTAACTCACAGTTTGCAGTAATTTGGGAGGACTACTTTAGCACTTAAACAAAAAGGCATTGCCTTTCGGTTTTGTATGAATTACTAACCCAGGAATTCACTTCTGTGATCTACACTATTAACTGCTGGCATTGGGGTACAAAAAGATCCGTGTTTCTGTATGTGGAAGGATTTAGCCCGCTCAATGACTTAAACATATACTGAAAAAACTTCCAGGATAAAATGAAATTAAAGTTCAGGGATGTAATTAAACAGAGAAATTAGAAATACGCCTGGGAATTCAAGTAAAGGGATTTTCTACGTCTAGGTAGAAACCTGATAGGTTTAATGGTGATTCCAGTTCGAAACCAAGGTGTTGGGAAAGCTTTTGCTGGAGCTGTGCTGAAGGACTTCCAAAAATATGAATATTAACTGAAAACTCCATTTATGTGTTTATATTGGCTTGTTGCTGTAGCAAAACTCCAGCTGCTGTGTAGCTTTATCACCCTCCGCAGTGAGTGGGGATGCCGTTGTTCGTTGGCCATTAGATAGTATTTTCTTCTGCTGGCTTATGATGATGGCTGCCACGAAACGAAGAACGGGAAAATGAGTAGAACAGTGTCAAATTTGTACTGTCCTTTGGCAACATCGATGGTTATTCATCCGCAGGGAGCCCACTTATCACCAGCAATCTTTTCTCTGTGCCTTTCTCGACGTGTTCGCTCGGCTCGGAATTTTTGCGAAGGCTTTTTTGGTTTGTTTAGTTTTGCTCAGGGCCCTTTGAGGGGTGGTTGGGAGAAGGGAAACTTTGTAGAAGGATTTTGGAAATATAAATTTCTGCAGTTCTCTTGCCCCCATTTTACAGAGTAAGGTTAACGTCTTCATGCTTGTGTGTTTATTTTTAGATACCCTATTTCCATATTTAGTAAATGCAGTTCTCAGCCTTGCAGAAAAAGAGGCCATTTATTTGGGTATCTAAATATGTAGAATTAGAAGTCTGGAATAGTGTATAGATAAGTAGCTCGATTCCCAGTCAGACTCAACTCTCTTTGCATTTATGCCCCCCCTTATGGATATATTGTGCACCAAGAGCAAACATATATTCTTTAAGGTGCCATTTTAGGGAAAATATACTCCTCAGACTGCTTCCATCGCTGCTGCCGCCGCTTTTGCAACCAGATCCCACTTGTTGCTGCTGCTGAGGGCCAGCGTGGCAGCCGCTGTCCGGCAGCCGCAGCGATGGGAAGCAAGGCATCGGGCTGCGGCCAAACCAGCCGCACGGGGGGTAGGAGCGGGATGTGGGAAGCGGGTGTCTGAGGTCCCAAGGAAGATGGAAGTCGATGTGGTGAAGGGAACACATGCGCTGTATGATACATTCCGTATTTTTGCATGGATCAGCAGTAATCAGGTGTTACGGCACAATTCCAGGTCAGCCTCGACGATAAGCCAAGTGTAATTCTGTGAGGCTTTGCAGGGAGGAGACGGAGAGATAAATATACGTGGAAAAGATAAAGCAACTCCTTACATTTAATTGTGTAAGCTGAAAAACTTGTTCTTGATCAGAAGGCCTATGCTGATACACTCCAAGCTTCCAGGAAAAATAAGTCTTGTAGAACCGGGAGCATGATGAGAAACTGTTTAATATTTGCTGTTTGTATTCTAGAAGGTTTGCAAATATTCCTTGGGTGAGACATGTGCTTGCCAGGCTACGTGTGATAGGAATAACTTCCTTCTTTTCTCTCCCTAAGGCATCGGTTGGAAGATTGTGCTGTTTCCTTCAGCCGTTCCGCTGGCAGGACCCAGCTGGAGGGTCTGCCATCAGAACCTGATCCTGGCTTCGATCGGTTTCTGGATGCTTTCTGGGGGGAAGGATGGGCATAATCCTGAAATACACTTTGCAAACAGATGCAAGACTAGGCCCTGCTACAGGCAGCACCAAGTCTACTTCAGGCACAAGTTGCTGATATCATTTTACTATAAAGTGGGTGCAGATGTCGTTGGTGAGCAGAGGAACATTGGAAGCCTTTCAAAGGAAATGCATTTAAGGAGGGATTTGAAGGAGGAAGTGGCAGGAGCTTTGCACGTGAGAGGTTGGGATGAAATGTTTAGACTTGATCCATAAATGACAGGACAACATCCAGAACAGTCTCACCAAGCAAATCATAGGATATTCGATCTGCAAATGTCAGGCCTGAAAAGTCCCTTGGCTGCTTGTAAGCATTTCACGGGGAACTCTTACAAAAGTTAATCTTAAATGTGTGCCCTCCTTTGGAAGGAGGATTAACAGTGCTCCTAGGAGTATCAAAACGGGAGACATACTCAGTTGGACAAGAATCTTGATTAACCAGTCACAGAGGGTGAGGAAGAAACTAAAGATAGCGGTTGATGCCAACACTGCTCTCCTTGCAGAGAGGCCCACATGAAGCTTTTTTGTATGAACTTAGTTTCAAAGCTAGCTCTGGGGGAATGCAAACCCCTTTCATGGGCGGATGACAGTGTTTTCAGGGCTCATCAGTGCAATCAGGAGCTTCTTGGAGCTGAGTTTGGACACTTTTCCTTTGCCTGAGAGGAGAAGGCCACTTTCTAAAGAGTCCATCTTTCCCTAGTGATTAATTTGCAGAAGAAAAATACACGGGCTGATTGAAGGAATGAAACAAAACGTAAAGAGGAAGGAAGGAATTAGAACAGTTAACTGGAGGCTGTGGTCAAATCCATTCTTCCCGGCTCTCCCATTTTCCTCTGTTTACTTTAACTTCACCCCACCACAAAGTTCAGCTCCTCGGTGTGTATGAATTTATAGGGGGTCTCTTCTCTGTTTTTAATACACAAATGTGTCTAAACATATTTTCACAGGACAAGGGGCAATCTGGTCTTACAAATTCTTTTATCATTAACAGAAGCCTGTCCTTTAATTGCCTTGAGACTGTCCAGACAGGGCTCAGACCCTTGTCTCCTCATCTCAGGTTTTTACTGACCACTTGCCCCAGTGAGTTACCGCAGGCTTACACAAACGGGAGAGCTGTGGAAATGGACCTTTGGGTTTTCTGCACGTACCGTGCTGTGTTGATGATTAGTCTTTTTAAAATCAAACGAGATGAGATAAGAGCAGTGAGCTCTGCTAACACAGCCAAGCCGTGTATGGACTTCGGGTGATCCACTCCTCTTAAATCACTGCCTGATTCCTTCCGTTACTCAAAAGCCAAACCCAGAAACTAATCTATCTATGGCCAAAGTATTTCTGTTTCTAAAAAAGCCAGACAGTGAGGTCCTTATGCAGATTTGGGGTGCTTTTTGCTGTTATTATTTTAAGGTGATGTCTTCCGAGTAGCTGCCATTTCTCATTCTCTGACAAGCAGACTAGTAGTCCAGACTGTTGCTGCTGGCCCTGTGCCTTGTTGCAGAAATAGCTTATTTGTATAGGTTTCTGATTCTTCATATGTAGTGAGACCTCATGCATTTTATTCATTCTTCTTTTGGCTGAAGGTGGCCAGTTCTCATTCTCCTTTTATAGTCTGTGTGTAGTTAACAGCTACCAACTGCTCTTGTGGAATGAGGATGAGGGTCTGTAGTAATTCTCTCCTCTATTACCACAAAGAGCTGGCTGGGTCTGCGCCAGCTTCTTCAGCGCCACCCTGCTGTGATCCCACCACTTGTGTTTCAGATCCCTTGGTTTCTCCTTCGCTATCTGATTCCGTGCACTTGCTCCTGGCAAGGTCCCTCCACGACACGATACCGCAGAGTGAACATCCTCCAGGCTAGGGGTTTTTAGGAAGGGTTGAAAGAGGCTCTCCTATCTTAGCATCTAAAAAGTGGGAATGTTGGCAGCTTGCTCTTGGATTGGCCATTCTGCGGAAATTCGCTTCATCTCGCTCTTCATTTTTATGCCTTTTACAGCCTCACGTGTACAGAGTTTTACTTCTTTCCTTGGCGAAGTAGCTCAAGAGCTGTTGTTTAGACAGAGACTGCGTTGCAGTTGCTTGAAAATCAAAGGTCAAGGTTTTCAAAATGCTTAGGAAGATGAATAAGCAGCATGCTTCCTTCATAATGAAACCGGTGGCTGAGCTTCTGGAGCACGGCATGTGTATAATTTGGGCCGTTTATCCACGTTCCCAAGTTCAACCTTTTGTGCTAACTTTAGGTACTTCTGAAAAAAATCTTGGCCAACCGTCAACAACATAATCAACAAGCAGAGAAGTCAGTTCTAAGTAGACCACCCTGAAATAGTTCTGCTTTTGCTGGCAGTTTATACCATTCCCCCCTGGATCTTGCCCTTGAGTGGAATATCCTGTTGGATTTATTGTGGCTTCACCACAAATATGGTAGCAAAGTCCCCTCTAAATTTTCTCAGGAGGAAGGATTCAGCTGCTAATGAGGAAATAAGGTGTTACAGATCACATACAGCTTGTTTATAGCCTTTTTCTTGAAAGTAAATATCTCCCACCATCTTTGAGCCTGACTTCTTGGATTCTTTATCCTGCAGAACAGGCAAAGCTATTCATAATGAATCAATAAATAACATCTATTTTGGCTCTGCACAGAGAAGTGGGAAGGCAGTGTATCTCGGTTGCCCTGGAAAGAAAAATACACTTTTAGAGGATATTTAAACTCCTGTGTTACAGCTGGGAGCTGCTCACCTTGTTTTATGGAGGACAGAGGAGCACTGAATTCACCGAGCAAACCCTGAGGGTGGCTCTTAGCACAGATGGGTCTGACCCTTTAGAGCAGGGGTACTCCAATGGGGCACTCTGCCGTGGGCGAGGATTTTGAGCACGGTTTGCCCAGACCTCACCGAGGTCTCAGACTGACGTGTGGGAACTCTGTATTTATGGCCAGAGCCCGCAGGTCTCCCAGAGGGCAGCTGCCGTTCACTGCCTCAGCCCCCAGCCGTGGAGGTGATGTGTGCTCCTTCTCCAGGGTAAAACTAACCATCTGGCCTGAGCTGCTCTGTTTTGGGACTCTTCTTGAGGGTCAGCATTGGGAATGTACCAATAATAGTTTTCCAGGGGCCAGGAAGAGTTTTACTGTTTTGTTAAATGTTTTGTAGATTGGATCCTGAAATACAAATGTATTTCATGTAGAAATGGAATGTAAAAGTGGAAGGCAGGTTCCACTCTGCCTTCCACTGGGTTTGAATCAGTGGTGGACAGTTTGCTTTTGGATGAGCATCATGCAGAGGCATTAGTATGAAGTGTTGTGGTGGGATTACATGGCCTTTCCTTTCTTGCTGGATGGGAAGTCTATATTAAAGACATCCTGTGATGGAGAGGTTCAGGGTCAGACGACTGGCATTTGGTGCTGACACTGAAGTCATACCTTATGAGAACAAGCAAGTGTCTGAAGAAACCTGTAATAAGTCCCATGACAATGGATTTTAGCACCAGTACAGTGCATATTCATACATTATACTCCGTGAGGCTCCGGTGCTGACATAACCACTCAGAGGCAGAATAAAATCACTAGTAGGATGTGAGGAATTAGTTTCAGTACTGATAGAAATTGCACCTCAGGTGCAAAATGCTTAAAAAGTAGATGTGTGGGGGAAAGCGGTGTTAGTGGCACTAAATATTTTTGCAGCAATGTGTGTGAAAAAGAACATAATAACTTTGCACTGTAAGGATAGGTGAGTTTAACAAGAAAATCACGTAAGATTTTGCCTTCAAATAAATTATTCTTCCAGACACATGTACAACTTCGTTTGTTAGTTGCTTTTTACCTCTCTTCTAGGTTCTGATTAAGTAAGAATCCATTTTTATGTATTTTGCGTCCATGAAACATCAAATCCGAATTTACCTCACCATTTGCATGTTCGTTTTTCTAGCGATTTACATCGTAGTTATAAGTAGCAAACCCCATTTTTGTCGCTGTTTATTTCAGTGCAGGTATTGTGCTGCATGTTGCAGGTTCCACTCTTGCCGCTCCGCGTGCAGAAAGCAGACAACCATCGTTGCAGGAGTGCACACGCCGGTGTAAAACCTTCCTGCAGATGTGGCTCAGGTGCATGTGCCCATAAGACAGCGGTGTAAGAAGGAAGGGCGACGGGCTGGTAAGTCTGCGGTGGTCTCCCACTTTATTAAACTTTTAGCTGGTGTTTGAGAAGAATGAGAACTCATCATTCCAGAGCTTATGGGAGAATAAGAGGAAGCTGGACATAAGGAAGAGCAGTGCAAGCTGCGGGGTGACCTATCAAGGCACAGAATTGTGTCAAGACAGCTGACACGTTGGGCTGAGGCTGTTGGCTACAGCTTACTGGAGAGCCTTTCCCCAAAGACTGAAACTACCCAAAGGCCTCTGGATAAAATGGATCTGGAGAAGAAGTACTCAGAGCACTGGTCACTCTGGGGTTCAAGGACACATTATTAGTACATTATTGCTTCATTTTCTGCTATAAGCAGTTGCTCTTTCGAGGCATTTCTAGTCATATTCCACCTAGTTTCCTCTTAAAGAAGGGTTACCATCTGCACAGTGTTAAAGTAAGAGCAAAATACATTGAAATTATGGAGCTGTTAGAAGGAGTTACCTGTTTATTATTTTCAGGGAGTTTGGCTCACTTAGGGCAGGTCTACATTTGATTGGTGAAGCTAAGAGATAGGTTTAGAGATACTGTGTTTTGCTTCATTTCTTTGTAAGAGATCACTTTTACCATCTTCATGGATTTTACCGTATGGATTTAGATGGCATAAATTTAATTCCTATCAAAATTAATTTAGGTTTCAATTTGTTAGCTCATTCTTGCATTGAGAGTAAATCGGAGAAACGCATTAATCAGCATTAATTTTCTGTTTCCTAAGACTGTTGGTAGCTGTAACACAACAGTGGGACAATGACTGGTTCTTTCCCTGACATACCTCGAAATCCCAGGGCTGCACTGTAATCTCCTCAAGGTTTAACATGCATTTACTAACAGTGTAAGTTCTAGCCACAAAGCACATGATTAAAAAGCGCTGAAAGAAATGTTGATATTTAATTTCCTTTACGTTAGCAGTGGCATTCCAAAAAGAAATAAAACTTAAAGAGTTCAAAAACTGAACAATGAAAAGGAAGACTTGAGGAAAAGCTTCAGTTTTCTACTGTGCACTTGAGTTACTTAAGGAAATGTGATTTACTTCTGCGTGCGGAGCGAGGAGGCAGCAGGACGTTTCTCTGCAGGATCCTGGACTATCTGTGCCCGGTTCCTGGGTATGTCACTGCCAGACGAGTTAGTGGCAAAGTCATTGCGTTGCCTTTTTATTGCGTTCCCTCCAGTTGCAAAGCTTGGCTAAGCAATAGGCAATATGACACCCACAGATGTTAGCCAAAGCGGTAAAAGCTGATAGGAATGAGTTAATACAGCGTGACTGAATAACGTAGGTGAAATTGAGGGCTCTGGTTTGTGATGCCTGTCAGATCTGGCAGTGGCAGCTAAATCCTAGCTGCCCCAGCTGGCTGTTCTGCCCCTATTTTAAGGTTACTGCTCTTGAAGCAGAAGTGATGGAGCAGGAGATGTACCTGCTTCTCAGCAGCAGTGCAGTGCTGAGGATTTTAACATAAACTAACATCAGTGATGCTTTAAGTTGATGTTTTGGGTGGTGCACTGTGGTGTCAGTAGAACTGCTGTGTTGCCTGCTAGGTCATCTCTGCTGTCAAGGCAGGAACTTCTGACAAAGGGACAGAGGGGATTTGAGGAGCTGCAAACTTTTGGGATGGCATTGCTATCATAGAATCACAGAATGATTTGGGTGGGAAGGGACCTTAAAGATCATCTAGTTCCAGCCCCCCTGCCATGGGCAGGGACACCCTCCACTAGACCAGGTTGCTCCAAGCCTCATCCAGCCTGGCCTTGGACACTGCCAGGGATGGGGCATCCACAGCTTCTCTGGGCAACCTGTCCCAGTGCTCCCCACCCTCTCCGGGAAGAATTCCTTCCTGATGTCCAATCTCAATCATCTCCCCGCTTTCAGTTTAAACCTGTTGCCCCTTGTCCTGTCACTCCCTGTCCTTGGAAAAAGCACACCCCCCACCCCCCCCCCCCCAGCTTTCTTGTAGCGCCCCCCAGGCACTGGAAGGAGCTCTAAGGTCTCCCTGGAGCCTTCCCTTCTCCAGGCTGAACCCCCCAACTCCCCCAGCCTGTCCCCATGGCAGAGGGGCTCCAGCCTTCACAGCATCTCCGTGGCCCCCTCTGGACTCGCTCCCACAGGTCCAGTTATGCATGCTGGGAATTGTGTACCATATTACTGACCTGGGCAAATGTAAACTGGTGGGAAGAGGAGGAGTATAATTGCACAAACTCCCTATTAGTGATGTAGTAGAATATTATAGCAGTCTTACATTTTCACCACGTTCCCTGCTATCTTCATCAGTTTTGAGCTGTAGTTGAACAGGTCACAATCCTACAGTGGAATTCCCTTTGAATTTTGGTTTCCAAAGGCAACTGTCAGGACTATTAATTGATCACACTCTTTGCCTGACTTCATCACAAGCCTTCACAGCATTGTGCAAGGAAACCAAAAGCAGGTCCTAGCTCTGAAGGGATTGTAATCCAGCAGCCAGACCATGGCATGGAATTAAATCAAGGGAGGGATGCAAGTCTTTTTCAACAGTGTGGTAGACAGCTTGTGGTAGACAATGATATTATCTGAAAGAGAAATTCGGTGGCTGCAGAGGAGCTTATGTGAGTTCAGGAGGGAAAGAGTTGACCCTTCCGCACTACAGACGTTCAGCAATGGATTGAGTATTTTGATAAATCCATCTGAAGACACATTTTCTGAGAGCTGCAGGATAAAGAGAGGGGCCCAGAGGCAAAGCAGAGACAAAAGACATCCAAACACATGGCTCGCATTTCTTGCACCCAGGTTTCACAAAGCTTTAGGGATCCTGGAAGTGAAAGACTTTCTTCCACAAGAGAGTGAGCACTGTTCTTCTGTCAGACTCAGTAATTAGGACAGAAAGTACCTCCTCTTTGCAATCCTTCCCATGAGGGTGAGGCTACGCTTTTGCCCAGTGGAGACAGAGATGGAGAAGCAAATGTGGTCAGGTAGCAGAGGGAGGGCAAAACATGACTGTAAATAACCATAATGCTCGAATCTAAGCATGGAATTTATTTTACATTCCTTGGAGGTGTACAGAGCTTTTAGCAGCGCCCTTTTCTGCCTTTGAAATTGAGCAAAACTAACCTAAATGCAGAATACACGAGCTCAAGCCCAACATGCAAACCGAATGGGGTTAGAGTGGGAAAACTAAATATAGAGAGCGTTTCTAATCAGAGTTGGAAGGCCAGGAATGGAGCAGCATGGCACACAAGATGCAGAAAGATATTTAATTAACCTTAATTCAAGTTCAAAGTTTCAGTCTGCTTTGCTGGCTGAGAGTGTGCGTCAAATTACCCACGATATTTTGGTGAGGGCATTGCGATCTGTCGAGATTTTCGCAGCCCACATCTAAAATCTATTTTTAGCCTTCAGCTCTTAAAGGAAAAAGAAAGAAAAAAAAGGCAAGCTAAGCCAATTTTCTAACAAAAAGTCTTAGAATAATATTCATCGCTGGGCTGACAACCTTAATGGCCAGTTACGGATGAGCTACAAACCCTGGAAAATGAGGCTTATAATGGAAACTGCAGTTCAACCACGTAACGATAGCATTGCAGATGGGATGTGGTAACACAGAGCCATTCCCTGCCTGAGTGAACCGGCTGCCTCGGAGTTCTGAGGAATTCACCCGCTCTGCACCCATCTTCTCTGAGCTGGAAGGGAATCAGCGGACATCTCCTTAGATGCTAAACACCAGAAATGTCAGCAGATTGAGTAGTATCACGGCTAATTTCAGGCCTGGAAATAAGAGAAGGACATTTGGAATAGACTGTAAATATTGGCCAACTGTAGAATAGGCCACTAGGAGAGAGGGGAGAGGAAAGAGTAAAGAAACAGTACTTCAGTGGCTTAAACCATGCCCATAAATAAGGGACAGATGTTTCTTGTTGGAGCATCCACTTATAAAAAAGCTTCATCCCTGCAAAGCGGTACACTGCAGCTTCTATATATAACCGCAGCGTAACGCAACATAGCTGAGCGTTTGTGGGAGCTTGGTTATTTGCAAAATGTGAAGGGTAAATCAGAAGGAGTTAAGAGCAGGCAGGATGCCTCTGGAGCAGTACCCAGTATTGCCATGTAGAGCAGCATGCTCGTTTTGTCTGCCTTCACAGAAGATGCTGTTTCATTCCTGCAGCCAGTGCTGGTTGTCTGTTCTGAATGCTACTTTTTGCATTTATGCAAGCTGTGAAAGCATCCAGAAAGCTGAGATTTAGGCCATCCAAGGCCAGATAATTGAGGGCTAATGTACTCTCTGTATCCTTAAGCCCGTTTCCAGGCACAAGTGCATTACGGTATTTCATTACCAGATCATGTAACAGTGTGATGTGACAATGTGACATACTATTCAGCAAAACAGGAAATGTGGAGAAACCTTTCTGTGTTATTCACATCAGCAGCTTTCCACAATAAAAGTGACGTGCCCTCCGTGATGGAATGAGTACGGATGCAATAGTGTTCTTCACAGAGCATCCCACTTGTCATTATGGTACTGCCAGACTTTGCATGCTTAAGCTATCACTTATAAAAAGAGTATGTTTGTTTCTATAGAACCAGATTGTTCTCCCCCCACGTGTCATCAAGTGAGACAATTCCAGGATTAAGGGTCTCAGCAACATCAGTAGGATTAAAGTGGATGTGTTTTTAGAAGTGAACGGGATTTGTTAAAGCTTCTTTCCTTAGCAAGCATGGTTTTTACTAGGTTCATCATATACTGCAGTGCCTCAGCTACAAAATCTGGATTCAAAATCATTGCTGGACAAAAGGCTCAGGTCTTTCTGCCCTTCACAAAGACAAAAAGTTGTGGTTTATGACAGCCAGGCCGCCTAAGAGCAGGGTTTAGTGTCAGGAGATTAGGAGTCCCTTTCCAGGTCTGATATCAAGTACCTCATTCCACTTGTATTGTAGCTTCACCATTTCCATCAAAGAAGTAAATCAGTTTTGTATCTGGTGAAAGGGAATCATATCTATAGGACACATAAAGTGTTAGCAGGTATATATTCAAACTGTTGTTTATTAATATAGAACAGTTCTGGGATACTAGTTCTGGTTCTTCTAGTGGAAGGTGTCCCTGCCCATGGCAGGGGGGTTGGAACTGGACGGCCTTTAAGGTCCCTCCCAACCCAAACCAGTTTGGGATTCTGTGACACATCAGAAAAAAAGCTTTTCCTTGAGGCTACTCTCCCAACCTTATAAAAAAGTCCACAGAAGCATCCCTGTTCAATCCTTGTTAACGATTTACGTCCATGAGCTTGCACAGGCCGCCCTGCCCCAGTCCGGCGTCAGCGTTTGAAAACACTTCCCCTGACCAGTTGGCTCGATGTGCCCCTTGTGATCCCAGCGTGCTCAGCAGGGCAGGCAGGATGGTGTTGGCCGGATGTGAATTCGCAGCGCGTTAGCTGCTCCACGTTAACTCCCATAGCAAATGTGTCCTGTGCTCACAAAGGCATTCTTAGTGCAGATTAAGGCCATCCACACAGGAAGCCAGTGCAGAGTAGCGAGGGCTGTATGAATTCACACCTTGGCACTAAATTTCCCCTGTAGACAAGCCCACCAGCTATCCACCTACTTAGCTTGCGTGACTCGGGATGCTGCTGTTCCTCAAGTACCTAATTTCTGAACATGCTCGCTGATGCATCTCCCTTTTCGCCTTTGAGAGTCATCGTTGCTCTCCAGGCAAACCTTTAGATCCTGAAGCTGGTCTCACATGCGGTACCAACGGCCTCTGAGCTCTCAGCACTAGGTTTGGCTGCTGGAAAACATGGATGCCGTAGGCCGAGACCTCAGATTACACCCACTGCCATATTTCCAACCTCTGCTGGTATTCCCTCTGTGGCCATCCTCCTCCGTCCTCCACAACCGACTTTATCTTGCCCTGCCTCCTCTGCAGCTCTTTGTAGCTGGCTTGGATTAGAGTTGTGTGAGAAAAGCAGTCTTAATGCAACCTCAGCGTGAACTTGCCGACTGACCCCCATATTCAGAGAGCAGCTTGCTCAAGGGTCCACGTGCCTGAGCAAAGCTGTTATCATTTAATCATTTTACAGTATGCTCAACACTTCTAAACTGTTTGGACACCTTTGGCTGAGTAGAAAGCCACCCATTGTAACCCAGAAATGCTATAAACTTCCCGTTAGCACCTCCTCCACCTCACTCCTTGCTTTTATGTTGCTCAGGGTGGCTGCTGGTCGGGACAGGATCGATGTCTTTTATACTTCGTCAAGGTCTAGCAGAATGGGGAGCCCCTATCCTGTTACACGGGGGCATAGCCGCGGTGCAAGTGCTGGTGATCGTGATTACAGCTGACAACTGAAATAAGCGGCGCTCTGCAAACCTCTCCCACTTCAGCTGCATTAACGTGGAGGGCAGAGAATACAACCAGGATCCCAATGTGGAAAGCTAGGATCAAACTGGTGGTGTTGTATTTTCCCCCTCCCCTTCTCACAACCGCATTACACACCTTATGAAGAACATTTTCCTGCGTGCTTTGTGTTGTTCCTTTGCCCTCAACAGTGAAGGAATGCAAGAGCAAGCCTCGCTTTTCTATCCCTTCTCTCCTTTTCCCCTGCTAAAGGATGTGGGACTTGATGTCTAATCCATACGGTTTCTAGGGCAGGCTACTCAAAGAGAATACCCCATTATTAATGGAGGACATCACCGAGATGCTTGAACAATGCCCCATTGTGAGAACGGAGAGAGGTTGTTGATGGTTCAGCTCCAAGCCTTGAATTCCCTCTGCTAACGCCACAGCTGACCCACGGGAACCTTTTCTCCTTGGCTGCTACCCCTCTCTTTTCCTGACGAGTCTTTGTTGCCTTTCTGTTAATAAGGGTCCTTGGTGTAGTCATTTGCATGGTGATTTGCACTTCCAGCTCACGGATAATCTGTACCCGGGATGTTGCTTGAGCTCTAGAAATAGAAAGGGTCCGGAGACCTTAAATATTCTATTCCAGGATATGCTTTGTGGAGAAAGATGACCGTCCCCACCCCGCGCTCAGCTTCTGCACTGCACCTCGTTCAAACACAGGGCTGTTAATGCAGCAAGCGGGAAATCCTTTCCAAAATCCTCTCTGAAAGCTTGACGAGGTGTATGCCCGCTTCTCCATAACACAGGCAGGATACTAACTTTTTATCGCAAGACCATCATAAGTAACGGATTTTAGGGGAAGCTGGAACCATTGCTAGGAAGCCTTACTGCTCCATAACCACAGACAGAAAGCTCTTCAGGATGGACACCTTGTACTGATTTCCTTCCTGAAAACCTTTGCAAATGCAGATTTTGGCTTCCTACCCAGAGCTTTGAAGAAATGGCTCTAATAAAATCTCTCCTCCTCTCCCCAAGAGGGTTTCCCCCCGCCCCTCCCGGAGCTACCAGTGTCTCAGTGCGACCGATCGTAGCCAGGGTATTTATCAGAGCAGGTATTTGAAAGAAAGTGTCCCTAATTCTCTCTTTTGACCCTGAAGGCCTGCCCTCAGGCACTGAAAATACAAACTGCCTTCCTCAAACACAGCTTTGAACCAGCCAAGTGCAGAGGTGCAGGTGATGATGATTCCTAGTTTCGCCTTAGGTTGAAGTAGATAAGATTTATGACCACCTTAACTTTTAATTTCCATGTTCCAAGTAAACACTTGTTACTAGTTTTGTAAATTATGTGATAAATAAGTACGTTTCTGAGCTTCCGCAGTGTTAACTTCCATGACAATCTTGACTTTTGGTGGTTTTCACTTTTAAATAAGTATAGGTGGATTAACTACTGCCAAGGTGAAGGTTGGGATTTATTGATTTGACAGGTTAATATTGACCTCTTGTCTTGGTCAGTATTTGCCTAGGTATTAAATCATCGTGTCTGTTACAAATTCATTGTAACAGGAATGGGAGAAAATTGTAACGCTAGAAGTTTTATTAACCAATAAGGAAAGTTTGGTACAGCTAATTATTTTCAGGTTAAAATCAAATTAATCAAACCACTGGGCTGCTTTTTTAAGAGTGGTCAAGCACCTTGACCTGCAATGGGAAGATGCTTAGTTTCAATTTATCCAAGTTTAATAAAGGCAAGGGGGATGGGGAACAGCCAAGAGGTTTGATTTATAGTTTAAAAAAAAAGCATTTGTGTTTAACCAGAGCTTAACACAGAAGAATATATTTGTTTTCATGTGGAAAAAAAGCCCACCAAAGGAGCAAACAGAAACCCGCAATCCTTCTCCTCTCAGTTCAGCTAGCAAATAGAAAAAGTGGTGCTGTGAGCAGTGCTTGTTATTGCATTTGTTATACATGCTTTCACGGGAAGGATCCGGAAATTTCTCCGCATTATGGCAGTCTAATTTAGATTTTAAGAAAACGAGGGAGGGAAAAAAAACGCCAGACAAACATTTATCTCCAGGGAGGAAACAACCGATTCAGCTGCAGCCAGCTGTTTCCATACATTTACCAGAGTACATTCCTCCAGGGCTCCCACCCTGCTGACCTATAAAAGGTGAGCGCTGGGAGCTTCCCGACGTGTTATCTTTCCAGGCTAGACGCGAGACTGTTAACAGCACGAAAAAGGGAAATAGTTTTCCCTGTTCTCATTGCTGGAGGAGCCGTTTTCCTCCTTCTAACGGGTTTCTCACAGATCCGCCACTTAATAAAAAAGGAGATGACACCGATCCCCATCACACATTCTTCCCATTTCTCCGGGCAGAGGTATTTAACAAAAAGGAATGTTCCTCTAAAGTTTTGCCTAACTCTTCCCTGAATTACTGCGGGATGGCTCATGCCATTCCGCAGCTGCCGTCTTGTTTACATAGCACGGTCTAAACGGACATTCCCATCGCGGGACATATGGAGCATTGGATGTTACATATTGCATTCTGGAATAAGGCTACTTAAATCCCACTTTTATGGCTTGAGTTTTTAAGTCCCTGTGAGACTTTGCTGCAGGAGACTGACAGGAGGGACTGGTGTGTCGCAGCTTCAGCCTGGTGACAAGTTTTCACATTCAACTGCATTCTTCCAGCAGCAAAGGGCCGAGCAGCTGGCAGCCTCCCCAGCCTCCCTGCCTCTGCGGGAATGCGGGAATGTGCTGCGTCCCTCGCCCCTCCACGAAGGCATGACTGCCGCTCCTGCTCATCAGGTGAGGCTTTCCTCGGAGACCACCCTTATTTGCCCTGAATGTGGTCCTGAGGTCCTACCCTCAGAGATGCCGGATGCTTTCAGGCAGTGAGCAGTCGCAGAACCAAGAATCTGCAAAGAGCAGGGGCTGCTGAATTCAGGGATCCTGTCGCAAACAGAAAGGTTTTCCAGTTTTGAAGTTGGGTGGAAACTAGACATAGCTCATCATGTTCCCTTGCTTGCTCACACATAAATTTTAATAGGAGTAAGTTGATGCAGTTTTTGCAGGACATAGGTCCTTCTGAAGCCTGTTCAGCTGGTAAGCAAGGTAACTCCATTAAATCATAGAATCCCAGAGTGGTTTGGGTGGGAAGGGACCTTAAAGATCATCTAGTTCCAACCCCCCTGCCATGGGCAGGGACACCCTCCACTAGCCCAGGTTGCTCCAAGCCTCATCCAGCCTGGCCTTGGACACTGCCAGGGATGGGGCACCCACAGCTTCTCTTGGCAATCTGTCCCAGTGCTCCCCACCCTCTCTGGGAAGAATTCCTTCCTGATGTCCCATCTCAATCTCCCCGCTTTCAGTTTAAACCGGTTACCCCTTGTCCTGTCACTCCCTGCCCTTGGAAAAAGTCCCCCCCAGCTTTCTTGTAGCCCCCCAGGCACTGGAAGGGTCTCTAAGGTCTCCCCAGAGCCTTCCCTTCTCCAGGCTGAACCCCCCAACTCCCCCAGCCTGTCCCCATGGCAGAGGGGCTCCAGCCCTCACAGCATCTCCGTGGCCTCCTCTGGACTTGCTCCCACAGCTCCGTGTCCTCCTGCTGTTGGGGGCCCCAGAGCTGGACACACCGGTCCAAATGAGCGCTCCTAGGTGCAGACATCCTCTGTGTGCCTATTTTAGGGAGATCTTTTCAGGAACAAGTGTATAACAACTGAGAAAGCTGAAAAGCAAATAAAGACTGGGCTCCGTTTGGCTGCATTGCAGCTAAGGGCAACTGGGTACGAAGACAAGGGTTTTGCCCTACATGGATGTGTTAGGAGGAGAGTACATCCTCCCCACTCCGTCTCTCTCCCTCATGTTGCATCCCTTGTGGTCTGCAGAAACGTTTCCTCACAGCTCAAGGGGAGGAGTTGGCACGGCTGGCCAGGTCTAGATATTTGTGTAGAAGCATAAAATAGGGCTCAGCAGGCTGGGCATATACACTGGCCACACCGATGGAGAGGGCGTAGGGGGGACTCCCTGCACTGTGCTTCCCTCAGCTTTCACCTGGGCAGTCCCTCTTCCTTCTCTTGTACGTATTTGTGGTGTGATGGCAGCGAGCAGGATGAAGTGCTGTGCTGAATTCCTCTTCTAACTTTTCAGGCTACAAACCCAGCCACAGGAAAAAATAGCTAAGAAAAAGCAGAAACCAGTCACCTCTGGTTGTAAAAGAGGAATGGTGTGAGAATCCAGGGTGAAGTCCCAGCCCCTCACCCCCTCACATGCGCTATAGCCAGCAGGCAAGTGCTCTTCAGAGTCTTTTCTTGCAGGATGTGATAGGTATTTCAGCATACAAGCTATTTCCTCTTTTTCCCCCCTTTTTGAAGGTCACTGTAAGGGTGAGCTGCATCATTACACAGCTCAGCAAAGGCAGGTGCTACAATTACCTAGACTAAAACATCGTGTGAGAGATCTCTTGCAAGGAGAGCAAACATCTGGGATCTTTTCTCTTCACGGTAATCTTGTTGGCTGTGGGATGACTGAATTCAGATCCCTGCCTTTTCCTGGACGACTAAGTGCCAGCCAGCTGATCTGCAGCAATCTGGAGGGCTGGGGATATACAAATGCCCTTCGTTTACAGCCACCTTCCTCCCGCCCTCCTCCAAAATCATACTCTTCCCCCCCCAGAGCAGCAGCTGTGAGGGTTGCATCCAGTCAGTGGCAGGGAGGACAACGCGGGGCTGGAGCTGCAACGTTGCTCGGTGAGCAACTGCTGAGAGCACCGCGGAGCCGGGCGCTGGAGCCTGCGGCGCCGCATCTCTCAGACAAATGGGTGCCTGGCAGTTGGCCTGAGGATCAGCGGTGCTCAGCGTTGACCCCTCCTGCACAGCAGCCGCTGTGTTACGCGCTGAGCCATCTGCTCGTAGCATTTGGGAAGTTTGACTCTTGTTTTCTCGTCTCTGCAATTGATGTTGTGCTCTTCACGCGTGGCTTTGGAGCACTCCAAGTCCGTAACCACGGTGCAAACCTATTCTGCACAAGTGGAGAAGGACCTCACCTCGTATCCTCAGCACCATGGTGGAAAGACTCAGTGGCACAAGGACTCATTTATTTATGAAAGCATTTCTGTTTGGATATATTTATCATATAACTTTTCATGATGTTCTGGGAGTCTGTCATGCGGTATATTTAAACTATATTTTGAGATTCTGACATATTTGGAGCTGGGTCAGATGTGGAGTTTGGCTCCAGATCAGAATCTCATGTTAAGTCTAGTTGTGGTATGAAACCGTAGACTTGGGTTTGTATTCAAATTAAACAGTACTAGGATCCAGCAAGCTGTTCTGGTAAGCGCTCAGCTATATGTGGTGGCTACCTGAGCAGCTGAGGCTTTAAATAAAGTCAGAAACGCCTGCTCAACTTTTACCAGCATGATCAGAAGTCCTGTTAAAAAGGAAAAAGTTGGGCTTTTATTGAAACGTAACTGAAATACAGGCTTTTCCCTAAAAAAAAATAAAAAATAGCCACAGGTTTGGTTTCATATCAGGGAATTAAATGAATTTTTCTCCCTGAAACTTTCACTGTATTTTTCTTAGCAACAAGTGAGCCAATAACTTAACGAAGGGAAGAAAAAAGCTGACCAAAGCAACAGAGCCATGAAGTACCACGTATCCGATGGCGCCGAACACTGATAACAAATTTGTCACTGTGCACATTACTGGCTTAAAACTCACAAGCGAAGTCCAAACCAGAACCAGAATGTAGCAGAACATTTACGTTGGCACGTTAAACACGGAGGCACGTATGTAGAACAGCTTGTGGAGGAAGAGTCGCACCTTTAAAAACAAAACGAAGCCTGTGTTTGCACCTCACGTGT
The DNA here is from genome assembly GCA_027574665.1 of Rhynochetos jubatus. NCBI lineage: Eukaryota > Metazoa > Chordata > Aves > Eurypygiformes > Rhynochetidae > Rhynochetos > Rhynochetos jubatus. The sequence goes on from CM050651.1 coordinate 77,124,268, forward strand.
GAAAACTGGACCTAAAAATAACATAATGGTTTCAGGACAGTACGAATGCTCAGCACATGGAGCCATCAAGAACTTCCTTAGTTCCTGGAACCTCCCACACATTTAATGCCTGCTCCTGGCTGTGATCCCTTGCAAAAATATACATTCTCCTATCTCAGGCTCACCAAGAGGTGCCCGGAGGCCGTGGGCTCCTGGCAAACTGTGGGGACAAGAGCAGCAAAGCCGTAGAGCAGGACCACGGATGCTCCTGACCCGGCACTGACGCTGCACAGGCTTCAGGGGCCTCGTCCCCAGCCACACAGAATGAATCATCCCAGAATGGTTTAGGTTGGAAGGAGCCTTAAAGACCATCCAGTTCCAACCCCCCTGCCATGGGCAGGGACACCCTCCACTAGCCCAGGTTGCTCCCAGCCTCATCCAGCCTGGCCTTGGGCACTGCCAGGGATGGGGCACCCACAGCTTCTCTGGGCAACCTGTCCCAGTGTCACCCAAAGCTAAAAATTCTGACTACGCAGGTAAACTGTCAACTATGAAGTTACACAGACATCTTCGGAAGCTACTTACAGGCAATTAAAGCAGGATTCTAATACGATAATGTCCTCAAAATCTCAAGTGTTAAGTGCCTTCATTCTAAGATTTCTGAGGCATGGCTAATATATCCCCAGATAATTTCATTTTTGAACCAAATTGCCTGCAAGCGACCTTCTATCCTCCTGCGTCTCGATATTCTGTTTCACTTCGTTAGCAATTAGTACTACAGAAAAGACATGTTTAGCTCAGAACAGGTTTTCAACCCATTTAGCAGTTTGTTGTTGGATGATGGAAAACCAGTCGAATCCGAGACTGAAGCTAAATGGTTCATGTGCACAGAATGGTTTCTGAGCACAGAAATGCTGTCGACTCTTCTGGAGCCGTGCAGAAATGGCACTTTCTCGCTCAGGCCATCGTTTCAAGAAGGAAATAACGCAGGAAGCTATGCATTAACTCCTAGTTCTGTCCACCGTCGTGACTGAGGCTGAGCTTCAAGTGAAATCGCTGCTTTTCCCTAATGGACCTGTCTCCTGGAGCAGGGCTGCCCAGCCCTACAGCCCGCTGCACTCCTCGGGCAGTCCTAGAACCGCCACTTGGGAAGTACCTAAGGACCAAATACACTGGCCAAAAGAGTTTTCTATTTTTAAAGAGCTCAAACAACGTTAATAAATAAATAAATGAGCCTTTATGTTAGTTTTAATGAGTCTAACGTTAGTTAGAACGTCGTATGGCTTCAGGCAAGTCCGTGTTTTGTCTCAGGGTAAAACAGAGGAGAAGAAGTTTTGGTCTCTGCATGGAAATGGGTTTAGGGACGGAGCAAACTCTGTCTGTTAAGTGGAAGTGAAAAAGCAAACAGCGTAAAGAGTGGTGTGTCTGGCTTCCTTGAGAGTCCTCAACAGGGGAAAGGAGGGACGCTTGTTAGAAGGGCGAGATGTGGTCTATGCTTGTATAGACAGGGAAATAAGAAAAGAGCTTCAAGAGGTGAGAAATGCCAAAGAAATAAAATAGGCATGGTAAAAGAGGTGTTTAAGAGGCTTATTCTCCTTCAATGTATTCCCTCAAATCCTACTGAATATTAACGGGACTTTGAATACACAGCTCGTTGGGAAAGAACAGTGACCTTTGTGGGCTTAAACAGGATCCTACAATATTCAGAGTGGCACAAGAGGTAGCTGAAACAAGTTGCTTAAGTTCTAAGGAAATGCAGAGTACGGATGCACAGCGTGAGCCACTTTGGAAACAAAATACGACCAGTAAACCAAAGGAAATAAAGGGAGAGTTGATGTGGGAGCCATACCCTAAACCTGGGCAGCTTCCTTGCCTCTAGTAGATCTCACTGAACTGTAGTAATGGCATTAGATATGCAGCCCATAATAACTGCTCACTCCAGCCAGCAGATAACTGCAGAGATGTATATATTTTTGGCAGCACATGGCTGTAAAGAGTGTTCCTTCCCCTTTTTGCTATGGCATGTGATAAATCCTGCGAAGAAATACACTTCCTGGCATCATTTTTTTATACAGCCACAAACAAAACAGGTGAAGAGACACCGTTGCAAACATTTGTATGGAGCTACAGTTCTGCTGGAAGCGTTTAGGAATATGCAGCAGGTCTGTCTTCGATGGGTGTTTGGCACAGAGCTCTGCAAAAACCTACGGAGCCAGGATGGGCTGGCCGAGCAGCCGCAGTCGGAAAGGGGACAAACTCGGCTGTCTGAACTCAGGGGAAGATGAGGCAGGCCCTTAACTGGGAGAGATCTCAGGAGCCAGAGGAAGAAACAGCGAAGGTGGGGCGTAAACACAGAGGGTGATTGATTTTGACGGGTCCCATCTCCCGACTGCAATAAATCAATACACGTTAGCCTCAAATCTGGAAGGAGCGGCGTTCTGGCAGGCGCCTCTGAAGAGCCGACCGCTGCAGCGCGCCCTGATTCACAAGGGTATGAATGGCAGCAGCGGCAAGGCCACCGCAGTGAACCTGCCCACGGCTTATCTGCTTTGTCAGTGTATCGTTTCAAATCAGCGTCTACTGAAAAAAAAACCCCAAACCCCAACACACCGGATGAAATCGCTAAGGCACCACGCAGCTCCCCTGAGAAACTGAGCAGGAGTTGGGTTATGGGGTGTGCTGAGGGGCGACCAACCTCCAGCTACCTAACCCAGAGGCTGCAACCCTCAGGCTCTCGCATCGGTCCAGGAAGCTTTACATCACGGCTGTAGTTCATGAAGTTTTACAGCTGATTTATGGCACTGGTTTCCGAACTCTTCGCTCTTTTATAAGTGCATGGGACTTTTCCTATAAACACTGCTTGAGGAGAAGGCTTTGGAGTCACTTTTTACACATTGTAATCATATACAGGCATGCTATCACTTGCAAAAAAACCCTCCCTCCCTCTCTCTACATATAAATATATATCTTTCCCATTTTATTTTAAGCATATGGGCTGGTATTCCTGTGGGTAAACCACCTAAAAATTAGTTCCAGAACAGACACGTTAATGGAGACTCAAATAACTAAAACATATAGTACAGCTGATGAAACCTTGGCAGCAAAATCTTCGAGCATTGCCAGAAAAAAAGTAGATTCCCACCTTATGGCCCAATTTTATTACCCTTTTGATGAGCAATACTACCATTTCGCTTTGGTCTGGGTAACTTTTAAGCATTCCTTATGTTCTTGAGGCTGACGTAGAGTTGCCTGTGGTCGTAACGCCTAGGGCTGGGACACGGTCGGCTCGCTTTGGTTAAGCTGGGGTCAGCCGAGCTGGGTGCGTGGATGTGGCATCTCCCGGGCACCCATGGGTGGCTGCGATGAGCCCCCTCTGGAGCAGCGGCACAGCAGCCTGGCAGCATCATTTCTGAGCCGGTACTGTCTTTCCCCATGTGGCACAAAGCTGACAAGCGCTTGCTCGCACCCATTAAAGATTCCAGGAGGCATTTTATAGACGAGTGAGTTATAGATGCCTATTTTCTGGCTTCCTGAGGGGAGCCGCTCCGATGCCAGATTTTATATTCATCACGAAGTTCATTGGGAAAGGTATCCTCGCTTCCTTTCGGAACTGTTTTGTGAAGCATCTGCTATGTTTCATGCAGGCTACGGCTGACTTCTGTGGAAGGGAGCGATTCCTATGTAGGATTTACACACGACAGCAGCAGACAGAGCGTTGAGGGGCAGCCTTAATCCTCAGCTGTGCTCCAGCTGATATCAAAGAGCTTTTATATTTAATAAACCTCAAACACTTACCATTGCAGAGGGCAGAAAATGCAGAAAAATACAGGAGAACCAACTATCTTTCAGGGCAAGATGAAACAGAGAATTAAGAGCGCAAGATTTCTGATGTGGGTAGAATCCACATCCAATAATCATGAAGAATTATTACTCAAATCATCCTGCTGTTTCAGAAAGGTAGTTTCTCTAAATATGATGTCAGGCAAAACCCCCTGGAGCGCTGATGTTGGGTGGGTATGTGTCCGAAAGCAGACGTATGAGCATGTACCCTGAGAGAGGGCTTCTCCCCAAACCATTTTTCCTCTCCTTATTTCATCCAGGAGAGCAAACTCCGCATCTCTGCTCACCCACCTGGCCTTCCACATCAAGCAGAAAACGCTTCAGCTGCAGCGATCAAACACATTCCCTTTTCCTGCCCCACTGGAGGAATGCTGCTCCCAAAGCCGCTGGGGTCCGGTTCTGTCCCTCTCACACGGGGACCCTTTTAATTTTAGATGCAAGCCATCCTTAACTAGGAACATCAGAAAGACAAGTTTTCAGGGATTTAACTAACCCAGAACAAATCTCTCATCTGGAAAAAGTCTTCCTTAGGTCCGTTGCACACTTTCTCACTACAAGATATTCCCAGCGCCACGCACAGGGCAGCCTCTACACAGGCAAGAGTCTTGATCTTGAGGTCTGTTGAGCCCCAGTAAGATGTCCTGTCACCCAGCTAGCTGGCAAAATACAGGCTTGAAAGTTCCTGTATCTCCTCCTGGCCCCTGTATATATAAATATACAGGCCTTCCAGTACCTGAAGGGGGCTACAAGGAATCTGGGGGGGACATTTTACAAGGCCTGTAGTGACAGAACAAGGGGTAACAGGTTTAAAGTGAAAGCAGGGAGATTTAGATTAGATATCGGGAAGAAATTCTTCCCAGAGAGGGTGGGGAGGCCCTGGGACAGGTTGCCCAGAGAAGCTGTGGGTGCCCCATCCCTGGCAGTGCCCAAGGCCAGGCTGGATGAGGCTTGGAGCAACCTGGGACAGTGGAGGGTGTCCCTGCCCATGGCAGGGGGTGACACTGAGGGGGCTTTAAGGTCCCTTCCAACCAAAACCATTCTGGGATTTTGTGATTCTATGAAATATGAAATGGTTTTTGTCACCGTGATAGAGCTTTTCTGCTCTTTCATCCATAGTGCTGGTGTCCCCACCATCAGAGCCTGTCTGTTCTCCTCCCTCACTGCTGCTTCTGCTTCATCAAGAAAGAGCCTTTAGGAGCATTGCCCTCAGTTATAAAAGTCCATAATATATTCCCTTTCCTCATATTCCCTCCAAACATTGCTTCTTTCTGCGGTGTTAGCACAGGGTTACCCTTCTGCCCCAGCTTCCCCCACTATCAGCCCCACTATTACTGACCCTTGCTGTCAATCCCATATGACCAGTACCCGATATATTCCTGCTCACCTATGAAGTGTGTCTCCCACCTCCCTGAGAGACTGAGAGGGAGCATTTAACACACGTGTAACGTTCAGCTGACTGTTTCCGGCAGTGTGTCCTTGGAAAGATAAGGAACAGGAAAGCTTGGGATGGCTTCCACGCAGACACGGTAATGCAGCGGTGCAGTTTTCTGGAAAGCGTACGCGTGGAGGGCTCTGCGTGGAGAAGCAGCATAGCAGGGCCATGGAAAACGGAAGCCCTGCAGAAGAGATCCAGGACTAAGGAGCATGACTGATCCCAAGGATGGTAAATTAAGAGGTTACCTAGTGGTCCCTTTCTCCCTTAAGCCAGCACTCACCGGGTTAGACCTCCAGAGCCAGCATTATCATCAAAGACGTGAGTTTTCTTACAGGCACGGCGAACGGAGAAAACCAACCAGCTTGACTTCACCTTTAGCATAAAAATAATACAAGTAGGGTAAAGAATATGACAGCTACAAGAAGTCTATGACAGTAATTTGAAGAATCTGTGCCCCTGCAAGATGCAGTAAAGTCTCTGGCAGCTGGAGGCCTGACGGAGTTGAGATGATGCAGACACAAGGCTGGGACCTGTAATCCTGAGCAGCCGGGCTATTTTATTATGCTTATTCCCGTGAATACTTGTGAAATCTACAGGAGATCTATGGATTCTTTAGCTGATAATATCTCCTGGCTGGCCTCCTTTATCTCGTTACTGGATGTCCTACATGTTTGTGATCGGGTTTCAGATGCTTTTCTGACTGCCAGCTTAATTTTCAGCTCTGTGGCTCTCCAGAAGCTGTGCTCAGTGACACGGTAGCTCCATTGTTTTCACCATAACAACTTCATTTTTGCCCAGATATCACAGGAATCTTGCCCCATTCTTCCCTGAGAATCTCACACAGAAGAGGTTACGGTGCTGTTCGTAGATGGAGATGCATGAAAAAGAACTTTAACATTGATTTCTGGAATTTTGGAATCAGCCTCAATGGTTGACCATCCTGTGCCCTACAACCCACCTTTGCAAGCTTTTACAGTTGTGCAGCCTTCAAGGAATTGGGCTTTTTTCTCCTTCTTTCCCTCTCTAGCGAGAGAAAGAGAAGCCCCGGGAGTCACAAAGCCAGGAGCTCTGGAAAGCCTGTGGGATGTCTTCACGGGGTCCTGCTCTGCAGCACACAGATGCAAGCCCATTGCAAGGAGAAGGAAAGAGGGTGGTGCGACAGCTGGCAGTGTGAGGGGGGACAAAAGGTCTGGGGAAACCAGGGTCTCTCCTCAAAACATCTGAGAAGAAGTTAATTCCATAGCGCACGCTTCTTTTGCACCTGGGAGTAACCCCGTTGGGTTGGTTTTGCCATGCACTTAAAGGCAGCTTAAAATTCACTTTGTTCTGATCAAGAGAAACTAACCAGTTATTTTGCATATAAGTCGTTTAGAATAGGGCTTTTGGGGGGAAGTTGATTGATTTGAGTTTTTTTTTCCCTGCCTGGGTTGTGGTGGAGTTGGGCATTTTTATCTTCCCAGTAAGGGAATTGCCATACACACCAGATCTGAGTGTGATCAGGAAGGAAAGATTTCTCTTTGGAAAATGTCTATAAACAGGCAACAATTTCCCAGAAAACTTTGTTTGTGTCCTTCAAAAGTGGGTTCAAATCTTCAGCTGCTAACAGCGTAGCGTTTTGAAACCGTACCTGAAGTACTGGGGCAGGGACCAGCATTGACAGAGGCAGTCAAATCAGGGATTAGTGCAGGAAAAAATACAAGAAGTTACAAAAATTAGGGATTTCTGCTGAATCCAAGTTTGATCTGTTCAAATTTTTGTATTTTATCCTGAATTTATCTTCAGCAATGACGGATTTCTGATTGACTTTGGAAGAGTAGGACAAATTTGCCTGAGAAAAATCATCCTTTATTAAAACAGAGAGATGAATTTAACCAACATCTCATTGAATTCTGTAACAAAGGGAACCAAATCTGAACTTAAATTAGCTCTCAGATTTTCCTTTCACTCCCTGAGAGCTATGACAGAGCACTCGTGCTTGGCCTACTGACTCTCTCACAACTTGCTGAATGACGCGACACGCTTCTCCTGTGACGTGGCTGACAGGGGAGGTGGTAGTGAACACGTAATTGTGCCCAGACCTCACTCAACTAATGTGAGATTCAACAACTGATCAGAAAAGACAAATCTTCAGAGCCCACCATGGCCTTTCAGCCCTAACAACATAAAGTAGATACCTCGAGAGGACCGAGGAATCACGTCAAGAAGGGGAGCTGAAGATAACTGAGGGTACTGGACATCCTGCTGAGGATTTTCACTTGATGTCTTCCCAGAGAGGGTGGGGGGCACTGGGACAGGTTGCCCAGAGAAGCTGTGAATGCTCCATCCCTGGGAGTGTCCAAGGCCAGGCTGGATGAGGCTTGGAGCAACCTGGTCTAGTGGAGGGTGTCCCTGCCCATGGCAGGGGGTGGCACTGGGTGGACTTTAAGGTCCCTTCCAACCCAAACCATCCTGTGAATCTATGATTCTATGGTAGGAATTTGGTTAAACAGAGAAAACATGAGCAGATTTGTGGAGGCCAGTTTAAAAGGAAGTACTGGTGCTCAAATACGCAGTGATTGCAAGAAAGTATTTTATTCCAGATAAATTACTTGGAATATAGGCATTCCAAACTGGGAAAATACAATCACCAGACTTTCCCTGTCTTTAAGTCACTTGGAGGACACTGTCCACTGAACCAAAGGAAGAGTTCACAAGACATTTTCCTTCTGCGATTTTTCTTCGGCTTGTTCCTGGCTCCTTCCTTTTAATTTGGTAACCAAATCACCGTCCTTCCCTCTGCTGCTTTTTCTGATTCCTAGTTGTTTGTCCCACAATAATCTTTTCCATCTTTGACCCACCATGTCTGTAGTTTTCAGAAGGTTCAGCCCATTTAAAAATGTAAATCATTGACAGTGCTTATAGAAATGTTTCTTTGTCTGCATTGTAATGATTCTGTCATTCTGCGATTGCCAATCTCCTGTGCTCTTCACCTTTACATTCCTGGCAACTTTGGTCTTTGTGTTGGGGCATAAAAATATCCTCAGAGTTACCGTTGCTTTTGTCAGAGGTGGTTTCCACTGAGGTCTCTCAGGAGCGTGCTCTCAATTGTAATAATTTCTCTGAGAAATAAAATCACTTCTAAAAATTGACTGCTTCTGCATAGAGAAATTGTTTAGGAATGACCTCGTGTGAAAAGAGAGAGGAAAAAAGCAACCAGAAATTTGGAATTAACAAGATACAGAAAATCACCTACTGTATAATTAGCTTTTTGTGCTGGATCTTGCATCTTGACCCTCATCTTGGCATTTTTATAACCTCCAAACACTCCATCACACGTGGAAGTTTATGTCCATGACTAATCCTATCGATTTGGATCAGACTACGCACATGAGTGAAGTTTTGTGTTGATACAGGTCTTTGCGGGCTCAGAAACTCTTAATCCAAACCTTGTCCTCTCAGTCTTTCACCAAGACCCATGGATTCCAGTGGTGCTCATTCACATGCAAATAAACAAACCAGGGAACCAAGGGATATTAATTGGCCTGGAGCCAGGGCAAGGATGTCTTTTTTCCAGCCTGAGGTTCTCAAGTCTGGTCTCTGTAATTTCTGATCATGCTTCTCCATTCAGTGAAATTCTTGCCAGGGCATCCCTAATGTCAACTGCATTTTAAAGCGAGTATTTGAAATGCTCATAAAGGTAAGATAGTTGGGGTATCTGTTATGAAGTGTTTTTCACTACAGTCGCATGAAAAATGCTCGGGAGTTTTAGTGAAGAATAACATACAGGGTCTGAATTTTGTCTCGAATCAGTCAGTCTGTAGGTCTAGGAGAGCTGGTTTCATCATGCTGAAAAAGGAAATCCTGTGAAATATATTAAAATCCAGATGCAAGGGTTTTTTTTTTATTTTTATTTTATTTTTTTTTTTATTATCAGGTTTGCCAAAAAACCAGTAAGGTTATGGAACTAATAAACTAAATCCTTTGCTCATGTGACTCAGTTGCCTCTAGTCTGAAGATCAGTCTGACCTAAAGATTCAAATATATGAAGTGTTTGTACAGTAGATGTGAAATGAGTATATCGGAGTATTAAATCACGGGCAAGTGTTATCCATCTGCTAAGTGTATTAATGTGCTGCATCATGTGTACTGTGCTTTCATGTGCTTACATTAAATTAAAGTGACGGGAGGCAATCAATTTGGATATTTGAAAATGAAAGGCTTTTCCAGCTTTTTTTCCCAAAACAGTGAGTAAGTTGTTTTCTCCTTTCTCTCTTTTTTTTTTTTTTTTTTTTTTTTGTGAGTCTGTGCTATCTTGGCAGATCCAGTGAGCAGCTCCATGAGAAATACCATACTACCTAACCAGCCAGAGAGCTGAGGAGCGGGGCAAGTCGCAGAAGTGCTGGATTCTGGTTCTACCTACATTTAACCCAAAGAAGTGTATGGAAGTCGAGTAGAATCTCATTTAGGGTGCAAGACGCGCTCTGATTCAAAGGCTGAACTGAGCAGAAGTGGGAGGAACGGAGGAAGTGGTAGAATGCAGATACAATTCGTCTCCATGTATAATGAATAATATATAAGCTCCATTTGAAAGCAGGAACATTTGGCATGGAAGGTTTTAACTCTCTCTTGGAGCAGGCATCGCCATCAATAACCATTCAAGCTTTCATCCTCGTGTCTGTCACCTCAGTTCCAACACAGAGTCCCAGACTCCTCTTCCTACGTGTATTTATTCTCTGCCTTCTGCCTTTCTTGACTGTGTACACGAAATACCTTACAAACGGAAGGCGCCTCGTCCTGTCAGCAGATGAGTGATTATTTTTCACTGATCTGTTTCTGCGTAATTCTCATCACCAGTTTATGTTGTGTCTGGTAAAGAAATCCCAAGTAGTGGATTGTGGATTGGTCAGCCAGAATACAGCACGCTGTAGACATAAAAATATGGAAAGAACTCCAGACACTAGTCCTGTCTGGTGGAAAATTGTTATCTGCAAACACCATCCACATCTTCAAACACAGCCCCGCGAAATGCAAACAGTAGCATGTTCTGTCAATACCTGTGGCCTGGTCATGCACGAGAGCTGCTGAAACGCGGCGTTTGGAGATTCGAATCTTCAAAGTGAGAGCTCTCCCCTCCCGGTGGGAAGCGTGCCCGTCTCGCCGCTGCCTGCACGAGCACTTCAGCACGCCCCTGTTTGAAATCCTCCTTTTTTGCTACCACTGGAGCTGGAGCGCTGCAGCTCTGCCGTTTCTTATGTTCCACCTGTGCGTGTTAACGGCCAGCTCAATGTACCTGGGGTACAGCTCTTATTGCAAGATGCTTTGTTCTAGCTACCAGACACGAAACAGGCTTTTTCAAGCTCCTTAAGTGTTCTGCAACCTGCACTTGCGTGGTACGTCACCTTAAGTGTGACCGGCAACGTCTGAGGTACCGTTCCTGCCTGCCAGCAGTTCAGTTGCTGTTTGCCCACGTGAAGTGCCATCTGTTTTACTGCTGGAGTAGGAGTCTGATCCTTAGACCAAGTTATTTGCTCTCACTCAAAACCTATAAATCATCACAATTAAAAAACTTGTAAAAAACAGTGGCTTTTTTTAAGAGAGAGGGAAAAAAATGAAGAAGAAAATAAGTTTTTTCATTGCACGGACAGCGTTCCCAAAAGTGCTGCAGCAATCTGGTTTCAATCTTAGCCATGAGCCTAAGTAGATGCCTTCTTGAGTCTGGCATCATCATGGCTGCAAAATAAGAAGCAGGCTCACTGGCACTGAACACGTCCTGGATTCGCTCTGCCTCCCGCTTGCGGAAAGCCGGCAGAAGCAGCGGGCTTGAGCCTTCGGTGGTTTTTCTCCAGTTTATAGCGTTTACATGGGGTAAACGTGCTGCAAAGCTGCCGGTTGTCCACTTGATGGTATCAAGTAACCAAACACAGGAGGGTAGAGCTGCTTAACGCTCTCTGGGCAGACGTGACCGGATAATTTCGTAACAGGTAGACCAGCTGCATTATGTTCGTCACCTACACGGACACCTCCGGTGCTTGCTGTAAGGAAGGCTTGGCACTGGCCTTCCTCCCCTCACTCTGGTGCATCATGTTTTGTCTCAGGAGACGTGTGACATGCACACACAGTGCATGAGTCTCGTCTCTGCAGAGGTGAGAACAGGCAGGGTTAACATTTCTGCCGGGTGTGCAGAGGTACAGCTGCCCATTGCAACAAGAAAAAAGCATGACAACGATTTATTGCGTTTTTTAAAGTTGTTCTTGCCCGGTTTGGGCTTTGATTCTAGGACAGCAGAGTTTTCTGTTTGCCCCAGACAGAAAAATAAAGGTTTTTCACCACACCTCTTCAGAATAAGAGACACCCAGCATGAGCTCTGCTACCTGGTAGGGAAGCAGCTTTGCATTGTGTCTCAGAAACACGGTGATCTGGCTCATTTGGCCATTTTTACGACCTCAAGCACGTGTAAATCTAAGGCAACAAGGGGCTTTCTGTGTCAGGCTATTTCACTTCTGATGTGGAATACGCCTCGTCCAAAAAGAACAGACAGCGTGATGCTGGGACAGAAAGATGCTTGGACAGACAGACTGCACGTGCCGGCCAAGGAAAACACGGAGGCAGCTCGCACTGATGCACGGGTACGTGGTTAGCTGTGCCCCGTACATGGCACTGAAGCAGCCAGAGGACATCCATACCCGCGCTGGCATTGGAGCTGACGTTGGGAGGACGTTTCGCCCTGGCCTGGATGAGGCAGCACCCACGTGAGCCCGGCACAGGCAGCAGCGGGATGCAGACAGCCGGCCCGCAGCATCACCTCAGTGACCCCCTGCGTGAACCGGAGAGGAGAATCGTAGCCCAAGGGTGCGTGGCATCACTTTGCTGCATGTCACCACGCGCAGGAGGGTGAGTGATGGAGCTGGCTCCTAGCAGCAGGGGGTCCTGTGTTAAGCCCTGGAGCTGGCGCCCGACGGCTCCCTGTGCCTCGCTGGCCCACCGCCGCGGCTAGGCAGCCTGAGTGCCGCTCATACCGTGCTCGGGCACCAAATAAGAGCATGTGGGTATTATTTGTTTTCTTCTGTCAGATTATTCATTCCAAATACCATTTTGCCTTCTTATTGCCAGGAGATAGTCTGTGAGTGAGGCCTTGTTTTGAAAAGAGCAGTTGTTACAAGTCCTGATCATAAGGTATGTGCCGCTTGGGGGGGAATTTGTTTGCAGACTGGCCATTGCGACTATTAACTGTTTATTGTGAAGAAATTATCACCCAGGGCCCTGTCGTCAGGATTTCTTCTCCCTGACTAGAGTCCACAAAACGTCTTTTTTAGAAAGGAGACAGACAGCAGTCCGGAGGAGGCCACGGAGATGCTCCGAGGGCTGGAGCCCCTCTGCCATGGGGACAGGCTGGGGGAGTTGGGGGGTTCAGCCTGGAGAAGGGAAGGCTCTGGGGAGACCTTAGAGCACCTTCCAGTGCCTGGGTGGAGGCAACAAGGAAGCTGGGGGGACTTTTTCCAACGGCAGGGAGTGACAGGACAAGGGATAATGGATTTAAATGGAGGGAGATTGAGATGGGCCATCAGGAAGGAATTCTTCCCGCAGAGGGTGGGGGGCACTGGGACAGGTTGCCCAGAGAAGCTGTGAATGCTCCATCCCTGGGAGTGTCCAAGGCCAGGCTGGATGAGGCTGGGAGCACCCTGGGCTAGTGGAGGGTGTCCCTGCCCATGGCAGGGGGTGGGACTGGATGGGCTTTAAGGTCCCTTCCAGCCCAAACTGCTCTGTGACTCTATGAAATTACAAAGGACAAATGACTAGCTGTGCACTTCTGGTACGCTTTATTCAAAGTCTAAGTAATTACACTGAAACCCACAAAGCTTTTTGGATCCCTGTTTTCATGGCAGTTGTGATTGCTTGAATACTTGGGAAACAATAGGTAATAAAACCACACAAATATGACTCCATAAGGAAACTTGATTTGGAAGACAAAGCAGCGCTCAGACTTATCTGAGAAGTGCCATAGTTGGGCAAGTCCCGTCATCCCACAAGTCTTTGTATCTTGTAAGTAGTCACTACTCGTGTGAGTAAATGCCAACCAGGGTGACCTACCTGTTCTTTCAGACGCTGGTCCCGCTGTGAGACGTTTCTCTGGTTTGGGAAGTTTGCCCGGCCCACGAAATGCCACACAAGTGCTAGGTAGGAGATGCCAAGACAAGAACCAAACTCCAGCAGGTAAAGGCTGATACGAGGCGGAGGGGGAAGGAACAGAAACCAACAAGCTTTCCAGCAATTCCTTGGATATTGATGCTGCTTTTCCAGCAGTACAAAGCAGGAGGGATGAAATGGGGTGTTGGGAGTGCACAACACCGTGAGGAAGCAACTTGGTAAATTAACAAACAGGAAGAAAACAGTTGCCCAGAGAAGCTGTGGGTGCCCCATCCCTGGCAGTGTCCAAGGCCAGGCTGGATGAGGCTTGGAGCAACCTGGTGTAGCGGAAGGTGTCCCTGCCCATGGCAGGGGGTGGCACTGGGGGGGCTGTAAGGTCCCTTCCCACCCAAACCGCTCTGGGGTTCCATGATTCTGGGAAAATCGGCTCAAGTTCAAGGGCCTCTGCGCTCCTTGCCAGAACCTCCCGCTGCTCACAGCATCCCCCGGAACCCCCCAAACCAGGGCGCGTCCCCCCTATTTCTTATTATAATACCCCGCGCGCCGTGCATACAGTATGCAAATGAGCACCCAACCTAGGTGAATAAATTATGCTAATGAGGGCGGGTGGGGGCTTTGCTGACAGCGGGGCAGTGCGGGGGCTGCCTGTGGGCTTCCCCGCCTGGCAGATGATGGGGGGAGCAACAAGTCCAAGGAGGAGGAGAGCGGGAGGCGGGGGCCGCTTCCCGCCCCTGAAAAACCTCTCTGACAAGTGGCAACCCCTTCGCAGAGCACGCTGCTCCCTGCGAAGGGCGGGTGGAAGCCGCGGGGGCTCGCCTCGCACCCAGCGCTGCCGACGGCTTTTGGCTTCTCGGTGTCGTGTCGCCCCCCCCCCCCCGCCGGCTCCGTCCCTCCCGCCGCGGGGCTGAGCCGCGACCCGCTGCCCGGGCGGTGCGCGCCGCCGCTTCGCCTTGGGAGCGTGCGAGCGGCTTTGCGGGCTTTTCTGCTGCTCACCGCGTTCGTTTTCTTTTTTATCCCTAAATATTATTATTTGGCCTTTTTTAATTGTTGTTGTTATTTATTTGCTCCTACTTTATCGTTACTATTTTTTCTGTTGCCGCTGTTTGTAAACTGATTGCCTCCATGGGGGGCGGAGGGAAGGAAATCAAAGCCGCCGCAGCTGAAGGGTGTAAGAACGCGGCGGGGAAGAGCCGAGGAACCGCAGGACGGGATGGCACCGGGGAACCCGGAGGCACCGGGGATCCCGCAGGCACCGGGGAGCTCTGCCCGCGGCGGGCCGGGCCGCGCTGCTCGGCGCTGGCCGCGCTGCTCTCCGCGCTGGCGGCGGCCTCCTGCGTCTACCTGGGGATTCGAACCAGCGATCTTCAGGCCAGGGTCGCGGCCATCGAGGATGCCCGAGGGGGTCTCTCTGCCGCCCCCCTCCCGCTTCTAGCCGGTTTTTCCCTGGAGCAGCTGAACGCGATGATGCAGGAGAAAGTGGAGCGACTCCTCGCCCAGGTGTGCGGGACGGAGTGGGGGAGCTGAGCGCCGCCGGGGATGGAGGGGGGCGGCCGGAGTCCCCGCGGGGGGGAGCGGGGAAAGCGAGCCCGCGTCCCCGGGTGGCCGTGGCGGGGGGGGGGGGGGGGGGGGAGCGCCGAGCCCGAGCCGCCGTCCCTGCGTTTCTCGACCTCGCAAAATAAAAAAAAAAATCCACCCAAAACCCCGAGAAAAAGCGTGTTGAGGAGGGCACCGTGGGGGTGGAGAAGCCCCCCAGCCGCTTTGGGTCGAGCCCACGCGGAGTCACGGCTGCCCCCGCAGCCCGTGGGATAGCGGAGCATCCCGGTTCGCGGCCGCGTGGGTGGGGAGCGGGGGGCTGCGGGGGGTTGGGGGTGGTGGAGCGAGCTGACCCTCACCTCGCTTCTCTCGCCCACAGAAATCCTACGAGCACTTGGCAAAGATACGAGTGGCCAGGGAATCGCATCCCGAGTGCAACTGCCCACCAGGTAGGGACCACCGCCTGGAAATGTGCCCCCCAGGGCTGGTACCTCGCGGGGGAGGTGTTGGTATTCCCTGTTTTTCAAATGCCTCTTCAATCACCAGCTCTACCTCATGGGGGTGCGGGGGAGGGGGGAAAGGTGTAAAGCCCAGAATAATTTTCTGCTGGATTGGGATTAACGCGAGGTTAAAACCCCGGTTTAGGCTGGGTGATGCCAATCAGTGATGCCCATGGAGAAATTAATGATCTACCCTGGAAAGAAGAAATACCTTCTGTCCTAAATGGGTAGCGCTGAATCGGGGCGTTGTGTCAGGGCTCAGCTGGGCAAGGTGAACAAAAACTTCCTAACAAAAATACCGGTTCATAACGCGGGTCGAAATACACGGAAAGTCCGTCACGAGTTACCGGTGACACATGCGAGAGCGTTTCGGTCTCGTTGTCCTGTAGCCGGGGCTGGAAGCAGTTCCCGCGGGAAGGGGCTGCAGGTTTCACACCGAGGGTTCGAAGCTGCGTGTGTGTGTGTGCGCAGCCAGAGATGTTGCTTGATTTTTGGAAACGGGGCCTCCGAGCACCGCGGTCGGTTGTTGTACGCGCGCGGTGCCGCGTTCCCTGTGTGTTCTGTGCTGCTTTTTGACAGCCTCATCAGGGTCGATGCTGTGTTTAGCTTTATGAACTCCTGGTGATGGGTACCCAAGTGCAAACGGCGTCTTAGAAGTCGGTGTTTCGCAGGGTGGTGTAGGAATTCCAGCATCCTCCGTGTGACACACGGCGCACGTCCTGCCGCTCTGTGTGCAAACCCATCCCCTTTGCAGGGGGAATATCGACTGTCAACAACACTTGGGCTGATGATGTTAGCCGGTCGGGTCTGAGGGAGGGCTCTGTGTTCTAAGGAAGGAGCTGTTCTAGTCTGGGATTTAATTCCTGCCAAACTCATCAGTCTGAAAGGACTGTCGGATCTGGCTGTTAAAACTGACCGCAGCGGTCGGTGGGGTGTTTTGGTGATGATACAACTGAAAGCAGGGTATTTACTGGCTGGTGGTATGGGAGTTACCATGGCAAGGACAGAACATTAGGACTGTTTTAAAAGAGTGCATGGAATTACCCAGCTCCCTGCTAGTTTTGGTAAGGAAGATGGGTTTCCTTGTGTACTATATATAATTTTTTCCTTGAAGGCTAACACGAGCATGGTGTTGCTCCTATATTTTTTCTGTCGCGTAACTGCGATGGATTACAAGGTTCAAGTTTGTGCGCTGAAAAAGAGGGTTGCTCATCATGCTGCATGCAAAGATGAATTCTTCGAGCCTGAAATGTTGATTTTGATGCCAAGCTCCTCCTCCTCCTTGTTTAAGTCAGTCGGTTACGGTGGTTTTGCTTACTGTTCTCATACTAAAGGTCAGCAATCCACCTTTTCACCGTTGGTGTTACAGGCTGCTTTACTTCCCTGCTGCCACTAGAGCTCCACATTATACCAATTTTTATCTGACCTTTTTTTTTCCTCTTAAGAAGTATGTTTTATCAAAGAGATAATGAGCAACAGAATATCTGTCGCGTGCATTGTAAAAGTCCTTGTTAGATGACAGTCAAAGCAAAGCGATCCGGGGAACACTTTCAAGGGAGCAAGATTCGTAAGATCAGGAAAATTTGTATGAATCATCATAAAATAAATAAAAATAATGCCAGAGAGGACTAGCTGGTATGGGGATTAGAAACGCGATAGGGAGCTTTTCGCCTCTGGGTAGCTGTTTCAGTTTGGAAGCGAGTTTCGTAGTGACCGAAGGATGTTGCCATGCGATAGCCGGCGTTCTGGACAGCTTAAAAGGAGCTGATGCTCTCACGCGTGTTGCCGTGGACAGGTGCCTACCTCCGCGTGGCACCGTCTTGGGAGCCTTGTCTGGGAGAACAAGGGCTGAGTGGCACCTCCCCGAGTCCTCTTCCTCCTAACCGCAGGCGTTAGGCAGACTGGGGGGGATAGGGCGGATAAATCACTGTTTCGTCACTTGGTTCACTTTGTTAGAATTCCTGTTCTTCCCTGGGTTTCTGTAATAATTAAACACGTGTCTGTTAGCGATGACTTTGGAAAGCCTTCATGGTACAGAGGTGATTGTTCTTGAGACATCCCTGTTCTGTGAGAAGAGGCTGCTGCCAAATGGCCACCAAGGCGGTTTCCATCACCCTGCTCTGCTAAGAGAAATAAAGATTATTTAAAAATAGGTTACGTGGTTCTCAACCAAAAGAAAAGAGGGAAATTCAATCTGCAGAGAGGAGGGTGAGAATGGGGCCGCTGATTTTTAGGATTAAAGTCACGCAACTGGTGTAGAGCTCAAGCTAATGAGCTGTTCATCCCTTCGTGGCTCTCCATGGTAGGAACCTGCATGTGGAAAGGAAACCGTGTTTGAACGGCTCGGGGTACCAAGGGTGACCAGACCCACCGCTCCCTGCTTGCAGAGCTGTCCACATGTAGCTCCTTTTAATTCAACAGCAGCCTAGAACTTTGCCTAGGGTGAAGAATGGTTGCAGTTCTTTCTAAAAAAACCTTTGTTTTTGCTAAATGTGCTTTTTCTAATCATTAGTTTCTATTTTCTTACAATAGAAACAGAGTGAGGAGATGCCGGAGCTCTGATTTTTATTCTGCAGGACTAAAACCAGATACCATGGATTTTTGTAAATATTTTAAAAATGACAACAGCAGGCATTCTTTCTCTCCTTAAAGCAGAGTAATAAAGTTTGAAAAGTAAATGCATGCTGACATTCCTCTTAAATTACCTCAGTTCTAACCGGAGTGCCAACTTAAATCCCGTGCTTGCAACGAGCGCTGCCGTCCCTGCTGGCAGTGAGCCTTCTGCACATAGGACTGGGGGGCAGGTTGAGAGGCTAATGTTATTTTGGCATAATAATAAATCTGGCAAAAGAAAATTAATTTATTTATAGTAAATTGATGTTTCTTTATGAATAAAAAAAAAAGTAGGTGTGTATGTAATTATTTCCTATGTTTGAATCTTCCTTTAAATGGCTGCGGGAGCATAATTGGCTTTTATGAGGAACAGTCAAGCACAGTGCTGGAGACTTCTTACCGAGTGCCAAGAACTATACCGCTGTGGAAAGAGTAACATGTGCAGAAAGCACAGGGAAACTCCCAATTCAGTGGAGTTTTAAGAAATTCTTAGGTTTTTGTAAATTCTATAGACTCTCTTCTTCCAGAAGGCTTTCCCGTGCACACCTTGGATGTGTGGTCATCAACAGAAGTCAACGTGTTCTTGCACGTTGTAGGGAATTGATCCTTTATCTATTGTGAGGGTCAAGTTCTGGCACTTGCGATCATGTGCCACGGTGTCTCGTTCTGTAAGTGGCCTTCGAAGCCGGCGCCTG
Source organism: Rhynochetos jubatus (assembly GCA_027574665.1). NCBI lineage: Eukaryota > Metazoa > Chordata > Aves > Eurypygiformes > Rhynochetidae > Rhynochetos > Rhynochetos jubatus. The sequence goes on from CM050651.1 coordinate 77,142,987, forward strand.
GGGTCGGAGGATGGTGGCGGGGGTAGGAGTCAAGTCTACTGGTACCCAAAGTTCAGATTTGGTCAGCAGGAAGGTTAGTGGGTGGCCAGGGATGGTTCTGCCTGTCCCTTCTGGCTGGTTTTGGGAAGCAATTACTTCATTATTTTTCCTTCTTTTTTTGAGGAAGACTTTTATAATGGACTTACTCCTTTTTTAAAAAAAGGCAAGCAGTATTATGTAAGTAGGAATGCCTATGTGCCATATGTTTAATTCTACATTGGCAAATTATAGGTTGTGTAACTTGGTAGATGTTTTTATCTCTAACTGCTACATCACCCTGTGTATGTCTGTTTGCTACAGCTTGCACATAAAATGATAGGGTTTTTGGGTTGGTTTTGGGTTGGTGTTTGTTTTCCTTCTTTTTTTCCCCAGAACATTAGCTAAACTCCACTGGTGTCTACCTGGGAAAGTTGACCAAACAAATTTCCTTTTGTTTATCTTTTGTGCCACGGGCAATGCTTCCTTTGGTCTTTCTCTTACATTTTTCTCATCAAGAAACATGCATTTTTATTCCTCTTATGTTCAGATATCCCTGACTTTAAACCCTTTCCAGGCGTGGACACTGTCTTCATTCTTCTGTCCTAGCCAGCTATTTTGTGCTGGTTTTGGAATCATACCATCTCGGCTCTCTGTTCCAGTCTTAATTATGGTTTGGATTTGAAGTACCTCCTATTTCACTGTGTGGTTTGCTGCATTCAGGTTGTAAAACTTGTTTCAGTCTAATTATGTGTATATAAACCTGTTCATTCAGGAGGTGAAATGCCATAAGCCAAGGTTTTCTGGGGGGATAGAGAATACTGGTTGGTATTACAGCAATTCCAGTGGGAAAGCTGTGTTCTACAGCCACAGTTCTTCAGTAAGATGATGAGTCTGCTCTATGTATTTTATACATATAGCATGGATGTGGCAAAAGTCAGTGTATTTTCTCAGCATCCCAGTTGTGGTTTTGTCTTCTTAAGCACCTAATGTTTGTTTTGACGTGCAGTGAAGTACAATGTAGGCACTCTTTCTTATTTCCATGTGTTCCATAAGGGCTGTTTCCCAGAGCATTTTGATTAGTGAGGCTCAAGGAATGGAGGAGAATTCAATTGTGGGGATTAAAGGAATCCCAAAATAGATATCAGCAGGCTATTACTTTTAAAAATTATGATGATGATTAAAGTGAAACAGTCTGTAAAGACTGAAGGGGTAAAGAAAAGGGGCACTGACATAAGTAGAGAGACCAGGAAGGAAATACAGAGAGATGCAGAGGGTATCCAAAGTGTTTTTCCCTGTTATTTAAAATTCCAGAGTGTGCTATCTGAACCTAGCTCCCAGCACTGCTTATTTCGGCCATGTCTGTGTCATCTATTTGCTGAATGCAGTGCTCAGCTCTAATTTTGTAATTTTTCTGACAGGGCTTTGAGTTCCCCTTTCATACCTTCACTGGGTTTGATATTTTTTCATTTCAGTTCCTAGATAAAGATGTTCATTGATGTGCAGCAGCATGCAACCTTCTGGGTAGTGTGTTGTCTTGTTTGGATGACTGATCAGAGATACAGTTTTCTCCCCACAGGATAGCTAAATATATTTTATTGGCTAAGATGTGACCTTTTAATTCCCTTCCCTCTGGGTATGGAGGTAGGGTGGGCAGCATGATGAATGGAACATAATGTGGCTCCAAGGAGAACCGATTGACAGCAGGCTGCACCGGATTTCTGGCTTTTGTTGTGTTATTGATGTCAGTGGTGGTGAAACAAAGGTTGGTTTGACTGCAAAAGTGTTATTAACAAAGGGTTTTTCTATGACTTGAATTCAAATTTATTGAGCCAGCACAGGTTTGTCATGGTATGTTAAAAGGAAAGTAGGATGATCTGCATTAACTGTTCTTATATGAGATTAATATGCATAGAATCATGGAATATTTTGGCTTGGCAGGGACCTTAAAGCCCACCCAGTTGCACCCCCTGCCATGGGCAGAGACACCTTCCATAGCCCAGGGTGCTCCCAGCCTCATCCAGCCTGGCCTTGGACACTCCCAGGGATGGGGCAGCCACAGCTTTTCTGGGCAACCTGTCCCAGTGCCCCCCACCCTCTCCAGGAAGGATTTCTTACTGATGTCCCATCTCAATCTCCCCCCTTTGAAGAAGGTGTAGAATGGTACCGACGGGAAGAAACACTTTTCAGCCCGTATGAGTAAAGCTGCATCTTGCTGCTGGGTAACGCTGACAGTAGCCAACACGATGCTGCAGGCTTGCTTTCTGGGAGTATGTGGATTGTCATGGTTTTACTGGTTCGACTTAGGGTAGAGCAGACGGTGCCTGCTTAAATTCATCTGCTCGTGTCTTTTCATGTGATTAAGTTAAGCGGAAGCAGCTTGTTTCTGAGAGCTTAATAAAAATAAATGTCAGGACAAATTTTCAGAACTGAGTACCAAATTAGAAAGTACACGATTCCCATGTACCTTTCATGCAAAAACCAGCTATTTTTTTCTCTGTGTAGACTTGAACAACTTAAAAATACAGATTGGGTTGATTCCCCAGGAGATTGTCTTATTCATGCTTCTGCTCTCTGAAGCGAATGTATCTAGGCCACTGTCGTCAGGTATTTCCCTCCATGTGCTTCACAACTGCAGGGTCTAGGCACCCATGGCTCAACAGGTTGCTGGATCTACCTTAATTTTATGATTTAGTGCAGCAGCGTGATGTGAACGGTCTCCTCAGTTAAAAACGTGCTGCTCCGTAAGCAGGTAAATGTGTAGCGCAAGGAATTGCAGGTGCATAGATGTGCCTGAGATGAAGTAATTTGCTGTTTAAGTATTTCCATAGGTTGCCTAGCTCCTAGCAGGAAAGCTACAATTTCGTTATTTCTGAAGTAAACTGCTCGTCCCTTCCTTCATCTTCATGAAGAAAATCTGATCATTGTGCTTTCCTTTAAAACGGCTTTCCAGGCGGGAAGACAGCCTTGCCAGTGATGCACACTACAAACATCGTACCCTTCCTGCTCCTCCCCTGCTCCTCTGTCTCTGTTTTTTTTTTCATCGGGGGTATTGTATTAAAATTGATTTTTCTCTTGTATATGCAGGTGTATGTTGATAGGAGCAGGCATTTGCATGCAGTTGTAAATATTGCGCGCATGTTTTGGGGGGAATTTGCTTGTGATTGGAAAGCCTTGAAAGAGATGAAGATGCCTGTCAAGTTTTTAAGAAACATAAATCAAAGTATCCCAGACTGGTTTGGGTTGGAAGGGACCTTAAAGCCCACCCAGCCCCACCCCCTGCCATGGGCAGGGACACCCTCCACTAGACCAGGTTGCTCCCAGCCTCATCCAGCCTGGCCTTGGACACTGCCAGGGATGGGGCATCCACAGCTTCTCTGGGCAACCTGTCCCAGTGCCTCCCCACCCTCTCCAGGGAGACCTCCTTCTGACATCTAATCTAAATCTCCCTGCTTTCAATTTAAACCCGTTACCCCTTGTCCTGTCACTCCCTGCCCTTGTAAAAAGCACCCCCCCTTCCCCAGCTTCCTTGTAGCCCCCTGCTGATACTGGAAGGCTGCAGTAAGGTCTCCCCAGAGCCTTCCCTTCTCCAGGCTGAACAAACCCAACTCTCTCAGCCTTTCTTCACAGCAGAGGAGCTCCAGCCCTCAGAGCATCTCTGTGGCCTCTGGACTCGCTCCAACCGTTCTATATCCTTCTGATGCTGAGGGCTCCACAGCTGGACACAGCACTCCAGGAGGGGTCTCCCCAGAGCGGGGCAGAGGGGGAGAATCCCCTCCCTTGCCCTGCTGGCCATGCTGCTCTGGATCCAGCCCAGGATCCGGTTGGTTTCTGGGCCCCAGCACACACGGCTGGCTCAAGTTTAGCTTCTCATCCCCCAGCACCCGCAGGTCCTTCTCCTCAGGGCTGCTCTCGACCCATTCTCTGCTCAGCCTGTATGAAGTTATTATACACCTATGTAAATATTTTTACTAGAAATAGATGTGCTTACAACTATCAAAGTTGTGATCACAGCCCTTTGTAGGGCAAAGAAACAATACATGGGATGAAGAAAGAGTGGGATGTTACTTTTTCCTTTAGAATATTCTGCAAATGGCTTTGGAGACTTAGACACTCTCAGCCAAGAAGCAACGTGGCTTGTAAGCAACAATAGCTTGTCCTACACAATCTTGAGTTGAGTGGGAAGTTGTCATGTGTAACGGAAACGTAGCTTTCTGTAGGATGTGTATGGATGAATAACATGAGGAAGTAGATTAAGGTCTAAAATCAGTACTTTCAGTTCGTCTGTGTTGGGCATTAGAATTATCATAGTTTTTGGTCGTGCATGACTCTCATCTTGCACTCATTGTGTATTGGCCAGGCACATTAGAAAACTAATGATTTGTGTATTTTTTAAATGCTTAGGAAATTAAATTTGGGTTTTGAGGCATGTGACTTACAGATCATCAGGTTTGTTTCACAGACATTTACCTTTGCCAATATGCCTTGTTTGGGATCACGATGGAGGGCGGATCACAAATTCGCTGATTCTTGGGGATGTTGAAAAGGAGGCTGTACAGGGAATAACGATGGACACAAATAGCTTCCCCCACCCTTCTGTGGCTCTTCTACAAGCTCGGCTGAGGAAGTGCTGAGGAGAGGAAGAAGGGTATCGAATGATCTTTCTCTTTGATCCTCTTGGTAATGCAGTAACATACCAGCGCGATGGTTTTGGGAGTCTTCCATGCTCTTGGACACAGAGAGGGCTGCTGACCGAGTCATGGTGACATAGCGTAGAATATAGCTCCCTGTAGCAGGGAAGGCCTGCGTAAAGCCAGGCGGCTGATCCGCAGCTTTCCGCTGATGGAAAGAGCTGGATCGTGCTGTTTCCTGGTTACTGCTTCAGTCTGTTGGTACCTGGGAGGTGCTTCCTCTGAGCAGCAAAGGTTTGTGGGAGGGAAGTGGGTTTTTTTGGAAAAGAAAAGTTTAAAGAGTAAGGGGCTGTAAGAGCTGTAAATATCATGGAAGGCTGTACGAAATAAGTAGTTTGAAGGTCTTTGCTGTTCTGCCATTTGCAGTTGGTCTTAAGAAAAATCTGTTTATTTTACCTTCCTCTTGAGTATTATTTTCACTGTCCCTTCTCTGAAGATAACAGAACAGAAAAAAGATCGTACCACAAGTATACCTTCAAGGTTTAGCTTATGAGTGAGGTTCCTGCTAAAGGATAACCCAGTGTGCTTAAGATTATGCTGAAAAACTGCTGTTTAAAAGATCTTTTCTAAAATCAGGAGGGAGCCGTTGCAGTGGCGGACCCTCGTATGCGTATCTGAAAGCAGAACAGCACGCTGTAATTTGAAGGACGCCAAATAAACTCTCTGCCAAGCACAGTCTGTAGGAGCAAGAGCGTAGCGGGCTGCAGTGAAGCTGAGCTTGTGCCGTACTACTAGTTGTGGTGCACAGAGATGGTGTAAGTTTGCTTATACACCGGTGCTTCAGCTGGATGTTGGTAGAGGTTTCGTGGAGGACTGCGGTGCCGGAAGTCCGAGTGTATGCGTCTTCAGTTGAGGAGGTATTTCCTTTAGCTGGCACCTCTAATAATCCCTTAAGAATATGAGAACCAGCTGCTTGAAGGAACCCCTCTTCCTCTGTGCCCCTACCCTCTGAGTAAGCTCCTGTTCCGATTCCCTTGATGCTCCTAGGAGAAGCTTTGATACCTGAGCATAGGGGTATGGCCGCAGCGGATTATAAGGATAAACTCCAGAGTCGGTGTATTAATATTCTCTTCTCCAGTCACAGAGTTTACATCTAGATAATGGCATCAGTAGGAAAAATACTGTTAAGTGTTGTCTGGGGAGTCTCTGTAGTGTCAACTCTTCCGCTGCTTTTTATCAAACGTTGCTTTAATGTTTGTACCTCCACTACTGTAACTGCCAATTAAGGGTGACAAATGCTGAGAACTGTCACTTCAGCTTGACACAGAGGTGACTAATATACTATTGATTTCACACCCTTCACCTCTCAGACAAGATAGCTGTCTCAAACTCCGGTAAAAATACTTTCTGACTCATAGTTTTGTCCTTGTACCAGGAGATGTACTTTGTGTACACCAAAGTGGGGTCATTGTTGGGGTGGACCTTATGGCAGTGCTGAGCTTGAGTCACAGAATCACAGATGGTTTGGGTGGAAAGGGACCTTAAAGCCCACCCAGTCCCACCCCCTGCCACGGGCAGGGACACCCTCCACTAGACCAGGTTGCTCCAAGCCTCATCCAGCCTGGCCTTGGACACTGCCAGGGATGGGGCACCCACAGCTTCTCTGGGCAACCTGTCCCAGTGCTCCCCACCCTCTGCGGGAAGAATTCCTTCCTGATGGCCCATCTCAATCTCCCTCTTTCTGTTTAAACCCATTCTCCCTTGTCCTGTCATTCCCTGCCGTTGGAAGAAGTCCCCCCTCAGCTTTCTTGTATCCCCCCCCGGCACGGGCTCTAAGGTCTCCCCGGAGCTTCCCTTCTCCAGGCTGAACCCCCCAACCCCCCCAGCCTGTCCCCGTGGCAGAGGGGCTCCAGCCCTCGCAGCATCTCCGTGGCCTCCTCTGGACTCGCTCCAACAGCTCCGTGTCCTTCTGCTGTTGGGGGCCCAGAGCTGGAGGCAGAACTGCAGAGGGGGGTCTGCCCAGAGTGGAAGTAAGGGGGAGAATCCCCTCCCTCACCCTGCTGGCCACACTGCTCTGGATCCAGCCCAGGATCCAGTTGGCTTTTTGGGCTGCCAGCGCACACGGCCGGCTCACGTTCAGCTTTTCATCCCCCAGCACCCCAAGGTCCTTCTCCTCAGGGCTGCTCTTGACCCATTCTCCACCCAGCCTGTCCCTGTGCTGGGATTGCCCCGACCCATGTGCAGGACCTTGCCCTTGGCCTGGTTGAACTCCATGCGGTTGGCACGGTCCCACCTCTCCAGCCTGCCCAGGTCCCTCTGGATGCCATCCCTTCCCTCAGCGTGTCACTGCACCACACAGCTTGGTGCCATCAGCAAACCTGCTGAGGGTTGAACTCTGCTCGCCTTCGTTCTCTGTCCCAGTGGATGCTCGATAGTTGTTTGTGCCCGTTACTAACGCGCGGGTTGGGGAATCGCTGTAGTTGGCGCTTACAAATGAGTGCAAACGGGCTGTGGTGTTTGCTGTAGCTATCTCTGTGTTTATGGAGAAGCCTCAGTTCAGCCAGGATCCTCTCGCATATGTTTCCCAAGTGGTTCCTGGCAGGAGGCACACGGAATACTGATGAACCAGAGAGGCTGAAAGACACGGTGGCACAGCACCAGTTTAAAAGGAACCGGTGCTTGGACAGCCACTGTCAATACTTACTCGGAGCTGGTGTCTTTTGTAACAATGACAGCTGTGTTTGTAGAAGGCTGGAAATGTTTCTGTATGTGAAGATGAAGTGTTTTTCCAATGCGGGAAGCACATAAGTGCGCTGTATTTCTTTAGCGTAAGGACACTCATCTGGGTGAAGAGAGATTAGCATTTAAGTCTGGCAGTTGTGGATGTCGCTTTAGGACAGCTTTGCATAATTCCTCAGTTTGAATGCCAGGCTGAGCCACGTCCTAATGTGCAGTAGGAGGACTTTCTTTTAGCGCATTCAATTAAGAGACGGTACATAAACCATTAGAGTGGCCATTTAAAGAGAGGCATGAGCCTTGAAAACTGCACCACCAGTGATGGGGGAGAAACACACCAAGCCTGAAAGCCTCGCTTTTTTCCTCTGTTAAAACTGATTTGCTGCTACAAAGTGGTCATTTGATGTATACGAAACAATTCCAGTCATTTTAGGATAATAAGGAGAAATTAATCTGTTTTCAATGTGTATTGTAATAACTGGAACACTCTGGAAACACTGGAAAAATCACTCTCATAGCAAGTTGAAAGGAATGCATCTCAGAGGAAACATTGTGCTTAATGAATTATAGCAAGGACAACTGGGTAACAGTTCTGGATTGTGGCTGTATTCCTTCACAGCACTGTATAGGGGGGGTAGAATGTCTTCATATCGGAGTTCTTCCACCTGTAAAATAGAGTCGATGTAAATAAATATCCAAAATGTGCTGAGGACTTACAAGTACAAAGCATTCCTGATTTTGAATAAAGTTACAGTCTTGAGGAGCAGAAGTTTCTTTCTCTCCGATGCATTCCTCTCCTTTTTAATTTTGGTAGTCGCCTCTCTGTGCTCCATTTTGCTCAGTAGTGTGGGACGTAATGAGGTGGAACTTGCTGAAGTATCGTTGCTGGCAGTTGCTTGTCCGTTTTCTGGGGATACTACATGGGATCTGGTGTAGTGCTCTTTGATCTTCCCTTAGGTTGCGGGATCATTACGTGTCAAAGTAGTTGCAAATCCGTAAAGAGAGAGGCGAAGGCAGCAGTAAATGTTTCTGCTTTGTCTACATCCCTGTTCGTGAGGTGACAGACCTCATCGAATAATGGACCAGTGCTATCTCTGATCCTCCTTTTGCTGTTAATGCCTTTAAAAAAGCCCTTTTTGTTGTCAGTGCTGGCCAGTTTGAACTCTAATCGAGCTTTGGCTGCACAGATTTTCTCCCTACAGTGGCAAAGAGCATCACTGGTCCTCCAGTGTTGCTTGTCCTTACTTCCAATGTCCATACACTTTTTTTCTAGAAGATCCCTGTTCACCCAAGCTGACTTTCTGCCCTGTTTGCTTATAAAGAGTCTCCCAAGATAGCCTGTTGATGTGGAATTAAGGACTGACCCAGTCTTAAGAGGAAAAATAGTGAAGTAGTCCTTTAACCTTTTTCCACACAGCTTTTCTCTGCAGCATATGGGAAAGGTTAGCTCGGGGTGGATTTTGGTGTTCCAGAGGTTATCTCGGCATTTATTGCTCACTCCGTCTGAGCAGTGGATGACAGCAGGGTATGTTGAAGTGTCAACTGCTAAAAGGGCTTCTGGAAGCTTGGCAAACAGTGATGTCAGGAGAAGGAAAAAGGTGACATGTCTGTGCGATGTCTTGTATTGAAGCACGCTTTGTAGATACCGTGTACTCATCTAAGATGTTCAGATGTAATGTCTTAAGGGACAGGTTGGTTGGGGACTTGAACAGGCGCAAGGTGGGATAAGTGCCCCTTATATTTCTGGGCTGTCTCCTAGATGATTGTAGGATTACGGACTGGTTTGGGTTGGCAGGGACCGTAAAGACCATCCAGTTCCAACCCCCTGCCATGGGCAGGGACACCTCCCACTAGCCCAGGTTGCTCCAAGCCTCATCCAGCCTGGCCTTGGACACTGCCAGGGATGGGGCACCCACAGCTTCCCTGGGCAACCTGTCCCAGTGCTCCCCACCCTTTTTGGGAAGAAACGTATCAAGCTGTTGACATAGGTGGTCTGGGGTACAAGTTGATGTTCAAGTCCTAAAGGCACAGGAATGGACTTGATTTATCCCGAAAGCTGTTACCATCCTTCCTTGGTTGATCATGTTGCTGTCAGTCCTTCCTCTCTGACTTCCCACTTTGTGTAAACTGGGAAGGACAACAGCTAGGGCATGTCGTTTATGCTTGGCTTAGTAGCCCAGTGACCACATTCCCATCGCATGTGTGTCTTGTAGAGTGTGGGACTTTACAGAAAAAGGTTTGTTGGACACAATATTATCATGTGTCCTTCAATCATACTTTGAGATGAACTGTAATTGGTAGTAACTAAGTCAAGTAACACCACTTGGGTAGGGACTAACGCAGCCAGAATTTTTCTGGCTCTGGGAACATTCCCGCAGGTTCTAAAGAACAGCTGCTGTCAAATGAAGATGGATAGCTCCTCGAACTGTCCTCTTTCTGTCAGATGCTCAAGTGTTCTCTTTCATTGACTGGTTTCAGTGTTCTTCAATCTGCGGTGCTGAGGACGGCAAAGAGGGTTACTCACATCTCCGCACTGCGTTGTGTTCACACACGCTGGGCTTTTTGTTAGGCCGGGTTGGTCACCTCAGCCTTACTCAGCTGCTCCACAGGGCTTGAAGTGGCTTGAGGAGGACTTTTTGTGACAGGTACTCACCAGAGTACCAGAGGTTCGTGGGGGTCTTCGTTATGGCAGAAGGACAGGTGGTTTTCTGTGCTTGAGATCACATGGACTATACGGTAGGTCCAGCACGTGCATCCCTGCCAAACGAGGTTGCACGGCTGCTTCGTGATGGGAACATACACTTCTTGTAGATACAGCCAGAGGATGTTTACTTGTTGCTACTTTCCTTTCACCTGCTTTGTTGAGGGAATAAGACTGACCTTTTGTGAAGTGAAATAGGGTTCTTACTAACAACAGCTTCTTCAGGGATGTCATTAGATACGTATGTTCCTGTTGTATAGCTGGCCCCAATTTTCTTTCTGAAATGCAATCAAAAGGAAGGCCAGAACCAGTAGATCCAGTAGTAGCAGTTCCTGTTGTTTGCATTTTGGTAAAATACAGGTAGTGCCGTGAAAAGATTGAACTGAATAAAATGACAATTTTTCCCCCCTAAAGTTAATTACATGCTCTTTGATTGGCAAAGAAGGTACATAACAAATCGTTTTTCCTAAACATTCTGCAGATAATATAACTACTGATGTACTGACCAGCAGCAGATGGCTCATGTTCATTTGCATTCATTAAAGATTATATTATACTGTTCAGTTAATTTTCTTTCTGTTGTGTACAAAATATGATCTTATTTTAGAGTCCAAAAATGCCTCTTGGTTTAACTACAGGGCAAAAGTCTGGATTTCTCATTCTGCTGTCAGTGAAGAACGGATATAAAATAATGAGAGGAAAGTTGGGAGTCTTCTTGTCCCTACGGGATATACTTAAAATTAGCGTGAGTTTTCTTTTTCTTTCCGTGTTCCCCAAGCAGAACATCTCTTACTGTGTGTGGCTGCCACGCCAGAAGGCCAGGCTGCCGTCCAGCGTGCCCTGGGCAGGCTGGAGAGCTGGGCGGGGGGACATCGGGTGCAGTTCAATAAGGGCAAGTGTGAAGTGCTGCACCTGGGGAGGAACAACCCCATGGATCAGCACAGGGTGGGGGCTGTTCTCTTGGAGGGCAGCTCTGGGGAAAAGGACCTTGGAGTCCTGGTGGCCAACAGGATGGCCATGAGCCAACAGTGTGCCCTCGCGGCCAAGAAGGCCAGTGGCACCCTGGGGCGCATTGAGAAGAGCGTGGCCAGCAGGTCAAGGGGAGTTCTCCTCCCCCTCTGCTCTGCGCTGGGGAGGCCTCCCCTGGAGTGCTGTGTCCAGCTCGGGGCTCCTCAGCTCAAGGACAAGGAGCCGCTGGAGAGGGCCCAGCGCAGGGACACTGTGATGGGGAAGGGCCTGGAGCACCTTCCATGTGAGGGAGGGCTGGGAGAGCTGGGGCTGTTCAGCTGGAGAAGAGGGGGCTGAGGGGATCTGATCAATGCTGATCAATATCTAAAGGGGGGGTGTCAGGAGGGTGGGGCCAGGCTCTGCTCAGGGGTGTCCAGGGACAGGACGAGGGGCCATGGCCATCAACTGGCCAACAGAAGGTTCAGCCTGAACATGAGGAAACCCTTCTGCCCTGTGAGGGTGACAGAGCCCTGGGACAGGCTGCCCAGAGAGGGGGGAGTCTCCTTCCCTGGAGCCTTTCCAAAGCCCCTGGACTTGTTCCTGTGTGATCTGCTCTGGGTGACCCTGCTCTGGCAGGGGGTTGGACTGGATGATCTCTAGAGCTCCATTCCAGCCCCCACCACTATGTGAATCTTTTAGGGATAATATTAAACATCTCTTTTATCTGCCCATTCACCCCATGCGTTGGGAGTAAGAGTAAATACAAATCTTTGTGCTTTACTTGGTTGCCAACAGCTGAAGACATTTAACGGGAACAGTGGTTCAAAAATTTTGCCCCGAAAGATGAACTGTGGGGTCAAAGTGTTCTTAGTGTTGTTAGCAGTAAGTCCTCTTTTTAACCTGTTTTCACATTTAGTGTGTTTTTCAGTAATGACTGTTCAAAAACTTGGAATTCGAGCTAGGATAGATGGTTGTGTATTGTAGATAAACCAAATTTTTTGCCTAAAAATGTATTACTGAACGGACTGTCAATGGAAATTTTGTTAAAGAAAAGGAGAATCAGCAAAAAGCTACTTTTGAAAGTTACAGTATTCTTATAAAAAATTGGAACTTGAAAAATCTTGGAGCCTTATTTGCTAAGAAAGGTGATGGAAAACTGCAGAAAATTTGTCTGCAAATACCTCTTTTGGCTTTAAGAATTTAAAATTAGAACTTAAATCTCCAGTTGTCGCATCCAAATTTACAGATTTCCCCTGCCTCACATTAGTCTTCAAGCATTGAAAACCAAACAAAAAGTCTTATTCATGTAATAAAAGTAGCCTGGATCGTATCTCATTTATTGCTTATGTCTCCCAAAGTTGCCTTTTTAAATCAAAATTTAGCAGATCGAATTTGCATGATCCTTTATTGTCCCGCTGGATTTCTGAATATCTTCCAAATACCGAGGCTTGTAACTTTATATTGTATCAAAGTTTCTAATGTGCTTTTTCTGGAGGTCTGTTGGGTTCTCATAAGCAAATGATGACAAAGGAATAACTTTTTATTTTATGGTGATATTTTTTGATATTTATGGTAACTTAGAAGTCAATAAAAAATAATTTTAGGATAAAATTTGTTCTATTTAAGTCAATAGTGCTTTTAAAACCGTGTTTTTCCCACATGTTGCTGCTTGTTCTCATGAATTTTTGTCTGCCCATGGTATAGTACCAAAAATACTAGAGCACACTCTGTTCTTATAGCGAACTCTTTTGTCCCCCTTTAGGTACCATATTCTCACTAGACTCTTTATGCCATGATTTGCGTATTTTAACTCACATACCCTTTCCTTTTAGCTGTCTAGCACTGCTTTGATAGTTGTTTTAACAGGTGAGCTAATGAAAAGTGTTTTAATTACACAGTTAAGGATTGAAACTAAGGCGTTTTGTCTTTCGATCTTCCTTCGGTTGTTGTTTTCTGTGTGTTTTAATTTCTGGAACAACCTGGGGGGGTCTTCAGATGTATTTGAGGACAGAACTGGAATTCGGATGTTGTCACAATTCAAAGATTTACAAAAATCCTTCTCTAGAGAAATGATCTGAAAAAAACAGGGTACAGCCCTGAGTAAGGCTGAGTACAAAATACTTCGGCAGTAAGTTATCTTGCTGTAGGGACATCGATCAGGTCTTCCTATTCTGAAGACATTTCTGGGGTTTATAGTCAATCACAAGCTTACGTGAAGTATTACGCTCTTAGGAGAAATGTCACACGGCGTCGGGTATATCGAACCAGGCTACGCGTATGAAATAGCTCTTCCACTCTGAAGGGGTAAGGCATCGCTCGCAGAATTTTGTCCCGTTCTGGGAAGCATTTAAATACAAAGATGGCCCAAATGAGGAGAGTTGAGCACAGCTACCACAGCTATCAGATGGAAGTCTGTAGAAACAAGGGAATTTGATGACTGGAGTGCTTTAGATTAGAGAAGATACAGCTGAGGGGAGGACTAAGTTTTCAAATAACTAAAAGTCAACTGCAAAAAAAGGAAGAAGTAAGCTGAGTGTGTTTTATTTTGTCTTCTGCAGAGTGGAGAAGATACAAGCAATAGAACAGGTTTTATTTGATGGTTATAGAATCTCCATCACAAAATGATTTTAAGAACAGCTTTCTAAATACCTGTCAGGGGTGATACCGGTACCTGTTGTCCTTGATGGAAGTAGTCCAGATGGTCTTTGGATATTCATAGAATGGTTTAGGTAGGACAGGACCTTAAAGCTCATAAAATCCTTCCAGTGTTGCTTCTCAGAGGCTCAGTAGTTAAATATCCTGCAAGTTAAATACTGATTCATTGATTATGGCAGATAGCATTGCTTCATCAGTTCCTCTCACAGGTACTACTTTAGAACCCCAGGAGTTGTTCGCTGTCATCTTTATGCTTGAATTCAACCTAACAGGTAGGCTGTCTGTCTGTATAAGTGGAACACTGATGTCAGGGATGTGTGTCTATCTATCTATATGTGTATAAGGTATTTTTGTTTTCTCCCAAGATCAGAAAGGAGAACATAGCTCAAAAGCCAGGGTAGTGGTTGTGTATGAGAGGGGGTCACGAGGAGGTAGGAGATGGGCAGCACTCCCTTTCCCAGTTTTCTGGTGTTGCATAGGATGGTAGTACTGAAATATTACAGTCAGGTGATTTTATTTTGACAAAATCATAGCTTTCAAAGTCGAAGGGTGATTTTCTATATTGCCAAGATAAACTCTGCTGCGAATGCAATTTTGGGGGAGAGGGCAGAGCTTTGTGGATCTATATTTGCTTTAGTAGCACAGTGACTAAATTCTTACAGACCTGCTTGCCAGCGCTTGGTTTCTTTCTATTTGGCATGTATGTGGGTGGCGTTTTTTTTGTAAGAATTATTCCTTTGGTTACAGCGAGGCTGTGTGTATCTCTGGTGATATTTTTACACGCAAATCAAGCGAGTATGGCTCTAGGAAATACTTGGTTGGTAGACTGTCAAGTCAAAAAAGTAAACATGCCACCGGAGGTATGAGGGTTAGCTAAAAAAGCACTGTGAAATGTACCATTTTCTTGTGCTGTTGCTGACTCAGTAGGTTACAGCAGTGTTTGGAGAAACTGTGAAGTTAGTTGTCTTTATTTTTTGGCATGATGTACACTGAGATTGTGACCGCTGATGTGGTAGATGCACTTCTGTTTCTAAAATAAACAGTAAAACATTTATTAATAAGAGTTAGGATAGAACATACCTCTCTAAATCCTCAGTTCTTGGGAAAAGTTAGGAAATCTGTTAGGGAAGCTCTTGGAAAAGTAAGATTTTTACGTATGTATGGAACTTGGAATAGATCTTGCTGTGCTTTAGTCCTCTTTCCCCGCAGACCTGCTTTACCTGTCTTGTTCTTCACAAATGAATTTACTGTACTCCCTCAAGATTTAATGGAATCCGAGTGTTTTCCGCGTTTCTCCCCATGTCTTCCTTAAACCTTTAAGAAGTTAGCGTGGCTGCCACTGGACCGGGGAATGAATGCTCCCTAGGTTCAGAAAAAGCGAGGACCTCGCAGTAAGGGGAACCTCTGTTTGGTTTGAGTCACCGTCTGATCAAGCTGGGTGCTTTCAGGGCCTTTTATGAAAAACCGTTGCCGTCAGCAACGTCGTGCCCTTGGCATCGTTTCTGTATATACGAGGTGGCAGCAGCGATTAAACAAACATGACTTAAAAGCGTGGCTGAATTCTAAAAACGGACTTGTAAAATTAACACCTTCCCTGACTGTCTGCTCTGGGTGTGTATGAAGGCACGAAGGATAATTAAGTGGCAAAAAATCAGATTGTTCCTAGTCCTGCCAAGAGCAGGCTGAGCTGGCTGCTGTTTCTCCTTCGGCATCATCAGAATTGTTGCAGGAGCTACAGGGCTTGTTCTCGCCCTCGTGAGCTCACGTTCCAGAGGTCTTTGCCAGTGAAATGACCGATGTGCCTTGACTTAAGCTTCATGGCAACAGCGGGCATGAAAATAAGAATGATCTTGGTTGGTGCTGTGGGTTTTCTTTTTAAATACAATTTTTTTCCCCCTTTTTTGTTCTTAAGAACATCTGTACGTTTACTGCTGTATCTTTTGGTGGGTAGCAGATCTGCAGAAAAACAGTGGATACAAATATATCTGTGTGTAAATCATAAATATAAAACTGGAAATATCGCTGTTAGCGGCGAACGTACAGTCATTTTTCACCAAAAGATACCTGCAACCTCCACTAATTTGCTTGTTGGAGTGGTGTTCAGGTATGTGGTGGGCACTTACAGCTTACCATCTAAACTGGTATCCAGAATTGTGCTTTATAATGTTTTTCACCTGAAATAAGCTCTCCAGAGGCAGTTGCTGACTGCTGAAACGTGCTGTTTATCAGTCAGCCAGCACATGGGATAATGTTTTTTGAGAAATTGTCCTTATATTGCTGCTGCGAACTCTAAGGATTAGAGTATCCTGATAAACCACATAAACACCGTTATGTGCACGTGTAAAATGAGGCACAACGACCAGTGCCTGAAGGACAATCACATTTCAGCCCTGGGAAATATATTTAAGGGTTTTCATGGACAATCTGCAATCTGAAAGCCCGATGCCAGTTTGTAGATCAGCCTTTCTATTTTGAGAGTCCTTAGCAGAATGACATCGAGTTCTTGATGGAGTTTGAGCTTTGTTGCTGCTAATGACTATGCCATTGTTATTGATGCCTGTAAATGAAGGTTTTCAACATGAAAAGAAAGGAAGCTTCAGAGGCGGCTTCTGGGACTCCATCCTCAGAGGAGTAAAACCAAGATGCTGGGCGGGTCCTTTCAAGACCCTGCTGTTCGTCTCATGGGTTTGGTTTGCTTTTCAAAGGAAACAACTGTATATATTACACTAATTAATATATTTTAATAAGAGGAACTGTATTCCCACTAGTTCCTCTGAATTAAAGCCCTTTGTGATAACCTTGGACAAAAGAGATGCTGTAAACGTCCTTATTACAAGTGATTTTGTGCACTTACAGATTTTACGGGGCTCTCTTTTACCTCTCTGTTTCTCTTACTCTTCAGATTAACATTTCAGCCAGAAAAGGCCTCCGTTTGGCCTCATTAAGTTTGCTTTTTGGCCTTTGCACCCCTGTGGTGATGGGAAACTTGTCTGCAGTCTCTGGGGGATTTGTTCGTGTGAAGGGGGAAAAGAGGAAATGTCTTTGTGATCTAGATGCATTCAAACGGGCGTGGTGGCTATTTCTCCTTTGTGAAAGTGCAAAGGTGCATAAAAACTGTGTGAATATGTCGGTGAGGGGGCTGTTTCTCGTAACCAGTGGATTACGGTCTATCCTTAAGATTTAAGCAATTTAATTTTTAAAATGGGAGATATGAAGGCGTGTCTTAGAACAGCCCTTGTTCAGTGACCTCAGAAATGTGAGTCTGAAATAACCAACATCTGAATTACGTTCTAACAGTATTGAAAAGGTAAGTAATGATTTTCATTAAATGAGTTTGAGAGGGGTTTGTAACTGTCAGCAGTTTTGGTGGCGTATGGTGTTTTTTTTAATACAGAGCAGAATGTTGATGATATTTAGTGAATTTTAAAGAATGCAGCAGCTACTCAATCACTTAAAAAGTGAAGCAGTTTCCCACGTTGTACCTGTGCACTTCAAATAACATCTTTACCATTTCCCGAGACCTGGACAATTCTGCATTGTTACAAGAACCCTACAAATCTTATAGCGATATTGTGCAGCGATTCACAGCTGTTTGCTGGAAAGTTTGCTTATTTAGTTGTATATTCTGTTAAAAATAACCACACCAAAAGAGTATTAGCCTCGCTGTTTTCATGTTGGAAATGTTAGACTAACTCAGGTTTGAACTGAGAAATAAGAGAGCTAGGCAGATGCTAGGTGTTATCACTAGACTGAAGTGACTTTGGTGAGGACGTTTCCATTTTGGTCCTACAACAACTGGAAAAGTTGGAGACTACCTATAGGAAATGCATGGAGGTGGAAGGAGTGAGGACTGAAGCTGTTTTGGAACCTGCTTCTCACTGACTTAATTGAGGAGGGCACTAGATGCTGAAATGGACCTAAGTGCAGGTCCTTACTGTGGTGATGTGTGTCATACATCTTGCCTTAGGAACACACACACTTCAGTGTTTTCTTAAACTAGGGCCAAGAGGTAATAAAATAAGAGCCAAGCATCTATTTTTTCATCAAATATATGAAGAATGCACTCAGTTACCCTCAGCTGTCTCATGCACGATTGAAAACTGCTATTCCATTGGCAATGATGCAGTGCCTGTAGCGCAGCCCAGTTGAACCGGGCTTAATGGTAGAAGCGTTGAGCCAAGAGCATTTAGTCTAGACTTTGAGCACTTTGGACTCTTTCACTTCCAGAATATTAGGGTAGTTCAATGGTTTGTGAAGACAAACAAACAAAAAAATAGCTGCACAGAGAGAGCATGGTTAAGCCTTAAAAATTCTGATTTTTTAAAGTAGCTACTGGCATGTAAGAAGGCTCTGCTGAAAAGAGTGGATCTCAGACCTCTCTGTCTTTGTGACACTGCTCAAATTGAAAACGTCAGAAATGCCACCATCTAAGCATGATGCATGAACGCGAAACTTTAATTATATTTCTTAAAAAATGACTTTAAAAATGATCAGATTTGCTTGGAATAATGATGAAGTCCTATTGCTGTTCGAGACTGTAATGAATCATCAGTTTGTTTGCTGAATATTCACACATCCTTCATGCAACACAGACAACATGATCTGCCCTGAAACAATAAAAGGCATTTATTATTTGAAGATAGAAAGTTCTTTAGGGGCTGAGACACAGTGATGCATAGGAGCATGACCTCAGTTCTCAGAGTGGGTGGAATAAGAGGATTTGGGAAAACTATAGAGAGTTATCCACCCCCTGCAGACCTTGGATCCTGCATTTATTGCAAGTAGTGTTAAAAGCCTCTGAAAAGCAAGTTCTGTAGGAAGATGAAGTTTGCTGTAAGACATTTTGTGAACATGCATGTTAAGGCGGTGTTTTCCTGGGTAGAAAACTCTGAAAACTGTAACTCCCCAGTCTCGGTCTAAATCTGAGTTTAACAAACCTTCTTTGATGAAGAATGTGATTTGATTTCTGGGGTGAGTTCTGTAACAAGCTGAGCTAATGTGTATTTTCAGCACAACTTGGTAGCTGCAGCTGAGTTGTAGTGCTTTGTTTTTAACCTGAAATGTGAATCCAAACTCTGGGATTGGACCCCGGCAGATTAACTCATGTCAATCTGAAAGAAACTGGCACAAGTTTAAAAAACCAGCATGATTATAAAAACAACCCCAAAACAACCCAGAATTTCTTGGGAGGGCTGCGAGCACTTCATTACACCCAGAGTGTGTGGCAGCTTCTGACACGATGTTGGGAGAACTTTCTGAAGTTGCATTGCGAGAGTATTTCCATCTGCCTAAGCAAAACATCTCTCAGAGTTATTTTGCCCGGAGAAGCTGTGGGTGCCCCATCCCTGGCAGTGTCCAAGGCCAGGCTGGATGAGGCTTGGAGCAACCTGGGCTAGTGGAGGGTGTCCCTGCCCATGGCAGGGGGTGGCACTGGGTGGGCTGTAAGGTCCCTTCCAACTCAAACCATTCTATGAGTCTGTGTAGAACATTGATCCCGGTTCTGGAACCATATAATCTTTTGAAAGAGCAGGATGTATTAATGATAAGTCCCCGTGTGTGTGTGTTTGTCCAATATGGATGCTGAATTTCAGATTGTGTATCAATAAAAGTGCTATTTGTGAAGTTGAAAAGGAAAACTTGCATTTCTGGATTCAATTTCACATAAATCTCACGGGCTGTAAAACGTATCAACATGCGGGTGTTCTGTGCACTTAATATGGTGTCAACACTACCTGATGCAATAGTTTGTACCTCTTAGAGTATCAATTACAATAATTAATCAGATGCATGGAATTTACGGGCATATATTCCTTTTTAAAGTTTCAGGGTTGCTTTTTCTGAGAGATGATAAAAAGCAGGTACGTTTGCCTGTGCTCAGCAACGTTTATTCATAGTAGTCTTTTGGCTGGAAAGGAAAAACGGTTAATATAACACAGTGTGGTTTGGGTGTGAAGGGACCTTAAAGCCCACCCGGCCCCACCCCCTGCCATGGGCAGGGTCACCCTCCACGGTCCCAGGTTGCTCCCAGCCTCATCCAGCCTGGCCTTGGACACTGGCAGGGATGGGGCACCCACAGCTTCTCTGGGCAACCTATCCCAGGGCCTCCCCACCCTCTCTGGGAAGAATTCCTTCCTGATATCTCGAGTTATATATCAACTTAAAATTGAACTTTGTCTATAGCTGTGGGTATGATTGGGTGTAAAATGAGGACACTCAAAGTGAAGAGGGGAGGATGTGATCACATTACTTGCTCAGAAGTATAAAGAAAATACAAAACGAAATGAAAGAAAACTTTTTTTTCTCCTGTGTAACTGCTCCTGAGCATTGGCCATAGTACTGCTGCTGACTGATGGGAGTGCAGAGGGTCAGTGAGTCATCTGATTTTGCAGAAGTGTCCAATAATGAAGAGGTGTTACACTTTTCTGTCTGTGTACGTATGTTTCCGTGTTTCCTCTTGGTGAAGAATAGTTTTGTTGTTCCTCAGAAGTTATGTGAACTTTGGAGGGGAAAAAACCTAAGTCTGTTGCTGGCAGTATATTTTTGGAAGAGCTTGTCTGGTGGATTTGCTGTGATTCTTATTGCCCGTACTAATACTATAGTTTTTCTACAGGTTCCAGATGTGTAAAATACAATATGAAGTGGGAGGAGGGAAAAATCTAATAAAAAAGTCTGGATTTCCGTATCGTAGACGATTGCTGTAATTCTGCAAAGAAAGTTTATGGAAGCGCATATGATATTTAACGGAAATGCAGTTATTTGATTAGGTCCCTTCAAGGAATATCGAGTAAAAAACCAGTTAATTCTGGACCCTCTGTATGGACCATGTGGGTGCTACTAGGGAGTTTGCCCAGCAAAGCAACTTTTCTCATATATAAAAAGGAAGAGAGAGCCTGTAGGTCAGAAATTGGTGCTTTGTAGCCGGAAATGCACCTGAAAGGATTCCTGAACTGTGCAAGCGTAGAGGAAGCTGATGACACTCACTCTTCTTCCCTCCACCTCCAGTTCTCTTAGTTAAACTGGAGTTTCTGGATGTGGTGTCTGTTTCTGTCTTTGATCATGGATATTTGTTGGAGATGTCTTTAAGTTCAGTAGAGGTTGGTAGAATCAGCTGAATCTTTTGGCCTGTCACTAATGAATTAAACTTCCAAGTTTGAAAGATGCCTTAATGTCCTCGTATCAGATGCTGAATGCCTCCACCTCGTCGTTTAAATGCGTGTGCTCTTTTTGGAGAACAGGGTGATTCAAAGCTTATTGCGTTGTATTCAAAGGCAACGGATGCTAGGTCATCGAGCTAAAAACCAAGCAGCCCCCCAAAGTAAAACCAACCTACAACATCCAGCAATGTCACCACCACGAAAACCCATCAGCCTTCACGCGTCAGCAGCCTCAACTTTGGAGGGTCCTTACGGAGCGGGGGCTACCTTCGGAGCAGCAGGCTCAAGGCGTAACAGCTTGGTCATACTGACAGGGCAGACTGCTCAGGCTGTTGCACTGAGGGCGTTTGATACACAGCACTCAGGGTTTTTTTTCGTGTTTTATGCTTATTTTTGAAGGACAGGTACTGTTCCTTTATACTGAAGTCAGTTGAGAAGAACCCCCTGGAGTCACGAGCTCTGTCTGACCCAGTAGACAGATGACTGCAGGTAACTGCTGATCATCCCCGATGCACAGAAAGGCACAACTCTCTGCTGTCATTTCTACGTTGGTAATTTTGGAACATTGCTGCGTGTGTTGACAGCTTTAGTCTGTTCATTTACCAGAGACTAGAACTGAGCCAAATATACACACTTCAGGAACACTGTTGATCAGTAGCTTAAATATTTAGATTAAGCTTGGCCTGCTTGTAAAACAAGGCAAACCCATCAGTTTCCACACCCGTCAGGCTCAGCCTTAGGGAAATTTAAAGGTACATTTAGCTAAAGAAAAGCTGAGCTGAATTGTAGAAGCAGCTATAACATCCCATCAAACATCTGGAGAGCTGGGAAGAAACGTCTCTCTTAATCTTACGGAGCTTGAGATCCATGTACTTTCTTCTGTAGCCTTTAAAGATGGATCTACCTAGGGTTTGGGTTCAATTTTAATAATAGATGTAGTTACACGAAGTCTCTTGCATGAACTCCTCAGTTTGTTCTCTCGTGTCACACCATAATTGTGTAATCCAGTTAATCACCGCCTGTGCGCTTTATATTGTGGATTACCGTTTCATATCATTGACTGGGGAAGGGTGAGCAAGTGTCCTTTTGCTTTGATTAACTGCGGTGCCTGTTAATAGCTTCACTTTCAAGTTGTGTTTTAGCATTTTTATCTTAATGGTTAGCTGATTTACTTTTTAATTGCATTGCAGACAGAGGGCAAAAGTTTGTCTTTGAATTCGACGGTGAGACAGCTTTCAAGTTAAGTTAAAAAAAAGAGGGGGTCGCTTTCAAAATGACAGACTGCAGGACTCTGCCCATCATTACTTAGGCAAGTGGGGCTGGCTTAGGTTACACAACTCTTCATATTGGATTTAAAGGGTACAGTGCAAAAAACTAAGTGGTGCTATGAAAAAAATGATATTAAAGGATATAAAACTGCCAACGGTGCTTGCTTAGGAAAGACTTTGCCTGTAAATGGGATGCTCTTTTTTCTTGAAATAAGTGTCCTGAGATGTTTCAGTGATCAAACAGACTTTCAAAATACTTTATCCTAGGAAATGAAAGGAGCTGGATAGAGAGAGGGTGCCTTTCAGTTCGGTTTGGGTGAGATGCTTCCCACCTTTGCTTTCACAAAAAGAAGAGCCTGTAGGAGGTAATGCTTTCATCACTTCAAACACAGATTATTATTCTAAGCATCTCAGGTGGCCTGTGTGCTCTTAAAATCGAGTCTTTGGAAATAATACAGTTTTAATACTTTTTTAATGATGTAGCATACAGTAAAATAACCATAGTTTGTCTTCATTAGCATTCTGTGTGTTAAGCATGAATTTCGCTGTATTGACTAATGTGACTCCAGGGAATTTCCTTTATACTTGTTGGTTTTACACTTCAAAAGTGATTGGAGTCCCAAAACTATTTTGGAAAGCAAATTGATGGTCAGAATTCTCCCTGGGGAGGAGCAATGGAGCTTCTTGTTGTAAGAGGTGGTGTGGGGTGCAGGGGATAGGGGAGACAAAACACATGTGAAAAATCTCTTAATATCATGGGTTGGACATGATGTTTGAATACTTTGGGGACTGCCAAGCAGTCACTTTAATGCATTTTTGACGATGATGTGCATTACTATAGATTTTGACGTGCATGAATTCTCTCTGCAAATGTGAGCAAAAATATCTCCTGTCCGAGGGCAGAGAACCTCTGCGGTGGTTGTGATGGGGGCCTACAAGGAAGCTGGGGGGGGCTTTTTACAAGGGCCTGTAGTGACAGGACAAGAGGTAATGGGTTTAAATTTGAAGAGGGGAAATTTAGATGGGCCATCAGGAAGGAATTCTTCCCGGAGAGGGTGGGGGGCACTGGGACAGGTTGCCCAGAGAAGCTGTGGATGCCCCATCCCTGGCAGTGTCCAAGGCCAGGCTGGATGAGGCTTGGAGCAACCTGGTCTAGTGGAGGGTGTCCCTGCCCATGGCAGGGGGTTGGAACTGGATGATCTTTAAGGTCCCTTCCAACCCAAACCACTCTGTGATTCTGTGGAGGAGGTGGCTGTGGCCAACACTCATGTTTGCACAGGACCCGGCGGAGTAGGACCTTTGTTCCACTGCAGTGCTGAACTATTGTTCTGGTGGTTGGCCCAGGTGGGGGACAGAGAAATGGTTTATCAACCTGCAAGCAGTTGGTGACCTGCCAGAAGCCTGTGGGGATGCTCTTATGAAACCACTGTCATGTAAGGTTGTGTGGGAAATAGCTTTGGGCATGGGGTTAAAGGATTTTGAGTTACGTTGGTATGGTCAGGCCCTTCGCTGTGACTTTGTAAGTGTAAAACTGCAACCCTGATAATGAAAAGAGTATCAGTCTGCCAAAAAAAGGACAACTAATACAATAATTAAGAAACACGTGCTTAGTTTCTAATGTTTTAAGTCCACTTTTCTAACTGTATCCTGGCTTTATACCTTGTAGGAGTTTGGAAAGAAGGGTTACTTCTGTAGCTTGTTGCATAAGCTTTTCATGAGAAAGAATTTTCCCAGCAAGTTCCTTGCCCTTAGACAAATCTGCTCGGGAGAAAAACAGAGGCTTCAGCTCTTGAAAAGAAATGTGCAGTCTGAAACATGAAGGGATGAAAGTGTTCGGGCCATCAAAGGGTACTTAAAGACAGTCTCTAAACCACCAGCAAAACAAAGTCATTCTTTAGATCTTGGGCGTTGTTGGAGTCTGAATTTCAGGTGTCACTGTTCAGGATCTCCAGTGAGAAAGTTGTCTGCTTTTATGAAAGAGGGAAGAAAAAATGCTGTAGTTAAGCATCAAGGATTGCACTGAACTCCTTTACTGAAAGATCATGATGATGTTTCCATGAACAATCAGTGTCTAATATATGGGTTGTGTATATTTGGGGATTGGGGAAGCTCAAATCTCTTTTATATTTTATGATGAGTAAATTAATTCACATCACTTAGAAGTGCGGTGGCTGGAGAAATTTAGGTACCATCGGTTGGGAGCGCTGGACTGTAGTTTATTTTTCCATAGGAAAGAGGATTGAGAAGAAAATAATTAAGCAAGGCTATAATTCTCCAGGATATCATCTGATATATAACGCTGAACTATCAGGCATGTTATTTTTTGAGGTCACGTCTCTGCTTTCGATAAGGAAAAGAATCCAAACACCCAGGAAGTCGGTGGAGTAAATGAGAAGAAACTTGGAAATACTTAGTGGGGGTAATTCCTTACCAGAATAAGAGAAAAACCTTGTATACTGACTGAAGATGGGCTGAAAGCTAAGTGGTGCTTTCCACGCGAATGCCTGCGGAGAAGCAGCTTGTTGCTGAGCACTTCAAGAGCCTGGTTGGGATGAAGAGACCAGAGAACTCCCAGGGCATTGGGCATGTTTGCAGGCTATGTGCGTGTTTATTTCCATGCTCCAAAAGTGCCATAAATTTACTGTATGCTTAGCGTGGTTGTGAGTAGCCTTTTCCTGACTTCTGGAGCGGGAAGGAATTTGAGATCTTTCTGAACCGTACATGTTCTTGTAGCAGTCCCTCACCGTGTTTTCTCTTCAGCTGTTCCCTTTGTGACTGTTTGTTTCCAAGGGAAGGACGTTTCTTTTCAAAGCAGCGTGCAGAATAGAATGAAGTCATTAAATGTAACTTTGCAGTCACTATCTGTTTACACTGTACAGTATTAAAAAAGATGAACAGGCAATTTGACTGCATTTGGGGAGAATATTGCATATATGGGCATATTCCCTTTAGCTGAAACTTAGATTTCATCCTAAGCAGCACCAAATAGAGTGTACAGTTCAGTGCAAAAGGCTGTAGGTATTTTCAACACCTGCCCTCCAAAAAGCGTAAAATTAAAGAATGAAGTTGGATCAGGTAGAACCAAAGGTTGGGTTTCATTTTTGTGTCTTTCAAGATGGCAAGGCCGAAGTGATGCTCTAGTTAACGTGAAATGGTTTGTCTGACTAGAGACAGAACATACTTCATTTTGGACTCTCTGTGGAGCTGTGAATAAGAAATGGGACATTTAAACTGCCGAGAAGGCGTCTCCTTTCGTCTGAGAGCTCGGGCTTTGCGCTGGTGGCCCTGGATGGGCTAGGCGGAGGCCGGATTTCCCTCGTATCCCAGTGCTCGGGCTGGGCTGTTGGGTAAAGAGGAAACAAATCCAGGCGCTGAGGGAGGTTTTATGGCACTCGCTCCTAGTTTGTTTTTCCCCAGATGAAATTACTGAATGGATTTGACCTGGATTCGCTAATCCTTTCAAGTTGGCTGAAACCACATGTTTGCTGAAGGAAACCTGCCTGCTTGAGCCAAATACCCTGTCTTGGTTGCAAATGGAGAAAAAGGGAGAACAGCTCTATGAAACAGTCACAGCTTCATGAGGGCCAGCGCTGCCTCCCTGTTGGGAGGGGAAATTGGATCGAACAGCCTGTTATCCGCATTTCTCACATACACCGTGTGCCGCACTAGAGAACGTATCTCACGCTGAAAGCACTCTACTGTTGAGAGCTGATTTTCTTTATTTAGGCTCAGTACTTTGCTCATCCCGCTACAGCTGATAACTTCCCACAGAAACGTGAGCCTTGTCGAGTAGAACGGGAAGTACTTTAAATCCCGTGGAGATGAAGGATGATGGTGTTGCTCTGTTTCACGTTAGTTTAATGCTGGAGAATTTATTTTCTCTTTGAAGTATCTACTGATAACACACCGAGTCTGCAGGGTCGTGTCCGTGTGTGCAAGTGCACATACGTGTGATTTAAGGATTATTTCCCTTTTTTACAGATCGTATGCTGGGATCAGGCTCTCGGCTAAGAGGAACTGAGGTTCACCCAACTGTAATGGTGCTATACTGAGTTAAATCACCGTCTGTTTAGCTCGTGTTCCCCTAATATGTAGTCTGAACTTACCTTTTGATTAATGCTGCCACAACACTCGCAGGTGCACCTTGGTGTTTGCATGTCTGTCCGATGGGTAGGGATGGGGTTACAAGAACTGATGTGCAGATGTATGGTTTTCATGAGTGCATACAGCACGTATGTGCGTGTCCCTGGAGTCATATAGAAAATATGAGTCTTTCTGTGATATGAAAATAAGAAAAAAAAGCTGAAGCTGACCTCCTCGTTATGTCACGTAACCAGACACATTGATGTTGTAATGGCTTGTTTCTTCTAGCACTGTGAAGATCATGTGTATTTCTGTTCCTTTCCCTTCATCTGAAATTAATTTGTGGACTTTCAAAGCTTTTTATATGTACCCTGGTGCATATTTTCCTCTGGTAGATCAGTGCTGATTCCATGGAAGTCTGTGGCACAATTAGGAGCAGAGGATGAATCTTAATGCACTGTTTTTCTCTGGAACTGCAGGGTATCATCGCCTCCCCGAAGCATGGGGGCAGGTACAGATGTTACAATTTTCAAGAGAATCTTAGAGAAAGATGAAGCACCAGCACATCCCCTAACTGTCACTAGACAGAAGACAGAATTCCCACTGCCTTTTGGTAGGACCAGAATAGCTTTGGTCTTCTGGCAGTGCCTGGCTGTATTTCTAGGTGGAAAACTCTCTGCTGTTTACAGAATCTCAGACTGGTTTGGGTTGGAAGGGACCTTAAAGACCATCCAGTTCCAACCCCCCTGCCGTGGGCAGGGACGCTCCTGCCAGCGTTGGTGCCCAAGTTCCACGGCAATAGTAAGGATGTAGATGAACTTTTCACCCAGAGTACCACCGTGAGGCACGCCACTCCGTAGTTGGACACTTACGTAAGCAGTTGGTTTCAAAGTGTTCCTGTTGGCTTCAAAGGGAAAGCGTATCTTTTGATGTATGCGTAGATGCCTTTGGCATCCAAAGTTTTTAAAGAACTACATTGTCATTGACATCTACAGCACCTATTAACACGTATGTAGGAACAAAGACCCTGCCTTCTGGAACCTGCTTAAATAGGTGCAAGACAGAAGTCTGAGGGGTTGAGTGTGGAAAGATAAAGCTCCAGATTCTTTTACCAGCGGTGTGATCTTTTATGGGGACATGAGTTTTTCCAAAAGTTCTTTTTCAGGGGTGGAGTCGAAAGAGAAGGCATGCATTCCTGATGTTGAAAGCCTGCTTGTGCTTTTTATGTTGACCTTTTTCAGGAGCAGCCTCTCCATACATAAAGGAACGCAATGCTGACAAGTTTAATGAAGTTTAGCTGAACTGCTATAAAAGCGGTGACTGGGGAAAAAAAATCTAAGAGGCAGGGACTACTTTTTCCTCACAAATAATTTAGAAAACCTTTCTCACGTTTTGCTCTATCTGCCACTAGATGTAACTCAAGGTGACGCTTTTTTTCTCTTCCCTCCCTTTATTTAATTTGACTAACACTCGTGCAATAAATTCTGTTACCGTGAATTTGACCCAACCCTGGAAACGCTTGCATGATGCATGTTCCAGAAGGTAGCCTGAATAAATTTAATAAATCCATTCCTCTGCTGTAACTAAGGTATACAGAAACGGAGACATGGATGGAGAATGATGGCTGAAAGGTCCTTCTGTTTTGCACTCCTGTTCGATATGGCAGTACAGTGTTACGGCAGCTTTTCTCGTCTGTTATACCGAATGTATTTTTATCTGGCATCTCTTATCTGGTCAGCAAACTGAATGACCATTGAATGGAAAATGTAAGTTTTTAAGAAAAAAAGGGCAGTTGGAGCGTAGCTGTCTACCGCAAAGTGCATGTTCCATAAAACTTAGGTGTAATCACATATTTCGTGGTGATAGAGTTGGATTCTTTTGTTTCAATCTTCCTGAACTGCTTTTAATGTTTAATTATGGTGAAAGCCTTCAGTACTACTAATAATTCAAGATTACTACTGCACTTTGCAATAATCTGATGCTGTAATCTGTCTAGATCACCCTGCAAGGCCTCCTGTTGCCCAAGAGAATCAACAGCACCTCCCAGTTTGGTATCATCCGCAAACTTGCTAACGGTGCATCCGACTCCTGCATCCGGGTGGTCAGTAAATAAATGGAACAGCACCGACCCTAGAATTGAACCCTGCCCTGGCAGAAGGGGCACTTGCTTTATGTTGTGGTTGGTGGAGCGTAGGAGAAAGGTCAGGATAAATGAGGGTGTGCAAGTGGCTTGAATCTGCTTTCGGAGAAGGGGGGGAAGTATTTTTCCTCGTTGTTAACTAGAATTGAATTTATTCAGTACGTGTAGCCATTGTGGTAGCAGCGATAGTGGTGATAATGATAGTAATAATTATCTGAAGTCTGAATCATAGGTTGTTCCAGAATGCTTTATAAAATACATATGTATTTCTTCACTTAAATGAATAAGCCAACTTTTTTTCCGTGCTTTTACTGATGTATATTGATAGATAAGATCGTATGTACCAGAATGGATTCAAGGCTTCTCAGCAGTAAGGGTGATGGTCACCTCGTGGTAGTGCAGACTGGGCGGTGGGTGAGGTGCAGTGGCTGGCTGGAGGAGTTGGGTGAATCCCTGGCAGGTCAGATGTCCTGGAAAAGCCAGAGGGATTTTTTTGAGTGGTAAAGAGTATGGGAACAGGACCTGGAGTTATGCACCAGGCTTTATGGAGGTATGGGTGTCAGCATGGGGGCCTTACACGGTGCATCTGCCTCTTGCCTTTGCTGGGGTACGGACCTCCTTTGCACCTTTCCAGCTGCAGATCCACAGGTTCCCTGCCCTGTCCACCTTGCAGAAAGCACCCACCTGCATCTTAGGCTTCTGGGGAGGAAAAGGGATGGGAGAAGGAGCTATAGCCATAGCTGACCTCTTGCAGGAATAGGAGGGCATCAGGTGGAAAGGGGGGGTCTGAGGCAGGGAGCAGTAAGTCCCATGGCCTGAGAGGGGTTGCTCTGTTCCTGTGCTTGCTGCGTGGAGAGTAAGGAAGACAGTCCTGCAGCAGTTTCTGCCCCTTGCACATTGCCTTATCCTAGCAGTCTGACAGCCAACCTTTGCCCCCTCCAGCATAGTCAGAGGAGACAATGCACTGCCTCTCCAGGCTATGCTTGCAGGTGCTTGTGTTGCTGTGCTTGTGCCTTAAGTCAGCTCAGCTGTTGGCTGTAGGGGAAAAAGAAATGAAAGAAAATAATCTTGGAGCTTTAAAAATATGTTTTCTAAATCTATAGCTGTGCAGAGTTTAAATTGCACCTAAATTCCTACCTGACAAGTGGCAACCTTACCATCTGCACAGTTTGCCTGCAGGTCATGCTGCAGATTGGCGTTAGTATGTACTGTGAATCATCAGTGTGAGCACTTGTAGCTCTCTGGGTACTCTGAAGAAGTAATAACCCTGAGGAACTCTTTGTGAGGTCTGAGGAAATCATAACATCTCCATCTGCAGCTTAGCTCTTTCATGTAAAGACAGATTTATAATTTTTCCCCTGTTACATGCTTAAGATGCATCTTCTTTCCCAAGATAATGGACTGTAACAATCAAGGGATTATCTGAAACCTTGAAAAAAAGAATCCAACAAACAGTTTTCATAATGTACTGTCAGAAGTGATTTGATCTACTGTTCATCCTTAATTCAGAAACAATTTATGGCCACGTGTCCCTCCAGTTTTTACGCTGTAGTGATGATGTTCATCTGAACAGTCACCTCCAAAAAAAGCAGAATTCTTATTCTCTAAGAAATATATCACATTTAAAGTATTTTTTACGTGCAACTATCTGGTTACCGATTCAAGAAACAGGGGTATTGTTCTACTCCCAGGCCTGTGATAGGAGTTGTAAGTAAAACAGAACACAAGGTAAGCTGCTCTTTTCGTGACTGGTTTGGATCGTGCTGATTCAAGTCTCTAAGGGCAGATGTGTTTTCCAGAATGCCAAGGAGAGGTCATCTGGTAGCACTTTACACAGTTTTATTTATCTGGGCCTTGGTTTACAAGGATCTGAAACAGGGTCAGTTTAGTTTTCTGTGTAGTGAAAACGTGTTACTGTAGTGCCATGCAACAGTCCCGGCATTCATTGACTTCATTGCTGATAGCTGAATCGGAATGACAGAAACAAAGTGGTCTTAATTCTTTCCTGGGGCTGAGCATATTCAAACGTGAAGGGTATTAAATTATCACTTAGCCCGAGTTGGAGTCTTGTCACGGAAGCGCAAGGGCTCATTCACACCTGCTGAACGCCTTCCCATAGGCTCAGTACTATCCGCAGGGGCACCGGTGCCTCCAATGCGTCGCTGCTAGTTCTTATCGTAAATTTGGATTTGCAGGTGTCAGCAAGGGGAATTTGTACTTGACAATAATTCTCATCAGCAATAACTGATTTTGAGCAATCTTTTCCTTCGTCAAGAAAACGGTGATAGTTTCGGACTAACAGCACCCCGAGGCTGTCAAGGCATAGTCACGTTTTGATGTAAACTGGTTCATTTGGGGAAGAGTTCGTAATATGTGACCAGTTGATTAGTATCCTCTAACCTTCTGAATTTATGAAATGTGCAGGTCCAGCGGGCAGGGATGACTGTTGACAGAGGCTTTTAAAAACATCTGGGAAGTTACAGCTGTACTGGGAGTTTTAAATCTCCGTTGAAAGTGCCCTGCCAGCCTCAGGTTTTTGGCAGGCAGGAGTACAGATCTCTTTTTGAAAGAAAATCGTTTTTAGATGTCTCTTATGTAATTTATTCAAGCATTGCACTAAACCGTTTTTGTCAACAACAAAAAAATGTAGCTGGTTATATATAGGCATCAAGCAGCACTCTGACAAGATGAAAAGCGGGTGCCATGCCAAAAGTTCGGGTTCTTTGAAAAGACTAATCCCATTTTGAGTGCACAATCAAAGCAGTTACAGGCAATTTTTAAGGTATTATTCTGCAATGACACCCTTTCTCTCGAAATGTAAACTGTTCAAGAATTTAAATGGAGACGAGAGTAATGGGTTTTAGATGACTGAAAAATACCAGGTTGGTATTTTCGCTCATGTCAAATGGAATACCTGGGCTTTTTATTTAGACTTTGAACTCCGTCTGCGCGCTAGAACGTGCGTTCTGCTGTGCGACTGGTGTAGCGAAGGGTTGATCTACAGTGTGCCTTGAGATGGTGCTTGCAGTTCCGTGAAACAGCCTGGTTATCTGGGAGATAACAGTACAGTGGGAACGATGCCAGGCGGTTGCTGCGGACCTCGGGAAGGTTTTGCTGCTGATGGCTGTGGTTTATTAGCAGCCTAGCCAGTTTCAAAACGGGTTAGGTGTATCTACATGTGCCATAGCTATGTTGTGGGAGCGAGTTACTCTTTAGTCATAGGTTGTCATACATCCACTGCAAAGTTGAGTGAGCATCCAGTGTTGTGGAGAACATAAGATTCTACTTGAGAGGCACTTACTACCCAAGCTGAGAGGTAATGTGTGCTGAAGGTTTCCATTTTCCTGTTTTGTGGAAAATCGTAAACTTACCCATATTTCGAATGAGTATAAAACCCTCACCAAGCTTGCTTTCTACGTTGATGCTGACCAGTCTGCCATACATATCTGATCCGTGTGCGTGTTCTGCTCAGACTTCATGCAGTTCTGGGCAGAGTCCTTGTTAGATACCTTCTTGCACTCCTGGGGGTAAGCAGGATGCTGAACCCTCAGAAACCCGTTCCCAAAGGCTATTGCAGATTTGGAAAGAGCTGAAAAAGAAGTAGGGGGGTGTTGACAGAGGGGAAAAAACCACTCTTTTGGAGCACATTGTATTCATTAGTTACCTGAAGCCGGTTACCAGCACACATGTCCAGCTCACGTCCAGGTTTTTGTCCACTGTTACCCCCAGGTCCTTCTCCTCAGGGCTGCTCTCGATCCATTCCCCACCCAGCCTGTCCCTGTGCTGGGATTGCCCCGACCCAGGTGCAGGACCTTGCCCTTGGCCTGGTTGAACTCCATGCAGTTGGCACGGTCCCACCTCTCCAGCCTGCCCAGGTCCCTCTGGATGCCATCCCTTCTCTCCAGCGTGTCACTGCACCACACAGCTGGCTGTCGTCAGCAAACTTGCAAAGGGTGAACTCGATGCCACCATCCATGTCACTGACGAAGATGTTAAACAGCTCTGGTCCCAACACCGACCCCTGTGGAACGCCGCTCGTCACTGGTCTCCCCTCGGACATTGAGCCATTGGCCACAGCTCTTTGACTAAGACCATCCAGCCAGTGTTTCCCTGTTGTGTGTGCTATTGCCCCCTGCCTTTTATCTTTGTCCTGGGCTTTTAAATCCAAAAATGTGTTCTGGAGAGCACCCAAGAGGGCTGAGGGTAGGGAGTTGTGTCTCAGGAGGCCGCAGGACTAAACGTTAGCTCTGCCACTGGAGGTTCTGGTAAAACTAAAGAGCTGTGAGTCTTTGGGTTCATTCTCTGTCCCTCTGCACCTCTGCTGACTGTTAGCAAATGGGTGACATTGGCAGTGTCCGGGAAGCAGAAGGCGTTTGGATGGCCCCACATCCGCTCTCATTCCAGGAGTCTATTACTTCCTCTTTCTCACTTAGGACTGCAATTAGCACTTTTTTATGACTTTGAAATATTAGAAGGGGGAACCATGTTGGCTAGTAATGTAGATGCTTGAACTTTTGGGGAACATTCTTTTCACATAGTGGAGGTGCCAGCTGCTGCTTTGGCTCCGTCTGGCTAATACTTTTTCTCTTGATGGTTTTAAAAAATGAGTGCATGCTGAAAGCAAGACATCAAGGTTATTTTAAGTCTAACCAGCAGTAGAACAAGTGGCTGAATTCAAGTGCTTTGCTCTTCAGTAAGGGACAGAAGTTTTAAGGTTTGCCTTTCAGTAGTCATTACCCAACAGGATAACTAAATACCCTATCAAAAATGATGTGTTACAATAGTTCATATTTTGTGGCTACTAACTCTTGCATCTAAACCCATCCTAAATGTGAGCAATTAAGAGGATTTTCCTTACAGTGTTTTCATGAAGGATGTGATTCCCCTAGCTCTGACTTTGTCAACCTAACATTTCTTGACGGTCTCTTGAGTAGGGTGCCTGCCACCTTGGTTCACAATACATAATATGCTGTTTATACGTGTTCAGATACAAGCACCAGATTAACTAAAATTTTATTTTTCTCCCAGTTAAAATTGCAAGTTTCATTCCAATATGTTATATAAAACTGACTTTTAAAAAAATTAAATATAATTCAGTTTTGAACTTGGATTTTAAAATCAGGTTTGCACGTAACAAAAACTAACACCAAGGTACCGGCAGTGTGATCAGCTGTAGACTTCTAACATGAGGTGCATAAGACTGTGTAGTTCGGAGAGCTGAAACTTGTTCTGGGGGCACTTGTACTGCAGAGGCGCTTGTGATGTTTGAGGAACAACATGCAGATAACGAGAAGCTGATATAGAAATAATGGAAAACAATTTTTCCTGAGAAGCAGGGCAGACATTGCAAAGGCTCATTGTGAGGGTGGTGATAAGACACTGCTAGCTCGTTTTCTCTAGCGGGTTGTTCTGGATGTTGATAATATTGCAAGACAGGAAAAGATATCTGATTAATTTTATTATACATTAAAAATGACTGAATATTATACATTCATCTTTTGTTGATTTAATTGTGAATGTCCTTAGTGATGCATGTTGGTGCAATGGTTGAAGAAAGTGGATCCCAAGCCACCAGGAGAGTAGATGTTCATGGCTTAATATTGACGACAACAGTTCAGATCCAAGTGCAGGAAAAAACCCCAACCCTTGGCCCAAACTTCTTTGTGGAATTGAGTCATTACACTCTAAGTCATTGCTCTTGGCAAATCTAAATATCGGCTACATTATTTGAAAAGTGCCTGATGAGTAAAGACTAGCAGCTATAATAAAATATAAATGCGTTGTTTGAAAGGGATAAATGTGTTTTCCTTTGGAAAAAGCTGTGTTGATAAGGAATCAGTCTAATTACTGTTTTTCTTAAAGCTCAGTAAGAGTAGCTGTTAGGCAAAGTTAATAATTTATTAATATAACCTCTGCTGCACTAGTTCTGTGAAGTGCAGGGTGGTTTCTGTTACTAGCTCTTTCTAATTTGGCCTAATAACATGCAACACTTATTTAAAAAAAAAAAAAAAGAAAGAAAACATCCATACTATGTCTTGGCACGAAAAAAAAAATAATTGTGGTTACATTCCAGGATGCAGAAGAAAAGACACCAAATTTTAATTCTTCTGTGGGTTTTTTTGTCTTTTTTTCCCCTCTCCCCTCATATGGGAACACAGTGTTTTACCCACCCGTTCTGTGTCCACGACAGGGTATAAATGAACCTTTCATTAGTTGACCATTACTTCCCATGCTGAAAAAACCCTCCTGTATTTATCAGCTTCCACACTGACAATGCAATAGTGAGGAATTGCATGGCAAAGAACAGAGAAAAGAACCTCCTGGTATCATGGCGTAATTCCTTGGTGCGTGTGTCGTGCTGGTCCCCAGTCTCGGAAAGGATTTGCTAGAACTAGAAAGGGCTGACAGGTTGACTGAAGCTGTGGAGCTTGTTCTGTGTAAGGAAGGACTAAGACTCCTGGGATTGGAAGAGATGTTTATATTCAATATATACAATTTGTTTTGTGAAGACATTCTTCCTGGAGAGGGTGGGGGGCAGTGGGACAGATTGCCCATGGAAGCTGTGGATGCTCCATCCCTGGGAGTGTCCAAGGCCAGGCTGGATGAGGCTTGGAGCAACCTGGGCTAGTGGAGGGTGTCCCTGCCCATGGCAGGGGGTGGCACTGAGTGGGCTTTGAGGTCCCTTCCAACTCAAACCAGTCTGGGATTCTCTTTACTGCAAGGTCAAGTGAGCACACAGCTGTGTTGC
The DNA here is from genome assembly GCA_027574665.1 of Rhynochetos jubatus. Lineage (NCBI taxonomy): Eukaryota > Metazoa > Chordata > Aves > Eurypygiformes > Rhynochetidae > Rhynochetos > Rhynochetos jubatus. The sequence continues at coordinate 77,178,066 of CM050651.1, forward strand.
TTGCAGTAAGCAGAGTTAAATGACTTCTGTGCAGTGCACCAGAAGTTATTTAGCTTCCTTCTCACCCTCTTCTAAAGCTTAATGGGTTTTTAAATCTTGTTTACGTGTTTTTTTTCTCTAAGAAGGAAACCCAAATTGGAGCAGTTCTATCACTTTGTCTGATTCTTTTCTTCCCTAGAAATTACATCACATCTTGAGAATTTTTGCTTGTCTTCATTTCTAAATGTTTCAAAAACCTTGGGTTTTCTCCTGTTGAATGAAAGATTTAAAAGAAAATAATAGTAATTAAACACTGGAACTTATCTTTCGATTCATTGGATTTTCCAGCACTTGAAGCACTTCAGTCAGAATCAAATTCCTGGATATGCTCTATCTCCAGTAGAAATTGTGGGGGTGCTGAAAGCATCAGTTGGTGAAATTCGAGAGGTCCAATGACACGGATAATCATAATGCTTTCTTCCAGGTTTCAGTTATCTGAATTTATTGAAATTACTGGGTTGTCTGTCAGCCAGTTCAGTCAGACGTCTTGAAGAAGCTCGTAGAATAGACAATAAGCCACCATAACAGCCAGAGAAACATAGTCCTGGCACAGAACTCCCACCGATGCCCCCATTACAGGCTGAATAAGGATTTGCTTTCTGGAGTAAGACCTAACAAAGTGTGAATTGTGCTGCATAAATGCATTTGCAGTGTGGGGTCAGGCAGGAGGTCAGAGGATGAGTGCCATTCACATAAAAATGTGAGTGTGAAGTGAAAGAATTAATTTTGGTTAACTGTGCACAAAGGAACCAATGGAATTATTAATCCCAGTAAGACATCTATTGCTATTTTCTCTAATAGCTATAAACTTTTTTTCTATTCTAGAAAGGAAAAATAATTCCAGCTAATGAAACTCTTGATCTGTGTCTCTTGAATTTTTTTTTCAATACATTTTTGGATCATATTTGCAGAAATGTTTAACTTCTTTAATAACAAACTGAGGCTTCCAGTGTCCCACATTCAGAAGGCAAATGGGGGAGACCTTGAAAGTGAAGTCTGTTTACTTGAGTAGGTGAAGAGGTGCTGGTAGGCATAGGGGAGCTCTGGGAACCTGCTTCACTCTCCACACCCACTGCAAAGTTGGTGTATGATCACTTGTACTGATGATTCTTTCATAGAATCATAGAATGATTTGGGTTGGAAGGGATCTTAAAAATCATCTAGTTCCAACCCCCCTGCCGTGGGCAGGGACACCCTCCACTAGACCAGGTTGCTCCAAGCCTCATCCAGCCTGACCTTGAAGACAGCCAGGGATGGGGCATAATATTTCCGTAACAGCCTAGTGTAAACTGAACCAGTCTTGAAGAACAGTTGTATGACATACCTACGTGACATACCTCTGCTTCTCTGCCACGTTTCAGTCAACAGTCAGGTCTCCTTTACAGCTGACCTATTTGCAGTCCGCTGAGGCACAGATCCACCCGCGGTGAATTTAAAGTTTAGGTTTTTTGCCTTCAGAATGGTGTGTGGACTCAGGAACACATCACTTAAATTAACCCAGATCTGCTGAGGCACCTGACTGAGAGAGTGTGTTAACACTGCGTATGGATGGGTACGCGCCCATCCTGTCTAGCAGTGATGGACTGCATAAAATTTGGCCTTTCAGCCAACAGCTGAAAAAATTATTTGGAAATGTATATCAACTTGCTGTATTAGCTGGGGACCTCAGTCCTCAAGGAACTGATTTGTAGGTGTGTCATTTCACCTGGAAGATACCATTATTATGTGTGGCTTGCTGGGCTTCACTGTTCTGCAGAGCGTGATGATGCCTCGTTTTATCTGGACATACCGAAACCTGATTCGATCAGGCCAATGAAGTGTTGAAACAACTCAGGGTTAAAGAATGCCGTGTGTTTGCCCTACAAAAGGGAAAATTGGTTCCATCTGCTCAAATTAAATGTTGATTTAGACCTCATTTTCTGAAATGTAAACCATGCCTTTGAAAGAACTGCTTGGTAAATACTTTCGGTTTTATTATACGGATTTAGAAATAAATTGGAGACAACTTCGGGCCTGTCTTGTCTTCCTTCCTCAGGAAAAGGTTTCATTCAATTGAGCAAAGTATTTCAGCGTTAAGTGTATACAATACAGCCCCTTTTGCCATGCTCAGCACTTTGTGTACCTGATTGAGGGCTGTTAAATTTGATGTACTGGCAGAGTTAGCTGAGTCTTGTTTAACATAATTAAAATTCTGTGGTCAACTTTTTCTTCCCCCCCTGCATTCCGCAGCCAAAAAAGCCAATGCGTGCTTGGTGAATGGCCTTTGTAGACAATCTGTTTGTCTCTACTGAACTGCTTTTGTTTTTAATAGATGTCTTCTGTATGGTTACTTCTGAATGTCTCTTCAGTGCGAGTTAAACTGCTAATACAAGTACCTAGAGTGATCTGGAGGTCTGTTCAATCTCAAGGAGCCTTAAGGTTCAAACAAGGGTCTACTGAAGAGCAAATCAGCTAATGGTTAAAACAAAATGTAAGGAGCCAAATAAAGAAACCACAGTTCACATAGCTGACATCATCCTATAATATCTCCCAGACAACACTGTGCTTTATAATCTGTTTGATGCTTTTCTTTTTTTTTTTTCTCCTTCCTTTCCACACAAAGAAGATTTCAATTGACTTGAGTGCTCCAGAGGCCAAATTCTCAAAGGTATTTGGGTACTTAAAGGTACGCATAGAAATTTCTTGGGATTAAAAAATAATGCCTAGGCACTTCATTCCTGTTTGTGATTTTTAGGGACATCTATTTGCATTCCTAGATACCGAAATACTTGAAAAGCCCAATAGGCAAGAAGGTCTTTGATTTTCGGTGAGGTCTGTCACACACTCTTTTGCCTGCTACACAAAATACCAGTGTGGAAAGAGGTGAGAAAAGAGCGGGAGCTGAAGAGCTGATGTACTGAGCTCTTGACCTGTTCGGTGCTTGTTTGTGGTGATACAGTGTACGGGATGAAAAACGGTGACTGTCTGATGTTTAAAACACGGCTGAATGCTTCATCTCTGACGTTGCTGGTGTTTGTGTTGACGGCCAGCGTGTCAGAGAGACACGCTTTGTGTTGAGGGGTCTCAGATGTTCCCCTCTATCCTCTTAGACGCAGAATCACTGAGGAGGCTTTTACCAGCCCTTTCCTTGGACGGCAGGGATGGGAGTTGGCTGGAGTTTTTGCAGAACTACCCTATTCCCCCAAACGGTGGAGAGGAAATGGTCTGTCCGTGTGCTCCCTGCTGTATTTTGTAGGCTGGATTGCACCCTTTGAAGACAAAATGTCCTGAAATTGCTGTAAGAAGGAAAAAAATGTGGGAGTGTTTCTTTCCCAGTAGCATGAATATTAAAAAACAAACAAACAAACAGGCAATACCTGTATTGTAAAACAGATAGTGTGTTGTAAAACCCCTGCCTGTTTGTCGAGCCGCTTTCTCTGTGTTTCCCAGGCTGGGTGTTAGTGTTTGCACTGACGTTGGCTGGTTTTCGGCTGCACGGAATTGTATGTCAGCCTGGGAGAGACCCCTGGTATGAGCACGATCCTGCCCGAAGAGTGCTGGTGGGGCCACAGATCATTTATGTAAGTCAAGAATCTGGTAGACTCCAGGTCATCAAAACTTTGATCAGCTTTTCCATTAACTTGGTTGAGATTTATCACGTGCTAGCTTGCCATTTAACTTCCCTCAGCGTTGTAAGTGGGAGGTGATTTTTATGCTGCTTGCTTAGGCTGTTACCGCATTGTCGTGATGCTAATGATTCGCTCCCTGTCTAGGGAGCGCGAAATCAAGTCTTACAGCGGTGATGAGTTACTCTGCACAGAACCAGCTGGAAAACACTTTAGCTGTCTGCCCTAAATGTTGTAACGGTATTGATATATTTGGGACAGAATTAACATTGATAGCTATCGTTTAGCAATCCGTTTTGTTACAATCTCTTTATGACGTGGGTCAGATTTTGTATCTTTAGTGCGTTTTTAGAGCCCTATAGCCTTTTTTTCCTTAAGTAATTAATATCCATAGCAGTAGTTAACATGTCAGATTTTTGGTTATACTAGAAACCCTGTCAGAACGTACAGTCAGAAGGACACAGGGAAAAACGTTCAGTGGGAGCCTGTCTTCAGACTTGTCTCGCTCCTCTCGAAATGAGGATTTTAATGCTGGTTTGAAATTGGGTTTGGTGTTGAAGAGAAAGTGCATTTAGGGAAATACGGCTTTTATTACAATGGGCTTTGCATATGGGAAATTGGAAAACGTTGTTTTCAGTGATTTCTCATAGTAAAGTGCTGTGGGGGAAAAACACTCAGATGACCTATCAGTTTGGTATTCCTGTAGCAAATCTGAGGGGAAGGTTCAAGTCACCAACACAACTGTGGAGCTTACCAAAGCCCAAAAGGTGATTAAAGCATTTCAGCAGTATTTTCCTCTCAGTCCTCCCATGCTTAGGAATGTTTTTCAGCTGGCTATACTGATCACACTCTGCAGGGATGGAGAAGAGAATCTAGGGAGAAGCAGAGGGATATATCAGGATATTTAATCAGCTTTGGTGACTTGTTTAGGACTGCTATAATAATAAAAAATAAAGTTAATAAATTCAGTCTTTTTATCCTCCTAATGAGTAACGTCATAATAAATTTCAAGGACCAGCTCCTGCTTCGGTCAAGGCAGATGATTTATGGTTTTGCTTTTAAATATATCAGTCAGGACTGAGATTCTGTAATGTACCTTAGTATGGTTTCTGTGAGGACCTGCTCCAAGAACTTGCCAGAGAGGTGAGGCTGACTGGCCTGTAGTTCCTGGATCCTCCTTTTTCCCTTTTTAAAGGTGTGGGTTATGTTTCCCCTTTTCCAGTCAGCGGGAACTTCACCAGTCTGCCACAAATTCTCAGGTGTGATGGACAGAGGTTTTGCAGCCTCATCCGCCAGTTCTTTCAGGACCTGCGGATGTATTCCCTCAGGTCCCACGGACTTGTGCACCTTCAGGCTCTTTAGGTGTTCCCAGACTCGATCCTCTCTAACCGTGGGCAGCTCTCCACTCCCCTAGTCCCTGCCCTTGCCTTCCATGACTTGGGCAGGGTTGGGGGGTGTCTTGGCCCTCGCCCGTGAGGACCGAGGCAAAAGAGTCATTGCGCACCTCATCCTTCTTCATCTCCCGGGAATCCAGCTCTCCTCTGTCCTTCTGCAGAGGGCCCGCTTTTCCCCTGAACTTCCTTTTATGCCCGGCGTACCTCTGGAAGCCCTTCTTGTTGCCCTTGATGTCCCTGGGCAGGTTTAATTGTGTCAGGGCTTTGAATTTTTTAAAATAATAAACCCCAGGCTTTGAACAGAAGAAACTCCATGGTTTATTATCAGCAAGGTATTTAGCAACAAGCTGATCTAACTAAGGAAACTGTCGTTTTTAAAAATATTCCTTCAAGGGCCAGAAAGGTTTCTGCTGGGTCTTTGGGGTACAGCCAGCGGGGTCAGGGGCTGTCCTGAGCAACCTCTTCATCTGGCTCTTCTTTTCCGTCGCCTTCTCCCCGTGCCAGCCTGATGTGTGTCACGCAGGGGCTGCCGTCCTTGAGGGCTGTTGAGCTGGGGACTTGGCGAGCCGCCTGGGAGCAGCGCTGGCGGTGGTGGAGGGTTTCTGGGAACCGTGTCTCCTGCCGCCGGAGGTTCTCCTCGGTGGCCCCTTCTCCGTCTTCGCTTGTTGCGTTCTCGCTTCCTGTTGGCTGCGTCGAGGCAGCCTGAGGCTTTCTGCTCCGGCTGTTCCTGGTGCTGCACGAGCTGTGGAGTTGGGGAGCTGCATGTTTCTCCTCTGGTGTCGCTTGTCCTTTGGCCGTTGCAGCTTGAGAACTCCTGGCCATCCCCTGCTGCCAGCTCTGGCCGTGAATTGAAGGCACTCGTCGCCTTTTCGGTCTCCAACCTCTCGTGCTGCTTCTCCTCTTCCCTTTGGTTGTCATTCCCAGCCATCCCGGGAGGTCCAGGCTGGAAAGGGGTTTCGCTGCTCCCAGGCACAGGGTCTTCCTCGTCACGTGCACTTGTTCCTTCTTCCCTTTCCCTTCCTTCTTGTGTCCTTCTCACTTGCTCAGCCCGTTCGAGTTTCTGCTCTTCTTCAGGGGCGTTTGGTTCTGTGCTGTCTCTTTGGCTGCGCTCGACGAAGGCCTCAGAATCTTCCCTCCTCGCGCGTGGAAGGCAACAGAAGCTCGCTCTTACCACTTGATCCGTTTGTTCCCCGCAGCCCGTGTTGGCTGAGCAACCTTCAGTTTCCCATGGACCCTTGTGTTCCTGGGCAATCTTGTCCAGAGAGAAGGATTGCACGATGTCTGCTCGTGCCAGAGCTCCTTCTCCGTCCTGCTTGTTCGCCAGCTGGAAGACGGCTTTTCCCGAGATGCTGGGGCTGCTTAAAAGTTCCGTCACGCCTCGCCTTGTGTCCTGCGTTCCTGGGCCGCCGGTGGGATCCAGCACAAAGCCTACAGCACAGGACTTGGCATAGAAACGGCGCCAGGCGTTTTGCAGGCGTTTTGCAGCCTCCAGCTCCAAGAGGGTGACCTGCAAGCGTCGCCGTTGAAGGGGAATCTTGGAGCACCCGACTGCTGAGGCCTGGTCTTGAGGAGCCTCTGCTTGAGCTCCTCGGGCTGTGGCGGTGCCAGCAGCGTTATGGAGGTGCCCCGTGGTGAGCGTCGCCTTCCTCGCAGGCTCCCGCCACCATCTGCACAGGCCGCAGCAAGCGGCCATCAGAGTCAGCATCCTCCTTCCCCGAGCCCCGGAGCCACAGGAGCCGGAGCGGTCCCGCAGGCAGAGCGGGAGGGAGCCCGCAGGAGCCCGGGCGTTGTGGTGTGGCTGCGATCGCTGCGCGGAGGCGAATGGTGAGGAGGCTGCGCGACGCAACACATTTCCCCGCCGAGGCGTTGCCGAGGAACCGGCGTTGCCCCGGCGACGTGACGCCGTGGACCGCGCCCAGGTCATGTGACCGGCGGCACCCCCAGGCTCCCTCTCAGCGTGGCCCATTGTCGTGCTTTAACTCCGGCTAGCAGCATACCACGAAGCCGCTCTCACAAATGCCCCTCCCCTCCTGCAGTGGAGGGGAAGAATGGGAGGAAAAAGAAATAAGGGAGCTCGTAAAATCGAGAGAAGGACTATTTATTGCTTAAATCTAAATGGCTCTAGACAGATACTACCAATAATAAAGAGTTAAGATAGTAGAAACTAAACCATAGAATGCAATAGATGCAATATGCTCCAATATGATAGGATTGCTCACCATCCACTGGCCAGTAGCCACCCAGATGTTGAGTGATGAAAGTCAGACCCAGAGAGGCCGAGAACCACAGCCCGAGAGCGCTGGCAGCTTGAGAGCCGCAGCCCCAGGGCCGGAGCCGGGAGCCGACGCAGCAGATTCCGAGCGAACCCTGTCAGCGATGGCGCGGCCGGGAACTCTAAACAAGCCACCAGCTCCCACACGAAGGAGGCAGCACGGGAGCTGGCAAAGCAGCTGAGGCGGGAGGGTTAGCAAGTGCCCGGGAGTAGACGGGCGAGGGAGTAAGGGAGAGAGAGCAAGAGGAAGAGCGATGGCTACCGGACCCCCTTGCCCGCCCCAGAGCCCGGCACGTGCCGTACTATGGGATGAAATGCTTCCTGGGTCAGTCTGGGTCAGCTACAGTATCCGAAGCGGACAGAAGAGCTGAATCCGGTGCAGGCCCTCCCCAGCACCAGCTGAGGCCTTGTCAGTGTTTTTCTTAGCAACTTGTTAGTGCCTGCAGTAAAGGGAGTTAACCCTTTGCTGACTGAACCCAGCACCCCCATGTGCGCAGCCGTCGCTGGCGGAGGGAAAGCATGACTAATGCAGTACTAATAGTGTTGCCTGAGCGTGGCAAAGAACACAAGAGTAATGGTGCTAGGGCTGCAATTAGATACCCTGCAGGGTAAAGCCTGCTTGGTAAGAAAGGGAGATTGAGCTGGGCCATCAGGAAGGAATTCTTCCCGGAGCGGGTGGGGGGCACTGGGACAGGTTGCGCAGAGCAGCTGTGGGTGCCCCATCCCTGGCAGCGTCCAAGGCCAGGCTGGATGAGGCTTGGAGCAGCCTGGTGTAGCGGAAGGTGTCCCTGCCCGTGGCAGGGGGTGGCAGTGGGTGGGCTTTAAGGTCCCTTCCCACGCAAAGCCCTCTGGGATTCTGGGATTCTTTCAGGACCTGCGGATGTATTCCCTCAGGTCCCACGGACTTGTGCACCTTCAGGCTCTTTAGGTGTTCCCAGACTCGATCCTCTCTAACCGTGGGCAGCTCTCCACTCCCCTAGTCCCTGCCCTTGCCTTCCATGACTTGGGCAGGGTTGGGGGGTGTCTTGGCCCTCGCCCGTGAGGACCGAGGCAAAAGAGTCATTGTGCACCTCATCCTTCTTCATCTCCCGGGAATCCAGCTCTCCTCTGTCCTTCTGCAGAGGGCCCGCTTTTCCCCTGAACTTCCTTTTATGCCCGGCGTACCTCTGGAAGCCCTTCTTGTTGCCCTTGATGTCCCTGGGCAGGTTTAATTGTGTCAGGGCTTTGAATTTTTTAAAGTAATAAACCCCAGGCTTTGAACAGAAGAAACTCCATGGTTTATTGTCAGCAAGGTATTTAGCAACAAGCTGATCTAACTAAGGAAACTGTCGTTTTTAAAAATATTTCTTCAAGGGCCAGAAAGGTTTCTGCTGGGTCTTTGGGGTACAGCCAGCGGGGTCAGGGGCTGTCCTGAGCAACCTCTTCATCTGGCTCTTCTTTTCCGTCGCCTTCTCCCCGTGCCAGCCTGATGTGTGTCACGCAGGGGCTGCCGTCCTTGAGGGCTGTTCAGCTGGGGACTTGGCGAGCCGCCTGGGAGCAGCGCTGGCGGTGGTGGAGGGTTTCTGGGAACCGTGTCTCCTGCCGCCGGAGGTTCTCCTCGGTGGCCCCTTCTCCGTCTTCGCTTGTTGCGTTCTCGCTTCCTGTTGGCTGCGTCGAGGCAGCCTGAGGCTTTCTGCTCCTGCTGTTCCTGGTGCTGCACGAGCTGTGGAGTTGGGGAGCTGCATGTTTCTCCTCTGGTGTCGCTTGTCCTTTGGCCGTTGCAGCTTGAGAACTCCTGGCCATCCCCTGCTGCCAGCTCTGGCCGTGAATTGAAGGCACTCGTCGCCTTTTCGGGCTCCAACCTCTCGTGCTGCTTCTCCTCTTCCCTTTGGTTGTCATTCCCAGCCATCCCGGGAGGTCCAGGCTGGAAAGGGGTTTCGCTGCTCCCAGGCACAGGGTCTTCCTCGTCACGTGCACTTGTTCCTTCTTCCCTTTCCCTTCCTTCTTGTGTCCTTCTCACTTGCTCAGCCCGTTCGAGTTTCTGCTCTTCTTCAGGGGCGTTTGGTTCTGTGCTGTCTCTTTGGCTGCGCTCGACGAAGGCCTCAGAATCTTCCCTCCTCGCGCGTGGAAGGCAACAGAAGCTCGCTCTTACCACTTGATCCGTTTGTTCCCCGCAGCCCGTGTTGGCTGAGCAACCTTCAGTTTCCCATGGACACTCGTGTTCCTGGGCAATCTTGTCCAGAGAGAAGGATTGCACGATGTCTGCTCGTGCCAGAGCTCCTTCTCCGTCCTGCTTGTTCGCCAGCTGGAAGACGGCTTTTCCCGAGATGCTGGGGCTGCTTAAAAGTTCCGTCACGCCTCGCCTTGTGTCCTGCGTTCCTGGGCCGCCGGTGGGATCCAGCACAAAGCCTACAGCACAGGACTTGGCATAGAAACGGCGCCAGGCGTTTTGCAGACGTTTTGCAGCCTCCAGCTCCAAGAGGGTGACCTGCAAGCGTCCCCGTTGAAGGGGAATCTTGGAGCACCCGACTGCTGAGGCCTGGTCTTGAGGAGCCTCTGCTTGAGCTCCTCGGGCTGTGGCGGTGCCAGCAGTGTTATGGAGGTGCCCCGTGGTGAGCGTTGCCTTCCTCGCAGGCTCCCGCCACCATCTGCACAGGCCGCAGCAAGCGGCCATCAGAGTCAGCATCCTCCTTCCCCGAGCCCCGGAGCCACAGGAGCCGGAGCGGTCCCGCAGGCAGAGCGGGAGGGAGCCCGCAGGAGCCCGGGCGTTGTGGTGTGGCTGCGATCGCTGCGCGGAGGCGAGTGGTGAGGAGGCTGCGCTACGCAACACATTTCCCCGCCGAGGCGTTGCCGAGGAACCGGTGTTTCCATGGGAACGGAAGGATGCTTTTGCCTGTTCCCTACACGGGTGCACAGTGATGCAGGGGAAGCCATATGGAAATGTCTGCTCTTCCTGTCACTAACGACTTTCCAAGTAAAGCTGCTGTGAAATGAGCAGGGTGGGAATGTTTCTGGATGGTTGAACGGCCCTGGGTTACTTCCCTTATTGGTGCTGAAAGCTGTATGATTCCAGGTCCCCCTCTGAGGGTAGGAAAATGCAAAGATATTATTTGATCGTCAAGTCCCTGTTTTTTGGTATCAGTCTCATATGGAAAATAGTAGCACCAAACCTGCAGGCCTCCTCCTGAGCAGAACATAGTAAATATAGGGATTTACCTCAGGATAAGGCCTCCGTCAGCTCGAAAAGCCCAGCATGTCCTGAACATGTCAGGCAGAAACACGAGGTCACTGTACAGCCTGAGCAAACAGAACTGAACATGGGTGGATCTCTGAATGAATGGCTGCATGTATCCCTTCCCCTGAGCTGTGCCAGCGTGCTGCTCTCACATTTTTGTTCCCACTTGGGGCTTTTCCTGATTTTTTCCTAACTACCCAACAGCCAGGGGCAATAATGATAATGGTGACTCCCCAGGGAAGAGGACACAAGAATAATAGTGCTACAAGTCCCTGCAGGTTAAAGTCTGGTCTGTAATTATAGTGATGCTCTCACTGTAAAAAGCTGCCTTTTTCCTTCTGGGGAGGAGAAATTTGATCTCATTTCTCGTTGGTTTTTTTTTTTTTTTTTTTTTTTTTTTTTAATTTCAGCTCTTTCACATTTTTTAAGATATGTTAATTGGTAACATATCAGTCTGTGAAAGGAGGCATGTGGTAATTTGACGTGAAAATGGGAAAGAGTGGAAGGGTATACAGTCCAGCTGGGAAAGTGAGAGGGCGACACTGTACTTTTGGTTGATAGAGCCTTGGAACCTTTTTCCAGGTGCTGTAGTAGAGCTTGGACATGAGCATGTGTAAGGAAGGGAGTGGTGGCTGTTGGACAGTAAGACCTTGACTGTCCCTTTTGCTATTCATGCAGGCACTGGTATTATTTTCATCTCTATAATCATACTTTACGGCTGTGCCAAGATTTTTACGTCTCCCCCCTCCAGCTAATTGATTATCTGCTGTGGGCTGCTTTGACTTGGCAGTATCATATGTACACAGATGAGGTACAGGGGCAGCTGGCATGCTCATTTCTAATTTCAATGTTTGGCAGCTTCCGAAAGCAGCACGAGGCATACTGAAACACTTGGCACTTCACCCAAAAGCGATGAAGTCTTTCGCTTAACCCAGTGTGAGGGTAAACAGGATGTTAGCCAGGGTTGCTTTGGTGTCAGATATCCGATTAAGGAGAAAACGCACAATAATTTATGGACTGAACTAAAAGTTCCTTTTTTAGAATTTAATTTTTGCTTACAGTATTAATAATTAATAATAAGTGCTGAATTATTGGCTGTATAGGACTGGAAAAAAATAATTGAAGTATTTCTTTAATACAAAACTAATTTCTTCTTCCACTTGACAGACCGATGCTGTGGCTTGAGCATTCTTGCCTAAACTTGTGTTTCTTAGCTTTTGCTTCTGTAGACCCTTGCCAAATGTATTTTACGTGAAAAGCCAGTAGCGGACTAAGTGCCAATATCAGACTAAATTCTGAGAGAGAGAAGTGTGAAATGTAGAGGTCTGTGCATGTAATGGCAGAGGACAGCATGTGGGCTTATCAAATAATGCAGCATTTTCCGGTACTATGACGTATTTTTATAATAAATATAATAAAGTGATTAATCAAGTACTGGGAGAGATGATACTGAAAATCGCTCTGTAATGTAATTGTCTTGTTGAAGGCAGAAGGTATAATTGGTCTAATGTGGAATTCTAAGCATTTGGTAAGGACCTGAGATGGTATTAATTTATCTGTAGAAGTTGGGGATTAGTCTTGGAAGTGCATGTAACTGAGTGCCCAGGGAGACAACAAAATGTTACAAGGGTATGCAGTGTAAATGGGGCTCTACGATTCTGTCCTCAACACAATTTTGTTTGTTATTTTAATGAAAAAATTTAGCACAGAAATGCAGAATTCTATCTATAAGGAGGAAAAAAAGAAATGCTCATCGATCCAAAGACAATCAGAAAATTGTGTATAGAAGAATTGAATGACCTTGAGGACTAGAATAATAAAAGAGATATGAAAAATTCTATTTCGAAGTGAAAAGTTATGCATTTTTGGGGTAACGGTCATCATAATTTCCACTGTGAGATTGGTAACCAGTAGGTATAATCCCTGGAAAAGGAGAAAGCCTGGAGTTTTTATTCAGTCAGCGAAGGACTGAGCCCTCAGTGTGACCTATGTCTATTTAAAAACCCAACCAAACACCACTCTCTCCCCCAAAGAAATAATAACAGGAGAGAACACCAATGCCAGTGTGCAGGGTATGGCTAAAGCCTTGTCCAGAGTATCACCGTGTTGGAAAGGGTGAGTTCGTGCTGGAGCAGAGACGTACAAATCAGTGCAGGGAAGAGAGCTGGTCCCTCGAGAGTCTGAGGAGGCTGGTTCCTTCGGCCTTGCAAAGTGGAGAAAAGTGCTTCCTGCCTATAAATGTATGGAACAGGGTTAATCATCGGGGAAGAAGATATTTAAGCTCGGGGATAATGTTGGCAGAGGAACAAAGAGGTGAAAACTGTCTGCAGATGAAATGAAGCAGGAAACCAGGAATCTATCTGTTGAAAGTATGAATTTCTGCATGTTCCGTTGGTAGGAATAGGAAACGTGTCTGGACTGGGTAGGTAGATCGGCTTATGACAACGTTCCTCGGAGCCTTGAGAAATTGCATTTGTTTGTCAAAAAGGCATACTGTGCCAGAGGAGTTCTTATGGGTCCCGTATTTTTCCTGTGAAAATTCAAGTGTCTGTGAAGAAGCACAGCTTGATTTCTGTGATAAATCTAAACGGATAAACCTCGGTCCTTCTGTGTCTAGGATAATCTCTGATAAACAAAGCAAACAAACAAAGACCTCTTAGGTTTCCATCTGTCTCCAGTGTCAAATGCTTTCTGCGGTCTGGCCTTTGCACGGTGTCTGTGTGGCTGTGGCCCGCAGCCAGACCTCCTTAATCTGTGATTTCGTGATCTTGCGAAGTTAGCTGGGTCATTACGCAGCTAGGGGGTTTCCAGGAAAAAAACTAGCTTTTGGTACAGTATATTGGCACTTCAGTAGGTGGAACTCTTCGCTTTAGGTCTTGCCCAAAACCCTGGTTTTCCTCGTGAATGAGGAGGTTGCAATTTTGCCTGTGGCCTTAGCTAACTTCTGTTTTGGCAAATGTTTGATCTCCCTGTATTCCTCTCGCTGTGTAGTTTCCATGCTGCAGATTTGACTTCACAGAAATATTTGGAGGAAAACCACCCTAACACGCTGGAGTTAGATCAGAAAAGGTCCCAATAAGTGGGACATAAGCTGCTTCCTCTTCCATAAATGTTGATCTGGTAATAACTCAATGCTTTCCATTAAATTGTTCCAGATGGATGCAGAGCTGAACCGTAGGCGTCATTACTCCTCGACAGTATTTTGTATGCTGTCCAGGCTGTTGTGGTTGGTGCCATGGTATTCAACCCATGGTACACCTAAATCTTCATGTTGGTGGTCTGTAAAGGAGCCAGCCCTGTTCATCTGACGTTCCCCTTAGGCACAGGGTCTTGGTCTGATGTAACTTCACAGGAAGGAGAGTTTGTAGCTAAGCTGCCTTTAGAGCTCCCTAAACACACTGGCTAAACTACACCACTTCCTAAAGCTCCAATGGTCTGGACCGTGCTCTTTCCGTTCACCTTCTCAGGAAATGTAGTGAGTAAAAAATACGGCTTGCAGAAAAACAGAAATCCAATAGACTTGCTTAAATCTGTGCAAAGCTTGTCCTACCAGAGGAAATTGATACGTACCTCAGTTTCTTCACTGTGTATTTCTTAGGGTTTGGTCTTAAAAGAAGTTCATCATCCCTTTGCTTGATTCTCACCCCAATAATTATATTTGTCTTAATCATTGCTGATGTCCCTCTGAGTTGGTCCTCTATTAAAAGTGCTTTCCCCTTAAAAAGGAGAGAAAAAGGAAAAAAAAAAAAATGCTGCTTCTTTTTTCTAGCCTTTGACTTTAATGTTTTATTAATGTCTTGACTGTGTTACCTTCTGTTATCTTTTGATGATATTCTGAATCTTGCTACCTGCCAGTATATATAGTAAAACACGATTTTAGTCTGGGGGCACATGGTCCCTTTTCTGCCTATTTTCAGTCCAGTACAGCCAATAAGGTAAACGGTTTCTTCTTTTGTCTAATCTGTTCTTTTTGCTACAGCCAGAGGTATGGGATCTCCTCAAGCCTTGCATTGCATATTCAGCCCTGAGTCATACAGTAACTAATGTAATCAGCTGGTGTTGATGAAATAACCATGTTTTCTACAATTATCAGTCTTTATTTTCTCATCTTTGTGGCTGTTTGCTGTTTTTTCTGTGTTGCCAAGCAGTTTTCATTAAGGTGATAATGTGAGCTGAGCTGTGTTCTGGGAAAGAGAAGACACTGTACTGATGACAGCTGCTGTTAACAGCAGTATTTCCACTGCTCCGTAACCTCTCAAAAGCAGTGTTTAGTTTGTTGAGAAGTTCTTACTTCTGTGCACTGTGAGAGGAGAGTAGAAAGCGAATATATGGCTTGAAATAGTTGTAGCTGCTGACATGGTTCTAAGCTAAACGTGGTTCTAATGACAGGACAAGGGGTAACAGGTTTAAACGGAAAGAATGGAGATTGAGAAGCTGGACATGAGGTGGCCGTGTGCGCTGGAGCCCAGAAAGCCAACCGGATCCTGGGCTGGATCAGGAGAAGCGTGGCCAGCAGGGCGAGGGAGGGGATTCTGCCCCTCTGCTCTGCTCTCGTGGGACCCCACCTGCAGTGCTGTGTCCAGCTGTGGAGCCCCCAGCATCAGAAGGATATAGATTGGTTGGAGCGAGTCCAGAGGAGGCCACGGGGATGCTCCGAGGGCTGGAGCCCCTCTGCCATGGGGCCAGGCTGGGGGAGTTGGGGGGTTCAGCCTGGAGAAGAGAAGGCTCCGGGGAGACCTTATTGCAGCCTTCCAGTGCTTGGGGGGCTACAGGGAAGCTGGGGGTGCTTTTTACAAGGCCTGTAGTGACAGGACAAGGGGTAACGGGTTTAAACTGAAAGTAGGAAGATTCAGATTAGATACCAGGAAGAAATTCTTCCCAGAGACGGTGGGGAGCACTGGGACAGGTTGCCCAGAGAAGCTGTGGATGCCCCATCCCTGGCAGTGTCCAAGGCCAGGCTGGATGAGGCTTGGAGCAACCTGGTCTAGTGGAGGGTGTCCCTGCCCAGGGCAGGGGGTGGCACTGGGTGGGCTTTAAAGTCACTTTTTTCATTTCTGCATTGTTTACTGTATGGAAGTGGGGATGAGGCTGATGACATGCGAGGTCAAGATTCTCTAACCTTTCCCCCTCTCCCCCCAGGCTCTGAGTTTATTCTTAGAAAAGTTCCTCTGATATCTCAGCACTCCCGCTGTTGGTGAAAGCCACACTGAATGCGTTGCTTGGTTGGGGCAACGTGGGTCCTAATTTTGCTGCGGCAATGGAAGTTTCTCCTTGGTGTGCCTTTTGCTGGAAGACCGTGGTGGTGGAGTTTAGACTGTGACCTTGAAGCCGTCGGCTTCTATCCAGAGGCTGTGTGTTGCAGCTCTCGTGGGACTGATAGCTTGTGTAGCGTACACTGAAAGCTCTCTGACCTTTAGCAATTCCCCCTCTATCAGAACAAAGGGGATGTCTGTTATTTCCAGACTGCATGAATTCTCCGTTTGCTTTTAAACTGTGTCTGTATCCAAGTGTGGATTTATAACCTTTAGAACACAATCTTAAGAAATGACCAAAAAAAGAACTGAGTTTCTGGGACAAGGCTATCTGCAGAACAGTAGAACAATAACCAAGTCATCTTTCATCCGCATTTTTTAACCCTTCTGTGGTAGCGTGCATGTAGTAGCGTGGTTACGTGGGCAACTCCTCCTTTGCTGCTGCCGTAACGTTTTGTCTCCGGGCACTCTGACGTGCAGATTGAAAAGACGTGCTGGCTGGCAAAGTGTGCTTGCGCAGCACCCCGTGCAAGCGTTGGCCCGGATCCTTCTGCAGTAAGCTGACAGCGTCCCAAGAGGACAGTGTCATCTCTGTGGCCATCTTCATTTCATCTTTAGATGACAACTGTATAACTCTTGCCTTTCAAAATCCCTCCTGGACCTTGTAGAGGTTGCTTCTATCTTTACTGGAGGTTTTGATCAAGCAGGTCTGGATGGGACACCTCTGGTTTGCTTTAAAATGACAGATAAGTGAAGGGTCGAATGCAGTAAATCCTTTTTGAAAGGAGTGGGTTTGGGTGTTTCTTATGCTGATTAAAATGGTCAAAGCTGCTGGTGGGGGGAAAAAAGGCAGTGATTTTGTATCTTCTCTCTGATGTGTCCTTCCCAGAACACTGTATTAGAGCTTGCACTTCCTTCAAACCCTGCAGAATCGCACAGGCACCTCCGTTGCTGGACTGTGCTTTTCAGTAGATTGACACGCAATCAGGTAGGTTTGTGGGTTTTAAAACCTATTTTCTTGCCGAACTAAAGATCTCTTATAATTGCAGTTCACTTGGACAGGAATTTAAAGTTCAGTCAGAATTTTTCTCACTTGTTTTCTAGATTGAAACGTATTTGTTTACGATCTCAGTCTTCAGATGGCATTTTGCCATGATTTGGGGTTATAGACAGCTGAAGCAGCTTGAGCTGCTTCTAAACCAGCTTTAACCAGACATGAGTAAGTTCTGGCTGCAAATCAGAAAAAACTCCCTCATTAAACTTGGAACCGTCTTCTAATTAGAGAGCATTTGGGTCAAAAATCCTAAAGTATTTTGAAATGGAGTTAGGTATTTTGTGATCACAGTACAGCACTGAACTCGATGACCTGGGAGGGCTCTCATCTTCTCATGTTCCTCCATGTGCCCTGTTGTAGATGAAAGCACAACTTGACCTGGTTATTAAAGTCAACTGTTGACTGGAAAGCAATTGTATTTCCCAAGGTCTGATTGTATTTCTGAGGTGCGGGGAGCTATGTTGGCTTGTTTCCTTCGGACCCCTGCCTGGGTGGTTTGTAAGTGACACAGGGATTGTGTGCATACCTTCACAGCGGGAATAAAATAACGGTAAGCAAACTCACAAAGCAAGTAGAACTCAGTGTATGAAAATAGGGAATATTGCTTTGAGAAGCCTGACTACTTCCAAGTAGCAGAATGTTCTTGCAGTAATCTCATATGGAAAGAAAATGTTATTGGAGACAGTTACTAAATATTACTGACTATAGCTACATGTATAGAGTAATAAATATGCTGTTCCCTAGAGGATTTTAAACATTCGGGGAAGAAGTCTGACAGGAGTTCTTTACAGTTTCTCAGATCCAGAGGTGGGAAACCGAAGTTTCCTTTGCCAGGGGCAATATATCTGCATTGTAGCCATACAAGCTGCTTAGTTCTGTTAGTGGCTCTTTGGACACCTTCTGTATCCCTCGTATTGGGGAGAAATAATGCTTTCCCAAAACTTCATCACAAGACTGGTTGGGCTCCGTAGCTGATTTAGCTGGGTTGACATTATGTCCTGGAATATTGGCCCGAAACATCTTTTCAGTAGGTATCACGTTGCGTGTGATTATTGCAGCTCTTCAAACATGGATCTGTTCCTGCACAACTGAAGTTTTTTATTTTTCCTTACTAGAAATAGTTCCTACAAGTAACTTAATGTGTACAGTTGTGTTGACATACTCATGTGGTGTACTTCTAGACTCATAAGAACTTCCCAGTTAACGCACTTCATCTTTAAATTGTATGTGAATAATGAATATAAACGTGGTAGGCAGTAAGTGCGTGCCAGTGATTGTCAGCTATTAGATTTCTAGCACCAAGCGTGAATGTTTGCTAAATAGGGGTGCGAATAATCAGGTGGTATTTAATGGAGGAATTAGATGAATGATTTGTCGTGCTAACAGCACAAACAGCCTGGAAATTTTTATGTTTTAGTAACTTGTTATTTTGAGTAGCAGCTCGTATACTGGGCAAAGAAATCAAGTCTTTTATCAAAATCTGTCTTCAAACTTTGGCAATAAAGCGTTAGGCTTTGAGAGGTGATTTAGATTAATCAGATCTGTGCCTAAACGGACCTTAGTTTAGTATTACAATAAAAACCCCCTCATTTTTATTAATCTCTGATGTTTATACTACTGAGTATGCTTAGATACAGGGTTCCGGGGAAGCAATGCACTCTACAGAATGGATCGTGTCACCCGTAGGGTCCCCTCTGTTCTGTGCTGCCTATGGACGAGCTGCCTGATAGCTCTGCTTTATACTGATGCTTTACAAACCAAGGTGTACGCAGCGCCTTCCTCGATCGTGCAAGTGGAATGCCCTGGGGTAGTAAGTAGCAACAGTTGTATGGAAGGATCTGCTGTAACTCCCTGGAGCTCTCTGTTGCGTTTTTCCTAGATGGCACTTCAGCCCGTTGCATGGAATATGTAAACGCGGGCGTGCATATATCCTTCCAGAAGCCATGTATTTATTGTACATATGGTATCTATCCCCCACATAATTTTGGGTAAATCAAATTTCTTTCTTCAGAGTAAACTTTTGGGTGACAGCCAAGCTATGCAGTCATCTTTATGTTGCCATTTTAACCTCATTAAGGGAAAAGGGAAAGCTGCCTGGCTATACATGCTGTCGGTTTTCCTCTACTACCGTGTATGCATACCAGGGTCTCCAAGTCCAGCTTCCCGTCTTGTTGATCCAGCTTAATATTTCTATGTACAACATGTGTTCTGCTTACAGGACACAGGGATGTAGCTCCCTGTGCGTACTTCGCTGCCGAGTAGTACCCTCCTCTGGCTCTGAGTAGGCGACTTTGTGTGCCATCCCCTTTGAGTGGGAGCAAACGTACACCAAGAAGGAAAGAGGAATCGGCTGCGAAGATGGGCGCTAGCCCCCCCGCCCCCCCAAACCGAATAATAAAAAGAATATGGACTGAAGCCAAGTATATTATGTACCAAATTCACTTCCTCTGCAGAATACGGTTAAATGAAAAACATATGGAGTTGGTTGTTGAGTTGATTTTGTTCTGTGCTCTGTCCTGGTAATGGATTTGTTTTCGGAACTGAGCATTCTGCGTGTTTCTTGGTGGATGCTAGTAGGCTTGGAAATATCACGGCATGTGGGACCCAGTAAAACATGAATTTCATTTGTTTTCCTTGGCTTCTGTGTGTCAGGATGTGTTCAAGATGATAGGGTCTGGAAAACTGTAAATTTCAGTTAGGTCTCCAGTATGAATCCTGAGCCTTGTCTTGGTGCTGCAGAGGAAGTCTGGTAGGAGGAGGAAGGCTGTTGTTCTGCTCTGTTCCTGAGGGTGTACTGTGCAGCCTATGGTTTGTTTACATTGAAGGTATGCTGGCAAAGCTGCTGGCTCTAATACCGGACTTAATAGTTTTATTTGGGTTTGCAGCTGTGTCTCACTGTCCTTTCACTCTGCCTGCCTGCAGTTCTTCACAGAATTATATGCTGCGGCAGCAAGTCCTGCTCCAGTAACGCTGCCGAGGCCAGGACTCTGATGTATTTTTGTCTTGTCCGCGGAGTTTGCCAGGCAGGTTGAAGAGACGGAGATGAGTGGATGGGCATCTGTGTGCTCTCATTGTTCTGTGACCATTTAAGGAGCTGTGCGCTGAAACGGGCCATATGACTGTTTTTCTTTCAGCCTTGTTCTTGAAAAAGTAGGGTTGGGCAGGGTGAAGGTTCCCCTACCTTACCTAGTTTAGACAAAAAAAAATAAATCAAAAATCATTTTAAGAGCTTGGAAGGTGAGCTTTTCATAGGAAATATAAAAAAAAAAAAAAACCCCAAACCCTGAAATATTGTGACTTTACGTCTTCAAAGATACATTAAAAATTCAAACACTAGTTGCTCAAGATACCTGTGTTAAGAAGCGCTGCAATTGTGAGGGACTGTGGTCCTGTTGTGCTAGCTGCTGTGGTACCAGAGCTGTACTCTGCCCAGAGCCGCGTGCTGCTCTTTAGGACCTTGGTTGTGCAAGGCATGGGAGCTGTGGGGAATTCTCTGAAAGGCTCAAAAAGATAGACTGAGGTCAGAGAGGTGACAAAAACTGCTGGAAAGGGGGGACCTCTGGCTTTCTAGTTACTGAAATAATATATTGGCTTCCTCCAAAGGACGGTTCATGGGGGAATTCTATGTCACTTATATTTAGTGACATTTTATTTGCCAAGATAAGTACTTCTAGTTAGGGTGAAAATGTTGGTCCATCAGCCTCTTATGCGACACATTTGATTCTAATTAAATACAAATATTTTGTGGTTGGGTCAGCAGGTTAGATGAAAGCACAGGTTTTTCCCATCTGCCTACGTGGACCTCAGCGCAAAGCGGACTGAGGTCACGAGTGAAAGCCAGTTTGCAACTCCATGTCCTTAAGCGATGCTTGAAAATCACCCCTGTTGTTGAAATACAGTTCCCTGTTCGGGAGGGTATAGGATTTCCCAAAATCTCACATACGTAGGGGTTTGATGTTATAGGGAAGGACAGTGGTGTTGCTGGAGAAACTACACTATGAGTATCTTTCACTTGGTCAGCTCTCAGCTTTTATCTGTTGCCATAAATCCTGGAACTTTGAGTAAGGTATTTTGCCATGCTCATCCCCACAGATTGGCTGTTTTGTGTTTGGGATAATGTTTTTATGTTGGTTATAAAAGAAGAACAGATTTAGAGATTGGGCACTGGAGGAAATTGAGTCTGCTTGCTAGGTTGTGAGTACTTGGCCTCTTCAGAACAGCTGCTGAAGTTCATTCTACTTCTCTCTTTCTTGTGGGTGAAGAGTAAAAGCTCTCTGGGGTGAGAGGCAGAGAGAAAATGGAGAGACATCGGGGTTCATATCCTCAGCTGTTGGAGTTCATCTCCCCAGTCGGATAACTAGGATTCTCATCTGAGTTTCCCACAGGATGTTCTTCCTGCCAGCCTACAAGGTCACACATATAATTGGGTATTGCAGTCAACTTCGGTCTAAATCTGCTCTGGTCTTGTGAATCGTAGCCTGAACAGTGACTTCTGTGCAGCCTGGTGAGTTTGTCGACCTACAGTGAGGCCAAGCTCTTCAGTACTTCTCCAGTTGTTGTTGCCAGGAGTTGTTACACCACTACAAAATACATACAGGGTAGTTGACAATTGGGTTTCCCGTGTGATGGCTGGTCTTTGTAAACAAGCCCAATACCACAGACTTGCAGCTGTATGCTGTACACGGAACGGTTTGACTGGCTGATTGGTAGGGCAGTGACACAGGTCCTTCTTGTCCCTGGTACAAGTGACAGTGGTTCTGGTCCTGGGTACCACAAGGACTCTACCTGCCTTCAACATTGTTCCCTTCTCCTACACACCTGCACTGGGCCTGCAGTCCCTCAAGGCCTTCTGGATTTAGTTTGAGCAACATCCTGCTCTAATGGCCTGTGTGCACTTACCACCTGTAGATGGTTTGGTGCAGAGATGTCACTACATTTTAGTGGCTCCTCAGCTGCTATTACTTGTAAAATCCCCAGTGGTGAAGTGGGATGACACCAGTTTCTATCAAGCGTGGATTTGGCCACTGTGCTCTTTTCTGGCTTTGAGCTGGAGGCTGTAGGAAACCCGTTCTTTCCAGATTGCAAAGCGTAGGATTTCTCCTGTCATTAAGTCTGGTAGGTAGAGCTGCGTTTACAACAGCTGGAAATTTCTGTGGAGAGGATAGGTTCACGGGGTCTGCAAACATCAGAGTAGGACTGGAGTAATGGCCCCTTATGGCTTTCCTGTGTAATTGCACTGTGTTTTTACAGGCGTTTAAACTATGGGGGGAAAACTGAAGTCAGGCTTCAGTTTGGGTAACTTTAAAAAATTTCTTTCAAGCGATAAGTTTGAGTTTCTTCAGCAAAAATCTGTTATCTCTCAAGAGCTTAGGTTTTGGAGGGGATGTAAGATAGGCTGTAGAAATCTAGAAAAAGGTAATTTTGAATTTCGTAGCAATAAAGTCTGCCTTATTTCTTAAGCTTAACATATTTATCTAATTTTTCTTGAATTTATCTGATTTTTCTTGAATTTGATACCAGCGTTTTCTTGAATTTATCTAATTTTCCTTGAATTTGATACCAGCATTTTGCTCCACAAGGAGCTTCTCTTAAAGTGGCTGGGGGTTAATATAACAGTGTGTTACCGAACTTCAGTGGTTACCTGCTTTCACACCTACTTCTGTGGGTGTAGCTTGCCCCTGTTTGGATGGGTACTTAATCACGCTTCTAACTGTAAGCCCATAGTAAATCCCACTGCTGTTACTGGGGTTTTTACCACTTGTGAGCATTACCTTGGATTATTGTGAGTTACGAAGTTCTCATACTTCTGGATATGTTTTTCAGGGATCAGGTGTTGCCTCTTCAGAGTGCAACATGACTGTTTTGGCATGGAGAATTCTGTAAAAGCACAAGATATAAAGGAAAAGATGAATGTTCTGAAGGAGGAAGATTTTTTTTCCTTATAGTACTGTAATGTTTCCTGTACTGAATCTGCTTACCTGGCTGCTAAACAAATGGAATGTGCTACGACTTATTTTTGGCACAGGCACCGTGTGGTTAGGGACACTAGCCATGCTGACACACGAGTTGGCATTCTGGCACCTTTTTCCTGTTTTTGCAGCTGCAATGAGACTCAAACTTTATCCCAGAAGGGGTATTTATAATCACTGGATTTGCAAGGGAGCCCTGTTGTCTGTTCACAGATAAATTGCAGTTTCTCTCCTCCATGTAGCTTCAAAGTAGGAGTAACAGGCAGGAGGGCCAGCCATTACAGCAGTAGCATGTCTTGTGCCTGTTTAAGGTTTGTAACAGCAAGATGTTCTACCCTAGGTCTGGCTTTACTGTCATGAGGGAGTTGATGGACACAGCTTTCCCAGAAGTTCAGAGCCTTAAATGGCTATTGCACTCCTGCTGTTGCTACCTAGATAAGGTAGTCAACCTCAGGATCTCAGAATACTTGCTCGCAGTAGTATACAGATTTCACTATTATAGGAGGGCAGAGTTTGCCTTTTAGCTTGGGATGAGTATCATCTTCTTCTGGCTAAAAAAAATAAACAAGAAAAAAACCCCAAACCAGCCCATGTCCAGCACCGGTTGTGCAGTTTGGCTACTCTTCGTACGGCTCAGTGTCTTTAACAGATGGTCCTGCAAGAAGGACCAGACAGTGTAGAAATGTGTCTCTCATACTTGGAGATAACACTCTAAATATGCACCTAGTTGAAGCCTGTGGTGAATCACAGAATCCCACAGAATCACTAAGGTTGGAAAAGACCTGTCAGATCATCCAGTCTAACCATCACCCCAACACTCCCACACCCACCAGACCATGTCCTCAAGCACCATGGCTTGAAGACCTCCAGGGATGGTGACACCACCACTTCCCTGGGCAGCTTGTTCCAGTGCCTGAGTCTGTTCCAATGCCTGAAGAGGTCTCTTCATCAAGAAGCATCACTGTTCTCTTTTCCCATTGCTTTGGGAAGACATATTTTACTGAACGTGGAATCTGCATTTCACGTGGTCAAGTATAGCCCTGAATTTGCTATATCCTGATCCTACTGAGCTTTCCAAGAAACTATTTTTTTCCCAAAACAATGACATTGCAGCCTGTTCAATCTGTGCTTTAGGCAGTTATGACTGGTTCTAGTTATAACGATACCAGTATTACACTTGTATACTAGACACCCAGGGCCTGTGCAGGAGAGTTATTTTGTGTTCAGCCCTGTAACATCTTATTAGAATGGGGATGGGGTTCTCGGACCACATACCAGTACATCCATTTTATTCCGGTGCCAAAAAAAAAAAAAAGAAGAGAAAAAATCTGGGCTGTCTTATTCAGAAACTTCTGGAAGCACCACCTGATTTGCACAGAAGAAATACTTCAGCAGGCATTCTGGGCCTGTTAGTGCAATTTCCAAATAAAATCAGCCATTTGTAAACTAATAAAATGCATTATCTGCTTCATATTTAGTTCACCATGATCCTACAAGCAATATTCCTTCAAGTCTTACATCTGGCACTGAGCTGTTTGCTTGGTCTCAGGACCCCGAAAGCCAAGAAAACCACAGCCTGCCCTTTTTGGGATGTGTTTGAAAAGGTTGGGACAGGGAAAACATTTTATGCTGGCTGCTGCCGAGGTGACATGCGTAATCCTTCCAGCTTTGCCGTGGTTTGGTGATGGTCTGCCTGGAAGAGGGCATTGCAGGTCACCTCAGGAATAGTTGATTATTTTGCCACCTTTAGTCTTAGAAACCTACTTTCCTACACCCATCAACACCCGAAGAACCAGTTTCAGCACTGTCTTTGCTTGATAAAAAAGGACATGGAACAACTATCTCGTATGTGGTCTGTCCCCTGCATCATTTTAAAGAAGTAAGACATCGTCACCAGAGGAAAATCCAGACAGCAAACTCGGCACAGCACATGGATGTCGGTGCTGAGTTTGTCAGGGTCGGACCCTTCGTTTCTCTCTTCTCGTTCCTCTGATGACATAATGGTGAGGGCACAGCGGGGTTGGCAGCTCAGAAAATAGAGGTCTTGTACAGGGCCTCTCACGTATCCGTTGGAGGTGAGGTTGCTAAGCAGGTGAACTCTGAAAGGGAGGAGGATGCAATGGAGAGATGGGAAAACCTGGCCTCATTGATAAGTTGGGAAATAAGAACTTGGACTTCAGGGGAAGGGCCCACGAATTCCTGACCACGTGTTTTCCAGGAATTTAAGAATGCTGGTGCTGCTGGTCTTTCTCAGCATCTTATTGAGAGTCTTCTCTTCATCTGTTGTCCTTTAGTGCAACAAAAAACTGGCTCAGTATTTAGCCTGAAGTGCGTAATTTATGAGCCCTCACTAATTAGCCAGAAAGCCTAACAGCTTTTTTATTTGATTTTAAACAGCTCATGCATTTCCTAATCTCTGCAACAGAACTGTCGCGTTGAAATAGTCAGACACGCAAACCGAGTCAGAAAACGAAGTGGAGCCTTTTATAAAAAGGATGTGCTTTTGATGCAGAACATGGCCAACTCCACGTAAGTAAAGAGAGGGCAGGGAGGGGTGCGGCCGTTGTAGTTAGCTCAGAACTGCTGGTAGTTTCCTCAGAGATGTTGGATGGAGCAGAAGCCAGCACCTGACCTGCAAGGTAAGATTCTGAATTCTTGGGGTACCAGTAACAGCACCAATCCAACGTTTTGTTTCAACCAAAACCCCCCTCCCCCCCAGCTGCCCTTGCACCTCAGCTGAAGAGATGGAAGGAGGAGAAATGTATCTAATCTTCAGGATTTATTTTTTAAGCTGGTTTTAGGCTTTCAGCAGATGTGCCACCTAAATATATTGCAGCTCAAGTCTTACATAATAGAGCGTGAGAGGGTGGTATTAAAAGGGGAAAAAAGTTCCAGTATGAAGGTGTTATATGGAAGTTTGAATCAGGATTTAGTTTCTGGAGTCCAAAGGAGATGTAGCAAATGTTTGGGATCGTGACAACATATCAGTGGTCTCGGATGACCATGGTATAACCAGGATGAGACCAGCATGCATAGTTTAACCGTACAGGGCTTTGAAACGAGTAGCGCTGGCTGGAGTTGTCCAAACAGTTGTTGTGTCAGGTGCAGCTGGGGCCAGTCGCGGCGGGTTGCATGGAAAGCAGTCTGTGACGTGGCGGAGGATGTGTTTTTTGCCAGTTTGGAGGAATTCCAAAATCAGCGGCCCAGCCCATGAAGCTGCTAGCGTACAGACGGTGACTGTCGCCTTCGGCGGTCATAGCGTGGCGAATGCGAACGTGCGGTGAACGGAAAGCGCTAACGAGGTATGAGGAAATGACAAGAACAGGCTTGGATGAGGGTGGTGGAACATGTTCTGGGGTTGTCAGGCACAGAACTTTCTCTTGTAAATGAAACAAATTGCTAAAGGAAGAAATAAGTTAATCATGCTGCAATGAATTTTAAAAAATAATGTCCAAAGACTTGTCAAAATTAAGAAAGAAAGGTTCCCGGAAGAAAGGCCAGTTCATTTGCGCGACTCTGAACACACAGCCAGTTGTCAAAGCACAACATATAGTGGAAGAAACAACAAAATTATACCCCAAACTCTTGGGGGGGTGTGTGGGTGTGTGTGTGTGTGTGTTTGCTTCTTTTAATAGAATGTTAATTCAACGACCAATCTTGCTACTCCGACTGGACTTTTATTACGCTACCTATTCTAACACTGTGCCAGTGTTCTGCGGCATGTGGAAAGGTTGGAGTAGTTACAACATTCCTCACAGTTGCCTGTCCATGTCTATTAAAGTATCTAATAAAACCGCAAAGCTTGCTATGCCTGAGTTAGCCTGACATCTTTCCATGAATTACTGATTCTGTTCCAACAAAAAGTACCGAGATGCACCGAGTGGGCCTACATCCCCAACTTAATGTTGAACCATGGATTTGCATCAACTCCAAAGCATTTAATTCCATTGGCCCGCTCTGCAGAGTTGCCATTGATGCTGGTTTTGAATTTAGTAGTTCTTCTGTTGGTGCCAACTGTTTTGAAGAATCACGCTGCTTTTAGTCAAGTCTGGCGAGGTTTCTTTAATTAAAAACTGCTACAAGTTCGGTATATTAAACATTTAAAACGAAACCAAAAAAATCCAAACTCACCCTGAGGTTAAAAACTCATTTTAATCTGAAACAAATGCCAGTGTGTGACTGGATTTTCAGCAGTGTTTGGGATCAGCAGGCTTCCACTCCTGCAGTTAAGGATGAATTGGTCAAACACCAATGGTTCCTTCGTGGTTAGGAAGGCAGTTAATGGTGGGATGCTCCAAGGTGGACTAGCCTAACTAGTGAGAAGGGCTTGCAGCGATGTCATAGCGTGGCCTGATGTGACCTGTCACAAAATCCCTTGTCCGAGGTATTTTTTTCTTTGCTTGTTTTGAGGCCCCTCTTTGATTCACTCCTGGGTGGATGGTGCTGGTGATACAGTTCCACAAGCAAGCTAAAAGGAAAATAACTATTGTCTTTGAAAAATGTCGGGATATCAGACCTGGTTGTCACCTGCATTCGCAAGGCTGATGACACCTTGCAGCTGTAATGCTTTAAGCACATTTCACAGGTGCTTGATTTCGAAGCTTGGTGGATTTCCGTGAATGTTCAGCTTGCTTTCAAAGCTAAAGGGCACCGCTGGCTAAGTCCAAGTTGGCTTTGTGGTATCTTGCTTCTTTTCCTTTTGCATTATTCATAAAGTTAGTTCTGATGACGATTTTTGCAGGCAACAGTGTGTGTAGTAGCTGCCTGTAGATTCTGCTGGCACCTTAATTAAACAATGAATTGCATTATCTGGCACACCAGGCTCTGAAGTTTTAAATTATTCAAAGATGTTTTTGTTTAGGGCTGGCACATTCTCATTAGCATGGATCTGGTCAGCCAAGGCTGAATCAGCCACGCAGGGAAAGTTTGCGAACTGCCAGGCTTGTCGCCTCCTGTTAACTCACAGGAGAAGCTTGGCCTGAAATAAGTCTCGGCTGGGGAGCGCGCCGACAGTATTGATAGCAGATGGTACCCACTCCGTTAGCCCTGGAGGAACTCGGCTACACGATGATGGGCTGGACTGAAGAGAGAGGACATGGTCAGGAGCAGGTTTTGCTACGTGTTTGAGTACGGAGAGACAGAAAGGAGAACTTGCTGCCGTGTACTGCTGAAGGACGACAGTCTAAAGTTAATGATGTGGGCACCTGTCGCCGACTGGGGGAATACAGTGCTGCAGTAAAGTCATGACCACAACTGTGCTCCATGGGCCTAATTCCTCCTTAAAATAATTTTCTGGCATTGGAGAATATTAAATTTCCTTTTTTAGGAGGGGATTGCTTAGTGGTTTTACTGCTTTACGTTTGAAAGAGATCCCTTTTATTCTTGTAACTTCTCTCTGAAGCAAGCATTTTCTTGTTTGCTTTTGGCAAGGAAACAAGAGCTCAGTGGCCAAGTCTGACTTGCTTTTGCGTGAAACTTAGAGGCATCGCAAGTGGGAAGCAAACAGCAAAGGTCTTTTTCTGTTGTGCTGCCTTTCAGGATGCATAGGGATATTGATACCTTTGGTATACAGGATGAAATTTTGGGTGTCTTGAAGTCGAGGGAGTTTTGACAATGGTTCAAGGATAGGGGGGGGAATCAGGATTTCATCCCAGAGATTACTGTCCCCAAACCCTCCAGGGTTTTCAGCTAAAATCAGTTACAAGGATGACGAGAGAATGGGATGTGTGTAAGCTGTGTAATACTATGGGACAGAATTACGCTTTTGCGTGGTATTTTGGTCTGCTTTGAAGGAATTGATGGGGAAGACCAAAACTTATTTTTTTATACCCCATCCCTTTTCTTCTGCTTCAGATTCCATTTGGTAAAATTACACCTGCAAGTGACCCTGAGGCTTAATGTACATTTGCTGGCTGACTCTGACAGAGCTTGATGTTTTATCAGCCAACTAAAGCATGAAATTTAGTCTTTGTGTTCCTTCAGCAAGTACTATTTGTGAGTTGCAGAGTTGTGGCAGTTGCCCACAAACAACTCTTTATCACCTAGACTTTGCTTACGCTTTCTTTCAGGTTACGTAGGGAGCAGTTAAATGCTTTTTTATTACAGCAGCATCAGAGGCTCTAGAAATATTTTTTAGGACCCAGATCTGGATCATAGGAGAGAGCGAAAGCTATGTCAAATAAGCCAAAAAGTTTTTTAGGGGTGGTGTAAATAGGTAGGAGCCAGGTCTGGGGTTCAAAGGTGTTAAAAAAACCCACGGAAGGCAAAACAAAAGGACTGAAGTAAGGCAATGGCTTGGCTGTGTGTCCAGGGAAGCGGTTGGCTTTGGAGTTGGCAAAGGATGGAAAGTAGGCTTGAACCTCTCACCCATGATACTTGCCTCTCTTGCTTACATTTCATTGGTTATCTGTAAATAAACAGAAGGGTGCCAAAGAAACAGCCAACTTAGTATTCACATACTTCTCTTTGCGTTTGGTATAGCCCAACAATATCCTAGGCTTTGACTGCTTTCTTGGGCCAATGAGCAACTGTATACATCTTACTCTTAAGAAGAAGTTAGTATTCAGATCATTTTGCTGATCAGTAATACCTCAGATGCTTCTTTCACTGTACCCAGAATAGAGAATAATCATCACTTCTCAGGCACTGCAAGGGGTTGCTAGAGAGTATTTCGGATGGCAGTCTTCCTGAGTTGAAAAAAAGAATAAAATTCCATGGTGGTGATTTGGCAGTCGGAGGTAACCTCAAACCTGAGCTGCCAAACCAAAGTGGGTTTTTAATATGAAGAGAAAAATTCAAAGCAAAAAAATGAGCAGAAGCCTTGTATTAGGTGTCCAGAGCAGAAAATGTGGTATTGCCGATCACAACTGGATTCGAAATTAGTAAAATGTTACCGTGACAGACAATTCTCATAGCAACGACAGCAGGTCAGTCAGGCCAGCGTAATGTAACGGTGCACGTATCTGAACCCATAGGTTACGTGGCACTGTTAAATACCTGACTTACGTGGTCTGTCTGTCTCATAGCGATGTGTATGCAGAACCCCTCAGCAACCGGTGACCTCCTACCACTCCATCGCCATGACGTTAAATTATCGCTGCCAGGCGAACAAGCAATTTCAGAATTAATCTCCTGTGACCTTGGGTTTTTTTATCATCTGCTTTCTAGGAGCAGAATCACGAGGTCAAGGCAGCAAACTACTGTTTGTCTGGTGGTGCGATAGTGTTTTGATGTCCTTCAGGGGAGCATTTTGCAGTGTTTTGCTAGAACATCTCCGTAACTTCATGTGCTGTAAACACCGACAGCTGTCTGCAACTCTGCAAGACGCTTCCGTATCCAAAGAGCATAACTGCTGAATACTACGAGTTG
The DNA here is from genome assembly GCA_027574665.1 of Rhynochetos jubatus. NCBI lineage: Eukaryota > Metazoa > Chordata > Aves > Eurypygiformes > Rhynochetidae > Rhynochetos > Rhynochetos jubatus. Next base: position 77,208,233 of record CM050651.1, read on the forward strand.
TATGCCCTTTGGAAGATTATTTTTTTAAACACATGTTGATATTGAAGAGTCCAGAGAGCACGCACTTTTCTGTGATGAGTGAGTGACCAGCTCTTTAGTTTCTGAAGCCTAAAAAGGATTGATTCCAAGGGGCTTTAAACTGGATCCTGTCAGATGCTACGAGTTCAACGGGTGTATCTGTGCTATTGTACATATTGTTGCTGGTAATACCTAGTGCTGCTTCTTTCAGAGAAGCATGAAATTTATAAAGTAGGTGTGAGGGTACTCACGCGGGCTAAGGATTGGGCTAAAAATCACTATTGTGGTTGAACTAAGTACTTCAAGTGCTTAACAAAGGAGGTATGTTACTATTATGAAAACGTCATGGATGGCTAAATCTTTATTGGATGTGTGAGTGCATGATTCAGAAGGCTTCTTTGACCTTTAGTTTGGTTGTAGACCCTTTTGTTATATTAAGCATCAATATATTAGTGATATGAAGACAATAAAGAAGCGAGAACACTTTTTGCTACATAAAATAACCTGACTTTTTCATTTAAGCATCAGTCATTCTCAGTGCATTAACTACATTTTGTCTGATTGTTTGACCTTTGCTGTCAAGGGACTAAAGGTAATTTTACTTCTCCATAATGAAAATAACATCAGGAAATATATGCAAGAATGCTTGTTTAATTTCCTCCTCCCTGCATTCTTTCTCTGGAAAAATTATGGACTGTTGTCTCAGTCCTATGAAACATATTTTACTCGGTCTTGACTTTAAAATATGAACACACTTGTTTTTACTTTGGGATGAAACAAATCAAGTTTGTATTAAATGAGGTAATCACATTTATATCTTTCACTCTTCAGCGAGTGGACTTAAACTACTGCTTAGTCTTGCATGTCTGCTGTTTATGGATTTAGATAAATGCCTGTCTCTGTATGCATTTTCTCTTCAACACATTAGTATGAACAAGATAAACTAATAGTAAGTAATGGTAAGTTAATTTAAGTGATGATTCTGTGTTCTAGCACTAAGTTTCTGTTCCTACATAGGAACATATCTGAGAGAATCAAGAGACACCTGAGAGACTATGGGCTCATCCGTTTTGACTTGGGGCAATTGAGAGAATCCTAAAGCAAAGTTGTAATTAAATAAAAGGGGAGAATCCTAAAACATAGGAGTTTCAGCCTGTTTGGAGAAGTGAGGCGGAAAATCTGGAAGAGGAGATAATTTTGGAAGAGATATGCAGAAAATAGTAAAAATAGCTAGTGATAATGAGAAGTGAACGTGTTATGAAGTCTTAATATTGGATGGTCCATCAAGAGTGGAAACAATTAAAATGACCCACTTCTTCTCCCAAAACACCCTGTTGGAGAGTGGCTTTTCCAGTACCAGGCAATTACATGTCACAGATAAATACCGGGCAACTTCTGGTGCTAGCAGGGAAATGAGGAGTGGGAGAAGAACAATTCAGATGTTGAAAGCTTTACTCTGAAGTAAAAAGAACATGTTGCAGATACGACATGTTCAACATGGTGATTTAGTGTTCGCTGGCAAATATTATGATGCAGAGAAGACTAACAGCTGCTTAATGGACAAATGTAAATTATCCAACAGAGCATATGACTCAGAACGACAGAAGAAAATGGAAAATGTAGGATGAACAATTGATATTCTGTCAAATGCATCAAGTGATTGAAAAATCTCAAGGCAAACCCTCAAAGTTGTGTTACTCATTGTGGTGGGTTAGCCTTAGCTAGCAACAAAATGCCCACCTCGCCTTGCTGCTCTGGGAGACGGGGAAAAATAGGCAAAAACCAGAAATGAGGAAATTTGTGGGTCAAGAAAAGGCAGGGAGGTTGCCTATGAATTACTGTTGCAGGCAAAATAGGACTTGACCTGAGAAAAATGAACTTGCTGCCAATTAAAACTGATTTGGGTAGTAAAAAAAATAATTAAACCTTAACCTTCCCCTTCCTGTCCCCTGATTCAACTTCGTTCCTGTACTCCCCACTCCTCTACCTGCCCCAGGTGGGATTTGGGACCCAAATAGTCAAGACGTAGCAGTTCCTCTCTCCTGCTCCTTCCCTCATGCCTTTCCCCGGCTCCAGCACCGGTTCTGTCCGTGGGCCACCATCCCTTCAGGAAATATCCATCTGCTCTGGGATGGGTTCCTCCATGGGCTGCCGTGTGGATATCCGCCCCGATGCCTGCAGCACCTCCTCCTCCTTTTACTTTGGTGTTGCCCCTGCTGTTTATTGCTTATTTTTTTAAATCCTCCTCTGCCTGCGTGGCATTTTCTGCCCTTTTTCAGTGGAGCGACCGGTTTGGATGAGGGGCTCAGCTGTGCCGGTGGTGGGCCTGTTGGCGTTGGCTAGGCCCAGCAGTGTCAGGCATGGGGCAGCCCCTGGGCACCTGCGCTCAGTTTGATGTAATTCACTTGGAAATTATCTTCCGAAAAACCGGAGGAAATATGAAGTAGGGAATAAATTTGTTTGTCTTGAGGACTTTTTTGGTGTTTGTGTACAGCCGGTATGTGGGTAAGTCGTAGAGGGGGAAGGAGGTGTGTTTTGTGTCAGAATGGAGAATTTGTTATTGCAGATGTATTGTAAAATAAAAGTTTTTGGCATTGTATTACCCTTAGCTTTACTATTCTATAAAAGATAGAAGGATTTATAACTCAAGAAGTTGCCCAGAGCAGCTGTGGGTGCCCCATCCCTGGCAGTGTCCAAGGCCAGGCTGGATGAGGCTGGGAGCAACCTGGGCTAGTGGAAGGTGTCCCTGCCCATGGCAGGGAGTGGGACTGGGAGGGCTTTAAGGTCCCTTCCAACGCAAACCACTCCGGGATTCTGTGATTCTAAGTGTTTCACCATAAGCTAGTTACGTGGTCGTAAGGTCCCTCATGTATGAACTGAGAAGCGTGAAAACGCTGACTTGCAGGCACTCACTATTTTATTCTGCTTGTTTATTTTGTGGTGTTTCTTACACTCCAGATGCTCCCAAAATTTAAGACATATTAATGTCATTTTGAGGATCAGTCAGCTTCTGTTTAAGCTGTGCTTTGTAGACAAGTCTTTAATGCAGAGTGGTTGCGTGGCTGGCAGCATGTTTCTGGAAAAGCTGTTTTACGGACTTCACTTCTTCTGTAGACACTGAGCAAGAGGCAACATGTAGCTGGTCTGGTTTTGGAAGATGCAGGAAGTGTTTATTTTTGTCCTGATCTCCTCTTACTCCAGTGGGATAAACAACCTTTATAGTTCAGGAACCTGCCAGGCAGGAACATCCCCAGGCAGGGTGGTGAACTTTCCACTGCTCATTCTTACTTCTCTGTGTCCATAAACTAAAAGGTTACAGCATAGTATGATCTCAGCCAGCCTTCCGGAGCCACAGCACGCTGTAGCCCTGTGTGTCCTCTGTCTAAATCTGTACGGTTGTATGTCTCCGTGGAAAAAGAGAATGACAAGAATTCCATGGAGGTAGAAATATAAAAAGTTTATTAACAAGAGCTTCAGCGATTTTTTTAATCGTATATGATTTGTTGTGGTTTAATTCACAATGGGTGAAACGTTTGTAGTTGTAGATCATAGAATCATGGAATGATTTGGGTGGGAAGGGACCTTAAAGCCCACCCCTGCCATGGGCAGGGACACCCTCCACTAGCCCAGGTTGCTCCAAGCCTCATCCAGCCTGGCCTGGGACACTGCCAGGGATGGGGCACCCACAGCTTCTCTGGGCAACCTGTCCCAGGGCCTCCCCACCCTCTCTGGGGAGAATTCCTTCCTGATGTCCAATCTCAATCTCCTTTCTTCCATCTTAATCCCGTTACCCCTTGTCCTGTGCCTCCCTGCACTAGATGGGCGCCCCTTAATCCTTTCTGTGATGTCAAGGCGTTATATCTATGCCGTAGTGTCGTAAAAGCTTCCAGCAATTCATGAACGTTTTGAGGGGACTGTACACGTTGTAATGGGACTGTTTCTTGTGTCTGGCTATAATTTCTAAACCAGTTCAAGAAAAGAGCAAAGAAAGAAGTGCATACTTAACCTGGAATGAAGATTCCTCAGGTCTCAGGAGTCTTGGTCTTTCTGTAGAGATTAAAGTTCTGAACAGCTGATGGTCTGTGAGCAGTGATCCACATCTCAAGAAGCTACAGGTTGTAACCAACCTCCTCTTCTGCTGTGGTGGCAGAAATGCCAGGCAGAGAAAACATCGTATTTTCTGTAATCCTGCAGGAGCAGTTGCTGTGGGCTCTGTCTGTGAAACGTGGGTGTAGCTGAGCACTGTTCTACCAGGGGAGGATCTGTACGCAACCGGCGCTTCATGCTCCCTGTTTCCAGGGTTCATTTGGACCTAAAGGCTTTTTCCACAGAGGTAGAACAGGTTCAGTAAATTGAGTCGTTGATGCTTGTCTAGATGGGCTTCCCAGTAGGTGGTAGATGGGGCGTGCTGCTTAGTCAAGGTGAGGTTGGTGACCTCAAGGGCCAAGTGGTGCTAAATCTCTGCTGTCCGTTGTCAGATGTACTTTGAGAAGGGATTACTGGATGGGAAAGATGACTGTACCAGTTTCCCCTGCCCTTTCCCCTGCAATTTCTGCTTGGACTAAATAGCCACTCCTGTCCCTGCTGTGGCACACACAACCCAGATAAATTCAGGCCGACAAACGTGGTGGTTAAATAGAACTAAATAATGACAGATACAGAGAGGATAACAAAGTTACATTGACCATTCTTGTAGCACCAATTTTACTGATTTTTAGAGTCACAACCAAGGCATGAAACCAGCGCTGTCCTTCAGTGAGAAAAGTGTGTGGGGAGGAAGGAACTCAAGCGCGTTGCAGCTCGACTGGCAAAAAGGAGCTAACGAGTTGCAGCTGTATTTAAAAGAAAATCATTCAGGTTTTGAAAATTAGCTAGTGATGGATGGACGGGGGCTGTGGCAATCGATGTAGCGGTGGTGCCAAGTGAAACACATTTGTTACCAACAGGGAATAAAATATACGCTACTGAAACCTTTTAGCACAGCACAGAACTTAATATAAATAAAGTATATTTTAAAATTTTGCCAACAGTCATTCCCAAGAAACAATTTCACTCTCTTTGATTCTCTCCCCCCCAGCCCCTCACATCAGTTTGTGCGTACATACACGTTTCTGTATTATGTTTTAATAAAGAATTATGGTCCAATTTAATAGCTCTTACACCCAGGCGGAGGAGGCACTGCGCTCAGGGATATGACTGGATATTCATTGAGCATTCAGACACACAAGGTCTCTCCAAGTGTTAAAAAGTCACCATCCCATTGGCTGTAGATTATAAATAATAGTCCTAATGATTTTTTTAGTACCGCAGATGTTCCTAGTTGTAGGCTGGCAGCGCTGTCAGGCATTCTCTGAACATGGCACCAGAGGATGGTACCTGCCCTAGAGAGCTCAATACGAGCTTCAACCCCGCTGTGTTCTTTTTATTAGACTTTGCTTTTCTAAAAAAGCGACATATTTTGTTGTATTTTGCAGAATTCTTCTCCCCCTTTGCTCCACTTCCCCTAGTCAGAACAGGATTGAATAACTTAGTGCTGTCAGATGTTGTATTTCATCACTGTTGCACCTAAATTTGAATTTAACTCCTGGTTGGTGCGCTGTGATTTTCAAATCATAGCAGGCTGAAACCAATTAAGGAACACGCTCAATCTCCAGGGCTTTGGAGAAGAAGGAATAGGAGACGGGAAGGAAAAGAGTCTTTTTTTTTTTTTTTCTTCTATGCTACTTGCTTGTTTTTTTCATAGACAAAATGTATACCTAATGGAAGTAGTAAAATAACTTACATCTGACTCAGCTTTTTAATAATAGATTGAATTTTTAATATGTTATGAGACATGCAGTTTATGTCCAGTATTTCTAGTGAAAATGTGAAAATCAGGACCAAAACAATAGCAGTGATTATGGCGGTCTGAGAAGCTTTAAAAACCTTATTCCCCGCCTGGATTCTGTGTGCCCAGCAGCTGTGGCTTCTGCCTCTTGCTCAACGTACCTTGGATTTGAGTGGATCGATAGAGCTGCTGATGAAGTGCTGCACATCTCTATCATCCACAGGGGAGGTTCACGTTGAATGCCGCCAACGGAATCTGTCGGCTGAAGGCTGTTAAAGGGGCACCGACCTGTTTTCCCCAGCACACCCCTCAGCTATATGAATGGGTCTTAGGCCCAGCAGACGTTTGGAGCGCATCACTGATACATGAATTGGAGCCGTTCAAGAGGTACGGCTGAGCCTGGGCTGCAGTAAAGTTTTTGATTTCTTAGGCTTGATTTTTACTTTAGGGAGGCTTATTTTCTGATTAGGGCTTTGGATTGCTCATTTACATCTGTGAAAGGAGTTCATGGAATGCTGATTGCCCTAATCATGAAAATGATCTCATTTATTTCTGGAATTTACCTAGCAAGAAAATATCATGTAATACCACTTTTTTTAAATAAAAGGAAGATGTCAAATGACCGTGTGAATATAGAACTGGATACTGTGTTGGCTCCAGATCACGGGAACGCTGCAGGCCTAGCACGTTCAGCATTATTTCAGCTGATTAATGGGTGTCTGAAACAATTAGAGAATTAAAAACGAGGTTTGAGTTGGTGGAGGGGATACAGAGAACTGTGGTGAGTGCCACCAGGATGACGAAGCAAATGCCTTTTTCTTAAGGTTTATGTGAATTTACGGAGCTGTAAGAATTTGGGTGGACGTGACTGAGAACACTCTTGGGAGGACAGACGTGTCTAAGAACTTGGAGAACTTCCATTTGAGATTTTATTTCTATTACTCTAAAAATGTAAAGGGTGGGAGGATGCTTTCAGCCAGATGCCAGCTTAGATGGTTGCAAGTTCTTACTAGTGTCTGCATGTCAGCAGCTCTTGGAAATCTTCATACCTAAAACTTGGTGGAGGATTGGATGGAAGGATGTGATACAGCATTTATAGCCATATTCTGCCAGCGTTCATCCTTCACGGTAATCGTTAAATGTGTCTGCTGCCACGCTGCTATAACTGAGCCAGTTCACAAAATGAACAATAGATGCTTCACCTGGAAAAGTTAGAGAGGAAAGAGGAATAAAACATCGTATAATTCAGTGTTTTAAGAAAAATGAAGACTAGTTTACGGTGCTAGGGAAAGCAGTCAGATGTGGTTTTTACTCCCTCCTAGTCCTGGTGGGGTGCTTTGGTAAAGGAGAGAATTTTAGAAGCTTTAAGCACTTTGGAACAGGGAATAGGAACTCAATCCACCCAAAATAGGAAACCAGGTGATCGAAAGAATAGTACTGAGTAACGATGCACAGCAGTTGAAGCCAATTCCTGCCTTCTTTTTCACTCTGAAGCCAGTTTGTATAGAGCAGTTTTAATCAGATATAGGAGCCAATCCAGATAGACAGGTTTGGAATTATGGATGCAGCAAAGAAGCAGAAAACTGTCAGGAGTTTAAACTTTTATAAAGGCTGACAAGACAGCAAGGAGAGAGCAGTTGATAAGGGCAACAATCTTGAATGGGAACCTTTTAAGCAGAGATTTGCTGAAGATAGTCCAGAGGTAAAAAGCTGATTTTCAGGAAAAAAACCCCGTATATTGTATAAATATTTCTAAAGAGAAAGAATGGCTATTTTTACCTGCAGGTAAGAACAAGCAACATTTGCACTTTAATATTATCCTGTGCAGTTTGAGTGATGATTATGCATAAAGGCAGTACAATTGCATTAGCATTTCAAGGGGTCAGATTTCTAAATGTCATATTCCTTTCCAAAGCGAGGAAGGGCATACAAGGACCTCTTTTGCTATTTCCTGCTTTTAGTTAGAAGACTGTGAGATATATCTGCTTACATTACCTGTAATTACTGTTCAAGACTAAATAAAACAAACAAAACAATGGATAAACTGCTTTATATAGAATATATCATTGTCAACCTTTGCCACAACCGGGCCTGAGCGGTCAGTTAACCTGTACCTTTGTAGACTGCTTAGGATTTTTCTGTGTGACCTTAATCAGTGACCTTATGGGAAATGACATACTGAACCGTTGGACTGAATGCAGCTATTTCGTGGTTCCATGTTCTCACTTCTGGAGTGTGTGGGTTCTCCGCTGAACTCTTCAGGTAACCTGTTGTGAATTAATCGTAAGTGGTGGAATTGCAGTCGCAGAACTGTTATCTCCATGGATATAGGTATGAGGGTATTGCTTGTGCAAAAGGAAAGTAAAATAAAATAAAAGTATTTGTGACCCTTAGCTAAGGGAGTAACAGGTGCCCAGTCCTAGTAATTTCTTCAGTAGATTTTCTGCCCAAGACTTCTGGAATTGTAAGAGATTTTGACTTTTTTTCTTTGGTTCTCCAGGGATCTATTCCTTCTGCTAACAATGGAAAGGTACTTTTGGGACATTTGCATATGGTCATTAGGTTGGCTTTGGGACTGTAGTTGTAGGATGTGCTTTCTGACAGCGGTTACAGTGTTCTGAAAACGGCAGAGACCCTCCCCTTGTCCTAGGCCGTGAAACCTTTCAGTGTGCACTCATCCCGTCTCCTAGAGCTCCCTTAAATTAACAGGTTCTCTGCTTACCCTCTATACTGAAAATAGGTGATTAAGAAGTAATTGTGAACACAAATGTATCAGGCCTCGTTCTGAAGCCAGTTGCACTGAAATACAGCAGACGTGAAGTGCAGCCCCCCACGCAAATCTAGTGTCTGCTGATTTCAGATCTCAGAACCGAGTGCCCTGCTGCTCACCAACACACATGGCATGGATTCTACAGTTAATTTTACATTAACTATTGCTGGCTAGGAAAAGTCAGTGCTTTACTAGGATATCCAGGGTTTTACCTCTTAAGTTTGCCATCCCTCTGCAGATCGGCGAGGTTATGAAAGGGTGGTCTTGCCAGCCACACTTAATGGTAAACATTAGCACTTCCCTGTCAAGAAGTTACTGACAGCTCTGGTGTTGAGAACTTGTGAGCAACAACATATGTAACTTCGCCTGTGTTGTGTTAGAACAGAGGTTGGTAATTCATAATGCTGAATTGTTCCGTTTTTGGCATGGCAAATGTTTTTGGGCTGACAGAGCAGATTGCTAATGCGCTCAAAACAATAAGAGACAATTGTCTCACTCAAGAAGAACTTGGAAAAGCATGCTTAATGTTCTAACAATTTCATCTTGTCGATTATCTTTTCTGAAACATCTTCTTGGGAAATCAAGTTTTGTGCAAGGGATGCTACAGGCAGAGCTCACCATCTGGGACCCACGGTTCAGCGTAACCCAGGGAGTGATGAAAGACGTCTTTGCTTTGCAGGTAGAATGTGTTTTGATAACGTGGACTTTTATTCTGAGAAGCTTGATTTGAATTCCTACAGTACAAATCAAAAAAGGTCCCATGTATTTCCCAGTTGCAGCAAGAAGGATTAGCAGTGGAGTAGATACCTGATATCTGCAGGTAATACAGCTAACTGCTTGGGGCCTTGGGGGTTTTCGTCTGAGCAATTACTCATCTGGCCTAGCCTGGGAAAACCATTAATCATAATGACCATTTTAAAGAGCTCCTTTTCCTTTGCGGGCTGTACCACAGAGGTCATCACCTAGTCATTCAGGTCAATGGAAAGGTCACATGTCCCCTCTTGCACGCCTACGGGCCCAGTCTGTAAGTTGACGTTGGGTTAACAAAGGGTCACTCGTCTAATTATAGGAAACGTGGCAAGTTCGTACCGATGGACAAGGCCCAGGCGTAAAGGAACATAGAGGTGGTGGCTGGGCTGGCGGTTAAAAGCTGAAACAACGCTGTAAGACAAATGAGTTTCACTCTCACCTGAATGAACCTGGAGTTTTCTGAATGATGTATGGTTTTGGCAGTTGCTTCGTGTTTGGTATAAATATGGCACAGAGAGAAAAGTCCCATAACAATCCAGATTGCATGTAGCTTTGGTTTTGCTTTGGTTTTTGGTTTGAGACTCTGACCCCATGAAGATTTGAGTATAATAATTTAAAAGCTTTGCTGAATCATACCAGTAACAATACTTGGTTTTACATGTGCTATCTATGTCATCAAACGTGGTGTATTCATCTTAATATCTTTATAGCAGCGTTTGGGTTCAGTAATTAAAAGAGGATATTAGTCATACAGTATTGATGAACGTGCAAAGAGTAAATAATGTATTATAAACATGATTTTTAAAGAAAAAAAATCTAAATACCCTTTGTGGATGGACTTGTATTTGAGATGCATAACTTTGTGTCAGTTTTGTTTAAGCTCCTGACTGATAGAAACATATGGTGGGAGGAAAAAGAGGCTCAAGATTTTGAGTCGTCTTCCCAAGGTTGATTAGATGATCTCTAATTCCCTGTATTATATGCGTGCCTATCGTCATGTTCTGGGAATGTAGCTTTCCAACAAATATTCATAGTTTGCAGGGTCAAATCCTGAGCAATGCAGTGTGGGAGCTTGCAACAGCAGTGTTAGAAATGTGTTATAAAACCGTACCTGGCCGCCTCGGTGAAGTGTGCTGTGCTGGCCGTGTGGAGAAAGAGGGAATTGTTTAAGGTGTAAGTGGAAGCGTTGTCAGTGTGTGGGTGGACAGCACGAATTCTGCAGCCGGTTGACAGTCTCGCAGTGACACGGTCAGTCCCAGACGTGACTCACGTAGGACCTGAAGCGAGAGCTGGCTGCACGCTCCCCGTGCTAGCATACCACGCGCTGCCGATTCCGATCCTGCAGCTCCACTCTTCCTGTGCGCTTTCATTTTTACTTGGCTTGTCCTTTTATTCCCTTTACAGCAGTTGGCTGAAAGTTAAGACTGAATTGCAGTTTATCTTCCTGTGCTCACTGGGGAGCTCATACAGTATCTTGTCACCTGTAAATTGGCCCAGCGTGACGCAAGTTGTCATTTTAGATGTGAATTTTCCCATCAGAAAGGAGCTGCGTGGATTGAGCTTGCTTTCATTACCTTGAGGAACTTCTAAAGCCTTTCTTGCTGTAGTCTGCTTGCCAGCCTCTGCAAGGCAGAAATCCGTTTTGCAGGAAAACAGGCTGCAGACAATGTGGTATTGGGTGTTTTGAAGCAAAAAAATAGATTTGCTAAGATGTATGTACGCATAGGTGTACTTGCGTGCTTATATATGTTTCTGTACTTTTGAATCAGTCAGCATATTTTCATCTGTAAGTCAACTTGCAAGCTTGTTTTTGAATTATCATCTCCCTCTTCTTTCTGATATGACCATTTAAAGATCCTTGTATAATCCAGGGAGTTTGCTAGCTGGCCTGACTGGCTTTCGCGCTGTTTGTGACTCTGGCAAGAACAAATTAGTACTGTTTTAGTCCAGTGAGGCCAGCACAAGTCAGAAGGACAGTGTAATGAGCATGTGGAAGTGATTTGTGCCTTGTCTTGTGGTGCAAAATTTCTGCAGATGGGTTAGACCCAGTCTCCTATCCAGTATCTGGTGATGTTTAACCTGTGCTTTACCAAAAGGCCAAGGATTTTGCACCATGAATATACAAGTTTCTCCCACTATATGTGACTCAAGATACAGAACAGGCTCTGGAGTTATGTCCAAAGGGGACAGAATACACCTCAACACTTGGAATTTTTTTGATCCAAGTACAAACCTTGTGATTTGGGGCAGTCAGTAGCATTTATGGGATGCTGTAAATGTAAAGGATGCATCCAAATCTACTTAAATCTCAGTTTCTGCTGTTTTGGTGTTTTCCATAAGAACTCGTGAAGTAGCTCTGGTAGTACTTTTCCATCCCCAAAATATCCAAATTCAATGATGACTACATATTTCTCTGCGTAATATATTGTGCATTATGTAGTTTACAGAAGAAATCTTTATACCAAGTGAATTTGGCTTATTCCTCAAACACTGGGGTGCAGGAGTTGCACTCTGCATACGGAATGTCTGTGGGTTTTTTTCCTTTGCGCATCATTTCGTGATCTTTAGTTTTATAGCTTTCCCTCCTAACACTGCTGCTTGTGGGTTCTCTTGTGCTGCTGTTTTTCTTACAGGCTGTTCTCTGACCACATCGCCGTCAGTCAGCTTCTCTAGTACGTTGACACCCTGACATTCAGAAGTTTCCCACTTGTAACGCATCTATTCAGATACATTTTGCTTGCAAAGACTCTAAGTTCAGTAAACCTGTCATTCTACTGCCTAAGATTCTGCCTGTAGTTTTCTTACTCCTGAATAGGTTCTGTGTTTACAAAAGTGATTTCACTTCTACGTTCCTACAGGCTCAAAATCAAACTTGAAGTCTCCTGTCTTTACCTCTGCTCTGGCAGTGGAACTACCCAAGTTGGAGTTTTAAGGCTTGTACATTCTTACTACAGGTATGGTCAGAGACAGCTAGAAAGTCGGGATAATGGCTGTTTAGCAATACCTTCTTCCAATAGAATGCAGTCGAGTGTGTGTTCAATTAAATCCACAATTTAAGAGCAAAGTTCCTAGGTATGCCTGCATTTCACTGAAATGAGGGCCATTTGTTAAAACAGAGATCCTTGAGATTAGAACGCAATTAAAAAGCGCAAGTTAAGTTTTTTGAATGCGGATTCGTAATTGGATATGCCGTCTTCCACCCCTGGGTCACCAGTTCAAATCTATCCCAGGTCAGTAGTCACCGAATCCTGGTACCATCTAACAGCTGGTGGTTTATGTGAAATGAGTAGCCTGTCTTACTTCAGTTTGTAGTGAACAGGTGGCCACACTGCAATAAAGCTACTCCTACAATTGTTGGCTTAGATGGCAGTCTTCGTATGGGAGCAAAAATCTGGGATTGCTCTAGAATTCAACTGCCCTGCGGCACTTAAAAAGGGCTTCTCCGAGCTGGCACTGAAGTTTATTTGTTGGGCAATATGATAAGGTTTGTACTTCTTAGGTTTTCTTTGTAAGCTGAGAGTAAGGGGAGCTAGGACACTTAGTCTGGTGGCCAGTGTGGCTGGGGTAGATGCTCCAAATTACCTTGGTAAAAGGGAAACAGTAAGATAACAGCCTCATCTTAAGTATCTAAAGATCAGAAAGCACCCATTATCAACACAGGGATTTTTTTATGCTCTACAACATTCTACTGAAACTTTAAAAAGCCAATGAATTAAAAAAAAAAAAATCAAAGAGCTTCCTTGAAATAGCCTCCTGTGCTGTAGTTCTCATCTGATACTGTCTTCCAGCTGACTTTTCACAATCCCAGTCTTCCATGAGAACGGTGCTGCAGTGGTATTTGAGCGTGCTGAAAAGCAAGTACAGAACATTAAAAACTGGTATTTTCAACCAATATAAGCCCTGCCTTGAGGTGAGAGAGACTTTGACAGATGAGAATCTGAAAGCTTAAAAATGAAAATCCTTAATCACAGAGATGGATCATGAAATAGTTTCGTCTTCGCCTCCGTCCCCCAACTCAGTGATGTGATATATAGCCTGTGAATTTTTGGAGAAGCTCCTTTTCCCACAGAGCTCCCCTTACAGCAAGGAGCCTCTTCTTTTTGTGCCCCTACCCTTCCATCCCACGTGAGATTGGGCGCTTGTGGGAGGGCACGCGATGCTGCCGGAAGGGTTGCCAGGACCCGTGCCTTCCCGGGGACCGTTCCCATCCCGATCAAGGCAACGTGCCCCTCCAGCCGGGGCCGTTGCAGGGTTCCAGCAGCATCGCCAGACTCTGTCCTGCCCCGAAGACGGAGCCGTGGTGTTTCACACAGCAGGGAAAAATGTCGTGAGGCCACGCAGCGAAAGGTGGCCTCACAAGGGCACAGTGTTACGCGGTTTTTCTTCAGCCTAACAGGTGGCTTGTCAACATAACTGTAATTTTATATAGAGGTATTCAGAAGCTTTGGAGACATAGACTCTGGCATTCCAGTTATGTCCATGCCTTTGATACTGGCGCTGCAGAGTTGGGAATGGTATGGCACTATTTCAACGCGGTGCATGTCAGCGTTGGCTGCGTGGTGCTGTGCCTGGTGCCAGATCAGTGCTCTCTTGTGTCGATGACTGCTCCTGCTGCGTAGGGGAAAGGCAGCTGGAGCGGGGAAGCTTGGGTTTCGCGGATTTGTTGATAATATGGATGAACGGCGTGTTGCAAACAACGCGGTAAAAAAGCCTCTTGCTGATGCATGACGTTCTGTCAGCTGAACGCAGGAGTTGAGTGAGTAGAGAGATAATCGCACGCGGTGTAAAGTGTCGCCTTTGTTAATGGTTCTGGTCTGTGCAGACTGTATGAGTGTGTGTTCTATTTTTGTTGCCGCTCATGAGGAGCTGTGTTACATTCTCTGCAACCTTTCGGGAGAAACAAGGACACTTTTTTCATTTGAAGAGTGGCTTAAGGAGTATTTCAAGCTCCTGGATTGAACCAAACCAACTAACTTGAAAACTCTAAGATTTCTTCCTGTTCATAAAGAATATTCTCTGGCATTTTAGTATTTAGTTAGGGCATTTAGTATTCAGTATGTATTCTGACAGATGGTTTCTTTCTCATCTCATTTAGGCTGAGTAGCTGTACTTGACTTTCTCGGTTGGTATCAGCATACATGAAGGAAGAGCATGAGCACGGATAGGTACTTTCACTTCTGCCACATTTTCATTCCTGTGATAACACCAAGGGTCCTTGATGCGTCTGAAGTCTGCTTACGTCTCTGTAAAAGGAATTGATTAGCAGTGAGCCTGATGTTGCTTCCTTTAAGCTGAATAGAGGGTTTTTTTGCCAGTGGTGTCGTAGGCACTCGATACAGGCTATGCTGCTGCGCCTTTTTTGCAAAGAAACCGAGATTTATATTCATCTACCCATAAGCCTGAAATAAAATCAAGTTCATTTCTGATCTCCACCAGTGAAAAAGGAAGAGAAATAACCTTGAGCAACTACCCATCAAGATTTCTATGGCAGAAATTGTTACTTGCCTGTTTTAGGCTGATAATTTTCATTTAAATCTGATCTGGGAATGGCCTTGTTTGGGTATGATGTCTCCCAGTGACGTAGCTTCAATTTTTGTGTGCTCTGCAAGAGATCTTGGATGCTTCTTGTACCCTTAAAACCACGTGGCAGAGGAGATAACCTTCTGCAGCAGCACCTAGCTGTAATAACAACAGATTGTTAATTTATAGTCACGGAGACAATAAGTAATCAGTTCTAATGCTTAGTCTTTATTTCATTGTCTCTCACATTCTCCTTAGCGGGTTGCTGATGGCCTGTTGTGCACTTTGGAGTTGTTTTTCACATGTTGCTGCTTCTATTGATGCCTCTGCAGCTGTAAGAAAGAGGGATGATTGCTTAGATCTTCCCTAGTGCTGCTTGCAGCCCTGAGAGCAGGGAAGTGGCATGAGAAACACCGGCGCTTTGGGATGGAATAAAGCACAAACACCTATTTGTTATCAAGCCTGGAGTTTCAGAGAGGAGGAAAAGACAGGGCTTTCTTTGGATACACTAAAAGCAGAACAGATGCAGTGTGAGGGTACATGAATATGGTCAGAAAAGCCAGTTGTCCCCACTGATTAGGACACCAGGAACAACATGATGTTTTTCCCTGTCAGTTTTAAGGCACCCTATTCAGGAGCAGTGGAGCAGCGCTCCGTGCTGTCTTCTCCCCCTCTTTGTTACGCAGCTGCTCAGCCGGGCAAAGAGGAGGATGCTCAAGTTGCACCCTGACAGTGGATATTCTCTTCCTGCTGTGTGGAGTAGCCTGAGTGCCCAGAGACAAGAACCAGGACTGCTGAGCTCGTCAACGGAGACACACAGGCTGAAAGAGTCGTGTTGACCCTTCTGATAGATGCCAGAGTGCTGACAGGTTGTAGGTAACCTGTTCCCTTTCACATGGGGGTGTTGGGAGGCCTCGTCTAGTGTTTGCAGTGCCGTGAGTAGCATCACTCATTGTTATGCCAGTGGAACTATTTTTCATCAGCGGTCCAGGGATACCCTTTCCCACCACAGCCACTAGATTCTCTACCTTTAAGTCAGCAGAAATCAATGATAATATGAGAGGTGAAACACTATGTCCGTTGACTAATTTGGGTGTGACAGGAGCAGAATCATAATTTCGTAATTTGGTACATAAAGTAGCAGCCCTTTAAGTTCAAAAGATATGACTGATAGATGGTCACATCTGGAATTATTGATCATGATCTGGAATAAAAAGCTGGAGAAATACCAGCATTTCAGGTAAGAGTGTGGAACGTATGACCTATTGTAGTTTATGTTCCCTGACTGGTCAAACTGGTAGCTTTCTTCTGTAAAAGAGAAAAATGTGCCTGGATGTTCGTCTTGTGCTAGCCAGAGGTATCATATTTGAAGGCTGCTTCAGCTTTAGTAAAAACAAAAATCTGCCATAGTGAAGAGCTGTGAACTTTGGAATAAAATACCCAAATTGCTGACATTTCGGTATAGCACCTTCTGGAGAAAAAGGTGCCAGTCAACTGGTTCTGTCTAAGAACAGACTGAGGGACAGGTTCACAATTCGTCTGGGAATTAATGGTAGGTTTACTTCTTTGAAGACTGCTGCGCTGTGTGCTGCTCCTATAGGGAATTATTCACTATTATTAGAGCAATCAGGAAAGGTTGAAAAAGGAATAAATGCAATCCGTCAGGTTCATCAGAGTTCATCACAACTTCAGTGGTTGCCTGAGGTGGTGATGTAATGGGAGGTTTCTTCTCAGACCCAGCCTTTTCACTAGGTCTTGGAGAACACTTCCATGATTTACTCACAAGGCAAACGTGCCTTAAAGGAGGCATTTCATATGTTTTATTGGCAGTTTATATGTTTTAGTTGTAAAGACAAGAGAAGATACTTACAGGGCTTTATTGTTTGTTTGAAGGGTTCCTGAAGAACGGCTCGTGGTGCAGAGAGCTACCCACCTAATCTCAGACCCTTTAGAGAAACCCACAGGGGCTGTTTGTCTCAAGCTAGATTTCCGTGGATGCCTTCCAAAATAATGGCTCAGTGTGCTTACAGTAGTTAGCAGTGCCTTCTGTTCCATGAAAAGCAGCTCCCTTTATGCATCAGATCTAGTGGACCGAGCATTATCACAGAAGAGCTTCGTTCCTGTGTTACCATAGTAGGATAATAAACAGCTAAAATACAATTCTGTATTTCCACTGCTCAACACATGTCGAGGAGGACGTGTGTAACACTTCCCTAATGGTTAAACAGGTAGTAACACGGAATATGTGTGTGTGCCATTCCACTGCCCCCACCCCCAACAGTCCTTCAACCCTCCGCACCTTCTTAGGGAAGGTGGGAGAGGGAGTTTCATCTTGTCTGTTTTATGTGTCGGGTTTGGTGTCTATGAAAAAACTGAAACTGGGGAAAAAACCTTAAATACTGTTGGGCACATCCTCACTTTTTCTGTGAAAATTATGTATTTGCTATTTCATATAGACTGTCTTAAACTATATTAATCACGTAGGCCGTTCTCAGTTGGAAGCGTTAGCGGAATACGTTGCCGTAAAACTGCTGTAGAAGGTATTGAATGTATAATCACTGGAAGTGAGTGCAGCCTGTATGACTGTTTAAGAAAAAAATGTGTCATTGCTGTAATAAATTTAGCAGGAAAGGATACTATTAATTTTTTTTATTTTTAGTATATTTAAAATGTGGATTTAGTAATTTTTTCATGTAAACTTTTGCCTTCTTTAAAGATCTCTGTGTTAATTGGGTAGAACCTATTAATATTCCTAGAAGATTCCTTGTTGAGCTCTATCATTTGATGTTATTTTAAAGGTAAAGAAAACACTAGGGAAATTACTTTTCTTCTTTACCTGAGCAAAACCAATGGTTTTTCAAGTGCCTGTGCAATTTGTTAATACACACTACCACCTATTGAATATTGTATGGGTGAAAAATGACGGTGTGGAGGGACAGAAGAGAGGATGGTTGTCATCACAACTCCTAAACGTGTGATGGATATGGCTTTTAATGAATTGTCTACAGATCCATGTGTTTAAAAATTCATTGAGAATGGGGAGCAACTGAGTGGGTCACTAACTCCCACTCCACCCCAGGAGGCCACTGAAATTTATTTTGAGATATTGGTGGCCTAGCTGCTAACATTTTCAGACTCTCTGACTACATGACTTTCACAGAGTTCTTGGTCTCATCTGAAGAGCCAGAAAGTTTTGATGTTAAGATTTATCACTGTTGGCCTTTAACAAAGAGGCTTTTGTATACAAAGCTGTGCTTAAATCCCTGTGGCAAACATGAATGAATGCTCGGAGTGGGGATTTGACTGGGAGGTCATGAAGATGTTTTTTGGCTGCTGAACTGCATCAAGTAATCTGTGTAGTCTCTTGAAAGATGTCATCCGAGTGGTGCTTTAATCTGGTAGTCATGGTAATGGTAGTAAGAATATTATTGGAAATAATTCAGAAAGGTCAATTGAAAGTATTTTGAAAAGAAGAAGATATTAGGGATAGGAATGGTTATACGAATTTCTTAAGCATGCTTCTCGCTGTCTGTCCGCAGAGTCGTTTAGCTCTTGCTTCAAGACCTGTGTCCAGATGATATTCTGGTCATGTCATATCATAGAAAATGTTTAAATAGTTGATCATAGGATCCCAGAATGGTTTGGGTTGGAAGGGACCGTAAAGCCCACCCAATGCCACCCCCTGCCATGGGCAGGGACACCCTCCACTAGCCCAGGTTGCTCCCAGCCTCATCCAGCCTGGCCTTGGACACTGCCAGGGATGGGGCACCCACAGCTTCTCTGGACAAACTTCTCTCATCACAACAGTTTTTCCTTGTCTGCCAGGACTCAGATAAAAGGGTGTATAACTAAAATTTTATACACTTTTTTTTTTTGTCTTTTACTTGTTTACACGATGGAGTCTGCAGTTACATGGATACTGTGCAAAACTGTCGGGCAACTTCACGCATCCCTGTGATTTGGTTAATGGTGTGGCGTTGCTGGCAAAGGTGCCGCTTCGGAAAACGGATGCATGCCTAGAGCCGTTTGCGAAGCCGTGATACTTCACACTGGAATATGAAGACGATAAAGTACCACTTCAAGGTGCTTGGAGATGGATCGGAGGCGCGTGAAGATGCCTTACAGCGTTGTTCCTCAGTTGATTGCTTTTTGAATACGGATCATGTTTCTATTTCCCAGATTTTTGGGTGTTCCCTTGGAGGAGAGGGGCGGAAGGAGTGGGGTGGGGAGGTGAAGAGTCAGAGGAAATGGAGATGTTTTACTCTTGTCCATGTTCAATACTGGGAAGACCACTTCAAAAGCTGGGTCTTCGGAGGTCTTTGCTTTTATCTGGAACACACAAACCCCTTTGGAAATGTTCTTTATCTTTTTGACACCTACACACTGGCTTAACCCGTGTGCCGAACAGCAATGGCTAAATGCTTCCTTTCATGCGTTTCTAATGGGTGGTTTTTTTCCAGAAGGGTCAAATTAGACCTTGTACCCTCTGAGCTGTGGGAGCGACAGCTGACAGGACCAGCTCCCTTCTGCCACTTCAGGCATACTGTTGGAAAAGCATCTTTTTAAATGTTGCCCCTGTAAAATTTCTTACTCTGAAAGTGCATCTCCTACACACGTTTGTGCTCTTTTCTTACCATAAATATAAGGGCTTTTTTGTCCACTTGGTGAGGGTGCATAAAATATATTTGTTTTTTAGTGCAATACTGGGGGATGAGCATGGTAATGTGTGAGAGAGAAACGGAGAACAAAAGGGGTGGCAAGTGGATAAATCCCTGAAATTTGTAAACGCTTTCATTGGTCTCATGGAAGAACAACACTTGCACCTTCTTCTGTTCAACCTGTATTATTATTATCCTACCATTCCAAGCAGAATTGCTTCAGGGTATTATGAATGCATTTGGTGAACAAAGCTAATAGTATGCTGTAAAACATCGGACTAACGTATCTTAGTTGAATAGATCCAGGATTAACATTTTAATTATTATACAGTTCCAGGACGACTTAATGGAAAACCAGTGAAGTTACTCTAGATATGGAAGGGGAGAGCTACGAGAATTTAAATCTGGAATTTATATATACGGTCATACTGTATTTCAGCATATGCTTGGAAATGTGTTAATAAAACTGGAATAACAAAATAAAATAGCTGGGTCCAGATGAGCAGGCAGGCAGGAATGCTTTGCTGCGATGTATTCTGCTATTCCTTACGATATTGGTCATGTAGGCTCAGACTTTGCGACCAAATGCTGCTTTGCTTTTCTCTGCAGCAAGGACACTGTACTTACGAATTACAGCTGTTGAAACCAGCTTAGAATAAGCAAATGTGGCAGGGTGGTGGCGTGTTTAAAATGGATACCTAAGCCTGAATAAACTTTCTGGAGTTCTAATATTTTACTGGATTATAACCCGTTGTTTTATAGCACTGAAAGTAATTTATGACAGTTAAAATAAGTGATAAATGGGGGTTTGGAATGTGCTGCTTTTTCCCAGTGGGGAAGGGTTAGATGTGGGGGTCAGACATGCGATACAGGCAACCTTACTTTTTCTTCAGATTGCCTCGGTGCTTCTAGTTGGAAACAAAACAAAAGAGCCAAACAGGCCATTTGGCTCAGAATGAGTTAAGAAATTGCTTCAAGGGTATTTTATCTTTTCCTGGTGTAAATTGATTAGTTTTTTCTTTTTTTTTTATTTGAGTAAAAATTGTTGTTGATGAACTTTTCATTAAGGCTTTTAATTTTACAAGTATTACTGCCTTTTATTGTGAATTGCGTAGCCTGTTGCCTCTGACAGGTTGTGATCTATGTTCCTGGGTTGTTATTAAATCTTATCGTAGCATATTAGTTTCTGTTTGGGGATTGCAGGAATGAAAGGCCAGAAGAGCCTCAGTTTATCCTGCGTGGTCTTCCTCAGGCACGATGCTCCTCTAAGTGCCCCTGGTCCAATCTTGTTTAAATTGCTCTAGTGCTAGATTTTTTCCATTTTCCTTGGTAATGAAAATCCGTTTTGTGGCTTTTTCCTTCTTTAGCTCTATCAAGTAGTCTGTGATTCAGTCCTTAATGATAGGTGTTGGATAATAGTCACAAATGAGGCAAGCAGCTGGAGCAGTCCCTCGTACGGATGGAGGAGAACGCGCAAGCCTGCGGAGGAGGACGGGTGGCCGGCCTTCCATCCTGCTTTTCCATGATGGAACTAGTTGTCCGGCTAGGGCGGGCTACGTGCTCTCGGAAGTGACGGTCTGCACCTTGCCGAGTCTCGCGTCCAGCGGTACCATCACCAAACTGCTGAGGGATTGTTTCAAGCCTGTTCCCAGCTTGCTCTAGCAGTAGTGGGAGAGTCAGTTTTCAGACCCCAGTGAGGCATGTTGAATATTCCTTCAAACGCAAACATTGCTGCTTCATGAAATTCTTGATCGAAGATGCGTTTTTCTGGGTGACCTTTCATTTTTGGTAGGTCAAATGGGCATAAATACTGAGGCACCATCATTCTCAGTGCATAGATTCTGCAGAGAGGAGCTCTTGATAAATACCTGGACAAATACATTTGCACATGTTAGGACGTTAAAATTAATATTTCAGGTGAAGTAGCAGTTGCAAATAACTCCGGAGTTTTTTTGTGTTCAGTTTTGAAGCAGTCAGGTTATTTAGTTTCATTACTGAGCTTAAATGTTTCCAGTTACCAATTGTGTTACTGAAAATACTGGGAAGTACAGCAGGAGATGGACATTACTAAATTGCAGAGTTTAACATTAGTTCCTTCAACATTTTAATAGTAATATCTGTGGGATAGCAAGTGTTTCAAAAGGGTATTTGACCTGCTCTCCTACGTATTTGCTACAATTACCGATTCATGCATTAGTGAGGTTAGTGGGCTTCTTTCTTCTGCTCTGAAGTGTGCAATGTGAAGCCGGTGACGTTCAAGGAGTCCCAACTAATTTAACTTTTATCTCAGTGGGACATCATTTCCAGGATATTACCAAAATAGTGAAGCTAATGAATTTTCCCCCAAGTTCATTATTAAAATTATTTCTTAATTACAAGTCATTATTATGCAGCAAGTTTTAAATATATGGTAATTAAGCTTTATAGTGATCATTTTTTATATTATGAATATAATGTTATAAATAAGTTTTATAAGATTCAAAGAAAATGCTAAATGGAGAGAAGCATCATATGTCGAAGAAAATAGCTTACCTTATAAAATATTTTTCTGACTAAATGATGAATAATCAAATTACTTTAAAAATGTGGGCTGCATATGGCTTATTACTAAGTTAAGATTGTTCTCCAAATACAGTATTAACCACCGGCAGAATCTGGTCTTGAGTCATAGATGCTCCAGTATTGTACTTGGCAATACTTGTAATGTCTGGTAAGAGCAAAACATCATCTGCTTTCCACGGCTCCTAAAATAAATATCCTGATGGTCCTGTCTCATCAGCTGTGACTCTCTTTGCATTAAACAGGCTGAGTGGATGAAGGTGTGGGAGGTGCCCGCACCGTCAGGCGCCACTGACGGTTCTAGTTTTGCTGTGCAAATTGGCACAGTGTGACGTAAAGGGCTGTGTTTTTTCTTGAGCAGGTGTGGATATAACTAGAGCGGGTGCCCTCTGAGACCACCTCCCTCTTCCTGTTCACACAGTAGGTCTTTGGCTTCAGTAAAGCTGAAAGAAGAGGTGATGTGACAGGACCTGGACACGTGCTGAAGTCAATTGAAGTCAGCAGCCTTGTGCTCATGTGAGCAGAGCTGTCTTCATGTATTTCCTTAATCACTTTTACTGATTAGGAAAGTTTATTGGCATTACAGGTTTAAGGCTGGCAGCTCCTCCCAGTCTGCCTCAGCCACGTTGCAGAACGACGCTTTTCAGGGCTCTGGGGGCAGTTCATTCCTCCTGCCAGTGACGGTGGTGGTTTTTGTGAGGTTAGGGGTGTTCTTGAGGGCTCTGACCACCCTATCATTTGACACAGTAAGGGACCGAAAAGAGTGAATAACGCTGTACGTGTAAATGTCTTGCTATATATTTTAAGTGTTTATACACCAAATTATAAGTTTTCCAGAGAAGGTTTTTAACTGATATAATAAAATGTTACAGTTGGCTATATATTCTGTGTAAAAACTAAAAGGCTGAACTAGTGTGACAGACAATTCCTGTTTGTGAGCAATTTTCCTCATGCAACACGCTGCAGAAATAGCTTTGATACCAGGAATGCACAGTAACGATGAAAGACCGTTTTGTAGCAACCTACTTCCTCACGTTTCCTCTCAGGAGTGTTCCTGGTGGGTACCATCCCCAGAAATGAAGCCCAGTGCATAGGGGCCACCCAAAGAGATGTTTCTGTGAGGTTTCGGCAAAGGGAGGCAGTGCATCGGTGGCCACATTCTTGCTCCGATTCCTTCGTTTTGCCCAAGCGTGGGATGAGGGACAGCCCAGCCTTGGCTCATGGTTTAGGACAGACTTAGAGAATTGATGGCCTTGCCCCTTGCCGCTGCAAACCAGTTCACACCTGATAGCACGGTGTTCTCACGCTCGTCTAATTTTATAACGTCATTGCTATGGTATTTTGAACGTGCCCTTAATTGGCCTCGCAGCCCGTTTGCGGGCCCAAATTATCGCAGTCTGCCTACACCAGTCAAATGAACTGCAGGCATGAGTCAGAAAAATAGAGCCTCGACTATTCTCGTCAAGCTTGCGGTAGGGTAAAGAGAGCTGGAGGATCCCTCGTCGGGGCTTCCGGTTTCTGTGCGTCCTGTGTCTAGGTCATGGTTGGCCATACGAAGCATGTTGTAGGAGTGGAAGGTGAAAATGTGTTTGCTTTTTTTAAAGTTTCCTTGGGTTTCTGCAGGTAAGAAAGATTTCCCAGCCAGCCAGAATTGCATTCAAAACCTGAATTACGTTGATGACTAAGTTGGTATGAACAGCTTGGGGCGCTATCTCTTTAATCCATAGGAAAATGACCAAGTGTTTTGGATGGTGCTGGTTATGGGACAGTGAAGCAATTTAAAAGGGAGAGCAATGATACCTGATCAGAAGTTGAACGGCGTGTGGCTTAGAAAACAGCCACTGCTGAATTATTTCTATGGCGTTTCCAAACCTGGTAGTCTGGCTCAAGGGCCTTTGCCCACTGCAGTCCTCCACGTGTCACTGAGCACTCAGAACGTGAGGCCACAGTGGATTACTCTTCCTTGGGAAGGAAACAGAAAAATCAGTGATCTTTCACCTACCCTGAAAACTGGTGTAGTAATGCCTGTGTCACATGGAACTGGCGTATTGCCATGGTTGTAACGTGCTTTGAGAATTCTGGGTGTAATACATACTGTTTATTGTTTCTAGTGAATATTCATATAAGCACTGATATATTTTTCTGTGACTTCAGCATACTGTGAATGTCGCTCCTTGGAGGTTTGGTGGAGACTTAAAACACTTACTTCTCTTTTTAGCATTTAATTCCATTTCCCCTGCTCCTTCTCTTTTTGAACTAAATTAATTCTGATGCATGCTGTTAAAATAAATTAGAAAGTTGCAAAGATGTTTCTTCAAGTACATGTATTTATCTTTTTGCCAAACAAAGTACTGTTTCATAAATTCACTCCTGGGTTCTGCGCCATGCATAAAGACTGGGTTATAATTCCTTGAGTACTATGAAAATGGGATTTTTAGTTGTCTCAGAAGAACCCTTAGGAGGTATTACTTGATTGACTGAGTTGAGGAGACCTGCCAAAGACTTGTGAAATTCAAGAAGCCTAACAATTATTTTTTTTATTTTTTATTTTTGGAACTGCACTGGGGTAAGCCAATTTTCAGAGTATCCACAGCAAGATTGGTCTTGAAATATATAGTTATATTATCTCGCTGGTCTATGAATGGACCTTTGTTTTTTGCAGCTTTTCATATTAGGCTCTCGTTTGAGATGACCAGAGGCTATATTTCACCTTTCCCACCAGAATTCATACATAAATGAGACTGCAACTTATATTCTACATAGAATATAATCAACTGGATGTGATTTAATGACATTTTATCGTCTTGAAGACCAGTTAAATCCTCTTGTTTGTGCTTTGCTTTCCAACACCCCCCTTTTCTCCCTTTTCTGGTTTTGCCTCTTGCCAGCAGACTGGATGTAGAATTTGACTAACAGAGATGCAGTTTTGTAGTGTTGTAGTGCTTTATCACTAAGCTTTGATCCAGTGGCTCACCGTATCCCCTTTCCAGATGTCATTATGTAGAGCAAAGACTTGTAGGCATGATTGCTAGGCAGCAGTTTGTTACTCGCATGCCTGCTGTATCCTGTGAGGGTTAATGAGGGAAGGAAAGTTTTGACTGGATTATGCAGCCAAAGGGCTGAACTTTATGCTCAGTGTTAAAAACCAGAAAATCTGTTGGGTCAGACAAGCTGTGTGTACCCATAAAACAGCAGGCTCCCATGCTGGAGTAGACTTTGAGTGAAAGGACCAAGGCCTAGGGCTATTAAGGCACCTTCTTTGACTTTACCTCCCCCCTAGCTTAGTGATGTTAAATTTAAGAGTATATGGAGGTGTTAATTCTCTCTCACTTCTTCCCCTTGTCGTTGGCAATTTGGTTGGACTAAGACAGCTTCTCAAATCGCGGTCTGCTGGTCTCTCAGCGTAAGGATGTACTTTGTCCAGGTCCATGCCCGAGTCAAATTTAAAGCCTTTGACTCAAAGACAAGTGCAAAGTTCCCATGGAGATTTTTTTGCCCAGGCTGAGCAGTCAGCACCTCAATACCGTCTGCTTTAAACCTGCCTTAGGTATATCAACATCACTCCCAATCACTGCTGTGCACTCAGAGCTGCACGAGTCCCTTAGGCTTGCATCTCTGTTATTATCCCCGTAGACCTTTTTAACCAGCAAACTTACCACCTATGCGTGTGTGTCCTACTGCATTTCCCCTGCATCGTTTATAACAAGAAACACTATCTGTTACTATCTCTCTCAAGCCCAGTTCAGCTACTCAAGCCCTATGGCATGAGTTAGATGAAGTTTGATTGATTTCTCTCTGTTGCAGCCTTCCTCGAATCTTGCCTTCCACTTCTGCCCCGAAATAGCTGCACAGACAGCATCACAATGGCCAGAAAGAGACTTGTTCTGAAGAATCTATCCCATGCTGTTCCCACAGTATGTATGGGGCAAGCATTTTAGATTTTGAAAATTTTCCCTTTAAAAAGGGAGAGTTCAGCCAGAAACAGTCGAGCGCGAGAAAAAAATGTTTAAATAGTTGATCATAGAATCCCAGAATGATTTGGGTTGGAAAGGACCGTAAAGCCCACCCGGTGCCACACCCTGCCATGGGCAGGGACACCTTCCATAGCCCAGGTTGCTCCAAGCCTCATCCAGCCTGGCCTTGGACACTGCCAGGGATGGGGCAGCCACAGCTTCTCTGGGAACCTGTCCCAGTGCTCCCCACCCTCTCTGGGAAGAATTCCTTCCTGATATCTAATCTAAATCTCCCCTCTTTCAAATTAAGCCTGTTACCCCTTATCCTGTCACTCCCTGCCCTTGGAAAAAGTCCCCCTCCAGCTTCCTTGTAGTCTCCCAGGCACTGGAAGGGGCTCTAAGGTCTCCCTGGAGCCTTCCCTGCTCCAGGCTGAACCCCCCAACTCCCCCAGCCTGTCCCCATGGCAGAGGGGCTCCAGCCCTCAGAGCATCTCCGTGGCCTCCTCTGGACTCCAACCAATCGATAGCCTCCTTATGTTGAGGGCTCCACAGCTGGAATGGACATGCCGTGGACATGAAAACAGGACTAAGGGCTTACAATTCTGTTAAAAATCACAGATTAACAAAGTTCTAAATTTTTTACTGCTTTCAAAATAACACCCTTTTTAAAAATCCTCCTGGGATCTGTGGTGGCAGCGTGCTGTTCTCACCTCAGAGCCCTGATTCCTCAAAACCCAGTTTAGTCTCTCTGCTATTAGATCCCTTTTTTTTTCATTCTTCTGCTATAGAAGACTGTTGCAGGAAATAGTGGACTCTCAAGATGAACGGAAAACCCTCTGTAAATAAATAACGGGAAAAGGCTAAATATCTTCCTTTAAGCAAATAATCACACCGATTTTTATTGAGGGCATATGTATAGAGACAAAAGTGTTCTAAACCCCATTCTTATTAGTATCTAGCATTTATGTTACCATAGGCATGTAAAAATGCAGAGATGACCTTGCTCTAGATTGACTGGGTTTTTTTAACACTTCTGTATTTTCTTAATAAGTGCTATTTCCAAATATATGGCAAACTTTAATAGCAATACAGTATTTTCAGCTACCTGTGGAAATGCCTTTTTTGATTGCCTCAAATTGCTTTACTAACATCCCATGGATTTATGCTGACTTTAATTTGAATGCAATTTCAGTGCATTGAAAAGCATAGATTTAATTTATGGTGGCTCATTACGATCTGCTGGTATGAACCGGTGTATAAACAGGCGTGTGGAATTCCCCAAACCAGCTCTTCCTTTAGGAAAACACTCAGTTGGATCTTAGATGTCATCAGCGATGCGCTGTCTGTCACGATACTGGGTAAATTGCGTGGTTAATGTCATGGTACGTATAGGGGTTTTTTATTATGTCTCTGAATTTTGCCCAGCTTTTGATTTCTTGCCAAAATTGAAATGGTGATAGACATGGATTAAAACGGAACTTCCCTAATTTCTCAGTTGCGAAGCTTCCTCAGCCAAATGTAGTTACTGACCTCAAAAGTAACTGTGGCTGTTCAGTGTTTCCCAAGGTTTGGAGGATTTCGGCCCGGCACGATGCAGTATAACACGAAGACATGGCAGTGTGCTGTCAGAGGGCGTCCTTACCTACGGGAAGGGCTGTAGTAGTGTTTCCATGGTTCCCCCTCCACCTGCCCTCACGCCAGGGCTGCTCTGCTGCCTGAGCCAGCACTGCACGTCATAGAGTGTCTGGCTTAAGTTTGTTAGAGCATTTCTGTTTCCACCCATCTCCTCCCACCACCTTTGAAATTAAGACGTATGAGTTCACTGACTGCTTTTTGTCAGGGGAAAAAACCCACAGACCAAAAAAAATCGCAATTTGAAAGGATTGCAGGGACGCTGACGCCCTGTGTGACAGGACACGGGTGTCCTCCAGGTCCTGCTCTTAGGTCTGAGCATCACTGCTATGCCGAGTCATTCAGCTGTACACCTGTACTTGGCCTTGCCCGCACGCCTTTCAGACGAGCTTCTGAAAAGCAAACCGGTTCAGGATTTGGATTCTCGGGACAGCATGTAGCAGAATTCATACACGGTCTTGTGTCTGAAGCTGTAAATCTCTCTGGAATGATCTGGGCTCTGTGGCTTTCCCTGGCTGAATGGAACGTTGTTTCTTGTGAGCACTCTTTTGTGTCGGGTGTATCATTAAGGGCCTCTTACTTTGTAAAAGCTTCTCAAACTGAAACGATGAATTTTGTCCGTGGGACGTTTCCATATGTCAGAAATCATCGATGTGAAGTCTTAGAGTTTGGCAAAGTGCGTGTGTGTATTTTAAGGGAAGCAGAATGAATGAAATGAGGAAAAATGAAACCTTAGGCAGAGCAAGTACACGGAGAAAACTGTGTGTTTAAGGGCGACTGTTGTGTCGGGACATGGTATGCATCACTGCTGCCTCTTGACAGGTTCACCGTGGAGACACACAAATTAAACTCTTTCACTTGCCGTTTTGAAGCTAAAAGTGTTTGACTGGTTCAGCCCCTGAATGGTGTTTAAGGAATAAAGGGAAAAAGAGCAGGAAGTTCTAATTGGCAAATTACTTCTTGTTATTTAGTTTGGCTTCCAAATTGGAAATTACGATAATGAGGAGCTTTGTGGGACTTGCCCTTGAAGAGGGCCAGGCAGCTTTTTGTTCAATTACCATTTAATGTGAAGATATTCAAGGAACATATTGTAGCATTTAAGCCATCACTTTCTATTAAACAAGTATTCTAAGGTAATGATTTTTAAATCTGTGTGGATGGCTTTTGTGATTTTGAGATGTCTGAGTGAAGTGTAGATGGCAAACAAGGGCTAAAAGGATTTCCTTGTTATGTAATATTTAGCAAAGTGACAAAATGTTTCTCAAGATGTAAAAAAGAATAGAGTGTTGTATGCAATGACGTGAGGACTTCCCGTTAAGGTTAATCTCAGAATAACTCTCAAGGTGAATAGGTACAGTTGACACGTAACTTTCATTAATTCTGTTGTGTATTGCTTTTACAATTTCTTCACGAGTGTTATTATTGACTGAAAGCAAGATCTTTGAGAAGGATCTGATCCTGGAAATACATGTGTAAAAGGTGCTGTTGACTCGTGGATTTTATCTCGCAGATCTAGGCCTGAAACTTGAACTGTTTGGTGTTACATACATTCAGAAATACAAGGAAAAAAGTCTGAAAATAACCAAGCGGAGATGGCAAAACTCCGTCCTCTGAGAGGAATACAGCGTGAAATCTTAATTTTTTCAACATACTGCTAGGGATCGGTTTCTGGATATTTAGAGTGCAAAGAGAAAAAATCAGTTTATAGCTCCACGGACAATGGAATGGGATTGTATTCTGTGGCCTGTTGCCATTCTCCCTCTTTTGTGCTTTCTTAGTGCAAACGACTCATTCCTTTTCTTTGTCTTTAAACGGTCTGCCTCGGCAGTGTTGTCTAATTTTTATCCTGCAGCGCAGGCTGTACACATCTGCGTGAAAATCTAGAGGTTTTTACCTCCTGAGCAAGGAAACGGTGTAGAAGAATCACCAAGTTTCATTAAAAATCTAAAGGCAGAATGTATTCAGTGACGATGCTTTGAGTGGTCCACTTAAAAATAATAGTTTTAAGCTATTAAGGGCCATTTCACGCATGCACGTATTTTCTTGCCTGTGGTTCTGTAACTGAGCCTTCCCGTTAAGTTGCAAGCGCAGAGTAAACAACCCCAACTAGCTGACTTTTCACCCACCAACGTTCACGTTAATTAGAATGGTTAAGTAGACTACTGGAAGAGAGTTAATTTGTTCAGCATGTTTCCTTCTGAATTAGTTCTTTTCAACCCCAGATTTGGCCTAAAGCAAGTGCACTTAATGCCGTTTTCTTAAAGCTCTTGAAACAGAGGCGTGTAAGAGGAGCACTGTTCTGAAGGCTGGCAGGGGTGCCGGGCGCTGTTCTCAGACTGTCGGTGATTGTGCCGGCGGGAGTGGATGACCAGCGGATGATTCATGGTCTCGCCCTCCTGTCCAGCACAGAGGGCTGTTTGAGAGCAAACCCGCAGGCAACTTACTGCGTGCTTTTCCTTTGGGTTAAGCTGGTCCAGAAACAAGAAAACCAATTCATTAAAAAAACAACCAAGGGTGTCGTGTGCAGCTTAGTTACGTTTATACGTTAACGTGTGTGAGCATACGGCTGAGTATCAGGGTACGTACAGATCCGTGCGTACGTACGCGTACCTGGGGCTAATAAAGGAAACATCAGCAGATTCTAGCAGTAAAGTACTTAATTTTCTGTTATGATGCCCAGAAACGTTCTTTAGGATTAGCCCCCTAAAAAACCACGGGAATTCATCTCCCAGTTTCAGAGGAAGGCCAGGAAGGCAATACGTTTTACCCAGGGACCGTAATGAAAATACTGTATTCCTTGGCAGGCTGCGGGCCATAAGCAGTAAGCGAGAAGGACAAATGTGTTGGTAAATATCTGAGCCTTCCGTATTGTCCAGGCTGGATAAAATATTTCATGGTGTTCCCAGGGGGAATAAGGGAACAAACCAAAGGCCCTTGCTCATCTGACGTGGGCAAAGTCCTTTCATATTGGAATGGTCTGGTGATGGGGGATGCCTTGAGCGTGTGAACTGGGCACAGACCAGTCAGGTGTCCCAAAGGCGGATTCCTGCTGCAGTTTTTGAACAGTGGGTCGCTTCATCTTGTATCTGCTTTGAACCTGTGGCTGGTGTCTGATGATCCATGGGAAGGCCAGCCTGAAAACAAGGAGCTGCAGAATAGCATTTGTTCCTGACCTCTCCAACATCTGGCTGAAGCCCTGAAGCATGAGATGCAGTCACGCTGCGTGTTGCAAAGTGTTCTGAGCGCTGGAGGTCAGTACGGGCAATCTTCTTCTCCCCTTTTGGCCCTTGCTAGATGGAGATAAGCAGGGTGTGTCATAGGTCATCAAGTATCAAAGTGAACAGCAGTGTCCCTGCAGGAAGGCCCTTCACAAGTAAGGCATTGTATTATTATTATTATTATTATTATTATTATTATTATTATTATTATTATTATTATTATTATTATTATTATTATCTTTCAGGAAATGGAGGATAAAAATGTCTTAGATTCATTGGTTCAGTGGAAAGGAGCCTACACAACCAGGGGTTGTGTGTGTTTTTGAGTGATGCTTTACCATGCTTTCAAAGCGTAACAGTTTTAGACAGTTGGATGGTGTAGGGAATCAATAAACGCATTGAAGTCTCTTTCCTCTGTTCTCAGATATCCTTGTGACTTTTGCTCAAGGAAAAAGATTTAGCTTATCAAAAAAAGTTGAGCTTATGACTTAATAATGCTAAATATCTGGTTTTGAAGAAATTACGTTGTGTACTGGGTGCTTTTTTTGTAGACTCCAAGGGAAGAACAAGAGTCAGTGACAGTTAAAATCACAGAAAGCTGAAAATAAAGCATAAAAAAGATGATTAAACATAGGAGCTTAACACTTCTAAGAGAAATGGTACATCTTTATTTCCAGTGTCAGCTTTTTATGGCTGGAAAATGCGTTATAGTGGCACATGGTGCCCAGTGCAGAGGTAGATCATGCAAAGGGAGTTTCCCAAAGACGAGTAACATGGAATTACTCCCTTAGCTTTAGCACTCCTGAAATACAGTATCTATGTTATTGCTATTATTGACTGTGCTGTTGGGTTTCCTTTTTAATTTCCTTTCAATCCAAGACACAATTCTAATGTCTTTACCGTAAAATAGATAGGACAGAAAATTGAGATTTTTAATCCTCTATTTAATAGTCACTTATATCACATGTAACTTCAGTTCTCAGTGTCTGTGCAGAACTAACGCCTGAGGAAGAGGGAATATCTCACATCTCCGCTGAAACAAAGGGGAAGCAGTTAGATCGTTGTCATCCTGATAGAAGATTTCACGTCTGTCTTGCATAAATCTGAGATCTCAGTGCAAAACACAGTCAGCAGCTCATCACCTGCCATCGTGGTGCTGTCTTGGAGGGGTGCATAAGAAAGTTAGTACACTTCATTCATTTATGTATGTTTCTCCTGTGACTGTCAGAAATGAAGGTGGTTAATCATACTATCAGTAATCCTACCGCAGCTCCAACAGCACCACAACACAAACATTATGAAGTTAAACTGAGTTTCTCAGGGGCAGTGAAGCAACAGCCACTGTCTCTTACAATGGGCCGGTTAGTAAAGTGAAAGACCTGTCACTTGTAATTTATTGAGTGAGACACACCACAATTTGGGAGCCAAGAGGACTTTTCTTTTTTAAATATGCCTTTAGTGATGCTGTATCATCCCCTATAAAATCCCACCATGTGAACTGCAGTGTGCTACATCACCTGGCAGGCAGAGAAGGTGCAAAGGAAAGAGCGTTAACGGAGCCGCGCGTTTTGTGGCTCCTGTGTAGAGCATGTGTAGTCACGAGCTGGTGAACAGCAGGAACTGAAATCATATAATAAAGGGAATGCAGCAAAACAATTCCTTATTTAGGGTGAATGAGGTTAGGGGCAAACATGCTATGAACTTCATTGCTACAGCAAGAATTGGGCTTTAGAGAGCTTCGGGAGTCCTTGCTGTCCGCTCAAATCTCAGTCCTTCCTTATTTCTGTTTGATTGCTTTAATCGTGCACAGCTAAAGTAAAATAACAGGCATTTAAGGGATTTTAGACCCACTTTCAATTATTGTTTTAAGTTAAGCTAAATCTTACTTAATATCACGATGAAACTTCTGACTTGTGCTTGCGTAGGAATGATGCTCCCTGGGATGGTAACAAGGGATGGCTCTGGCATACATGGAGACATTAATTAAAACTACATTTCAAGCTGCCTAATTTCTCCTCTGGAGGTTACTGTTCCTGCCATAGGATCAGCAGGAGGGGAGCGTACGAGTCTGCTGCTACCCAATCGTCTGCCTTAAACTGCTGACAAAGATGGGTTTGTGCGAAGATTGTGTCCACATCGGTACTTTGTGTTGGGTTGCTTTTTTGATTTTACTTTTTTGTATGAATTATTCTTTTTTATTCATATTACATCATTATATAATTTAATTCAATTATTTTATTTATTTGCTTTTATTAATTTTATTATTACATTTTGTTGCATGTCTTTGTTATTTGCTGTGTCACTGTCCCTTGCCTTTTGCATACCTCTTCACTGAGTGGCTGAATACAGCCATGCATGATGAAGAAATCAGTTTTCTTAGAAATGAAGTGGCTAAAGTTTAGTCAGTCTTTCTACCTGCGGCTGTTACACTCCAAGTATATGTATTATATGTAACCACGTTCAAAAAAATCAGTATCAGGAATAAAGTTTAACAAATACCGAAGTTTTCTATCATGGGCCTTTTGTGGCTTGGTCAGGTGTCTTGGTAATGAAAGGAGGAAAAAGGAATATTTTCATTTTGTAAAACAGGAAAATCCCATTCAAACATCTCCTCTATCAGTTTTTTTGGAGATTATTGTATGTCTATAGAAAAGAGGAGGTGGACAGCAGAGAAAACGTCTGCAAGAACCATAAATCATACCGGGACGTACTGTCAAGCGCTTCATGAACAGCAAATTCCTCCTGCTAATTGTGTTTTTCTCATGAGCCATAATTAGCTAAGAATTAAGTATCATACAGCATGATAGTCCTTTGAGCGTTCTCAGTCCTGGAGGTCCCAGCTCAATTCTGTCTTGTATGCCTCTGTGAGCATGAAGACACAACAAAAAGTCAGTTCTCTTCTGCTTTCCTAAATCTCCTAAAAATTTCTTACTACTGAAGAGCTCTGCCGTGTGTCGCAGTTATTTCCTGGACTGAGTTATTGTAGCCTTGAAGAATGCAGCAGTTTTATTCCAACAATTTGTTGCCTCCTAAGACAGCCAGCCGATTCTCCTCCTCCCTTTCAGGTTTTACGCTGATTCTCAACACAACTTGTTTTTAACTTTCCAGGTGCAGTCTAACGCTTTATTGAATTTTCATTGTGGTGCGAATGAAAATAATGCCACACAGAGATATATCAATGATATTTTACCAAACATGATGAAGAATATTCGTTCTATGCAGTAAAATCTCATCATCATTTTTATTGTCCTGCTTAAATAACAAAAAAAGCGTGTTCTGAGTAGGAAAGGGAGTTCAGTGGGAGATAGGGCTGTGTTTTCAGAGCGGATCTTAGGGATGCAGAAGAGTTCGGGTGACATCCTTTTTCTTGCTGCTGCTCTGATGAAGGCATAAGGAGAAACTGTAATGTGCAGCATCCTGAAATGTCACACTGCTTTGTGTAACCTTGTGATCATGATGTTAAATTGATAGTGCCAAGAGAAAGGGAAGAAAAGGCGCCAGGGACTTTAAGTGTTAGAGATCTTGCTGTTCACATTTTATCTCTCTGTTATATTGTTCTTCAAGCCAGTGGGTTTCATAGTGAGCAAAGTTTATTGTAAAAATGTTTCAAGACTGGGAACGAGAATATTAATTTTGAGTTCTGGGGTTGTTTTTTGTGTGTGTTTATGTGTGCAGGTACAGGCAGGTTTGCGTATCCACATCTGTGTGTCAGTGCTTCAAAGTGGCATCGATTTTGGATGGAATATAGATGAAATAATGTAGTTGCTTTCTTTCTCTGACAGCTCCTTACTGGCGTGTAATTGCCCAGTAGCTTGCACTGATCGATTTGCAGCCTCAAGTGAAAATGCCACCGGAATGTGAAGGCTGTGTATGTCCTTAGGTGCTAAGGACGGTTCTTTTCTCATGATAACGGGCCATATAATTTCATCTGGTAAACACCTATTGAGACGATGCTTTATGACTAAATGTACCACAAGAAAATCCATGTCTTACCTTTTCATATGTTACCATAATGGTTAATTCATCTCACTTAAAAATTTATACCTTCGCCTTGTTCCCAGCTCTTGGATCTAACCATGCATTTCTCTCTTAGAGTAAATGGTTGTCTAATCTGAGGAGTCTGTTCATGTGTAACTACTTATAAACCATAATCAGGTCATATCTTAACCTTTTCTTTGATAAAATAAATAGATTAAGTGCTTAAGCTTTTCACTCTGAGGCAGATATCCAAACCCTGAATAATAGCATTTAGCTGTTCTTTGAACCATTTCCAAATTGTCAGATTCACATTTTAAAATTGATGCTGGTACTGACCATTTAATTTCAGTAATCATCTAACTAATGTTTTGTGAAGCACAAACATTCCCTCACTATATAGAGAAGCTGGAGCTGCTTCAGCTGCAGCATCTGCAGATGCTCCTCTTTGCTTGGTTAGGAACCACAGCCATGGAGGCCTCTGAGCTCACAGCTGTCTGTGGTAGGGTTCCCCCGTCATAACACTGGCCCTCGGGCTTCATTCTTGAAGACGTGATTTTCCATTGGCAGTGATCCAGATTTTTCCCAGGAAAAAAAAATGTGTCTGTATGCAGTTGTTGATTCAACCCATTTTTACTCAGTAACTGGGAGCTAAAATCCTTTCATAACGGTTGGGGTATTCTCCCTGCTGAGTAAGACCCACAGAGACACTCAGCTAACTCCAGAGTGCTCCAACGGGGCGAGTTCTGTGCGTGATCTAAGCAAGTAGGGTCCAGGAGGAACCCTGCTAATGGTCAGGCTTGGAAGATCATAGAATCCCAGACTGGTTTGGGTGGGAAGGGACCTTAAAGCCCACCCAGTGCCACCCCCTGCCATGGGCAGGGACACCCTCCACTAGACCAGGTTGCTCCAAGCCTCATCCAGCCTGGCCTTGGACACTGCCAGGGATGGGGCACCCACAGCTTCTCTGGGCAACCTGTCCAAGTGCTCCCCACCCTCTCTGGGAAGAATTCCTTCCTGATGGCCCATCTCCATCTGCCTCTTTCTGTTTAAACCCGTTACCCCTTGTCCTGTCACTCCCTGCCCTTGTAAAAAGTCCCCCCAGCTTTCAGATAGCTGAAGCCGTTGCTATATTTAAAGCAAACTGAAGTATAAGGCTGATCTGTGCAATGATAAATTCTCGTTCCTAATTGAAAGGGCTTTGTAGTGGCTAAGTAACAATTCTGCATGAGGTTCAGCAACAGCAAAAGAAGCTTCCAGATGCCCGACACTGGATATTCGGAAACTTTACCACTGATCTGACTGTTTGCACTGGGTTTGTGCTCAGCCTTAGAGAAGCTTGTGGTAGTCAATGGTAAAGGCGGTTCAGCAGCTTCAATACAGAGGTCCATGCATGATGATTTACTCTGCTGAGGAGTGCAGAGCTCCGTGCCAGCGGGGTTATATTGAGTCCTACACCTGCTCTGGGTTAACTCAGAGTTACCTCCTGTATCCCTACCACGTACATTAGACCCTTAGGCTCTTTTGAAGACCCAACCTGTGCTGTAATTTGAGAATAACGAGTTTCTCCTGGCATTTATGCAACGTTAAGTCCTTAAAAATCTATTTTAAAATGTTCAATAGTTATAAAAATTAATCTCTTTGAAGACTTTATTGATGCAGGCTGGGTAAATTCACATCTCTACACATGAAAACATTTACTTGTGCAAATACGCAGAGCATATTCTGCAAACCCCGCTACTTTTTACAGCCAGTAGCATACCAGGTTTCACGGAGCCCTTATAATACTGACAGGTCCCGCAGGCAGCCTTCCCTGGAGCTGTTACTGTCATAGCGCTGTGATTATACAGTATTTGGTATTCTCAGTGTGGGCAGAGGTGGTAATGACATTGGAGCAAACGCTTAGGGTGTTTAGTCAGCTGTGTATTAAATGTTATGCATCAGCATACCTTATTGTTTGAAGATTTACATACTTGGTAGTACTAACATGGAGTGACCTGGCTTTTAAATGATACGTGTAGGCCAAGCACGTATGGAGACCCAAAGTGGAACATGTATGTGAAATATCTGTGTGCTTTTAATTTGTCAGAGGAGGAGAAAGTGGAACAGTTGCAGGAGCTTGACATCAGGTCACAACAGTGTCCAGCGTGAAGCTGTTGGAGCTTGAAACTTAAAAAGCTAAATGTCTTGATTTGTTTGAATTTGATCATTATGCAGGACTGAGGTAGGGGACTCTGTCTCCCTGTTTATAGGACCGAAACCAGAGCCAGCAGATTTTTGTCTCATCATCTTCATTGAAGGATTTGTTTGTGTTTTCATGGAATTCCCCTAGTTTTCCCTGAACAGGAGTGAAAGATGCGTTTTCAATCACGTAGCTAGTGGCAGGGAAACACCAGCCATCAAGGGTATCAACAAATTTTGGGTACAGATGCGATGACCTAAGCATCACCTTAATTTGGATGGGAGCCATGATGGGTTTTTTTAATTATTTGGGAGTGTGCTAAATCTCTTGAGTCCCTGAACTCTCAGATGGCTGCCTTTCCTACTGCCTCTGTACTGCAAACCTTGATCCTCTCTCAGCGACTCAGGGGAGGCGTGACAAAGCGAAACACTGGAATTATGATGAAGCATAATGGGTTTCTGTATTGATTAACTGAAAGCATAAAATTGTACTAATTTACCTCATTTTACCCTATAAAGAAGTGGAGGTGCATTGGGTTCTGAGCTTCTCTCCCTCTGATGAGGTGGGGAAACAGGTGCTGTGAATGGCCTGTTGGGAAGAGGTTGGGATGCCCAGGTCCTGCTGAGGAGGTGAGGACCAGCTGTCAGCAACGTGGGGAGGAGATGAGGCTGCGGCCCTACACCTGGGACCAGGCTGTGACCTTCCTCCTGCTTTAGAAAAGGGGGCATGGCTGCTTTTAGAACCCTGTTTTGGACCAGCCTAAACTGCATTTGGGTAGCAAAGGGCTAGAGGAACATGAAGGTATTATTTCCTACAGTCTTTTGAAAGAGTATGTGTGTTGTATGACGTTTTGGGGAGTATGATAACTTCAGGTTTAATTATGCTAGACCAGGAAGGATTTGGATTTAAAAATGTGTGTCTTGCACCTGGAGGAGTTGATCAGTCTCAGCAGGAGAGCATGACTCTTCCCCCTTGCTACGATGCTAGTGTCTGTCACTTGAGGCTCGATCCCTTGAAGGGCTGCTAGTGAGAGGAGAACTGCTGGGGAGTTCAGAGTAGTGGCTGAAGCTGTTGGCTTGGCCTTATTTGCACTTTAATTTGAGTTTAGGCTGATGAACCGAGTCTTTGCTCAACAAGATTTGGCATCTGGCAGTCCTGAGGTGTGCTGTCTTCATCTTTTTGGAGTAAAAGATTCAGATGGCCAAAAAGTGTTCTGTCCCCATCCCCCACCCACCTCAAATTAGGTTGTGTGCGAGCGAGAGAGGCAGTGAGACCTTTGAAACAGCTAAATTTGCAGAAACAGGAAGATAAGGAAAATAAAATGCTTCTACTTGGCAAAGTAAGCTAATTGTAATGAGGCTGCATATAGTCACCGATCAGCTTCTGAATAATATGAGTAAAATATGCTTTCAGAATAATTTGAAAAGTCCTGACAACCACCTCTTCCCTACAAATACCGAGTATTATGTGGCAGCATATGTTCCATAAAGCACGTGGAGGTGTGAGCGCTTTTTTTCTGATCTTCAGCTACCCACATTTCTTCTGACAGAGGAGAGGTTTCCACTGTAGTGTTACACCCTGAAGGACTGTGCCCCCTTCCACTGAGGATAAGGTACGTGTTAAACAGATTATACACTTTACAGGAGTAGATGTTTATTGGTATGTTCATTAGTCATGCAGACACATCAAAGTCTTTCCCCTAATGGATAGCTGTCTGGTTTCTCTTCCTTCTTACTGACTAGGAGTAAGCAAGGAAAATTTAAATTTACAAACCTCTTGGTTATACCTTATGGAATAGGAAAACTATTTCTATCAACAACTGTACTTAAGCTCTTCTTGGAAATTGTGGTCATTTTTTTTCCCCATTCTTTCTTGTTCTCAACAGGACAGCTTTTGCTTACTTTATCCTAAATATAGCCTGAACTGTAATCGTTGAACTATTTGTTCTGAGGGGTAGTAGTGGAGAGAATAATACAGCTGATTTGCATGCTGATCTCTTACCCTTTTTCTATCATTCTGACAAATTGCTACATGAACCGCATTTGAAATGTCGGCTTTTACAGGGGCCCTTTATGAACCAGCTCAACCTCTGGATTTGCACTGAATCTTGAAAACTATTGCTGTTCCATGGAAAATTACTTTCTTCCTTGGACTAATACATGCCAAAATAGTATTGGTTGTAGTTTAAGTGATAATGCCTATTTTAAAGGGTTGGTACTTCAGCTGTAGAGAGAAATGGTGAACCATCTCTTTTCCCATGTGCTTTACTGCCAACATATAACACACGGTTACTCAATACTGGGTGTGTCGTTATTTGGAATAGTAAGATCTGTAGACCCAAATAAGTGTAGTAACGTTGAGTAAGAATAATTGGAAAATTTTTATTCAAATTTTAATTGGCAACTGGCACAAGACAAAGTCTGCATGCTTCAGTATGAAAGTTGTGTTGTTAAGGAATATGCAATACTGTGCATCGCTCAGGGGACATCAGAGCACATAGCGTATGATGATGTGGGTCATGCTCCAGAGCTTTATTCTCTGTAGAGTTACTTAGGGCTTTTCCACAGGCCCCTCCAAGAAATCATGGAATTGGGTAGTCTACTGCCATGGGGTTAATCCCTTAGCCAGACCAAAGAGGGACAAGGCACTGGAGTTGTGGTAGAGCTGCAGCTGAGGCTCCCTGTCGTGTCTTTAACGGAGTTGGGTGTTCATGTAGAGAAATGGAGCCGCAGTGCTACCGTGGTCTGGATTTTCGTACTCTCTGCCGTCTGCAGATGTAGGGTGGGAAGGGTGATGAATAACATCTTCCCAGGTACGCAGTGGTGTTTGTGAGAGGTGCTTTTATGACATAGTGGAAGTTGAGAAATGCTGAGAAATCATAGCTACTTGCAAGAGAGACAAAGTATCGCTTCATAAATTGACAGCAATGGGTTGATAACCATCCATTTGTTTATTAATCAGAAGATCAGCAGCTATACCAATTCTCTAAGAGTAGGCATAGAAGAGGTTTTGAATTTGAATTCCCACAGTCAGGCTTAATATAAGTTATATCTTCATGACAACATGCTACAGCCAAATGCTACTGAAGTATGAAAACCACCATCAGAATCTGTTTTACTGCAGGGCTTCAATGAAACACGCAAATCCATGCGACCCATGAGTATCCTTCCAAGGCTAGAATATGGTCCTGGGAGTATGTACGCATCCTGGGTTTAGGTATCGCAAGCTATTTGAGTTTCTAATTACACTGAGTGTAATCAGACCCTCTTGATGTGTGTGCATGTGGAGGTATAGTTTACATTTACTGGTGAAGAGGTTATGCTCTCCTTGCTGCAAGCATTTGGTTGTTGGTATGTTAATGGAAGCTTTTGTATAAACTGAGTGGAAAATGTGAGTCATAGTTTCCTTTCTTTCTGTCTGTATACCCTGTATGATACCAAGGAGGCGGATTAATATTTAATATAGAGTGCTCTTTAGAATGGAGGTTGCTTAGGATACAGCTGCTTCTTGTCCTTGCTGAGGTGTAAATTATTTTATCAGATTATCAGAGGAAGGATGGAGGAAGTAAATTAGTAATGAAACAGTCAAGTGATGATTCCTGAAACCCAACTCTCAATTCCAATGAAGAGGTGCTGGCAGAACATCAAACAAAATTAGTGGTATGTCACTCTACAGCTTCAGTACTCTTCCTTTATCAGTGATGACCGTTTTCTACCTCATTCTCTGGAATCCTCTGGATTCTTATCCTACTAGACCATCTCCTCAGAAATAATCTCAGTCTGATGCTCTGTCAGGAGAAAGACAAGATTCACGCTCTGGATTTTTCTTCTACTCGCTTGTCTGTCATAATTTTCTCTTCTTGAAGCTCCAAAAGTTAAGAAATCTGGCACAAAATTATCTTTCCTATTTCAGAATCAGCTGAGAGGGATTGCTACATCACATGCAAATCAACATAATGAAAATAGTGATGCCCAATGAATATGTCAAAGAGCAAAGAACAGAAAGCATCCCTGTGAAAAAAAAATTACATTGCTCCTTTTAGGACTGAAGTCGGCCCTTTTTCCAGCTCTGTGTATCAGGATGGATTGAAATCCCTGTGGAAAACCGCATGCAGTAGTTGTCTGAGCCACAGTTGTCTTCAGGCTCTTCTCTCATTGTCTTTGCACAACTTCTGGCAAAGCCTATCAGTCAAAAATACTGCTTCCTGTGGGAATGAAAAATAATTTAGAATGCATCAGCAGATAGATCTGTCAGAGGCTTTTTAAGATACCCTCACCTTGTTGCTTAAAGATGAGATGGTCATTGCCATTGGAGGAGCATATTTTGCTTTTCCTGAGGAAAGTGCAACCTGAGGTAGCATGAGGATGGGTACTTAGACATTCTCATCTATCCAGGTGGGTTTTCACATGCAGGAAAGTTAGACAGGGCCAAAGCAATAATTTCCACTACCAACTTTCCATGAAGGAAGAGGTTTCCTGTGTTTCCACATTTTCATTCTAGATTTTCACTTAAACTGATAGGCATCAAATCGCCAAGGGATGTGCCTGGTACACTGACACTTCCCTGTTTCGGTGTGGATCGACCAGCTACCTGGTTTAAGGCCAGTATCGAGTGGATAAAGATCTCTGTGACAGAGTTTGCTGTCATAAACAGAATCTTATTTTTCGGTTGTGTTAAGAGAAAGGCCATAGCCAGAACAGAAACCATCAGGGACTTGTTATCCTCCCACTGCCTGTGCTTTGCTGGTCACTCAGGTAAGTGCAGCTTTCAGGGCTATCGGCTGTAATTGTCATTCTTGTGAACACCAAAGGTGTTCTAGTTCTCCCTCTTGTTTCCATCTTGAAACACGCTTAGTGAAGGGGAAATAAGAACTCCAACCAACAAAGCCTATGCGGGTGCATACAGAGCACAGACGTCACAAATACATCATGTAAGTAAATGTAAGATGTGATTTCTGGGGGCTTTAATGATAAAGCTCATGTATGTGTAATAGTAAAAACCTAATTGTGGCTGTAACTGCTACAACTGGAAATGCTTTTTAGACTGCACTAATTTAAAACCAGATTATAGGCGCTTTATTCCTAGTGTTGAGTACGGAATCACTCAGTTGAGTGGTTTCGCTGAATGTGCTTTTGAGAAGCAGAGATTTGGAAACCGGCTTGAGGAAAAAAGTAACAGACAAAAAATAATCCTCTTCATTGTGTAATATTGATGGCTTCACAAGGTGTTTGTCAAACATCAGGATGCCTTTTTTTTTTTTTTTAAGGAGTGGGGGTTTGTTGTTGTTGATGGGTTTTTGGTTTTGGGTTGTGTGTTTCGTTTGCATAGCTAAAGAATTAAACTAAAAAATAGATAATGATTAGAGGTTGGGTGAGGTTTTTTTGCCAACAGAAAAGGACAGTTCAATAACTAGATGCTTTTTTAAATTAAAAAAACCTTCATCGTGCCAAGGAGAATAAAAAGCGTGATCGCTTCAACGGCAGTGCTGTGGCTCTGTATAATATCAAGGCGGAGGAGTGATCTGTTTTGCACATTCATGGCAGATCTGTCCCCAAAGCTCCAAACCAATTTGCTTCTGTCATCAGGGGGTTAAAGAAGCAGTAGTCTTCCTGCTCTGTGAAGAGAACTTTTATCCACCCTTAGTTGTCAAGGGGAATACATCATAGGAAAGAGATTATTCACAGTTGTCCAATACTGCGATTACATTTCCTTTTAAAAAAAATTGTCTTTTTCTTTACTCTGTTCATGCAGTGTTAAGAAAATACGGAACTTCAGATGTCATCTTGTCAACTCATTCATTTCTCTTGTCTTGCCAAGTAGTTTTTTATTCACAGGGAAACTGGTGAAATCGTTTGACTGAAAGAAACGGGGCATTTTGTAGGTTAATGTCATCATCAACCTAGAGACAAAGTTCTTGTCATGTCGTGACTAAATGCTGTAGCCTCCAGAGTTTGGACTCATTTTAGATGACTGTGGTTATCTTAATGCAGAGTAAAAGATACTTATGGAGAGTGCTGTCTGGCATTTTGGCTATGCCTTCAGCCCCAGGAATTGGGATATAACGGTTCACCATGGAGAAGACTGTTGTCCGCAACAGTGTGTGACGGTATCATTGCAGAGCTTGAGGAGAAGAAACTTTGTGTACTTTACAGGTGTCTTCTACTACAGTGGTGACCATTTCCAGTAAGGGAAAAAAAGTGAAAAATACTCTTTTTTTTTTTTTTTTTCCAGTTACAGGGCTCCAGACTCTCAGGGGGTAATTACTTACAGAAAAGAGAAGTAATTTCTTACAGGAAGATAAGATTCAAGGTCAATTATACCTACCAAATAAGTTAGAGAAACTGCTATTAATGTTGTAATGAGCTGATAAATTAGCTAGTTTCAAATATCTATCTTTTGTAAAAGTGTGTCGTTACTAGTTTGATACTAGAACCAACTGAGGCAAGGGATGCAGGAAAGGTGAGAGAGGGGATACTGATAGCTGGATGGGGCCATCGGCTTTTGGACCTGTTCAAACACAGCTATGATTTTTTCTTTTTTGTCACCAATATTTTATTTTAGAAGAAGGTTTCTGGCCTCGCTGTTACCATGAGGACTGTACAGCTTTGTGAGCACATAGCCCTTGATGGAATTGAGAAAATGAGCGCTCA
This sequence comes from Rhynochetos jubatus, assembly GCA_027574665.1. Lineage (NCBI taxonomy): Eukaryota > Metazoa > Chordata > Aves > Eurypygiformes > Rhynochetidae > Rhynochetos > Rhynochetos jubatus. Next base: position 77,251,945 of record CM050651.1, read on the forward strand.
TACTTTAGGAGAGATTTTATAATCAACATGAATAACTCTTATTTAAAAGGTCCTCTATTACAAGAATTTTTATTACCGTCTGCTTCTTCTCATAAGACCTGAAGTGAACTTAAGTAGATTTTATTCTAACATACTTCTTGTATTATAATAGATAAGGCTGGATTTCACTGCCCTTTTATTTTCAGTTAGAAATACTAAATATGCAATTATATATCAACCAGAAAAATAAGTGAATTAAAAGCTTGAAGTGATGGCTGATTTGAGACCATACATAATTCTTCATTCTTTGTTTCTTGCACTGACTGACCTGGCATGTGGATTCAACTTAACTTTTCTTGTTTTGATAGCTTGAATCTGGTTTGACTCATGCAAGGCAATAGTGATGCTGCTTTTCCCCCCAAAAAATAGAACTGCCCAAACCAGGGTTAGTGTGACAGTGACAGCAGATTCCTGCTTTCCGGGGCTACCCTCATAACTGATGTCCCTACACTCTGCTGGTCAGTTTTGCTGTCTCAGGAGAAAGAGGAGCAGTGTACATGCTGAAGAGGAGTCTCGTTTTTCTTGCTTCTTTCTTTTACCTGCTCTTTGCCAAGCTGGCTATGCCCAATCCAGAATTTAATGAGCTCTCACTGGAAGGAGCTTGCTCGGTCTGGCTTTTTCCTTTCCCCAGCCCTTTGAAGTGTGTACCTGGGAAATGAACTCCTGACAAAGCCATAGAATCCCAGAGTGGTTTGGGTGGGAAGGGACCTTAAAGCCCACCCAGTCCCACCCCCTGCCATGGGTAGGGACACCCTCCACTAGCCCAGGTTGCTCCCAGCCTCATCCAGCCTGGCCTTGGACACTGCCAGGGATGGGGCACCCACAGCTTCTCTGGGCAACCTGTCCCAGCGCTCCCCACCCTCTGCAGGAAGAATTCCTTCCTGATGTCCAATCCCATTACCCCATGTCCTGTCACTCCCTGTCCTTGGAAAAAGTCTCCCCCTCCCCAGCTTCCTTGTAGCCCCCCAGGCACTGGAAGAAGCCCTAAGGTCTCCCTGGAGCCTTTTCTGAACCCCCCCAACTGTCCCAGCCTGTCCCTATGGCAGAGGGGCTCCAGCCCTTGGAGCATCTCCGTGGCCTCCTCTGGCCTCGCTCCAACCTCAGAACAAGTGTCAATGGGCAGCTGTTGAGGCCAGCCTGTCCTGGACCCTGATGGGCATCCACTCTTTAGCTGACTTGCTTCTCTGCGTCCTGCCCTTGGAAACCGTCTGAGAAATTAACGCCGCCTTTGAAGAGAAGCTTTGCCAGCACGTCGCTGCTCAGTGGCGGTTGTATCTGAAGGCCTGTGCTTTGCTGCAGCCATTCAGACTTGCGTGGTGTCAAATGATTCATATAAAGTAAATTCTATATTTTGAGGCAACAGGTTGATTATTTCCAGAGCCCAGATGACAGATGACCTCAGCTGCAGGCTCTTTCACTACATTCTCTTTGCAGTGGATAAACAGTGTGTAAAGTAATTACCATAATCACTAAACCACCCTTTCTTTCTGAACAGAAGGTTAGAGGAATTACATTTGGGAAAAGCAGAGGGAAGTAAAAGGCGGTGGGAGATCGACACCAAGAACTGTGGAACAAAGTTCTGTTAATGCTTTCAGGGCTTTTGGGTGGGGGTGGAAGGCAATGAGCGTGAAGGTACTTCCCTGCAGTTTAACTCGTGTCAAAGCTGCTGGAAGATAATTGGGAATCTGCAGTTTGGTCCTTATGTTAGTTTTGAAGGTGTAGTAACAGTCATACCCAGGGCTGTGACAACTTCAGGTACTGAAGTAGCGCATCTGACAGAAGATTCCTGTTGCGTGACAGTCCTCAGTGATCAGGTATGAGCGTAAGGAATGACTGGAATGAAAGATCTCTGTGGTTTGAGCGATCTGTTCTTGCCAGAGAAATATCCTGTGCATCCTTTAAAATCTCATTCGTAGCGTGTTCACTGCGTTTTCCTAATCCATGTCAATTTAGCCTCCTTAAAATCTTATTTTTAAATCAATCTCTTTCAACCTATAATGTGATGTTCCTGTTGGTCTCTACCTGGATACGTGAACCTTTCAGTGTCCAGCCACTGTAATGGACAGAAAAACCTAAAAATAAACGGAAATCTGAAAGGTAACGTCCACCTGGAAAACGGCAGAAAACGGTCACGTACAGCATCTGGAGCGACCTGTTCCCTCGGATGTGTATGTGGAATAGAGCCTAAATGACAGCTAGAGAGAATTTTCCACTCCAGCCAAACAGCCCATAACAGAAGAGCTATCTGAATTCATTGCAAAGTATTAAAATGTAATAAAGGGTTTATGGAACAATACTATGTGGAAATAAATCAAGAGTTAAGTATGAAAAAGTTGCAGCAACTCCGCTGTTGGCTTCAGCCTACTTTTGCTTGCGTTTCGGTGAGTGAGCTGTCGCTTCTCGGTTAATGAAATGGCGTAAGAAAGGAAGAGGATTATGCATACAAGTTGAAAATCTCTTTTCATTAAAGATATTGCCTTGTGAAGCAGTAACAGTGGATTTATCGTGCTTTCTGCTCAGAAATATTATAGGGGTGCTGAAAGGTACTGACTTACAATTGTGCAGAAGCAGACTTGACCAGCATTCCAATTAGGTTGAGTTGCGGCTGTTTTTGCGAGTATGGAAAAATGCTAAAAACACTTTTGCAACTGGCATTTTTTTTTAATAACATATCAGTGTGTTTTGATGGTTGTCTATATTTTGTAGAGAAGAAACTTGTTGGTATAAGCAGCATTTGCTGTCTGTTTTTGTTGACAAGCTGTCAACAGCTCTCCCGTGTGAGCGTGACATGGTATTTCTCGTTATTCTTTATTTATGTTCTTCAAAAACTAGGCAAGGAAAGACATGCAGAGTGGTTTTGCTTCTCTCACTTTGTTGAAAGTTAGCAAATTTTCATTGGCCAATGGAAACATTATGAGCTTTTTTCACAGTAATTTAGCAAACATTTAGTATTCTCATCTCATTAGAAACTGAAAGACGACAGTGAAATGTAATGAGACAGCTTAATGAGTCAGTATCTACTGAATTTCACCTGCTGATCATTCCTTTCCCCATAAAAACATCTGTAAGTCTCAGGCTTCATTTGTTGATTTTGACAGCAAGCGTTTATCCACGTGTTCATTCCGTTGGTAACAATCGACTCAAAATATCAGAGAAAGAAAAGAATTAAGTATTAGTTATGCTATGTGCTAACGAGTTTTTTTAGGAAAGCTGCTTGGCAGAAGGCTTTGCATATTGTCTCCTTTTTAAACTCTTCGCTAACAGAGTTTGAGCGTCAGAACGAGAAGCCTTTGTGTGTGTGTGACGGGCTGACCCGGGCTGGTTATCCCACCATCGCTGATGGGCTGGGCCTTGGCCAGCGGTGGGTCCGCCTGGCAGCTGGCTGGCACTGGCTTTGTCGGACATACGGGAAGCTTCCGGGCACCCCTGTAGCCCTCCTGCTACCAAAACCTCGCCATGCAAACCCAATGCAATGTGTTTCATGTAAAGATTGTAGCCGGAATAAATTCCTGTGTCTTACTGCCTTTGAGGTGGATGTCTGTTGATGTTGGTCCTGGATGCAGGTTTATTTTTTAAATAGGTAAGGTAGTCAGAAGTCTGTAAAATAGTTTGTGGTTTCTAAATTACATCATTAATTTCTTCACTCTGTAAAAGAAAAATAATTCATTCTCAAGTATGTTCAGTAGTGTTACTAATCTTGGGTCTCTTTAGCTATTGATAAAGCTTGTGTTTGGTTCCCAAACAGATCCATAATCCTTACTTGGAATGTAACACGCTGTAGGCAGCAAACAAAGCACGTGTGACTGTACCTTTCTTGCACAATGTGACTTCTGCGGTGTCTGGAGGTGATTAAGGATATAGAAAACAAGCTTTCATGAATATGGCCACATCTGTCTTTCTAACCAAATTCTCCTATGGGGTTTGAAATTCCGGTGCTCTGAGCTCCTTAGAAACCCTTTCAGCAACTGAAGGATTTTTTCAGAACGGTTTTTAATGGGATGTGTTTAAAGAAAATATCAAGTATTGTGGCAAAAAAGAAGGGAAATTGTTTCTCAGTCATCAGCCTCAGGAACATTTCATGCCTTCTCCCTCATTAAAATCACTGGTGGTGCTGTTTTTCTTTAAAGAGAGAGACCCAATTGGTTTTTTAAAATTATATTTTATTTTATTTTTCGAAGGCCTGAGATTAAATAATTTCTCAGGACCGAGTTCTCTTCATTTGTCCAGTGTAATTAAATCTGTGACACTTAGATCAAGTAGCAGGTTAACTTCTATGATGGGTTTAACTACACTGTGAGAGTGTTATAGTGGTTAAATAATACTGTGGTTTCCTTTCTGCTCCAAAGTATGTGTGCAAAATAAGTCAAATTCTGGTTTAATTCAGGATTTCTATTTTCTTCTATGGATGTATGTGCTGCAAATAAAAGCTATTTCTGGCTCTCCATCTAAGTGGCCAGATACTGCAGCCAAGGCTGAGGCATCCACAGCTTCTCTGGGCAACCTGTTCCAGTGCCTCCCCACCCTCCCCCAGTGGGCAAGAGATTAGTGTATAGCTTCTACGATTCTTCTGAGTGCCAAGGTACCGGGATAAGTTCAAGACTGGAATAATTTTTCTTGGGGCAGAGTTTAACGCTATTAACATTAAATGGATTATTTTGAATTAATTTCCTTGTATTAGTGCACAGAGGAGGGTCATTTGAAGCTGCTTTTCTGGCAAACTTTATTACAAAAGCCAGGATGTGCACCGTTTACGCTGTTCTTCAATGTAAGTGAGACTTGAGCTTCTGAGATTGTATTATTGGTCTTGGATAATAATGTTTCTAAAGCGTTTAATTGCTGAGGGAAATAATACGTATCTTAATGGTATGAAAGGGATAGGTTTCTTGTCATTTATGTTAAAAAACTTCTTTCATCTTCAGCATAGTTAAGCCTTAATAAGGTGAGGCACAGAGGGGTGCTGGTTATGAGTGTCTCCCTGGGGAGGGGGAAGCAAACCCCATCAGCAGCTCAGTCAGCTTAGCGTGTGGCCAGGAAAGGCCCGGGAGAAGCAGGGAGACAGCCAGATGTCAGAAACTCCTGTCCACTTCTGTTCTGGCTACGGGGTGTTTCATGAGAGGATGATAAACATATGGAATAAGTTATGGGGGAGATATTTTGAAGCTAAGAGCATACATGAAGTCAAGAGACACCTAGATTATTTTTTCTAGAGAAAGGCAGTATCGAGGGATATTGTGAGAAAACAGAATGCCTGCAATAACGCCATCCTAAAGTAAGGAGACATTCAGGACCAGGTGGCCTTTATGCCTAATGTATCTGTGTGTTTTACTTGGTTCTTGAATTTTTTTTTTCTGAAATATCCATTTCCAGCCTGGTGCTAGGGAAATGAATTTAAAGCATGAGTATTGCCGTAGTGTTGGTTTGGGAGCAACTGTATTGCTGTGGACAATGGACTAGAGTACATTTCACTACCAACTGATGTTTTCGAGGTCTGTTGGGATGTCACGAGCTGTGATATGAGGCTGATGCCCGGTTGAAATGAGCGTTTCAAAACCAGCACGTTAATCGATGCTAAGGTTATTGTCATTAGGCAACTGAAAGGCCTTCACAAATAGAGAACCTTGCGACATTCGTCTGAGTAGTACGGGGAAGATTGTGTTGTGTGGAGATCTAAAAGGAATGCTAAATGTGGTGATAAATTAATTACTCAGGGAGACAGCTTTTAAAAACCTGTGCTTATGAATTCTGTGTCATTTTGGTCCATTTCTAAGGTTACCCATTTACATATTCCATGTCTTTCTTGGACATCTTTGCATATAAAGCTATCTTGGTCTATCCCCGCTCTGTTGAACATAATAAAAACTAAATTGTTCTATAAAAGTAATTTACTCCTGTCCGAGATCTTCCAAGACTTACGTCCTAATTGTACGTTCTTATAAATGCGTTGTGGTACAAGTGGAACAAAATGAAATATTCCCTTTTCCTGTTTAGAGACCATCTTTGAATGGTGCTGTATGTTTCCTGCTTTAACTTTCAATAACACTACAGGGAGCTTGGTTTGGAATCAGGCCCTCGCAGTGCTGTGCTCACTGCAGGGACAAGGAATTGGTTTAGTAGGAGCTTAGAGGAAAAGCTTCTTCATGTCAAGTGTTATAACTGTACGGCAGATGAAATGTAAACATTTTGTACCGTGGTCCTCAGGTAAAAATTGTAGAGAAATGGTGCTCTTTCGAACTAGCACGAGGGTGATTAAAATCTGAGGGGTTCATCATTGTTCAGATGTCTGCAGTTTTGTTTTCAAGCTCCTCTTGAACTGCAGTATTTGCAGTCACCCCATGGTGGGTGGACATACAGTACTCTGTGCTTTCACAGTGAAAACTGGGAAGTAAAAGCCTTAGTACACATAAATACAGTTCGTACGCATTGTGAAATCAGGGAATTTATCTTTGTGCTTAAGTTCTCACACTACAGTTGTTTTGAAACCGAGTGAGGAAAAGTTTATGTTCACATGGACTACTGTATCTGGCCTCTTCTCCTGTCGGTTCCTTCCTCCTGCCCCATGCCCTCCAAGGGCTTCCCACAGTTGCTTTCCGTGCATGTAATCTGGCCCTTGAGCTTTATTATTTTAAATTATTCTTCACTTACACAAGTCAAAATCTGGAATTCCACTTCCATCTGGTTTAGATCAAGAATGAGAGATAGAAATAGCTTCCTACAATTCAAGGGTGATTGTACGAGATCTGAAAATAGAGCTTGGTGGTAGTGGAAAAAAGCCAGCTTCTCGCCGCTTTGTGAGCTGAAGCATCTAATTGTAACTAGAGGGAGAAAGTAAGTTAGGCATCAGAATGTGTTTAATATTTCTTTTGTTGGTGCTGAGGCAGCAATAAAAGATGCAGTCTCACACGGTGAGAGGAGAATCAAGAACAGGCTTTGGTGTTCACTGACAAAAGAGGATTTGGGCCAAAAAAAAAAGAGTTACTAATTATGTGGCTGTTTGGAAAAGGAGTTCAGAAAAGCTTTGTTAGTTGTTGGGATGATGTTCATGCCAGATCCGAATGTATCAGCATTTTAAGCCTTAATTACCTTTCCATCGTTGATAAAACACTCTGAACCTCCTGATGAAATAACTCATTTGCCACAGGTGCTTGTAGACTGCCTGTAGCCTGCTGAGGTCATTTACCCACAGATTTCTGTGGGTGAACAAACACCAGATTATCTTTGCAGTTTTTTAACCTGTGACAAGGCAAATGAGATTAAAGTTGGCAAATTCCAGAAACTTGTATTCTGTTCTGAGACTTCTAGAAGCAATTATTATAATTTCAGTATCCGATTTGTTACTTGTGGCTTAAACCAAGCAGTTTTCTTTGTTTTCTTTCCCACGTTGATGGATCAGAATCCATGGATTGGGTCAGATTTTACCACAGCAGACATCTGAACACTCTGTGACTGTCTCTGTTGTAGAAGCCTTGCATCTGACTAGTGATACGGTTTTTGGAGGGTCTGCACCTGTATCTTCATCTAAACCTTCTGTGTGCTTATCAGTCTTCGTCACAAGCCTCACGTGCACAGGCAAGGAATTTAGAGCATTTAGTGAAGGCTGAAAATGTAAAATACAGGCCTTCAGGAGGCCAAGGTCTAGAGGAGAGGGTGCTGCGTGCGCGGGAGAGCATCGCACCGAACAGCAAGCGGCCGCTCCAGAGGAAGGTGTAGGTCTCCGTTAGCATTTCTGCCTCTCTTCTTTCATCCCCCCTCTTACCTCTGTGAAAGTTTAAGTACCAAATATCGGCCATATGCTGGCTTGGCCTGGGGAGAAGGTGCCGGCTGAGACTGTGCCTGGTTATTAGTGTTGCTGCAGAAGTGCAGAAGCCTTGTGAGCTCCTATCCTGGTAAGCACCTGAGCAAGTAACAGTCCCAATTTATCTTTAATCAATCAATTCCCTTTATTTTTCTTCCCCCCCTGCCCTGTGTTATAAGCCAGGTGGCTTGATCCCAGTCCCTTGGCTTTGATCATTACACTATATGCCTTTTGTGACATACGAGTCTGAGTACCCTGTTATAGGCAAGCCAAGTGGATCAATGGAGCTGTGTGTTTCCTTGAGAGGCTTTAAGTTGTGGAATAAAACACAGCTTATTTAGAATTGAAGAAAAATATATGTATTTCTTCTTCACAAAGATGAATGGAATGGGTTGAGCACTGGTTTTGCTTCCAAAGCCACTCCTGCTGCACTTCATAATTCTGCCAGTTTCATATGGAACTTCCTGAATTTCTCAGTATACATATAATAGTATATAATATACATTATGTACAAGCATGGTATTGAAACATGGCTAGAGTATTCTCTCTTGCTGAAGACTAGCATGACTGCCTTCATGACATGATTGTAATGCTCTATCTTTGCATGAAGAGCTTGTTCTTCTTCCATTATTTAATGGGTAATATATAGAGCATTAAAATACTGCATCCCTCTGCACATCAAAATACCGGATTTGGACACCTCATGCTAACGCTGAAGTTTTGGAATGAGCTCTTGGTAATCTCTCTTTCTGTTGGGTTTGCCTTTCCCGCCCATGGAATAAGATTCTTTGAGCTAAAAGTGAAAGTGCTTTCTAATGCATACCTACCTACCTCTCCTAGAAAGGGAAGGTATTGTCAGTAGAGCAGCTGTTACATAATACCCTGTAGACAAAATACTGGGGTGGCGCATCGTTCGGTAATCTGACTTGTTCGTTTGCCAAACAGCGATTTCCATGGGAAAAAAACCCAACCCTTGTTGGCACAAGGATCTTGATGCATCACGTCACTTTATCTCTGTCTCTCCCTCCCTGCGCGTATTAGATTTCTTACAAACAGGTGAAGCGATCTCAGTGAGATTAGCCTGTGTTCCAAGTCTGTTAAACAAAGAAGTGGAAATGCCCGGAGTGCTTTCAAGTAGTGGTGATGACGGCTGGTGTAAATTTGGGATCAAAGCTGGTCTCATACTAAAAAAATGCCTAATTATTATTCTGAAAGAAAGAGAAATGGAAAAGAATACCTCTTCTGGCATGCCCAAGTTAATTAAATTAGAATCAAGCATACCTTCCTACACGTTGGAAAACATTCCGCTAGCTTAGATCGCAGCAGGTGGTTACCCATGTCTCCTGCGTTATTCCCTTTGGATATGTGGGCTTTGACAACATATTTTGAGAGAACAGCGCTGGCAAAAGCTAATACATTTCAGCAGCTCGGGCTCTTAAAATTACAGGCATCCAAATGCCGCTTTTATGCCTGTGGTCTTCACCTGTGTTAAACCGTCACGTTCCACGTACCCACCACGTACCCCTTTCTCTGGGAACAGTAGTACTTGACGGCTCCTGTCGTGCGAAGCGATCGGCAGCTCCAAGCTGTGTCGCAGCAGTGCGTCTGCTGAAATAAAAGCAGCACTCTAAGTCCAGGAAGTTTTTCAGGAAGCGTGTGATTTTGATGGAGGGCTATAATTACTGTCTGAAGCAACGAAGGCCTTTGGGCGTACTCTGCTGCGGAGTGACGTAGTAGGACTGCATGGAGGTGATATTTGGAAAATCGATAGATTGTCCCTCTGCAGATGTTGTTTCCTCATTGTTTTAAACGAACTTCACTTCTTAAAGAATGGCATTTCTTATTTACTTAAGATAACATGATAGTGATTTAGGAAGTTCACGTGCCAGCAGCAGCCCTGTGGTCAGGAATGGCTGTGAAGTGTTGCTGCAGTGGTGGTGAGTTCCTGTGCAGAACTGTCCACAATGTGAATGGTAACAAACAGCCTACACAAAGCCTAGGACCACCTAGAAAGGAGGTGACACCATAACTCATCAAGAAGTCATTTTTCCTACATACTGTTTAAAGTAAAACAGGAGAATTTCTGATTGAAGTCATTGGACCTGGAAAACAAGTGCTTGTCCTCAGGAATCAAACCAGCTGAGAGACTTCTGAGGAGAAATGTAAACCTTGCTTGTACCTTGGCCTCTTCCCTGACCACACAACCACCGCTATGCCCGTCATATTTACCCATGGACCCATTTGGTCATTGAAATCTGACACAATTTTTTTGTATTTTCCTTCTAGGTGTTGAGTTCTTATGGGGCATAAGTTCATTCCCCCTCCATAGGCAATGCTTTGGCTCCCCTCAGCAGAGCATCATCCACCGTTGGGGTGCTGGATGCCCTTTGTCAGGCTTTAGCTCTGTGAACTGTGCAGAGTCCCGTGTTTCCACCTTGTTCTGCTCAGTGCTTTGTCATGCTCAAAAACCAGTTTCAGTTGGTGTTTACCTTAAGCTCAGGCTCTGTCCTTAACCAGGTTAAAGGATGTTAGTATTATTAACCTTCAAGAAAGCAATGCTGACAAGATTTTTCTTTCTAGAGATTAATTTGTGGGAGTAGTTTTGTCGTTTTTGTATACTTGATGCAACCTAGCTTTTCTCATGAGCCTTTGCCTAAAATAAAACTGCTGCACAAGTTCCCTCTGAGTTATGAACAGACAAAATTTGCGCAGCCTAGAATTAAAATATTATCAGATGTTTCACCAGTTTACCTGGTTCTCTACATATGGCCGATATAAGCCAAGCAGAGTAGCATTTATTTTTAATCCCTTCCCCCAAAGGGCTTGAATTGTAAAAGGTCTCTCGACAGCATTGTTAGTTGTTTTTATCTAGGTTTTTTTCACCTGACTCTATAGATAATCCATAGAATTACTTTTGTTTACTTTTTTTGTGAAGTGAATTAGTACTTCAAAGCTTGCTTTCCTTGGTGGCTTACTGGCACATGAAGTATCACAATATGCGTTCCCTGTAAGACTTAACATTTCTGTCTGACTGATCTCTCAGCTCTCAAAACGTTCCAAACAGATGGCATGAGATGTATTGCCAGAGCCCATGCATTAATGCTGTATGATGTAAATTATTTCATTGAACTCTGACAACCTGCTAACCAAACTGTGAACCTTACATCATGCACTAGGTACCTATATGGATTCAGATAAGCTCTCCTGTGTGTAGTAAGAAATGAAAAAGAATTCCTATATATGTAAACTGTAAAACCATATTGCTACAAAAATCTAGGAGCCAGGCACTCAGTTGCTGTTAACGTACCGTGTAAAGATCATGGATATGCGGCATACTGAAGGTAAGAGCTCCAACCTCAGGTGACCTGCTTAATGGATGAGAGAAACATTGTGGATGTTGTTTACCTGAACTTTAGTAAAGCCTTTAACACCATTTCCCAGAGCATTCTCCTGGAGAAACTGGCTGCTCATAGCTTGGGTGGGTGAACGCTTTGCTGGGTAAGAACCTGGCTGGATGGCTGGGCCCAGAGTGTGGTACCCATTAAATAATCCAGTTGGGTGCTGGTCACCAGTGGTGTTTGTTCCCCGGGGTTCAGTGCTGGGTCCAGTACTGTTTAATCTCTTTATCCATGACCTGGATGAAGGATCGAGGGCACCCTCATTCAGTCTGAGATGACACCAAGTTGGGTGGGAGTGTTGATCTGCCTGAGGGTAGGAAGGCTCTGCAGAGGGGTCAGGACAGGCTGGATCGATGGGCCAAGGCCACTGTGTGAGCGTCAATAAGGCCAAGCACCGGGTCCTGCACTTGGGCCAGAACAACCCCTGGCAATGCTCCAGGACTGGGGACGAGGGGCTGGAAAGCTGCCTGGCGGAAAAAGGACCTGAGGGGATTGGTCAGCAGTGGCTGAATGTGAGCTGGTGTGTCCCCAGGTGGCCAAGAAAGGCAACGGCATCCTGGCCTGCAACAGGAACAGTGTGGCCAGCAGGACCAGGGCAGGGGTTGTCCCCCTGTACTGGGCACTGGTGAGGCTGCACCTTGAATCCTGGGGTCAGTTGGGTCCCCTCGATGCAAGAAAGACCCTGAGGTGCTGGAGCATGTCCAGAGAAGGGAACGGAGCACAATTCCTCTGGCGAGCAGCTGAGGGAGCTGGGGGGGTCCAGCCTGGAGAAGAGGGGGCTCAGGGAGACCTTATCACTCCCTACAGCTCCCTGAAAGGAGGGCGCAGAGAGTGGGGGTTGGTCTCTTCTACCAAGTGACAAGTGATAGAACAAGAGGAAACAGCCTCAAGTTGTGCCAGGGGAGATTTAGATTGGACATTAGGGAAAATTTCTTCCTGGAAAGGGCTGTTGGGCATTGGAAGGGGCTGCCCAGGGAGGTGGTGGGGTCACCGTCTCGGGAAGGATTTATGAGATGTGTGGATGTGGTTCTGAGGGACATGGTTTAGTGGTGGGCTTGGCAGTGTTGGGTTATTGGTTGGAATTGATTATTTCCTACGTAAAGGATTCTGTGATTCTAAATCGATGTGATCTCAATAGGGCCTTCTTTTTTCTAAGGATCTTTAAATGAGATATATTATTGTCTGTCACTTATGTAATCTGATTGGTTTATATTTATGTCTTAAACAGTTATCCGTACAATAAGAATATATTCCTTTTACGGGGAGGACAGCTGTGTTAGAGCCTGCAGTGACCACAATGAACTATTCAGAAGAAGTTGTCAATATGACTTAGGGGTTCCCTTGTGCGTGGCAAGCGACAGTTTTCATGCGTTGAGCGAACAGTTGCTGAACCCACAGACTCGAGCTTGTTAACGGTTTGGTTGGAATAGCTGTTTCTTTACTACTTGACAGGTAAAGTAATAAAAATCTGAGAACATGATACATGAATCCTGCTATGAAGTATAAATAAAAGGAGAATTGGAGCTGGACTTTTTCTAACCTTTGGATAATTGCTTGCAAAACCAGAAAAGCTTTCAATTCGTATTACTCGGCCTAATGTTGCAAACATCTATCCTTGATTGGAGTGTGGGACTGAATGCTGCAGACGGCCTTTACACAGAGCTGTAATTTCTTCTGAGAAGAAGAAATGCTTATTTTCTCTAACTACAGTGTGTTGACTCTAGGCACGCTGTCGTGCCTTCTTTTATCCAGCAGTGCAACCTAATAAGGTTTTCAGCTCAATACCCGACTTCAGCTATGCTAGCAGATAACTAGAGGCCTGCAGTTGATAAAGGAGGAGAATAGTAATAGCAATCACGGTGTTGACACAAAATAAATGAAAGTCACAGTTTTCCAGAAAATGGAGTCAAGTAATAGCAAGAGGATTAGAGAACAGTGGGACATCCAGCCTGCAGAGCTACCCTGAGAGTTCTAAAAATACTTAGAGATGAGTACTTGCTTCCAGCCATATTCATGAAGGTTTTTATGAATGCCTAAAATGCCATTATGAAGGAAATTAAGCTACAAACATAAATGGTCTATGAAATAAAAATAAAATACTAAAATGCAGGTTCAAAAGAACTTGCCAGAATCAGTCAGATACAAATCAGGCTATATCGCAAGCTATGTGAATTTTTCTTTAAGGAGAGAAATAACTTGCCTTTTCTTCTGTTGTCCTTGTCTGAAGGATATTTCTATCTCACAAAGTATTTAAAAGGTAAACCGATGATGAGCAACTGCAGGAAAATACATTTTTAGTTCTGCTGTAGAAGGAATTATGAATTCATTGAATTATGAATTTTTTAATTCTCATGCTGTAGAATGAAAGAGGATAAAATTTAGGTTCTACCAGACTTTGACTGTGCAGCTTTGTTCTATCAAAATCGTCGTAGATACAGGTGCTTCAAAGCATGAAATATGTGTATGCCCTTTAGCCTTTTGATCAAAACTCTTTAGCTAGTGGGTCAACAAGTCTGTTACAGAGATTGTAAGAATTGAGTATTAAAATGCAAAATTATTTTAAAATTATTTTTAATTGCTCGGTGTTTCTCTTAATCTTGCTTCCAAGAAATGGTGAGTCCATTTCCAGCATCATTACTGGCACCTTGGCGAATCTGGCATATACAGCACTGAAGTTAAACTGGGTTTCATGGAGAAATGAGTCTGATGCCTTAGTAAGTCTCCGAGTTAGGAACATGTGCACGACTACGAGTGGATGCTGTGTCAGAACAGCTAGGAAGCTCTGTTGTCCTTGGACCAAAAAGTGACCTGAAATTCAGAGTGGGTTTTGTTGCTTGGCATGCTTGGCCTTCTTCCCAAGTGGAGGTTTTTATGTGGTTTTTCTTCTTTAATTAACCTGAGTTGTATCACTATAAGTAAATCATTCCTTACAGAGGAAGAGGAGAGATAAAGAAGGTTGAGGCCAGAATCGGTTCCTGTTAAATGCAATATAAAGTACTGTCTCTGGAGAAATTTCTTGTGTTATTGTGAAGTTTCTAGAACTCATCATGGTTCCCAAAATAGCTTTAATGTGAGATTGCAAGGTATCCGTTTGTTTTGCGGGCTAGGTGCCAGGTTATTTCTGCATGGAAACACATTCGAAGAATAACTTCACAGGCTTTCTTAGCCCTCGCAGGATATTCTGGGTAAGAGTGCAATCTGCTCCCTCTCCACATTCATTAAAAACGCTTTTGATTGACAGTGAATTTGTTTGCACAATTTAATGGGAATAATTTCCTTTTCATAAATAGAAATGGTCACATCTTTTTGAGAGAAGACAAGCCCCTCCAAGTAGAGACTGAGCCACCACTTCCCACCACTTGGAATTTCCCAGTAGCGAGACTTCAGGCATTCTACTCACTCTGTGCTGGGGAGACTTGTTAATACCCTGGTGTTAAGATGCTTGACTGCACCTCACCGAAGCTTTGGTTTGGCTCTTTAGCTGGGAGGTTGTAGGTAGCCTGTCCAGCGACTCGTTTTCAAGTTGCGTAAGAACAAGATCACGTTTGCTAGTTGGGTTGATTGGCAGTGATCGGTGGGACTGTCCGAGCATCAGGAAGGATGGATGGATGTCACTCATCAGCAAAGAGCTTCTTTTTTTTCCCAAATAAAAACTAATCTGGCCTTGGTCATATTTTTGAGGAGATACTTCAGAGCAACAAGTGGAAAGTTGTGTTTTATGCAGTTTTTGAACTGGACTGCAATGTAATGCTGGTTTCAGTTGTTTCTAATTTTTCAGTACTAGTCATCTCTGACACGTCTTTAGATTTGACCCTTTTTAAATAAAAATTATCTCTGTAATGACTCCAGTGCACTCAGAAAAGAGTAAAATTGCCTGTTCTAAGCACCTTTGGTCTGAACTAATGGTTCCCTGTTCTGGTAGCGGTGCACTTTGTCAGCTTATTTTTATTAATCAGGTGGGGAAATCTTGTTAGAACCAAAGAAATGCTTGTAATAAACAGAAAAAATCTGAGAAGAGTGTGGAAATGTGTTTCTGAGGAGGGCACAGCCTGTATCACCAGGGAATCGCTGTGTGGTGGATCCCTTGCTGACTGTGGAACTGTTTCCGAAAGCACCATGTGCTGTTTTCCTGGGCTTCGTGTGAAGACTGTTTTGTGCTGGTACCTCAGTGTCTTGTGGCTTTGCTTTTGTTCACGGAGCAGGCTGCTGCTTTCTGCGTATTCCACATGCTTACTTTCTAGGAGATGAGCCAGGTGAGTCGATCAAAATTTTTCTGTAATGTTATAGAGAAAGAAGAAATTAGTCAAGTGATGGGATAACATCTGATTTTTTTAAGTAGTGAAAGAAACAGTGAACTGTGATATGATGGAGAGAAGGTAGTGAAAGTTTGCCACCTAAACTGGGAAGGGCCTGTCCCGGTTTTAAAAATTTAGTTGTCCTAGAGAACCAACTTCACCTCTCAGTAGGTGTTTGTACTAAACTAGAATAATGGCTTTAAATGGAAAGAGTGTAAATTTAGGTTAGATATCAGGAAGGAATTCTTCCCGGAGCGGGTGGGGGCACTGGGACAGGTTGCCCAGAGAAGCTGTGGATGCCCCATCCCTGGGAGTGTCCAAGGCCAGGCTGGATGAGGCTTGGAGCAACCTGGGCTAGTGGAGGGTGTCCCTGCCCATGGCTGGGGGGTCGGGATTGGATGATCTTTAAGGTTCCTTCCAAATCATTCTATGATAATGATATGTAATTCACCTTATTCCATGCACTCATCAAATATTTGCATTCCAGAAAATCCTGTGAACTCCTTACCATCAAGGAAAATCATAACATCTAGATACCATTAGTATGAAGACCTTTTAATCACCACATTTGCTTTTTGTCTGGAATGGGAAAAGAATTGAGGTCCAGACTATGGGGTTCTGCACTGAAAATTTCCTAATGGAAATTTTATGAGCTATTTGGAACATGAAAATCTCTGAAAACGCTTTGGATAGCTGGGTTGTCTTATCACTTAAAAAAAAAAAAAAACCCACCAAAGAAATCTTTAGAACTCAGGATATAATAATATGTAAGAGGAGATTTGCATCATAAAATTAAAAAAAATCTGTTTTCATAAAACATAACACTTTTTGTGTTTTTAAAAACTCTCTAGGTATTGCAGTTTGGGGTGTTGTGGTTTTTATCTTAGAATAAGCCACCTTCTTAATTAGTTTGCCAAGTGCACCTATGTCTCTATAATATTCCAAACGTGTGCCAAATTTCTTCACATCTGACTCCTGACTTTTGCAGAGACTACAAACAAGGTGTTTTTGAAGTACAGGAATATGACTGATATCCAAGTTTCCTCTTTATATGCCATAGATATCTAGGTGAAGGGTCTCTTTCAGCAAGTTATAACCCCAGACATTAGGTTCTTCAGTCTATATTTGGGCACCTAAATAAATACCTTGACTTTCAGTACCTTTGGGCGTTCGTTAACTTTCAGTGATTCTGTTAGCAAGCGTTCAGGTTTGGGGCTCATTTCCGATCGAAGATATTCATCAGCTGAGCGTTGTCCTTGGAAAATCTTTTACTCCACATGTACATGCAAGCCCAGCAGCGGACTGTTCAAGAGAAGTGTTGAAATGCATCAACCTGTTTCAGGTTGGAACTGATTCAACTGCACCTTTCTGAAGAAAGAAATAGGTTAAATGGCTGTTTTAGCTAAAGAATTGCCATTTGTTACAAAAGATGAATAGAGTACTCTGCTACACATTACACTTAGGCTGTGAAAAGTTGACCTATTTGACCCTAAAATGATATGTTGACCTCAGAAGCAACAGTAGCTGCTTTTGAAAGCTCTTCATGTCTTGCTAAGTCTCTTATAAACATACACTGCTTTTTTTTTTCTTTTTCCCAATGTTAAGAAATGAGGAAACGAGTCTACACGCTCGTCAGTGTAGTTAGAAGGTATTTATACTCGATTTTTTTGGCTAATGTATTTATTCTTATAAATGATTCTTCAAGAAACACTGCACAAACATTGTCTTTCATGGCTCGGGAAGTCACGTTCTCTGTCCCCCTGTGTCCTCCTGCCTTCATCATCCAGTACCTCAGGCTCAACCCCAAATAATGACGTTGCTCATTAGAGTGTTGTTATTTTTATAGGATCAGATGATGTTGGTTGAGAAAATAAACTTTCAAGTGTAATTTCAATCTAGGATATTCTTCTGGACCTTGAAACTGAAGTGTTAGCATTTGAAATTAAAGTGACAACGACAGTATTTCTTAAAAAACCTTATGAATAAATTACCATTACAGTAACACTTGCAGCAAACTGGGGATGAAGGAAAGTGTTCGTTTCCACTTCAGTACTTGAAAGGCCTGTATTTTAGTCGTTGCCTCGTATGCCAGAAATGTACCTTTTAATTCAGTCTGAGTAAACAACAGGAGTGGTTTTCTTTCACCGCTAGTTTTCACTAATTCGTGATAACCATAGTCAAGTTTGGATGATGGATGTCTTCCTTGCTGGGCTAATCGATACAGAAAATCATTTGCCAAACTAACCGGTAATTATGTGGGGGCAGAATATGGAAGGGAAATAAAGCAAATCTGTCAGTTAGGAGGCTGTTTGAAGATTAAAGCCCCAGATTTCAACATTCATGAATAAATTATCAAAGGCTTTATCAAATGGCTAAACCTTGGAAAAAGCTTGAGAACGCTCCTATGTCTCTTTCCTTGTCTGTCCAGAATGCCTGCTTTATATAAATGCAGAAAGGCTTCCTTGTTCAAGAGAAATGTTAGTTGCAAAACATTCTGACTTTCTCCACAAGTGATTTCTGTCATTTAAAGGTAGTTTTTGTTTGTGAGAGCAAACGCCTGGCAGGTTTTCAGATGTGAGGCACAGGGCTTTGGATTTTCTTTTAAGATGTTTTTGTTATTAACCTTTCCAAAAGAGAATGTGACATTTGTGCGTTACATTGCAAACTTGTTTTTCTAATGAGGTAATTGAAATACTTTTTTTTGGGTTTTTTTTGGTTTTTTCTTTCTTCCATTTTTTTTGTTCCCCCTCCTGGTATCGGAATACTTCATTGAACTTTTCTGAAGCAGTTATGAGTCTTCATATTACTACAGTTAGTAATGCACTGAGTTGGCATTGACACTCAGAAGTAGTCATGGGAGGTCACCCTGCGAGGTGGCCACTGGAAGAGAACCGCACCCCATGTTGATATAGAATCTAAAATATATTTATTTGGCACGACAGTTAAATGGGCCAGTAGCGATTCCTGTCTTACAAACACACGTGTATCACACAAATCAGAGCTTCAGTCCTTCAGCTCAGGCCTGTCCAGTGCTGGGGGAATGGGATGCTCAACAAGGCAACGTGCGAGGTGTGTGGATGACAGCTTGGCTACAACATGTAGTAGTTTTTCTCATCAGGCTACAGCTTCTACCAGGTATCCAGCATCCCTGTATCACGTTTCTCCCTCTTAGCCCCTCTGTCTGCCGTGGGACTATTGTCTTGACTATTTATTACTCTCTCCATTAGATCATTGGCAGAGTCCTAGAGCCCCAGCCAATCTCTCAGACTTCCTCCTTCCCTGAGGCTAATTAGCAGTTGCTGCTGTGGCTTCTACCACCCTCTGGCCTGTATGTGTTATATGTTACCTTTGTTATCTGGCACATGCTGGATTAATCTAGTCAGTTTGAGCTGGGCAGGTTTAGTCAAATCTCATTTATCTAGTCAGTGCCTTGGGTAGGGTACACCTAGTGTTGTGTATTAGGAAAATGGGAATTCTGGGCAGATACTAAACAGATAGTCTAACAGCAGCCCCACAGTAAGGTGTTGGTCGTGGCCACCTATTTGGTGATTCAGGAGCCCTGTAGTTATGAATACGATAATAAAGGGAACACTCTGCACTACCTTCTGTGCTTCTGATCGCCCCATCCCCTCCACGCCAACCTCTCTGTCCTCACATGGAAGGGAGCCAACGGAGCTCAAGTAATTGAGTGATTAGAAATTAGTTTTTCAGAGGCATTTTCTAGAAGCTGTTTTCTTCTCAAATGTCTTTGCCTGAAATATAGTACTTCCCCAGTGATTGAGTTCTGGCAAGTTGAAAGGGTGCCTAAAAAGATATTCCTTTATTTTGAGGCTAACTCTGAAACCTGGTTTTGTGTTTCCAGTGTCTCGGACAAATTTTGAGGTTTTTTAAAGTGATTTTAAGTTTGTCCTTTTTAGGTAGGCAGGAAGTCTAAACCGACTAAAGAACCTACAGAATATTGAAGAGCAGTAGCTATTGATGCAGTGCCACTTGTCTGAAATCCTTTCTAGAAAGCAAAATACCATCTTTCAGAGCTGACTACTACTGTACTGCCACTTTATAAAGTCAGTTTCTCAGGGAACGTTTTGCTCATAGCAGAGATTTCATTACTTCTAAGTGTATAATAATGATCTGAACATCACGGTATATATATGCTTTTCCTAATCCAATATAAGCATATAATATATGATTTCAGTATAAATGTGGAATTACATGATTCTATCATAAGGAAACATTTGTTTCTTATATGATATTTGTTTCCTTATTTCTACAGATTCTCAGGTTTTTGAGACCTGTGATGATTTAGGAAACAAGCATGGAGTTGTTCAACCTGTTTGCAGCACGTACTGCCGCAGTAGGTACCCGAAATCCTGCAGATCATGTGCAAGAAAACCTACCTTTAAAATTGGCATAAGTTTTCTGAGAAGAAAGACGACTTTGCAAAGAGCCAGAATTGCTGATTCAGGACCATGACTAGAATTTGTTTTTCTTCTGTACAGTGATGTAGTAAGGGAAGAGAGAAAATTCAACCCTATTGATTTTAGTGGGGCTCAGGATCCAGCTCCTGTAATCCTTGCCTGTAGGCGTGTATAATATATATTTAGCTTCCTTTCGCGATGCAGAGGAGGCAGTGTAGAGAAGAGGGCCTCTAGTTCTCCACCGCAGATCCTAGGTGTGGCAAACGAGGAGCTCTTACATCGTTTCCGTTTCAGCCTGTTGTCCTGTGCAAACGATGGCCTGGGAGGTGGACCTGGACTGGTGCACCGGGCCAGCGCGTGGCAGCGGGTCAGGCCGGCGTTAGCGAGACGGCGTGTCTGGGTGCTTCGCAGCACTTTTGTCTGCCCTCATGCTTCAATTTAGAGGTATCAGTCCAGATGCTTTTCAGTGCTGACAGGCTTTAAACGCGAGGAAGGTTTTGAGTAGTCCTGAGGGGCCATGTTGACTCCGTGTATACGACTCCCTCGTACGATGAAAGGTTTCATAGAATTTAAGAATAATACCCACAGCGTGAATGGCTAATGCTATCGCCGAGCGGCTGGGATCCAGCCATGATTCCTGCATTTCTTGAATGTCTCTACTACATCAGCTTCTCGGGACATTTTGTCCGAACGCCGGGAGGTTGACAGACAGGTCCGTGTTTGGCCTGCAGCATTACTCACGCTGATGCTGTCAGTGATGAAACCCTATAGCGTGGATTCAGAGGACTATAGGTGACAGCAGGTGTTCCATTACTCACTGTCTGATAACCCTTTTCTTGCCTCAGCCCCCGCTGCCTCACACAATGCAACGCACTGGCCCTGTTACCGAATCTGTTTGTGGCATTCACATAATGCTGAGAAACTCTGGGGGGACTTTTAACAAGCTCCCTAAAAGCTCCCTGAAGATATTGTGATTTTCTGTACAATCTGCTTTGCTAAAACCAGATTCCCAAGCACGGAGCGGCAGATGATGAAGAACCAGCAATAGTTTGCTCTTTTACAGTATGTGGACCAGTGATCTCAAGCTGCTTCGCACACATCGTATTTATCGGCGTCATCCAGAGGTTGGGGTGGTTGTACCTGGCTCGTTCAGAGGAATGCTGAAGCCCGGAGATGTTTTACAGAATCACGTAGCACGAATGACTTACGAATCTGGAAATATCTCCGTCCAGGATATTCTGGCCCCAGTGTGGGCTAATTGCACCTTTCATGGATGGTCTGCAATGAAGCCTTGGTGGAAGTAGCCCACATACCATTTTTAGGGCTTGGTGGTGGTACACTCTGCAGGCCTTTACAAAGGCAGAGGGTGCAGATTCTTCTCTCGTGAACCTCTTTCAGGTGATGTTATTGCCTGCTCTACTCTGAGAGCAGAGTCTGCAGTGGAAAGTTATTCCTTTGTGGATTTTCAAAATACTGGCAGCTTCTTCTGTGCTTACCTTTGGAATAACAGTTTCAAAGATTATTATCATGGAATCACAGGATGGTTTGGGTTGGAAGGGACCTTAAAGATCATCTAGTTCCAAACCCCTGCCACGGGCAGGGACACCTTCCATAGCCCAGGTTGCTCCCAGCCTCATCCAGCCTGGCCTTGGACACTGCCAGGGGTGGGGCACCCACAGCTTCTCTGGGCAACCTGTCCCAGGGCCCTCCACCCCCTCCGGGAAGAACTTCTTCCTGATATCTAAATCTCCTTGTTTTCAGTTTAAATTATAGTTAGTTCCATCTGTGGAAACCTGTGTATTTATTTCTAAAAGGTTATATAAAGTAACTTTGGTTCATTTCTTTTTTCATATGACTGTACCTATTTTTTTCCCTATGAGAGTTGGTGTTTTTATCTTCATCAGGGCAAATTTTCATGTACAGTAGCTAAAGTATAATGTACATCTGCCCTGGTCTCCATATTTATGAAGTGTCCTATAGTGAATCATATTTAAGCAGTAGATTTTTGATAGCGCTGACTAGGGGTGAGATTCTTTTTTGCTCTTTATCCAGCACTGATTTCTAGGGAACTCTGTACTGGAGGTTTTTTCCCATTTTGTGAAGCAGACAAGGCAGTACTTTTCAACCAGATACTTCATATTCACAGTCTTTCTTCGTTGTATGGAATATTACAACCATTTATTCAAAGACTGCAAATTCAGAATGGCCAGTTGTATCTTATTCATGGGTACCAAAGGTATTGTGTTTTATTAGCGGGGAATTAACAAGAGTAAGCCTTGGGAAAACATCTTGGATCACACTGCGTTCTGTGATGGCTGAGAAAAAAGATACTCGAAAGCTAAAAAGGCTTCTCTTCAGGTGTGAATACAACTGGAAACTGTTGGGAATTATTTTTGTCTATCATTTCAAAGTTCTTAAAGCTTTTTTGCCCTGTTGATTTAACATGTGATCCTTGATCTAAGAGATGGGGTGGGATCCTACTGAGGGACCCGTTACACTCACCGTGCCAGCCTGCTTGCGTGCTACTGTTGCTGTTTTCTTGAGAGGGTTGGCTGTTCGTATCTGGGTTTTCTCAAATACACCGCACTGTAACAGTCTGAAAGCTTGCTGAGCACCTGTTCAGGATAAAGCGCTCGCAGGGTGCACAACAGAAATTGCTATGTAATGTTACCTATGAAAAAGGCTGTAGAAACGCATTACTGTGCTTTGAAATTGGCACAGTTCTAGGCCATTCCACCTGGCTTCCAAGAAAAAAATACCACTGACTCCAGCAAGATAACGTGCCCAGATACGAAATCCATCACCTTAAACAATGAGAAGCTGACATAGCATTGTAATTGTACCAGCGTGGGCATTATGCCCAGCTGCAGATGTCTTTAGAGTTCATTGCTTCAGACAGGAATAAAATCCCGGTCTGCAAGTTTGCACGTGGCTGCAGCAGAATTGGCATGAGCTCCTGAAGAGGAGAGCTTACTATTAAGACAATATTTAAGCCTTCTGTAGCGGTAATGTTAAGTCACTGATGTGAAAACATGCCGTAGCTATCCTAGCTGATGCAGACTATTGCTCTGGAGTACCTGATGTTTATACGTGGCCTTTAAAAGGTCTTGCCGTGCTGGGTAAATGATTCATCTTATTAGCAGTAGTGAGTTTTGAGAAGTCTTGACCTTGAAATAATTGAAGAATGTCTTTAAAGAGATTGTCAGTTTGAAAAAAAGAAAGTCAGTGATCCTGCACAGATTGCTTTTTTGTTTTGTTAGCGCTGAGGGTTTTGTTTAGATCTGTGAAACGCCAGTACACAAATAAATTTCTTAATCCCATCATTATGAGGGTGGACTTAAAACCCTTGGTAGAGACTGCTCTAATACGTGCTGTGGTAGAGTAGAAGTCGCACATTTTAATTTTCAGAACTGCTCACAGTACTGGGAGGAGATAGATATTTTCATCTTTGAAACCTGGAGTATTACATTAATAATATGGACATTATAGATGCGTACGTGTTGACCTTACGCTGCCAGAAACAGTAATAAACGTAGTAGTGTAACATTATTCTCATACAGAATAATCCTATTAAATAAACGTTTCAGAGTCAGCTTATTATGATTTGTGAATACGGAACATTTCTTCTCTTCCCTAATGTAATAGTTTGGATATTAGAGGAAGTAGAGTCAATCCACACTGGAAAATAGAAAGTGGATTAGGTCCTTTTAATGTTACTTGACCAAGATTTTGTGGGGGGTGGCTGCTCTAGGAACTGATAGTAAATAAACTATCTTCATGTGCAAGCTGCAGCAACTGTAAATACTGAGTGATTCCAGTTTTAGTTGGTAGTTTCTGTATTTTTATAGGGTGATGATGTGAACCTGAGAGCCTAAGGTCTCAAGAGAAATCAAAATGACCAGCTTCTGATGGGAGGAAAATAGGAAATTAGTGCAAAGATAGTAGAGATACTGAAAAGTTTTGGAATATTCACACATACTGCAGGATTCTGAATTAAGTACCATTTTTATTCACTTTCTCTTTAGCCTTTGAAACTTAGTTTGTGTGTTGTCTGAGAAAGTTTAAACTCCTTTTAAGAGTTGTGGTGTAGTCCTTAGACCTGTTTTTCGCTGTGTTGTTGCAAAGATGACAAAATAATAGTTCTGTGCTTGCCAGATTTTCATTACTTTATTAAAAAAATTAATGAAAACTACTAATTCCAAACACTACACATTATGTCCTTTCCTCAAACACTCTCATTCTTCAGGCAGGTATTAACTGAAGGAAGTTTTCAGCAGATGGTACAGCAATTAAGAGCTCAAATTGACAGTTAATCATGATGTTCTACAGAAGGTGAACATGGGTTAAGGTTGCAGCTCTGAATCTGGTTGGTGTTTGGATGGGGGTTTTTTATGGTCATTTTTGAACGTGACAGCATCCTGAGCTTAGGAGTTTAATTATGAAAAAAGACGCGTTGCCTGTGCACTCTGCTGCTATGGAAGGTGCTGAGAATCTCACGGCAAGGCAGAACTATTGAGGTACTCTGGAAGATCAGCTAGCATTTTAATACTTCGCAAAAGTGCACTCTGAAAACGGCTAGTTTGTTTATCTAGATACATACAAATACCCTTAGGTCTGATGGAAAGCCAAGGAATACCTGGAAGGTGTTTCTGCGCTGGGTAGAAGCAGGAATGAGGTAGTTCAGAGTACAGATCCTGAGTATCGGGAGTTGGTGCTGGAGGCAGGAGGCTGTGGGGGCTGCTTAGGTTGCAGGAAGCGGGAGGAACAGAAAAATACTTTCACTGTAATGGCTGAGCACTTTGGGCTCCAGTTTAGTGTTTTCTACCCTGTTCTATCCATATGGTGCAACAATTCTTAGGGGAGCCAAGATGATTTGGTAGTCGTGAATGAATCTTTCAGCTCTCTGAGATACAGTGACAGGACAAGGGGTGACGGGTTTAAACTGAATGAGGGAGATTGAGATGGGCCATCAGGAAGGAATTCTTCCTGGAGAGGGTGGGGAGCACTGGGATGGGTTGCCCAGAGAAGCTGTGGGTGCCCCACCCCTGGCAGTGTCCAAGGCCAGGCTGGATGAGGCTGGGAGCAACCTGGGCTAGTGGAGAGTGTCCCTGCCCATGGCAGGGGGTGGGACTGGGTGGGCTTTAAGGTCCCTTCCAACCCAAACCAGTCTGGGATTCCATGTGTGGAAAACCTCAGTGATCAAGATTCTATGTTGCATGCTGGGCAAATGACTTGGATACCACTGATAATTCAGTACTTCTCTAGTTTCTGTACGATAGATTCTCTGTCTGGGAGAACGGCAAGTTGGCATTGACCAAAATCTTAGGATTGTTTATGCAATTTAGAAGACTTTGGAAGGTATTTTCATTAATCCACTACTGGTCCTGCTGTGAAAAATCTGCATTAAGCAGAGATTATAAATACATAAAGATTTGCAGAAGCTCTGTGGTAGCAAGCATCGGTGATTTTACTAGTGCTAGCAAACTGGTTTCCATATTCAATCTGCTTATTCAAGCAGAAGTAATAACCTGATTTCAAAGAACTTCACCACTGTGAGCTGTTCTTCCTCAAGTATTTACATACACTTACTCTAACATAAAAACGTTTGGATGTACACTTCCTGATCACGCTTATGAAGAAGAAATACCTGAGTTAATAGCCATAACATCTATAGCAAAACCCTTCAGAGGAATTCAAGGGCTTTGCTATGCTTGACAGTCTGGGAAATGAGGCAACTACTTACGAATTTATTCTGACAGTATTTATTTTGTATATCCCAGGTGTAGATTTTGTTATCTTATGCTACTTTTTTGTGTGTTGAATGGTGAAAGTTACGTTACTGTACCCTGGAACATTAAGTCAGTGTTAGTTAAGATGAACAGTGTACCAGTGACACTAATAGTAATGGTGCTACTAAGAGTTAGCTACTAAGAGTAACTGGCTCTTTGGCATTTTCTTCCACAGATCTCAAGTGCTTTACAGAGGAAACTGTAATAGCCGGCGTACTAAATATAGAGTATTTGTAATGTGGTGCTAGAAAGTTTGTGGCTTGGGAGGAGGAGGGACTATGGGCTTATACTTTGTGAATATCACTGGAAAAAGGCTTTTATTGAATAGACTCGAAGGGAGTAGGGGTTACATTAAAGGTCCTAACCAACCCCATGTGTTCATTCCCTTACCTGTATTTCAAAACTGGGGGAGGCGAAGGCGCAATGGAGAACATGCCTTCTGTGTAGGTCAGTTTAGACAGGCATTATCCAAGACCATGGAGAGTATCAGACTTATGAATTGAAAGAAATTTTGTTCAGCGACCTGCTGAACCAACCAGCAGTGCCATTGTTTTCTGGCTTTTGTCTTTGTTGGTATTTACTTTTAGATTAATTATGTCTTGTTATACCTTAGGAGAGGGAACACAGTAGCATCTGTTTGAAAGCTTGTATGATCAAAATCGGGGGTTGATTGTAGGGTGCTACTTGCACTTAGTGATTGTTCCAGGAGTGAAGGAACAATCTTTGACTATTGTGGTAAGAGGGAAACCTGCTGAACATATTAACGATAATGACATTACAAATCATGAGGAGGAAGCAGCTGAAATCTGGACTTTTTCTGTCAGCAGTGACATTCCTGCAGGCAATGAAGACCCAAAGGGCAGAAAGCTTTTCTTCCTCTTCACTTTCCCCCCCAAATATTTTTTTTGAATAGGTAATGGCTACATGACTCAGTATCGGGCTGTCAAAGTACTCTTCATGGTGAATTGGGCAAGAATTTCAAGAGCGTAAAAGGGCATGGTCTGCCCTGCTGAACTCCTGTTGAGCCTCTAAGTGACCCTGGTGCAGAATTTGTCTTCCCATCTATCCTCATCCAGACGCGCTTGATCCTAGTACTGCTTTTGATACCTTTGATTTTGACATACCTTTAACTTCTTGACGTGTTCTTCCTTTGTGCCCGCTTCTGCTGTAAAGCAGTTTTAATGGTGTGTGTGTCTCTCATCACGCCAGTAACTGGGGGGATGTTCTTTTGCACAGGAATCGATAATCTTTCCAGAACATCGACTGATATTAAAGGTCTGCCGTTATTTAATATGTGAATGTTGCCCTAATCTTAAACTGTTCATAGTTTGTTGTCTTTCAGTCGTCCCATGACATGATCATAGAATCACAGAATGGTTTGGGTTGGAAGGGACCTTAAAGACCATCCAGTTCCAACCCCCCTGCCATGGGCAGGGACACCCTCCACTAGCCCAGGTTGCCCCAAGCCTCATCCAGCCTGGCCTTGGACACTTCCAGGGATGGGGCATCCACAGCTTCTCTGGGCAACCTGTCCCAGTGCTCCCCACCCTCTCCGGGAAGAATTTCTTCCTGATATCTAATCTGAATCTTCCTACTTTCAATTTAAACCCATTACCCCATGTCCTGTTGCTACAAGCTCTTGTAAAAAGTCCCACCCCCAGCTTCCTTGTAGCCCCCCAGGCACTGGAAGGGGCTCTAAGGTCTCTCCGGAGCCTTCCCTTCTCCAGGCTGAACCCCCCAACTCCCCCAGCCTGTCGCCATGGCAGAGGGGCTCCAGCCCTCGGAGCATCTCTGTGGCCTCCTCTGGACTCATTCCTGAATGATCTGAATCTGTCTGTCACCTAATTCAGTTAAAATTGTTTTCGCCACGTGTCTCTGATGGAGACTGGAGACTCATATTCACTGATAATGAAATTTGTGGTGCTTTTCCTGTTTACTTCTAAGCGTTAACTTGGGCAGCTTGAATTGTTGGCTCTCGCCAACAGGCTGTATGTACATGAGTGAGGGGCTGCAGATGATAACAGTAAAATTCCTTTTCTTCTCTGAAATTCTTACTGTGTTATAGTGAAATCGCTGAACTTTGTTAGTATTTGCGCTAAGGTCTGTTATTTGTGTGAGACTTCTCCGAGACCCTAGTAGACTTGGCATTGTGTGGCCCATGGGAAGGGGCTGCCTTCCTAGGCCTGCTAAAGCTTGCTTCCTTCCCTGTGCACGTGTGTTCGCGTGCGTGTGCACGCCAGCGCTGCCTGGTTAATGGCTGTATTTGAAAGGCTGCAGTAAACAGGTGGTTTTGCAGCGTCTTTTCGCTTTGGGCAGGCTTTTGCTGATGGCATTCACTATCCCTTTAATTAGGGTTGGTATTGTAGTCTTAATTCAGAAGTGATGTTTGGGCTTTGATGTTCAGCAGATGATCATGACCCTGTATTAGCATCTGAGAAATATTGCCAGACCCTAGCAGGCTTGTTCATGACTGACATCGAGGGGTTGGTCTATGCCTTTATCCAAGACAAAGTATTCCAATACCCTGATGCCTGGCTTGCCAAGTAGGTTTATGTGCAAACTATAACTTGTTCCAAACATTGCTGCCAAGTTAGTATTGTGTTCAGGAACATATGAGTTCACATCACTGGTTTTGGGATCTCAGTAAAGCTGAAGACTGGGTTTTTTTTTTGCCTGAGAGCTCCGCACACGTGTTGTTTTCACAAGAAGAGTGCTGGACACTTTCAGCAGGTCCATGGCCCTTGCTAGGACGGCGTTATAACTGTAAAGGGGGATAGAAGGGTGTCTCACTTTCTGACTCAGTCCTTGAAGTTTAGATTAAACTTTAAAGGAAGATTCTTTTATTAATGCTTAACCTTGTTGAGGGTTATGAATATAACTTCCCGTTATGAACGTACCTTTTCCCTGCCTCTAGTAAAACGCAACACTTAGTCATAGCAAAGTGCTAATGTTTAACTTCCTGTAAATTCTGCTTTCAGGATATTTAAGTACAGCACCATATAAATTTATTAACTCTGGGCAGCATTTTAGGTGTAATGCAGAGCTTAGTGCTTTTCAACTTCCCCTTCTTTTGAGGCATTATTAAGTCATACTGTCCTGTCTCGCTAAGGAAGACGTTTGTAAAAAGTGGTTTGTTCCATCTGAACACGTCTGGGGAGGTTAGGAACGTAAATCTTGTGCAAACATCTGTACAAGGAATAGCCTTCCGTTATGGTCAGCTCCCTGAAGGTTTTACTGTGGTGCTCAGAGCCAGATTTTCAACAGCTCTTCATGCACAACGCGCCAGTCTCCTTGCAACTTGACTTTTAGGCTAAAAAAACCAAGAGCTCATTGTTTCCAAGTTGCTTCTCCATTATTGTCATTTCAGTCCCAGTGTTGTTGCTGCTTACTGATCGTGGCAAGCTACAGTTGTGTTTGGCAGACGGAAGGCCAAAGCAGGTTGTCCAGTGGACAGGGAGGTGTGTTTCATTTTTAATGGGCTTACATGCGCACCCCTCATGCGTGGACACAGTTAGAGAAGTATAATGCTACTAGCGAATTTGATTAACATGATTGACTTAAACACCAGCCTAATTAGCTCTGACTCTGTGCTTCCAGTATGTACAATTATCGTTAATGTCTTTGTCTCCATCTCTGTAAATACCATCCGTAAAGTTGGCAGCTAATCTTCAAGCCTAAACAACAGCAGGTAATGTGTAACTGGTGTGTAACTTTGGTGTATAAGGACCTTTAACTCTTATTTACACAGTGTAAACTGTTGTATGTTAGAGGACAGCTAGCACTGTAATATATTATGAAGAATATCCATTGCTTTGTTTTTTCCTTCGAGACTGAGCCAAATCTCAAGATGCCTTTTTTTAATTCAGCACGTGCCCACGTAGAAGCCCCATAGGTCCAGGGGGAGATTTGCCACAGTCAAAGCTGATAAGTCGCTCTGGAGTTGCCTTAAAGTAGGAAGCTTTTTTGAGAGTGTATTTGTGTGGCTGGTAGTCTGAAATGACAGATCAACTCCACGTGCTTTGCTAGAGGTTGGATATTTTTACTTATTTGTACTGCTGGTCCATTTTCTTTGTATGGGTAAAGGATGAGCTGTATAAATTAACATGAACAGCCATTAGATTTTTGGAGTCTCTATTATGTCACGAGAAAGACCTTGATAAAAGAAAAGGGCACAGGTTCCACCTGTGAAAAGGCAATAATAGAGTGGATTAAGTTCTTTAAGTTCAACATGGGGTTACAGTTGGCTGACAAAGTTACAGCGTTGGATGGTTTCCAAGCTACCGAAGATACAGCTGGTCACCGGGAAGCAGCTGAGAGCATCCATTCTCTTGGGCTGCCTTCTGCAAGCTCTCTGTACGTGGGACATGCACGAAGCTTTACATTTATGTTAGACAGTTTTTGACACTTTAAAAATAATTGGAAACGTATAGTGAAAGAAGTCACTGTAGTACTATAATAAACTTTCATCCATTAATTCTTTAATCTTGCTCTGAGCCTTACTTTCCTTGGTTGTCTTAAATTATGAGAGAGAGTTGTATAGCAAGAACAATCCAAGTCCTGGTTGTTTTGGCATCCGCTGAAGTCTGGTTTTATTGGCATTATCCAGTGCACTCGCATCTCACCCTGAAGTCAGTGTCCAGTGGATCAAAGACACGCTGCTGTATTTCGCAGGTGTAGTCTCATGGGAGTGTTTAAAGCACGGGAGAGTGTACTTTCTTTGAAGGCTCTTTTTTCAGGCACATATGCTGTCTGAAGTAATCGAGGGTAAGGAGCAGGATGTAGCCCAGGGTAATAAAAATATTTTACTGCTGTCTGTCAGGTTGAGTATGTGTGTCCTTAGGAACTGGAGCCATATCGCTGCGAAAGTTCACAGCCAGCTGTGAGATGTAAAAGAACCCAAAGTGAACAAGCTACTTCCTTTTTATTATTTTCGGTCTTCTGCAGTTGTGTACCTCGTGTGTTAATTCGGACAAAATGTTTTGAAGCATTTGCGTTCAGTCTGTTGGTTTCCCTTTCTGTAGGTGGACGGTGCATCAGTCGAGGGGATGCTTTTAGAGATTATCCAGAATTAACTGGTATTTGGGGGTTGGGAGTAAGGCAGTCCTGGTACGCTCTCTATGTATTTACTTTTGCTTGTAAGCAATAATTGTGCTGCTTTGGTGCTGTTACGCAATAGAGACTTATCGAACCTTTTAAAGCACCATATTATTTCTTGTAATTGGAACTAACTTGTGCAGCTGTCACTAAGCTCCTCGTCAGATGATATATTTATTATGTTAGAAATGAGAGGAGGCACATGAGTAAGACTCTGAAAGGAATATGCTCTGCTTGGGGTAGGGTTTTATGTTGAAATGGGTGATCAGCATGTGTGGGTTAGACCAAGATGATTGCAGTACCAGTGCCTGACTAGTTATGTGCTGCCTTTAATCCCCTGGTATTGTATTTCATTGTCTCCCAGTACACTACTGTCACAACTGAAATAAAACCCCTCTAAATTCAATGAACACTTTAATCTGTCATCATAATCACGAAAGTCTTGTCAATCATGGCTTAAAAGTTAAGCATGTGGATCAAATCTGTAGTAAGAGGAGACACCTGGACTCCACAGTGTAAGTGGAGATAGTCTAGGATATTAAACATTTGTCTCATTTGTGTTGTACTGTTTTAACTGAATATGGTGTTGATGATGTTGTTCCACATCTAGAAAGGCTATTCAGTGACTTTGCAGGAGAAAGTTTTTTAGAATAAAGTGAAACTGATGTGACAAATTATGTGTTGCCAATTTTACTTGTTTGTGGCAGTACGTTGTATTTTAGGCTTGCTCTTGAGCTAAGAAGAAAAACCAGAAAATGTGGAAAAGTTGAGTATCTTACAAAGAGCTTAAGTTAGATCAATGCAGGTGTACAAAACTCACCAAAACTGAAAGAGACAATGCTTAAAATTGTATTTCGTTCAGCTACAGCTTGAAAATAGATACATTTCATAGAATGGTTTGGGTTGGAAGGCACCTTAAAGACCACCCAGTCCCACCCCCTGCCACGGGCAGGGACACCTTCCACTAGCCCAGGTTGCTCCCAGCCTCATCCAGCCTGGCCTTGGACACTGCCAGGGGTGGGGCACCCACAGCTTCTCTGGGCAACCTGTCCCAGTGCTCCCCACCCTCTCTGGGAAGAATTGAGATTGGACATCAGAAAGAAATCTCCCCGCTTTCCATTTAAACCCGTTACCCCTTGTCCTGTCACCAGGCAGCCGTTTGGTTTTGTAGGTTCATTTAAACGCAGATTAAAAAGAGCATCTTGCTCTTTGGTCATAGAACAGCTACCCCAGGGTCTTATCCTTAGTACATAAAATGACAAACTTTATACCCTCTTAATAAAATCTACAGTAATATCATCAGTCTTGTCAGATTAAAAAAGTTGGCTTAAATCTATTTTAAAGGAGGTACTTCTTTTCATGAAATGACTAGTTAGGGAGGTGCTGTGCCACAACAGTGTACAAACCGAAACTGGAGCGTCGTACTTTGCCTTCTGAGTGTTTTGTGCTGTTTAACGTGAAAAATGTGTTTGAAAGCACTTAATTTTTTAAGAGGTTTTTTTTTTTTCAAAAGCCCTTGTATTAACCTAAATTGATACTTGATGAAAATTGTAGCAAAACTCCCAACCTGTGATGAGTGTTCATTGATCTGAATCACTGATCCGTAGGTGCTTTTACTTTCACTACTGCCAACGTGACCGGCTGGGATGGTGGTTGTGAGTAGGTGACGTGTTGTTATTAGCATTGCCTCTCCCTTGCTGTTGTGAGACTCGGTTTGAAGTAGCTTATGATTTTTTGCCAAAAATTAACCGTGGTCTATTGGTGTTTCTTTTTAAACAGAACCAGCTGTTTAGGAATGAAAGTTAATGGGAAATATATTCCGGCTTTGCCTGTTCTTTGCTAATAAAATCTCACATAACCACAATTTGGAGTGTAACATTGAGGTTTAACCTTGGCTGGTATTTTTTATCAGGTTTATGTGACCTTGTGCTTCTGTCATGTGTGGGGAACAGATGACACTCTCATTTCACAGAGTTATAAGCCTTGCAAAAATCGTAATTTTCATACTCATAACGTAGCCCATGTTTGCATGGTTAGCCCTCCCAACCGCCCCAAAGCAAACCAACCAGCCAGTGTAACATCTCCCAAGAGCACGGAGGGGGTGTCTAATCGGCACGTGGGTGCTGGAGCAGGACTTTGTTCCAGATGTTGGACCTCGTTGCTCTTGTGCTGGACCTGGCAGCTGGGAGCCAGATGGCCAGCAAGGAGAAAGGATGCCTTTTATAAAGGAAACCAGAAAATAAAGAGTGATGTAATGCAAAGGGAAAAGAATGTGAGGAACTTGGTGGGCAGTCATAGCAGAAGGAATAAATTGATGCAGTACTCTGTTAATCCCTCTCTGATGTGGGAGAGGGGTCCTTTTTTCTTCAGGAGAGAAGAGTTGGGCACCTTTGGTTGCTTGAGGAAGCATTGAGGTCATGGGTTTCCTCAGGTCAGAGTGAACTCTTGGAGAAAGTAATGACCGAAGCCTCCCATGTACAGGCAAAACCATCTGCTTAAGTGAAAAATGGCTCAGATTGATCACAACTTGACACAAGTAAAACGAAAACCACGGCCAAGGTGGATGTCTGTGTAGCGCTTAGTGGCTGACAGGGTACCTGCCCTTTACTGGGGCGAGGGAGTGCGTCAGCTGATCCTGAAAAGTTCCAGTTTCTCAACAGCACTTCCCAAAATCCTGCAGCCCTGCTCTGTTCTGACCTATAGCCTGTGTTATTGTGTAGACACTCAAGAAAGGTTGACTCGTGACAGACGCTCTGCTCCAGAGTTAGCATGTCCAGAGCACTACATTCGAGAAAGATGATGTGCTTTCCAGTGTTGGTGTCGTGGTGGTGTTTGCCATTTTCCTGATGGCACAACTTTGAGATGTCACAGGATCTCTTAAAGGTGATGCAGGATTAGATTGTAAGGACTTTTAATTCTGAAGCTTTTGCTTTTATACAACTACAGTTGTGCTGTGTAGTTACTTAACCATCCAGTATGGATTTATGTCCTCATAAAGCATCTAATTCTGTTTCTAAATGTAATTTACATTCTATTGAGGCCGAAGATTAAATAAGAAATAAGGTATGAGAATTAAATTATTCTATGTTAGTATCTGAAAAAGTTAAATGAAGCTTAAATAGTTTTTCTCAATATGACATATGCTTTTTGCATCATGGGCCCAACTATTGATATGGCATGATAATAATACAATGGAATGGCAAGTTGAAATGGTGAGAAGACTTTCGTGCCTTGCTAGTATAGAATAGCTGTCCCTACATACTTCAGCTGTCCCTCAGCAATATTTGTCAGCCAGGTGATAGCAGCTATTTCTGTGTTTGCAAAGATGACCATATGTGCTTGGAGTGCTGTATGTTCATTAAAATAGTTTAGTGGCCTCACCACTAAAATTTAGTCTGTAAGAACCAGCAAACTGTTCCAGCCCAGGCTACCGGGATCTATTTCAGACTGCTTTAGCAAGATACATCCTAATTCTAGCTTGTAGCTGGACACAAAAGCTGTGATCTGAGGTGAATAATTTCTTTGGCTGCCTTATAAATGTGAATCTGCACCTCTGACAGTATTTTAAATATTGTCAGTTACGCAGGTTCTGCCGCAGCATTTCGGTGATGCAGTAACCTGTGAAAAATGCAAAGTTCAACAACCTATTTGCTCTGCATTGATAAGTCTTCTTAAAATGAGGTCACAGAAGCAGCAGTGTTTCCTATCCCATTCCTCCTCCTACTGAACAGGAAAAAAAGAGGGAAAATATCAGTATGATTAAACTTTGAGACCATAATGTATCGCAAGACTCCTGTAGCTCAGGAAAGGTTTGTGCTGTATGTCAGTGAAGACGCTCCTAAAACCACGGCGGTGGCAAAGGACATGGCCAAAGTGTGAGCCCATGAGAGGATGAAGAATAATGCAAACCGTGCTGTGGGTCTCTTAGGTAAACTAGTGGTGCCATTTACTGTTTGCTAGTGGTAAACTGGACCACTGGTCACTCACAGACCATGAAAACAACTGTAATGAAACAAACGTATAAAAAACACAAACTGGTGGGAGGAGGATTTGTAGGCAGAACAACTTCCCCTCACACTTATTATCTGTGTTAATAAGCTCACGTGTGGTATCTGTAGAAAGTAGATAACCGGCTGTATATTGTGTCATTAACAGAAGATACATGTATCTGATGTTTCATGTGCCGTTTAATGAGCCCAGTCTGCAGACTGGGAGCTGGTAGCAACCAAAAGGGGGAATATCCCTTAAGCACTGAAGCATCTTGCCCCACGGAGCAGCACCAGCAGCTTGAACCCCCCCCCCCCGGAACTATCTGTGGGCTGGGCAGGGGTAATCCGACTTCAAACATTCCCGGTGCCTGGGTCTGAATGGGACCAAACAGGTGAGGTTTGTGCCAGAAAACTCTAGTTCTGTGAATCGCGTAGGGGGAGGGAGGGAGAAGTGGGAGTTACACAGTGTTTAGGGAATGCACAAAACCCAGGGTTGATGTCAACCCTCTATTGCAGCTGGTACAGAAGGAAAATGTCTCTGGACTTCTAGGTGGAAAGCAAGGAAGGGTGTTCAGTGGTTACCTCATAGCCAAGAGTTGAATTTCCTGTACGTTTTGCTTGTCAAGGCTTGTCTTCTCCTTTATAGTTGGAGGCATTAAGTCTTGCTTAAGAATTTTTTGCCTTTGATTTCATTGTTAGCCAGTGAATTGTTAGGGGGAGAGATGAAGCAGAGAGAAATTTCTAGATTTAAAGTGTCCTTGGAGAACGATGAAAATCAGTTTTGAGTTCAGACAGTGCTTGGAAGGAGGACCCACTCTTGGAAAAGTGTGAACCTGGGGGGTGTAAGGTGCTCCGTGGCAGGCTCGGCAGGAAAGGCCGGGTCAGGCTGCTCATCAGTGCTGCTCCGTACCAGGAATTAGTAGCTGGTGCTGGCCGTGCAGTAGTGCTCCTCCCTTAGGAGTCATGCTGGAGCAAGAGCTCGGGGCGGTGGACAAACATGAGATGCTTCATCCTCCTCATCCTCAAAGGCTTGCTGCAGAATCAAAGACGGCTTAGGAAAAGGTAATAATAGTTACGATTTGTGATATGGAGGAAAATTCAGGTGGAGAGATTGAAAAAATTAAGGTATGTTCATGTCAAAAAGGAGACAAGCAAGAGAAATCTTAAAAATCTGTGTGCTGTTGAGCATAGTGGTATAAAGAAGCTGGGTAAGGAACGTGAGTTTCTCAGTCTCAGCAACACAGGAGACGTCCATGATTTTACAAGACAGTGAATTTACCATTGACACAAAGAAACAAGCACTTCCTCAAGGATGTTTTACACAGCGATGCTTGTTGTCACACATGGTTTCTTAGGCCAACAATTTTGCAAGGTTAAGGGGAAAAAAGAGTAGACATTGGTGTATTTACAGAAATAATTCAGAATTGCAGTACTGATTGATGTTAGCATTTTTGGGAGGGATGTTACCTTTCATGCTTCAAGCATGTTTAACTACCAGAGAAGAAGAAGAGAGAATATATATGTGTGTGTGCGTAGTTCTGGCTATCGTGCAAGTCATCATCATGGGATTCTTTGAGCCCCCGCAGCAGTATCTGCTACTGGTGAAAGGATGCTAGGCTGGATGCCTCTAGTCAGGTGGCATTTAGCACGCACAGCAGTGGTACAAATACTCTGACTTAGGTCAGATTTCTTTGTTGTGGATCAGAAAAGCTGATTTTGGCATTTCCTCAGCCGAGTTGCATAATAGCTTCTGTCAGTGATCCAAGCCCTGCAGTGCAATGATGTTTCATGGTGAGGCCTAAAAGATGATGCGCTGTGCGTGAAACAATGTTATTTAGCCCACGGAGGCTCGGAATGAGGTAGATGATTTTATGAGGTAGGAAATTTAGGCAGGCTGTCCCAGACAGACCGAGGTACAAAGCAGAAGATTGACACCCCGGGTGGGATGGTTATGCAGAGTGGGAGGAGAGTCCAAGTGTTTTATGTGAGCTAAAAAAGCTGAGGGAAGAGGCTGATGAAGTAGGCTGGGATAGATCCATGCAGTGTTTCTCAGCTTCGCAGATAGAAATCTTCCCGTTCTTCTCTACCTGGGATGGATTTGACAGCAGTGCTATGAGAAAGGACGATGGATGTATCTGTTGAACCTTCTGTTGCCCGGACACCCGTTGGGTGAGAGCTCTCCACCTTGGGGTGTTTCAGATGTTTGTTGAAGTTAGTGGCCATTCCAGTGGAAAAGGCAAGCAGGATGGGGCCGTTCATCACGCAGCAATATCTGGGGTCACCATGCTGCTCGTGGCGCACGTGTGTCATGGGAAGAGGTGTTGGGCTTGGTGGCTACTGTGTGGATGCCTGCGTCGCTGGCCTGCCCTGTCCCTTGGTGCTCCTACGGCTCTAAACCACCGAGGGGTCACTTTGCTGGGGAACGGTCCTTGCCCCATGAGCATCGAGGGGTTGGCTCCGGTTGGTGCAGTACTGCAAGTCCTCTCTGAGTTTGTTTGGGATGGGATTAAATGGTGGCAGGTGGATTGTACTCTGGAGGTGGAGAGACTTGAATCCGTTGACAAGTTAGGGTGGTGGAGCTTGAAATGCAACCACCAGCAGCTATTTTGCCAGTCTTGGTTTGGCTGGTTTGGTTCAGCTGGCTTCTAGGTATTTTAATCACGATTCCAGCAAGGTGGGCAGTTTTATGCCTAATGATAATGAAGTAAATCTACAAGTTTAGCAAATTTGCTCAGGATTTACTCTGAGGATGTAATTGGGCCAATTCATTTTTCTGATTTTAAATCTTATCATAGAATCATAGTATCTTTTAGGTTGGAAGAGACCTTTAAGATCATCAAGTCCAACACTTAGCCTGATACTGCTAATACCACCACTAAACCCTGTCCCTAAGCACCTCATCCACCCACCTTTTAAATCTTTGTTGCTGTAAACTACATGTGAAATTGATGTCCTTTGGAATAGCCAGGAGAACATTCTTCTCTTCATGTACACATGGAATACTCATTATCGCTGAGTGGCTACGTGTGTGTCAAGTGACACGTGAGCAAGGTCCTGCGCATCAGCAGACCAGAGAAGAGGACGCTGAACGCTTCCGCTACCCTTAGGTGCATGCGCCAGTTTGGTGCAGGAGCTCTTAGAAAGACAGTGAGTGCCTGTTAGAGTCGGGTCTAACCCGGAATGGGCAAATCCTTTTCTTTTGACTTGAGAATGCCACTGTACTTCTTTCCAAAATTAGGACAAACGTGACTTTCTAGATGAGCTGACAACCAAGTGGCAAAGTATTTTGGCATGCCTGGCAGGTGCTGACAGGGACTTCTAGGTCTCCCCCACCAAATATTTTCCCTTTTTTCCTTTCTCTTTTTTTTTTTTTCCCTCCAGTCTGCTGCTTTGAAAAGTAGAATTTGTTTGCTGTAAGTATATCGATAAATGAAAGACGACAGGTGGCGTCAGCCTAACAATGTGCTAGTACCACCCTTAGTGCTAGAGATGAATAATTGGGGTTTTTTTTAAATACCTGACTTTTACGGCGTAACTTCCTCTCCCAGTTTGGGTCACTCAGTTGTTGAGTCCGTCTCCTTCACAGCATAGGATTAGTCTTCAGAAGGTTAAGAAAGTTGTGGAATCAAAGCTTGACGTAGGCAAAGTACATGTTGTTTTGAAAGTTCTTGGCTGGTGTGGAGCAGTGTAATTTAGTCGTCGTCACTGGTTCATACCAGTTGAAGACCTGAGCCCAGTCTTTTCAGTGCCTCAAAGGTTTGTATATGCACTATTAGAGTGTCAGTTATTTCTTCTGTAGCTAAAAATGTATCTCACAGAAGGAAAATGTTCTCCTTGGTTTAGGCTTTTTATAAGTCAGTCCTGTTTCCATTTGATCAAGGACAACTTGTTCATGCTTTTGGAATGTTCTTATTCAGACAGTAGATGGAGAACTGAAGAAAATCCTGCTTTTGTTGTCTAAGGTGTGAACAATATGCACCATCTTTGTATTTTTGTATCTTTAATAAATTAATTATGGCATATTTTAACTCATGATTCAAGCCCAAACAAGGTAAAAATGCAATAATAAGATTTTAGAGAGTTTATTTTCCATCTGTTGTATCCGATTTAAAAGGTATGCAGAGGTTTCAAATGAAGGTTTATGGTGTTCTTAACTGTGAGATTAAGGTAGATTCTTTTGTCTGAAGCCTAAGTGCATAGCTGAGTCTTTCTGTAGCGTGAGGCTGGCATGTGGGCTTCCCCCCCTTAAGGTGTGTGGCTGGTTTGGGTGACCCTTTTTGGTATATGTCAAGGCATATAGTGGCATCCATACAGCTGTAAGGTGCTTTCCTCTAGTAAAAACTCTCTCCCATGTAGCAATTTAAAAAGAGTAGATCCGCCGCAGATGTCGGGCACTGCTCTGCATGCAGAGGACAAACTATTACGTTATTAAAATAAATAAGACACGTTGAGACAACCTCTTCAGGACAGCAGTGATCCGACCATAGTCTGTCTGTACTCATTGTTTCTGATCTGGGTGACTATAATCTGGGATTTCTGGTTGCAAAGATCAGAATGCCCGTTACTAGGAGGTGAATGCCACCAAAGTTGTGCCTAGTATTTTTGTTCCTACCTGGTCTCTACAATGGTCCTACATCAGGAGTTATTTTGGCAGCTGATTCTACTCAATATTGAAAAGAATTTTTAAGGTTTAATTGGAGAAATTGGCTGGATGGGGGAGAAATTGTTTGTTACAGCCTTATTTTTGATTTGTTAGTTTTTGTTGTTTATATTTCAGTTAAAATATCAAGTATCCATGCCTAAAGCTGTTATCTGGCTGAAGTCGTTGTGTGGGGTTTTTGCTTGTGGTTTTGGGGGTGTTTTTTATTATGGGGTTTTTTTTTCCTTTCATTTGGCAGTTCCTCAGGGGTAGATGAGAAAGTAATTAACACTTAGTTTTTGGAAATATAGCTGCTCCCTCCCCAAATTTCTTTAGCTTTCAAAACTCCCTTGGTAGATATCGAATAGCAATGGCTTTTATTTTTATATTTGAATGAAAAAAAAATCCTTTTGAATTTTCTTTCCATAAAAACTAGGTTCATACATGTTCTCGGAATAATAAAATTATTTCAAATATTTTGAAGCTAAACTAAGTTACAAACGAAAACCAGCTTATCTTCTGGCGTTTTGCTCTTACTCCTTATGTACAGGTAGATCTAGTGAGTTTAGGAAAGCAATGTACTGGCAACCTTGGCTACTATAAAGTTTGCTTATTGCTCAGTATCATTAATCTTTATTAACCCGGTTCACTGAGGTTTAAACTTTTGTTTTTCTTTCCAAGTTTTATATTTTTAATATAAGATGATGTTCAAAACAAATGACTTTTAAAATACTCTGGATTAAATTCAATCCAGCATGCATGTTTATGATCCTGTTCTAGAGAGGTTTTTACCCTGGGCAAGAAAGTTCAGAATAGTTGTGTCATACGTTGTGTACCTTGTGCAAGCTGTAAAAATCTGTGGACTTGTGAGATGACATTGTGCCTATTATAATTTTATTCACGGCTCCTTCTGCTGCAGTGAGTCTCCACCAAATCCTCCTATTAGTGCAAAGTTTTGAAACTATAGACAGATGGAAAATTAATATTTATAGCAAAATGCCCAGGGTTTTGATAACTGCAAACTCTTGGAACAACAGATGATGTTAGTAGTTAAGAATTAGAGGAAGCAGCCTGTTTGGGGGAAACATGAAAGCTTGTCTAGTTTCTGAAGTAGTAGGTCATCACTATGTGACCTTAAATGTGAGCGTTAGCGTTTCTGTGAACTGCAACCATCTGTGACTAACTGCATAAAATGAATAGTTTTGCATTGGTAAAAAATAAATAAATAAGTAAATATAGAAAGAATATTTCCTCAACTGATCCTCAAAGCCCAGGAGAGGTTTGCAAGATCCACCTCCCATCTTGCAATCTGTAAAAGGTTTGCAACTGCCAAAGAGACCCAAGTAGTGTAGAAATCGAAAAAGCTTTTCCTGAGAGGGAGAAGCGATTCACATCACTCAGTAGCCCCTAAATACTATTGGATTGGCCTGATGAGCCAAAGATCAGGGCTGGTGGTGTGACTTCATTTTCTTAATGAAGAGTAATTTGCCTAACTTAAGTGGTGTGGCTATTTTGGAAATATCATCATCATTGTTTTTCTAATTATTGACACATACAGCTGACTTTAGTAATCTCAGAATAATGGCTTAGAAGGGATCAGCGTGTGATGGCAAAGGGAAGAATGGAACTGGAGCCCCTTCTTTGCTGTCACTGCACGCAGCTACTAAACTGGCAGTTTAATGCTCTGTGGAAATATGGTTTTTTGGACAAAATTCTTCCTTCCTAAAATTAATAGCTTTAAGTTACCTTTCAGGGTTTTCTGCGAGTGGCTTTTATGCCTTTTGCTTGTCTGTAGTGGAAGTTTTTTAGTTTCAAAATTTTGTTGTTTTTTCTACAAGACACATGGCAGTAGGGGTGTGTGTGCATGTGCACACTATAGCACAGATAAGGTTTAATACAATAATGTTCTGCAAAAGAGGATGAGAATATTTTGTTGTTGTATGCTGAAAGACAGGTCATACCTGGTGAAGAACCTTGTGATTTTCTCCTGAACATCCTTGTTTGTGATCAGCCCAAATTGCTGCAGGACCGTGGTGTGAGCTTGGGCACAGCCCAGGAGATCTTCACTGAGGGCTGCTGCAGGGGTGTGTGCAGGCACAGGGACACTAATGAGCTTCAGCATTAGTCGGGGGGTTGGGAATCACAGGATAGTTTGGGTGGGAAGGGACCTTAAAGATCATCTAGTTCCAAACCCCTGCCATGGGCAGGGACACCCTCCACTAGACCAGGTTGCTCCAAGCCTCATCCAGCCTGGCCTTGGACACTGCCAGAGATGGGGCATCCACAGCTTCTCTGGGCAACCTGTCCCAGTGCTCCCCACCCTCTGCAGGAAGAATTTCTTCCTGATGGCCCATCTCAGTCTCCCTCATTCAGTTTAAACCCGTTACCCCTGGTCCTGTCACTCCCTGTCCTTGGAAAAGCCCCCCCCTCCCCGGCAGCTTCCTTGTACCCCCCCAGGCACTGGAAGGGGCTCTAAGGTCTCCCCGTAGCCTTCCCTTCCACAGGCTGAAGCCCCCAACTCCCCCAGCCTGGCCCCATGGCAGAGGGGCTCCAGCCCTCGCAGCATCTCCGTGGCCTCCTCTGGCCTCGCTCCAACAGCTCCGTGTCCTCCTGCTGTTGGGACCCCAGAGCTGGACACAGCACTCCAGGGGGGTCTGCCCAGAGCAGAGCAGAGGGGGAGAATCCCCTCCCTCGCCCCCCTGGCCACACTGCTCTGGATCCAGCCCAGGAGGGACAAGTATGTGTGTATGGAACCTTGCTGTGTGTTGTAACATGCCCGCTACCTGTGTAAGAAGTTTCCATCGGCATCTCTTACAGGAGCTGGAGTGTTTCAGGAGGGAGCTGCAAGGTTCTCTACACTGAAGTGACGCTTCTGCTAATTTTCAGCATATAATAACAAAATGTTCTTGCATTGTTTTGTATGCTGCGGGTAACGGATATCCTGTGCCATTCTTGCTTTGTGTAATAGTGCTGTCTTAAACTTGTGCTGCATTATGCCACCATTGTCATTATTAAAATGTTCTGGTGCGAATACACCTCTCAGCCTTCAAGGCACAAGCTGCTGCTCTTTTTTTAAGTTTTCTTTCCCTTTTTTTAATCGATGTTCTTCTATTTCCCTGGCAAACTGGTGCGATTTCCAATACATATTTAAATTGTGTCACTAATGTTTTCACCATCTTAGTCTTTTAAGCCAGATTGCTGCAAATGCATAATGCAAAGTACGATTCATAGGCATTTAAAAGCCATGGGATGATAGTTCAGATGCTTTCTAAGAACTTGGAGCTGTTTGAAGTAGCAGACAGTTGCTTAACTATTTGCTCAAAGCCACCTGTGCAGCTAATATCTATTACAAACAGTGAAATGCACCCGGAGCAGAGGTACTTGTGCTCCTGCATGCGTCGCTGCTTTTGGAAATTCCACCCTCCTTCGGCAGCTTTGGGAGTCCCACCTGTGCTTTTCTTTTCAGAGCAGCAGCAGGTCAGTCCCCTGTGTCACCCCCACAGCTGCTGCCCCCTCCCCGCCTGCACGAGGAGACGTGCAAACGTAGTTTCCTTGCGTTTTTAGGAGTGATGCATCAAGGTCACCGAGAAGAGGGAAAGAGTGTTGTACTGATGAACACTTTAGAAAGGATGTTGAAGGTTGGGGTGAATAAATGAGGGACAGAAATGATTTTATTTTTTCTTTAGAGGTGACAGAACGCCCCTGACTATAGTATGTAAATATTTGTAGAGAAAGGAACGTGAGTGGTGAAGGATTCCTTAGCAAAAAACACAGGATCATGGAATTGTTTTGGTTGGAAAAGAGCTTTAAGGTCATCAGAGCCAACAGTTAACCCTGCACTGCCAAATCTACGCTAAACCATGTCTCTCAGCACTACCTCAACTCTTCTCTTAAATCCTCCCTGGGATGGTGACTCCCCCCTCCCTGGGCAGCCCGTTCCAGTGCCCGACAGCCCTTTCCAGGAAGAAATTTTCCCTAATATCAATCTAAACCTCTGGCACAACTTGAGGCTGTTTCCTCTTGTTCCATCACTTGTCACTTGGCAGAAGAGACTGACCCCCACTCTCTGCGCCCTCCTTTCAGGAAGCTGTAGGGAGCGATCAGGTCTCCCCTCAGCCCCCTCTTCTCCAGGCTGGACCCCCCCAGCTCCCTCAGCCGCTCCCCACAGGAATTGTGCTCCAGCCCCTTCCCCAGCTCCGTTCCCTTCTCCAGACACATTCCATCACCTCACATAGAAGCACTAAGCCATTGTGTTACGGTGAACACGTGAACTGGAAGCAAAGCCCCTTAGTGTCTAGCACTTACACTGCTGTTAGTGTTTGGGGGATGGCAAGCCAGGTCATGGTTTCATCTCTTGATGTTTTCAGATGGAGGCTGGATGCTTTTTCTAGTGGTTTTGTTCTTATAAATAAATACTAATCCTTGGTCTTAATACAGGAATAGCTGAATGAGATTTAATGCCCCATGCTAAATTTGGATTAGGAAGATTGAAGGGCCAGTGTAGCAATTCTGAGGAATAGAAAGACTTTTTTTGAGGGAAGGAAAAAACCCAATTTCTTGTCTGGGGTTTGTGGTGGAAAACACAAGAATTGATGGGCTTCAGTGCAGCAATTTAGTTATATAGAAAAATGTTCCACTTGTCAGAACAGTGAAATATTCAGGAAAAAATGCCTGTGGAAGTTACAGTAATAATTTAGACGTGGTTAACTTTTTCCTTGAGAAAGAGGGATGAACTAGATGACCTTTACAGTTTCTCCCAGTCTTTTTTCTGAGAGCCTACAGTGGGTAATGTAGCTGTCAATTTAATCTTCCACTTCCTGAATCTTATTCTTGTTCTCTTTTACTCCTGCTCAGTCAAAGGCTTTGGACCTCATGTAATGTGTCTGTTTAACGCCCTTATATCCAAACACAAA
Organism: Rhynochetos jubatus; assembly: GCA_027574665.1. Lineage (NCBI taxonomy): Eukaryota > Metazoa > Chordata > Aves > Eurypygiformes > Rhynochetidae > Rhynochetos > Rhynochetos jubatus. The sequence continues at coordinate 77,296,311 of CM050651.1, forward strand.
CTGTGCTTTACGTATAATTTCAAGAAAAAATGTTACAATAGACCATCTTCTTTTTAGGTCCTCCAGGGAAAAGAGGTAAGCGGGGCAGAAGAGGAGAGACTGGTAAGTGTACAGCTTCCTAAGATCCCTCGTTATTTGATGTCTGTGTTTTTGTGAGGATGCCTACCCAGCATGCCTTCATTTTGATTTTTACTGCTTGTGTGCGCTCAAGGAGAGTTCTGAAAGTTTCCTGGTAAAAACTGGTGACCCTTGGCATATACCTGGTAGCCTTCCAGAGAGTTTTCTAGTCTTGGCTGTTGTTAACTTGTAGTCACACTTCGTAACGCTTGACATGGTACCGTTGGTAATGTCAAACCATTGGGGTGTCTTGTCACACTTGCGCAAGATAGAATAACTCCATGTAAGTTGGTAGTTGGAGTGCTGTAAGTCAGTGCTGCACCAGGCCCCCCTGGCTTGAGGCAACAATTTTATATGGGAATAAAGAAGGAAATAAAATTCCTTATGTTGAGAATGTCGGTACTTGGGGAAATAGTGTGATAATAGACCACTCCGTATGAGCGAAATTGCTGTTTGCTAGGGATGAAAAGCAATTAAGTTCTTATTTCCCTAAGACAAACATTTGTTGGTTCGTTACCCTGTACCAGGGAGGTTGTCGAGAGAATCCCACTGGTGGCGTGGAGCTTGAAATGTCGTTTGAGGTCATGTTGTGAGATGATGAGCACCTCTTCCTGCTGACATTCGCGGGAACTGGAGCTGTTGATTACCTTGTGAGACTGAGCCTTTCGTAAAGGTGAACTTTCTGGAGGCGATGCAGGAGAAAATGAGCATTTCTAATCTCCTTGGCTGCATCATCTAATCTCCCAGTTAGTCTTCCAATCAACTTGATCTCTATAAATCTTACATAACCTTTCTTATCTCTGCACATGATCATTTATCTGGCTTTTCAAAACTATTTCATATTTTTCTGTGTCACAGAACTGAAGCCAAGGCCTGCTAAAGGTTAATAAACACCTTGGTGTTTCCATTCGGTGTTGGATTAGTATTTACTCCAGGGAAAAATGCCATGGTCTATAAGGAATTTCTATGGCTGAAGATTGTCTTACAAATGATCCTGGCAATTACTTTGCAGAATGCTTGTCAATTCATTTTACGTCTCAAATAAACACATATTAAACTATTAATAAGGGAAATTGATCTCTCTCATTTAAAAACAGACCTGCACCTTAAAATGCTGTTTAAGAACGTTTTCCAGGATAAAGAAATTACCGTAGTTACTGGACAATAAAATTGCGTTGTTAAAACCAAAAGGCTGTCAATATTGAAAGCAATCTTGAGGTCCAGCTGCTGCTGTTTTATACTCCTTTTGCACTTCACTTTATTCAGAAATTAGAGAGAGGCATAAAAGCTTAATGAAATGCCATTGATTTGGGAGCTGCAGCTGCTCAACTTAATAAGACTGAAATAGTAGATTTGATTTGTGGCCCTTTTGATAATGTTTCCAAGAGCTGCTCTACAAAAGTCTTTGAGCCTAAATAATTGAAAAAATGTGCAAATATCACTTCACGAAGTGTGACATTTTAATAGGGAACATTTTATATGTGTGCCTTGAGAAAGGCAGGTGATGAAAAGAAAGTTCAGCACTGTCAGGTGGCCACTGAAACCTCCTCTCGTAGGCGAAGTTGGAAGGCTGGAAGATGCCGGCGCACGTACGTCTTGATGAGATGCCAAGGTTAAATGCCAAGGGTACTATGTGCAGTTTTTTCAGCCAAGCTGTGTTCAGATGCAAACGGAAACTGGTGATGTGATTACATATTCGTTAGCGGAGTGTGACAAAGTGAATTGTAGTCCGTGGCTGGTATTTTTGGACTGGCATGAAATAGCATGGAAAAGGATGGAGAAGCAACTCGTGTAAGATTGCATGACTGTATTTGAGGAATCGGTAAGGTAAGCGCATGCTCTTAGGTGTTAGTGGTATTTACAAGTTGCAAAGCACAACCAAAGCTAAGAAGCACTTGAATGAGAAAATGTGTGCAGCCCATTAGCGGTGTTACAATCCTGAGGCCTTGTGCTTGGCTTTGTACGTCCGTGTCCTTCTTTAATAACTTGATACGCTTACATATTATCTTTTTCTCTTTTTTTTTTTTTACCCTCTTTCTCTCTCCCCTGCTCCACAGGACCTCCTGTAAGTACAGTGACACATTGTTGGTTCTTCCAGAATCAGGGAGGAATCTGATAGATCCTGCTAAGTTATCACCGTGATAAAATGATCATGTGTCATCAGGAGGGGAATGTCGATGTTTATACAGTGTAAACGCTCACTAATTATCTTGGAGCTGAATGATTTAATCAGAAAGTTCCTTAAGAAAGTAGTCTCTAAACCAAAAAAGCTTTATATCCAGAACTCCAGATAGCAGTTTGGATCACAATTCCATGTAAGTATGACACGTTCATTTCGCCTGTGACTTGATAACAGATATTTTACTGCAGTGTGACAATGTGCGAGTATGCTGTCCTAGCTCCAGACTCGGTCACTCCGCCTTTTGCTGGGTAGTAACTTTCTCTGAAGTTATGACAAACTCTGGCTACAGGCTCCTTTGCTCTTTGGAGGTGTGCAGGCTACCCAGGGCATTGCACAGTGATTGTTACTGAAGCCAGTAAGTGCTTGTGTAAGAGGAATATTAAATGATATTACTCAGTTTGCTAAATTGATTGAATCTTGGGCTAATCCTGTTCCTAAGAAAACAGTTTCTTTTTTCTGTGTTTTTTATGGCTTTTTGAGTTTGGTGGTTTTTTTGCTTTCTTGGGTTTTTGTTTGGTTGGTTGGTTGGTTTTTTTTTTTTGTTGTTTGTGCGTTGGTTTTTTTTGTTTGTTTGTTTTTATTATTTGTTGTATGTTCCCAGGGTAAGTCAAAAGTCTGATTTGAAGAACAGGACTAAACACATCTATCTCAAGCATTTGTATTTGTCATGCCATCCATGTGCACCATATGGTATACAAGTGTGACCATTAAAACCGTATTTCTCTTACAGTGCAGGCTTCAAACTGTTGGCGTTTTTTTCATTGATGGATATATTTCCACAATATTTTCAGGACCGGATTATCTGTCTGGTCTATGCTACAGACATATTTGGGACTAATGAATTAATCATCTGTTGAAATTCTGCTGTGACTCAATGATTTTGCCGTAAATTGCATATACTGAGCAGTAATACTACTTACCCTTCAAAGACTGACCATGTGCCTAGCACTTCATAGTGGCACATTCATTTAACAAGCCATCAGTGAAAAGCCAGGCTTAATGCGTAATGGTGCTGTTTATTTGAAAGAAACACTGGCTTCCCCAATTTCTTTTGTAGTCTTCCCATGAAACACAAAGAAAAACCATAAATCATGATAGGAGCAATTTTCCTGTAGCAAGACAACATGGCAGGAGTTCGCTGTGGGCCTCATTATGAATCTCTTTGACTCCAGCTCCCTACTGTTTTAGTATAGGTCCATTTAATAAAAAGAAAAAACAAGGTCTAGAAGGTGGCAATTTTAACACAAACCTGGAATAGCTCCCAAGACTGAGTAATTTTAAGAAGTATCTCACTTAAAATTCTGAGTTTCATATTCAAAACTTAGAAGACTTCATCTCGATGACAGGCAGTAAAGGTTTAAATTGCTTAAAGGCATTCAAAATGTAATTTCTGTTCCTAATTCACCTTTTTTCTTTCCATAGACATTTAACAGTATCACTAGGGGCAACTGTTGTGAACTCAGTTACTGTTTTCACCTGTGGTAATCGTTCTCATTTAAAATTGCAAGGATTTGAATACCCCACGGAGCACTGCATGGAATGAGGCCTGTGGTATATGTTCAAAGGCTGCTGCAGTGCTCAGTTTATTTTCCTTGTACGTGACTACTGACTGTCACGTGTGATAACAGTCAAAGTCTGGGGCTTTCAGGTTTTTTTATGATCTGTTATAGCATTCTCAGGTTTCTCCTTTGGCACCTATGTTCTAGGGGCAGCCTATGTATCTCACACTGGCTAGGCACCAAACCCTTTTTTATTTAACCACATATTGCCCTTCAATCTACATGGATAATTCTCTTCATAACAAAAGGAATTTCAGTGAACATTCAAAATAACCAGTAGGCTTTTAATTAGTGTAATTATTGGAGTTAAAACGTATCATTTCCATTGCCAGAACCTCATTCCCTCACTGTGCAGTACCTGTTTCATATTTGTTGGTTTGTAATATCACCACGTGTAAAAATTAATAGATGTGCAAATGATAATTTGCAAGTAATGTACTCTGCATGTTTGTTATATCATGTGTCATGACTGTGGTGTTAATGTGTGTCGTACCATTTCATCTCATTCAACCAGGGTCTACCAGGGCGAAATGGCTATCCGGTAACTCATCATATATTTATGATAGCATATATTACTCTAAAGTCATGTTGTTGTATTTTGGTTTTCCTTTATTGCTGACAAAAAGACCTTTTTTTCTGTTTCTCAAATGCTTAGAAATTGTAGGAATTTCCTTTAAAAACAAAACAAAAAAACTTTGAGAAGTTTTGAAAAGAACCTGTGTGTTTCCAATGCATAAATGCAATGCACTGATTGACATTGTACATATTTTGTGTTGAGTTCCTGCATTCTTGCATATGAAATTATTTTTTAATCTAAATTAAAAAAACCCAAATCCTTAACCAAGGTACTGCATCTAAATTTTTCATATTTGAAACCTGTACAGTTGCCACACGGAACCTTTAAGTCCTTTCTTTTCATTGTGTCCTGTTGCTCGTGACTGCTTCGTTCAGTGCATTTTGAGCGAAGTGAGATGCTGTTACAGAGGACGTAGCAGTTGGCTGCATCGTCTGTCATGGAGTAATTTTCTGATAATGAATGTCATTTTTCTGTCAGTTTCATTCATATCTTTGGAATTTATTGCCTAAAAATATATATGAAATAATGCATCATTCTAAAATCATCTAATAATATATTTATTTCAAGTAGCCAGGCAAGCTGACTGCAGTGTCCCACTCAAGGGAAGAAGTATATGCCTACTGTCACATTTGTATTAGGAACCAAGTGCCAGTTGTGTTAGTAGATGCATTTCAGAAACAGTACACAGGCACAACGTAGTGACTGTTAAGGTATGATAATGATCTTGCTTGATAGTATAGCCTGGGGGGGGCACCCCTACTGCTTTGCCTCTATTGCAGATAAAAGATGCTTAAGGAAGCTGGAGAGAGCAATGAAGTCGCCCCTCAGCCTCCTTCTCTCCAGACAAGCCCAAAGTCCTCAGCCCCTCCTCCTAGGACATTCCTTCCAGCCCTGTCACCAGCTTTGTTCCCCTTCTCTGGGCTGCACATTCCAGGACCTTCCCATCCCTCTTCACCTGTGGGACCCGTCCCTGCACACAGCACTCGGGGTGAGGCCACACCGTCGCTGAATGCAGCGAGATAACCACCTCCCTTGCCCGGCCGGTCGGACTGTGTTGGGTCGCCCCAGGATGCAGGTTGCCCTCCTGGCTCCTGTTGAGCCTGCTGCCCACCAGCACCCCCAGATCCCTTTCTGCTGGGCTGCTCCCCAGCCACTCCTCTCCCAGTTTATACTTGTGCCTGACCTTACTCTGTCCTGAGTGCAAAATTCAGCATTTGGCCTTGTAAAATGTCATCCCACTGACCATAGCCCAGTGCTCCAATCTGTCTAGATCCTTCTGCCTAGATCCATCTGCAAGGCCTCCTGTCCCCTAAGAGAATCAACAGCACCTCCCCGTTTGGTATCATCCGCAAACTTGCTAATGGTGCATCCAACTCCTGCATTCGGACGGTTGGTAAATAAATTGAACAGCACTGACCCTAGAATTGAACCCTGAGGAACACCACTGGTGACTGATCGCCAGCCAGTTGTAACCCCATTCACTACCACCCTTTCAGCTCTGTCCTTCAGCCAGTTCTTCACCCAGTGCGCCATGAACTCACTCATTTGGCAGCTGCACAACTTGTCCAGGAGGGTGCTGTGATGGGCAATATCAAAAACCTGATTAAAATCCAGAAAAACTCTATCCACCACCTTCCCTTCAGCCACTAGTCAGGTGACCTTAACATAGAATGATATCAAATTAGTTAAATGGGACTTTACTCTTGTGAACCCATGTTGACTGTGCCTGACTGCGTTGTGCTTTAAATGCCTTTCAGTAGTACCCAGTGTAATCTTTTCCATAATTTTTCCAGGAACTGAGGTTAGACTAACAGGTCTGTAGCTCCCTGGGTCTTCCCTCATGCCCTTTTTGTAGGTTGGAACAACATTAAATAACTTCCCTATTCAGCAGGTATTTCCCAAGACTCCCAGAGCCTTTGGTAGATGATAGACAGGGGTTGTGCTGCCGTCCTCTAGCTCCTTCACTACTCTGGCATGAATCCCATCAGGCCTTGTGGGCTTGTGAACATTCAGCTTATAAATTCCCTCACAATTTCTGTGTCCACAAACGGAAAGTCACAGTTCCCACACTTGTGGCCCTCCAACTCGGGAGACTGTGCAGCCCAAGGTCTATATTAAAGACTGAGACAGACAAAAGCATGGAATGCCTCCACTTTTTCTTCATCCCTGTTAGTCAGGTGACCCTTTTCAACAAGTATCAGTCCAATGTTTTCTTTAGACCTCCTCTTGCCATTAACATGCTTTTAAAAAGCCCTCCTTGTTATCTAACACAACACTGGCCAGTTTCAACCCTAATTAAGCTTTGGTCTTTCATGTCTTCTCCCTGCATAAATGAACCACAGCTCTGTACTCTTCCTGCGAAGCCTGACCTCGCTTCCAGAGATCATTCAGTTGTTTTTTCCTCTTGAGCTCCATGAGGTGTTCCCTGGTCAGCCAAGCTGGTCTTCTGCTCCGCTTGCTTGACTCACGACACTTCCTTTTGTGCAGCCCAGGTCAGTGCTTTTCTCTGGGCATCTTCAGTAGTCGCAGAGTTTTCTGAGAAGCGTTGCCAGCATTGGATAAAACATCATCCAATTGGATGAAACATCATCCAGTGCTTATCTTTGCTATTACCAGTAGTTGAAAGCTAGCTGGTGAGGAATCGCCCATCAGTATAAAGAAGCCTGCTTGGGTATACTGAAACCATTACCAGGTTTCAGAGTACACGTTCCCGTTTCACTTACAGCGCTTAATCTGCGTACGTGAGTGCACAAGCATGTTGAGAAGATGCAGTGAAAAGCTTGCTAAAACCCCTTTTTCGTGCATCATCCAGCTGTGACCCCTGCTTACAATGTTGGTATTTAACAGAAAAAAGACCCAGAGTGACAAAAAACTGGCCCTTAGGCTCGTAGGTCATGATTTCTGTGGAAATTTAATCTTTGTTGTTCCTCATCCCAGTTAATGACCTTAAAGCACAAGGTAGAGTTTATGTTGTGCAAAGAACAAAAGCCTCGTAGGTTTAACTTCTTGGCCTAACACCTAAGTTGAGAATATGAGCGAATGTATTTGTGGTGGTCTCGTGTGTTTTTAAGGCTCCACAGGGACAGTTTGAACATATAGTTTTCTTTAGAGCATGAAGGCCCAATGCTTTGTCCTGGTCCAGCTGTTTTCTTGGAGAGATTTGTTGTGGGATCTGAAGACAATAAAGGTTCCTGGAAGCCGTGTGAGTGAAGTTGCTGGGTCTGCTAGTAGCGTTGTTATAGGCAAATTGTAGTCTGAACGCGTTTCTGTGCACGTGTGCACAGGCAAACGTGTGCCTTCGGTAGTGCTTCGCGCTGACTGACCCCTTCTTCCTGCTTGAAAATTGGCTGGGAAGAGAGTTTGGCTTTGGTTCTTGAAAGTCATCCCTTGGCTGACTGTTTTGACCTTTTCAGTTACAGCCATATCCTCCTGCTTTGAATGGGAAATATGTCACAGCAAGTGCGGTGCGCTTTCAGGGCACTTACACTGTCCTGTAGAACTCTATGAAAAGGCTGTTAGTGCGCAGTTATTTCTCTAGAGTCCTACTTAACTCCTGTAGAAGCCTTATTGTTTAATCTTTATTGCCTTTTATAGGATATTCTGTGAGGATAGTGAGGTACATTTGCTACACATAACCTAAAAAAGCCTTCTGCTCAATAGGCCAAAACATAACGTTGCCATCTCGCGAAAGCTAGGGGCTGTTTTCTCCAAGACTTAATTTTTTCATTGCCAAGTGTTCTTTGTAATTTTAAACATACCTTAAGATGTAATTCCTTTTACTGTTACTATTACAATGAGAAATCCAAATTCCTGGGAAGATATGGTATCAAAAGTCAAGAAAACAAGCTGGACTGAGTGCTAATGAGTAGCACAGTTATTAAGGTGTTTATAAGACCGTGATTGATGGGTTATTATGTAAGGCACTATGAATACTATTAAAAGTGTACACTGGTACAGGTCCTTTTTGTGCCTCATTAGGAGCTTTGTATAACAGTGACCAAATTCAGAGTTGTAACACTTCCAGCTGGAGTTTAAAATGGGAAAAAGCTATCACATCTTCTTAAATGAAAGACAACAACAGTGTGCACAAACATCAGAGAATGAGAACAGAGGCATTTGTTGCATATTTTATATGACAGTGTCACTTCAGAAATAAGGCTAGAACTTGGGAAAAAACCCCAAACAAAACAAAATAAAAAACACCAAAACCCACCAGCATCTTGTGAATGGAGCGAAGAGGCCAAATGCACAAACCATTTAGTGCTCTGCAGGGGAAAAAGAAGCTTATGAGGTGATTGAATGGGTAGAAGTTATTTACTGTTTTCTGTTGAGAAACTGAAGTGGACTAAGAAGGTTTTTCCTACCCCTTCTCCAACCTGGGGTATAGAGCAAGCTCAATATCCAAGGAAATCATCCTGCACGTTGTTGCATGCAGGGTGGTAAGGATGCACTGTCTTCAGAAGAAAGCATCTGAATATGAAGGTGCCCATACTGTATTGGTTCATAAAAGGGGGAAATCAGGCAAATTTCTCCCACATCTTTCCATGATGCATTTACAAGACTTTCAGGAGCTGTGGAGGGTCACGGCTCCACCGGGTGACCACGGGCCTTGTATTAAATCCTATTTCTCCTAAGAAATATAGACAAATTCCTCTCTTGCAGAAAAGGATGTAGCTAAATTGGAGATTGTTCTCCTGCAATTGTAAATGTCGTTACTTGCTCAAACCTGAAATGTAGATCTTTGAAATTTCACCACTCATTTCATTTAGAATTGTCCTAGCTCTTGAAAGACCCACTTACCTCTGAGCGGTGAAGGTAACAAACTGCCAAAGCTTAGGAGTACAGGATGAGAGTTTCAATTATTCTTTAGCCTGTTATAATTCCTTCTAGATTAGAAAAATGTCTTTATTGTCACAGTTCTGATTCTTGCACCTATAAAAGCATGTCCCAGTGTACCATGTGACAAGCTGTTCTGATACGTAAAGAATTTCAGGTTGCTTAGAAGGCTCTGATTCCCCTCACCCCCTTTTCTGTTCCTGTGTTACTAAAAGCAAAGAAAATTCCAGGTAGAGCAGGGGTTTAGGTTTGAAGAAACGGGCCTGGTGCAGAAGAACATGAAAACTGATGTTGTGAGAAACTGGAAAAAGGCATTTTATTGTCCTGCTGTGTTGCTCTGTCTTCGGCAGTGCCCCATATTTCATTGCTGCTGCTGAGTGTCTGGTTGACGACTGGGGCTGCGTAGGCAAATGTGTAGTAAATAGTAGTGGAGCACAGACCCTTCCCTCTTCCTCCAATCCATCCTTTTCAGATGGTGGACCTAAGGTGTAATTTTACGGGACAAATTTCCTGTGCAGTCTGGGAAGGGCACCTTTGTGTAAGACAAAGCATTGAGCTTTCATTCTGTTCTGCGCAGCAGCCAGGTGAGGAACGCTTGAGGGCTCCTTTGTATTTGCCTTCATTAAGCAACCCTGAAATCTGGCTCTTCTCCTACCTGTTCATTTTTAAACCAACGAACAAAACCAAACAGAAATACTGATGTTGGTATTTGGGGCGAGTATCCAGTATTAGCAACAGCTTCTCAAAAGGTGCTGTCGGTTTTCAGGTGTATTATGTGCGTGTTGTCTGTTTAAAAGTGAGATGACCAAATGCCACGTGTAATGGCATCAGTAGTTTTGGCTGTGGCTGAGGTTTGGATCCGACCTTGTTTCTGGGAGAGTTTTCATAGGAGATTCCAGGCCATCTGCAGAGTTAGGGGAGTGCCAGTTTGATTTGGGGGGTATTTTATACATGCTTTAAAACTAAGTGACATAAATTGATTTCTAGCCTGTGAAATGAAATAAAATTGATACATAAAGCTTTCTCATTAGGGTGTCCTTTGGGATATCTGCTTTTCCAGTTTATTTCTTCTCTGTTAGTGTTGCTAAAAAAATAATATAAAAATTGCTTGGCCAGACATGTTTCCTCCCATTTAACAGATTTAATATGTAAGTCTACCAAAAAAGGGGTAGGCGTTGGCTGGGCCTTCTGTGTCACTTCGGATTAATCTAGTAGTCTATATTCTGTTGTTATTTTGTAGTATAAATAAGGCATATAGTTTGTAAAATTAATTCCATCGAAATGCAGGTTTTTCAACCTCAGATGCTATGGGAGCTCAGTCGCTGTAAAATGAACATAACTGGAATAATTAAAAGAAACAAGCAAAAATTGAGTGTGTTTCATCTGGGATTAAGCCCCGCCTATGGCAGTATTAAGCATTTCTGCAACATCTGTGGTGTTTCCAGTAGCTGGTCAGGTCTCCTCTTTCACATTTGTAGTAAAATATAAATATGGAGGCTCAGGGAGCGGCTATGTCAGTTCCTGACCTCACCCTGAGGATCTGAGTTGGTGATCCTGTAGAACTTTCCCACTCTGCAGCATTTCTTTTTCTCAACAGGTGTCTTCGCAGACGACCTTTTATTTTTGGCATTTGACCAAAGTAGCATCTTAAACATATACCCCCCAAATTTTTGCAATAAGTTTCAGGTTTGGTGGTGAAACCTCGGTAACTGTGTCAGGTTTTAATGTTTTTTCATTTATTTTTAAATACACAGAAAATTCAAACCATCTGGAATCCCCAAAGCAACTTTGTATCATGATTTTAGTATGTTTTTTCTCAGTTCTATATACTTTATCCTTCTTTTTAGTCCTGGCAGAGGTGATGGACTTGGGAGACATGAGGGTTTGAGTTGATTCATCTGCCTCAAATCTTTTGTTTGTTCTCAGGGGAGAGAATCCTCTTCTTTCTTCAAAGAGATACAGTTGGTCAGCTGTCCATCTCAAAAGCTTACTGGGTTTACAGATGTCTTTGTTGGTAAGCCTTGTCTCTTGTTCCAAAAAGTTGTCAGCTGATGCCAGTGAAGGAGTCCCTAGACTTCTTCGTGTGCTGTACACAAGTCCTTCGGTCCTGGCTCAGAAACTTACAACGCGGGCTGGGCTTCTCCCTTATAGTCAGTCCAGCAACATGATTCAGGGAGATCGGGCGTTCGGTTCTACTCTCGCAGGTTAAGGTTGAGCCAGCTTTCTGCCGTTGTAGTGGAAGGATGTTTTCGGTCTCCTCCACGGGTCCATCTGTCAACCCAGTACTCAGCGGTAGCTGTAGCTACTGGGATTGATCACCTGAAGTGATGGGTACTGGTTTGTGACCTTCAAGCCATACCTGTGTTATGTGATGTGAGCCTTCAACAAAAGTCAACCAGAGGTGGGTCGCTTGCTTATGTAGGAATTTTGCCTCGATCTCAAACCATAGGTATGTCCTTATTGCAGTTTGTAAGTGCAGTGTCAAAAATCTCTTTCTGGCAGCTAATATTTTGGTAAGTAAGAGATAAAGTCTACTCTGTAAAAAGCTGAGTTACACCTTTCTTAGTTGCATTTATTGCCATCCTGTAGTGTCTGTTAATAGGCCCATATCGGCAAGTTCTGTTGAATTGTCCATTGCTAGAAAACTTCAGTGGCACCTCAAAAATCTTCCTAACAGCCCCAAGACAGTGAATCCGAGTTTCTCGATAATACACTACCAGAATCCACAACATGCTGTTCCCAAAGACACGCTTCAGTTTTAACAGGCACAACACACGCGTGCCGCTAAGCGAGTTAACTACGTAGTAGTTCTGGGCCATGCAAAGAACCAGAGGAAGGCTGTAAGAATATGGTATTTTTTTAGAAAAATGCTTTAAGAGAGAACATACTAATAATACAGAGCAAATAATCTTCCAGTTTTTCTTACAGATTGTGAGAGTCTCTAAATTCACATGGCTGGCTGAGTAATAACTGTGACCTATGTAATGATGTCAGTCACATCAATGCGATAATGTTTTTTATGACCTTTGGGTCTGTAAATAATATGTAATACAATTCATCAGTTTAATTTCTTTGTATGCCATTATTATTTTTTTTTACAGTGATTGAAGATAATCATAAAGTTGACTGGAAAAGTTTGAGACCTCTTTAAGTTTACAGTCACTGTTAATTTTGTGTCACATCATAGAATGGTTTGTGTTAGAAGGGACCTTAAAGATAGTTGAAACTGTACATCAGAACATGTTTATTAGCTTCTTATAAGCCAATTTGAATGAACCATGGGCTGAATCCTGTCATCTGTTACAAGTGATGCTGAGTGCCTAAATAAGAGAAGGCAGTGTTTATTCCTGTAATTCCCTGGAGGATGCTCAGAATGCTCCAAGCTATTCCATGTCTGAGACTCAGACAGTGAAGTAATAACTGCCTCATCTGCGAAAGCCAGCCATGTAAAAAGATATTTCTACCCTTTTTCTCACTTGCAGTTATAAAAAGACATTGCCATCGATAAGATAAAGTAGAAACTTCCCATGGTGACTTCAGAAAATTACTTGTGCTGCAACAAATGCCTGTTACATAGTATGTTCTGGTTTAAACTCATTAACATTTCTGAATTATTTTAGTTTATTTTCTATGCAGCATTACAAAGAAGGATGTAAAAAAAGAGTAGCCAGTGATAGTTAAAAACGTCTCTTACAATTTGCCTGAACTTTCACTTTCTCACAAGAAGTTTTGAGATTCAAAGAAAACGTTAAATCACAGTCTATCTATACCTTTCACAAATCATCCAACCATCCTATAAGAATTCTCAAGTCATCGATTCCTTCATGTTGAAGGACGCTTGCAAAAATGATGCGTCATGTTCTTTCATGCTGGATTTTTTGTTTGGACTTGGGATATAACATCTGTTCCCATTCGTGAGAGAGGCTATACGAGGAGGGCAACATCTGGAGCAGGCAGACACCTGAACTGGTGGTTCTTATAAAGTTGAATGGGGAACTTTTTCCCTAGTGGGACTCAGAAAGTTCTCTCATATACCCATAGCGGTCCCTACACTGCTTAGCATCGTCCTGTAACTACACCAGAAATGACTTGGCTAGCGTGTGTCAAGGTAGCAAGGTTCTCCGCTCTATGTTTTTGGGTTTCTTTTTTATTGCCAGAAGTTAACTGGTAGAACAAAGCCTTAAATTACTTTTTCTCCATCCTGGGGTTCTTGGGATGGGCGCGTTTAGTGTGCGTCTCTCATCACGAGGTGTTGTTTGGACTGCCCTTGTTTTAATTTTCTCAGCTACACGTGTGCATGTCGAAATCAATATTGGCTAAAGCAGCTTCTGAAAGCAAACATGCTTGTCTGGTAGGAAAGATTTATACAAGCAGTGTGGAATGTCACTTGGAAGCTTTTTCCGTGACTGTGTAGGATACAGATCATAAATCACCCTCGCAAAGTGTTTGGTTTTTTTTTTTTCTTTTTCCCTCTTTGGCTTAAGGTAAAGCAATTAACATTTATTATTTCTGCTACCATTGAGGTCTGCACAGTACTGATAATCTGACAGAGGACCATTGAGTTAAGAATTCTTTATGGATTATTTCGTACACATTCAGGGTACCTATTCCCAGCATAAATGAGAGGAATTTAACCCTTTGCTGCTTTGCCTCACGAAAGGAGCATGATGAAAAAGTCACGCATATGAGCACTCATCACTTGAAAAGAATATTAATTTTTTAATGTAGAAATCCGTTTCTTGCTGCTACATGATATTCGTAGCAAAATAAATTGCTCCTGCTTGGAAGGCTGGAATTCTTAGAAAGTGTAGTAAACCCAGGAAAAATTTGGAAATTGTGAAAATTCACGCTATTTTTTGGGAATGATTGCTCGTTTTACCAGATCAGTTGCAACTAAAATAAGGAAAGGTAAGGGTGCATTCTGCTACATTTGTACATGCTGAGCACCACTTACAAGCAGGATCAATCCCCAAATTAAGTGCTCCTTAATATGAGAGGCCGAAGAGGACTTGGGACCTGTGCAGACAAAAAATTACGAGACAAATTGTGGGTGCTACGCAAGTTCTTTATTTCTCAGTACAAAGATTTGTGAAATAGAAGTCATAGAATCGCAGAATGGTTTGGGTTGGAAGGGACCTTAAAGCCCACCCAGTCCCATCCCCTGCCATGGGCAGGGACACCCTCCACTAGCCCAGGTTGCTCCAAGCCTCATCCAGCCTGGCCTTGGACACTGCCAGGGATGGAGCATCCACAGCTTCTCTGGGCAACCTGTCCCAGTGTTCACCACCCTCTCCAGGAAGAACTTCTTCCTGATATCCAGTCTAAATCTCCCCACTTTTAAATTAAACCCATGACCCCTTGTCCTGTCAGATATGACTGCACTGAAGTTTAATCCTTACATTAACATTCATATTTCAGTTCAGTGTTATTAGACATGTAGAGCGAGTTTTTGGCCTCAAGCAGTTAAAATGGTCTTAGTTTGCCACTTGTGGTTCAGTTTCAGAGGGTGATGTTTTCCACAGGTAAGAGTGAAGGCTGAAAGAAAGTGCTCCAAAAGCACCAAGAGTAACATACAGCAGTTCAGTAACCTGTGTCATGTACAACGCAGCATTTGCATTCCTGGCTATTGTGAAAGTGGAAGTGCAGGTTCCTCTTTTCAACAGGAGTACTCTTCCTGAGTGAGGCTTGTGGCTTTTGTTCTGTTAGTCTGACTGATTAGCCAGTCGCTAAAGAAAATGACCTCAACATTTCCACTTCCAGCTGTGTGGATCAATTATCCTGATTTTTTTTTTTTTTAAATCCACTCTGCATATGATCAGAGATCTCTCATTTTAGGTCTCTGCCCTTAGGGTACGTAAAGTGTAGTCTGGTATTGCCATCTCAAACACATTTTTTCCCCATAGATGGGAATGCAAAGAAACACATTTTTCTTCTTCACGCTGTCACCAGCTTCTGCAAAAATTCTTCTATAATCTTGAAAAACAGTTGTGTCAGAAGAAAGTAATGAAAAAGTTTTATTGGGATGTATTCATGTGAGGATCCACAAAACTTAAAAGAATAGTCTAGAGATCTTGAGATTAAATGGACTAATGGGGTTGGTAAATGCTTCTGGGTTTTAAAGGCTGTTTCAATGAACACTATTCTGTCTTTGGATTCCCCTATTCAGCTCTGGTGAACTTCAACATAACTTGCATAATTTGACTGAAATTAGGAAATAGGCGAGAGGAGTATGTGATTTGCTGGAGCAGGGCTCAGGCAAAGGTATGAAATACTTGGATTTGCAGCTTTTCCTGGCTGGGGGTGTAGCCCATGTTCTATACTGTAGGTTGATCTGATCTCAGTAACTTTCGTTTCCTTGGTTACACGTTTTGTGGGTTGAATTTGCTTGTCTGTGTTTGCGCAGCGGTTGTCAGAGAAGAAGGAAATCTTTTTGACTGTGCAGTGAGGCACTGGCTTTGCATGGAGTTAAAAGGGGGTTTTGGAATCAAAGCAGAAAAATCTCTCAACTAGTTTCTAAATAGGCAAGCTTCAAAAAGCAGATGTACGGGGATGGAGAGACTTAGTAGCTTTTCCTGAATAGCTTGAGGGGGAAAATAGGCATCAACATGATAGGAAGATTTTGTAGAGATGAGCTTTTGTTCTCCAATGTGAAACAAAACACCAAAACTCCAAAGATTTAAAAAAAAAAAAAAAATTCTTTTCACATAAATTTCAAAAATACATAAATGGAACTTTTTATAAAAGAATGGTCAGGAAAAGTTGTTTGAAAGTTGTGCCTGTATATCCCTTCACCTACCAGAAAAAAAGGAGAACTGCTGCGTTGCTGCTGAGGCTCTGAATTAGAACACGGTTCTTCCAGCAACCTCTCAGTAGCCTCCGTTGAGCCTGTTATGAGCAAGCCAGAATTCCCTTTAGACGTTCCATCTAGCTGGTGAACATATGGCTCCAGGCTTTCCCCTTCATGGCTGCTTTACTGCATTGACTCATTCCTGACTGAGTTTCTTCCTCTGTCTTTTGCTCCATTTCCTTACCCAGCAATATGGTTTCTGTGTCCCTCAAATCTTTTGGCAGCCAGCATAGTGCTGCATCTAGACTCTTTGAAGCAGCTGCTTACTTCTGATAACACATTTTTTTTTTTAATGTAAGGCTAAGCATTTTTCCTGTCTTTAACCCCTTTGATGTTTATTCTGGAGTGAAGTATTGATAAACAGAAAGTTCTTAAGTTTTCCCAATAATCTCTTATAAAAATCCTAGCACCAATGGAAAGGTTATCCTGTCTCAGACATCATCTCCTATCCAGATGCTATTCATTGTCATCTTCCAGGAGCGAGTTACACCTGGGCTTACAATGAAGAACACCGAACTTCTCCAATGGCTCTTCTTCCTCATCCTCCACACTCTTGGGAATGGGTCAACCTGCTACTCTCAACCTTGTCATGAGCTTCGAAATGTTAAATTGCAGTGTCCAGTGTTTTGTTTGAAAGGCCATTGGGTCTGAGGTCAGTGGGACAGGACATTAGGGCAGTAAATGAGATAGCATTCAGTTCCCCAGTTAAACTAATGTAGCTAGTAAAAGCACAGGCGTGCAAATAGAGATGCTGTACGATTGTCTGAGCCCTTTATGTGATTTATAATCTTTGTTATTACATGCTTAATGCTTTAGTTTTCATACAGTAATAGATGTGCCTGCTGGCAACCAAGTTTTGGTACTGGTCATGGCAAGATTTATGTGAAAACTTTTCTTCAAGGACTAGAAAAAATATTTTCTTACAATGCCAATTCTTTCATTTCTACATCCTACTATAGCTGCTGGGAGTGTTCAGCCTGGAGAAGAGGAGGCTCAAGGGAGACCTTATCGCTCCCTACAACTCCTTGAAAGGAGGTTGTAGTGAGGGCGGGTTGCTCTCTTCTCCCAAGTGACAAGTGATAGGATGAGAGGAAACATCTTCAAGTTGTGCCAGGGGAGGTTTAGATTGGATATAAGGGGAAATTTCTTCCTGGAAAGGGCTGTCAGGCATTGGAATGGGCTGCCCAGGGCGGTGGTGGAGTCACCATCCTGGGAGGGGTTTGAAACATGTAGATGTGTTAGATGTGTAGATGCGGTGCTCAGGGACATGGTTTAGTGCTGGACTTGGTAGTGTTAAGTTTATGGTTGGATCTGATGACCTTAAAGTTTTTTTCCAGCCTAAATGATTCTGTGGTTCTACATCCCTCTTTTAATGTCAAATTGGGGAAATAGAACAGGTGTTGCATCATTAAAAACTGTATGGGGAAACCTTTCTGGAAGAAAGAATGAAGAAGGTGGTAGTGCATCCCTGAATTCTGCTTTATTTCCTGGAATGAAATAATCTTTTTAAGTGTGCTTCATGTAGTTTTTCCATAATGTGTTATGCTTTCTGAGAATTTACCTTTTTTCAAGTAATTTTGGAGGCTTCAGTACTACAACAGTATTGTCTTTAAACTAGCTGCATGTATATTTGTGCCTTTTAAATCTGGTACGTGACAGGAGTATCTGAACGGGCTTGCATGTGCAGGATTTTATAGTCCAGTATTTGAGCACATATGGCAGCGCATAGCTGAAAGCACCTGCTTCGGAGCTGAAGTTTTACTGCAGTGCATCTGCAGAAGGGGTTTGGGGTTTTTTCACATGTTGTATCCCAGATGGAAATGCTGCATTTATGGACTAGGACTAGGTATGAACGTTGGCATTTTGGTAGTCCTGGAATGGTTCAAACAAAGCTTTATTTGACCAAATGATAGTCAGGAGATGGTGGGTTTTATCTACGTGTTTATTTATAAACACTTCAGGACTATGGATTTTAATTTTGTTCTCTTTTAAACCCTTTGTCCTGTTTTCCTCTTCTCTTCTATGGAGATGTTGCCACTCTGATCTCCTTTGTTGTAAGTCAAAAGGGAAGTATCTCTATGGCAGCTGCATCTTCTTCTTCATTCCTTGGGAGCCTCATTCAAAACACGTGCCTCCACAGGCAGATAAAAGGAGTGTGATGGTCAGACTCTTCTGTTCTAATGGAGCAAAAATTGATGTACATACCTGCTCTTGAGTTTGGCTAATCTTCCAAAGCTGATGGTTCCATGGAGGGAAGGACAAAAATTGGCCTCTGAAGGTTACTTCTCTATGACACGCTGGTGTTTACCCAAAGACTGTATGTTTAATTTTTCCTTAATGGACCTCATTCCCCTTGAAAATTGAAGATTTGTAGAAACAAAAAAGGCATTGACTGAAAGAAGCGTAATGGAATTTTTTCATATTCTGTATAGCCGTAAAACACAGCTAACAAGAAAGATTGTTCTTTAGTAGGGCTTCAGTGAGCAAATGGATTCACTTCCGTGGTGGGGTGAGGAGACAGATTCTTCAGAAGTATTCCAGGAGAACAAAAATCTGATTCATCAAAGTCATCGTGCCACAGCTGTTACAACAATCTATCTCCTGCTGAATGCTAGCCAGCTAATTTTGAGAAGTGACATTTTTCACAGTTTATTGTTTTCTCATCAACATGGCACCAACCACATCAAATATATTCACACAGTGCGGTTGGCGTTGATGAATTAGCCATGTGCTTTCTATTTATGGATACAGGAGTTCCAGTTCCTTCAGGAGAAACGAGAACTTTTAGGTAGAATGTAGATTTCTCTCCGCTCTGTGCGTGTGTTCCTCATGTTCAAGTACTTGTTGACCTGTACCAGAATTCAGTAGCATAATGAAGCATTTTTATGGAAACACATGGTTCTGCAAACCTTCACCAGATTGTTTTTATGGATGGATGAAGCATACGGGGGTGAGCACATCAGGATCACTATTTTAATACAGTTCATCTTTTAAGGGCAGGCTGTTACAATATGTCGTTTCTCAACTGAATGTGCCATATATGATTTTCCAAGATTAGGCAGGTTCATTTTACAATGTTCTTATTTTTTCCTCCTGAAGAAATATCTGAGTATCGCTGAGGTATTTCGTACTTGGAGTTTTAGTCCACAGTAAACAATTTTAGTCAGTGGTAAACAATCAGTTTTAAAAGAACCAAAGTAAACCAGAGTCCACATGACTGCATTCTTTACTGTAATTTGAATGGGGAATTACTGTGTTGTTTTTACTCTTTCCTGGGTCAACAGTAGTTTCCCTTTGCAAAAATTCGTCATACAGATATGACCATGTACATGTTGCAGATGCTGATGAGATGTACAGGGTACAAGGAGAAAAAACAGGGTCTATCTGGAAATAATCTTCTACTAGCCTGATGTATGAAGACAACAAAGGTACATTGCAGTTTGGAGTTCACAGCAGTTTCTGGCCCTTTTTTCCTACACACTTGCGATGTGTGCAGTGTTGGCCACGATAAATAGAAGGATGTCTGCCTACAGTCTTTTAAAGGAGTTCCTTCCAACTAAGGTCTGCCCAGTTCTTCCTCACGGATTCTTACATATATATATTTCGGCAGGAAGAGCAGTCGTCGTGCTCAGATACTCAAAAATGCATCTGCACCACAAGAAACTGCCTGTCAGATTTCCTGCACAAACTATAAAAATCAAAAGTATCTCGACAATTATTTTTCAGCTGTGAAATATGCTTTTGAAAAGCTGTGACTATAATTTTTCTTGCATAGAACTCTTTGTACTCCCTTATTGTTACCATATGCGGCGCTTTTTTTTGTAGTTCAGCCACTCTTTGAATAGCCAAACTGAACGGTTTTTCTTTCTCCAAATTGCTTACTTCTAGACGTAACCAGTCCGTCTTATAATTGCAAAGGAGCTATTAGAGTACTCAGGCTGCATGTAGGGTTCCTGGCTGGGAATCTTGTAATCTAGAGTGATGTTGCTCCAAGGAGAAGTTTTGGAAACCGTACCTGGCATTTCTGGTTTAATTTGGAATCCTTCAAACTCTCCCTCTTCTTCATCTTGTTCCATTATTGATGGTTTCCATCATCTAATTTAGGCTACTGTGGATGCTTGAGCCACTTCATGAACTTTGTAGCTTCAGGTGGCGTGTCCTTTTGTTTCTTTAAATTCAAAGAAACTAAAAAGTATGGAAAAATTACCAAAAAAATTCTTTTCTGTACCAAGAACAGCAAAATCTGTGTAAGATTCCTGCCATTTCTGCTTGGCAGCTTATTATTAGCTTTGGCTTATTGCTTTACATGTGCACGCTGCATATTTCTCTGGACTGAAGGCACTGCACTTGACAGGTGGATAAATTAGAATTTAAAATATAAATTGGAATAACTTCTGATTACCTTTACGATCATTAACTGAAGTCTTGATACTGAGAGCCTAGTCTAGGCATGGTGCAGCTTTTCTGGCTGGGAGAGGTATAGTCTGGAGCCTTCATCATGGTGCTGCTATTCTTCATCCTCCAGGTTTTATCAGGACCTTGCTTCTGAGTCTCTTCTATGCTTCCAGGGTGTGCTTTGAGATCCTTGTTGACTCGATAAAGGCAATTTCGTAGGAGTTTTGGAGAGAGTTAATACATGGCTTGCAACCAAATGAGAGGTTCCTGGAATTACAGAATGAGGCTATAAAGGACCCAAGAATTCTCTCTTTTCTCTCTTTCATGGAATGTACTTCTTCCATTGAAAAATACCAGTGCAGTGTGTTGGGGAGGGGTTGTATTTCAAATCTTGAATAATTAATTTTGCATCAGGGTTTTGAATGAATCTGGGAGAAGCAAGACGATGATTCTGAACGCTGAATGAGATGAAGGCACTAGCAGTTCAAACAGGACACAGAAGTTCACAGAATCCCAGAGTGGTTTGGGTTGGGAGGGACCTTGATGATCATCCAGTTCCAACCCCCCTGCCATGGGCAGGGACACCTTCCACTGGAAGCTGCTGGTCAAGAAGACCAAGCAGCCTAACAGTGCTGTGAATTTTGTTGGTTTAAAAAAACCAAAACAAGATAAAAACCCAAACAACTTCTTTGAAAACTGCAAATCCCTACCTTGGAAAACATTTATGCTTACTCTGCAGTCTCCATGTGACGATCCATCTAGCTGAGTTCTATGTCTTGGGTAGTAGCTAATATGAACTCTGCTGGAGGGAAGCCTTCAGGAAATTCTGGAATGGAAAGAGCCTTGTAGTGCTTCATTTGTCTTTGTCAGTAATTTTGCTTTTCGTGGGAAAGAGGTTTTATACAGCAGGCTCATCTATTTGTACTTTTGTAGTTCATTCTTTTCACAGTGAAGTTTTCTCCAGCCCAAATGACCTGAATTATTTGGGTTCTTTTTCCAGTCATGTCCTAATTGCTGGCCAGAGAGAATTGTTGCATGTTGATTTAGGCAACTTTTTTTTCATCCAAGACTTGGATTAAGTGACTTCTGTACCTGGGCTGTTCACTCCTGTTGCTCTTAACATCCGTCACTTCCAGTCATTGAAAACAAAACTTCACTAAAAAGAATGTTACCAGACTTGCTAGGAATACTATATTACATCTAATTTAATTCAGCCTTGATAAAGGTTTAATTAACAAAGGAGAGAAAAAGAAAGATGTGGAGATCTGTCATTTTAATGGTATCATGATCAGGTAACCTGGCAGTTTTTAACTATCAATCTTGAATTAAATCAGGTGATTCAAAAGGGCAATGTGTCGTCTTTCACCTGACTTGAATGTGATGGGTTGACCCTCGCCGGAGGCTGGGTGCCCACCAAAGCTGCTCCATCACTGCTCTCCTCCACTTGGCAAGGAAGAGAAAATACGAGGAAAGGCTGGTGGGCTGAAGCAAGGAGAGGGAGATCACTCAGCGATTTCCATCACGGACTCAACTCAGGAAAACTAATTTAATTTGTTACCAATCAAATCAGAGTGGGGCAATGAGAGACAAAAACAGATCTTAAGCCCCTTTACCCCCACCCCTCCCTTCTTCCTGGGCTCAGCTTTGCCCCTCATTTCTCTCTCTCCTCCCTGCCAACAGCACAGGGGGACAGAGAATGGGGGTTGGGGTCAGTCCATCCCATGTTGTCTCTGCTGCTCCTTCCTCCTCACCCTCTGCCCCTGCTCCAGCCTCGGGTCCCTCCCACGGGAGACAGTCCCCCACCAACTTCTCCCATGTGAGTCTTCTCCACAGGCTGCGGTTCTTCACAACCTGCTGCAGCCTGGGTCACCCCCATGGGGTGCTGTCCTTTGGGAGCAGCTGCTCCAGCCTGGGCTGCCCACGGGGTCACAGGCCCTTTGGGTGCATCCCCCTGCTCCAGCCTGGGCTTCTTTCTCCATGGAGCCACAGCCCCTCCCAGGACCCTGCTCCAGCATGGGCTGCCCATGGGGTCACAGCCTCCTTTGGGCATCCCCCTGCTCCAGCGTGGAGTCCTCCACACGTTTTTACCCCCTTTCTTAACCATGTCATCCCAGCGATGCTACCATTGTCACTGATGGGCTCGGCCTTGGCCAGCGGCATGTCCATCCAGCTGGTGTTGGCTCTGTCCGACACAGGAGACGCTTCTAGCGGCTTCTCACAGAAACTACCCCTCACCCCTTGTGCTGGTTTTAGTTGGGACAGAGTTAACTTTCCTCACAGTATGAGGCTGTGGTTTGGATTTATGCTGAGAAACAGCACACCCTTCCCGCTACCAAAACCTTGCCACGCAAACCCAGTACACTGAATGTACTGGGGATGATCTGCAAACCTCCTGTTTGAGACAGGTTTTCTGGTTTTGTTTTTCCACATAGGTGTTTTTAGTCTCAGTCTGGTGTAGGAACTGGCACGCAGCTCTTACAGCTGCTGTAAAGCTCGATTCCCACTTCCAAATCTGCTATTGTAGAAGCATCGACATAAGAGATTGCAGGCAGCTGCAAGTAACAATTGAATGATGCAGATTACGGTAGGTTGATTAGAAACGTGGAATAATTTAGTCACATGATTTGATCATGTCAGAGTTTCTGAATTCTGAAATGCTGCTGTGATACTCTAAATTATTATATCTCAAAACTACCAGATGTGTGATCTGAAAGATTTTAAAAAAACTACTGGTGAATACCTGAAAATGTGGGGTGTTTTTAATTTTTGTGTGGTTGGCTGGGTTGGTTTTTTTTTTTTTTTTTTTAGACAACTGAGTGCTAAATCACACTCTTAGTGTCAGTGTGAAAACACCCTTTTAATTCAGTGTACTACAAACGGAGTCCAGAAAATACTTGCATGCTGCCAACTCCAGCTATGGCTTTGTTATGTCTCGCTGTCTTTGGTTGTTGGGCCAACACTGGCCGTGTTGAAATAACCTCAATCACTGATTTGTGCCATGAAATAAATTCCAGTAAATTGAAATACAATCTAGCACGGTGTTAGTGGGGCTCTCTTCAGTTTTCTGTATCCATGTCTTAGACACAGATGTTTCTGTATTAATTTTTCGGTATATAGAGCACTTTAGACACCTATGGTCTACACTGGGAGGGAGGATTTTTTTTTGTTCAAAATACTTGATTTCACACTGAATAATGGGGAAAAACAATGAGTCATCGAAGTTTGAGAAATCATTATGCATTTGGAGATGATAATTTGCCTGCTTGTAATTTATTTATATATAAAGCTAGAATTGGATTAATTTGCACTGTCAAAATTTTTCCTTATTCTTTCCACAGGGAAAGTGTTTGCAACAAATAGGTTTCATTGCATACATCCAATGAATATAAACCTACGAAATTATGCACTGTTAAAATATGCCAGTCCATTTTATAGGAAAGCAGAAAATTGTCTAAAACTTAATATAGATAGAGGGTGATCTGCAGTTCATAAAGAAGAAAGGAAGTATTTTTTCTGTTTATTATGTATCTCCTGGTTCACAACTCGTTCTTCTGATGAGTATTCCTTAAGTGAAAAGGATCAGTGGAGGCTGAGTGGAGAAACTAAAAGTAAGAAGATAATCCATATCTTCCTCTTTTCTTTCCCCTGGAAGATTCTTTTATCACATAGCATTGATATCTTGTCTTATCTTCACTTCGCACTCAGAATTTTTTGAAGAAACAAATGCTGCAGTAAAGTTGCCTGAAGTAACAATACTGGCTGTCCTTTTGATAGGAACACTAAAGGAACACTTTTGATGTGTTTGCTTACACATTCAATTTCTAACCCCTAAAAACCTTAAAATATTGACCTCCAGAGTAACTCATATGTAAAAAGATACTTCTTAAATGGAAACCAACAGATTTTGGGAGCATCCAAAATTTGACTAAAAATATCTTTCTCTGAGAAACGGTAATCTTGAGGAGCAGAAGGTACTTCTCACAAAACCAGGCCTCAATGACACTTGTATTCCCCTTCCCCCCATGTGTTCCCTCTGCCCATTTTAGGGTAGTATATAGGTTTGAAGTCTTTTGTTGGAAATGAACGCAAATGGCTTTGGGTGTTCCATGAGACTTGAAGTGCCATCCTACAATGAATTTCAGTAAATATCACCATATACAGGAGTTTTCTCAGTGCGTCCTGAAGTAGCTTTATGCACTGTTTCAACTCATCTTTCTCACCCAGCCTGTATCCATTGTGGAAATTTGGATTGTTTCCATTTTTGAAAGGTGTTTTCTTTCTCTTTTCAACACTAGGCAGAAGTAATTGAGAAAAGAAGGAAATTACCATGTTTTGCTGTTAAAGATGTATTTTTATAGTGAAAGAATATTAATTCATTTTCACAGTAATGACTTCTTATCTTCAGAGGTACTTTTTTCTCCTGTAGGGCAGTACGTCTCGAATTTCTTTTCTCCTCTTCTGTAAAACAAATCCCAGAAGACTTTCCCAGACTTCAGACCAAACAGTCCTGATACAAATGGAATCATGGGGGACATCCTTATTATTTTCAGTTGTGAGCAGGTGCTTCTCTTCAGCCTACTGGGAATTCTTCTTTACTCAGACTCTTCACAATGTTACATATAGTCCTTTAATTCAAGTGCAAGGGCTATATAGCATGGATGAAGGGCAGGCACAAATTTAACAGTTAAAATACCTATCCTTGTAAAGGAACATCGATAGAACTTTTATTTCTATGATAAAGAAATATTCCCTGAAAACAGTGGTTATATGCAAAACACAAGCACTGCTGCAGCTGCAAGAGCTGCGGGCTTGTCCCTCTAAGCCAACAGTTTGACCTCTTAATGAATTTTCCTTTTACAACTACTTGTGTAATTCTTTCCTGTATTCATTCATCAGAAGAATAATTAAATCTTTTGAGCTAAGCTTGCAGCAGACCAAACAGTTAAATTTAGCTGTTGGCCCACGCAGCCCTCTGGGGAACTTTATATACTTACCATGACCTTATTGTTGAGTGTTTTAACTGGTAATATCTGTAGTTTGCTTTCTAGAAGTAAATGTGTCCATAGCCAGGCTTCAGCTCAGCACCTGCAATGGACTGTGTGTGTAAGTCTCACTAGATAAATATCCCTGAGTACAGTGCTCAGAAAATCTGAGAAAGCTACTATTTGCAGGCTTGGCTTCATTTTTTGGGGTGCACTGCACCGTATTTAGAAATTTGTTAAATACTATGAGAAAATGAAGTTCTGTATGTGCCCTGCATGTGTGGGCTCAAGAGTTAGGGGGAAGTATAATAGTAAAAGCTGTCCTGTTAATGCACCGGGAAGTGGTGCTTTACTGGATACCAGGGAAGGACTGTTTGGTGAGAACAATTGAAAGCTGTTGCAGGTCATCCAAACAGCACAGACTTTCCCATAAAAACGCAGTGGCCATACATACAACCAAGATGCTGGTGACCCGCTTTACACTCTCAGCATGTCTTCTGCTCCTGATGTGAGCAAGAGCTGGAGGGAAGGAGAGGTAAGGGGGTTTATTCCTGTAGGGCTGCCCAGGCACAGTAAGTTGTTATTGGATCTGACAAGTAGGTTAGTGCACAGGCTTCTTAGAAAGCAAATAATGTACCAAAACTCATGAGTTTTACAATGTGTGCATCCGACTGATGTCCCCTTTCACACTCAGTATGCCTGGAGTTTTTGGCAGAGTCCATGATCTAGGCTGGGAGAGGACAGATAGCTAGGAGCTCACTGGATACGGCATCACTTCTTCATGGTGTTTATGACTTCCTTGATAGCTCATCGAACTGGTACGTTCTATAGTACATGTTGGATCTGTGCAGAAAGCAGGAACATGCAGTCCTGGGTGAAGGGGTCCAGCAGAACCCCTGCAGACCCAGTTTAGACTAAACCATCACCCTCCAAGTTTTGCTGGCGAGCTGGATGAGTGCACAGAAAGCAGCAAAGATAAAATGGATCAACGTAAAACTGGCGAATGCGTTGTGTGCTGTCTTCTTGGCAACGGTGATCTGAATTGAGCCGTGTGAGTGATTGTTCCTAAGGGGCTGTATGCCCAGGGAAGGCATTCTTGAGAGAGTGTCTGGGAAGCTCTGGGGCAGGCTGGCTGCAGTGCCAGAATTTAAGAGAAAACTTCTCTCCAGTACATGTAAATTTACATCCTTTTCGCATGGGGAAAGACCTGAGAGCTCATTGTTTCAGCATAAAAGGGAATTTAATGGCAGAAACAACTTCTCTGCCTGCTCTTATTCCATTGTCAGTCAAAGGTAAGCTGTTCATTTGTCAGAAGACAGAACAATTAAACAGCGAATTTAAAATTAATCCAACTTTCTGTAGCCCTCTTCTGTCTCCTGTGATTACCTAAGCATGCAGTGGATACAGAGCCAGTTACTGGTTTACAACAGCATACATCCACATGAAATCCTTTCTAGAGTTTGCATCCATATAGTAGGAATCAACCTCTGGAATCTGAACCAAGTAACTTGTAAAGTGTCAACAAGAATAATTCCAGGTTTCCCAAGGGAAAAAAAGTAATCAGGATAAGGCACAGGACTTGTGCCAAAGTATAGGTGGAAATCTTTTTAGTTCCTCAGAGAACTGCATGAGATGAAGTAATTATTATCATTACTATAATTTTCATTTACATACAGATTAGTTATGAGATTTTAAGAGTTTGCCCTTTTCATCTTGCAACCACGTGATAAAAGCATTCAGTAAATAGGCTGCTTATTCTGTTTTCTCAGTTATTTAAGGAAAAACACGCAAGCCAGGTGCATTATTTCATATATTTGGTTATGTTGTGTCAATGTGATTTGCCAAACTAACATTTCCTTCACTGCATGTTGAACATGTCTTTTGTTAAACATCACCTATTGCCTGGCTACTTCCCACCATCCTGTTTGTATTAATCCTGTCTTAGGTCTGCTGCTTTTGTTGGTTTTTTTCTGTGCCTTCATGCTCAGAAGATCTTTAAGGTATTGCATTTAACTGGTGACATAGTTATCACTTTTCTAAAGCCCACAGTATTCCCAAAGTCTGTATGTTCTTCCTCATCTTCAGTGTTCCTCTGATTTAACTGTTGCATTTTGTTTTGACTTTTGATTATCCCAGGGTCCGATTGGTATGGATGGAAAGCTGGTAGGTGATCTGTTCAAAACCAGTGTAATTTAGGCCTTGCACATACTCCCTCTTTGCTCTCTTAATTGCTCATGCTGAAATGTGTGTTAATCACGTAGTGGCTTCCTTCAGCCTTATTTCAACCTCAGTAGCACAGATTGTAACCGAGTGCTGAACAGCCACTTTGGTCTTTTGTGTCTATCCAAGGAAATGGGTCAGCCGTGCTACTCCTGTTCCCTTATCCTCTTCTGTCTGGATTAGATTGGGACTTAGATGCTCCTACTTGGGTGCTCTGTCCATAGAATGTTCCGCAAGGGTAGTTTGGTGGTGCCTTTCAACCCGCAGGGTGTTTATTTCTGACCACGTACCTCTGGCTCGTGCCGGTTTCCTTTCTCCACAGGTTCTTTCTGTGTTTTCATTTCTCTGCCTGGTTTTTCTTGGTTGATTCGATCTGAACAGCCCCATGTCTCATTTTAAATGTATTTGTATGCTATCCCAGATATACTTTAGGGATGTGCAACTTGGATGCAGTTAGAAATAACCTTTAATTTTATACAATGCATTTGTACATTTATTTCTATTTGTGTATATATTTGCATATCCATATATTTGCACGCATGAGCCTGAAAGTTTATGTTCCCAGCTCTTTAAAGATTAAAATCATGCAAAAGTTGTGGAAATACATTCTGCACTTTCTCATGCTATTGTTCTTGCTCCCTCTCTCTTCCTCCTTTTCCAGGACAGCCTTTTTCTTTGATACCCTGAAAACATCTTTGCTTTTCTGTCCTTTCATTTGCTACAAGCCCCATTTCCTCTGCAAGCTCAGCTCGCTACCTTGCAGCGTCAGCTTCCATTTTCTTCTCTTAAGACTTTTTCCTGTGCTCCTTGACATCTCTTTCTGCTGTTAAATAACTCCCCTGCAGAGTTTGAAGCTGCCAGTCAATAGACTTTTTCTTTAATCACCTCTTTTAGCAGATTGATAGCTTACCTGTTGACTTCAGCTAGACTTGGTTACCCCATTTATCTTTTCTTTTAGTATCATTTACATATCAACAATAAGTACTGGTTAAATTGCTAGGAAGGGATTAGCTACCAACCATAGAAGCCCTTCCATCATGGTAGCTGGAGTAGGCTGCCAAACTTAACCCCTTTCTTTTCTGCAAGACAACATATTAAATCAGTAAATAGGAATATAAAGGGCAAAATTGTTCTGAAGGTTTTGCTGAAACCATGGTATATTATGCAGATTTCCCCACTGTAGTCATGCAAATTGAAAAAATAAAAATAAAAAGCAGCAATCAGTAGTAGATAATTGAGTGCATGAGGAGTGATCCAGAGGTGCAAAGCAACAGCCAGTAAAATACACCTGATGGGTTATTGGTAGGGACGAGTCTGTAAATGTGTGCAAAGAACAGCAGTCAGTTGGTAGCTATAAACAGAATCAATTTTAGAGCACATAACACATCTGAGTAAAAGGTGTTCATTAGAAAATAATCAGAGTAATGCTGTCTTTTCAGTCTTGAAGAGTATTTTCTCCCTTTTTTTAATCTAAAATTTAGAGAAATATTTACAGCTAAAACATCTTAATTCACAAGAAACATGCATTGGGAACGATTTATGCAGCAGTGAGCCAGAGGGATTTCACCAATCCCAGAGCCCTTTTGGGATCACGAGCATATTAACTGAGATTGAGCTCACTCGAACGAGTTATAATATCAGACTGTAATCATCCTAGAGGGTTTTTTATCAAAAGTAACTCTCAGAGCTTTATTCCTGACCCTTCCGCGGCATACAAAAATAGAGAAGGCAGAATGAACAGCCCCTTTTTTGAGTCCCACACTTTGAATTGTTGTTGTGTGACAAGGACCCTTTACAATCGGAACGGTCAGTACTGCGGCGCCTCTGCCTGTACCTTTGTACGCGGAGCTGATGCATTCCGTAACAGTGCTGGCTGCGTCCTCCGGCTGGTGTCACTGGAGCTAGTCAGAAGGGAAAATTACACTCTAGCTGCAGTAACCAGTATCTAGGAGTATACAAAAATATTGAAGGATTGAGAACAACTGAAAAAAGCCCAGAAAATAATTAGCTTCACCGATGCAAAGTTCCTTCCACGTTCAAGGAGCTCATAGCCAGCCCAGAACAATCCTGCCGTGAGTACTTCTGTGCTCAGCATCCGCATTTGCAGCTAAATGCAGGATAATTGCAATATGGACAGAGCATGTAAACAAGAGTAACGAAGCTATTACGTTGCCCATTATCGCCCAGAGTTCCATGTCACCATGAAAAACCATTGTTCTGCAAAAATCTGGTTTCCAGCTTTCCCCTCTGCTCATTTCAGACGTGATAAAGGAGTAATTTCAAATGCACAATAACAAAAAGGCAAACTGGCAACGCTGTTGAGAGTAGAAAACACCTTCATGGGAGCATGTTCTGCCCCTGACACTCAATTCAGGCCATGTTTGTGTTGTGTGTGCGTGTCCCTTATGCCATACATACAGCATGTACTATCTAGGCATTAATAGCCGATCTAAGTTAGATCAAAGAAAAAAGTGTTAGTTTTCCAATATTTTTGTTTAAATATATATAGTATTCTGTTTATTTGCATTCTACTGCATTAAATCAGCATTTTGTTGAATCATTTTCATAATTTCAGATTTCCATTTCAGTTTTTTTAATATATACATCTAGAATACAGTCTTTAACGATTTGCTCAGAATGTGTTGTAACTTTACGTGTACTTGAGACAAACATATCGTGAGTTTGTAGGTAAGAGTTGGCATGCATAGGTCTCAGTTAATTGATACAAATGTATTGTACAGGCTGCCCAGTCCTGCATCAGTAAGTAATTCCTGATGATTTCAGGATCAGATATAGCATATAATATCTTAAAACCTGCTGTGATGGGAAGATTCAGATAAAGACTGAGTGCTGCGGAGTCCCAGTTGTAGTCGTTAATGTGATGTGTAACTTCACAGAACTGGCCAACTCAGAAAATTTTATTTCCTATTAGAACTGGCAAACCACAGCCAGTGGGATTTTTTTTTTTTTTTTTTTTTTTGTCTGAAAACTTCTGTAGTGCAGTGTCCTTGTAAGGAACCAATACAAAACTGTAGCATCTACAAGGGATGTTTCAGGCTGCCTTCAGTGTAAGGATTGGATAGCCACAATAATTCTGTATTTTACCATGGTTCCTCTGCAATGTTATTTCTAATATTTTATATTAAAAAAAAAAATCTTAAACTTACATGAGAATTAAAATACGTTTTTTTCTGGTTGCTAACTTAGGAAAAAAGAAATCTTATTAGTTACTAAAAAGCCCCCATTTTTCTCTGTCTGCATGATAGTTCCCAGTTAGAAATGCTCCCAGCCCAACCCCCTTTAAAATCACACAGGATCACAGAGTGGTTGAAGTTGGAAGGCACCTCTGGAGATCATCTGCTCTAACCGCTCTGCTCAAGCAGAGCCATCTAGAGCGGGTTGCCCAGGTTCATGTCCAGACGGCGTTTCAGTATCGCCGGTGATGGAGACTTCACGATCTCCCTGGGCAACCTGTGCCCGTGCTTGGTTACCCTCACAGTCAGAAAGTGTTTCCTGATGTTCAGATGGAAAATTTTCAACTCTGTGTAGCAGTACCTGCTAGCTGAAGAGAACAGGTTTTGTATTTTGTTATAGGAAGTCTTCATGCTCAGTTTCTTTTAACAAAAACACACGTCGTTTCAATTGAACTGGAAATTATTGTAGTGTCATAAACCACTTGGAGCTAATCTAGCCCTTGGAGCTTACAAAAATCTCTCTTTATAGAGAAAACACATAAACATTTGTTTCTGTCTCACAGTGTGAGCCGATTGCCTGGGTGGTTGTAGTTCATAGTCACAGCTACTGTACTGTTTTGTAATATAATTCAAAACAGTATGAATTATATTCATAATTCTGCTTCATGCGGATGATTCGTAATGAGCGGGCTGGAATAACTGGTGACCTTCACTCGCTCTCCTAGGCTCGGGACCTTAGTGGAAATTAGATAGGAAATCTGCTCCCCAGGGGATACCAACAAGAACATACACACCTCCTCAGCGTGCAGAGGGTCTCTCCATTTGGCCGGTGGTGGTCCAAAGGTGACGTTGGTCAATAAGGGAGAGGAAACGTATCAGCTGCCTCTTGGGCTGACTGACAGGGGCTCATCTCCTGCTGACTTGCTGGTTGAAATATTGGTCTATACTTGCTGAAAACTGCGGTGCTTGCAGCAATGGCAAAAAGACTGTCGTTTGCTCAGCAGTGTGTTCCTGCAGTTTTCAAACTTGGTTCATTCGATAGGCAGTAATTAGCACCTCCTTGAAACACAGAGGCGAGCTGTAATAGAGGAAAAACACCCGATGCCTACTTCTAAATCAGCTCAGCATCTGTGGATTCTTTCTCACTTGAGAAGGATTAAATTAGGTCTTTACATAATTTTAAGTTGTTTTGTTCTGAGTATCTAAAGTGTTTCTCAAATGAATGTTCAATGATGTGTTATTGTAATTTATTTCTGGAATGAGTTTCTTGCAAGAAAGTTCATTGGTTTGAGTGAAAACATTCAAATTCTATATAGACCTAAGAGTCCAGAATCTGACTTCAATACAGTCACTGGATTTTTATTTTTGTTATCTCCTTATTAGAGTATGCTGTAACTATTTAAGGAGGTAATCCTTGTCATAACTTTCCATAACCTTATTTTTTTCTTGTTTTTCAGGGTCAGCCTGGTCCTCAAGTAAGTGCCATCTTATTTTCCTACATAAGTTCAGGCTGAATACAGGGCACACCAAACTCGGGTTATCTACAAAGTATTTTGATAGGTGTTTAAAATCTATACAGCTAGAAACTGGTAACCATTGCATAATTCAGTAAGGGAAATATTTCCCAAGAGAGAAACGTGCCCCCCCATATGATTGTCTGAGTCCCCTCAGCTGTTTGACCAGATGGTGGGGTTAACAACATAATACTGAATAAAGCAAATCTCCTGACTATGGCTTGAAACGTTGCCACCTAACTTGAAAGCAAGATAAAATAACTCAGCAAATGTGTAGCAAATGCAATACTTCAACTGCTTATTAATCACATGCTAATAAAGTTGCTATAATCCAGGCAGCCCTCAGTTATTTTAAATATTGCACTGCTAGCTATTTTGATTAATTGTACACACTGCTTTGAATTAGTTCTGCTTTACTTAAGAATAGTAGAACGTTGTCTTGTGAGCTGTAATTGAAGACATGGAAATCTAGGGATCTAACTTCAGTTCTGAAGTAGAAATCTGCCACCAGAAAGGAAACATTAGGTATAGCAAAAAAAACCAAAAAAACAAAAAAAACCAAACTAAATTAATTGAGTTAAAGACCAGTATAGAAATGCAGAAGAGCAAGGAAATAGGGGAAGGGGGGGGGTGGGGGGGTGGGGGTGGAAAAAGGCCAGTACCAAAGCCAGACTTAGTGAATTCAGTTAAAAAACCTCTTCTTTCAGACTCAAGATACATAATGGTACACTCTGGTCTGTAGGACCATCTTAGCACAAGTGAGTCACCTGAACCAGGATTGCTGTGAAGGCCTCTTATATTTCAGAACCTTAATTGAAAGTCAAAACTTTACAGCCTTATTGACTGATATTTTTCTTTAAATTCAGATTTTCTTTATGGGAAGCCAGCTTTTCCCTCAGACTTCGTTTGTTTCTAATAATTATTTTTTTGTTGAAAGACAGTCTGTGTTACACGCCCTCATCTCTCTCAGATTGAATGTGTATTGCAGTGCCAGACCCCTTTTAATAGCATTAGATACGTAATCCATACGATACTGGAAATGACCACCCCCTCAGCACTTATGTTCCACACTAGGCTCTTGACGCGTGGCCTACGCAGAGAGGGACCTTCAGCCTCTGTGCTGAGGAGGGGGTCAATGAAGAGAGAGATTGTAATTCTGCGTGGCACTCTTGCTCGGAACAAGCTCTGTCGAGGACCTGAGGCTGTCACTGGAGCTCATGGGCTGTCCTCTAGTTGATGTTGACTTGTGTTGCCACCCATGGATGTTGCCACGTCTGGGTTTGGCCCCACAGCTCCCACATTTCAGTTGATTGGAGAGTGTCTCTTGCTTAATGCTTGTACAAGGTTTCTCAGTCGTCGGAGCTCATATCTTTACATGAAAGGCCCTGAGGTAGCTGTAGGCAAAGAACCACAATGGAGATGACAGCATTCATCTGACGTTCAAGTACCAAGTAAAATGAGTTTCTCTGTAGAAGAGCAAATAATAAAATGTGTAATATTTTTGCTGAAACTTGAATTCTGGCTTTTGAGTGACCCCAAAGAATGCCTCCTTTTTTCTTGTGTAGAATGTAACTAGATATTTAGATTGTCTTTTATCAGAAAGGTTTATTTTCCCGATGAATCTGTACAGCCACATTCTGCACATACATCTCCTATCGAATATGATGAGAGTATTCATGTTTGTCAAAGAACAGGGTTTATTTAGCTCCTAGTCTAAGGTTAATTCCACAAGGAATGTACTATCTGGGTAAAGAGAGAAGGCTTGTTAAACTCTTGTTTTGTTGTTTAGAAGTTCATATAAGTATTAGAAAACAGTGCATTTAGTATACTGTGAAGGAAGACAAAATAATCTCTTATGTAACCCTGCTAAAATGATTAA
Organism: Rhynochetos jubatus; assembly: GCA_027574665.1. NCBI lineage: Eukaryota > Metazoa > Chordata > Aves > Eurypygiformes > Rhynochetidae > Rhynochetos > Rhynochetos jubatus. The sequence goes on from CM050651.1 coordinate 77,330,613, forward strand.
TAACTATAATTAAATATAATATATTTGAATATAATTTTATTATTAAGAAAAGCTGTTAACAACTAAAAACATGGGAGAGGGTGGTGTTTTGGTGTGACTTTGTCTCAGAGAGTCAGCCAACTGTTTTCTTCCTCATGGCAATATCCTCTCCCTATCTCTAGTGCAACCTACCTTCCCTCTCATGTCAGCATACATGATCACTCTGTGTGGGACGGTGAGATTGGGCAGCCCCACAGATGCTTCTCCCTTCTCTTTGGCAGCCATTCAAATCTGCATTAGAAATGGACAAAATACTTATGATTGATACTCATTTTCATGAGAATTCTGGTTTTTCTTTATGTGAAATGTCTGTGGAAGTGATGTTGTTTCAGTCTGAAATTTTCCAGTGTTGTGTGCGTGACAAAGGGTTACCATAGCAATTCTGGTGAAAAAATATGCGTGTGCCTTTTGCACCGTCAAGCTTCAGGGTATGTGGCTGGAGTGTTTTTAACGTCTGATGGCAGAGGTTCATGGTTAGACAGGCTCTTACGGGCTTTTGCTGTAGCAGAGCTGGTGGGAACCACTTACACTTTTCATTTTCTGGTTTTTGTCAAGACCAGCAGGATATGGGCCTTAGTTTTGAGCTGTGTTGCATGGCAGCAGCATATGCAAGAGATTTGCTTATTGCTATGATGGTAGGGAGCATCGTGGACCTTAGGAAAATGTTGAGTATCCGACAGCAGGAGGGATGGGAGTTGTGTAAAGAAAATGTATTTTAAGTCCTGCTGAGTTTGCCTTTCGGTTTTGGTAGTTTGGATAGCCATCTGCACCCCAAGATTTGTTTAATATTCCTCCCAGCACGTGCCAGTCAGTACTGGGGTGGCTGATAAGGTCAAGCGATCATGTACGTGTTTTGATGGCCTTTTAAGCTATGAGCAGCATACACAGTATGTCCTGTTGACTGATGCTGCAGAATGAGCTCTCCCTGTCCAGACCCTTCCAGTTGGACGTGGTTCTCTTGTTCTGATCACCATAAATTGAGGTTCAAGCTCCATATTCCTATGCCGTGTTCCCAGTAGTTTGTCTTTAGGAATGCCTAGAGTCTCTCTACCTGTGTGGAGAGTGGGGGAAGGAGACCTACGAAGGACAGGATCAGCATAAGGCTGGAGAAATAGTTCATCACCTTGAGATACATGGTGCAGTGAAGAAAAGCCCAGTGGTTGTATCCAGCTGTTCACACTCTAGGAATGGTCTTGTGGGGGTGTTCTTTTAGCAGCTGATGCTCTAAGCTCCTTCATAAACCTCTGGTGCTGCTGAAGGATTGTATGACTCTGTTTGAATATGCAAATGCTAGTCTGCTTTTGAGTTACGAGTTGCAGGTCAGATTTTGCTATGAAACTTTAACTGTTTGCTAACAAAGAACAGGTACAGTCACTCAAATTTTTGATTTTTAGGTAAATATAGGGTTATTACTTTTGTTTTATATATTTGTGTGTGTATGCACTTTGTCAAATGCCACCATGACATTATTTCGGTGTAGGTTATGAAATTCCTTCAGTAAACTTTGTGTTCCCTGATTTCTTCTTAATTCCTTATGTACAGCTGTGATTACTTATACAGAAATCAAAATATGAGATAGAAGTTGATGTATCTTTAATTGACAGCCAGATACCGTTTTGAATCTAAAGATTTGGGGGTTTTGTTTCTTTGAGATGTCTTCACTAGCATGTAAAGAGTGCAAAGAGCTACCACGTTGCCCGTCTCCTGCCCCAGGTATTACTCGTGTCAGTGGGTGTTGAATACAACGAAATAAAACCTCAGTGTCATGTTGAGGCAGGAAGTTAAGAAAGAAATGTATTTCCAAAGGGGAATAAACAGTTTGTTAGGCTTTGTAAAGAAGAACAAGTATTGAAAGAGAATAATTAATAAGTTATTTGTCTTTCAATGAAATTCTTCCTGTGTTTAAAATATTTGTAGCTTTTAAGTTTTCATAGGCACACCATGCATTTCTTCCCAAGTACTCATCGAGCCTAAACTAATTAGTTATACTTGCGTACATGAAAATAAGCTTAGGCTTAGCCCAAGAGCTTGGGCTCATATACAGCAGTAGAACTACTGTAGTGTCTTTAGTCTCATCTAATGGCCAGGTAGATGTAGGAAGAGCACCAAACACAGTATGTAACAGTCAGTTTACTTGCATCTGTTCCAATACCAAGCCCAAATACTTGATCCCTTTGCTGCTAATACTATTTTACTATCAATTTTGAGATCAGAAATTAATCTTAACTGAGAGCATCATGTAAATAAACAATCTTGTACTGTCTCATGTATTCAGCGGGCAGAGCTTTACCGCTTGTTTACCATTTTCCTTCTTTTCAAAAGCTGTAATAGAATTCCTCAACACTATTGAAATCGTGCCATCTTTTTAAGAAACAGCCCATATTGATTTGTGAACCTGAAGAAACAAATGCCATCATAATGGGTTTTCATTTTATGTTTTTGCCAGATGAGAAGCAAAGATCTAGCCCTTGGCTCCCATCAGGTTTATAAACCATTTAGCTCAGTCGTTTTGAACCGCATCAGAGAATGTAGGAGGAGAAACCATGCTCAATACTTCCTTTACTGCCTGATGTCTACATAAACACTTATAGTACAAAAAATGCAAGAAATACATCCTCCCAGAAGGAATTAATGTGTTTAATTGTTTTAAAGTATGTTGCTTTCTCAGCTTTGCCTGCAATAAAGCAGAAGTTAACTTTGTTAAAAAGGGATTGACAACAACAATAAGCACTTTAAAAACACAAAACGCTTGAGTCTCCCCTGGTAGACTTACGTACATGTGTAAACTGGGGTAGCTGTGAATGTTAAATGCCTCTTCAGCTAAGCAGATGGCGTTAGTGCATTAAGAGAATTCTTTGCTTTGTGAAGAAAAGAGCACAGAGTTGGAGATTTCGGGGCAAATTACACTGGACTGTCAGTTGTACCAAGAGTAAGGAAGCACCACACATAATTTAAAAAGGCCGAGGGGAGTAAGTTCCAAGCATCAACAAGGAAAAGTCTTGTAGCACTGGATATTGCTTCTAACATGGCTTTTTACTTGTCTTTTCCCAGTCTTTGCCAGGATGTGCAGAGAAGCCTGTAATGGCAGATTAATGGTTTCCCTACAGTACCCTGCTAAGTCAACGTGTTAGGGATAGCCAGACTTGTTAGACCTCTGTTCATCCGATGTCAGACGGCCAAAGTGGAGGCCAGGCTCCTAGCCCAGCCGTGCTACAGTGTTCATTTTCCTGCTCTGATAGGCATGCTTTTGAGCTGAAATTTCAGTAACTATCTCTGGAAATCTTGTGCTGAAATAGCCAGATGTTCAAATGTTCCACGGCATTTCCTGGAACTGGCAATTTATTTGCAATTTGTTTACCTGAATTGGAAAAATAGTGGATTCGTAATCTGTTAATTTAACATTTACCCATTCAAACTAGGTCTTGACTTTATAAAAACACAAGAATTTTCCCTGCACAGAATCATGTGGAAAGGGCGCTTCATGCAGGGTAAGTGCTTCATGCCCTTGTAAAATAGCTTCTGTTGTTATAACAGCAGCTCCTTTTACTAAACCTGAGGATCTCCCTCCAGAATAGCTGTATGCAATAGATGAAGAAAGCTTGGAAGATGGATTCTTGGAACAGTTTATGTTGTTTGGCCCAAAACTTTTAGAATTTGATCCCCTCATTTCATAGTTCACACAGTGACCATTTATGGTACTGTTCTCTGAAAAACCAAGTCCTAGAATAAAAAAAAATAAATGTCAAGCTAATATATATAACTATAAAAGACAACACAGAGGAGAGATTTCTATTTGCACAGTATTACCCGCTTTTCTTTATGGTGTCACAATTAATTTCTGCGAAGAATTTGTTTTGTTTTAATAAAATAAATGTGAAGGTCTGATTCACTCATGACATTTGCTCGCATAAATGTTACGGGGAATCACACACTAGCATTCCATCTATTCATCTAAAAGCTGCAGCTGTCACCAGGGCGTACTAGATCTTCTCACAGCAAGTGAAGAGCTGTGAAGCAAAAATGGCTTGTAATCCTTAATTTGGTATAGCATTGCTGGGCTTAACAGAGTACACACGAGTACAGAAAAGCAATTGCAAGCCGAGTTCTGTGGTTCCATTATGAGATGTACAAAGAGTTGTCAAAATATAATTAAGAACCCTGAAACATTTCTTGTATTCCTAAATCATTCCTTTATCAAATGACCTTTGTATTTTCTTCATCCTGTTCTGCAGATGGCAGAAACACACTAGTGCGTTCTGTGTTTTATTAGGAATTATGTCAAAGCGAAGTATTGCACTGTGTTCAAGAATATTATATACTATTTTACTATCCTGCTACACGTGTTTTTAATTCAATATTAAACTCCTACTGGCTTATTGTTTTTACTGATCTTCATGCTGTATTTCAGCTTTGAATTCCAGTTCAATTTGTTGCAGATCCCAGTAGTTTCACTAACTTTAAAAAAATAATAAAAATGAAAAGTAGAGTTATTAAAATGTATGTTTCATCAACCTTATGGTGACTTAAGGATAACGCTGTGATATCAGAATTTAGTCTTATGCAAGGTTTTCAAACTATCAGAGGTTCCTTGTTCACCCATTATCAGTCCAGAGCCCTGGTGACGTTCTGTGTTGGAAGCTTGAAAGCCCTGCAGACTAGAGCAGAGCTGGGAGCTTTGGATCTCAGGGTGCCAGATGGAAGCTTCAAAATTTCTATCTTCCATTAGAAAGTGACATTTTTGTCAATTGAAATTAGACTTTAAGCAAACCTTAGATGTTAGCAGAAATGCTTCAGGTTCTTTCTGTTGAATTGGTGCTGGCATGAAGAGCTGTGAGGATGTGCTCTTCTTTCCTGTAAATATGACTCAAGTTTGAGGGAGAGAAGGAAGAAAAAATAGAAAATGCAGCCATTCCTTTCTTTGGAGTGTTTTGTGTGCTGCCAGTAATGTTACTAATGAGCATGGCATGGAAGTGTCCATTCGGTTTGTGAGCTTTAATCCAGAATTCCATGTTTGACAGATGCTTTGGCTGTCCCCACAATAACACAGGAGTTACTAATAATTGTTTTCGTTGAGATCCGTCAGTAACTTTCAGGAGTTGTGAGCTGCTGAGAAACATGGAAGAGAATCACGTATTTTCAGAAATACAATCCAGTTGTATTGCGCAGTATGTCTGTTAGTGATCATTTGCCAAAAAGAACGAATATCCATTTAAGCATACATATACATGTGTGTGTAATTTCCCCTGAAGATGTTCTGAATTTTGTAGACCAAACTATTAGTCTTGAGGAGAAAACTGTTTTGTTTTTAATAAACTTTATGTTGTCTTAGATTGCTTCCTGTATAAAGAAAGATGTTGCCAGCCTTAAAGGTTACAAAAATATCTTCAGACATCGCACTTTTATATATGCCTGTGTGTAAAAATCTGTGTTTGTAGTTGATACAAAAATTCTTTTGCGTTTATTCAGTGTTGCAACTCAAACTATACAAATCTGAACAGTTGTCAGAGTAGCTCTGTGAAGTATGTCATTGGAGTTTTCTCCTGCTGTAGATGAGGAGATTGAGGAAGATAAATGAAAGGTTTAGTTCTTCTAGCATCTCTTTGCCTTATTGTAACACATATTTTATGTGGTATTTTTATGTACTTTTGTTTCTATATACTCATTGACCTCAAACAAACTAGTCTGTGATTAACGGTTGGCACATCCCCATCGAGAGTGGAGTTATGACTTAGAGTGCCAAGCCTGTGCCTCTTTTAGCAATGACTTGTAGCCTGGATAGTTTGGAGCCATGTGCAGTAACCTGGTAATTACAGGTTGCCTCAGATGGATTTGTGCAGTGTGGCTGTTGTCACTACATCTGTCAGGCGCTTCTTGTACAAAGGCTTGTGGGGTACTGATGGAGCCTGCCATGCACAGAGACACTTTAAGGGACTACAGGATGCGCAACAGGGAGATAGGAAAAACAAGAATAAGGTCCTCAGAGAAATGTTGGTATTTCAGTAAATAAGGTTTTTTTCTAAGCATTATCATATCCTCAAATTTAAAGTTACCTACGTTGTGAAATAATTTTGTTGCTCTTAAGCTGTGGAGGTTATACTGCAGTCTCACAAGCCTTTCTATCCCTTGGGCTGCATTTTACACAACTGTGGCTTTAAACTAATATTCTACTGCCATTTTCTTTTAACCATTCATGATGTAAGTAACCTAACACACCACTTCTCTTACAACGGTGGAGACTAGTGATGAGCGGTGTTCCTCAGGGGTCGGTGTTGGGACCTGTCCTGTTTAACATCTTCGTCAGTGACAGGGACGGTGGCATTGAGTGCACCCTCAGCAGGTTTGCTGATGGCACCAAGCTGTGTGGTGCGGTGACACGCTGAGGGAAGGGATGGCATCCAGAGGGACCTGGGCAGGCTGGAGAGGTGGGACCGTGCCAACCGCATGGAGTTCAGCCAGGCCAAGGGCAAGGTCCTGCACCTGGGTCGGGGCAATCCCAGCACAGGGACAGGCTGGGTGGAGAATGGATCGAGAGCAGCCCTGAGGAGAAGGACCTGGGGGTGCTGGGGGATGGAAAGCTGAACATGAGCCGGCCGTGTGCACTGGCAGCCCAGAAAGCCAACCGGATCCTGGGCTATGTCCAGAGCAGTGTGGCCAGCAGGGTGAGGGAGGGGATTCTCCTCCTCTGCTCTGCTCTCGTGAGACCCCCCTGGAGTGCTGTGTCCAGCTGTGGAGCCCTCAGTAAAAGAAAGATATAGACCAGTTGGAATGAGTCCAGAGGAGGCCGCGAAGATGCTCAGGGGACTGGGGCCCCTCTGTCATGGGGACAGGCTGAGAGAGTTGGGGGGTTCAGCCTGGAGAGGAGAAGGCTCTGGGGAGACCTTAGAGCCCCTTCCAGTACCTGAAGGGAGCTACAAGGAAGCTGGGGGGGACTTTTCCCAAGGACAGGGAGTGACAGGACAAGGGGTAACGGGTTTAAACTGAAGAGGAAGACTGAGATTGGACATCAGGAAGGAATTCTTCCTGGAGAGGGTGGGGAGGCCCTGGGACAGGTTGCCCAGAGAAGCTGTGGGTGCCCCATCCCTGGCAGTGTCCAAGGCCAGGCTGGATGAGGCTGGGAGCAACCTGGTCTAGTGGAGGGTGTCCCTGCCCATGGCAGGGGAGTTGGAACTGGATGATCTTTAAGGTCCCTTCCAACCCAAACCATTCTGTGATTCTATAATACTATTTTATAGTAGCGTTTGTAGAAAACACTAAAATGTCTTCTAAATCTTTGGCATTCTACTGCCTTGAATGAGCACATGTATCCTGTCCTGCGTACTAAAGTTTGGAAAAGTGTACGTACAGGGTGACGTGTCTTTGAGATGCTGAATGAAACTGAGGGCATCGCTGTTGAAACAAGGGTGCATTCACCACAGCAAATGGAAGAATGGAGTTGCTCTCCCCTATTTCAAAGTCCGTGTTAAAATTCATTTGCTGAAATTATGTTTAGTGTTGAAATACAGCAAATGTATGTGGGCTGCAAAGCCTTGTTTGTGTGTGAGGTATCCAGTTTTGCTCGTTTATTCAGTCTTTATTACTTTAATGTAAATAGGCCTTCATATGGTAGCAGGTGTGGGCAGAAAGTCTCCAAAAAGGGTACCGTGCATTTCGTACCAGATGTTTTGAAACTGATCTTAGTGATTTCAATAATGAATTTTGGGTGGTTTTTAATTTCTTCCAAAGAGAGAGATGGAGAAGTTGGAAAATCGATGAAAAGAGAATGGTATGGGTATGGGTCACAACAATCAAGTAGGGTTTTTTTTTTCCTTGAATCGGCTTACTTGTATTTCACTGGCAGCCTTGTTTTGGAACCAGTTCTTGTTTCAGGTAGATGAACAGAGAGTTCTTCACGTATTTCAACAGTTTGTTTCTATGTGGTTATGATTCTTTTGTAGAGCTGTGCCCTGTGTGGCATCTATTAATGAAGTACATAAATCTTCTTGACCCAATAGGTGGTCAAAGGAGGATCTGCCTGGTAGATATTTGTATGCTATTTCTCCACACAGTAGTAATGGGGATGGTAAAGTTGAAAGATCCAGAAGGCTACGGAGCTTAGAAGACATATTTCAATGACCACAGGTACTTCTCTTGTAGGTAGTGACTGGCAGTGACAAATCTATTGCTCTGGAAGTTTCCCCTTCTCTTGCTTTCTCCCTTTGTCTGTTTTCTTCAAAATGCTCCAAGTTCAGCCTGTCATCCTCATCAGAAAGGTTAAGTCAAGCAAAAAAGACCGAATGGCCAAAGGACACTGTCATTTCAGGTGAATCATCTATCAGGCCACTAAGCCATCAGGGAAGCACCAGAGATCTTTGAATTATAAAAGCTCCTCTTCAAGTTTTAGGTAAAAGATGACTGAAACATTACAATCTGAACTACTGTTTCTGAAAATAGCAGGAAGTTGTTAAATCGCAGTGAGAAGCTGCTTTCTTACTAAGCTTCTAGGAATAAATTAGAGAGCTGGCCCATGGATAAATGTCTACCAAAGGAAGTATAAAAAATACTTAATGGTGTATTTTTTAATCTCAAAAATCTGGAAAAAGGATTTCATGAGTTTGATTGGCAGGAGGCGTAATTTTTTCTTTTCAATTTCCATTGTGTTGGGAAAGAAAGCCAGAATGTACTTCCATGATCCCTGCAGTTTTATAAGCCCTAAATTCCACCAGACTATATTGGTCTTCCTTTTAAGTCTTTTTTCTTATTTTATTATTGTTTTCCCAAGTTCTCTTTTGATTTTGGAGCATATTAATTGCTTCCATAAAATAGACTGTTTTGAGTGAGTTCAAGGCTTCAATACCTAATGCATCTGCTTGGACCAGGGGGGCAGAAGGAGATCAGGCTTCTTGTGGATTGTATAGTCTGCTGTTGGCTGTTTACTGGTACAGACCTCACTGGTGAGCGCAGAAAACTCCTCTGGAGTGGTACTAAGCCATTCTCATAAATGGGGGTAATTGGGAGGTTAAGCAGTGCTAGGGTTGTTTTTTTTTTTCTTCCTTTGTTTCATATCCCTTTTAATGTTCAGTGCAAAATAAAAGGCGTGAAGTCTGTGGCTATAAAAACTGGGTAGACCTATAACTTCTTTCTCGCTTCAGTAGTTTGACACAACAATAAATGCAGTAGTTCTGAGGAAAAGGTTGAAGCAATCTACCTTGAAAACTCTGCACTCGAGTTGGGTTTTTTTTCTTGTAAAATTTGAAAGCACCGTTTCATTCTTCTTTGTCTGCCTGTCCCCCAAACAAGCTTTTTTATAGTTCAATTCATCGCTCCTTGAATTTCTGTGGCATCATTTCTGTTGATGGCAGAGAATATTTATTAATGATAGTACAGGGCTCTAGTCAACTCCACTTGCTCTTGTTATTGAAACTTATAAACAAGTGAATCTTATCAAGAAGCCCGTGAGATACGATAAATACTTTCTTCTATTGATAGTAGACCCCTTTTTTGGCTATTCCATAGCTACAATGCTCTATATCAATTTTTCTGTGACATAAGCTCTCAACTACGGAACGGATGCTGATCTAGAAATGCAGCCTTGTTTTTAAATTCCACCACCAGCATGGTCACACATGCAGACACACATGTGAAGATGTGCACACATGCATGTATGTATATTCCTATTGGAGAGGGTATAACAGGGGTGCAAAAATAATCTGCTGCGTAGTAGTCTAGCATAGGATGGAGTGGGACTCCAAGTGTGTGTTGTCAATGCAGCAAAAGGAGGAAGAATGAGGGAGCCTCTGTGAAGGCAAGAGTGCCTACTGGAGATACTGGAGGATGAGGAGTTAATCACAGTCATGCTATAAGAAGATAGCAGGTAATGTTTTTACAAGTCCCAGGAGGACCTGAAATGGGACAGGGATTTGCTGGAGGATTGATGAGTAGGAACCCTGAGCCGGTCTGTGTCAAAAACATGTCTCATTGTTGGAATGGTTTAGAAAACCCAACTACTGAACACTGAAACTGGTAATTTTGGTGTACTGCTATTAAAAAATGTTTTTAAAATCATGGCTTGAAGGTCAAAAAAAATCCTGAGACTGGTTTGGAAATAGCAAATGTAATGAATAGTAGGAAAAGCTGAGTGTTCAGTCTGGTTTAGGAATTTAGATTCTGTAGGGCACAGACCAGTTGCGTTTACAAATGTCTTCCTGCAGCTTGGAGCGCCAGCCAAAGATTTGTGTTTCTGTCTTTTTGATGTAAGATTATGTGTTTGTGTCTTCGTTGCACCTATGGCGTTATTGAAAATGGAAGCTCTGGATGTTTTCTTTTAAAATGAGAGACTTAACAACATTACACATAGATTCACAGAGTGGTGGGGGTTGGAAGGGACCTCTAGAGATCACCTAGTCCAACCCCCCTGCCAGAGCAGGATCCCCTAGAGTAGGTATTGGACTTTCTCACCTGTGTTTTTATGTGTTGTTTTAAGAGGTTAGTAGAGTGGGATTTCCTTTGTGGTGTTCTCCAACAGTATTGCATCAAAATTCTAGTATCAACAGTGAAATTCTGTTTATCTAGCCAAGTAGGGGAATAGGAAGGTGCACTGTGGACAAGGCAACGAAGGCTTAGATTCAGTAAATACATGTATTACAGCACACTGGGCAGTAAGTGGGAGTCAGGAGGCTTTTGACTTTAGTAGAAGCCATTTTCTTACATTTAATAATGTGACAAGCTTTTCTGTCACCGTATCTTTGGTCTTACTGACATGTACGATTCCTGGAAGTGTCCAAGGCCAGGCTGGATGAGGCTTGGAGCAACCTGGCCTAGTGGAGGGTGTCCCTGCCCATGGCAGGGGGGTTGGAACTGGATGATCTTTAAGGTCCCTTCCAACCCAAACCATCCTGTGACTCTATGCTACTCAGTTCACAACAAACTTAACAGTTGAGTCAGATTATAATGTTTGCTGAAATTCATTTATGGCAGTAGTAAAACTGACACTTGATTTTCCATGCTTAGGCAATGGGTAAATAGTCATATGGTCTCCCTGCCATGGAACCTTTGGGACTATTTGTGTTGAGATCTGTAGGATTTCAAAGAAAAACGTCGTGTTTGTCTGCAGAAGGGGAGAAAAAGGAGAGAAAGAGGACAGACTTACTGGGTAATCAAAGAATGCAGGTGTGTCAGAGAAAGGAAGGGCAGACCTCCTCTAGCAGGTTCTTGCTTGGGACACTCATGAGAGCGGAGCAGAGGGGGAGAATCCCCTCCCTCACCCTGCTGGCCACGCTGCTCTGGATCCAGCCCAGGATCCGGTTGGCTTTCTGGGCTGCCAGCGCACATGGCTAGCTCCTGTTGAGCTCATCGACTGACAAACTAAAGTCCTCCTCCTCAGGGCTGCTCTCGATCCATTCTCCCCCCAGCCTGTGTTTCTCATTTTGCATCTACTTACATAATGTTCATTAAGTAAGGCATGGTTATTGTGTCAAATATTCAGTTTTCCTTTTCTCTGCCTTGGAATATTGTAACAAAAACTTGAGAGTATCAAGGGAGCAAAGGGAAGATTGATAAGAGTCTTTCCATGGTGGGTTTTCTTCTTCTTTACATTTTCACCGTCAGTCAGTTGTATACCAGGGGAAAAATATATAAAAGAGAAGGGAATATAATTTCAGTGGTAGAAGCTGTTGAGATTCATGGAATATTGTTGTAAGCACTTGTGAAATTGATGCAAGGTGAGATGTTGGCATTGTACAGTGGCAAATGTAAACACTGGCTGCAAACGTGGCCGAGTTTAGCAAATGCCAAACCCACAGTGCTCAGTAGTTCAAGGCTTGCATAGTGGACAGAAAACTACGAGGAGGGTAGGAAGTTGTACATAGTGTTGTATTTCACAATATTCTCTGCAACCTATTATCTTGTGATTCAGCATATCTGATACTAATATCTTGCAGCAACTATGGGTTAGACTGGGGATTGTTGTTCCATTCTTGTAATTTGTGAAATGAACCAAATTTCAAAGAAATAAGAAGTTTTACTTTTGTAACTGAATTCTTTGTTGTTACATGCTGAAACTACCTTTTGCCCTCAAAATCAACTGCAGGAATTGGATTAACTTAGACAACATATGGCACATCATTTAGTTGTGAAAACATGATTAAGTTGGCAAATAGATTTCCTTTTTTCACATTGTCTAGATGACATCAAACTATCCAGTTTGCTTTTCTGATCGTCTCCACCAAGTCACTATTCCCTTACACTGCCAGTTACGCTCCTACTGCGGATGCTGTAGCTGCTAGTAGGGATGAATGCCTTCTGTGCTGTTTTATCCCAAATTAAAATGAAGCCTGAATCTTGCAAGCTACATTGTCCTCCAGCTTCCAGGTTGCCTTAGCCTATGGCTGTTGTGGTTGAAATGTAGGAAAGCAGTGACTATATCTAAAAGGTTGTTACTACCTGTGTCTACTGCCGTAGCTCTGGTAGGAGCTGCTGGGTTTGACATCTCAGGTTCCTTAGGGTGGAACAGTCCCCACTGGGACTGTCACAGTCCAACTGATTCTGCTCGGTTGGTTGTTGCCAGCTTGTGCTGGGCACTGGCAGGTCCTTTCTGCGGTGGCATGATGTGGGTTATCTAACAGTCACTAAAAATCTGGGTTCCTCTGCCCTGATTGTGGACCTTTCTACAGAACCTAGGACCTTCTTGGGCCCTCTTCCTGAGGATGCCGTACTATTTCCAGTTCTACTTTCCCCTCAATGCTTGGAGAGTTTTCTGCGAAGTCAGTAGAGCTGCCTGTATTGTGGCTGAAGGTAGATCTGTAGCAATAGGAATATGGAGAGAATAAGACAACTCCAATCATTTGGAATGTTTCTAAAACCAATATAAATCAAATACTAGCATTTTAAGAGGTCCTCTGACTGTAACCGTTGCAAAACTATAAAGGTGGCAATGGAATACAAAATACCGTCTTTCCGGGAATGAGTTGTAAAGTGCCAGCGATGTGCAAAATCCAAGTGATCGCGCTCAGTTAACTGTAAGGGGGATGTTGTCTGAATGAAGACCACAAGGGTGGGTCTCATGTTTTCTAGTGCTGCTTTCTCTTGCCCTTCTATTTCTTGTACACAGATTTATAATAACGTAAGGATTTCATCAGAGAATGGAAATGGGATTTTGATAGCCAAAAAAAAAAAAAAAAAGGGTCACTACTAATCCTGAACATGGCTGTTGAATGGATTTGACCCCGATTTCAGCTTTGTTAATGGCTGGCAGGTGCCTGGAGGCCTTTCAGTCTGCTTTAGAAGACCTTGTTTTAAAAACAGTAGTATTTGTCGCCTAATTATGAATGCAGATTTTGCATGTGTTTGTGATTTACAGGGCCTTGCTTATGTGAAACAGGCTATAAACTCTCCTTGGAAATGTGTAGTAGTCTGGAGTAGATAATTACGCTTCGAGAAAAGAGCCTCTGTTTCCAGTGAAAACACTGCAAAGTTATTTCAGAAATGCTCTGACCTCAGACGTTTCATATAACTTACACAAAATGCTTTCACATTTGTGCGGCAGCTCGCGGCTTGATCTCTGCCATCTCATAAACGAAAGCACAGAAGTCTCCCTGGGAAAAAAGCAGGATGTCTACGCCGTGGCCTACAAAGCTAGTGTTATTTTACTCACTCTGTTCTTTGTATCTATACCCTTAAACAGAAGAAACCTTGCCCTCCTTTAAACAAATCTGTCTCCTAATCACACTCCACCCCCGCAAACCCAACTTTCCCTCAGATTTTTCTTCCCCCCTGCCTCCACTCGCTGTACACACGCTAATAAATTCTGCAGTAAAAACCTTGGGAGAATTTCTCAGCACAAATGGAAAGAAGATGTCAAAGGCTGAGGGTAGGAATTTTCTTTTTAAAGTTGCAAAAACAATGGAGAACAATTGACACAATGGGAAAGAGCCAGAGATGGGTGAACAAGCCATGAAAGAATTGCATTAATTTTCTTTCGATGAAACCCCACTGGTTCTCTTCACCAGCATCCAAAAGAGCTATTTCTGTTTGCAATTGTTTGTTTGTTTTTCAAGACTCTTGGTAGAAAGCAAACGCACTGTGAACACAAGTGCAGAGACTTGTGAGAATGTTCGCACCAGAAACGCTCTCGTGGCCTTTTGAGAAAGCTGTTTCTAACTTCTGGTACAATAAATTTGTCAGATATTGATGAAGAAAAATGTATGAAAAAGCTGTGTGCTGGAAGGATGGCTTAATAGGAACAGTGGTGTGTGGCACCTGGGGAGAGCAACCACCAAATGGTCGTAATTGCTGGGTTTGCCCAACAGAGAGCAATGAAAAAACAATCCCTGGATTTCTGAATATGACGTGGACAGGTAATTTTCAGAAAACCCTACACAGAGAAAGGAGAACAAAATTTAATTATGTAGTTCAGTCTTATTAAAAACCACGTTTGGATGTGGATCATGCTTTAACGCATAACAGCTCCCACGATCGCGGCACGATCCCAAAGCCAACGTCTGTCTGCGGTCTTGGTCGTGTCACGTGTCATTGCACACCTGAGACCCAAGAAATAGGATTCTGACTGTTATTTGCAGTTTGCAGCCAGTAAGATATTCAGAGCCAGTAATGGTTTGATAATCCAAGGAGAGAGAACACATGAGCCCGGCCCTTCGCTTGTGCCCAGCGTGCACTGTAAAGCAGGCAGTAACAGCCGGCAGTGGGGGATTTTAGGTCTTCCCATTCTGCAGTTACGGTGTTACTGATGGTACGAGGCTGCTCGCTGGCACGTACGTGTATGTTTTAACGTGGGCCTGCTGAAAGTGTGCTCTGCTGTAACGTCACCTCCAAGTACGGATACGTAGAGTCTGTGGATAACAGCAGACAACGCTGCATGGAGGTTCCAGCGTATATATATGAACCTGTCCTGTGGAAAAGGGGAGTAAGGGGTGAAGTATGAAAAAAAAAAAAAAAAAGATGGAGAAACCATAAAAGTGCAGCAAGATCTTATCCATTCATTAAGTCATTTTGACTAATTTGGTTTTAAAGAGGACAAATTCTTTCAGGGCAACACAAATTGGAGAGGGGTCATAGTTAATTGCGCAGAGGGTTTCCACTCAGCTTGCAGTGAGCTCTGTCCTTTCTAAAGGAGACACCAGGAGGTCAGGTAGCAGACGGAGGAGATGTCGGGCTAGGGAGGGAGAGGCATATGCTTTAACTCCTTGAAAGATTTAGCAGCAGATGCTCTTCTCTGGCATTCATCAGAAGCCCTTAAAAATAAGCAGAAAATTGGCTACAATGGGGATTCTCAAAGACTTGCATGTGGTTGATCACATCTTTAATACACAGCAGGCTGACCTTCCAGTTCCATCTATGTGAACCACGTGCAGTTTTACTAGTGCAAGTGCTGAATCGGTCCAAACGTGCTCAGCTCAAGTGGGTTGCTCTCCGTTATTTCTAATTATGTTGCTGGTGGCAACCTTTTCTTGTGCTACATGTGCATGCACGTACGTGCTCTAACAATGGCCCTGCTGGCTTGGATGGCTCTGACTTTTTCCAGCTGCTTTCCTATGTACCTCAGGTCCTTTGTAATGAAACACCTGCGTATCTTTCAGAAGGCTGGAGGTAGAGTCTGCACTGTGTAAGCAGCCAGTTCTCCACAGACCGCTAGCGCCTTTATTCACAAGACAGTAAGCTTGAAAACTAGTGGTTTAAACACTGGTAGGTTTCTGGAAGGCACTCAGTAAAATACGGAGTAGGAAAGGACCTCGCTGTTTTGCGATTCTGTCGCCTTACTGTTTGTCTGGTGGTAAGTAACAACGAATATTACTTCTGCAAAATCACGTTATACAAAGAGTTCATTTTAGCTAAAACCGTGTGCTTGAGACTAACCATCGACTCGGCATTGCCAAAGACAGGAATGAAAACACTACTTCTAGATTCCCTAATCCATTTCTAGTTTAGCAATCTAAGACAAGGAGGGTGCCAAAATGCATGGCAGATTTATACACCTCTGAATTTATTAGCTGCACTTGCAAAGAAGTTTTACGGTCTTAGAAAACGTTTGTTATCTGATAGGAGATAAGCTGTTGTCCCTAACAGAAATCAATAGATTTGTTACCATTTCAGGCATAGTTTTGCTTGTCTGAGTGGTCTGATTCCACACGTGGGGTGAGCAAACTGCACATTGTTCATGGAGTGAAGAAGCTGTTTCTGGAATAGCCCTGGCATTTGGAGTGAAAAATTAGAAGGAAAAGCATTGTTAGGAAGAAATGGCAGGTTGGCGCAGACACGTTTCTTGCCACGTCCCAGGAACTCATCAGTATCAGTAATTCATCTTTGCTTCTGCTTTCTTGCAGGGCCCTCCTGGTCCAAAAGGCGAGAAGGTGAGTTGATGTACGGGTGACAGTTTCAAGGTGAACGGAAAGCCCTCCCAGCATGACCTAAAGACACCGTTTGTACTGACGCAGTGTAATGCTAGACTCTGTACGAGAGCTGGGTAGCACACAGATGCTGTGTTAAACCTATCATCTCATCTTTCCACTTTGCAGGGAGATCAAGGTGATCAGGGCCCTCGGGTAAGCATCTTAAAAAAAATGTTACACTTCCCCTTCGCTGAGTAGGCAATTAGTCTTTAGCGCAAAACTAAATTAAATACACTGTCTGAGCTAATTATGCTTATTAGCTGCGTTTACCTTGCATGTTGAAGTAAGTGTCTGCAGGACAGTAATACTGAACACGACCGGATGGTGTCTGGGAAGGTTTGAGTAACGATAGTAAGTAATGCGTTAAAATACACCATTTCCATTATGGGTGGAAGCAGGTTTCACAGGGATTTTCCTCCGCTGTTTAAAAGCTGGCTTTCCTAACCCAACTTTCAGTTTCCCCAGCAGTGTTTTCACGCCTTGCATGGGCTCCCACAATGCAGAGGGCTGGAGGGTTTCTAATAAGTGTACTTCTAGATTTCATGTAAAATGTATTTAGTGAATTCTAAACAAATACCGTGTATGCATGTATTAGCTCTTTCTCCTGACATGTATGTATTTAATAGTTTTAATAATAACAGTATTATCACCTTGTAAACTCATCGGGACAGGTAGACAGAACATGGTTTAGTTGTGGAAATATCAACGTTCTTTCAATTTTTAAACATCTTGTTTGTTTCAACAGGGAAATAGAGGGGTGAAAGTTCAGATGGGCTGTGCCAGTTCATTCCTCTTTACATCTGTGCTTCATTAGGAACATTTGCTTACATTGTTCTGATGATGTAGTGACTCTCTTCGGTTACACATTTATACCTTTTTCCATAACAGCATGTTCCACGGATTTTTATTTTTTTTCATTTCCATCAGCTATGTTAAATATTTTGAATTTGCAGTTTTCTTTTATTCTACTGTTTTGTTTCATACTATTTAATTTTATTTTACCTCTTGCAGTCAGTAAGATTATTTAAAATCACAACATGCTCCTATAGCTGAATTTGGTGTTGGTGCTACCAGTGCCGTATTACCTACAGGGTTCAATTAGACGTCCTGTTCTGCTTGGTGATATGAGTGCACGTTATAAAGACAGACACCTGGTAGTGAATGACTTTAAATATTATTTCAGTTGATACTCAGAAAGAAAAATTGGAAAACGAATGAAATAAAAAGCAAGCAGAGAGCAGCAATGTGTGGAACATGGTTTATCTTGGCTAACCTATGCACAGGCTGAAGGTTCTGAGGGATGTACAAATTTACTTCTAAGAAAATCTAGTGTCTCTCAGACTCTGTGTTGGGCTGTTTATTTTGGAGTTGTCCCTTCATGGGGGCATGAGGAGCGTAAGTCAGAGGTCTGTGCGTGGCTGCCTCCAGTAAATGACCTTACGTTCACAATAAAGAGACCAAATTTGATGGAGAGATCCGAGAGGGGTACAGTAACAAATAAATGTGGAAAAGAAATGTTGTACAGAGTTTTAAATAGCTGAGGGTAAGAATCTGGAATTATGAGTGTTGGAGAAGTTTCCAGGGAAAGTCGCAGAGGTCTGAACAGAGAAAACCAAGTGGCATCAACACAAGGGATCGATGGTGCTGTTGTTTCTCATGGCAGCATAAAATGGGAGAGCAGAGGACAGTTTTGGAGGGAAAACACAGGTGCCAGAGCCTTCACTGGTCCAGAAATCTTGGCAAAATGCTGGAGAGATCCAAGAACTAGGACGTGGTTAAGCATGTGTGGCTTTCAGCCCCTGGGCTAGAAGTATGTTGTAGTTACTTACCTCTTTTTTAAGTATACGGGTAAAACTTTGGTAATTTGCCCAGTCTTGTTGGTTTTCCCATTATCTATTTTTGAAGTGTTTGAATGTGTTTTCAAGCGGCTTCTCCTTTTTCGCTTTGCATATTTCACAAGTAGTAAGTACTACAGTGCCGTTGTAGGTTTCAAGGTACAGCAGTTATCTCTTCTGATGACTGTCTTCAGGGTGAATCTGCTCCGCTTGCTGTGCCAGGGGATTTACAGTGTAATTAATGGAAACCACATGCGTAAGCCAGTCACGCACCAAATGAAACTAAACCCATTTTAACCTCCTCCAGTTTTTATTGTTATAAGTAATTTTTATGACTGAAATTTCCAACTCATAGATAATCACAGACTGGTTTGGGTTGGAAGGGACCTTAAAGCCCATCTAGTTCCAACTCCCCTGCCGTGGGCAGGGACACCCTCCACTGGACCAGGTTGCTCCAAGCCTCATCCAGCCTGGCCTTGGACACTGCCAGGGTGTGTGAGTTTGAGCAGCAGGTTAATACAGATTTAGGTCGCATGTGACCACAGATAAGGTAGTGGCGGATGCTTTCAGAAGTCCTGATCTTATTTGAAGAAACACTCTTTTGATCTCTTGATGTATTTTTATATCAGAGCTCTACTCGTTACTCTAAAGTTCTGGTAGAGTAAACATTTAGGTCAAACACAGAACCAGCTTTCCTCAATACCGCTGGGAGAAGCAGTAATGTTAGTAAATCTTTGATTGCTCTTTTTTTTCGCAGAGGACACGGTTTCATGACATGCCCACAGAGATTTGCGTTACTGTACTGAGCCATGACAAAATTAAAAACGATGGGGTTTAGCCTGTGGACTGTTAGAATAAATGTTGATGTCAGCCCACTGCTCAGTTGGAGTTGCTCGGTTTTACCCCGGTTTATAAAAAAACCTTTGAAGATTTTGTAATGGTAGGATTGCAAAGGGTGTATTGTCTGAGTGGAGATTGTACCCTGATTGCTGGAAATAGATTTTTGGAGGCGAATGTTGGGAATGGAACATCTAGTACTGAGTGTCTTAATCAGCCTGTTCTCATCCTTCTGTAAATGACATGAGAAATATCTTATGTCCTCTAGGGCAGATACATGGGAGATTCCGTGCATGTCAGACCTAGAAAACATCATCCAACAGCTGCCTTGAAATTGGTTTTGGTCTAGGTGCAATGAGAAACCACCCAGCAGCCATGCTTAAGTATTTCCATAAAACTCTTTTCTCCTTTTGTTAGTTTAAGTGCGTTTTCCTCGCAGCTGAGTCTGCACAGCACTGATAACATCTCTGAAATATCTCCAGCAGAAGAGATTAAGTTCTAGCAAAGAAAGGTACTCAGAAGTTTATTTTATTGTGTTAGCCTCATTGACTTGAAGATTAAAAAGATTCCTTATGCACTGTTAAAACAGTTAGGTTGGGGTAGTGACATAATGTTCTTTTCTATTTATCTCTTGCACCTTCCCTGTTTACTTTTAATACACTTTCTACTTACTTGCTGCCCACTAGAGAGAAATCATTGTTTTACAATAGAAATTTTGCAGGTTCTGCCCTTCTGTGCTGGTAAACTCTTCAAAAAATGATGTGGTATTGACAGAAATGGTATTTACTGAAATAACTAAGTACAAATATGTGTGTATATATAGATATAAGCTGGTTTTTTTAACTGAAGTATTGCTTGTTACATTACAGACAACTTTTATAAACTCTCCCATATTAAAGGGAAATCAAAGATATTGAGGCAATACATTTTGCCTGTTTCTTTTTTTAACAAAATTTTAAAACTCTGTTTTTAAGATGTGTGTATTATTATTAGTTAAGGTGTTTCTAAGGAATGTGTAAGTGTTTGGGGCCTTTTCCTGCTCCTGCTGACAATAAATGGAAAACCTGCGTTCATGTCATTAGAAGCAGTACCTCATTCATAAATCAGAAAATACTAGTTACTGAGTGACGATAAAACCACGATCATTACCTTTTCACCCTCTTTTGAAGCCATCTTATTCTGTATTATGTCGCATTCAAAAGTTGGCGCATTTTTTTGGAGAGGAACAGATTTACCTCACGAAGTAGATAGTAGTATGCAAATTAATCTGATTTCTTGCCTTCACCAAAAGCAAGATGCCTCCCTTTTTTGGAGGCATTAACTGTAAGAAAAGTGGGTAAAACAGTGATGTAATAAGAAGCTTTGTTCCCAAACAATTCATGCTGCTAATTTTTGTCCTCATTCAACATCTTGTCAAAACAAAAACATACAGTATTATAGTCAGAGTATTATGTTAATTAAATGTAATTTTACATAAGTTAAACATGTTCTGTGAATTTCTTCCAGGACTGCCCTTGATTATGTTTGATTATGTTTGATTATGCTAAAGCTTCTCTTAATTTCTTCTATAAATACTGCTTATGAATTTCATCTGCCTTAATAGAGGACCGTGTAGCATTCATTACCATAAATTAGTGTTGTCCCCGACTTTTTCTTTTCTGATTACATACCCTTTGCTTTCATTTATATGAATACAGTGTCAAAAGCTGCAACAGAGGTGGTGATACAGTGATGGCATTCCCTTAAGTTACAGTTTTTTGTGTGTATAACCGCATATTTTCTGGTTTGCTATGCGTTACTTCAAACATATAGTACAGGACTGCTTTAAATTCATGCTTTACCAGTGTGACTACCCACATAGTTGTTTCTTCTGTTATTAATTGTCCTGCGTAAAGCAGTTTATGCTTCAAGTTATACGCTATATCTAACCGCTGTTTCCAACTATACTCTTATGGTGTTACCATAAGACTAAAAAAATGGGTCATGATTCCTTCTGCTGGTGTAACTCTCACCAAAGCAGCATCCCTGAGAAAACTGTCGGATGGCTGGTTTAATGCCAGTTTGTCTGTGAGCAGTTAATTTAACTCCTGAGTCCGTTTCCTTATCTGCCAGAAGGCAACAGGGGTATGTACCTGCTCCATTCCTGGGACCAATTATCTGTTCTGCTTCACTAGTGTTAGGCTGATGAGGCTCCCCTGTTTTCCATTAAGCTGAAACGAGGGTAACAAATTGGAGGAAGGTAACTTGGGGCTCTAACTAGCAGAGGTCAAGGAAGAGCTCAGCTTGGGCTGGCTGCCAACTTTGCGGTATCGGAACGCTCGGACTTGAGATGCGCCTCCTTTCCGAGTTCACAGGAGCACCCTTTTGGCTGTGGATGAGTTTCCAGGGCCAAGTTATGCCTTTGATGTTCGGCTCCTGAAGTTTCCCTGGGGAATGCAGGACAGCTGTGACACTCGAGAGTGCCACATACCTGCTCCCACGATGAGGATGTTGTCATTCCTGCCTTAAGAGTGAGGCAGTGCGTGTCTTCGCTCCCCACCAGTTGGTTTCCATCGTGCCCCTTTTGAGTAATGCCAGAGGAATGGTGAGGAAGGAAGTCTCTATACATCCTGTTTCTTTTCCTACAGCCCTGTCCTTTGACTGGGAAAGCATCGTGTAGCTGTTTTATCTCGAACCGCAGCTGTCACACAGAAGTGCTGCCATACCGAATGCTTGAGTGAGGCTAACTTGATTGAAAACAACTCCATAAAAGTATTTCATCCAGCCCCAATAAACACAGAAGTAGCTTGAACCACTTACCTAGATCACATCACTTCATTTGGTATAAAATTTGAAGAGAAACATAAACCAGGAGAGATTTTTGTTGTGAGAACCAACTTGGTTTTGGGGAGGACCAACCCTTCTCGAAGTTAGCTGCGTGCCTGCCACCAGTTTCAGTGGGACCCGTAGGTTTGCCTGCAGGAGGGATATTTTGTGTAGCTCGGGTGGTGATCACTCATCAGAACTTGTACATGAGTTGTGCAGAAAAAGGTATTTGCCTCCCTGAAAGTTCATCTAATACTAGGACCGAAAAAGAGAAGTGCTGGCTTTTTCTGGTTTTGTTCATTTTGAGTGCAGCGTCAGGTAGAGTTCACTGCGAAAATACAGAGGGCATTATAGAAAATAACACTTTTATAATGATCCATTCAGGCTAGTTCTTAAACATTACATTTTTATTATCTTGATACTGACCCATTTGTGCTAGTTCTTAAACATTACATTTTTATTATCTTAATACAAAGCCTCAATCGTTACATAATGTATTCAAATTAAAACTCTTGGCCAAATGATTGCCTGAGTGAAAAGAAATTCCTGGATCCTTGACTTGTTGTGGTGCACTGTTTCAGTTAGCAGATTTGCTGATGGAGAAAGCAGCAGTTATGATAAAAGGGATTATATAAAAGAGCTCCTGCTGAGAGTCCGTGGCACCGTACAGGGCGATACCGAACACTGTATTCTCCAGGGCATGTACAATAATTAGCTGCAGGGCTGGCACTCGGTCTGAGGGATTAATTAGAACTGGAGGTGGTGCTGGGGGGGGAGGTAACGCAGCCATAAAGAGTGTCAGAATCACTCTGGCCTGAAGCCTGTGTGATTTGATGTGAAATAGCAGCAGCTGGCTGTAACCTTAGGAAGTGCAAGTGAACAGCAGGTGGTAATTCCTGTCTCCTTTATCACGTCTTCCCAGGAACATGTAAGCTCGTGCAGCCTGGGTTTATTGGCAGGTCAGAAGGAAAATCCTAAGGAGGACTGAGACATTTACTGTACTAAGCGATAGTCAAAACGGAGCGTACGCCGCGTAGCGTAAAACCAGTAGTGCTGTTGCTTAGTGTTATTATACTTAACCATACGACAAGGTTATGATGACCTTACAATACTGACCTCGTGTAGACCAGTGCACGAAGCGGAATGTACTGGGGAAAATCTGGGACCGCTAGTGGGAATTACATCCTTGCAGGTTGTGATGGATGTAACAGGAGAACTGTTTCATCTAAGTACAAAATCAGACAGAGGGAATGATACGATGATCTGGCATCCTTCGGTTTTCTCAGTAGCCATTGTAGGAGGACAAGTAGGCTTTATCTACATTTCCAGGTGGGTAAGCAGGACCCTGCGTTGCGTGGTCACTACGCCTGTTAGCCTCCCCCAAGCATCGTGTTTTGCTTGGCGTTTGGGCAAAGATTGCAGCGAGGCATGCAGCAAATGTGCTAATTTAGAACTTGTAACCAGCTAGCACTTCGGGGTGAGCTTGAGTTGCTGTCAGCGGAGGAATGTAGTGGGCCAGTGGTCGCTGGTGATCACTGTAGGGTTTTGTATTCTGTGAGGGCCTCCCGGGGTGTAGAACAAGAGCCCTTCCTATTTGCAGTTCAAGAATCAAAACCAAATAAAGAGAAAATTGAGTAACTTTGAATCCATCGTTGAGAACAGCTTTAGATAGAGAAAAAATAAAACAGATCTAGGGGATATTTGAGGCTATATTTATAGCAGAGTGACAGGAAAGGAAGAGAACTCATTTTGTGGGAAGGATAGCTCTTTTTAATGCCTTTTTAGAAGCTTATCGTGTGCCAACATTATCTTTCATGGATGCCAGAAGATGCAATGCCTTCTAAAGCCTCCCACAAATGCAAAAACTATGCACCCATTGTAGTTTCTTTACTGGGTTCCATTTAGTATTTGTGTGTTTCTTGTCCTCTCCAAATATCCATGTTATGGAGAGATGATCCAGGTCCAAGCTGGCATTGCATTTCTCTGACCATTAGGTCTAAGATTATGCCTGCTTTGGGCAAAAGAAAGCAAGCTCTGGCCAAAGGAAGGAAAACTTTGTCCCACTTAGGAACATGCTGAAAGGAGTTTCTAAGCTGCTAATGGAAAAGTGGGATTGTCCCCTCTTCTCCGGTTCTCAGTACTGAGAACAGCTCTTGAACCTGTCTTTGTGGTGCTGGGCAGCATTGGGAATGCTGGGGCCGGGCTGTGACTTCCTCTGCGTAAATGTGTTTGTGTGGAGCTACACAAAACTTTCAAAATTCTTTGATTTCTTCTAAAAATTAAAACCTTTCATGGCGAACCAGTGGATTTTCTCATTAAACATTCCTTAATTCTCACATCTTCTTCACGTTCAAGATAAAATAAATCAAACCTAGCATTAATTTTGAGTTTCCACATTTTTACATTGCAAGTGTGTTGCATGTAGAGGTAACCCAAAATTGCCATGTTGCAATCTTAAAGGCTGATGAGCAAAAATTAATTTATTAAAAGATCTTCTGTTTAAACCTTTTTTTTTTTTTTTTTTTTTAATACATGGAATTTAAACTTTATTGCTTTCTACTCAGATTTTAGTCCTTTTGTAGTGTTCTTGTGTGTACTCATTTCCATTACGTGGGTATATTGTAGTTTTATCTAGAAGAGGAGTGGGCCATGTGCACAGCAGGGCTAATGAGTCACAGATGTAAAGATTCTGGCACGTTACCATCTAATAACTTCTTTAACTTATATTCCATAATAAGATAAATGCAAATTTGATACATCTGTTTTCTAAACGATGTATCATTCCAGTCTTAGCAGTGTCTCAGGAGTGAGCGCCTTGAAATGTTTAGAGTTTTAGCCATTTTGGGGGTTGTTTTTATTTGTTTCCAAAGAGGAGATTTCAAGTCACCGAGCAATGCCGTCAGCCACGCCACAGTTTGTCAGAGCGAAGGCTAGTTAAACTACCGGCTGGTTTTATGGGATCCATTTTCGGGGTCTCAGCTTCTTCATCTCACGGGTGTATATCAGGAATAACGCTGCTGTATGCAACTCCAAGGTGGTGGTGAAGGACATCAGAAAGTTACTCTGCCTTTATAAAAAACAAAAAAAGACCAGTGTGGTCTCTGATCCGGAGGATCTTTGATGTGGTTGCCTGGGGAGATGGATAGAGCAAATACTTGCCCTGTTTAAAGAATCTGCTGCAGCTGAGAGACCTGTTGGTGCTTTGCCCTGGGCCAGGCGTTCTGCAAATGGCTCGTGCGCCGCGGTGGCGTGGCTTGCCCCTGCAGGGCCTTCCTGCAGGACTTCTTGGAAGCCACCTTGTCAGGCAGCCAGAGCCAGGCACAGGAATCCCCTTTGGAGGTGCCAAGCTTCAACCCTGCAGCCATACACCCCAAGCCTCACAGAGGGGCTGTGCCGCCAGCTCCCCCCCATAGAAACGGCATGTGTGCACGTAGGGAGCTTAGAGCTACCAGACTACGTTTTACTCCGTGTTCCTCAGCCTGATGTCTCTCGGCCGTTGAACAGGCCTCTGCTCAAGGCAAGGAGACGACTTGGGGATGTCTTCCTTGAGTTCGCTTCTCAACTCTATAAGGTTTCAGCTGTATCAGAAGGTCTAATTCGCACCCTACAAGGCAGCACAAGAAAGGTGTTGAACTGAGAGCAAAATTCACCCCTTGTGTTGTCAGGCCACGATTACCACACTCTTTTTGTACCAGTACAGTACAAGTTCTGCACATGTTGGTAGAGTAGGTTATAAGAAACCTTGTGCAGGATACAGCGCTTGAAGGGAAGAATTTTGCCCTGGATATAAATGCTGCTATGTATGTCTTGGAAATGTTGACCTTGGCCATTCTGGACTACCCAAGATGTAGCAGTAGACTGTTGTTTGGTGTTTATAATTGTGTATGTACTACCAGTTTATGTGCTGAATGTCATATGTTAAACAGGATGTGAGGAGCGGGATGTTGATTACACAAAGAGCTTCAAAACCCACCGACACGGCTGTCAAGTTGTGCAGCGATTGAGAGTTGAAGCTTTCCATGTAGCTGTCTTGAAGTGCTGTAGCGTATTTTGATTGAAAATGGCTCAGTCATCCCCTGGCCAATAGTCTAACAACTGTCAAATGATCACAATTGATTATAATTTTAAGGAAAGTCGCTTCCTTCTAAAATATCTGGATATTCTTGTAAAGTAACAACCTGCATCTGCAGTGTAGTGCAAACCTAACTGTTTCCCATATGACAGAGAGGCTGTTTCCCGTCGGTAGGCAGTGTTGGGGTATACTAAACATGGTGTTCGTCCTGTTTGTCTGTGAGTAAGTTGTCTCTCGTGGTGTTGGTGTTGTGCTGTTTTGGTACCATGTTATGCTGTGTCCCTAGGGTCTGCCAGGCTTCCCCACAGTCGCTGCCCTGCACAGTAATCAGATCCTCACCGTCAAGGTTTGTGGCTGACACGTACCTGTTCGGTCAGGTCTCTCTCTACCAGCATAAAAGTGCACATGAAAAATTGTTGTTACCATGGGATGCCGGGAATCGCATATGGTGGACCTAGGTCAACCCTCGCTGCCTTTGCGTTGGTGTAAGTACTCCCGATGCCGACAGGCGCATGGTGTTCCCCCCCGGCAGCCCCCACATTGGTCACACCACAGCACTCTCAGCCAGTATTTTATTTTCAGACGAGATTTTTCTGCATTTCCGCTTCCCTGAGGCAGGGAAAGACGGTCAGCGAACTCTATACCGGTTACGCGTGGAATTTGTGTTACGTTTCAGAGGTTTAATCTGTGCGTACCCATTTTTTTACAAAGCGCATTTGCAAATTGAGCAGGAAGGATTAGCAATCTGGCCAAGCTGGAACTCCGTCCCCTATTAAAATGACACCATTCTTCATGGCACAATATGCTGGTTAGAAAATCTGACTGAAAGTTGAACTGGTGCTTTGTCTCTAGAAGCTTTGCTGAAAGAACAGCATATGAAAAGTTCTGATTTTTAGAGCCTGGATAATAAAAAACGTTGTAATACAAGTGAAGGATTCTCACAGGAAATCTGGGGAGAACAAAAGCTATACAGTTAACTCATTGTACGCTTTAATTCGTAGTGTCCTGTATGTCCTGTACATTAGAAGTCCGTTTTCTGCAAAACAAAATGCACAAGTTTCTGTCAGGCAGAAGCACCGGTTTATATTATTTTAGCTATTACAAATCTAATGAATATGTCTTTATTTCTTTCTCGGGCCTTCTGATGTCTATTCTTCAATTCTCTCATCTCTGATCTTCAACTTTTGACCTCACCTGCCTGATCAGATGGTGTTTCCTAAAATCAATCATGGGTTTCTCTCTGCTGATCAGCAGCTCATTAAACGACGCCTCATTAAGGTAGTGCTTCATCTCACTGGAGTCTGGTTCTTCTTTACATTCAGTTTACTCTTTGCTGTACCTTTTTGTCAGACACCTTCTTATAGCCGGTTGTTTGTCTGAAAATGTTTTGGAATGAAGCACCTGTTAATGATATTCACACTGAAAAGGCTGTGGGTAGCTTTCCTAAATGATCCAAGTTTAAGGTGCATTCAGCTTTTTTCAGTGGTGTGCTGAAAATGAAATACCTGGAGCACCATCTTTTTGGTGTCTTTGTTTTAAAGGGGAAGGTAATATGTTTTGGCAGCTCTCTTGAAAATTGGCTTTCACAAATTAATAGCTTTAAATCATTAAGGTACTCAGCTGATTGTCCCTATAAAGCAGCTCCTCGAAATGGATGAAAAATTACGTACAACATTGTGGAAAAGCAGTTATTTTCCGTGCTCGTTTTTGAAACCATCGATGGGCTTGGAAAATTGCCGTGCAAATTGTATATTCTCACATGTGACTTTTCTTTTTCACCTCGGCTTTGTTATGATTGGGCCAATCATGGAGCAAACAGCTGCTTATTGAAAACAGTTACTTGCTCTGGAAAACGGGATGAGTAACCTGTTGCAAGGCTACCCCACGTTTTGGCGTGTGTCGTGCGGTAGGACAGGCAGTTTGGAATTTGGGCCTTCTGCTCCGTGGCTGATTGCACCGGACAGATACGACCCGCTGGCCTCCAAGGCAAAATGCATTAGACGTGAAGAAGCTGGTGTCCAGCTTATGGCCGCTTCTTCCAACCCGTCTTGCTCTCTTTCTGGGTAAATCAGTATCTTTTTGTGTGGTTGATGCCTCTAAAGCAAACTTCTGACGAGTTTTTTGTTGGTTTAGGGGGACCAAGGACAAGCTGGACCCCCTGGACCTCCAGGGCCACCGGGACCCAGGGGTCCCCCAGGAGATACCGGCAAAGACGGTCCTCGTGGGATGCCTGGCATACCGGTGAGTCAGTCTGTTGCCTCCATGGTGTCCAAATTCCTCTGGAGTGTGTGCCAGCTCAGTTTCAAAGATGTTTTCTGAGGTAAGATTGGCAAGACAGACATGTGGTAGGTGAACCTCAGACGGATTTCACGGCGTACCTGAAGTCCCCACACACAGAGCAAGTTCACAGCAGGGCCAAGAGTAACATCGAGGCTCCTTGCCTCCCACCCCTGACAGTTTTCCCACACATTCTAAGGTTTCTCAGTTGCTCCTTGATGTTTAGTAGCTGTATGAGGAGGGTCTGCCCCTCTCCACAAGTAGTAAATGTTTCTACTCAGACTTTGAGATAAAGCTGAATTTGAGACGTCGTAGCATGGACAGGCTTGACTTCTCACTTCCCAGTGATTAAGCCTCAAAAATCATGGAATTAAAGTACTGCCAAATGCTGCCCAAAATATCATGAAGTTTGGAGTCAGATTCTGCCGTCTTTACAGAAGCAGAACTCTACCGTTTTCTTTGGCTCATCCCACCGTATTTCATCTCAACAGCCAGCAGAATCCATTGCTTATTGTTTGTTTCAGGCACAGGGTCGGACCCACTGCACTTGTGACCTGGTGATTAAACGCTTTTTAAAAATCTGCATAAAAGCAGGACGTGGGGTTTCTTTTCGCAAAATATGAGTGTGGTTTTGGTTTTAATTTTGTCACCTCCTTAATTTTCATTTGCTTGAAAGAAATACCTTTTCGTCACGAATGCCACGGTGTTACCCATGTGGAAATGGGTTCACCTACAGGAAGAAGAGGTGACAGCTGAAATGCCATGGTAGAGAGGTACAGACACAGTCATGATAAGTAAAGATGATGGCTGAGGGGATGCATAGGGAACTAGCAAGGGGAGGACGAACGGTGGAAGCAGAAACAGGTTATTTGAAGAAAAAGGATAGATCATTATGTGGGGAGAGGAAGGCATAAAATTTCCTTGCAGGGCCCTTTTTGGTGAAATCAAGAAAGAAAATATCTATACTCCTGTTCTTTACTGTACAAATACAACATCACATGGTGGGTGACAAGAGTAAGACTGTGCTAAAATTCCCGTGAAAATCCAGCAACGCTTGGCAATTAAGGCCCGCAGTACTCGAGGGTTGCTTTAGTTGTTGTTCCGATGTGGTACTTTTTACCACCATTGCCCTTACAAGTTCTAGCTCAAGGTCATGAAGTGACATTAAACGTCTGCGGCTTCCAGCGCGATGCTTTACTTGGGCCACCTACTCCTTCCTTGTTAGTCCTGCAGCACGTCGTGCAGTGAGGATGAGACTGAAACCAGAACCCATTTCTAACTGCAGCGATACCATATTTATAATTCACGTACGAGAGAGACGGAGAATCGGCTGGGGTTGCCGATTACAACGTGACTGTGTGTTGCTTGGGGTTTTGTGCTTCGTAGCATGGGGAACATTAGTGTTTCTCATAACAGGAAAGTAATGCGTTTTATGCAATGAGGTCATTCCATTTTATAATAGTTCTGTAGTGATTTTGACTTTAGATGGCAAGAGAGAGTTTCTTTTTATAGTTTTTTAAGCTGTGGCTATCTTAAGCCCCATAGCATTATGGAAAATCAGTTCATAATGCTGCTTTAGGATCAGATATTGATAGAAACCATCCAGATTGCTGAGTGTTGTTACCACCCTGCTCCTTGCTACCGTCCTGTATGCTCCGGTTAGTGTTCCTGGTTCTCCATGGCTCTTTCTCTATGGCTCAGTGATACACAGTCAAGCAGGAGAGCTGTAAAGGGAAAACTTAGCCGAGAGGTAGTGACAACTTTGTTTTTAAAAGGACTTTTGCATAGGAGAAAAGGCTCCAGGGAGACCTTATAGCACCTTTCAGTGCCTGGGGTGGGGCACTTTTTCCAAGGGCAGGGAGGGACAGGACAAGAGCTAACGGGTTTAAACAGAAAGAGGGAGACTGAGATGGGACATCAGGAAGGAATTCTTCCCAGAGAGGGTGGGGAGGCCCTGGGACAGGTTGCCCAGAGAAGCTGTGGGTGCCCCATCCCTGGCAGTGTCCAAGGCCAGGCTGGATGAGGCTTGGAGCAACCTGGGCTAGCGGAGGGTGTCCCTGCCCATGGCAGGGGGTGGGACTGGATGATCTTTAAGGTCCCTTCCAGCCCAAACCATTTTATGATTCTGTGATTCAATGAAAATTTTAAAAACTACTGAAATTATTTCACTGTTTTTCCCCCACACATATGGGGCTATCTTGATGCTTACTTCAGGCCGTGCGATGGCTGTACGCATAAGTTAGGAAGGCTTCGGAGTGAGCTGAAAAGTCCAACAAGCTTGTGTAATTAGCGGTCAGAAACTTGTGCCTGTCTGTTTCTCTCTCCTGGGTGTCTCAGCGTGTTTGCAGATGCTACGTGTTTGCTTCTGCACGCAACGCGCACATACCCAGAGAAGCAGTTCTGGTTCTTTCTGGTTGCTAAGAACAACAACAACAGCAGAACAGTTCTCATCAGTTTTTTGACAGGTTTTCTTTTATGACAAAGCTTCCAAAAGAGATGCTACAGCTGTGCTGATGGACTGCCCTATGCTCTGTTGGGTTTACAAGAGAGTGATCTGTAAACCAGATCACTGAAATGACAGGAAATCTGGTTTTTGGATGGGTATTTTTAGCCTGTCCTATACAACTGATATGTTTCACTGTCTACAGACAGTTGTGTGTGTTCCTATGGGAAGAAAGGGGAGCGTACAGATTCTGACTTTATGCAGGGCTGTGCCCACAGAAAGAGAATACTTTGGAAAAATGATGGGTTACCGTTTTGAAAGACAATTCAGGTATTTAACAGCTGAGTAATTATTGCATGGCTTCAAAATCCCAAAATTCATGGGTTTACGGAACATAATAATTTGCAATGGTAAATTACGCCTGCTGACTGAAGTGATGACACAGAGCAGTGATTTTGGAATATGTAAACACTGGGATTCAGCACACATGTGAAAATAACCTTTCTCTGTGTCCTTTAGCACCATGGACTGGAACGGGATATTATGTTTGGAACCACGGGACAGGGTCTGGACACCAATACTTAACTGTTGCCTCGAGAACTATACCATCACATGGTTGTGAAATAGCGCTTTGCCTCTTAAAATGTCTGAGATTTGGCTTACTGCTTTAGAAAGCAAAAAAGTAATATATTTCATGTGCAGTCAGCTGCCACACCTGTTTAAGAATGGAATTTTTAAGATGCTTTACTATTAGGTAGAAAACTAAATTCAGGACATGTTGCTGAAATTATTCACTCCTTTGGGTTTTATTTTATTTTAAGGGTGAGCCAGGAAAACCAGGAGAACAAGGACTGACAGTAAGTACTCTTCCCTTCAATTTTGCTAAGAAACTGTAACGGATACCTGACATACACACTTTTAAAAAGTATTTTGGAATTCCACATTTTTAGCTGTGTATTTCCTAACCTTCTTTTTTCACAGGCTATTTGAACCCTTATTTTGGAAGAACACATGAGAAAGACAATGTCCTCTTTTTACATACAGTTCCTGGTCATACAAGGCCAACTTCTCTGAGCTTGCAGAAGTAGAGGGAAATAAAACAGCTAAGGGCACAGCAAAGCGAAAAAGAGCCAAGCCATGTGTCCCCAGTTTCTGGCCCCCACTTATCACTGTCTCTGAAGCTGAGCTGTTTCCACCTTGAGATCACTGAGTAGCACAAGAGCCATCTACTTGTTTTAAAGGCCAAAATCCCAGCTGTCCTTGTGGCAACAGCTCTGGCCCTTTGCCTGATGGAACCGCAAAGACACAGCACAGCATATTGAAACCCTCAGAATATTCTCCTCTCCTAAGGTTTTGGTTTTTTCCTCTCTGTATATGATAATGTAACAGCCAAATGAATGCTTTTTTTAACAAGTATTCAGATATGGCAGTAGATGTTTTCTGTTCCATCAGGAAATAATTAATCCTATTCATTTAGAAGCAAATTGAAGCTCCACTGGTTGTAAATCAGCTTCAGCCACGGGGTAAGGCATCAGAAGTTTCTGCCTGTCACATATTCCCAGAACTGCGCAACATGTAGTGTTGGGGTTTTTTTCCCCTTCCGCTCTCCCTAAACGCTCATGGTCATTTTTGGTCTTATGAGAGCTGACAGAATTGTAGCCCGTGGCATGTGGGTTTTATTCCTGAATGCTTCCGAGGAGGAAGGTTATATACTCAGCAATCAGATATGATTGCTATTCCTTTGAATTTATGAAGTTTCAAACAGGTGCGATGATATTTTTACCTTGACAAATTGCAAAACATTTTGAATTGACAAAATCCAGTATCTTTTGGAAGAAAAAAAAAACCCAAACAAAACCAACTAAGATTCTGAGACTCAGAAATACCTGCTGTGATCGGGCAGTTAAAGTCCTGGACCTTTTCATTTTGAGATAATGGTTTAACAACACCAAAATCAGAGCCTCCCACAGGTACCACCCCTTGCCTTATCCTGCTTCCAGGCTTTTTCTTGTTCAGTGCTTTTGGTTTCTGAGAGCCTGTTAATAATAGATGCAGAAGCTGGGAAGAGAGGGAGGGTTTGCTTGTTTAATTTGGAATATTCTCCTATTTGACCTCTGGAGAAAACTTACTCCAGTTCTTCAACAGTGTCTTCCTTCAGTTCAAGAGCAGATCTTCAGGGTCGCAGAATCCCTGAAGGCTTTTAAAGCAAAACATAGTCCGTCACCGTTTAGTCTCCTTGTTGAGAAGATTCCCACTGTAATCATTTCTGTGTAGGAATTAAAGAACCACTACTGCTCTGTGTCTTTAAATGCAAGTGTGTTTGAAGAGGGAGAAAAGGTGTTTTAAAAATCAAATCAGCAAGGTTGAGTTCAAGAAAGATGCCAGATTACATGAATGTCCAGCTCCAAATGCCTGCTCTGAAAGTCAGCCTGATGGCTTACATGTTGTGTCTAGATCAAGTAAAGAGCATCCGAGTATCGGGGAGGTAATGAGTTTATTTTTATTCTCCTTGGTGCTTCTGACATACTCTTTATGCCAGTACAGATTTCCAAATGCTTCCCTGTGGAAAGTGGTACAATTATTGGGGTGCTGTCTCACTGCTTCTGATGACTTCCATCACGCATTTCTGCTCTCAGATGTCTCCCTATTTCCATACTGGAAATTAAGACTCTACTGCACAAATCGCTGATTTCCCAACTCAGGCCTTTGCCTACCTGAGTTTCTTTTTCTGCATTATCCATGTAGTGTCTTTTTAAAGTAAATGAAAATGGAGATGTCTTCTCAGAGGACCTTTTAGGTCAATTCTGCAGGAATTCTTGGATAAGGACTTGCCTTTGCTTCACACCAAGGGTCCGAAGTCCCAGTTAGCTGGTTTTTTTTTTTTCCTGATGAAATTGAAACTGTGAAGTTAATGGATCCTATAAAGTACTACCAGTCCCAGTCTCCCAGAGGTTCACTTGTTGGAGAGTAATGTGGTTTCCTACTTACCCACATGTCCAAGGCCCTTTCCAGTAATAAGCACATACGGTGGCATGTGCTCTGGTTCTTCATCCAGGATGGAGGCAGGACACAGCCAAGGAGAGCACCAGATGCTCTGGAACAACCTCTGTAGTTTGGACCTACTTGCTGCAGGTTGTGAAAGCTGTAGGCTGTTTGTAGCCTACAGGATCACACTCCAAGCAGCTTTAGATCCCTGGTGCTGTTCAAGTGAAGAAGACCTGCAGGCCTGACCTCTAAACCATAATGATGGGGATAGCAGCTTTTCTCTTTCAAAAGAGTTTTTAACACCCGTATTTGGTAACATGATTTGGTATTTCTAGATGAATGAACTGGTTATTGATGGAGCTGGTAAACTCACTTTTAACCTGTGAACCAACAGTGGCACAGCCTGAAATTACTTAGTTTTCTATTTACTCTTCTTACAAGAAGTATAACCATCTTGAAGAGCACAAGATAGTAGATAATGGGATCAGGGTGTTTTCCAGCTTGTGTCTCAGAAGGTACCACAAGCCTGTTGCACACATCGAGTAACTCCTGACCTACTCAGTGTGCGCCTTGATTCACAAAAACTTGAAATAATTGTAGTGCATTTGGAGTTCTGGGAACGTTCATATTCAAGCACAAGGGAAATTTGCCTTCAAGGCAGGGAATAGCTTCCCTTTTTCCCCATTCCCAATGTAAGTAAGTGTGGGTTGGGGCAGGGTGGTGGGAGGAGAGGTTTAGGCCAGCTGGTTGTTGTTTACAGAGGTCTCTCATTCCCTATGGAAAATCTTTCCAGGCGGTCGGGATGCCATGTGCTTCTACTGCTCTTCCATCCTTGCTGTTGAGATGTTGGGGAGAGCTCATTGCAAGGTGTTCTGGGCTCTGCATGTTGCTGAGTCAGGGAGAATCTGTTTTCTCTTTGAGCCAAGAGAGTTCAATTTCTTTTCAGGTGAGGTGGAAGCTAAGGTTTAAGTTAGAAACATGTCACTGTATGCATCTTTAATGTTAGAAGGGGATGTAAGAATGGTTAGGTAGGTGCAATTTGTGTCTGGTGTCCATGGCACTTGAAAGCCCTGCAGATCTACTCTCTACAAGGGTTGAAGGTGTCATTCCTCTGTGCAGAAAGGATTAAGAGAAGGCTGAGGGCGGCCAAGCAGGGGGGCTACCAAAGGCCCCAAGTTTTGAAATGTTATGTGGAACTAGCAAATTGTATGCTCTGCAAGGCGGAAGGCCAGTAGTGTCCTTACCTTTTCAACCTTTTCAGTTAAAGTTGTGTCCTGCCTCTCATAATTCATCCTTTCCATGCCATTTGCCTGCTCTTCCTGGTGAGAAGGACTGTTAAACACCATACAAGGGGGTTTCTGGTTTACCTCCTCATTTTCAGAATGAATTATAAATGAATTTGTGATTTTTTGATTTTTTTTTCTACCCGAGAGGTGGGATTTCTGGTTGCAGAATATTTGTGAGAACTCAAAGTGAGCCAGTGATGGGAAATCCTAAAGGCTGATGCTGACAGATTGACATTTTCAGATTCATAAACTTCAGTAGGATAGAAGGTGTGCGTGGGGTGGGTTTGCTTCTAATTTCCACATGGGAGAGTTTTTGGTGCTGTTATTTTTCAAGTATGTTAAACTAGCGCATAGTAATAAAAATTTGGAATATCAAAATTTGCAATGTTTTCAGATCCTTGGAAAAGAATTAAATTTAAACATGTTCAGCATATGAATCAGCCACTTCTGGTCACTGAAAAAAACCCCAAATATTATTTTATCCCCCACAACTGGCTTTAAAGACAGATAAGTAATTTTACAGATGTTTTGCATGAACAGAACAGTCCAGAACAACCAGAGAATTCAGGTGGAGGTGTCTCTTTGCAAAAGAAATCTATACTATAATGATTAACCCAAATGCAAAATCCCTCTGCTTTAAGATATATTGTTTTCCAAACCAGTCGTTTTGTGCTTATACAGTCTTGCTGGGCATCTGTTCAAGAAAATAAGACCTAATGTCGCTGCTTTTACTAGGTATGCCGAGTAAGGAGGATGTTCTTCCAAAGGATATTGCCATTTCTGTGAATGACAGTGGAAAAGTGTAACCTTGCACTTAAGTCTGCAAAATGTCACATCTTTAAAATGAATTAATATTAATTTTTCATCTTAGGTTATAATGAAAAAAATGAACTCACAGGGACCAGGCAGAACTGCCTGGGAAGCGCTGCTGGCTTTAATTTAGCCTGTCAGTCCAATGGCCAAGGCCAGATCCTCAACTGGTGTGAATCTTCATGGCTCCTGTGGGAAACTACTAATTGTGGTCTTGTTTCCAACGGCCAGCATTCTGCAGCAGCTGCCTTTGTTTCCTTCTGGTACCATGTTCATAGTCAATTTTAGAAGGTGTTGTTCTTTAAGCTCTTTAGCTGCAAAAGTTTACTAAGAACTAGCAGATGAAATGGAAATTCTCGTCCTGAGCCTCTCACTGCATCTATTTTTTCCCCAATACAATTGCATTGGCCTTAACTTGCAGGAAATCTTAGGAAAAATAGTCTTCGGCTTTTTGTAACCTTTGTATGGCAGCTACAGCAATGACTAAGGGAATGCTGAGAAGCTCTGCTGGGGCATGAATTAATAGCTATTGCCACTCTTTTAATCACAGAATCCGAGAATGGTTTGGGTTGGAAGGGACCTTAAAGATCATCCAGTTCCAACCCCCCTGCCACGGGCAGGGACACCTTCCATAGCCCAGGTTGCTCCAAGCCTCATCCAGCCTGGCCTTGGGCACTCCCAGGGATGGGGCACCCACAGCTTCTCTGGGCAACCTGTCCCAGTGCTCCCCACCCTCTCTGGGAAGAATTTCTTCCTGACATCTAATCTAAATCTCCCCGCTTTCGGTTAAGGTAGAACGCGTGGGAGGGGGACACTGCTTAATCCGAGGTTGTGTGAGGTTTCCCAGGATAGTTACTCTGGTTTCCTAGCTGGTCTTTTATCTAGGTGATTTATCGATACTAAAGCATTGCACACTTCAATACTAGTACTCTAGAAATTGCAGTCTTTATGAAACACTCCTCAACCATGCAGGAACACGTTTTCAGAATCACTTAGTCTGCCTGTTACACAAGGAAAACGGGATCAGTGGTAGAACATCAGCTCCACTGAAATGCAGATGAATACTTGGCATGAAACCTGTGCTCTCCTCTTCATGCATATCTGCTAGTTCAGGTTTCCTCCTTAAATTCTTTATGCTGTTAAACTGGTAAGAAATGGGTTTGTGGGAGGAAGGATGCAATCGTCCCCCTGTACTGGGCACTGGTGAGGCTGCACCTCCAATCCTGGGGTCCGTTTGGTCCCTTCATTACAACAAAGACCCTGAGGGGCTGGAGCATGTCCAGAGAAGGGAACAGAGCTGGGGAAGGGTCTAGAGCACAATTCCTCTGGGGAGCAGCTGAGGGAGCTGGGGGAGCTCAGCCTGAAGAAGGCTCCAGGGAGACCTTATCACTCCCTACAACTCCCTGAAAGGAGGAGGCAGAGAGGGCGGGCTTGGGGGTGACGGAACAAGAGGAAACAGCCTCAGGTTGAGCCAGGGGAAGTTTAGATTGGATATTAGAGGAAATTGCTTCCCAGATAGGGTTGTCAGACATTGGAATGGGCTGCCGTTGTGGTGGAGTCACCATGCCGGGAGGGATTCAAGAGGCGTGTAGATGAGGTGCTCAGGAATATGGGTTAGTGGTGGGATGAACAGGGTTGGGTTGGTGACTTGATGATCCTAAAGGTCTTTTCCAACCAAAATGATTCTAAGATTCTGTTCTAAGTGTTTAATGAGTTTTAAAGACATCAAAGGGGAAATACATGTTCTCAGGGATAGTCTTGGAACTTCTTTTGTCCCATGGAAATATAGACACAGTACCTCCTAGAGGCCTTCCATTTACAAAGAGCTTTTAATTAACATAGATTTAGATTGGACATCAGGAAGAAATTCTTCCTGAAGAGGGTGGGGAGGACCTGGGACAGGTTGCCCAGAGAAGCTGTGGGTGCCCCATCCCTGGAAGTGTCCAAGGCCAGGCTGGATGAGGCTGGGAGCAACCTGGGCTAGTGGAGGGTGTCCCTGCCCATGGCAGGGGGTGGGACTGGGTGGGCTTTAAGGTCCCTTCCCACCCAAACCAGTCTGGGATTCTATACCCAAAGTGAAAATTAGCTGAGTCTGCATTTGCAAAGCATCCCTTTGGCTGTACTGGAGCAACCATCATGGCCAGTGTATCACTGCAACTCATATGGAACACAAAACAGTTGAAGAGAGAAAATTAAAAAGGAAAACCAAAACAACCTAAGGAGTTGGTTGGAAACCTTCACCTATTTCTTGCCTTCTGCTCCTGTCTCAAGACCTACACAGAGATTTTGATTGCTGGTCTGACTGTTCATCAAGTGGGGAACACAGCACCCTCCTCATTTCAGTGGACTAATAAGGGAAAATCAAACCCACGTGGTCATATTGAATTTCCTATATAGATTCTTCTAGATGTTGTCAATTCTAGCTCTGGAAGTGAGCTTCAGTCTTGGGTTGTTTTTTTTTTAGAATGTATTTACTTGTTCGTTTCCCTCTGTCCAGTGTGATTCTGTGCCTTGGTCAGACAATGTAGGTAATGTAGAAAATAGGCACTTTACAGCAGTTCCAGAGTGTTTTACAGCTTTTTGAAGACATTTTCTGTTAGTAATTTCATTTCAGGTTTTCTGTTCAAGTGGCTGCTGGCAGGCTTCTGTGGGGGAGGGATGGGAGCTGTCAATGGATGCGCTGCTAAGTTTCCAGTGGCTGTGAGCTTCTTTCCCAGTGCTAGGGAGCAGTGCTTTAAAGAAAACTTCTTCCTATTCAGCTGTGTTTTACAGTCGGAACATTCAAAGGATCAGAAGCAGTTGTTATCGTGTGCAAGCTGTGAAATGTATCACTCTGAGCTTTGAATTGCAGTTGTTTTTCCGAGCGAAGTGCTGGAGGTAGCTGCGTTCTTGTCATCGAGTGGCACGGCAGCTCAATGGCACGAGACAACCAGAGCCGTTTCCAGGCTGAGTAAAGGCTTAAGTACCAGAAATGGAAGACCACTAATTGCATAGAATTGATAAGTATCAGCTGCTTCATTTCTCGGAATTATTCGTTTTAAAGGCAAGGCGGTGTTACTATGTAAAAATTTTCTTATTCAATAACTCCTATGGAGAAGATGGAATGTTGGCCAACGGTGAGGAGGAATTTCTGGGGAAAGATCTTTTCCTGGAGACACATGCAAAGTCTTGAGTTATATCCACCCCACAGGCTGAGAGCTGCAAGGACCAGGCACAAAGTGCTCAACAGAGCAGCACGTTGAGCAGTTTCCTTTGGGGATAGTAGTGATAAGTGAACGATCATTTTACCTTCAAATAGTAACTGTCTATTGAGGGCTCCCGAATGGTACTTTGATATATCAGAATTTCTTTAGAAGGTTTTATTAGCTTCTTAAGTAATTAAAAACTGAAGAGGAAATATCCATTCCTTGGCTAAAATGGAGCAGGTATGAGCTGTGAAGGTAATCCTGAGTCGTTCTCTATTCAGTCTGGCGTACTGATGAAGGGATTTTCTTAAGACCTGAATTACCCCCCAAAATGCAAATGCTTAATATGCAAAAGGTCAACAGATAACTGATGCCCAGGACGTAGACATTTGGAGCCTATTTTGGTAACGATGACATAGGAAGGCTCTAGTTTGATCATTAATTTCTTGGAGTTTTTAAGATCTTAGCCAAAATTGCATCTTTCTCACAGAAGAAGGGGAGGCACTGGAAGAAACTTACTTTCCTTCTCTGGAAGAAAGGAAAATAACCTGTTTGTGGAGTGTGTTACATCCATGGTTCCTTACCCAGCAGGCCACACCTCACAACCACCTCATGATTTGTTTTATCTAGTTTTTCTCCTGCCGTCTTTGGTTTTCTTGGAGAGTGTTTGCAAACAATGCTTAAGAAATAGGCTGTTCATCAGTTACCACAGGCAGTACTACTGGTGTGCTCAGCCTCTAGAAATCTTGGGGGTAGAATTCAGGCACTTAATGAAAAGATCTGATTTAAACAGCATTTTTTTAAACGCACTGGGAGGATTTTTCTCCAGTCTGAAAAAGCAGATGAACACCCTACTTGTTACTCTGATCATGACCAGTGCTGGCTGCTTGGGTACTGTTGCTTCCTTTCGAATCCAAGGGAGTAAACTTGTCACCCTGCCCCTCACGGAGGCTTTCCATTAGTGAAATCCATCCCTGCAGTCAAAAGGAGAAGTTACAAGACCCTAGTTCTGCTGAGACAGTTAGGAAAAAAGTTTCAACAAGCAACACTGATCTATGGAAACCTTTAGCAAGGTTTGATGCCCAACCTTAGTGGTATGAATCCACTTGCAAGGTTTTCATCCGCATCAGCGAATCCAGGACCAGAATCATCACCGGTGGAGCTTTCCCATGTTAGCAGTTTAAAGCTGCATCAGAGCAATATTCCAACAAGCCCTGCAACTGCCAACGAGGAGGATTCTGCCTAACTTCACACTACCTTAGAAATAAATTTGGCACCACATTTCAAAGCAGCAATCCTTTTGTTTAAGATGAATTTCTCAATAATTACAGTTTTGATAACAATAAATTCTTATTTTATTCTTTCCAACATCAGAAGGATTTGGATTCTCCGGTTTTGCCTGGTTTTTTTGCACCCTCATGGACTCAGAATTCACTTTGCCTTGATACAGCACCAGTAGAAACGTGGGAAAAGAGTGTGTCAGAACTGCGGTGGCCATGGTCTGGCTCTTACCAAAACAGACTGCCAAAATGTCAAAGACATGGTCGGCTGATGCATTTCCCTGCTGCCTCCCCTCTCTGCTCTGGCCGTAAACCACCTGGGGGCTGCAGGGATGCCAGATGAGAAATGGGTCCTATTAATATCAATGAGGGTTTGACTCCTGTGTGACAGTAAGCAGTTAAGCTTTCCTGAATTGAGATATCTCTTCCTGCCTTCGCAGGTCATGGGGACAAAATGGTCATTCTTTACTTCCCAAGAGCATTCTTAATGATTCACGAAGTTAATTCTTAATGATTTTTTTTTTCTCTTAACTTGCAAATGATGGCACAGGTCATGTGGTGGGTAAAACGTAGTCATGTATGCTGATACCTGGAAGCTGGGGAGACTTTGAGGCTTACACTTCTACCTTAAAAATACTTGCTTGCATGAACCTTGTTTTTATGCTTCTGAGCAGACTGTGGATACACAGCTGATAGCTGTTATCAGAAAGAGAAAAACCACAGTCATCTTAATGCTGACAGATTGGTCACTGTTAGAAGAAACAGATGGGTTGGGAGAGAAAAGATTAGAAAGGGGGAAAATTTGAGTCTTCCAGTTAGTACTCAGTTCCAGGAGGGAAGAGAAAAGATCCATTGTGTGTTTTGAGCATTAAGTTTTACTTCTCCTTGATGTATAAAACATCAGCTGGTTTCAGTCCAGTATCAGAACACTTACACAATAAGACAGTTTTAATTGGCCATTTCAGTTTAGATTGGCTAGAGTTATGATGTTAATTGAATTGTTTTCCCTTTGCAGGGACCTCAGGGGCCTCCAGGACAAAAGGTACAGTATAAACAACAATACTGTGAAAGTGATTATTCCTCCCGGTGCCAAACTGCGAGCAGAAGAGATGAATGGAATCAGCTACCGTACGCCGCGTTGAACCAGTTAGCTTAGGCTCTGAATTTTGTTTTTGCAAAATGCAGCCATAGGACGTGAGACATCAGAGTTCTCATTTCCCCCCATCATAGGAAGTTCAAGCAACGCGGAGCAGACTGTTTTCAATCTGTCTGCTTAACTTTCAGGTGAAAAGGTCACTATAATTTTCTTACTCATACGCTGGTACGACAAGGAAGCCAAAGCTGAAACGTTGTGAAAGGTGGGGAGATAGAGTTTCTGATTAAATGCATGTCCTTACTCAAGTTAGATCAGTGCCATATGACTAAAAAGTTGAGCAGCAGAAACAAAGGACATAGGTGTTGCTGATAAATGGGGCTTGGTTGGCGGTGTTCAGGTGGTCTGCCGGTGTCTTCCTGTTCCTGCGGTAACCCGAGACTTGGCTTCCTGGGAATGCTTTCAGCATTATTTACGCTCATTAAAACTGACTGCCTCAGTGTGATGGAGTGATTTTAGGATTTATGGAATTACACCGTTAAAACGGTCCTAGATATATCAGCAATAACAGCTAGTAAGTGGCACTTTTCCAGCTTCTCACCTGTGTACCACCAAGGCAAGATATTTTCTAGCTGATTGCAAAAGATTAAAAAGTTGTATGGAAGATCTTTAATAAAACAGGCTTAATTTTTATAAAGAAAAGTAGAAGGAGGAAAGGAACAAGTAGTATTAGCATATGAGAGGGATACCACCTCTGTTCTTTCTTTGGAGATAACACTAAGTGGAGGTTTGCTTGCGTCTGTTCAAACAGAACTTTTTGAACAAAAGAAAGGAAAACCTGCAGGTAAGTAATAAGGTAATCCCAAAGCATATAAACCGGTGGGATCTTGTCAGATGTGAGCTGTACAGAGTTTGCAGGCTGAAAGAGAGGACCACCCTTCACGTTTGTCAATGCAAGAATGTGACACTAGAGCTCTAAGTTGCTGTTATAAACTTATACCCCGAGAGCTGGGAAGGGGGGCAGTTTACGCGTACAGCATCAGCAAAACCCACGTGTTGATGAGCTTTTGCATATCTGATAAACTTTTATTTGGTGTGGCAGAATCAGCTTTAAACTTTCTAACTTTCTGCGTCTCATAAGAAAACTCAGCAGCGGTAGACGTCACGGCGAGGAGACACTGTTATGAACAGAACAGTTTATTGAGGCTGATGGTTTAACGCCCTCCTGAGCGCTGTCTTCTAGTTTTCTGGAGAAATGATAAAGGTGTGGGAACGTTCGCTAAGGCTCCTTTGCACTGGCTGGCAGTAGTGACCACCCAGCGGGAATGCCAAAGTGGAAACTTAGGGAGCACAGGGAGCGTTCTGGGTCATGAAGATACGCCGGGATGCCAGTGTATTATTTCTTACTGATTTGCAGCTCTGCTGTGAGCCTGAGCCTCCTGGGCATTGTTGGAGGGTTTTTGAGGCCCTCATGAGTTCCTTTTCTTGTTTCACAAGATTTCTCAGCTCTGTTCACTGACAAACATGTGCATCCAGTTTGGACGTGTACCCTTTGGGTGCTGGTGTCCTTTGACCCAACCGTTCCTAGTCAACCCTCTAACCAGTATGAATAGAGGGGGAAATGTCACGTGCTGATTCTTGGGACGCAGAGAAAGGAGGGCATGAAGAGATTCCCAGGGTGTGTGTTTGTTTTAAGGGTCCTGGGAAACTACACGTTTCACTGTTGGGAAAGCCTCTGCCTTTTTAGGCACCCTCTTTTTAGGGTGCCAGCCTTTCAAATAGCGATCGCGGGTTTGTATCCTGTTGAGGTGTTTCTAAATAAAAAAATAAAA
Organism: Rhynochetos jubatus; assembly: GCA_027574665.1. Classification (NCBI taxonomy): domain Eukaryota; kingdom Metazoa; phylum Chordata; class Aves; order Eurypygiformes; family Rhynochetidae; genus Rhynochetos; species Rhynochetos jubatus. Next base: position 77,373,771 of record CM050651.1, read on the forward strand.
ATAATGCTTTCTGTTTCTTTGCTGCGCAGCATCGTTATTATATAAAAAGTAGAGAACACTGTGTAAGCTCATGCAGTTTTCCTGCTTTCCTCATACCTCAGGTTTTCACTGAACATCCATCCCAACAGTCGTGCAAGTTCCTTCAAAAATACTGTCCATTATACAGAAACTTAGAGTGTGAGAGCTTTGTAAAAAGATCCCTCTGATGTCACAAGTCAATGATAGTATTTTATTTTCCTTCTTTGCCTGTTCCTTGCGTTTGGCCTGCATTGGCTTTTAAATTTTGATGGCAGTAGCGCTGGTGCAATTTAAGAGGGTATCTGTGATTCGCGCTCTCAGGCTGAATTGTCGCAGAGTATCTCTTAAAAGCCTTAAAACAGATTGGCACTGCCCGTTGTTGAGCTTGAAGCATCCCTCCTGAAGCATCAATGGTTTTGTTCAGGTGCTAGGTTGGATTGTGTAAGATCAGTCTCAAAATTTACTGAGAGCGTAAAATGGAATTGTCTTAATTCTTGTGAGGCATTCACGACATTATAAAGCAACCATCAGCTTGATGCTTGTTTCTGGAAGAGGCCATACAGTGGGACAGTCATTAAATTGGACATGAGAACATATCTAATTAGTATAAAACGTCAACTGATGAGACAGCTCAGCTTGGATCAAAATTAGCTTTTGAAAAATGTATTGCAGTTACAGTAAGGAAGCATTCACCATCATTTCTAAGTGCCGTGTTAAGAGATGAAAGCTTGTATGACCTGTTTAATTTGCTAACCACTGGCCTCTGTTTCCAACCAGGGTTCTGTCGGAGTGCCTGGTGTTCCAGGGAGAGACGGACAAGTGGTGAGTTCACTGGCTTTGTCAACACTGCCATTATTTATGTAGTTGATTAAAGCTACTCTGGGCTTGTTCGCATGAGCAATATGTGACTTTACATTCAGAGCTGTGGTTTCAAATTGGCTTCATGGAAAAGGACTGTACAATCCTGTTTGTGCTCGGAAGTAATTTCTTCTACTTTTACTTGAACAGGCAGCAAATGTAATTAATTAGGCTAAAGTCTGATGTTCAGATTGGATGACGACTGAGAGGTTCCAGAGAGAAATGCATATTAGTGGTGTGAAACTTCAGATGGCATATTTACAAACTAAGGTTTTTTTGCAGATTTTTCCTTTTTTTTTACTTTTTGTTAACTCAGACCCATGATACAAACATGTTGATATTGGGTATTAATACAGTGCCAATATTCTTATACAGCCTATAAACAGGGTATAAAAAGAGACTGCAAACACGGATGGAGAATAGCGTAAACTTGAAGTTGGGGATAAAAATGCAGATAAATAAATCAAACAGAAATATTCTTGAACACAATCGATGGGAAGTGTTAACTCGGGCAAGTCAGTGCCATCACCAAGTCAACTCAGTTCAGAGCAGCCCTCCATAAGGAGGGGTCGCAGTAAAGCAGCACAGCTCTTTCACAACACTGCTAAGGTTTTTTGGCAAACCTAGGTGGCGAAATAATATCCCTCCCTGACTGTAAACAGCGTTATCCATCTGTTTTTACCAGCACTAACATTCCTAGTGGACTTCAAAGGCGCTTGCAGGGAATACCAAAGTGAAAATTGTATGATACAGGCTGTTCGCTGCGTTTAAGCAGCAGTAGGTGGTAGCGTATAAGGATCATATTAGACAATTCCTTCTGCTTCCTCCCTCCCCAGAAACTCAAAGAATAAAAGAGTGAAGATGTTTCAAATAATTTCATTTTAATTCCTCTTTCCTAACAAAAAGGATGTGATGTAATATACAGTATGAGACCTGTGTTTTGACCGTAGTTATAAGAAATGTTGTACTAATAAGTTATTTCACTTTAGTGATACCAATGATGCTAGGAACCTGTTTTTAAAATATCCAGAGTATTGTGACTACTGTGGAACAAGAAGAATTATTTAACATTAGCTATATATAGCACACAAGAAATTGTAAGAAAATATTGTGAAACAAATTTGCATTAAGACATGAGATTTTTTCCTTCGTGTTTTATAGCTGCGTTCAAGTGCAGCACGAGTGGTGGACAGTACTTGCCTCACTCTAGGGGATCCTGCTCTGGCAGGGGTGTTAGACTAGGTGATCTCTAGAGGTCCCTTCCAAGCCCACCACTCTGTGAATCTCACAAACTCCAGCCAGAAATCTTCACTCAGATGAGCACAAAACAAGGATGTTGGTGAAATAAGTCAAATTTGCAAAACACATCTGATTATTAAAGTGTCATTTTGGGAGATAGGGAAGTTTTTTTAAGATATATTGGCAATGTGGTTGTTTGTCTATTTATAGGAGACCACAGACACTTAACTGCAGTCATGTTTCGTGGGGAAGAAAAGAAATATGCAATTGCCTTTGATTAAGGGAAAATGCAAACACATCTTTAAATGCTGCTTATCAACCTCAAATTGTTCTTGAAAAACACATTCTAACATTTTAATTTATGGGTTTTGTTTATTTGATTTATTTCAATATTTATGGCATCTAAAACTTTGAAGACATTCTTAAATTATTACCACTTTAATAAAGATGTCAGCATATTTTCAGTGTAGCTGGACTATTTCACTTTTGACCTTTAAGAAAAAAAAAATAATTACTAAACTAAAAACTAGATTACTGGACAAAACCCATACAGATAAAAACGAAATGTGGTCATTCTTTTGTTTTCACAGTTGTTGGTCGATATTGACTGGCAAGCGCTTCCTTAGGTGCAGAAAATGTATTGTTTTCATATAATACTGAGCAGATGAAAGTTGAATGTTGATATCTCATTTAATAAATAGATGAAAAATCCTTCCAGCTTGGAAACAGCGGTAGAAATAAAGTTAAATTGAAGCAGTATTTATCTAAAGCTAGAAAGTATAGTGGAACCTAGGACTCCCATGCTACTGTTTTGCTACCAAAAACTCCATTGTCCCAATTTCTATGAAAAAAACCAGATTTTTTCAATGCAGTGTGACACAGAAGATATTGTTGAACGAAGACCAGAGTAGCAATTTTCAGAGTTGGGCTGTGCTATGGGCTGGCTGCTGGCGCTCCTGCCTTCACTCATAGAGATTCATGTTGATTTGCAGAATAGTTGAACTCGAATGCGTGATGCAAGTTGTCCCCTTTTGAGAAGTTACGTAGTTAAAAGGCTGGACAAAAGCCTTACTGTCCTGGTAGCCTTTTAGTCGGTGAGCTCACTCTGTCGAACAGCAGCATGTGCAGTGCACTACGTTCCAAGTTAATATTTTCTCTTAGTTTAAAAGGCAGTGAGTGTTAGGCACATGCTTAAAATTAAGCGTGTGTGAATGCTTTCCTCATCTGGACAATGAAATATCTTTTAGCCAATGCATGTCAGCAGTGAATTAGCTTTGCTCTCCCCTTAAGCAGTTCACTAGTACAGAGTTAGGTCACCTCTATCTTATGTGTGCCTCTGTAATTTTCCTCTTCCTTACCCTTCACCTCTTCTTTAATTGAAATAGTGGATTATGGGAGACGATTGACAAGTCTGACCAATAGGTCTGGGAATGAGATCATAAATTCTGAGTGCACTTAGAACAGTTTTCTAATCCCTTAACATATGAACCACTTCTCTCAGACAATCCCTAGGTACTGCAGTAAGTGTAATTTTACATGACCCACATGTTTTTGCAGGACTGTTAACGAGTAGATTTTTCTTCTATTAAGAGCAGTAGCAAAATCATTGCCATAAAAACTTCACATTTTTTGTATTTTGAGGCCAAATCTGATGAAACATTACAGGTAGTCTGACAAGGGTATTTACATTCTTCGTTTGTTCCTACATTTGGGAAACTATAGCCATACTCTGCTTATCTTGCTGAGAACAGGAACTGGAAGGGAGATGCCTAATAATACCTGCAGCTAGAGAGGGTCCATCCCTGGGATGGCCAGAAACCGCCTGAGATGGTAAGGAGAGTCTTTCCCAGTGTTTCCTCTCCCTTGCAGACTGTTGTGTAATCCACCTGTAGTAGGTTGTGTCCTAGCACATTGCTATGGGGGAGAACTTTTCCTTTCTCTGCCCTTGGCAAGAGACCCTCAGGCACTCAAATAGTACAAAAAAGGATTACACCTGCATGGAGATATGAGGTTGCAGTGATTTAGGAATATCAGATCCCTTCTTTAATCATCTTGAAATGGCCACACAGGGGTTCTGTGCAAGTATAGAATGCATGTTCTGGTCTTTGCTAAGTGATTTTGATTTGATAAGGACCCCCAGTGACTGCTGCAACAACACAGGAGGAAAAGGAAGGTTCCCTAAGGAAGGATTTCATTTGGCCTGAAGGAACAGTGTGTGCAACTGGAGTTCTGGAGTGTGTGCAACTACCTTTCTTTGTTTTAAACAGGAGTTTGTCTGGAGGGTGGAAACCCCTCACTCTGTACGTCCATGAAACGCTTTTATTACATAGAACTTGGTATTTTGGGGTTTTTCGATAAGCTTGTATTGAGAACAGAATGTGTGGTCAGGATCCATCCCTTCATTTCAAATTGGTTTGGTAGTTTGACAATAGCAATTTGATAAACCTCAGAAGAATTTCCCTTCTTATCAGTAGACTTAGAGCCTGGGTGTGCATATTTCTTATCGCTTCACACTTATTACTCTAATTTACATGTATTTCCCCGTCAGTGTGTACTGTACTGTGCAGGGGACACATTTTGAAAGTACTTTTCTCACCTTTCTTTAGAGAAACGAGGAAGGGTATGTGTACCCTAACATCTTTTCAAATAAAGAAGCGTAAAGGAAGGAAACATCATTAAATGTAGTTCACAAATTCTCAGACAGCTTTGCAGGCCAGCTGAGTCTTGTTGAAGAGTCTTTCCACTTAATTTCAGCTGCTGAGTGGGCCAGGAGAGATTTCCAGGGCTTAAACAAACAATTTTAAGTTACTTTTGAGGGGGGTGAAAAGTAAGTTGAAAGGAGGTAATTCAACCCTGGTTTGAAATGGAAATCAGAGTAACATGTCTGAGAAACCACTTTTTTCCCTTCTGTCCTCGTTTATGTATTTTAGAGTAAAATTAGACTGAATTGGGTTTGGGGGCCTCTTGTATTTCCTTATCCTTAAAATTGATTACATTCTAGTGACTGAAAAATATAGCAATACTGACAGCCTTTCTTCTCAGGGCGAGCTGGAGATCAACCAGCTGGTGTAGACAGAGTTCTGCATCTCACCAAAACCAAACCTATTTCAGAACAGCAGCCTCCAAGCTGTTTTTCTGTTACAAGCAAGAAAATCTGGGGCCTCCACCACGTTATTCCTAGCTGATTAATTCTGGATATGGAGGTATATGCTTCCAGGGCACAGAGCACTCCAGTAAGGAGAAGCATGCTTTCAGCTGCCTTGGCTCCTTTGATATGGGCTCTAGTGGGTGATACGCTTTCAGACCTGTTCCAAAGTAAGTTTTATGAGTTTGTATTGACAGATTTTTCTCATATTAGCAGCAGAGGCCAAGCAGTGCTCTGCACACTTGAGTGCTCATCGAATTCAGAGTAACTTGGGTGTGAGCATTAAGACTCGCCTCTACCACGAGAGTATCTGGACAAATTACCTATTTATTGGGCAGGGTGCTGAAGGATGTTCTTTGCCCAAACACAGGGAGGACAGAGACAGCCTGTCAGTGTTAATGCACTTACACAGTTAATACAGGCTCGAGAGCGCCAGGACTTGAACCAAGGTGTGCTGTCCAAAAGAACACCCTTCTGGTTATTCTTTGAATTATCTGAAACTCCTGAATTCAGTGACTGGCTTGGGTGTCTTGGCATGTTAGCATTTTGTTTGCCCTGGTTATTGATACTAACTGGAAGAAAAATCCAAACATTTCAAAGTCTCAGAGAATTTTATTGGAGCCAGTTCTGGAAATTAGCAGAAGGTTTTGAATAGCCAATGGTTGTCATCTACATAACTCAGTCATGCCTTAACATCGCAGTTTGCTGATGGAACAGTTTTCTTTCTAATTCATTGCATTAGTGACAGTGACTAAAGTTTGTCACTGCTGCTACTTTTGAGGAACCAGAGAGCCTATCCTCTCATCAGGGGTTAAGATGTGGAACTTCATTGGTGTTAACGGCAGCTCCCCATCCACAGGTGAGCTCCTGTAACATGGTGAAGATTTTCCCGTTATTGACAGCAAATGCAACGTTGCAACTTTTGAAAATGCACCGTCATTATCCCACTGATGGGGACTGCAAGTTCTCAATAGATACAAACAACAGCAAAAAAATCCCTCAGTGTCTGCAGCATTCTTCTGTGTAAGTGGCCATCAAATAAGTTACTGGAACACTTACCCTCCTGCTGAGTCAAGCTGATTGATGTGGGTTAAGTGAAAGAACAATAGCACATTTGCTGGAAATTTTTATTTCCACCATTCTGAGACCATTTTTGAATTCAGCAAACTGCGTCTGAATCAATTGGGAATTACACAGTTTCTAGTGGCAGTGTCCCTTTCTGCAGCAGACAAGAGGCTAGAGAATTACCTTCTAGTACTACATACTTTTTACATGAAATCTGGGAAAAGGCAGTTTTTCTACCATTTCCTAATACTTTATTTGTGTAATGGGTCATGAAAACAGAATCCTTTCAGGGTTGGTCCAGTTACTGAAAGGCAACAGAAAACAACTTTATATGACACAGAAGTTAAAGGCTACCTGAGAAGTATTTCTGATGCAGTACATGCAGGTTTACCAGTTTGGCCCGTGACATTTGGGCATCTGGTAGTTTTGTTACTGCTTTTACAAGTACAGCAAAACCTTGGGAGACTGCATACTCAGATGAGATGGTGCTGGTGCCATCAAGTGGCCTTGAACACTTCCAGGGATGGGGCATCCACAGCTTCTCTGGGCAACCTGTCCCAGTGCCTCTCCAGGAAGAATTTCTTCCTAATACCCAATCTAAATCTCCCCCCTTCCAGTTTAAATCCGTTACCCCTTGTCCTGTCACTCCCTGCCCTTGGAAAAAGTCCCCCCCAGCTTCCTTGTAGCCCCCCAGGCACTGGAAGGGGCTCTAAGGTCTCCCCGGACCCTTCCCTTCTCCAGGCTGAACCCCCCAACTCCCCGAGCCTGTCCCCATAGCAGAGGGGCTCCAGCCCTTGGAGCAATTTCGTGGCCTCCTCTGGACTTGCTCCAACTGATTGATATCCTTCTCACGCAGGGGGCTTTTGTTCATGGCACAGCTCCTGCGGTGTGGTCTGGGTGACAATAAATGCAGCAGAAGGGCAGGAAAGGGTAGTGACAATTCCTTTAAAGGGAACACTGAGACACTTCACACTCCCCACAGCATCTTCCCCTCAGTCCCTCCCTTTCAGGGAAGGTTCCAGTGGGATGTTCTGAGGGTGTCACCACACAATTTCACTGGGCCTTGCATCTTTTTCCTTTGTGAGGGTGCAGTGTGGCCCTCATTATAATTTTAATTGGAATCATGGGTTGTGTTTAACATAGGCACTAGAAAGTTTTAGAACATGTTGTGTTTCAGTGATTCCAGTCCCTCAGCCTCTGAGTGATGATTTCTTAGGAGTTCATGAGTGCAGAAAGGCAACCTATGACCTAAAATCAGAGGTGCTATAGACAAAGTTACTCTTTAAATGGGAAAAAACACCGGCGAGGCCACACTTGGAGTGCTGTGTCCAGTCGTGGGCTTGTCAGTGCAAGAGGCATAGTGTAGAGGGTCCAAGGAAAGGCCTTGAAGATGAATAAAGGATTGGGGCATCTCTCCAATGAGGGAGATGAGCTGGGGCTGAGAAGAGAGTCTCAGTGGGAATTTCATCAATGTGGTCAAACACCTGAAGGGAACGTGCAACGAGGATGGCCCAAGCACTTTCCAGTGTTGCCCAGTGACAGGACCACCGGCAGTGGGCACAAACTGAAACACGGGAGGTTCCCTCTGAACGTCAGGAAACATTTTGCTGTGGGCGTGACTGAGCATGGGCACAGGTTGCCCGGGGCAGCTGTAGAGTCTCCATCCTTGGAGGTACTTGAAAGCCCTCTGGACGTGGTCCTGGGCAGTCTGCTCTAGGTGACCCTGCTTGAGCAGGACCAGGTGATCTCCAGAGGTGCCTTCCAACCTCAACCATCCTGTGATTCTGCAAAATAAAAAGCAGTAAAAACATGTTTTCTCGATTTGAAAGCTAAATGATGTGCCGAAGACAATTGTTTCTGCAGCATAACACCTTTGTGTCAGTGCTATTAAAGGGAGCCTGCAGTACAAGTCAGGGAAGACGTTAGCCATGGCAGGGTGAACGTAAAAAATACGTGAGGTTAAGGGTCTAGTTTTATAGCTTCTTTCTTTTTACCAAGTTGAAAAGCTGTTTGACTGGAGTCACTGCATCTGATGACATTGTTGAATGTCTGCTTTTCCCTTGGTGCATCACTCCTTCAACAGCAGTGTAACCTTCTTCAGCCTTTTAAAGGGCAGTGATACTTTTTGTTCATCTCCAAAGCACTAACCTGGGGAGCTGAAGCATACACAGGATTGTGCACTTCAGTTGTATATGCTTTGGTTAATAAAGAGAGAAATAGGAGTAAATAAATGGAAGGAAAGTAATTAACTGTATGTCCTAACAGAAGTATTTTAAATTATTTTAATGCCAAGAATCAAAATTGCCTTTTGGGACCAATATTGCTTAAAATAACACAGTATTTTAGTGTATATCAAGGGAAAAGCTATCAATCTACTCACCTTCAGAATATTAGCTTCTCCTTAGCTTCATAACTCCTTTTGGAATTTTCTAATTCATGGGAGGTCTGTCAAGGCCTTGTTCTTTTTTGGGGTTGGGGTGGTGGTGTTGGGTTTTTCTTGTTTATTTGTTTATGTTAGGCTTTATTGGAATTGTTAAAATATCAACACACAAAGCCGGACTCGGCCATGCCTACGAGACACACAGTGTAAAAAAGGGAGGCTCCTTGGCACAAAGCTCATTTTGCTGTGCACTGGGAATGTTCACCAGGGCTGGGATATAGAGTAGCTTATGTGCTGTACCTTTTTATTTCACCTCATTGCTCCTTGATTTCTTGTGTGGACAAGAAAAGAGGGTTCTAAAATAGTGAAAGGAATATTGTGGGTGTGACAGAGAATTACTTTAGCTCCTGTTATTCTGGCCATTAGGAACAGGATAATCACTTCAAAAGCATAAAGCCACGAGGTCAGTTCTGTGCTGTCCTAGGTTTTCCTTCAATCTTTCCCATTCCCAAAGCTAATTTCTGCTGTGATAATGCCTCTAACTAGTACTTTCAGTGCCAGAAATGTAGTGCTGGCCACAGGAATGTTGAATATAGGTCTGAAATGAGACTGTTGCTATAAATAGGGACTTACTATGACAGGTGATAGCCTGAGGTATTCACTTTTTTGAAAGAAAATAAGGTAATTCTTTCATCCTGTGTTTGCATTCTCCTTTTTCTCCCAGTAGAAGCTCTCTCCATTCATAGCACTGATACATAAAGCTGGGAGGAGAACACAAGTTTGGGACATCAACCCTTTGATGAGAGATTTAAGCCTCTAAACATGTCAGCCGACAGCAGCTGCTTTAAAATAAGGGGACAGAAACAAACTTGTTTGGGGTGTGGGGATGAGGAGAAACAAGCACATATTCATTGGTCCCTTCTGCTTCACTTTGTCAACTGGCAGTTTTCTTCAAATGCCTTGTAGGTCAATCCTTTAGGGCACTTACGCCTAATCTCCAACAGCTTCAAATCCCGACCGCTCGTGTAGCAAAACCCTGCGCTACTCTGTCAGCCTTGGAGCTACCGTAGTACAAAGGAGCCTTGGAAAAGGGCTGGCTCACATGACTATTTAATTCTCCGTGAGTCAGATGGTACTGAACACTTTTTCTCTCTCTTGGAAAATACCTCACTAGAGTTTCACTAGAACCTCGATGGTTTTGGTTTATATTTTGGAATAGTCCAACTCCTATTGAAATGAAAATGTAATTAATGATCCTGTTAATTTAGAAATAGAATGGAACCTGTTTTGATGGAGAATGGGAGTTTATATATCCATGGTTAAAATATGACTGTTAAAGAAAAGTCCTTTCTTTAACAGAAGGCTTTTACGAAGATCGGAAGCTGTGTTTGGAACAAGCCTTTATCTCAGCTCCTCTGTAACTCTTGAGTAGAGGGTTGGTTCATCATGTCTACTAAGCTTGAATACTGCTTGGAAATTGTCCACTGAGTTCCTGACATGAGTTACTGTTTCTAACTTGATCACTATGCCGGATAGAGGATTTAACTTTTACACAACTTTAAGCTCTTTACTGTGCAAATGTATAGAAATACCTACTTGCAAGCATTTTCAAATGGGTTTATGGATGTTATTTTAATGCTTTGCCACCGCAGAAGTTCAGTGCAGTTGTGTACGAGGGTTGCCAGAGAAGACAGGTATTTCTTGTGAAGCTGAGACATACCTCTCCCAAAGGTTGTACATAGTTAACCACCACCCCTGGTTGTTTTACAGTAAAGTCTAACCATTGCTTTATCATTTTACCTGAAATAAATATCATCTCTGTTTTTTTCATAAATCTGGGAAATAAACAGTAGGAAATGTCTTTAAGGGTTTGTTTTGTTTGGGGTTTTTTATTATTTGTTTGATTGGGAGTTTTGTTTTTAAATTTATGGGGGAGAAGTAGTTTGTAAATAATTGTTATTTGTTGATTGACCTACGAAAATTATTTATGATTTCTTGAACTGCGAAAGAATTTATATACTGTCCATTAAATATACCCAAAATCTGGAACATTGATGAATGCTGAATACTTTTAAATCTTCTAAATCTACTTTTCAGCCAGAGGTGTAAGAGTATAAAAAATGGATGAGTAAGGTACATTTAAACAATGACAAAGCTGTCTGTTCTACCAAACTCTTACATTTCTGGAACGGGCCCTTCTCATTTTTCTTCCTTATCTGTCTTCTGTATGAGACCAGGAGTACAAATGTCAAAATCACTTAAGATAAGCCTTCATTGCAGTATTTCTAAGTTGTAGAGAAGGGGAGAGCCTTGGCAGTCTTGCTGGCAAGACAATGCTCTTCAGGTTAATTGGCCAGCTTCTCAGAATCAGAAGTCACAGTTCTGTTTTCTGTTTAGTTTGACACCTGTGTATTTCCAGAGCCTTCAGCAGAATTATTTCTTATCTATACAGGAGTTAATTAGAGTTAACCCACCCTAACTGATGGAGTAAGGCATTTTAGTGCCCAGTTGTGGAGTATATATTCCCAGGGTCTTTTTAAATTTTGTTTAGCATTACATAGGCAATATGAGGCAGTAAAGGAAATGCTTTTAATACACTTTATCAGGTCTGTCTTAACCCCATCTTTCGTTTTCTTTGCCTTCAGGGTGAACCTGGTTTGCCTGGCATAGCGGGAGAGAAGGGAGCGGCAGGGCTTAAGGTTGGTAATGAAAATGGATTAAAACCAGAAGCACACGGTAGGTGAGTGCGTGTGTGGATGGCAGTCGTGCTTTCCAACATGGGTTTATATTCTGACTGGCTTTTAACGATCTGCTCCCTCCCGTGATCAGTGCTGTGAGAGGCTTCGCACATTTTGCCATAAAGGAGCGTATTCTTCCGCCGTGCATGTGTAGTTCCGTACAGTGGCACTGACAGACAAGCATCCACTGCCAAGCGAACGCAATACGCCTGCAAGTGTTTGGGAATTTGGGGACCTTTGAAAGGCTTTGTTTATGCTCCTTACAACGTGTTTCAGGCTTCTTTTCAAGAACTACTGTGGTCAACGCTTTGACGACTGTCAGGGTTACGTCTTGAGGGCTGATCCTGCTGTTATGAAGTTGGCAGCAAGCCTCGTTAGGAGCATGCATCAGGCTGTAGTTGTTACGTCAGAATGTCTCTTTGCCCTTACTTTATTGATAAATACTTTGTTCTGCTGGTTTGATATCGAACGAGTGAAATAGAACATAAAGCTTATGATAACTTCATTTAAAAGAAAGCTCGACATGTCTGAGATGATGGGATCTGTGGGCCTCTTGGAACAGGTAATGCTAAATTCTAATCGCATCAGCTGCGAGCGTGTGTCTTCAGTGCACATGTGCTGCTCAGCTGATTCTGTGCATCACACTGCTGCTGACAGACACGCGGGGCAGGCTCTTCACTTTTACTGACTGGCTGCTTGTCCATCAGGAATGAAAAGAAACTGTTTGGGAGCGTGACCTTCTCTTACTTTGTGTACAGAAGCAGCCAAATTATGGCAGTTGATGCTTAATTCGTATTCACAGCTGTAGTCTTTGAGTTGCCTAGCGACCGCCAGCCATCAGAAGGGGCAAAGATGAGCTAGAGTGCAGGTCTGAGCCAGAAATGCAGAGATGAGTTGTCAGGGTCAGGCTGGTGTGCAAAAGTGCATTAGCCACTGAGCCAGTTTCTCAAGCAAGTAGTAAGTTTAAAAAAATAATGGCTATACGCCACCTTTTTTGTTACAGAAAATGTACAGAGCAGGGAAGGCTCTTCGCTCTGAATCAATTATGAATTACTTCAAGACGCTTAAGGCTTTTTGTCTCTCCCAAGGAGCCTTCTAAGCCATTACAGAATCTCAAGACTTTCCCCTCACATTCAGCCTTTAGATTTTTTCTTCATTCATTCCCAAAATAAGGAGAACTGAATGTAGGAGTCACCTAGGTCCTGGCAGGCCACTTCACAGGGACATGTGCCTGTTTGCCAGGGTTTAATCTAGGACAAAATGGGGGGGAAAATTCTTTACATACAAATCATTAAGCTTTAAAAATTATCTTGGAGATATATTGTCTGTTGAGTTCTATTAAATTTACATGTTTTGTTGTTTATTGAAGATTTTCTTGTTGGGTTGTATCATCTGAGATGGTGTCATCAGCAGTGATAAATTGTTAGTGCTTGACATACTAATTATAGTTGTACTAACACTTTGATTTTTGCTTGTGTTACTTACGACTTCTTTGCTCCCATTATTTTCATCAGGGTGACCCCGGAGAAAGAGGAGAAAAGGTGAGACGTGTTTCACTTCCTTTGTGGTGATTCTGTTGTGGACAATTGCCCGTGCTCTGATTCAGAGTTTAAAGAGAACTAAACGCAGCTACTGCCTAGAACCTGAGCAGCGTTGTGCAGCCAAATAATACCTACTGATGGGAGTTGCTGAGCTGCCATTACTGCAGTGGAATTAGTCACAGAGAGCAGTGGCCATGTGCTAAGGGCTGCACGGTTTAACAACTGTGCAACTAATCCTAACTAAGATTAGTCTCCGAAAAAAGATGAGCCCGTCTGAGTAAGTGCAAGATCCACACATTTCTCATAGCTTGGTTTCAGTGCTTTGTCCCCAGAGTAAAACAATTAGGTAACAGAGTGATAACTACGTAGACTCTAAATAATACATCGGTAACCAGTTATAGAATCACAGACTGGTTTGGGTTGGAAGGGACCTTAAAGCCCACCCAGTCCCACCCCCTGCCATGGGCAGGGACACCCTCCACTAGCCCAGGGTGCTCCCAGCCTCATCCAGCCTGGCCTTGGACACTGCCAGGGATGGGGCATCCACAGCTTCTCTGGGCAACCTGTCCCAGTGCTCCCCACCCTCTCCAGGAAGAATTCCTTCCTGATATCTAATCTAAATCTCCCCACTTTCAATTTAAACCCATTACCCCTTAATTTTACATTAAGGTCTTTAGAGCAATATGATAGATACCAGGTGTTGTTATCTGAATACTGATACTGGTTATCTGACCACGACATCCAAGAAAGATTTTAGCCTACTTAGACTCAATATTTATCGATATTTTTTGGCATTTCAAATATTACTCACACTTCACATGAACCTCAAGTCCCACAGAAAATTTTGGCCTACGGTCATCACCAAAGATGTTAGGTGTAGTCTGGACTTATTATATAACGGTATTAACATATATGGAAATCGGGTCTTTCGGATAAATCTTTTGAATTTTGTCTTTAAAAAACTGTTTTTAAGGTATAAAAGTGCTACAACCAAGAAAAATTGTTATCTGAGCATCAATTTTAAACAATAAACAATGCATAGGGTTTATGTAGAGATGATAATAATTTTGCTGTTTTCTTGGCAGAGTGGGATTCAGTGCAGTTTTTCTAGTTTTTGAATCGTTTGTGAAGGACTTCAGGCTCAGAGAGTATATACCATAAATTACTTGGGACTCATAATAAAAAGTATTGGAATTTTGTAACTGTCACCTGAATTTGATTAGATGCATGTAGGGAATGTGTCTGTTGAAAAAATCACCATACGTACCGGTAATTTAAAATGCTGAATCATGATGAAATCGTTCCTTCATTGCTAAACCACAGTGAACTGGGGAAGTCTGTAGATTGTACCTACAGGCAGATAGTTATTTGATAGTCTGTGGGATTTTTTGAGGACCTGTGAAAGGGATTACAATCATAGTAAAGACTGTACTAAGGCAACAGGCATAGTAGCTATAAAAACCATATTTCCAGACCATGTCATAGAGAGATTGACTACTTCATTAACAAAATTAGCTTGCTAATCATGTTGGAATGCTGACTCTTCTCTGCATGCTGTGTGCCTACAGAAAATAATTAAAATATCTTATGTATTTTAATTATAGGGTGATGCTGGAGAAAATGGACTGAAGGGCGACACAGGAGAAAAGGTACAGCACTTATTAGTAAAGAAGAAAATGATGGTTTAGGCATGCTTACGCTATTAGCAGCTAATCAAAATAATAATTTGATCAAGAGAAAAATGCCTTCTAAACTGGGAGTTTTTTTGTAAAATTGTTGAGTGACTTGACAAGAGTTAATTTTTATGAACACCAGAAAAAACGGCACTGTTCTGCCCAATTAAGCATAAAATTCCTGACTTTATACAGCAGCTTTAGTAGAGCATACGTCAGCATGTCCGTAACCAACACTCCTTTTTGCTGGAATTTTCATCATCCTGAAACTTTGGTCACGACCTGACGGACTGTTGGAACTAGGTCTGCTGATTTATAGCCATTCTGATATATCCTTTTACGTTTCCCCATCCATGTTCTCCTCAAAGAGAGGGAGAGACCAATCTGGAACAAAGCCCATGGTATTGTGATAGTTAACTTCCCTCCAAATTGCCAGCTGGACAACTGAGAGTTGAAGATAAAAACTACATTTCAAATCTTTTTGCCAGGTGACATCAGCAATAACCTCACTTAGTTCACTGCTGCAAAATACCAACGTGTCGGAGAAGGTACTAAAGAGTAGACTGTGTCAAGTTTTTATTTTACCTAGTTTTGCTTTATTTTCTGTGAGACTCATGCTGTGTCACTGCAAAAAAAATAATAAATCGAACATGAGGTATTAAATGTGCTTTACTTACACAAGTCACAGCCCTTAGCAGGCGGAGCGAAGCCTGCGTTGTGCAGGAAGAAGGGTCAGTCATAATGATCTCTTTTGGCCATCGCTTTGGAACTCACGCTTCTGAAAACATTCAGTTTTGTGACTACTCTTGGGCAGAAGCATTTTGTTCTGGTGTCCCTATATGTGTAATTGCCCAACCAACTCACGTCAGTTTAGTGCAAGTGGAAATTTATGATGGATTTATCAAGCTGGTAAGGAATGCGTGCAAATCCCTCAGGTCCTATCATTTGGACACCGTAAAGCTATGCTCTCAAGAACACAGGGATTTCATGGCGCATACTCTAAACTCAGCAATTAAAGATAGACATTAGATTTGAGAATAGTAGGGTTATTTGATTTCCAGAGTTCATTTAAATAATATTTCATCTGCAGTCATGGTTATTAACCCAGATGAACATTCTAAGAATCTTATTTGCTGACTGGCACGATGTACGCCGGTAACATCATCTTAATCGACTTTTATGTGATTCAGTATAGTCTATCAGCAAGTATGAGATTGTTGTTCTGATAGATAGTCCTGCAACAAGTAAATGGGAGTTTTATTATCTCCCAGGGAAGCCTAGCGCAGCTTCACTTGTTGCTTTTCTCCTTTACCAACTGTGAGAGCGAGCTTGCACCCGCAGGAATGGGGTCCACAGTGCACATGTCGCCCTGCCTGGGATCTTGTTTAAGGGAAGAAAAAGTTCCCTCCCTCTTTCAGTGGGAAATCCTTTTTCCCCAAGTACAATGTTTTAAATATTTCTGTGTGAGCTTCCAAACGTCGGGCAGTCCGGTGGGGATCAGCGTGCGGAAAGTACAGGTGGTCAGGAGATTTCTGCTGCTGTAGCTGAAGAAATTCCAATAAACTTGCTGAACTTCGTGAGAAGAAGGTGTTTGTGTGGAGTGCATTGCTTTAACCGTAACAGCCTAGAAGCCACTGCGTGGATTTTTACAACAGAGTGAGCAGAACTGTGATTTTTTAGTTGACTTTGGTTAGTTTTCACTCCGTTTTCCCTGTCTTGTACTACTTGACAAGGATTGGATTCTTCCCTGCTCTTCAGCATAAGGGGAAGTTTTGGCTGTATGATCATTATGTATAGTTCCAGCAGGAATTTGCCCAGCAATCACTAAACGTGTAAGTGTTAGAGGAAATCAGAATTACTATCACAGCCCCATCTAATTAACATGTTCATGAAGTAGCCTTGACTTTGTCCTCTATATTTTTTTACTTGTATTTTTTTCTGTATTGTGTCTGCACTTTCTCTACTGGTGTCATGATCATCCTGAGGAGGCTGTTAAACTTACCTCAACTATAAACCCTGCTATAATACAGGGTTTCAGAGTAACTCCATAGTATTCCTTCTATATTTTCCACTGTGCGCTTTCTATTGGGCAGGAGATTAACGTAAAAAACTATGTCTGTTGTCTTAAAAGAAGCAGATTAAATCGAGTTGCAGCAGATTTGACAGCCAGCCTTGTTGGTGCATTATGCTTACACATATCTCCTGTTATAGTTTTTCCCTACTACACAACCCATGCCTTGTATTCGGGTAGCTCTGAAAAGTTTGGGGCACGTGTTACGTTATGGAACTTCACCACCAGATGAGCACTGAAAGCTTTTGCCAGCTGAACACGTGTGAGGAGCAGGGCCAGGCTTATTAGGCTCAGTTTTTAAAGACTGTTTTTAAGAGTGCTGCTGGATATATTGTTCAGACATGAGAAGTCTCGTATCCATTCAGTTCTTGGGTATATAACCGTGTACCAGTACAAACCCTTCCTGCTCAGTAAAGAAGCTGTTAATTTTATGTAAATAAAGGCAGAGACCAATGCACAGGATCATAACGCTACACGTGTGCTTAAGAAATTTAATTTATAGTTCGCAAACTTAAAAAAATTTATTTGAAAGCTTAAATAATGTTTCTGTGAGATATATACTAAATTTTTATTTATATGGTCAGAGACAGATCAGGTGACAACGATTTCAGACTTGGTTCAGGAATGGGTTCCTGTTTGTGCAATCAGGTTGTTTTCTGAACTGCTCTACCTAGTGGCTCTCAGAAATATGGACTTGGGTGCCTACTTCCATATTTCTGAGAAAGAAACTGTCTTTGTTGAGGTGTGCTACTTGACAGTGTCAGTGCAAGACTTCAGCTTTTGGTGCTACTCCTGTCCTGTAGCCTTGGTCCCTAGAAACTACCAAGCATCTTCTTTCTGTGTGCATGTTCCCCTGCTAAACTTTCTTCATTTCCAAACTGCCCAGCTCATCAGAGAACTAAGAACATGCTGTGCCATCATTTTTTCTTTAATCCCATATTCATTTTCATTCTTGCATGAAGGTGGATTATAAATACTTTATGTCTTATCTTCCCCATATACATCACCATCCTTTAAAAATGTTTAACTGGCGAATGTCCCTTACCAGTTGCTTTGCCAATTTCTAGCTATAAAATGTCCTTGAGGCTTTGCAGTTGTACGTGCTTGTAACGGATATATCAGCAGTATCACTCATGCATGTCTATCAAAATGAGGCTGCTCAGGTTTCCAGACGTGAATCGGCCCTTCATAATACTGATTTTTCTGTTTTCTTCACATGAAAGCAAGCTGCAGTAACTGTGCAGAGGAAATCTACTCCTGTTCTTCAGAGAGCAGCGAGCGTGTTAGCTGGTACCATTTACCAAAAAGACCTCATACCCAAACCAACTTTAAAAATACTCTGTTCACAGAACGCTTGCTGCAGCGTTGCTGAACCATCAGGAGTGGGTATCCCTGATCTGTATTTTAATACAAAGAATATTAAGCATTTATACTCTGCTTATTTATCTCCAGTGTGTATTATCGCACTGGCTCCTGTGCACCCTGTGTAACTCACTAGCAGGCTGTTGGGGAGCTTAAAGTTGCAACTGTTCAGCAACCTGTTACTTTCCATGAATGATGCAAATTTATTCTGAAAAATGAATAATGAGACAGTTCTTCACATCACAGAATCATGGAATGGTTTGGGTTGGAAGGGACGTTAAAGCCCATCCAGTTCCAACCCCCCTGCCATGGGCAGGGACACCTTCCACTAGACCAGGTTGCTCAAAAAATATAAGCACTCAAGCCATCTTCAGCAGCATGTAGTTTGATTAGCAAATATCATTAACCTTTATTTCATTTTTGTTTCACGGAAAAAAAAATGTAAATCAAAGTGAGTCTACAAGAATTTTACAAGATTGTAGGCAAGTGGGAGCTAAAAGCTTCCCTGGCCAGGTCACTCCCCAACCCTCTGCCCTTGTGCACATTTCACTGCCCATCAAACCAAGTGAAGCCAGCAAAACACCAGGCAAACCTTTGTGAATGCTAGCTGCCTCCTCAGACCTTTCCCGAACACATAAATTACTATAGCTCTCTCATCCTGTAAAGTGTAACACTTAACGGCATTAAACTATCGGTTTAAATATGCAGAAGAGCTGTAGAAAGAGAGCTCTGACCTGTCGCGCTGCGGATAAACACATAGGTCCCTGGGTTTTTTCAAGGCGAACCTTGTGCTAATGCACAAAGAGCTTTCTCAGTTGAGACCTGACATTTGCCACCTATCGAATTAGGTCAAAAAGTTTGCTCATGCTCTTTGTAAATGGCGGTAAATTATTTTTAATCTCTCTCGGCAATTTCGAGATGTCAGTGTAAGTCCCATCTTCTGGCTTTATAAAGTACATTTGTATCTAATCTGCAATTATTACATCTGCGTTATTAGGTGTGAAATTTGAGGTTAACTGTTAGGCTGTTTGGCTGAGGGAAACGAAATCTCGCTGTATGTTCTCAAACCCAATCCCGTTCCTTGTCTGAATCGCACTGATTTAATTCCTTGGGTGAATTCCTGTGTAGCAGGACAAAGAGCAGGTAGTCCTGCTGTGTGGTTGTTTTGCTCTTTAATCCCCTGCTCCACTCTTGCATGCTTTGTTACAGCTGTGGCCTGAAAAACTGTCTATGTAATAAGTGTGATTGTTTCTTGTGGATTTTGTATCAGGGTGACCCTGGTTCTTCTGCTGCAGGAATTAAGGTAAGTTAGTTTTAAAGCGGTTGTGCAGGGAGGAGAGGGGTGGTTGGTCTGTTCCTTCGTGGTGTCATGGGCACCGGTCATGTCGTGCTTTTCCCCAGCCCTGTCTTAAATTAATTCTGTCATATCTCATGTCGTTCATCTCTTTTTTTTTTTTTTTTTTAGGGTGAACCCGGTGAATCTGGACGGCCGGGACAAAAGGTATTAGTTGGAATGTTCGCTTTTCCTTTTCTTCTCTCTGGGATTTGTGATAAACAATGTTACACAGACGTTCTCAGTGTCACTTAACCTGTAGCAGGATGAGCCCAAGGCAGTGCAATTTAACAGCCCAAGGCCTCTACACATTTGCTCTATCATCATTTTGTATTTTAAAAAAGCACAGGAACGATGATACTAATTAGCATGAGAAGCACTATTAGACTAACCCACCTCCCCGTCTAGCCACAGCACGCTTCCTGCAGTGAAAGCTTACCCAGCTGCAGCTGGTGGGACTAACAAGGCCCGGCTCTGCTCCTCGAGCGATCGCAAGTCAGCTCTGCATGTTTGACTGAATATCAGCCTGCAGACCGTGGTACACCCTTACATCTCATTAGGAAGAAAATAAATATTGACTAGAATCCCTTTCGCATACATCTGTAAGGGGAATTAAACTGTCAGAAGCACGCAGGATGTTTGGAAGGACATAGACCAGGTAATGCCGCTCTGTTCTTCCTTCCAGGGAAGGAAATTCCCCTGGGTCCTGCCTAGCTGAGGCCTCTCTGCAAGTAAAGGTCTAGCAGGAGCTGTAACGATGCACGGAGTGCTCTGGGGCTGGGGAATTTCCTCTTTGAACCCATCGTACATCAAACACGGCGAATGCTGTGCCTTGAGCTGCCTGTCCTGAGAGTAGGAGGCAGGTCCTGCTGGGAGAGCTGGGGAAAGGGCAAGAAGATGAGACAATGAGGGAACCAGGTTTTTGCTTTGCAGCACTTGTTTTCCCTCGGGAGCCTTCGGCACTGTTCTTGCCTCTTATAACAGTGAGAATTACCCGCTGCTGCCGGAGTGGAGCAGAGTCGGTTGAGCTAGCAGGTATTCCAGACAGAGCCGAGAGCTAAAACTCTATAGAGTGAATGGCGGTACAACCATCTTCTGATGCTCAAGGTCTTCTGGTGACTAAGCAAAACCCCAAAACACATATAAATATAAAATAAAACAAGAATTTAAGTCTTTTTGCTTGAGAAATAATAACTGACATCAATTAGAACAGACTAAGCAGACTATAATGGTTGCAAATGCAGTTCTTTAGTAAAATGCAGTTTTAATTAGGAAAGGTAATCAAAGTAGTTTACAGCTATCTAACCCACAGAATCATTCAGTGTGTGCGTTCTGCAGTGCATGTTCTGCTTGGGTAATAAACTAGAAAATGCGCTTCAGAGCCTGTTGAGGTTTGTGCTCTCGTTAGCTGGCTGCCGTGGAGACAAAACCAGCAGAGATTTATCAGCACCTCCTGGATCTCATTCCCCAGGCTCTCGGGTTTAGTCTCATTCAGGTAACATAAATAAGTGGGAGGTACACGGTTTGGACTTTCTATAGTCTCAGCTTGTTGTTCACACCAACGGGGGTTTACAAGCCCCCGGTATGCCCCATTCATGTCCCAGTCCGAACCAGCAGCTCCCGTAATGCACTCATTCAGAGTGCCTCCTCCAGCCAGGGGCCCGTGTCTGCTGTTCTGCCTCCTGCTTAGCAGGGACTTGTTCACCCCAAGGGTTGTGGGGGACCATTTTTTCAGCTGGAGGCGTGTGTTTGCCCTCTGCATCATCTCAGTCCTTTTCCCCCTGCTGTGCCCCATTCCTATTTCCTTCCTGTAGCTTCCCCCTTCCTTGCAGTTTACTGCTGCTTCCAGTTATTCCTTATCCATCTTCTAAGGACAGATGAATATTGAGCTGCCCACCAGAGTATGATTTACATAAAATCAAACGTGGTGGTATTCCGATGGCCTGACAAATCTGTTGTGTGCCATGTATGTTGCAGAGCTGGTACAACGACCTGCCCTGCCAACCTCAGCGTGATGAGACGCAGATAGTATACAGCCTTGGTTTCTTTAAAAAACATTCTTCTCATAAATCATACTCAGATCTTTTGTATCAGGAGAGGTCCAGAAAAGCAAATATTCTGCATTCATCCACAACACTAATTATGAATGGACCATTAGTGTTTTCATTGTGTTTCACATTGTTTAACGTATCTTTGAGGAGCATTTAAATTGTTTTAGGTTACTGTGATGCTGAACTGGCTTTGCTGGATCCTTTCTGCCTGTTATGTGTGCGCCTATGGAGTTTAGCTCTGTCCCAGGACTAAGCAGCGACCTACTGTAGCAATACTAATAGATTATCAGTTATAATTATTCAAATCATTCAAATTTCACTTAGAAGTGAAATTTAGTGCTTCCACAAAGAGAAAAGGTCACGGTAGCAGTGTGGTATGTATGGCTCCTCAGGTAAGAAGCCGAAAGAGTGAGGAGTAGGGGTTGGGAGCTAGCATTTTGTCAGGAATGAGCCCAGTAGAGGCTTTTTAAAGGATTATTCTTTGCAAGAGTGACAAGCTGTTTGCTGCTTTAGGAAGCATTAGGCAACATACCAAGAAATAATAGTGAAAGTGTTATCCCAGCCTCTTTCATCTCATTTTAGAGTAATTATTTTGAGACTGGAATGTTCCTTTTGCTTTTAGGCAACGTGAACAGTTAACATTTTGGAGTAACTGAAACGGACAAAGAAGCTGTTATCAGATCCTTCTGTAACTTTTAAAAGTCACTCCATTTGGTGAAGCGATTTGCAGACCCTCTGTTGTGTTTCTCAGTTTGTGGCAGAATGTAAATGGTTATTATCACTTCCAGTCTAATTAATGCTGCTGCCCCAAAGCAACGTATTTGGGTGCTGTAGTCTGATGAACAGCTGTATTATGTGTACCTGCGTTTGTATGTGCACACGTGTATGTGGGAGTGCATGACTGTATGTAAGGTGTGTGCGTACACACACATATAAAGTATTTTAATAGCACAATCTCTATGAATCGGCCCAAACCACAGAGTTGAAATCTGGGTTTCTGTAAAGCCCAGGAGTGTATAGAATCTGGAATATAGTTCAACTCATTATAAAGGTAAAAGCTGGCTTCAGAGTTCAGACCTGAGCTTCCAGAAGGTTCAGGGAATATCCAGGGTGCTGGTTAGAATTCATCCCTGTATTAAAATAAAACCTCCAGCCTTTAAAATAATGTTTTCTTCACATGTTATTGCTCTTTTTTTTTTTTTGCTTGTTCAACCCTTTTATTTCCCTAGACAACATCTTTCCGTGTAGCTGATATCTCAAAATGACCGTTGGTGCAAATGTTGTCATTCTTGTCTTAGACTAGTATCAGCTTCATTTCAAAACTAATATATTCAGCCTTCAACTCCTGTTGTAAAATTACCCTTGCAAATGCCCTGCTATAGGTCTCTTTACTGCCGTTTTAAATAAGCAAGATGTTTCTGGGTACAGCAGTAGAAGGTGACATTCTCCTTGTCCTTCCTGACACCGTGTGTATTCACAGGTAAATGGGGGGCACTGACATGATGCTACGGGTAGCTCTGTACAAATGACGGCCTGGTTATAATTAGGCAGTCCTGCTCCAATTGCCCAATTTAAACCAGGCTCTTCTGAACTGTTTTGTCACTAAATCAGACAGTTACACAGCACAGTATCTAGCTGAGACTTGCAAATGGAAGAGAATTAAACATCTGTTGTAAGTATGGAACAGAAATGGCAGGGTGTAAAATGAACCAGTGCTCCTCGTTTTCTTTTTTGGTGAAGGCTAATGCGGACGCATTTTCGGCTTTCCTGACATGGATTTTCTACCTGGGTGTCATCTTCACATCCAAAGCTCCCAGAAGATATTTAAATCCTTAACATGCCTCTTGCTAATCGTAATCTAAGTCACTCAGTGAGAAAATACCAGTCCTGCTTGAACTGGCTAGCAGTCACCTTTGCTCTTTTATCTTGCTCAGAATATGCAGTTAATCACTGGATAGTGACCATAACTGAATAATGTCTGTAATATTGTGTAATTTTCCTGTATAGGGTGAACCAGGTCTTCCTGGGCTTCCTGGACTCCCTGGCATAAAGGTAAATAAACTGTGGTCTCTGTTGTATTGGGGGGAACACCACAAAGAGGCGGGGGCTGCAGGAATGTGGCTAAAATGGACTTCCTGTGCTTGTGTGCTGTATCTTCTTCTGAGGCTCTGGTATTGAACTGGGGATTGTCACAGGAAGCTTCCACGTGGCAAATGGGTTAAGTGTCTGTGGGTAAACAAACAGTATATCCTATATGTGAAGCAACACATTGCATTCTGGAGCTTTAAAAAAAAATCAAATATAGTAGTTTTTTATATTTCTCTTTAATGAGAGGCTTGTCATCAAAGTTTTACTTGGTTTCCACTTTGATGGGTGCTTTCCAGTAGCAACAGTCTCCCGAATTTACCGATCCACGACACAGAGAGCTGCATTAATTACACACAGGCTGTGGAAAACCAGCTCTGTCGACAAAAATACTCTGTGCTCCATTACACAGCAGTGATTTTTCACTGACGAGTCAAAATGTTTTAGTAAGAGTCTACTCAGCATTAGCTACAGCCCCTGCCCTAATACCTGGTTTAGTCCCTGGCTTCCTGCTTATCTGGGGTCGTTAGGTAAGTTGGTGCGAAAGACACGGGGTTGGTTTAGTTGTAGCCTAAGTGGTTGCGCCGGGAGTTGCGGACACTTTGAGGTTTGAGGTGTGCCTGCGTAAGGCTGCACACCGCGAGTGGATTTCACGTATCCCGAGTGGATTGGAGGGGTTGCTTCTCCTTCATGGTGTTTTGGAGAACAAAATCTCTTTGGAACACTTTTTCCTTGGATTCCAGCACACTTATGCATACCTCAGGAGATAGTTTATGTCATTTCTCCAACGGGGGATGAGCCAGAGGCCCAACTTCTGTCCGTTTTGGTAGGATTCAGGGTTTATCTCCATGGAATGTTAACATTTGCAGTGGCTTTCTCAAGGGGCCTGTGAACTGCCACAGCATTTGAGCATAATGTCCCTTCCGCGTTTCAAGTGATTTATGGGAAGAATTGCACGTGCATATTAAAGTTTGGATGTTGTAATACCTGAAAACACAGTTCCCAGGGAGATTGTTCATTTTCTGCATGAATGAACCCAATATCGACTAGTGAAGATCACACAGGAGCAGATCCTTCATGTGATGGAACTGTGTTTTCATAAGGGACTTTGACAGCAACCCCTATTCTGTTGGAGGTCAGTGCCAGCATCCTGGGGTGCCAAAGCCAGCTGGGGTTACGGCTGGTCTCTGGGGATTCCATGTTCACGCTTGTCCATTCATTTCGTCAGCAAGTGAATAAAAAGTCTAAATCTGGGGTTCTGCTCTGGGAAAATGATTGCTGTTAAGCTTTTTGTTGGTGGTGAGAATGGCTCAGAAGGGCAGCTATCAATCAGATTCACCTGAAAAGCAGAATACGAAGTGAAGAATGGGAGTTTTGCCTGGTGAAAAATTGTTTCAGAATTCTGTGGATACAGTGGAAAAGCAGTACAGTTGCCTGCAGAATAAAACGGAATAATTTGGTCACATTTCAAACCACTTAGGAGAATGATAGCTTCTATTAAAAATCTAGGCCAGAGGGAGAGTAGTGGTGCTTCAGTGGTGAAATTCCATCTAGGTGCAATGCTGCACTGAGGTGGCTGGACGCGCTGTAGTTCGTTACAAGCAAGCTAGCAGAGCAGATCTGGTCACATCGGACTTGCAGGATGGGTGCTGTTTGATTCAAGGCATTTGTAAACTCTAATTAAGGAGTCCATACAAAAAGCTTAGATTTTTGTGTTGCAGAGACTGTCCGTGGCGTGAGGAGTGGTAGCAGAAACCAGAGAATGGCTGGAGTTCAGAATATGGGCATTTGTCAGCAAAAAAAAAGCCGTAGTTTAATCCCTTTTCTCACCCTCTGTTTTAGCCAAGGTTTATGCATCACCATGGTAAAGTCATTTTATCAATTTCCAAGCAACACAGTGATATCTTGTGGAGAAACAAATTTCTAGTGAACTGATGTTGATTGAAAACAACAGGGACTGGATGAGAAAGCTGAGCATGGAGGAAATCCAATTGTCTGGACTTGCAATCTCTTGATGCTATCGTGGTGTTACTGCACAAAATTGAAAGGATTCTTATTTGAAGCAATGGCTGGGTTTTTTCCTGATTGTTCCTTGTTGTTATATTTTTTTCAGGGCTTCTGGGGTCTGTTCCCATCAGGACTTTATAAAACTCTCTAAGATACGTCTTTGCTATTTGATCTTAACAGTGATATGCAGCGGTGGCATAACGCAACAGACGTGGTACAATGCTCACACAATGTCATCACACCTAGGAACTTGATACGACATGTGAGAACTTTCCATAAGGGAAGTTCTTCCTAACACTTACATGGATTGCAGAGTTCTCGTTCATTCGTGTGCCAGCACAGTGGGTCTCAGCAGGAATTTTACAGGCTATTCCCAAACTCTCTGTAGTGGACATCTGGCAACGGAAGCAAAGCACTAGCAGGGGCATGTGGGAGAAAGTGATGGGGTTCAATACCAAGGCAGTGGCCATTTAATCTCTTTCCCAGTAGGTAAAAAAAGTAAATATTCTTGTATTGCTGGTATTATTTATATACTGTTCTTGTCTTCTGCAGTATTTGTCCTCTTCAGTTTCAGTGACATTATGCAGGCATGCACATGCACACTCAGTAGTCTTCTACAAAATTTTCTGTTGAGGTCCCTTGCAGGTAAAAAGGTTTAGGGTTCTCTCTGCACTTTTTGATCTTTCTTCAGTCTTATATAATTGGAATTACAGAACATTCTCCAAATCTGTCTTCCTATGACTTTCTAGAAATTAACACATCCTATTTGGTATTCTGGGTTTTGCCCCATGTTATTGGGAAAACTCATTTTCCAAGCAGGTTCGAAAGGTTAACCCTAGGTGGTAAGTGCATCTGAAAGGCATGAATTCCTGTCGATGAATGGATACAGCTTAAACCTGTGTTCAACTGGCCAAGGAATGAGGACAATATATTTTCTGGAAATCAGATAGATAAATAAAGAGCAACAGTTCATATCCATTTTATATGCAGTAGCTCAACACAAGTGATTTCAAATGTACAAACTAGTGTGAGGATCATGTTTAAAGAGCTTTCATGTTCTAAACACCTTTTTACTTCCACGTGAAGAAAAGAATATCAAGATACACGGATATTCTATGCATAGGAAACTCTTGGATGTACTTCTGCTCTTAAATATTTACACTGACTGTTGTGTAAGGAAATCATCACAGAATCCCAGAATGGTTTGGGTTGGAAGGGACCTTAAAGCCCACCCAGTGCCACCCCCTGCCATGGGCAGGGACACCTTCCACTAGCCCAGGTTGCTTCAAGCCTCATCCAGCCTGGCCTTGGACACTGCCAGGGATGGGGCACCCACAGCTTCTCTGGGCAACCTGTCCCAGTGCCCCCCACCCTCTCTGGGAAGAATTCCTTCCTGATGGCCCATCTCAATCTCCCTCTTTCCGTTTAAACCAGTTACCCCTTGTCCTGTCACTCCCTGCCCTTGGAAAAAGTGGAAAAAGAAATGAAGTCGTCTTTGTTTTAAATCCATTAGTTGAACCACAAATTTGCTTCCTTGTGAATGAATCACAGTGGCAGGCTGTACTATGACATGTTTTAGGTAACTGTGCAAACACAAAACACTTCACAAACGCCTGGTCAGCCCATGAAAACATAAATACCACGCCAGGCAGTGGACCGTATCTTTCCAGCTCCATCTCATCTTTCTTCTCATGGTTGGAGAAGCTTCCCAAGGCATCCAGCCCAGGATGCTTGAACGTGTAGCTGAGCTACTTAAAGGATTAATAAATACTAATCACTGGCAAAATTTCGTCTTCTTCTAATGACATATCAATTAATTAATCAGTGTTCCCGGGAACCTGTTAAGAGTTTGGTTGAATGTGATGCTGGAGTCTGAACGAACAGCAGCGTTGGACAGGCATACAAGTGTCATATCTGAATTCAGAGTATGCAGCGAGGTCTTTTATGACTTACTCTCCGAGACCCATTCCCTGTGCACATGCAGATGTTTTGGGAGTTCTTCCTGTTCCTTTTCGTTCTCGCCTCATTGTCAGTTGGTGCCACGGAGGAAACACGAGCGCAGTCAGTTATTTCCAAGACAGTGATGAAGCTGTCCGTGACATGCTGGAGAAACGTTTCTCAGGCACCTGTTGCTGTTTCGGAATGGCTGGAAACTTAAGGAGCCCCTGAATGCGTTCCACCGTGTCACTCGGGAAGCGAGTAAGGCACCTAAACACAGAATATTAACTCATCGCTCTGATATCCCCCAACTGACGCCAAGCAGACGCGGGATACTTTCTATGAAACACAAACTTCACGTATCTGGTTTATCTCATAACCTTTATGGGATGGTACATACAAAGCAGCACCGACTTTGTGTAACGGAAATCACCCGTACCCTTACTCCTTGTAATGTCAGACGTCTCCCAAATCCACTGCTTTGCATTTTAAGGCATTTGGGCAGTACAGTCCTCGACTTTATCACTGCAGTGGGCAGCCTTCACAGAACACAAACCTCTTCTCGGTAGCAGCACTTCATGCAGGATTTGGCTTTTCTTTAGCCGCCCTGGCATCTCTCCCTCTGGTTTTTAAAACAAATACTGAAACGAACCTTGCGAGTGCAACTAACGTTTTTATTCTGTCGTGTTTGAGAAAACTGCTGTCGAATGATTTGGCACGGGGCAAGAAATGCTGCTTAGGCCTCCTGCTTTTGGGAGGCAGGGAAAGGTTTCGGGGTTTTCAAATCCATTGGAACTGGCTGATTCAGTAGACTTGCCAGTAAGCAGCGTCTTGTATCTTTTAATACAGTTACTTTGGGTTGACTTCCCTGGGCCTGCACCTGAGCAAGGTTTCAGAACAATCTCTATAACGATATGGGAATGAATTTTTGTAATGTATTATTATCTTTATTTTGATGAAATCAAAAGCAGTACTAATTTTCATCTGTGCACTACTTACATTTCTTTTTCCTGTTCATACTCAAAGATGGTCTCCCGCGACTCCTAATTCCATGTACAGACTGAAAAACTTGCTGCTTCACAGACCTTATTTTTCAGCTCCAGAAGAGTTGGTATTCCTTTAATCCAGTGAGATCTATTACAGAACTTTCAGAGAAAATAAGAGGCAGAATTTTCAAGCTGGATGCATAGAAGTCAGTCTATTTAAACTCTTTTCTAACAGAGAGAGCAACTGTTGGTGAAGCTCTTGTGTTTAGATGCTGCTCTTGTCATCTGGTACCATTTCATTTTGGAGTCGATGACATTTATCACCAACAAGAAAGTTCTTCAAGCTCCCCTTTTCCCCCAGGAGTTTCTAGGAAGGCTGAGTTGATTTTCCTAATGTGTTTTTCCTTTCTGTATTTCCATTATTCTTCCTGGTTTTCTTCCTTTTTTAGTGGCTGTTACCAGGAAACCTGCACAGCCTGTGTCTCTCTCCTTCTGTTTTTTCCAGGACTTGGATAGTTTTCCCCAGGCTTCACTTCATCTTTGTTCTATAGGTCACCATACTCCAGACTCTTTCTAGCCTGAACACAGGAGGTGAAAGGGACCGGCTGATCTTGTGAGAGGCATCTCCAAACCCTGGACTCAGAGATGTGCAGAACATGTTAATAGCAGCGATTATGGGAATTCAGCTTCAGACCCTGCTTTATAGAAACTTAGGTTTCTCCCTGATAATCCACTTGCCTTAGCTGATACACGTTTTGCAATATTCAAGTGTCAGCTGATTTCCAGCCTTTCATCACTCACAGTGTTTTAAGTGTGGGTCATCAGTCTGAGTAGAGGAAAATGTGCAGTGTAGTATAGGTCAAATGCTGAAAAGTAGACTATAATGATGCATGTTCTGAATGAAAATGGGTACTGGTCTGGAAAAAAAAAAAAAAAAATGTAGGATTTAGTACCTGCCTTTGGAGAGCTAGTTGTCAGAAGTCTACGTAGGTAACAAAATAAAATAAATTAAAATATCACAGAACCATTCAAATTGTTTTCAGTATTTGGTTTCCAGAGTGGAATTACATATACAAACATATATCTGTGTGTGTAGTTACGTTTCTAGCTTTGTTCATTCATTCCTAGCTGTCTGGTTTCCATATGCTGTGGCAGTAATCACATGCATAGCGTAGACATGTAACTTCCCAGACTTAATTTTGAGAATCAAGGCCAGAAAATGAAATCATCATCAACATTGGATGGTATGCATGTGTCAGGAGTGTTTGCTGGGGCGTTCTTTGAGGTATATGCAGTTCTTGTTAAACTGTCAGAAACTATATCCTCCAAATCATGAAAGCTGTCATTTTCTTTCCTGGAAAAGGCTAAAACATAAGTAACTGAAACACAGGATGTTGTTTCCTCTACAGCTAATGCTAGTGGGAAGGCTGAGCTTATCAGGATCTATTTCACAGCATCTGTTTGATAGCACAGTATAATTTTTCTTTATATAAAAATAAAAACTCCAAATCCAGATTTAAACACAGTTGAATAATCTGAGGATCTAATATTCTGTTGAATTCAGAAATCCAGTACTTTGTCATCCACAAAGAAGACTTCACATCAGTAATCTGAAAGTATTTCCGTGCCTCAAATACAGTTTTAGATGATCAGAAATGATTGCATGCAGTGAAGTTATTTATCTTTCAGACCAGCATCAAGAATTCCTTAGATTTGTTATCTGTTTTCTAAAGGAAACAATTTTGGGCCAGACTCTTAATAATTTAGCAGTTCAGTCATTGGAAAGAATTAAAAATGAGGCGTTCATTACAAGTTGTTATTATTTTAATACTCAAAAGTAGGTACCATGCTGACTTGAGTTATAATTAGCCCTGAAGTAAGAAGTCCTTGATATGACTAATGCATGCAGAATTGATCAGAATAATTACTGGTTCTGTTAGCACCCTTCCAAAGCAGCACACCTTCTAAGACAGGACTTAAAAGTGGTAAGAAAATAGGGCTCACCCAAAAGCAATAAGTGTTATAGAAAGTAGGGCTGGTTGTGAATCTTCAGGGTCTCAGCCAGGTCGTTCCTATTTTAAGTCTAAAAGAATCATAAAGGTTAAACTTGCCTTAGGAAATTCTAAACCAGAATTGTTTTTCTAAGTTTAGAGACTGATTAGGGAGTAAAGATGTTGTTTCAAATGTGGGGCAGGCAGCCTGTTTTAACTGGCCCTTTCTGGAGCCAATTCTGAACTGGTATGAATAGCTTTAAAAAAAAACGTATAAAAGGGGGTTAGGTTTTGGGGTTTTTTATCAGATTTCCTTTTGCCTTACTCATTTCCTTCTTATGAGCTGAATGCTGTAGTCCTCCCGAGAGCAAAATTCCCATGGACATCTGGCTATATATAAAGTCTTTTTAATGCCCTTTACAGTGAGAAAGTATAAAGTGCCGGTCTCTCTGACTGGTGTAGTCAAGGGATGGCTGAGTTTCTGAGAAATCCCCTCACTAGAACTGCATGCCGCAGACACAGGGCATGAGCAAGTACAGCTTCATCCAACACCCCAGCCTGCTCTGTTCCACACCTCTGAGAATTTGTCCCTCGCTCCTCTCCGGAGTGGAAAAGTTGCGGTATTTCGGTTAGATAGCAATCTCGGAAACAACGTCTGGGGGTGGCAGATGGCAATTTCTGGAAAATCAACACAGGCACCAGTGAGCCAAATCTAATTTATTATAACTCCAGAGCTGTTTCCAAATTGCCTTGCATCTGGGTTTGGGGTTTTTGCTAGGTCTTGTCCTATATATCTCTACATTTGCAGCATTATTCAGTAGTGTTAGGCAAGGAAAGGAGACGAGAAGGCTCCGGGGAGTCCTTATCGCAGCCTTCCAGTACCTGAAGGGAGGGAGCCTACAAGGAAGTTTGGGGCGGGGCGGGGGTGGGGGGGGAGGGGGGAGCTTTTTACAAGGGCCTGTAGTGACAGGACAAGAGGTAATGGGTTTAAACTGAAAGCAGGGAGATTGAGATGGGCCATCAGGAAGAAATTCTTCCTGGAGAGGGTGGGGAGCACTGGGACAGGTTGCCCAGAGAAGCTGTGGATGCCCCATCCCTGACAGTGTCCAAGGCCAGGCTGGATGAGGCTTGAAGCAACCTGGGCTATGGAAGGTGTCCCTGCCCATGGGAGGGGGTGGCACTGGGTGGGCTTTAAGGTCCCTCCCAACCCAAACCATTCTGGGATTCTATGCTCTGGATGGGAAAATGTGTGTTGGATTAATTAGAAGAATAATTATCAAAGTAGGAGCTTTTTGTGGGAAAACGGTGTACCCCACAGCTGCTGTTCTCTGCTGATGGCTTGTACCAGCCTGGAGCTGGGTATTTCAGCCAGACTAGGCCTGGCTGTGAGAACCAAGTTTCAAGTAATTGTGTTGCTGTGTGTCTCAGCTGTACAATGAAGGCTAATCCTAAGTACAGTATTAAAACTACATTGTTAACTAACATTTGCCAAATTAGTGGTGTGTCGAGCAGTAATTAGCAAATGGGATTTTAACTGTTGCATGTTTTTAAGTGAAAGTCCAGGTTTTAGCCACTTACAGGTTCTATAAAAGTTTAAAGAAGACAGCAACATCAGTGTGTCTTAGTGTTAACCTCTGATATCAATGCTAGCCTCTGCCTCAGGCCATAAAAGCTTTGAACATCATAGAAACAGGTCATGAATATGTCTAGATAATAATCCTCATAAAAATTTGACTATCCTCTGAAGTAAATTACAAGGTGGCTATTAAATTCTGATGGCACTCACATTACGCTGGGTGTATGGCAAGACATTTGCTGATTAGAGGTGAAAATGAACATTAAATGGGTTTGTGAACAGTAGTATAGCATTTACTGCCAGACCCACTGGTATTTCTACAGCTGACAAACATTTGAGGGTAAAAATGAGGCATTTTTTTAGGAACCGACTCAGGCAGTCTCTACCGACACACCGCTTCTTCCACTCCACATTTGATAATGCTTTAAAGCTCTGTGTCATACAAGATCTGTATTCTGCTAATTAAGCCACCAGCTTCTTCCATAATCAATTCCACTACCTGTTGCAAACAACCTTTTTCTTGTCTCTTTAGAGACTTTGGGAGAAGGTGGGATTTCTTTTTGGACTTTGGCCAGTTTTCTTGTGGTATGCAACTGGTATAGTCCTGAGAAAAGTGCAAGACTGACTCAAAAGATGTGCACCAACCTCTGAATGACATTTTAAGCCTTTGCACTGAAAAGATTGAATCATGTAGTCACTGCATGTTTCTTCTGCCTGAAGTTATAATTAGCTGGCAAGAAAGTACCCTGGTAAAGTGAGTATTAAAACAATCTGGGGCTATTGCTCCCCTTCTCATTCTAAAATGAATGATTGAGGCTGCATTGTTCTTCATTTAACAGCCTTTAAAGGCTTCCATCTGCGATGGCCACCTTCTGTTACTCTTGCTGGTGTGCACCACTGCTAACACTTACATAAACTCTGAGGTTATTTTCCTATGATAGCAAAAAACTGTGGGCTTCTCTGTGACTTGTTGTCTTAGTTTATTCCTTTGTTATCATATTCTGAACTATGGCCAGCTGGAATTTCCTGTGAGAAAACACATTATTTTCTTGTGGGTTTGGATAATCTAAATTGAGGACACAGAAAGCTTGCTACGACCCTCGATAGAGCCACGGGAAAGATTTCTCTGTTACAGGTTTGCTAGACACCTCCTTCGCTTTGAACTGTTAATGATGGTTTGCTGATGAGAGCACAGATGAATGTGCAAAAATACTTCCTAACATGTTCACTCCGTGCAGCATATGTGGATTTCGATGGAGGTGAATAGATGAAGAGAAATATTATACAAATTCACTGTCTCTGTATGTTGTCTGTAATTATATCAGTGCAGGATTATGACACATCTGGCTTTTAGCTTTTTAAAGAGGCATTTGATGGGTAATTTTTAGTCATTAAGTTCAGGGGTATTGTTAAAGGGCTAGTAAATAAATGTTTATTGATTTGGTAATACTACTGATTTTAAAATTTACAATAGTTTGTGGATACATCTTCTTGATTCACATTTATGTGAAATAAAAAAATGCAAGATTACATAGCAGGAAACCTTGTTCAGGAGAGTTTGTGAAGGAGAACATGTGGCTTATTAATCTTCCATTATCCCCCTCAGGCATGGAGATATGTGATAAAATATGTCCTTACTCCTCTGCTTAATGCTGCTTCTGCTGCAACTCAGCTTGAGTCCTGCTGTTTGTCTGTTATGTTTGTCCAAATGAATGGGCAGGAAGGGGCAGAACAGAGGTGGAATGAGGAGGGCTGTGGCTCTTTCCTAGAGAAGTTGTCTGGGTGCAGAGAACTGAAGTATTTTACTGTCAGCATGAGGAAGGGGGAGTACCATGGTGCTGGGAGTCTCTAGCTTGGAAGGAGGCTGATGTTGATCTTCTTTTTGGGGATGATGCAGCTAAGTACCTCCCTTGAAAACACATCGAAACAGTACCATCTGGCCTCACCATTTGTCATTGCTGTATCATACCCTCACCCTGTCTGCCCATCTATTCACATGCTGCAATAGAAAACCACCTCATTACCCATGACTAAGCTGTCCCTTTTTAAATTTAGGATTGAGTCAGAACTCCCCTCCTGCCTTAGGCTTACGCTGATAATAATTTGGTATGTTATAGTCCAGGTTACATATTAACAGTCCTTAACCTCGTAAAACTGTGTTTGACACCTGCTTCGTTTGCATTTCTTGTGCTGTGTGATGGCTTGCTACAAGAATTTATGCTGATGAAAGCTACCCACGATGAAAAGTCTCTCTCTATAACTGTTGCATCGCAGCCGGAGAGCTGTAAGCAGTGCAGGGAAAACCCTATCCGAAAGAAACTCGTGTTACTGTAACTGCATACTGCTAAAGAAATAATCTAACCGTCCTCTCATATTGTATTTTGAAAGGGTGAACCAGGTTTCATCGGTCCGCAAGGAGAACCTGGATTGCCAGGGCTACCAGGAACAAAGGTAAGGCTAGTTGGCCAACGCTGGCGCACAGCCCTTAGATCCAATGTCAAATTCAGCTTCCTCAGCCCATAGTAGAGACTGTGCGAACGGAGGAGGATGTGGAAGGTCATCACTTGTGGACCAGTGCTATGACGTATGTGTCTGTCTACTGATGCCCTCAAACAGTGTGAAGGCAGATGTTCTGTCCATTCATAACTTCATCCATCGCCTTTGTTCATGTTTGCATCCAAATGTTGTTAAAGAGGCAGAATATGTGTGACTGGAAAAACTCTATTTTCCCAATGGTTTCTTTTAGGAAAAAAGCTTGAAAAAATGTGTGCAGGTGTTAGAACCTTGATGCTACACACCAGACTCGGAAAATCCAGATCCACTAAATATGGGGGGTTTAATTTCTTCCGATGGGGTTTTCATAGCCACTCTATGGCCAAGTTAGAATATTATGGATCCTAGAAACAGTCTCACAGCTGGGGAATCTTAACTCCTGTCCTTTCAGGACAGGGTGAAAAATGCCTTACAGATCTCATTTCCGTTTCGAAGCCCTCTTCTTTTGCCTTTGAGAAGACTGTATTTAGTCAGGAAAGAGCTCCCCAACTCATTACAAGTCAGAGATGAACTTGAACATGTTTTCTTCTGATGTTTTGGTTTCTCCAGTCGTGCTGAGTTGATGGTGTGCTGGACTGCCCAGTATTTTGTGATATACGTGTGTCTCTTGCTGCAGGGTGACAGAGGAGAGGCAGGCCCTGTTGGGAAGGGTGAGCGGGGTGAACCTGGAGTTCCTGGACCAAAGGTCAGTCTGATTTTACACTGGAAATGTTTTGTTAGTTTTACACCTATGGACACAACTTTTCCTGCTGAAGAGTAGAACAAAATCTTGGTGAATGAGCTTTTAAATGAAAACGGTGTCAAATCCTCCAGGTCATTCCAGAAGACAATGGCAGGTTTGTGTTCACAGCTGTGGAACTGCAGTCTGAATGGACTCTTATTCAGTCTACGAAGTAAAGACACTACCTACACACACTGTCATGGAGCTGGCCTAATTCATTCCAGCTAAAGTCCTGACCTCCAGCTCCCTAAATTTCAGCAATGAAGTTTGAACTCTTTGACCAGTGTTGCTATTGAATGCAGAGAAAATCCAATTTGCATGCTGTTTTCTAACCCTGTAAGAAAGAGATCATTCTAACTACATCTTAGCCTTGTCTTAGTATTTTCCACTGTCAGTAGCAGCAAGTTTTCCTTTCCTACTACAGCTTGAATACAGTGACAAATTCTGTGCTCCTTAGCCAGTTATGTTGTGGCTCACCTGAATGGTTGTGTCAACACTTTATTTTAATCTCCTTATTTTAGGATAGTTAAATATCTTCTCTATCACTTAGCTATCATTTTTCATGAAGTATGGAATGACATAGGTCATTTCTGCAAACCAGTGTTAATGATGTCTACTCTTTACTAATGCCAATACTGCGTTTCCTTTGGAAGGGTGGAATCTGTAGCCTTTGCATGCTGGTGTTAAAGAATAAAGAATTATTCTGAGGGCTATTAAATTACAGATTCATTATCTTGGCTGTATAAAATGAAGTGTTTCTGCTGTTCCATACTGTAGTTAGTCATTACTAATTCCTTTTCCTCTGCACTCCCATTTCTCTATCATTTTTCTCCTGTCTATCTTCCTTCAAACAGGGGAAAACAGGTGAACCTGGATCTAGAGGCCCGAAAGGGTCAAAGGTTAGTAGTAACGAAACTGTCTTTAGTGGAGTAATTAACATGATGGGTTTTAGGATAAATGACTTGTAACATTTCACAGAAACTTCACTTATCTCTTTAAAAGAACTCGTAACAGTCTGCAGTGTTCTTTATAAATGAAACCTTCAGACTTCCAGCTTTAGCTATTGAGTCGAATCCTGTATGTTTGACACACTGTGATTCTAGTTCTTTTTCTGTTATAACCTCTGTTTCACCCTGCTCTGGTTTTCTACATGCAACTTGGCTTGTCTCTGTGTAACTGATGTGGGTTAGTCCTCCCACATGCCAGGAACCAACACCTGACTATGCTTGCTGGGATTTAATTGGTTTTCGTGTGACTTTTGTGCACCCACACTTTGGTGAGTTAGGAATCGGCGGCATTCCACGCCCTGCAGGCTGAGATACACTGGCTAGAAGTCCCACAAAGGCAAGAACTGTAGGTTACGTTAGTGTTTCACCTACTTTAAAAAACTACTTTGAATATATCTATCTATCCACCTCTGTATAGATACAGCTGGCTCGTATATATGGAGAGAGAGAGATACATATATGCTTTTCTATTACTTCATCCACTGTGCGAATACTGTGCTAACGGTACTCCTTCGTGTTATATTACGGAGTCAAAGTAAAATGAAATTAGCTTTGTTTAGGTGGTTTTTGAGTCTACTGCCAGACTAAAGATGACAAGATGACATCAGCTGGTTGGATACTGTTTGCAATACTTGTAAGGTCCTTCAAGAGTGGCCCATTCACAGTGCTTAAGGATATGATTGCTTAAGTGCCACTTCACCACATTCATTCTTTCCAGAAAGAAACACTGGAAAGTGAGGGACCTGATGAGGAGTTTAAAACATGAGGGTGACAGTGGAAAAGTAAATCAGCCTCTCATTTGCCTACAGTACCTGCACACCTCCCAAGTGCACCAAAAAAATACAGATGTCCTCTCTAATTCTGTTTCTATCAAAAAAGGATATATGATTTTCATTCCACCTGCATACTTGTCTTGAAAATCTGGCCCACAAAAGTCAATCTAGTAGTTGGGACCTTTTTTATTTTTTAACAGCTCCAATGATGTGTTCAGTAGCCGCTGCCAAGGCAACACGGAAGGAAAAGCAGATGGCACAACTTGATGATGTCGTGCCACCAGCCTGCTCTCCATATTCCTTCCTTAGCCCCACGAAAGTTTTCTTTTTTCTGTGTTGTCTATTACCACTGCTGTATTAATGGTTCTTCCCTGACTTGTGCCAAAGTTTTCCAGATTTCAACAGGAGCAAAATTTGCAGTTCTTACCCAAGTTAATTTCAAGTAATATAAAAATATAAGATCTTGCTAAGTGACTGTGAGATGAAATTAATTGTAGCCACTGGATGTTGGGTTATGAACATACATGTTGGGAATTCCCTCCACCACTTGAAATGTATTCCTGATAGCCAGGAAGAAAAAGCTGTGTGGAAGATGCTAAAAGGTCTTAAGCCTCTTGCAGTAAGGGAGCAAAGGAACTGTGATGCTGACAGCAATGTGTTTATAGGGGATGCAACGACTCGGAGCAGGGAAGTTCAGAAAGTTAGCGGAGCCATGATCGCAGAAAAAAAAGTTTATACACTTTGAAACGCACCTTGGAAGAAGTTCTTGGGTGTTTTCACACTGATTTCGTTTCTGTACCTTTCTCTTAAAGCTTTTCATAATAGCGTCATTAAGAATAGGGGAGTTATACAAATTATTTAACTGGTAATCTGTCTTTTATTGGTTCTGTGAGGTTTTTTTATTCCAAACCAATACAGCACTCTAACACTTCACACAGAACCACTGGCAACCCTGCCGCTACACAGATTTTGGAAGAATTTTTCCTTTGATTAAGATCCACGTTCTGTTTATGAGGAGAGGCCTTTTAAACCAGTTTATTTCAAGTAAACGTATTTAAAAGGGAAGAACTACGTGATCTATATCTATTTTCAAATATCATTTTTACATAGGGTGATACAGGTGACAGAGGTGACACAGGATCTGCAGGTCCACGGGTAAGTCTACTTCTCATTTCGTCTGTTTGTTTTGCAATCTTAGATTCAGTCCAGACTATAAACTGAAATTATTGCAGCAACTCCAGTTAAACCAGTGAAATTGGGCACTGGACTCTGGTGGAATGTGTTGCTAACAGGCCTTTAATAATAAAACCAGCCCTTGCTACTATGTGAAGTGGTCTCTGTTCACAGTTCGTGGGCAGGACGTTACATGCCAGATGTTCTGACATTGTTCACAGCCAATATGGAACTCGAGTACAGGAATTACTTAAATGCTTAACCACAGTGGTTTTGTGTAATTTTTTCCTATTGCAGCACAAGTCACTGTGTACCGACTTGTTTCTTTGTATTTATCATTTTAAAAAACATTATTTTCCTTTAAAAACAATCTTTAATGATAATTTTTGGGGTTTGTAGTAATATACGGTAAGTGCAACAAGACTCCAACAGCGCACGATCGAGTCAAAGGCGGTGTCAGTAGTTAAGCCTCTGGAATAATCTTTGGCAGTTTTCTCAAAGTTTTTATGGAAAATATATTACAGGGACCACCTGGACAGAAGGGTGATCAAGGCGCAACGGAGATAATCGATTATAATGGCAATATCCATGAAGCTCTGCAGGTATGCAAACATAACAAGGCTGGAGGGGCTTAGTCTGGTCTGGGAAAAAGCAGTTTGGCAGCATTGCGTTTCTCTTGCGTGCAGCCCCTGAAAACATTTGGTGCGCAAAGATCTGCTGAGCTTGTTAATCAGGGATCTCCTATATTTGGAAACCTGTTTTTCTGTTTGGTGCTAGACAAACTGTTTCCTTGATACAATTTAGCTGAGTGAATTAGTTGCATTTCCCCTGGTGAGTATTGACGTCATCTAATGAGGATAAAGCTGATTCATTGCTGGCTCTGGTGCGTAGCGCTGAATTCATGTAATAAACCACATACATGGGTTCAACAGAAGCGTCTGCTTTTCAGTTCAAGTAGTATAATATTGAAATGTCTTTTTTTCCTCCTTTTCCTCCTCCTCTTCCTATAAAATGCAAAGGGCAGAGTATTTGAGATTTGGAAACCGTGTAACGTGGTTCCATTAGCAAGCTGCGGATTCAATCAGCAACTTGAGCATGTTAAATAGACCAAGCACCGGTCCCACTTATTCATCTCCAGAAAACGTATTTTGACCGGTGTGCAGAAGAGTGTGGAGGATTAAAGTGGGGTTACAAAAAGAGTGAATGAGTGTTTGCATAAAAGCAAAGTACCAAGGTGACATATGTCATTGCAGTCAAGGTGATTTACATCGCGGTATACTCAGATGCAAATTCCGTGCAGGGTAACTCCACCGAAGTGAATGCTTCGCTTATGTGCAACCCAGGACTGGATTTGGCTCATTGTGCATCTGAGCATTTTCTCACTGAAGCTGCTAAACCTTTCTTCTTGCATATACTCCGTGGGAGTGGATAGATGTCTGGCCAGTCGTTTGGTTTTCAAGACTCTTTTGAAAAATAAAAAAAAACCCTCACTGCCTTTTAGTAAAATCTAAAAGCCTGTACATCGTTAAGGCCAAGTCCAGTCTTTCATTGTGAGGGGTGTCTGTGGGGAAGTTTACACAGGCATGTTGTGCTGCTCTGCATTGTGTCTGCCTCATTTGGTTTACTCTTAAGGGAATTCAAACACACAACTTGCAGCCTTTTAAATCACTCCCTCAGTTAGATGCCTAAAGTAGCCTGAAATCAATGTTGTATATTGACAGACACAGATTTACCGTGGGCTTTAGCCCCCGTATCTCCTGTATCCTGCCTTTGTATCTTAACTCTGGCATCAGCGTTACCCTCGAGCTTCCTCAGAAAAGCTGCAGCGCATAAAGAAGTCTTAAAAAAGGACTAAAGCCTATTGCAGCGGTTGAAACAGATTAGGAGGCCCTTATCCCATTGTAAATCATCTCAAGTGTCATCACCTTCTGATCCAGGGCAACAAATAATTGATATTAATGAGAATGGCTGCGCAAGGATGGTGTAAGTAAGATTATACGGGATCAGTCGAAAATATCCTTGCCAAATCCAGCTCAGTCCTTTCAGATGGCAAGCACCCATTCCTGAGTCTCCTGGTGCCAAATTCTTAGGGTCTCTGGGATTTGCAGCTCTCCCACAGAAGCGAATGAGAACCTGCAGTGCTCAGCACTGAGCTGTGAACTTGCGCAGAATCTGCCCGGCTGATTTCAGAAGCTGACAAGGGTTCGCAAGACCTGGGCTGCCTGCCTGCTCTTTTAGAATTTAGTAATAAATCATCAAGCGGCCTAGGAGCTTCAGAACAATTTCGTTGCCTTGCCTTGTGCCTCCTGCTCGATCTCGAGCGTCAGGGGACAATAAGATGTCTGAGTCCATCGGCAATGAAAATTGCAATCTTGGAATTATCAGCATCGTTGGGGCAAGACCAGTGTGTGTGGCTTTCGCTTGGAGGACCAGACACAAAATTCATGTCTCTACTGAATTTGCTCTTCAGACCTATTTTGCAGAATTTCCTAAGGCAAAAGGCAGTAGCTGTAAAAGTTTTAACGTTTGTAGGAACTGCAGGATCGGACACTAAAATCGGAATATGCTGCTGAAAAGGAACCCATTAGTGTGAATGTGCAAAGGTTAATTTGCAATGGTTATTTTAGGTTTTTGCATCTAGATAAACTAATGTTTTGCAGTATTTTTAAAGTTCCTGATTTATTTCTGTTAATATGTTAAAATGCAAAGGACATCAATAGATTAAAGGCCTGTGTCAGAGAATTTTCTTTCAATTACTCTGTATTGAGCAGGTTCCAGATTCTTGACAACAATATTTGCTGCACTGGCAAATGAAAGTTATTTTAAAGATTCTTTAAAGAGCTTTTAAAAGATTCTTTTAAAGCTTAAAATGGAAGTTTTGCAAACCTTTGCACATAGGAAAACCATTAGAAAAACTAAATATTTCTTGTTCCGTGTAGGCCAGTAGGTTCTTCACAGGCAAAGTATGTGCATGAAGCAGTATTTTGGGGGTTTCACTGTGATTAAAAATATAGATAAGCATTTTAATTACTTTTAAACTCTTTTTCCACTTGCTTTTACATTCTTCTTTGGCAAAAAAATAGTGGCAGGTTGATATTTTGCCTCCTTCCATGATGAAAACATATTTTGTCTTTCCAAACATTTAAAGCAGAATTGTAGTGTATATATAGCTGTGTTTGTGGACCAGTTTGGGATTTAGAACTTAACTTTTTTGTACATCTGCATTTCTGTATGAAAATCAATGTTATACCTCCACTGTAGGAACTGTATTTATTAATTCAACATTGGTGCAAAACCTGCAGACACTGCAAAACAGAGGGCAAGTCTTAACTTAAGACACAAACTCATCATGTTTTCTTTAAATGTTTAAAAACATTTTTGGAAGACTTTTGCTATGATTTTGATATTTAGTCATCATTTATTTGCTCTCTTAAATTGTACAAGAACCTGCAGTCTTCACCTCTGTAAAATCCTGATTCCCACAAAAACCAAACAGGTAGTACAACACTGGGAGTTAAAAATCACATGGTTTCTACTCTTTATTTTTTGGAGGCACGGTGTCTCCCAGATGCATTGTAGAGATGATAATTATAGCAGGCAGAATAATTTATATCCTTGTTCAATTCTGGTAATGGTGTCTCTTGTTAATACCTTCTGCCAACAGAGGATTGCCACCCTGACTGTCACGGTAAATTCCTATTGCATGACTTTGTGTGTTGTGGAACTCCTCTGTGCTGTGTGTAGCTTGACCGTAATTCTGTTAGCTCAGGATGTCGACCTGGTCCCGCACCACATGTATGTCTTTATTTTTCCAGCATTCCCAGAACAGAGAAGCCATTGTTGAAAGCCATTCAACAATGGAACCAGTTCTCCCCCTGATGAATTAATGGCAAAACTTCAGTTCACTTAAGTAAGAGACCAGGAAAATCCAGAAGTCAGTATTTCTGTAGGTACATGGCCAGGCAGGAAGCTGCTTCCGGGACTTTTGGTGTATGCTCCCATCTCTGTGTGTCCGCATGGGAAGTCGAGCGAAAACAGGAAGCAGGATTTGGGTATCAAACATTTTTCTATTATCAAGTTTATTTTGAGGACAGAAATTCAGTTCTTTCAAATTGACTTGTGAAGGAACTTCATTTGGGACTTTTCAGACCAGATACAAATTCATTATTTTCTGGGGAAAAAAGGCCTATCAATTAATTATAAAAAAGTAGTTAATTATAAATAAGTAAAGCTAAGTGTAAAGCTCAAGTATGAGGAATTCTCTCGCCCATCTTATCAGATCTCAGAAAAAAAAGATAAATTTTCCAACATCTGTCCCCAGAATGTGCGGCAGACTGAACCCTCCAGTGCTCTTACTCCAGCCACTTTTGGTGGGAGGTTTAGCCACATCGGGCCGGACACAATGTCTGAGAATACTGACACCAGCTAGGAGATGCTGATAGTATTGCAGCTTCAGCCGTCCCTTAAAGCTGCAGACTTGGTATAAACAAATATATAAACATAAAGATGTAATTAAAAATAAATAAAATATAGGAATAAACATATATTTATATATAAAAACATATGTAAATGTATGAATATACTTTATTCTTCTTTTTGTTTCAAGTTCTTCTCTGCAAGATTGCT
This sequence comes from Rhynochetos jubatus, assembly GCA_027574665.1. Classification (NCBI taxonomy): domain Eukaryota; kingdom Metazoa; phylum Chordata; class Aves; order Eurypygiformes; family Rhynochetidae; genus Rhynochetos; species Rhynochetos jubatus. The sequence continues at coordinate 77,416,681 of CM050651.1, forward strand.
GTTTGTCCTCTTTCCCTTCTGCACTAATGTTCTTTGTATTTATGGAGGGGATTTTTAAATTGTTTTGTTTAAAGCATCCCCACTCTGCACCATCCAGACCAATATATGTGACACTGTGTCCACAGCATGAGGTAGGAATGAAAGAGACAGTTACCAGTTATTCCATGGCAATTTCAGAAAGCACTGGGTACCCCCAAATGCACTTCGCATCTGTTAGCGGAATCCTCTTGGCAATCAGTTGGAGATTTCTCCTGATCTTGGGTTGGTTTGGATCAGGATGTGAGGGCTGGCAAACGTGGCTGAGGTGAGTTTTGGTCTCCCTGCTGTTAAGAGAAGCTTTGCCATTTCATCAACAGGAGCAGCAGGACTTTATTATAAAATATGAGCTGTACTGCTATTTTAACATTGCTGTTTTGTGGTACCTCCTGGTTGTTGAGGGCTGCAATGGATTAACATCTTGTCCGTAACTGGTCTTGGTTCCCCTTGTGTTAAAAATCTAACCCACCTCGTTACGGTAGCTGTATTAACATCCAGCCTGTGTTTCCCATGGCAAGTCCTGCAGGAATTTATTTAAACGCTGAGAGCTTTGTGTGTTTCTGTTTAGGGGCCACCAGGACCACCGGGACCCCAAGGGCTGCAAGGGCTAAAGGTGATGTGCCTTATTTTACCCACTGTATCTTATGGATGGAGGGATTTTCTGAGTTTTTTTAACTGATGAGTGAACACAGGTACATGGAACAATATTATACAGCGTATTTAACTGTAATTTTACTCAATATGGCATGTTTCAAACTAGTGCAAAGTAACTGCACAACCACAAGTGGCTCCTGAGCATCACTTCTGCCTGCGTGGGAATGAGACAGGCAAACCTGCGCGCACGGCACCCCTGGCCACGGTGTGAGTGCGTGTGAGTCTGGCGTTATATTACAGTGGTGCCAACCCAAATATGTACAATATTTTCTAATCTCAGTACAAATTAAAACGTGCACATGTGGGCAGGAGCCCGGCTACATGCCCAAGCCTGCTGATCCCACCTGGCTGGTGCTGTGCATAGGACCAGAGCTGTTGGGCAGCCCACCCAGAGACAATGAATACCATATGCTGCACTGTTCTATACATTTTAAATTACAAATTTGCCTATACTTTACAAAAAAACCATGTTGCAGCTAGTGGACCCTCCTTAAATTGGCTTTAAATTAGTTGAGATAATTCTCTTATTTCTTAAATACTGGATATATTTTGTCTTCTGTCAGTGATTCTAAGCTTCTCCAAGAGTAGATACGTGTTTCTTCAATAACAACACTAGACATTTCTGTTCTAGGCTTCATCCAGGGTGTCATATGGAAATACATCACGTAATTAATTTAATTTTTTTGAGAAATTGTGAGAAACTGGGTTCATTCTTCTACATGAACATTGGTAATGGAATCCACAGCTAAGTGTGCAGAAATGGCTTTCTGCGTTAGGATTTACCCAGCATTTCTGCAGCGTAGAGTGCTTTGTAAAAGACAGAGGAGCTGGAGAATGGAAGAGGTGGTTCCTTCATATGGGAGAGCATTCCCAGTCAAAATTCGTGACATAAAGCAGAATTCAGCCTTACAGCAGGGTTGTCTCCAATGTCATAGTCTCTACCCATCAACGTAAGTTGCTGTCTTGGAGAAGACGATTCAGGAACTGGTCACAGGACAATGTTGTGAATGTGAAAACCCCTTCACTGAGGAATTTGTATTAGCCAGGGAAAGAAAACATGAAGTCTCTGTCAACTGTACTTAGATCAAGAGCCATGATTCCATATTTATTACAGTAACTGATAAAGTTCCCATTGGATTGGGGTCTTTTCACCAGGCTTCCGGGTTTTCTTCTTTTTTTTCTTTCTTCTTACGCACTTGTCTGGCCTTTATACCACACAGATTTGTGTACTGGCCTAATCAGCAGGGATAATATTTATTCAACGCGTGGCATAAAGGTGTTGTGTAGGTGCTGCTTCTTTTAACACAATATTGTCTGGTTTTGTTGTTGTTAATTATGGCAATTTACTAGTCTCAGACATTACTAATCAGCTTAATTCATTTAGCACTGCCTCTAATGTCCAGGACCATTGGGATAATTCAATTCCATCTTATCATTTGCAGGGTGAACCGGGATCCCCAGGAACTCCAGGAGTTGATGGGGAGCAGGTAGGACACGCGTAAATCCTGTAGTGCAGATTGTGAGAGCAACCATAGGTTATTTCAGGAGATTATCTCTGTGATCCCAAGTTGTAGCTAAAATTTCATAATCTAAATAATAATACAATGGTAGTAATTAAGGTGTTATTGTGTTGCTGCGTACTCTGCAGTCTACTAGTGGCTGCATTTCTACATATCAATAACAAAGGCCAGTCCAGAGACTGACCTACTCTGCTGACTAGAATCACTGGATCGCAAAATGGTTTGGATTGGAAGGCACCTCAAAGCCCACCCAGGGCCACCCCCTTCCACCAGACCAGGTTGCTCCAAGCCTCATCCAGCCTGGCCTTGGACACTGCCAGGGATGGGGCATCCACAGCTTCTCTGGGCAACCTGTCCGAGTGCTCCCCACCCTCTCCGGGAAGAATTCCTTCCTGATGGCCCATCTCAACCTCCCTTTTTCAGTTTAAACCCGTTACCTCCGTCACTACATTTTTTTTACATGACTTGCTGAATAAATACATATTTTAGGGTCCTAAAGGCTCAAAAGGAGATACAGGTGATCCTGGAATGCCTGGAGAAAAGGGAGGAATTGGACTGCCTGGCCTGCCAGTGAGTATGAAAAATGAATTAATTTTAGCTAAAATACTTGTATTTTGTCTCTGTTCCACTATCAGGAATTTTCACAAGTGCTGATGAATTGGAAATGGGACAGAAAGTATTGGGGAGGGAAATTCTGAGATTGTTTTGCAGCTAATCTAGGAGGAGGTGTGAGGTTGTCAGAACTTTTCATTCCACTTATGGTCAAACACAATATTGCTTTGGGAAGAGAGGGATCGGTTGGCATGCTGATCAGATTTGTACCTCTCTTGTAATGCATGGCACAAGCTGGGCAACTGTAGCTTGTAAGAGAAAGGAGCTGTGTTTTGAAGACTTGTCGGGAGTTTCAGATTAGAATGAGGAGGGATAGAAAATGCATCAGTATTTATGGGATTCATTCTCTTTATTCCTACATACATATATACGTACAAATGAAATTTCTTGGTAAAATAGAAATGATTCCAAAAACGTATCCGTTGTACAATATATCATGAAAGGTGTGCCAGCTTAAGGACTTGTCATAAATACCATGCTGCTGTTGAAAAGCGGCAATATAAAAGCATAGCTTTACATTTGTTAACACTTATTAATAAAGTAGCACCAAAATTCTAAACAAAAGGAGTTTCATTATATTTAGGCTGCATTACTCTCTTCAAAAATTCATAATAATTTTCAAATAAATCTTATCATTTCTAGTTTGATTGCTAGTAAGATTAAAGCCACTTATAAATGCTGTTTTGTAATGATTTTGTAGGGAGCCAATGGCATGAAAGGCGAAAAAGGAGATGTTGGTTTGCCTGGTGCCCAAGGTCCTTCAGTAAGTCTCTGCGTGGTGGTGTGGTGAACAGGGTGGTCCAGCAATGGTTCTCCAGCGTTGCACTGGGAACAGTACATCATATTCATGACTGATCTTTCCTGGCATCCTTGATGGTTCCTGCACTTGAATTCTCCAAATATTTTAATTTGTCCTTTTGAGAATGAATGGGCTCCAGGTCATAGTGCTACATGCTGTTTCTTTACAAAATCTGAAGGTATAAACCTGTTCTGTCCTGTTTTCTCGCTGTGAACAGACCTGCTCACTTCAGCGAAGGCCTTCTGGCTCTGTAATGTATCAAAAGATAAACGCTTTGCAGGATAAAACAGAGAGAAAATCTCTCTTGACGCCTTGTATTCTAGAGGTCTCAGAAAGTCCAGTGAGAACCAGACTAGTCTGACTTCAGCAGTGTCAGGAATAGTGACATATCACCCAGAATAGAGACTAGTTTTATGGGACCAGACATTCTCCTATTTTTCAAAGCATTGGAAAAGCATTAAAAAAAGGCAAAAAGCCCAACCCAAACAAACAAAACAACCCCACATGTATAACTTCCATGCACAAGACGCTTCTGATATAGGTGATTAACATCATTAGAGCACAGTAAATTAGGAAATCTCAGAGCAGAAGTGAGCTACCACTACCTTGTCAGTATTTGGGTATATAAATACTGGGTATTTGGATCCACAGCTCTGAGGAGTCAAAGGCATTCCCCCCTGTACCTCAGAGTCTCTTTCTAGGAAACGAGAATTAATTACTTACATATTAATTCGCTACCTCATTCAGCTGTTCTGCTTGTTTTCACTTGGAACAAGGCTTTCAGTTTCCAGGAGATTTCACAGATGGTGGAATCTGACTTACATTTCCAAGCCCATGTTGTTGCCACTCTTGCCATCACCAACAGCTCGTGTGGAAGGGTTGAGCGTGGAGACCTGATTTGGCATCCCTGCTGCCACCTTGCAGGTTACGATAGCAGCCCTTTGGGTTTAAACCCAGGAAGAGAGGTGATATTAAACTGTACATGTCATCAGGAAATTCTCTTCCGTGGGTTTGCTGGGAACACCAGCACGGGGTACGCATGCAGTACACACTGCGCGGCCTGATCACCTCTTGTAATGACTTGAGGGAATTCCTGGTACAAGCGCGCTAAATGAAATAAAAGGAGAGACTAAGGGCAGTTTTGAAAAAACGCCAAATCCTAGCTTGAAATTGCTATCTTTTCCATTCATCAGTACTGGGGAGGAATAAAGTCACACATCATCTTCTTTTTTTCTGTGGATTATGTAGTACAGAGACAGCTATGGAGCACATAGCACAAAACATTAAAAATTCAAGCCTCCCTGCTCACTACTCTTGGTTTTAGAGAGATCTTTTCCCCATAGTGTCTTAAATTGTATTTTAGACCCTAGGAGTCAGAATCAGGAGGCAGGCACGCTGCCATATGGCACAGGCCAATCTACACTTCAGGTACCCTGTCTTTCGAATCAAAATAATTCCCATTCCTAAACCCCTTTCTAGATGCACCGTCAATGTGCACCGTTGCACGGCTGTGTTTGGAAGCGCTTGCCAGCAGAACAGGCAGTCTGGCTGTTGGTATCTGTGAGGAAGTTCTTTGCTCTGCACGGTTTTAATGCCTTTTTCTTTTATCTGTAGGTGATAGGACCACCTGGACCGCCCGGGCCACATGGTCCTCCAGGCCCTATGGTAAGCTTGGGAGGAAGAGTGGGGCTAGAAAGTGCTTAAGCCCTCTCGTCATTTTAATAGAAGTGCTGTGAGAGTGTGTGACCGTTAAAGAGGGACCTAATTTAGGACCTTTGCTGCACGCCTTAAAATTCGTAGGAGGAAGAGAAACAAATTGCACCTGGCAGTTAGCACGGGCACGCCAGTGGTCTGGGTCATTCTCTGAATCAACCCTTTTGAGGGCAAAAATTGAGATGCAGCTTGCACCACCCCTATAAAGCAACAAACTCTTAAAAATTCGTGGCATGTATTTTTTAATGAAAAATGGTATCTTTATTTTCAGGGACCTCACGGACTGCCTGGCCCAAAGGTAAATTAATGGCTGTCTTGAATAATCACGTTGTCGACGTCTGCAAAGAGTCACGCTTTGTTCTTTAATGCATGCAGCGGTGTTTTGTCTTATGTCTCATTTAATGAACGTACCTGATATTCTTAAACCTTAAAGCAGATTTTAATATTAACAGATAGCTTAAAATCTTTTTGAATTTTCTGGGATTGTTTCTGATTGCTGTTTCTCCTGACCATTAGCTGAACCCAATTTTTGTATTAAAATTTGTGATGTGACACTAAATTATTTCCTGTTTCCAATTGTGCTTGCAGTTGGAATTACTTTTGAACATAGAAGCGTGTTACACGCTCAGGAAATGGAGTCAGACAAACTCTTCTCCATTTATGCTCTCTGGCATCTCCTACTTCTTGCAGTACGAATGGCCTTTCACCTTCTCAGGTGCCATATGCTTTGCTGACTGGTTCCTTCACACATGCAACTTCCCCGTCACAAGTTCATGTGTGTATTTCCATGTTTTCCAACCTGGAATCCCTGATCAGGCAGGGCTGCAATGCTACTTGAACATTTTCCATGGCGTAGTACATGAAGATGCAGTGCAGGGACTCTCTAAGTCTATGAAAACAGCTCAGGAGGAGGGAAGGAGATTTTGGCAGAGTTGGAATGTTTTAATTTGTGCTTTAACTTGGTCATCACCAGTAAACTCAAATTCAGTGTGACACTATAGCATAGCATTCGTCAGGGCTAGTGATGTTGTCAGGCATGATCATTCAGTCACGATGGCTCCTTAATCACATGCACCCTTCTCAAAAAAACCAAAAGTAAGAGGAGGAGGGTTTTTTTTGGTTCAGCTTTTGGGGTTTGTTTTGTGGTTTTAAGGTGTGAGACGGAAAATCAGAGGTTTGACTGATGATGATACTGTGTTACTTTGGCACAAGAAGCCCGAGTCATAAATCATTTTTTGAAGTCAAGTCTGTTCCATCTTAGCACCAGCCCTGCCTTACCTCAGGCTTTTGGCCCGAGACTCAGGCTTTTTTGAGATTTCTCAGGTCTGTTTCCAAACCTTCTGCGTTTTCAGTGCTACCGCTCTGAAAGGCACATCGAGTCCAGTAGCAGAAGAATGAAGAAATGGCTACTTAGGCAGGGTGCAAAGCAGGCAGATGAGGTCTGGAGTTGGTTAGAGCAGTGGACTAGATTCTATGCAGATTTAAAAAAGAAAAATTAATGTGATAGAAGGTAACATAATACATCAAAGGGAAAACTAGGAACAAGGCCATGGGGAGAAGCCTGGATGAAATACCCACGTATTCCAGCTTGCCAAAAGAGGCAGGTGTGGTCAGTACTCTTCTTGCCTAAGCAGCCCTCAAGCTGAGTTCGTTTTTCATGATGGGAGAATGATTTATTGCCCACTCCAAGCCCACCATTATCCTCGTAGTGATGTTTAATGCAATGTAAATACATTATAATACATGTAATAATTTAACCATCACAACAAGTGTCATTTCTTACGTTGTTTAAACTTATAAGCACAGAAACTGTGGACCTCCCAAATAGCTCGGTGTTGTATGACCTATACTGCTCCTTTTAGTTTGTATGCTTAAAGGTTTAAAATATCTTTATGTAAGATTTTGCTGCAAATTCCAGTTTGCCGTAAGAAAAAATATTGTTTCCTTAGAAAACGTACTTTTCGGGAGATCCCACTGTAGAAACCTTCAGTTGTGAGGCTGAAAGTTTTGTTTCAGTTTGAATTATCTGCATAGGGTGGTTTATGGGATTTGAGGAAATTCCAAAACCCCCTGAAACTCACGCTTAATTCAAACCATCTAACTGTAGTGATAATTATGAGGAAAAGATTCAGAAGAATCTGTTACTCATAAGTTTCCTGTCATTTTTTTCACACAGAATTTAAATCTCCAGCAAGGATTTAAAAGCGCTCCCAAGCGCTTTTACCCAGTATGTAAATCACCAGTAAGCTGAGGCTGAATTTGCATCCTTGTTTCAAACTGGAGTTTGCAGCCATCTCTGAGACTGGCTTCTTCTATCCCAGCTTAAACGCCCATTATAGCACCAAAAAAAATTGGCATTTATACTTTTACGTTTAGGGTGAACCAGGGTTAAATGGTCTTAAAGGATTGAAGGGTGAACCAGGTCAAAAGGGTGACAGAGGGCCCCTTGGTCTTCCAGTAAGTAAAAAACCCCAACTATTCAATCTCAGTGCAAATCACAAACTTCTCTTTCTACTCCCGATGAACAACTCTGGTTTACTCAACAGCATACGCAGAATTTACCGTGTTAGAGCAGAACACCAGTCTTGTTTTGTTTTACCCCAAATGTGTCCTATCCTCCAAAGTAACGTCCTGTAACACCCAGTGCCATCAGGTTTTTTTGTTGTTATGTGTCAGTTGAAAGTGTTCAGTGTCACAAGGACGCCGTCACCCCCATTACGTTAGTCATATTGTTATTGAAGTGTTGTATGGTGTTTGCGTTAAGAAAGGAATCTTCCCTCTTCCCCTGTCTTCAGTTGTTCTTCCTCTGTTTGCTAAAAATGGAGAGCTCCAACTGAGGAAAGCTAAGAATTGGGTTAGGGATTATTTATTTCCTCCCTCCCCCCCCCCCCCCCCATTCATTTGGGACAGTGGATTGTTACTTCTGCCTCATTCTTTAGAAAATTTCCATTCCGAGTGTTTGGCGTGAATTTTGTCTGAGAAATGAAGAACCTTAAAAAGAAATTTTCATGTGGAAACGTGGTTCTTAAAATTTAGGTTGAGAAAAAGAAAATACATGGTGTGCTTAGTTTGTGTATTTCAAAGCACCCTAAAAAGTTAGTTTTATTTTTCTCCTCACAAAAAGAGTTCATTTTTCCTTTTTTTGTTGTTGTTGTTCTTGGTTTTGGGTTTTTTTGTTTGTTTGTTTTATGTGAGGATTACTCCCTGTGATTACATGGTCAGTAGTAAAATAGAGGGGAAAGACTCAGCTGACCCAAAGGAACCCAAACCCTTCTAATTAATGCTTTCAAGAATTATGTGCAGGACCTCTGGACAAGGTCAGCTTCACCGAGAATTTTGATTTATTTGTGGAAAAAAAAAAAGATCATTTTCAAGTTGACAGTTACAGTTATGCAGAGCTTTGGGGTCTGAGCCAAAAATGCCTAAAAGGAAGCAAGTTTTGGTTCTGCCAGAAACGTTTGTCCTAACCCAGAGCAAAACATGCCATTAGCTTTTCAACCTGACACAGATCTTGTCTTCCTCCTGCTTTTTTGAAATGTCATTTTAAGGAGCAAAGTCCAAGCGTTTGACTTTCTCAAAATAATTCATTTTCAATGCTTCCCTTCTTTTTCTTTTCTTTTCTTTTCTTTTCTTTTCTTTTCTTTTCTTTTCTTTTCTTTTCTTTTCTTTTCTTTTCTTTTCTTTTCTCTTTTCTTTTCTCTTTTCTTTTCTTTTCTTTTCTTTTCTTTTCTTTTCTTTTCTTTTCTTTTCTTTTCTTTTCTCTTTTCTTTTCTTTTCTTTTCTTTTCTTTTCTTTTCTTTTCTTTTCTTTTCTTTTCTTTTCTTTTTTCTTTTCTTTTCTTTTCTTTTCTTTTCTTTTCTTTTCTTTTCTTTTCTTTTCTTTTCTTTTCTTTTCTTTTCTTTTCTTTTCTTTTCTTTTCTTTTCTTTTTTCTTTTCTTTTCTTTTTTCATTTTGTTTCGTTTCTATCTCCTCTCCTCTCCTCTCCTCTCCTCTCCTCTCCTCTCCTCTCCTCTCCTCTCCTCTCCTCTCCTCTCCTCTCCTCTCCTCTCCTCTCCTCTCCTCTCCTCTCCTCTCCTCTCCTCTTCCCTCTTCCCTCTTCCCTCTTCCCTCTTCCCTCTTTCCTCTTCCCTCTTCCCTCTTTCCTCTTTCCTCTTTCCTCTTCCCTCTTTCCTCTTCCCTCTTTCCTCTTCCCTCTTCCCTCTTCCCTCTTCCCTCTTTCCTCTTTCCTCTTCCCTCTTCCCTCTTCCCTCTTCCCTCTTCCCTCTATATATTTATTTTCGTGGCCCAGCTTACTCCCTGGGTCCCAAGTAGTCCCTCTCCCCCCGCCCCAGCGCTGCGGCAGCCGCCGCTGCCCTGTTATTCGCGGCGAAGCCACGAGAGGTCCCGCCGGCCCCAGGGATGCCGCAGCCAGGAGCCCCCAGCGCCGGCTGCTCCCACTTCCAGCCCCGCACGGTGCTCTGAACCGGGGGTATACTGGGAAAACAGGAAATGTGGTTGTGTCCCGGGCTCTTGGAAATGAATGAGGCCATTGTAGCCAGGATGCAGATTTTGCTGGCGGCATCATGCAGTATTCCTGCACTTCCCATCACGGTTAACATACATTTTTCTTTCTTTGTGTAGGGCAGTATTCAGTATTGCCGTTATTTACAAATTAGAAAGCATGCAGAGAAATTACAGAGTCAATACTTGCGTGTTAAGGCTCAAAAACACCCTCCCACCTGGTGCTGGGAGCACTCCTATAGCTTGGCGCTCTTGTGCTCCAGTATCCCGTGAGGGCAGGCGTGGGTCAGTGACGTTACGCCGATGTGAGAACAGAATCAGGCCCTTGATGTTTTTATGTGAATTTTTAACTAACACGCTGTAGTAACGTGATACCCATCCCAGAACCCCGTCACAACTTGTACTGTACGTTTGAATTGTGTTTATTCATCAGCACCACTTACTAATCTCACGTTCTTGTCATTCGTGTCGTACCCATCATCCATGCTTCCACCTAACCACACAGGGAGCGTCTGGCTTAGACGGAAAGCCAGGACCCCGGGTGAGTCCCTCGTCTTTCTGTGTCGCTCTTCATTACCGGCTCCGTGTGCTTTCCAGCGGCTCCGCCGGCCACGCTCACACACGGCACGGAGGAAGGAAGGCCCAACGCCGCAGGCATTTTCCATGGGGCTTCCAGCAGGCTCTTAGGGCAGTGTGTGGGGGAAGGAGCTCAGAATCTTAAAAAGGCAGTTTGGTTTTGATTTTTGGTTGGATAACTGCCTTGGTTGGGGTGCTCGTTTTCCTGAGCAAGGTTAGGGATTTGGTTTACACAGGAAAGCACCCATGTTTAATGCTAATATGGAATCAGTGAAATGGATGCAGACGTGATGGGGTTCTGCTGCAGGCATTCTCAAATTTAACCTAGATGTTAAATTCTTTGCTTTGTATAACGATAGAGAAATGGATAAAGTGAAAGAAGAGTGGAGTTGTGTATTTGAAGGCCTCTATAAGCCTCCCATCAATCACTGCAACAGCTGTGACACTTCACAGGTGGGCATTTCAATTTAAAAAATAAACAAGGTTTAAGACAAAAAGAAAAATCTTTGACCCTTATACTTTCAATAAATTTAAAATCTTTGTAAATCTGATGACTTCCATGAATAAAGTAAAATCCAGCTAGAAGAAAGATGGCTTACCTCCTAACATGAGAGCTTATAGGTGGAGTTCTGAAAGCCAAATGGATTTGTTTGGCCAGGTCCCATCACAATTAAGTCTGCATTTTCAATCAGTGAAGCCTGATTCCATGTTAGTTCTTGGCTAGGAGACAGCTCTTAAAACTAAAGATTTGCGAGAACGAGACCTGTCTCTTACTCTCCTTGTTTCCTTCCGTAGGGTGTAGATGGCCCGGTCGGTCCCCATGGCCCTGCAGGTCCTAAAGGAGACAGAGTAAGTATAAATTCTGGGCACTTTAATTTACAAAGCAACTGTGGGATGGCAACTGTCATACGGCTCCTTAGAGGTGTAATTGAGCAGAGCAGTGTCTTGTCTGTGTAAGGATCAGCCCAGAACTGTGTCTGCATTCTAGTTACACCTTTGTCTGTTTAAGGGTTGACTTTGTAACTCATTAACTACGAGAGGCTGGTATTTTGTAATGACTAATAAGTAGGAAACTTACAGGACTTTCAAGTTCATGAAAGAAACCCAGAACATCATTTTGGTTGGTTTCGTTATTTTGTGTAAATGGATTGAGAGAACAAACTTGGGCAGAAGAAGATAGCGTGATTATACACATGCAAGGGAAAAAAAAAAAAAAAAGAGTATTTCTCACCTCTTTGCACTTAAATGTTTTTATCTTGAAAAAATTCTCTAACCTCAATGAAATTTAAACTTTTCCCGCTTTTTTTTTTTTTAAAGAAGATAGGACCTCTCTCGTTTCATTTACAATATTCACAGTAAACTTTCCCTGATGGAAATAGGATAGGGACCTTAATCTTGACACGTGACTCTGCCTAAGAATAAAACCATCAACTTGTGCAACAGAGCCAGAGATGATGCCTTACACTAACTAAAACCTCCAAGGAGTTGCCGGTCCAGAATTTTGTCTCGAAGATTTCTCACTTGAACAAAACAGCCGTGCTGAAGCGACTTCAGGCTTGCTGTATTAAGGACGCAGCCGTGTGGCACGGGTCCAGGTAGCTTTACCAGCAGTACATCCCAGAAAGGTATGCGTGACTTGAGGATTCATTTTTACAGAGCTGTGTGTTGAGAAATAAAACACAAGACACGCAGTGCAGTCCAAAATAGGAACAGGAGACTGTGGTTACCACCAAGTTAACTGTCTGAAGGCCTTGGGTGTTCTTCTTTTTTTCCTAGGGGATTTCAGATTCACGTCTTTTTTTTCCAACCAGGACATAACGTTTTTTTCTGTCAGCTCTGTGGAAAGGTTGTTGAACATCATGTTCTGAACTTCAGGAAATAATTCAGATGAGCTATACATGTAGAAGCATCTACAAATACTCTACGTTTTATTCTTGCATCATGAGCTTTTATCTTGAAGGATATCTCTGTTTACTCCCAGTTGAAATATCTTTCAAAAACCAATGTGCTCCAATATAAACTATTATTCTGAGGTATTGAAGTTAACTGTAGTTGTTTTTTCCTATGGAAGTACCCAGGGTCATAACAGCTGGACCTAAAATCAGCCCTACCGTGGCTGACCAGTAGCAGTTACAAAGGGGATAGCAACAGCCGTGATGGAGATCGGTTCAAAAACTGCACGAGCACAGAGGGACTGATGTGCAGAAACATAGAAGCGAAGGTGGTGTGCGAGCAGTTCCTGCACACCCACCGCTTTCTGGGCAGAAAAATGGACGGGAGGAAGCTCCCGAGAAAGAGGGAAGGGTTTTTTTCCCCCAAGCAATCCACTAGCAAGATTATTGCTGTAATTGTTCCTTTAATTATTCAATACTGTTAGGGAGGAGTTGTTTGTAGCATAGTTATCAGACAGCAGCCTGGCGTTGGTGTGTCTCGTTATCTAAATAACCTATCACGTGCAGCTTATCCAGTGGCATCTGCAGCTGTTGAACTTGTTCATGTGAAAGCAGGAGGAAAACATTTTTGCCTGGGGATTTCAGGCTTTGCCTTTTAATTAAAAATGGTGCATAGTGCCACTGCTCGCTAGCACTGGACAGGATCACATTTTTTTCCATCCTGATAAGAAAAAGTTTGGGCCAGTATTAACCTAGCAGGGCACTAGGGATTCCTAACATGAAACATAACCACATTCTTAAATCCGCAGTATTTAAAATTTGGAAAGACAATTAAGAAAATACATGTAAAATCTAATGAATATATACTTAAAAGTTAAGGAAAGCAAATCTAATCACACTGAAGCCCACCAAGTTCTTCTACAGAAATCATGGGTTTATTGTTGCATAGGCTGCATTGGAGGCAATGCTGAATGACTCTTTGTAGGTAGAAGGGACTGTTGGTTTGTTTCCAATTTAGCTATTTAATTAAAATAGAAAGCATCAGAGAGTCTTTATACAAAACTTATTTAGATGGTGAGAAGTGGACTAGGGAAATAGTGCATGTTACTAGAAAATAGGAAAACATGAATTTTGGAACAAATGCGCTATTAACTCACTGCGTGAGCTTAACCATGTAATTTTCTCTCTCAAATTTAAACTGTTGATAGGTTATTAAAAGATAACTCAGGATTTAACACTTCCTGAAGGATGATAGTGGTGAACATTCCAGTACTGTGTTTTTGTGCGTTTCTTTTTGGCAGAAACAGAAATGGTAGTTAATAGTGTGAATTAATATCATTTATTAGGCTGGTGTTTTACAGACCTTACTAAGTTCATCAGCTATTGAAAATGCCATTTTGCTAGGTGCTAAGAGAGCTTTTACTGCAGCATCTTCATTTAAACGATCATAACAGGCCTCTGAATCTGGCTGCGTTCCTATTAATCTCACTTATATAATGTCTTGAGAGAAAATAGAGAACATTGGTAAACAGATAAACATCATAAACTGCTACTAGTGAAAGGGGACATGTAAACCTGAAGGGTAATGGCAGGCATAGTGTGTATCCAACTTACTGTCCATCTGAAAGAAGTTAAAAGACAAAAATAATGAAATGCTAATTTCCTGAAACTCTCCTTGATGGCAAAGACCTGCTTCTGAGCTTGGGTTTGGCTCTCAGAGGTATAGGCTGTGCAACACAGTCATCACTACATATGTTCTGTAGTGGGAGGGAAAGCGTATCCTCTTGAATTTGGTTAAACTGTGAAATCTCCAGATCAGTCTTAATGGAGATGCCAGTTGTGCAACTTTATTCATGCAAATGGTAGATCATATTCACCCATGAGGCAGGAGACTGATGTGAAATCAGAGACAAAACCAAAGGCTATGGTTTCTGTTCTTCAGGCACTGATGAATTGTCTTGCAAAAAGATATTAAAAACCTCCTGAAGCTTGCAAAATGCTTGTTTCCCTGAGGGAAATGCTTTATCGTGATGGCTGAGGGCAGCATGCCCATGACAGTCCATCAATCTTACCTAATCCGTAAACATTCAGGACCTCATGTGATATTCCAAACACATTTCAGCATGTGCTTTGTATGGGAGGCAAAAAAATTGGGAGATATAGTTCTTGAAATATATTCTTACATAACAGATGAGATCCTTGCCTAGCCTGGTATGTTCAGTATCTTGATGTCTACCATATGTTTAGCAACGGTACAGGCCTGCCTTGAGAGGACTTCGTACGGCTGTCTTTGCTGTTGAAGACTTTTTAAAAAGATGTTTAACTAGTCTTGACATCCTTCACGTACTGATCAAGCAGTTCTGTAGCTGTTACACACACAAGTCAGCACATTAGTTTCTCCTCAGCGGAAAGGTTTAAAGCTGCAAGGGATTTACTGTTTTGAAAATCAGCTGTTACTTCCCAATACCTCCCATTGTTCTGCAAGGGCATCCAGCCTCAGTGCTGCTGAGAAATGTCTGGGGAGGAACAGAATCCAGAGAGATCAGACATTACACCATCACTTGACTAAAGTGAGTATAGACAGTGTCCACCTATGTAAAAATATGAAGTGTCTAAAGTCGATCAAGCGTCAGCTACCCTGACAAACTCCTTACTGCCGTCATTATTCAACAACAGGTTCAGGCTCGGTTTATCTGGTGCCTGCTTTTTTTTGTTATCCAGTCAATAAAATGGAGACTTAGCAGCCCATTTTCAGGGCTGCGCTCAGGGACTTGGCTGTGCCGATGATCACCACTATTAATTAGACACACGTGTATGTCTCTGTCTTGTGCTTTTAATAAAAGAGTAATGAAACAGTGTGAGTAGTAAATGACCCAGATTTTTAGAGGATCTTATACACAACATTTATCTCAAGAGCTTAAATGCAGCAATTGCTAGGAGGAAACACAGCACTTCTGCGTGCCTGGAGCCTTGCACGCAGCTTTGCATTAGGTTATGTGAAGGAAAGGAGGAGAAGAAGGCATCCAAATAACCCTACGTAACAAATCCAGAGGAGGAGCTTGGAAAACTGGAGGTGGTCAGGACTTTTTATTTTTTAATCTCATCAACACTGAGCAGTTTAGTTCTCTCAAGAGAGTACGGCTTTTCTGCTGGATTGCGTTCAGCAGAATTTACTGCCCGCACCTACCTACCAGCCCTGCCTCCCTAACAAGCTCACAGAGGAGTGTGCTGGTGGCTACGTGGGCTAACGCTGGCTGACTCGGGAAGTTTAACTCCGTATCAGCCTGGAAGAAGAACAGTTGGAGAGGAAAAATTATTACTGTCATCAGCCTGACATATGTCATCTTGAAATTCCATTTCATTTGGAAAAGTTTGCTCTGGATTTTAAGCTTACAAAAGGATTTTGGTAGCATCCCTCTGCAACGTGATCATTTTTCCATGGCTTTTAGTGCAGAACGAGATCAAACTCCTGGAGTAATCTCTGTATGGGTTTGCTGTGCACATTGATACGGTTTTGATTTCATAAACCAAGGTATTTACATCTCTAGTCCAAAATCCCGCAGAGCAGTACGGTGCAGGGGATAATCATCACACCGTCACTAACAGCACTGCCTGCTTGGCTGCAAGCTTTGATTGACACCTTAGTTTTGCTTGTCACTGTGTCGCATCTCAGCGGCTGTGCTGGAGCTCGATGAGATCTAGCCTCAGTTTTCATTACACTGTTGGATTTTTACTGAGCACGATGTTGCGGCAGTTTCAGGCTTAAAATTGAAATTGGTGCAAGCTCAGTTTGAAAACTATTTTCAGTTACTACTGGATTTAAAAACAAATGTAAATTCATATGCTCAAAAAGTCATTTTGGCTAGAAAGCAACACACACCTCTGCACCCCCTTAATCATTTAATAAAAATAAGTGAGCTTTTTCACTCAAAAGATACAGGAATGCATAAGCTGTAACCTAAAGCACTTGGTAGAGATCATTTCTGTCTCAGATAGACAATTGTCCCTGCCCATGGCAGGAGGGTTGGGACTTGATAATCTTCCAACCCAAATCGTTCTATGATTAATGTTTTTCTTTGTTTGTTCTGCAATCTTTCCTTAGGGTGAAAAAGGAACCATAGGTGACCCTGGACCCAGAGGACCATACGGCTTACCTGTAAGTTGCACACAGCCTGTACACACTGTGCTTTTCATCGCTCCTTGATTAAACTGTGTGTGCTTTATGACTGCTTTTCACCCAGCAATGCAATTAGTTGGAAGAGGCAAAGACAGATCGCTGTCAGTGCAAGGTCACGGGTCTGTATCGCAGACTTAGATTCCTACCTGTGCATGTGGTCATGCAAAAGCAATGAAACAGGTTGGACATGATCCTGCGAGAGGAAATCCAGAATGCCAGTGCTCCTGTTTCTGCAGCCTGGGGCCATCAGCTGCCTGAGGACCATGCCAGAGTGGCAGGAGTTGAGGATGAACCCTGGAAAGCTGTGATTTCCTTAATGTCAATGAGTTGCTTGAATTTCTACACTGCAAATCTACTTCACCACTATATTTTTGGTTTGTTTGACACTTCAGAGACCAGTTTTGTTTTCATTTCTGTGCCGTGTGCTCAGGAGCAATTTGAGAAGTTCCTTTTTCATCATCCCTAGGTGGAGATGGTATGCTTTAAATCAACCCTTTGAACGATATTATCCATTTCTAAAATACGAGTGAGAACTTCCCTTGGCCTAATGAGGATAGCCCCAGTAAGATCAGTTATAGAGTCATAGAATTGCTTGGGTTGGAAGGGACCTTAAAGCCCATCCAGTCCCACCCCCTGCCATGGGCAGGGACACCCTCCACTAGACCAGATTGCTCCAAGCCTCATCCAGCCTGGCCTTGGACACTGCCAGGGATGGGGCACCCACAGCTCCTCTGGGCAACCTGTCCCAGTGCCCCCCACCCTCTCCGGGAAGAATTCCTTCCTGATATCTAATCTCAGTCTCCCTGCTTTCAGTTTAAACCTGTTACCCCTTGTCCTGTCACTACTGGCGCTTGTAAAACATCCCCCCCCCAGCTCCCTTGTAGCCCCCTTCAGGCACTGGAAGGTGCTATAAGGTCTCCCCAGAGCCTTCTCTTCTCCAGGCTGAACAAACCCAACTCTCTCAGCCGGTCCCCACAGGAGAGGTGCTCCAGCCAGCTGACCTACTCTGTTTGCTTTACTGATGACTGGGTCAGGTGTGTACCTATACACACCTCTCTTCTCTACTTTGACATGAGAAAGTGAGGCACAACAAGCCTCTGCAAGACTTGCAGTGTTTCTATACCCTCTCCGCTCTAATCTGATTAATTCATTTAAGATGGACTACAGACTCGTGGTATAATTGGATCTGGAACCAAAGACTAGAGACAGTTGTCAGGCTCTGTGGAGGGTTAAATTAGCTTGCAGTGCATGTTTATCTGAGGGTCACCTTTGTGAGTTAAATTAAAACCCTCCAATTGCTGTTTCCCCTTCCTGTGAACTAAAAATGAAAAATCATAGGCTTTTCCGTATTTTTAGCTCACTTCTGGAATCTGCGTATAAACAAAATTTTACAGCCAAGCAAAATTTTACAGTCAAGTTATCAGTTCCTGAAAATGTTAAACACTGACGGAAATGTCCTTCACTAACGGCAATGGTGTGTGTACAGCCTTAGCACCGCGGGGTACCACCGGACAGAGGGAGCGCAGAAGTCGGGCATCAAGGCGGCCGTTGGTGTCACGGCTTGGGGACGCTAATGTAGCTTATATGGTTCTTTGGCAGGGCAAGGATGGCGAGCCTGGCCTTGATGTAAGTAGTATGTATGACCAATACGCTCTTAATGGTAGGTAAGCGCCTTTCAAGAGGTAGCTTACTGAGAGTAACGCCTTCGTTTCCATTTAGTGTGCATGCAGTACATACAGAGAGCGCTAAATGCTGCCTTTGCTCTTTCTCTATCGTAAAGAGAACAAAGATTGTGCAATATACAGCCCTGATGGACAGACCCCTG
This sequence comes from Rhynochetos jubatus, assembly GCA_027574665.1. NCBI lineage: Eukaryota > Metazoa > Chordata > Aves > Eurypygiformes > Rhynochetidae > Rhynochetos > Rhynochetos jubatus. The sequence continues at coordinate 77,434,985 of CM050651.1, forward strand.
CCAGATATAGTGCTTAGTAGTACAAGTAGCTGGTCCTTTGGAAGTCAGTAGGCTGAAAAACTGCGCTTGGCAAGAAAATATTGATTTGTGACTCGGCTGTAGAAAAATAAGGAGTCACATTTGGTTAAGTAAATTTATCCTATTTAAAGAGAATAATTCCATAACTTGCAAGGGATACGTTCAAAATATCATCCTTTTCTTTGGCATGCTTACTGAAAGCCTTTTCCTCTAGCCTTACACTGAAATCCCTAACTTGGAGGGGTCTTTTCCAGCACGCACACATGCTACGTAGCATGGACTGTTGCCACTCTGCGTGATCCGATTTCTTTCCGTTGCCGGCAGAATGACTCTACCAAACGCTAGGACTGCCTTGCCTCACGTGCTCTTGTGTGCATGCATGTGCGCGCACGTAACACACATACACGTACAAAGCATGCCGTGAAATCATCTTTTTTTATGTTTTCCAAGAGTATTTGAAAGCTTAACCTGCATGCGAATGAAAGTCGACCTATTTTTGTCCGTTTTGTTTTTATAGGGTTTCCCTGGTCCTCGAGGAGAAAAGGGTGATATAGGAGAGAAGGGAGAAAAGGTGACCACAGTGCTATTAACTGTTGCTTGATTCCTCAGCCTAGTCAGTTCTGCTGTCTTTATGCTATAAGTCGTCCCATTAGAACTTATCTTTGTTTTTACTGTGTGCCAAAAGGCAGGTCACAGATACATGCTAAGCAAAATCATGAAAAAACACAAAAATTCATACACAGTAATATCGACGTGTCCCAAAGCACAGCTTGTTTTTAGGCTCATTTTCTCCAATCCATCCTGCCCTCGTTGAAAATCCTTGTCAGCCTTTAATGCAGACATCACTGAAATGTGTCTTTGTGGTAGTAATTTTATAGTGAGGAGCCCAGCTCTGTTCCTTGGCACTATTTGCAGTATAACTGTTGATCCCAGTGCCTGTACACCCTACCTGTCCCACACCAAATGGATAAGGACAGGAACTGTTCACTTTTTTTTTTTTAGGGGGTCAGGGGGCAATGTTTTATTTAAAATTAAGTACTTGGTGATACTTGTGGGTGGAAATTAAATCCTATGCTCTACTGTTCTGGTGAACCAGCTAGACAGCGAAGCTAACAGAAGCTTCGTTTGCACTGTCCAGACACAGTGACTTGGAAATATGTCTAGTAAAAAGCAATTTAGGACTAAATGCATGCAGAAAAAAATCATGAGCAAATCTCTAACCAGCACAGTGCCCAGTGGCTGAAACTGCTGAACTAGCACTCACACCAAGCACTCACACTTTAGTGTAAAGGTCCATACATACAGCAGGTGATTTTTCCAGTTCCGACAACTGTTTTTGCCTAGCTGGCACATGCAGGGTTATACCAGGTCCGCTTCCCATCCTGGTATCTTAAACAAGAAGCGGGGTTAATTAGTAATTACTAGTAATAAGTTATTACTCTAATCAATCCTGGTGAGATTGCTTGAATGCTGAAGAGGGTATTTAAGCCTTCCACTTCAATAAAAACTTGAAAAATTGGAGAGGACGAAGGCTACCATGCTGGTAGGGGCCTGGGGAACATGCAACCGGTAGAAGAGGTTGAAGGAGGTGGACTGGCTTACTCTGACAAGGAACATGTGGACATGGCGCTTGAGGACATGGTCTAGTGGGTACGGTAGTGTTCGGTTGACGGTTGGACTGGATGATCTTGTCAGTCTTTTCCAACCTCAGTGATTCTGTGGCAAAGAGGAGGCGCTACTGGAAGGGGAGAAGGAAAGCTGATGGAGCAAAACTGTTCTGGGTAATGGAAGATGGGAAAACACAGGACCCCAAGCTGCTCCTGGGAGGTTCAGAGTGGCTGTTTGGAAATCACTTGGAGTGCAGAACAGCACTGGGACAGTTTACCCAGAGGTAGGCTCATGGAGGGCTGCAGGAACTGGTCTGGTCTGACCTGATCCAGGGTCAGGAATGGTCCTGCTCAGGATGGGAGGTTAGATTAGGCGACCTCCAGAAGTCCCTTCCAACCAGACCTTCTGAGCCTGTGTTTCCAGGCTAGAGATAGGCAGACAAAATGCAGCCATCAGAGTCCCAGATCTCTTGAAAGAAAAGCTGGAAAGCTGATAACCCAGTTGGCTTACATAAGTATGATATCATGTGAAAATGGAACAGCTGAGATTCTGGCAGTAGGATGTAAAAATATGTTCATGTCCTGAAGTCCAGCATGCTGCTTTTGGATGTTAGTTCGTTATTCCAAGAGACTGACTAAATATCTCAATCATAGGACCTCCAGTTGCAAAGGGCAAGGGAATTGTGTGTGGGAATTTTGGTGTGTCCACATGGCATGGTTAGGCCCTTTCTGGAGCTCCGTTGGGATTCAGGCTGCCCGTGTAGCCTTGGGCTGCAGGACATATTTCCTAGGAAGTGTTGTCCTCCTTGCCCCTAAAAACCTAGGAAAAGGTGAAACATCTTTCTCAAGGAGAATGCATGGGATAAAGTACTCAGCAAGTCAGAAAACCAGAAACCAGGTTATTTTATGGGCTTTCAGTTTAAAAGGATTGCCATGGAAGCCTGTAGAGGGAAAATGGAGATGGAACCTCCGCCTTAAAAATTCTCAGAATGTTCAAAGAAAATTAGAAGGGAACGGAAGGTCTTTCTCAGTGGAAAATCAGGGACAATGTAGCTGAGACCTCTGTTTGACATATTTTATCCAGAAATGAGGGAATACTTGTATCTGGCAAGTAAACTGGTTTCATCAAAACCACCTTGGCTGCATCTATAGTTCCTTTTCCAAACGGAAGGCTGACTCTCCACAAAGTCTGCAATTAAGAGATGCTATCATGATAACAAATTTTCTCAGCTCTGATGTTTTTATGTAAATTACTAATTATCTGTGATGAAGTAGGTGAAACAGCACGCATTTCAATAGAGTTTGAACCAGTCAAACCAGTTTACAAGTTGGGGGTCCAGCTCATGATATCTTGGGATTAGCAAGTTTCTAGTTTAGAAATGCAATTCGAATTGCATTGCAAAATTATATATCACTCCTAGCTGTTGAGAACCAGTGACGGTTGGTTTTTTCATCAACATGCTATGATAGGGAATAAATCTTTACTTCTTCAGCTTGAGATGAGCCCTAGACTTACGATTTTTATGTTAGCCTGTCGGCAGTTCTGCTACAGTGAAAGCAAGTCAGTGTTTGCATTGTAATGTCTGCTTAACTTGGCTGTAAAAATCATTTTTAAAAGTGTTCTAGTTGTGATTACTCATATAAAATTATAGCCCAGGAGCGCTCAGCATGAAAAAAGGTTTGTACAATTGGTTTTGTAGTTTCAAGTTGTATGAACAGAAAAATTAATTCCTTTAAAAAAAGGAATAACCTTTAACAAAAGGTGGAGATGGTGTTGTGGGGTGAGGATGGGCAGGGGGCCCTGATCCCAAATGTGCAGCTGTGTCACTTGTGTAGATTCTCCTATCTCCTCTGGATCTCTCTAGTTCAGGGTAAGGAGGTGAAGATTAAGGGATGAGAACTCAGTCCATGGAAAAAGTAGTACAGTACTCAGGAAATCCAGGCTATTCTACACTGGTTTGAACAAGAACGTAAGTGTGCTCCGCAAAACTGGAAGTTTTAATAGTTACCTGCTGATTTGTAACACAAGTTAAAGAAATGCAAGTCCTAAAGATTTAAAAAAGTGTCAGAAACCAAACTGTGTTGTCATTTCCAGAAAAATTCTTGGAGTATATCCATGCTCTGCGCTTGCCTACACTCACAGCAAATATACTGGTGTACGTCAAGCACAAATACCATGAGATTTGAACCCAAAACTACTGGGCTTCTGTGCTACACTGTTACGTTTGTAAGTTCAAGATGAAAACTTAGCCAACTTGCCGTTCCCAACTTGTGGGCATTTTTTTACATCACGATCTTACAATTCGGTAAAGAAGGGTAATGTTGGGTTCGCTATTTTCCTCAATACCATCCTGCGACTTTTTGGCACACAGAAAAGATAGGCAAGAAGCTTTGCTCCTGTTGTGTCATGAATGCAGTTTGTTTTGGTCATGGAAAAGGTTTTTTTCATTTGATTGTGTCAAGTGTGCTACAATATCAAACGAATAATGCGCTTTCCTTCCGTTTTCAAATGTGATACAGCTAATTATTTTTGATTGTGTAAAAATGTTTTTTTTTCTCTCTTGCTAATGGATTAAGTATTTCTGTACTGCTGTGGGACTAGTTAAATGTCTCTTTGCTGTGCTTCACCAAAATCCATCTGCCTTTCCAAAGGGGCATTCCTTCCTTCTCCTTCTACCTTCGTTCCTTACAATTCCTCTGTCTTTTTTACCCTTTTCCTCACAAATTAAATCCCCCCAGTAGCCACAACCTCGCTTGCTGGTTCTCCAACATCATACTAATTTTCCTATGACTATTTTTCCCATTTCTTTGTGATATTCCTGATTCACTCATCCTTCCTATCCCATTTTTTACAATCCCAGTCCAATTTGTTTCTTTTTTCTTTTTTTTTTTTTTTTTTACCGGAACCTTTTTTGATTTTTGTGAAATTGAGAGCAAACCTGAAACTCATTTACCATTGTGATCAACTGGTGTGAAATCAATTATACAATGAACTCTCTAAACATCTTGCACTGCTTGAAGGTGAGGTCATCTTTGCAGGTAGCTTTCTTGAGGGGAGTCAACTCATTTCTGTGAGTAGTTACAGCACTGAAAGGTTTTACATTTGAAAAGAAAACTCCATGCGAAATCAAAGGACTGAATTTTGGTAAAATAAGAGGATGAAATGTTGCCTGCAGTAGAGAGAACATTTAAATGTTGGAATATTTAAAGAATCTAATTATCACTTCTGATGACTTTATGATACTAAGACTTTATGAAATGATTGAACGTGTCATAGCACCTCTCCATCAAGCAGTTTGAATGTTTTGGTTCCTGTAACAGGGTTTGAAATGGTCGTGGTGTGCTTGGAGTGACAGGAGTGCACCCTCAGTGATGTCTGTGGGCTTTTGGGGACGGACACCACTGAGAACAGGATTTATCCCAAACTTCCTAGAGTGAAAAAAGTCAGTTTGGCAAAGAATGTTCCAGGCCAAGTTCACCCTTGACATGACACTGTGGAAGTGGATAGAAATTAGCCAGAGACCAGCCACCCCTGCGAAGCATCCATGCCACGGGCCTTTTTTAGGGAGACTACGCTGATGTACTCTGCTCTCGCCAGGTTACTTTGGACTAGTGACAAACCTCCTAGGGAAGCTGACAACCTGAGCTTAGTGCGTGTGTGCACTTCGGTACTATCGCTTAGAACAAACAGGAGACCTCTTATTTTGGACTGGGGACTGGGGGGATTTGCAGATTTGCCTGTGTCTTGAGAAGTCAATGATTTCAAGCCCTGTTCTAGTATTCAAAACATTCATAAATATGAAATACCAACACAAACTAATACCGACTGATTGCAGTTCTTGCTTGTGATCATATAACTTATTTTTCCACATAATGCACCATCCAAACCAGAACACAGTGGTAAGTGTCCTTTCAGCTCTCCATTGGCTTAAAAAGAAAAGCCCCAACTTTTAAACCAATCTTTCTTTAATTTTTTCCAAAAGAATGAACCTTGTTTTATCCAAACCATTGTATCCACAGGGGGAAAAGGGAAAGAAAGGCAAAAAGGGGCCTAAAGGGGAGAAAGGAGAACAGGGTGCTCCTGGATTAGATGCACCTTGCCCATTGGTACGTCTCATTTGTGTATTGGACAATCGATCGTCCTGCTCTAGACTGATGGAATAAGAAACGAGGGGAGAGGAACAAGCACCGGCTGCTGTGTCACCTGCAACCCTTAACGCAGCCTTAGTTCAAGTTGTGGCAAATTCTGGAGCAGGCTTTGCTTGTCAACCTCCGAATTTGGTTTAAAGCACCAGACTTAAGACCTTCTGGCTAAAACTGTGGGCTTGTTGGTATTTTTTCTCATTATTTTCTGCCAAACGTGTTGGAAAGGAATGAAATTTGGGATGTGCCAGAGTCAGTGCCCCACAGGTTGAAATCGCACCACGGCAGCCAGCTTGCTCCTCTCGCCTCTCTGCTGTTACTTGTTCGCTCCAGCTACGTCAATACTGAAAGCATTTCCTTGACAGTAACGTTGCAAGTTAATCTTTACAAACAGGGATTCCGTGGAATTAAGGGGGAAAAAGGGGAGCCAGGCCAGCCTGGCCTGGATGGGCTGGATGCCCCTTGCCAATTGGTACAGTATTTCTCTTTCCTACCAACCCTGCATGCGGTTCCTTTGTTTGTAGTCAGCCATTCTCAACGTAACGTAATGTTTTTTCTGAGCTGACTTTACGCTGTTCACGTAACACATGCATGTGCATGAACAAACCAGCTGCTTCAGTGATCATAACCGCGGTGAGAAAACACACGTTTTTGTTGACACCTCAAACCTAACGCTCAGCAGTTTGCTCCCACGTGGCAAGCTGTAAGTTTGTCTCCTTCCTACATTTTCCCTGAGAATCGTTGGTATGTTATTTTCCTCACAAAATACCTATTGCCTTACTCACCCTGGCCGCAAGTCTTTGTAGAAATCCAGCACAATGTCCACTTCTAATCAAGCCCAATCACTTCCGTCTGCACTGGCTCGGTCCTTCATCCTAGCCTGTCCCAGAGCTCCTCAACACCCTGGACTTCCCTTCAAATCCATGCAGTCTTAGGTGCATGTTTGCAGGTTTTGGCCAAAATGAGAGTCACGTACAGATTGACGTAAATGCTTTTTCTAAAAATCAAGCCAAAGGTTTCCAGCCAAGCTGGAGCCTGCTCTCCCAGACCTTACACAAGTTATATTCTTGGTGTCTGGCCTGTTCATCAATTAGCATTCAGGTCTGGAAATGAAAAGCTTACCTGAGGTTTGTAAGAAGATAACGGTCTGCAGCCCAAACCCTCACTGTCTCTGTGATTTAACGTCTTCAATTTAATGGTCTTACCCTTGGAACTTACCTTCCTGGAATACACACGACACTCCCCACCCTATGTTAGCATGAATTCAAGTTCCCACCTATACTAAAATGCTACTTGTTGACCCTCTCCCTTGTACCAATCTGGCAACAGTGATTTTTTATTTAATGACAAAGTAAGTTTCAATTCTTTTCCATTTAAAAGATAAAAAAGAAGAAAAAAAAAAAAAAGAGGGAACAGTACATACACATTTCCTAACGACACAAGGAAGATTTTCTGTTTAATTGTTCACAGTAAAATTTGACTGCATGTTCTGATACTGTTTGGTGGTTAAGCACGGTTCTCTAAGACGAATGTTAAGTAGATTTTATTTCAACTATGGCACTTCTGCTTTGAAGTCAATGGATTTTAATCTTAAATACATAGTCCATTAAGATTATTCCATAGTCCATTTTGTTTGCTTTCAGTTAATGGTAACCATATCTCATATTTTGTTGGGGATAATCAAGCATGCTTTTGTAATTTAAAAATGTTGCTCTGTCTCTATATTATCATTTATATCTGGAGATTCGCTATTGTTGATGGATGAAAAATATTCTGATCATAGGCAATTACCAGAGTAAGCTGCTAAGGAAACAGCGCTGTTTCTTGCTTTAGGCAGCAAGCCGTTCCCATCAGATTACATGCAAGCACATTCGAAAATTCTCATTAACCACTGTCTTTAAGGTCCCTTCCAAGGAAACCATTCTATGATCCTCACGTGCAAATTCACATAATAAGTATTTTCATTCTATATTCTAAAAAATGTCAAGGCCTTACCTTTTTTTCTGCTCAAATATAGTCCAGTAACATGATACGTGCTCCTAATTCTGAGCACACAACTCTCTGGATAAGCCCTGTATGGCCATCTAAATAGGAATTAGTTCCATGAAAACCAGTATGGCTGTGGTCAACAGTTGGCTCTGATTTTAGTGGACGCAGAGAGATAAGTGAAAGTCAGGTGGTGACAGAACAGAGATGGAGCGACTCTCATTAACGTAAGAAGAAAACAGACGGCCATATTGCCCAAGCGATGAAATAATCTGTGCGGCGGTACTGCCCTGCTCCCACCACTCATGTTTTCTGCCGCTGTGTCACCTGTCACCTGTGTCCAGGCCTTAAGACTTTGCTGCTTCCTTCAGAAGCTTAGAACGAAAGTGAACAGAAAAGATCCTACTCGCATTTGGGTCTTGCTATCTTATCACTGGGTTAACTGTGTACCAGGAGCCCATAAAACACAATAACCTCCAGATAAAAGTGATAATTTTTTTTTTTTTTTTGCTCATTGATCTTGTACATTCAGCTACAGATTGATGTGAGTAACAGATTATGTGTAAAATAATATGCAGCCTGAGCTCTAACAGCAATAAGAAACTGATGACGAAGTTCTAAGGATGTAGGAAAAACTTAATCTTCACGGCAGAGAGGCGTACGTGTATTTACAGCGTAAACCTTCTCTCCTTTGGCTTTTCCTTCACCTTGAGAACGAGAGAGGGAGTAAGTTAGGAACTGGTAGCTACTTATTAGATAAAAAGCCAGAGCTGCTTCAGCTGTTCTAACAGATACTGATGGAACATCTCTCCTACCAAACTTAACTATGCGTGCTTTTTTCCCCCTTCTCTTTCCCTCTCCCCGTGAAACAGGGTCCCGATGGATTACCGATGCCTGGCTGTTGGCAAAAGGTAGGATGGGCACAGCTTTTGCTTTTCAGGGGCGGTACGTCCTTGGCACACAGAAAAGCCTGTCACAGTCATACTCAACAGTATCAGGATATACTTCAAAGCCTCTTAGATGTATGCAGCAACGCAAAATAAGACCCCTCCGTGACAGCAGTTGGTGTGATGAGGTTGTAACGTGTCAAAGTGATAACGTGTTCAGGCCACGTTGTAGAAATAGTCACCATTAGACTTCTGGAAAGTCAAAGACTTTACCTTTGATACAAAGACTCACACTTCTTTTGGTTTCTGCACATGATCACTGCTTCCCAGTCTTTATAAAGGCTCATGGATATGCCATTTTTATCAAAGGTTTATATAGTGCTGCTATGATATTCTTTTCCTGGGATACCTAGAAGAACTGTGCGTCCTGCCCTTCTCTTGGCCTTGCCTTTCTGTCCTGCAACACATTCTCCCGGTTGTTCTGTTGTATGCTAATCTTAATTAGCACCATTATCTTGGTAAAGATTTAACCTAGACCTAAGTGCTAGATTTAAAAAGAGCGTTCAGAAGACCGTAGGTGGAGGGATACTGGCATATAATAAATCAGAAAACATAGAGCATAAGTGAAATCCTGGGTGCGTTTGTCTCTGAAGAATAGCTGGTGCTGAGGAAATAACTATCCGAATGTGCAACTGTGCCGTGTCTGTGCATTTGGAATAGCAATCTGAAGGACTGATTTACTAATTTGATTAATTTGTATCTCTTTTTGTCTCTGCAGTGATGAATCTAACCTTACAAGCATGAAGTTGTGTATATAGTGCTCCACTTTTTCTATTTATAGTTGAAAACTGAAAATTTGATTTTACAAGTCTGAGATATGTTTACATGTAGCTGCTTCTACTTGTTTGCAATAGTCCATGTGTACATCTTTTTCTTCTCACTTACATCTGCAGTTAGATGATACATAACTGCAGGGTAAACCTGCAAAGATTCTCTCTTTAATGAGAGAGAGATCTCGATACAACGATCAGTGCTAGAAATCTGATTATTTCTGTAAATTCTTACATTTCGGCTTGTGGACCTGCATGGACAATGAGTGCCATGAACTAGTTTACAAGACATTGTGACCAAATAGGAGCAAAATGCTATGAAACGTACTGTACTTGCTGCCGTTGGAGTTTACTGACTTGGCTTCCGTGTCCATCTTAAACACTTCACTGATTCGCGCCGCCGTATCTGCTTGTACGGACTAAAAGCATGAGTTTGTGTGCCAGACCTGCTTGTTGTGTGACCCCGTCACGTGCTAAATAGCTGCTCACGGTGACCTTTGATTCCAGCTTCTGAACTGTTTCCTTTTGTCATCTCAAGGGAGTCACACCATGGCTTATTGCTAAAAAGAGATAAACCAGAGGAGGATAGAAAGAGGCCTTGAATTTTTGGGGAATAGAGTTCCAGCTGCAGGTGGATGGCTTCCAGTCTTGCGGGTCACCTGGCCCCTTTGATCAAAGAGGGTCCTGTTCATCAGCATCGGTTTGCCTTGCGCTGCTCACAGTCATGAAGACATTCACGACAGGCCCTGTCGAGTCCTTAATCAAGAAGGAAAGAAGTTTGAAGAAGAAACCAGACTTCTCTGAGGGCTGTTTGAAAAGGTTACAGAGGTGCTGCAGGGATCGTTTGACGGCAGACACCGCCTGAGACCAGAAGCTTCTCAACCTTACTCAAGGATGGACAGAGTATGTGCTCTGCGTGTTGTATTTTTGGGACTGCTGGAGGAAAAAAGCATTCTTGAGGCGGGGATGATCCGGAGGAAGAGGAGAATGGAACTGACCAGAGATGTATGTACCGTGATGTGGTTTCCAGGTGATTCAGTTTAAATTCTACAGAAGTAGACGAACTTCTCTGCAGAATTTTGGAAGCTATGGTTAATTTTCTTTCCTTTTCCCGTAACTGTTGCCATAAAGGATGCATTTCAATGATCTATTCAACACTGGTGATGGTGGCATTGAAGAAAATCCTTCAAGCCACGTGTTCATCCTCTTTCAGTATTAACAGTTTTTATTTCAGAGTCTTTGAAGCCTTTAAGTCTGAAAAAGAAAAGAGTTTATTTTTGTGTTTCACAGACTGATTTATTCATCTTGTTCTTTTTCTGCTGTTACGGTGACCTTAGTGGACATTATTGCTCAAAAAAAAACGTTGGAGAGAAACAAGTCTGTGCGATTCCCACTGCACGCTTGTCATCACGCTGCGCTGTTAAAGGTGTCGGTATTTCTCCATTTCTGTTGAGATGACTCGCTTTCTAGAGAAACGTTGGCCAAGTTTTGCTTCTCCACTTGTTTTTATTGCTAGAAATAATTTGTGCACATTTGTAGTTTTTGCCACAAGGGTTTTTTTTTTTCCCCTCAGTTTTGAGTCTTCATATGGTGCACTGTAGTTAGTTTGAGAGACTAGTTTATGGGAAATGGTGCCATATTTGGCAGATGGAAAGTCTTTTTATATCAGTTCCGTTCCTGGGGTATAGCAGGAGGATCACAAACTTTTTCAGTTACTTTTCTGAGAGTTGTCTTTCACATGTAGACCAAACCTAAAGTTGAGGCAGACAGCCCGTCTCCATCTGTGTGCGGGCACCCTGCCCTTCTTGCAATGCACGTTTTCCCTTGCTCCGTCGTTTCTAAGTCACGTGAAGACGGGGGCCTGCTGCGATTGCACTTTTCGTATCGCTTCACAGTCTCAGATCAATGGAAACGGCGATATAATGCGATCTTTCGCTTTACTAAATCTGTATTGTCAGCTTGGTATATCAGACACAAAACCAGGTTTTCATGGGGAAAATCTCCCGCAGATTTGTAAAGCTAAAAATTTATTTAGTGGCCTCCATCTAGTAGTACCTTACTAATAAAACTAAAATTTCAACACTATATAGATGTATATACTGAATACATATTTCTTTTAATGCTCAATTCCATCTTTCCAATAGTAAGAAATTATCATGTTCACAGATATGAGGGAAAATGCTTTTCTTTCCCTAAATTATCAGAGATGGAAGTATCAACCTGTTTGAATAATCATGATTACAGTAGTAAAAGCCTTCAAGTGGCATAGACTGAATATAACGTGTTAATAATCGGAGTGCTACAGCAGTAACGTGACTGAGGGACCTCCCAGAAAGGGGACAAGGGGAGCACCACGTACGCCCTCCGACTTGCCAGGCTGAGGCTGCTTGTTCGAGAAGCACTGTCTCAAAAAACAAGCTGTCCGCCTGACGGACGAGAGCCTGTTCTGCCTCTGTCCCGACGTGGCACACTTGGCTAGGTTTATTAAAGATGTGAAGCCTGGCAGTTGAACCTTTTTATAAAATAGCAAATACTGGTGGTCATACAGTAAGGTGAAATATTTTTTTCAATGTCCCTCAGGGTATTCAAATGCAAAATCAAGCAGGACGTTTATTATCTGGGTAGATGTTTGAGCAACTCCGTATCGAGACGGAGCGTCCACAAACACACCTCATTTACGGAATAGCAACAGGATAAAGCGCTATTAAACACGCGCCGTCACTAGCACTTCCGTATTGTTTCAGATTTGTATGTCTGTATTTTTGAACTGCCCGCACAGCATCTGTTTCTGTCTGCGTTAATAAAGCTGGCAGAACCTGGGTTCAGGATTTCTTCCTTCAGGAAATAATGACAGACGCTACTGTTGAGCATTAGTCAAAACTCAATTCTCCTTTAACTCCCTGACAGGGACACCCTGCTGAAGAAACGCTTAAGCACCTTTATTCGCTTTCTTTTTGGTCCTGTAAAGTAATTTCTTTATTTAGCTCCCACCAGGTAGGAATACTTTTTTTTTTTTTTTTTGCAAATAATCTAAGTTAAATTTTTTTAAGCTTCTGTATTGCTCAATCTCGCGAAAAGTTCACTCCATTTCAGAACAGCAGTTGAACAGTTTAATGTGGCAGGCTGAACTACACACGTCGATCTGGCATTCATGTTTGCATCTCAGAGATTGACTTGAAATGGAACCTAACGGCATCCAGAGAAGTTGCGTATGCAGTACAGGAGAGCGAGAGTTGGGTTTAACATTTCATCAAGAAGAGCACCCTGTGAAGACTTGCAACGTGTTTATTTCATATAAAAAGCCAGTTTTGGTGCTAGCATATCTTTTTTCTTTCGCTGGCGAAGCTGCAGTTTGAACCAGCTGTGTGTTGTTGTATCTTTAGCAGCATTCCTCCAAGTAGATACGATCTGTTTTGTTTAGTTTGCGACAGGAACGGTCGTTCCTCCGCCAGTCTTTTCAGTTGTAGAAACGTGTAGTGGTATTTGCCTACACAGTTTCTGTATCCCTGACTTTTTCAGGTATGATTAATTCTTGTCTCTTTGAGAGTTTTCAGTGTTTGTTTCATACCAGGTTTTGGAATCGTCTGTTACCCCGGTGTGTTATAACCACGCTGTGCACAAGTCCTGCTACAGAAGCAGCAAGTCTTTGGAGCACTGTATGGAGTATGTCTGACGTGCACGGTCCTTGGCTTCATATTCCTACGTTAGCCACGGGGAATCGTTTTTTCAGGATGCTTTGGACACCTTTTTATTTCTTTTCCTGAGGTAAAGCATGAAACGTTCATTCATGGAACAATAACAATGTATGTTTTGATTTATATTTTTATTTATTGCCAATTTTGATGTCGCGTTCCGATAGCGTAGCAAGGCAGAATGGCGCTCTTCATCCAGCTGTTTATATATTCTTTGAGTCTGCCGCGCAAGGAGTGTGGACGAGTCTCAGAATGATCAAATAGACCCGCAGACGTGTAAAATACAGAGTTTAAAAAGGGATAAATCTTCAGATTGATGCGCAGCGTGGGAAGCCGGCGCCGCCTCCAGTGAGCGTTGCGCTCGCGGAAGAGTGCGCGTGAGCACTCAGCTGCGCCGGCGGAAGGGATGATGCAACCCCCAGTGAGACCAGCAGACCTTCGGCCCTCGCGGGAAGGCCCAAGGCAGGGGGCCACGTCAGGAGACGGGGCTCGGATCCTGTATCCCACCGGGGTCTAGCGGGAGTTGTTCCGCTGACAGAACTGGGACTGTAGCCCTGGGCTCGGCCACGGGAGGCTTCTCCCTTGGCTGCGCCTCCCTTTCCCCAGCAAGGGAACGGGGCGAGTGGTGCATCCTTCCCCTGCAAAGCACCCCGAGACCTGCGGGAGGAAGGACCCAGGTCTCGCGCTTAGTAACGAGGGGGATATTATCAGCTTCGAGGGTGGGGTTTTGCCTAAATCAGGAGCAGCACTTCAGGGAGTAAGAACTGCAGAGACACTCCCAGTCTACGGAGGAATGTGATGAAGATGTTCAAGGCGTGCAGAAGTTGACCTTTCCTTTCAAATTTCAAGCTTTCAAAATTCAATTTCCTGCTGCTTGACTGTCTTAAATTACATTTTCAAATCTCTGTATTTTACCTAATGGGAGACCTAAATTTTCACACTAAAGACTCACACCAAACACTAATATCTGCAAAGTTAGTGGTCAAAAGAAAGTCTAATTTTAGTCATCGCAAAAAATTTTTCAATTTCAGTGACCAGAATTAGAACTAACACGTGATTTTTTTTTTTTTCATCTTTTTTTTTTTCCTTTCTGCAAATTGCTTTTATGGATCTGAATGTTGCTGTAATGTACAAATGAAGGTTTTCTTGCACCCTGTGTTATTGAAGTATTTTACGTGGTGGTTGGATTCATTAAAATCTGTTAGAAACAAGTGCCTGCCACCATCATTTCTGACAGAATTTGAAAAGGATACTCCACGGAACAGGTGGAGTTTGTGTTTAAAGAAAAAAAAAAAAAGAATTTGGAGTGTTGGTTTTGTTTCATTTTGTTTTTAAATGCATCCAATTATCAATGCTGCTTGGAAATTGAATTTTCTTTGGAAAACAGGGGGCCTTAACTTAACCTGGGACCGTTAGTGTTTTACTTGTTTCTATTTAAAACCGAAATTGTACGAATTTCCCAGATACCATTGGTACTTGCACACTTCTCTGAAGTATTATGAAGAGTTGGGTTGGTGGAAGAATGTTTTACATATTGTTAACATATATGTGGATATTCTTATATTATTGTACATGTTTGGGAAAATGTCACACAACTTTAAAAATGTTACTAAGATGTACGTATCTGACTTTTTCCTTTGGAAAATATTATATATTTTTATTTGTATTTTTTACTTTTTTAAGTTCATCTATATGTGCCGTTATTTTTGTATTGCAAATGGTCTCATAAATGCAGTAGAAGAGATAAAAAATGCAAAGAAAGGTAATTTGGCAAGGATTACAATGCTTGGGGGGGGAAACACATGGGTCAGTATCATATTATGAATATTAGAAACCTTTTGAGTGTCTTAGCACTGTAAATATGCCACGAGACCTCTTTTGACGAGTAAAGAACTGCAAGGTTTTAATCACCCGTTTTAATTTGTTATTAATTACCACTTTCTTGTGGCCTCTGGTCTTGACTTAATTGAACCCGATCAAACAGCATGCTTTTGTTTTTATTATTAAAATTTCTCCTTGTTTTTCAGTTGAATACTGTTTTGTTTTCTTTCAGTTTTTGTACTTGGGGTTTTGTTTCTTGCTCGTGAGAAGTTGATCTTCGGAATTATTTTTACACTATTTATGATTTATTTTCATAATGTAAAAAGTGTGTAATTATTAAAATATTAATCCAACCGCTGGTGCTGATTTTGCATAGTTATAAAATTCTCGGTGTTGGTGCAAAAAACCGGGTCTGGTCTGTCTGGACTGGGAAAAGCGTGCGCCGCGTGGTGCCAGTCGGTCATCGTCAGTCTAGTGCAGGTCGTGTCAGTCTTCACACTCACACAAAAATCGGGGCTTTGCAACATGTGCCATTTTGCTACAGGCTGCAACTAAAAATCCCACTTCGTTCTTCCTATGCTTAATAGGTCTTTTCCCCTCAAAGTCAAGTCTGTTCACTCACCTCTTCTAAACAGGCAGCGCAGGCTTTGGGCATCCGCAAAAGTAAGGAAGGAAGAAGCTTTGCTGCAAGCTTAGAGTCTGTCCTCGCTCTGGAAAAGCTCCAAGGATCCATGTATTAACTACAAGTCGAAACTATTGCTTAGGGAATTCCACAGGCATCCTAGGATCCAAAGAAATAAAGCTGAACATCGCCGATCTCCCCTTTCCAGAGTACTGGAGGTGAAAAATAAACCCAAACTGCTGCGAAATAAAGAGGTGCACGGGCCGTGTCACGAGTCACAGTGCAAGGGAGGAAATGTGAAGGTCTGCTTTTCCGCAAACCCAGCCTGTCCAGAAAAGATGGAACACTAATTACTGCAGAATGCTGTATTTTCAAGCACTCTGGTCTAAGGAGACGCATTTTTGCTGGAGTTTTCAGCAGCTGTGGTCTATTCAAAGCATTATTTAAATGTTTGGGTTTTCTAAATCACAAAATATTTCAGACAAACAAAACACTCCCCTTTGTTTCCCCTTCCTTCACCTCAAAAATGTAGTCACTCTAGGCTGAAAGAGAACGAGCATCATGGGGGTTTGACCTCTTAACTCTTGGTAATCTCCATAGATGTCCGTTAATCTAGCGCTGGTTTAGCCTCTTGGGGAGACTAAGAATAGCTCTGCTCCTTTCCCAGATGAGGTACTCACAGCTTAACATCCCTGAGGAAGCACCTGGCGATGTCAAGAGCAGATGCTGCTCTGCCACGCTGCACGTGCAGCGCCTCGAAGTGGAGTCCTCGCTTTTGCTGCCCTTGCTCTTGGGCTCTTCTTCCTTAATCGTGGAATCCCAGAGCGGTTTGGGTTCAAAGGGACCTTAAAGATCATCCAGTTCCAACCCCCCTGCCATGGGCAGGGACACCCTCCATAGCCCAGGTTGCTCCAAGCCTCATCCAGCCTGGCCTTGGACACAGCCAGGGATGGGGCACCCACAGCTTCTCTGGGAACCTGTCCCAGTGCTCCCCACCCTCTCCGGGAAGAATTCCTTCCTGATGGCCCATCTCAATCTCCCTCTTTCAGTTTAAACCCGTTACCCCTTGTTCTGTCATTCCCTGCCCTTGGAAAAAGTCCCCCCCAGCTTTCTTGTAGCCCCCCAGGCACTGGAAGGGGCTCTAAGGTCTCCCCGGAGCCTTCCCTTCTCCAGGCTGAACCCCCCAACTCCCCCAGCCTGTCCCCATGGCAGAGGGGCTCCAGCCCTCGCAGCATCTCCGTGGCCTCCGCTGGACTCGCTCCCACAGCTCCGTGTCCTCCTGCTGTTGGGGGCCCCAGAGCTGGAGGCAGAACTGCAGGGGGGGTCTCCCCAGAGTGGAGCAGAGGGGGAGAATCCCCTCCCTCGCCCTGCTGGCCACGCTTCTCCTGCTCCAGCCCAGGATCCGGTTGGCTTTCTGGGCTGCCAGCGCACACGGCCGGCTCATGTTCAGCTTCTCATTGCCCAATACCCCCAAGTCCTTCTCCTCAGGGCTGCTCTGCATCCATTCTCCACCCAGCCTGTCCTGGTGCTTCCCAGCTTTCTCCTCCTCTCGTGGAGGAAGGCAGGCAGTTCCAGACGCTGCTGCAGCTGTCCTGCCAAGAAGCAAATGGCAAGGATGTTCTGGACCATTCCTCCTTGGTTTTCTCTGGTTGCCATAGCTAACCTGTTGTTGGCCACATCACCGTAAGCACGCTGCCTACGTATTTTTGGTGGTGTCAGGACCAGTTTGCTACAACCCATGTGCTCTGGCTGCTGCTAAGGCCAACTGCCTGTGGGTTTCCTATTCAGTCCTTTCCCAGTGTCACTCCCTGTGAAATCAAATCTCAGACAGCCAATATCCTATAGCCTTCACATCCTACTGCACTCCTGGGACACAACTTGCCCCTGGCATTCCCTCCTATCCAGATGCCTCCTCCCTAATTTTGTGACATGCCAAAGCACACGCGGGGCTGCATGCAAAATGCCTGCTGCTTCCGTTTTTTTTTTTAATTAAATACTTGGAGGCCATTACTCACATCCAACTCTACTTCGTGGACCTACTAAACCTGCTAATCCCCACCTGTTTGCAACAAGGGCTCTGCAGAGCTCAAAGAAATGAGACAGAAGTAGCGTTTTACGACCTCATCTCACACAATGGTCCAACTATAACCACACACAAAGAAATGTTTAAAAACAGAAGGAACAAAACAATCACGGGAGCCAACAAAGCATTCGTGTTCCAGCAAGTAGTAACAACTGCACCCAAATAAACCCTGAAAGAAAACAAACAAGGCGATGCCAAAACATTTAAGTCATGTTCCTGCAAGCAGGGTTACTAATTTGTCTTCTCTTCTGCTGGTTTCTGCTAATTGCCAGATGGGCAATTAGCCACAGGGCTTTGTCCTTGCCCTTCTGGCTGCAGCAGAAAAATACAGTGGCTTAGCATTCTGGCTCAAAACGTGGGTATGGATGTGACCATACGCACATATACATATAAATACATGCATAGGTAGATATATATGTGGGCATATAAATGTATATACGTGCCCTGTACAGGAAGACACTGTACACAAACCTCAGAGAAATCACGGTCTGCTAGTACAGTTGTACTCAAGCTGCTTTAGTTTGTCTCCACGATCAAAAGTAGGCACAGCTCCTGCCACCTCAGCCAAGGTGCAGGTTTGTCACGCGTTTACACGAGACAGAATGTCCAATAACTAATACGTATCCTGATGATTTTTGTATGGAGCAGGTAACAGCTTGACTGAGTTTTCCAAATACCCACACCTAAACTGAGCCATCTCACCGGCATCACCTTTGTCTGGCTGCTTCCTCCTGGGGCTAAGTAACTCGGCAACTTTTTGCAAGCTTGTAGGAGCGCTCTTTTCTTTGGCATATTAAGATGGTTGTGAGGGAATTGATTCTGGATGAGATAAAACTGATTATAACAAATAGAGCCAAAAAACCACCAAAAAAGTAATGTAAAACATCAATTCTCACTATTACATCAATTAGCTTGTGTCAGAAACCTGTATAGAATAAATTTGCCATGTAAAAATCTGGAACTGCCAACACTACTGGTATATTCAGCAAATGATTCTCGACAAAAATTGTTCAGGACCCAGCAAACATGCAAATGGCTTTGGAAAGTCCGTCTTTACCTTTCCATCCCGAAACAGATCCTCAGTGCCGATCATTTTCCACCGGCCAGCTGTAAAGGGTTCGCTTCTCAGGATGCACTAGCAATACACGGGGTTTTCAGAGGTACAGTAGCTCCTTCAACAGTTAAACAGGGAGACGAAGGCACCTTACTTGGATACTCTGAATAGCTCTGAGAAATATTTACCCCTTTCCATCATTCATACAGGGAGCCGGGCTGCTGGTACCCTGCCAGGAAAAAGCCCTTAAGTGTGGAAAACAATTAAAAGAATCAGAAAGCAAACAGAGCAGGATGGAGAAAACAGTGTGTTTTATTAAAAAAAAAAAAAAAAAAAGTATTAAAAAAAAAAAAAAAGAATAATTCCTTATATCATGGAAAAATAGCTGCTAGTATTTACTCCACAGCATTACGAGGGCACATGGAAGGAGCAGGAGGGGGTCTAAAACAGCCAAGTGACGAGGTGCTGGAAAGTCCTGTGTCCCGGGCAGGGTCTCTGCTGCTCGGGGGCACACACCTCCTCTGCTCTACACATGAGACTGCACAGGCTTGTGCCTGCTGATAATGCCAAAAGAAAAGAGCGTGCAAGACTGATGAGCGAGGAGGGAAGGATATTTTCCTGGTGGCTAAGCCCCTTTCCATGGCTGTGGAGAACAGAGAAGCAATAGCAATCACACCCACTCCCCCCCAAACAAGCTGCTTCATCAACCACTCTGAGCTTTCCTGAAGAGGTTTAGCATCACTCCAGTTACTAACCTGGCTGTGCACAAACTTTCTTCTGCTAACCCTGGAGCAAAAAGCCCTGATACCAGCAGTGCTGGCTGCCCATGCACGCTTGTATAAGGGAGTAGACGCACAGTAGCTTGCTTAGCTCTGAAATATGTTTGTGGTCCAGGGTTTCGATGTGAGCAAGACTGGGCAGGTGAGCACAAACAGCTGAAATTTTTTGGTGTTAGCATTCCCAGCAGCCCCGAAGAAAGGACAAGGCTGTGTTCGGCACCCACAGAGGCCAGGCACCAGCCGGGTACAGGAAAACCATCTCTCCTGAAATGCCTTTGGGCTCGCCTGCTGACATTCTCTGCCTGGGCTCTGGCCTGTCTTTACATTACTGTTACAAAGGGGTTGCAATTAGGTCCGGTATTTAATGCGTAGAACACAAATTACATCTACCCTACACGAAGTATCATCCTCCAGCTCTCAGAGACACGGGAAAAACAGAAAAGCCCCTCAGAGAGCAGCTCTAGCCTCAGCTCGATTTGGATGCCAGCAGAGCTACATCCCTGTTCTCATCCTGAGACCCATGGATGCATCCCATCGCCGCCCCTACAATACACCCCCGCTGACAGCTCCCTCCTGTCTTCCAAGCCCATGCCTCCTTCTGCCTGGACAAGGACTGAGGACAGGCAGCTGCTGTCTCTGTTGGCATACAGAGCCGTAGGTGCTGGTGCCTCCTACCACTTCTGCTCCACGGCCCTTGTGCTGGTTGGTGAGGCAGGAATGTGAAAGCCTCGGAGCGTCAAAATCAGCACTGAAAAAGCTCAAGAAAATGCCTGTAGGAAAAGAAATGCTTGGTTGGAGAAGCAGAAAGGGGGCTTACTGGCAGAGATATAAAAAACTGTACAAACCAGGAGGTGTGTTTCTTCCATCTGCAAAATTTGGGATGACTTTTTTGGATGCTGAGCTAGAAAAAGTTGCCATCAGGACAGGAAATCGTGCGGCTTTCCATATGCTGCCCGGAAACTCTTCCGCAGTGCTGCAGGTGGCACAGCCGAGCTACAGATGGGGCTGTGGGTTCCATGCTGGCTGCTCCGGCAGCTCCAGGAGCAGCTTCCCAGGAGGAGAGGGTGCAGCCGCGGCGGGGAACAGGGTGAAGCTGAGGTCGCTGTTTGGAAAGGCGACGCCTCTTGCCGTGAAGATGATTAAGGCCACTGCGATGGGGAAGGGCCTGGAGCAGCTTCCATGTGAGGGAGGGCTGAGAGAACTGGGGCTGTTCAGCTGGGAGAAGAGGGGGCTGAGGGGATCTGATCAATGCTGATCAATATCTAGGGGGGGGTGTCAGGGGGAGGGGGCCAGGCTCTGCTCAAGGGTGTCCAGGGACAGGACGAGGGGCCATGGCCATCAACTGGCAAACAGAAGGTTCAGCCTGACCGTGAGGAAACCCTTCTGCCCTGTGAGGGTGACAGAGCCCTGGGACAGGCTGCCCAGAGAGGGGGGAGTCTCCTTCCCTGGAGCCTTTCCAAAGCCCCTGAACTTGTTCCTGTGGGATCTGCTCTGGGTGATCCTGCTCTGGCAGGGGGTTGGACTGGATGATCTCTAGAGGGACCTTCCGACCCCCACGATGCTGTGAATCTGTGTGAATCTGTGAATTCTGCTCTTCTGCCCCATGGAATCGTCCCCTCTTTTTTCCTTACGGGCTTCGATGACCGATGGTTATCGGGGGGAACGGCACGTCCAAGCAAATCCCATCTATGTTGGTGCTGTGGTTGCAGAGGTCCAGTTTCACGTGAGGTCTTGCCTAGGCTGGAAGGCGTGTACCAATGCATCTGCGCACCCGTGTTTACTTACGTGTAATGAATACACAGAAAACTTACTCACTGGTTCCGCTTCACAAGAAACACAGATGCTGGCTTGGATGGACGTATACAAGTCTGTGTCAGCCTGCACGTGCACAGGTTCTGGGAGAGAAGGAGCTGAAAGGTCCTTGAATTACAACCTGAATTTGGATTAGATCAACCCCCCCACGAGGGCACGTCCCTAGCAGCAGTGGCCACCAGCAGGAAGGCCAGCAGCCCCCACCCCGCGCCCTGCTTTGCAGGCTTGTGGCGTGGCTGGAAAGGCTCCACGGTAAACACGAGTGACCCCAAAGGCAAACCCCGGGGGGGGGACGGGCCGTCCCGCCGGGGGAGGCGGGAGGTGGGCAGGCGGGGAGGAGGGGTTTGGCGGGGGCCGGCATAAGAGGCGAGGAGCCCCCGGGGGAGCTGTGCCGTGCCGTGCCCTGCCTTGCTTTCCTTGTGCCGTGCCGTGCCGTGCCGTGCCGTGCCGTGCCGTGCCGTGCCGTGCCGTGCCGTGCCGTGCCGGTGGGATGGAGGAGCGCTACAGCAAAGCGGAGACCCTCGCCCTGCGCAGGAAGCACATCGGGTAGGGACGGCGGCGGGGCCGGGAGCGGGGCAGGAGGAGGAGGAGGAGGAGGAAGGTCTCCGGCGGTGGCAGCGCCCGGCCGGACCCGCTCCTGGGCAGCCCCCCCGGCCCGGCGGCAAGTCCCTACGGGGCACCGGGCGCAGCCCCGGTGGCTGAACGTCCGGGGGCTGCCGGGGGTGGGGGACAAGACCTGTCAGTCCTTCGGTTCCCAAACCTTTGGATCGCTTGTAAATCCCGAGGCGGGGCGGGGAGGGGGGATGCTGTCGTTAAAACACAGCACATCACACCTGCTGCCGGGGTTTGGCAGGTCAGAGCGGGCAGCCGGAATGTGGTACCCAGGGATGTGCCTAAAACGCGGCTGTGCAGGGGGTTCTTCTTGGGAACAGACTGCGTGCGCCTGAAAAACAGACCCTCTGTTCAGTTAAGCTGAGATTTCTCAAGCTGAGCCTAACCGGGGTTAATGCAGGAAGGCTGCCGGCAGTTCTGACCTGGGCAATCGTCTCCCTGCGCGTACCTGATCCCACTGAACCGCGATATTAATTCCTCCAGAACGTGGAGCTTTCGTTTGTTCTTCAGTAGGTATCACCGAGTGAAAATAAGTCCAGGTTGTTAAAACCAGCGCTGGCTATTTGCTGTTTGCATCCTAAATGTATGGCATGTATGGAAAGCTCACTAATGATTCACCGAAGTCACTGTGTCATAAAGCTGCACATCAGCCGCTCGTTAGGGGCCAGCTCTTGCTTGTGCAAGGGTTGTAGGATTGGGCTGTGCCGGGCGAACAAAAAGGAACTTCCACAGACCGGACTGACACGTTACAGAAGAAAAAAGCGTGGTCAGGATGATGTGCACTGCTTTTAAAATGTACCAGGGGAATAGCCGCAGATGTCAGAAAAGATCTGTGCAACAGGGCTAGAAACGGTGAGAAAGGAAGTAGATGACTTCACTTTCTAGGAGTCAGAGGCTTCGCAAGTTCATAATCTCCATATACCCAACAATAACTCTTGGAGTTACCTGGAAACAACTGTGTTTATCCCAGGCCATGTAAACATTGCTGAAAGTTCAGGAGACTTTCCTTCTGCTCAGTAATACTATTCAACATAATTACATAGCTGGCATGCTCTCGGGGGGTGGGGGGTGGGGAGTATTTAAAGAGTACTTTGGATAATTTCACAAGGAGTCCGAGTTTTGCTGGAAGCCAGTGTGATTTAGGTGCTTACAAAAACCTGCTTTTAAAGATTTTATCCAAAGCAGTCTGGATGAGAGAGTGATATTTTTAGGACCTGCTCTGCACCTCTGAAATTAAAGCCTGCAAGGCATTAGTGTTTTGTTCTTGAATGTGACCTCTATACGGTACAGTCATCCATTGCGTAATGCATTTTTGGCTATAGTATGAAACATTGCTTGACAGCTTTAATTCCCGACAGTTAATTGGCCATACATGTTCGGAAGGCATGTAAACAAACAGAGCTACAGCCTAGAAACGCAGCAGGACATACAAGGACCTGGAACGACTTGCAGTCACTGTGCTCTGGTGAAACCACTTCCAGACGGTCACGCTTTCACAGCGCCCTTATTAAAGACCTACTCCTGTTCCCACTGTGCCTGGGGAGGTGCGCGGGGGCTGGTTTTAATTTCAGCGAGCGTCCCATTGACCACCGTCTGAACCAGTCGCGAGCTCTGTGCAGGGGGAGGCACTTGTCTCCAGAGCTGCAAAAGATCTCAGAAAACTAAAATGGTCTTATTTTGTTATATATATATATAATTTTTATTTTTTATATATATATTATTTTTTTTTTAGGCCTTCCTGCAAAGTTTTCTTTGCCAAGGACCCCCTGAAGATAGTGCGTGCTCAGGGCCAATATATGTTCGATGAGAGAGGAGAAAAATACTTAGACTGCATCAACAACGTTGCACACGGTGAGCGGTTTAACTTGTAAGACCGCTTCTATCCCTCCATTTCTAACAGGGATCAGAACGCACTTCTTCCAAGTGATGATGTTCACAGTGCCGCTCTCAGTCTCCGTGTGTGGCTCAATAACTGACTGCTTGCGAGCAATAACTCCTTATTGTCTTCTTCAGTTGGGCACAGCCATCCGTACGTGATAAAGGCTGCGACGAAACAGATGGAACTGCTCAATACCAATTCCCGGTTCCTGCATGACAACCTTGTTCAGTACGCGCAGCGTCTCACAGCCACCCTGCCCGAGCAACTCTCTGTCTGCTATTTTGTTAACTCTGGGTATGTCTGAAGGTTAATTTTTCTGCGTTACGACTAGTTTGCTCCCATTTGAGACGGACACAGAACAGCTTGGCCTAAATCTTATGAAGTAGGATTTAGTAATAGAAATATTTCCAGTACGGATCGAAGGATCCTTCCCATCTGCGGCTGTCATATTTAGTGTGAGGGCTCAGTGCCAGAGAGCCAAAACACGGAACTGGTCTGCTGAACCCTATGCGAGAAAGGGGGGAAAAAGGCAAGAAAAGTGAATTAGGCTGCAAATCAGTGAACATTCTGTGCAGATTGGTGAATGCTTGAATAGAATGGTTTGGGTGGGGAGGGACCTTAAAGCCCCCCCCAGTGCCACCCCCTGCCATGGGCAGGGACACCTTCCACTAGCCCACGTTGCTCCCAGCCTCATCCAGCCTGGCCTTGGACACTGCCAGGGATGGGGCACCCACAGCTTCTCTGGGCAACCTGTCCCAGTGCTCCCCACCCGCTCTGGGAAGAAATGTAAGTTGACCTATGACCTTGGAAACGAGTAGTCTTCCTTGGGCGGTCTTTAGTCTGTGATCACTTACACTGACAGACCTGCAGGGAGCTGGGAGCGGAGGAGGGCGGGAGACGGGGTTGACGTGCTGTTGCTTTCCGAGGGTTTGCGGCCGCATTGCTCTCGTAGCTCCAAAGCGGTCTCCTTTGTGCCAAGAGGAGGTAAATGTCTACGAGCAAACTGGGGGAGGGAAAGAAAGCATCTCTTTGTTTGCTGTTGACACAAAGAGTTGTTTTTTCTTTGCCCTGTTACGTGGCATTTACAATCCCAACCTTAGCATTGTAATCCGTACAGCGACAGAGCCTGCTGTGTTGATGTACTGTATCCGTTGGTCCCATGCCTCCTCTTCTGTGTGGGAAAACCATTTTGACTGGAAGCGCTTCCTCACTGTTTTGCGGCTGTGTCTGTTACTATGCAGGTCTGAAGCAAATGATCTTGCTTTACGACTGGCTCGGCAGTACCGTGGGCACCAAGATGTGATCACCCTCGAAAAGTAAGTACACAGAGTAACTTCGGTGAACGCAGCCAGCAACTCTGGCCGGTACTTCCGCAGCGGCTTTGCAGCAACCCCCTGCTGCGTGTGCTCCACGGCCTGCTGAAAGAAAAGCTTTGTTGCTTTCCTACTAGAACAGGTCAGGAAATGCTTTTTCCACATTTGGATAAAAACAAGTTTTGAAGGTCTCCGAAAAATAAGCTTGTCAGCCACCCCAGAAGGTCAGTCACCTGTTACAGGGCATTTCCCACGGAGACTCCCAAAGCAATTCAGGCCAGAGACTTGAATGTTGGTTTTCAGCGTCAGTGAGCGGTAGCCACGGGGCTGCTCTGGAAAAGGGCTTTCAGGCTCTTTTTTTAGCACAAGTAAATACTCAGTGGTCAAGAAGATCCTGTAGCTCTGCAGTGGTGCTGCGTCGATGCTCAGCTCTCCTGCAGTGAATGCAAACACGCACATGCAACCAAGCAGCTCCAAAATCAGGATGGAGAAGGTGGCCAACCACGCCTCTGGGTTCCCCTACCCTAGATGCAGCTGTAGGGATGGTTAGGCTGCTGTAGGGTTGGATCTTCTCAGGTTGTGACTAGAAAGTCCAGCCAGAGCAACTGCAAGAGCCTGTGTCTCTATCTGAACGGCACAAAGCTTGTGAGCCGTGCTCAGATCCCAGATAGCCCTCCTAGACTCACGTGGCCAAGATTTGGACCCACTGAGAGTAGCTTCCACCAGGAGAGGCTGAGGATGGAGCTGGGTCACTGTTTCACTGCAACATCTTGTATTCCTGAGCACCACAGGGTATTTCTTTGCCCAGGTCCCAGGGCTCTGTAGGCTTTTGCCGTAGGTACCATTCCCAGGTTTTCTGGGATGGGCTTTCTTTGGGCAGATTTTGTGGACTGACTAGTAGGAAGGTGTGAAGAAGACAAAGGGAGTTCAAAACCATCCTGTCTACCCTATGCATGTGCTACTATGAGATTGTGACATGTCTTTGATTTAGTTTGAGGTTCCCTTTGCCTCAGCTTTATGGCTGTTTATTCCCTGAAGGAAGCTGCTGCGTGCTTTGGGTTCCGAAGGCTCTGTTTCCTCATTTCCAAATGAAGTTGGCCTCCGTAGTAGCCAGCTTTAGCGTACTCTGCAACAACAAGCTTTTATACTCAGACAGTATTCAGGTAGCGGTGTGCTGCCGCTGCAGAAGCTCCGCACCTTCCCATGCAAAGCGCACTCTTGGGAGTCTTTGCCATGGTGTCAGGATCTAGTTTGCAAATCTGGGGTCGGCCAGAGGTTGGGAGGGGGGGAGCTGGACCCTTCAACGGCTAGGCAAGGCGGCTAGGGCAGCCACCCTGGAGGTGGTGCGGTCTGGGGAACATCATCTTGGTGCGTCCCCATGCTGGCACTTGATTTTATGCAAGAAAAAAAAAATCCCTCCTGGTTCCAGTCTTGCTAGTGAATTAAAGTCAACAGCAATTTCGTGTTGCCCTTGAGAGAGAGATTGAGTAAACCAAATCAACATCCCTTCACAAACAGTGCTACTGTGGCGCAGACGCAGTCTCCCGTTCTGGATTGTTTATGGGGAATGATGTAAATTTAGCTCTTCTGTACATTTGGTGAAAAGTGACTTCGATATTTTAACACCCATGCAGTGCTTACCACGGCCATGTAACATCTCTGATTGACATCAGCCCCTATAAATTTAATCAGCTGGGAAAGGACAGCAAGAAGGAGTTTGTGCATGTGGTAAGTGTGGGGTTTTTTTGCTTTTTGCCAATTTTATGCCTGTTAACGCAGCATATTGAATTACCCACTTGTGGTGTAATTATACTTTCTTTCTGTTTTGCTGATGTTAAAGTACATATACTTGGCTGCTTTTTATCCTCTTATTTCTTTACCCTTTATATTTATTTATAACTATATAAACATTTAATTTTATGTATAAACATATTTTATATGAAATGCTTATAAATATGAAATGATTTTTATAAATTTATTTTTATAATACATTTATTTGGTTTTGGTTTTTATCCTTTCTTTTCTTCTGGATTAAATACAGCAAAATTGTTTGCTTTGGGATTTCTAAGAGGGTATCCAGCTGTGAGGCTGATTTCCTTCATAGTGCTGCACGTTTCCTGAGTCACTGCACTGTATAGTTACACAGTTTGAAGAAAGTAGCCAACATCTGTTGTGTTGGTTTGGCTAAAGCCGAAGGGCTTTTCAGTCTGTTTCCAAAAACTGGCAAGGCAGACCCCACAGGTTCACACAGGTCTGGGTATAGAGCTCAGAGGTGTCCAACTGAGCAGGATGCTGTTTGCTTTTCAGCCTCAACTTGTATATCTTACAAAGACCAAAGTCATTCTCAGCCCAGAGATGTACACCAAGCAGGTCTTTCCTATCTCGACCTCCTTGTGTTAATCACACTGCCAAAGCAGTATCTACCACTTCCTTTCTCCTGTTTACTGAACCTCTCCCAACACCGGCTGCAGAGGCTTGAAGGTCATACAGATTCGTACCGCGACTGGGACGCTGGAAGGGAAGTGACAGACTGGAAAATCCCATTCTCCAGCTGCGGAAATGGATCTTTCTGCGAGAATCCAAAATAAGATGATGGATGAGAACTCAGTATTGTGTCCTGGGGGGACTCACTATTGTGTCCTGGGGGAGAGGAGGGACGGTCTTGAAAGGTGGATGAGGTAGATGATGGCTCTTTCAACAGTTGTGTCAAGTAATGTCGAACACATCACAGGGCTGGAATGAGTTTAAGCTCCTTGTAAGCATTTTTGCATTTCCATGCAGAAATTCAGGCTGTACTAACTCCTATTAGCTATCCGTGTGGAAAGACAAAAATGCAGAGCGATAGACAATAAAGTAAATGTTTCATAGAAGGATGGGCTTCAGAAAAAATAAAATACTGGTCTTTTCAGGCTCCTTCTCCAGACATCTACAGAGGGAAATACAGGGAAGACCACCCAGATCCCGCAAGTGCTTACGCTGAAGAGGTGAAAATGATTATTGAAGAAACCCAGAAGAATGGACGCAAGGTGTGTGTTCTGTGCTCTAGAAATGCTGAGGCCTCACCTTCTGCGTGGCGAGAGGGCATGAAACAGGCAACTAAGGACGTGTTTCTTTACTCGGTTTCCCTTGCTTCCCCCTGCCCTGCATTTTTCTGTGGTGGGTTCTGTGTTCAAACTGGGCCGTTTTTCTACCTGATGCTCTTACCATAATTTTTCAGGCATGATTGAGAGGATCAGTAACACATTTGTAAATAAGCAGATACAATCAAAGCAGCTTAATTTCCTATTATTTCATGCATTGAATCCGTAGATTGTAAATATCTTAGGGCAAGCTTTGAGGTCTGCGGAGAATCTGCATCGCAAATTCTAGCAAGGATATATTAAAGTCTCCAGGACATGGAGAAAATATGCTAGATAAAATCTTGATACTACATTTCTGAGCCTTGTAGCTTAAGATAACTTGGGAATCGTCTAAAAAGGTGAAACTTTCGATTGTATACAATATGACCTTGATAAAAACAGGCAACTTCTGAACAGGCTTGTCTAAAATGTTTGTTAATGTTTTGTATGATGGCATTAGCATTTTGAGACATGTAGGGCTTGATCCAAAGCCCATTGAAGTCACAGAAGGCTTCAGTGGAGATTGGAACTGCATGTCCCCTTCTAGTCCAATGGACTTACATCACTCTTCTTTTAGTTTCTTCATCAACTTTTTTTTATTCTCTACTAACGGATAGTTTTGTGTTTTTTTTCTTCCCTTGTTTCCTTTCTTTTGCATATTTCTTAGGTTTTGGTGACATAGACCTGTGGCAGGACAAGTTGTGCTAAAGGCTAAGCCTCACATGCTATGGGAAGCTTCGTACTCTTTGGCCGTAGCATGCCTCTTCAAATATAGTGTACGGTTCTTTACACGTTACTGCTCGGCCTTGTTTCCAGGAAGACTGCACCAGCCCAGACAGACCTCTTGATGCTCAGGGAGGGGTTCACAAGTGGTGTGGGGATGCAATCCCTTAAATAGCAGACTTATGCTGAGACTTCGGGGTAATATCATCTCTCTGCTGCATAGACCTCTGCTGTTGACAAGAAACGAAATTTTGATGTTCCAGTGTATCTGATCCGCTGCTCTTGTCCTTCCTGACTTGAAATAACTCTCTTTTTCATTCCTAGCAACTGGAATTATTTCATCTGTAGAACTTTTCTCCTCTTTTGTCAAGTGCCTCATGCTGACATTTCACTTGTGTAGTTATTTGCATTAGGCAGGGGTGCCCAAAGCGTAGCCTCAGGTCATCTTACAGTTCAGCTTCTCCCCACCTCTACCTGATGTTCAGGATTGAACAAAAACGCTCATCTCCACACACACTTGTTACTGGAGAGCCTTGGCATTAAGCAAGTTTCATTAACCTCCTGGGGAAAATGGCAAACACTGTTGTGTGTCCCCTGTAAACTGAAATTTGTAAATTTACAGAGCTCCCAGGAGCCTGATCCAACATCCGTAAGTGTCTTCCACTACAACAGCTACAGGACTTGGCTTAGTGGAGGTTCTTGTATTCCCACCAGGTTGCGAAGGTGGCCCTGGCTACTGCGAATTTGGGCACCCCAGATTACAAAATGAATGAATTCTTTAGCCGTAGCTGTTCTCAAGAGCCCTCAGTTGTCCACCCCATTGCGTGATTAAATTAAGGCACACATTTGAACATTTATTTCTAGACTGTTTTAGATGTTTGTGCAAAGGCCAGGTAGGTGAACACAGCTCTCACCCGAGTTTGTTTTTTGTAGATTGCTGCCTTCATAGCCGAATCCATGCAGAGCTGTGGAGGCCAAGTAATTCCACCGGTGGGCTATTTCCAGAAAGTGGCAGAGTACGTACATCACTGCAGAAGGGCAGAACTGGAAAATTAACCAAAAAATCAGGTTTTTCACTATGGGCGTATCCAGTCAGTTCGGCTACCACCCTTTCTTGTTCCTGGCTATCTGTGGTTCCTTTCTGCTTTTTGAAGAGTATGATTCTGCTTCTATTTATATGGATCATCAGCTGACTTCATGGTTTTTAGCTGGATAATTGTCTTTCCTTTTCTGTCTTTAAACCATAAGTTTGATGAAAGACGAAGTTGAACCATCATAGGCATAACCCAGTCATACCATTACAGTACCTAATTTGCATCAAAATGTCAGATTATTATTTCCCCAACATTTAGCAAACTAAAAATGTTATCAATTGAAATAGCTATAGCTGCGTTTCAGCAGCCACGTTCTTTCTTTTGTTCCTAACCTGGTCCTACACCAGAGAATTTCCGTAACACAAACTCCCTTGTCCTAGGCTGCCTACCCCAGACGTGTACTGCAGCACGTACACGTGCTGAATTCAAGCTATTCTCTTCGTTTTCAGGTACGTGCGTGCGGCGGGTGGAGTGTTCATAGCCGATGAGGTCCAGGTTGGCTTTGGCAGAGTTGGGAAGCATTTTTGGGCATTCCAGCTGCAAGGTGAAGACTTTGTGCCTGACATTGTCACCATGGGGAAGCCCATTGGCAACGGCCACCCTATGTCTTGTGTGGTCACAACAAGGGAAATCGCTGAAAGTTTCGGTGCCTCCGGACTGGAGTATTTCAATACAGTAAGTTTGTAGGTGAAGGGATTTTTTCTTTTGGTCTGCATTTATGAGTGAGAAGTTGTTCAGGTCATTCAGCTAACATCCACATCCATCACATGACTAAGAGCTCGAGCTAACCACAGTGTAATACCTAAAAGCAAGTGGAGAGGCTTTGAAACATGCTCTGTTTGAAGTGGTGCATCTTCGTATGGGCCAGCAGTAGCTCTCTGGCAAGTCATGCATCCATACAGATAGATTCTTCCTTACTTCTCTCTCTCTCCCCACCCCCAAAATGCTGACTATGTAAACTTTCATTTTCTAGGACAGGCTCTGTGCTGGCGGGGCTCATGCCCTGGCAGATCTTGCTCTGCAGTTGTCACCTAACAGAACAGTGACGCTTTACCAGGAAACACTTGAGCTCTGTGCATGCCACAGAGGAGCAGCTTTCTTCTAGTTTAACGACTCCTCTTTCTGCTCCCATGACTGAACCTTCTTCTCAGCTATGATGAACCCTCTTCTTTCAACAGAGTTCTTACCCTCCTGTTCAAGAAATACCAGATCTATCACCCGCTGCTCTTCACAGGAGCATTGTGCCTGCGCATGCAGTCACAAGCCATGAGAGCAGCTTGAACGCTTCAGCTGTGAAATCTTCCAGTTACTGAAACCCGAAGCGGAGGAAGAGGGAGCCCCTCCCCAGGGCCTCTTACACTGCCCAGAGTGTGAGGAACGGTGCTCCACAGCCTGCACCGCCACAAAAGCTCGTCAAGCTTTCCTCACGACGTGCCAAGCAGGAGGGGGCAAGTGAAAACTACGTGGATACACACAGATGAATGTTTCTGATGATGGGTTTTTTCCCCTGTTTGTCTTTACTACCAGTTTGGAGGCAATCCAGTGTCTTGTGCTATTGGTTTGGCTGTGCTGGAGGTAATAGAAAAAGAAGATCTCCAAGGAAATGCTACACGTGTAGGAAGTTATCTCCTGGAGTTGCTGGCTGAGCAGAAGCAGAAACATCCCTTAGTGGGAGATATCAGGTAGGTGCCATCAGCAATGCCAGAGAAGAAAAATAACTGCTGGAATAAAGCAAGTTTGGGGTGAGGGGAACACAGAAACTTGTGATTGTGCTATACCTCTTTTTGAAATTGGTCTGCCCAAACCTGATAGTGTAAGGCAATATATTTTTGAGAAGAGTGTTCCATCCAAGTGCTTAGTGTAGCCACTAGAAAAGCTCTGGGAGAGAGTAGGAGAAAGAGCCGTCCGGTTGCCATAGCCCAGTTGTCCGCACAGCATTGGGATGATGGAGACCTTCAAATCTCTGGCCTGTTTTATTTGGAGATGTTAGTGGGGGTTTTCCTCATCTCGTGTTACTACCATGATAACTGCTTTCAGGGTTTTTGGGGTGGGTTGGGCTGTAGGATTTTTTTTAATTCTTGTTTTTGGCTACTTGTCTTCCACAGATCCCTGTCTTGAGGTTTGCAGGGCTCAATGATCTTAAAGGTCTTTTCCAACCAGAACAGTTCTATGATTGTATAAGAAAGAAAATTATTCTACTATTCTTAACTGGCCACGCAGCCTTTATGAGCCAGCTGAATGTATTTATCCAGAAATATCTGTTATCCCACTCGATCGTCTGAAGTAGCCAGTGCCAAAAGACAACTACAGAGAAAGTCTCCTTCCCCGTTGCGCCGCAGGGAAGGGAATTGCAGTGGTTAGAAACAAGTTTTGCATGTGCAGAAGGCTTGGCTTGCTGACATCGCATTTCACTTGTCTGTATGGTTTTTTTCTCTACTCCAGGGGTGTTGGATTGTTTGTTGGAGTGGATCTGGTGAAAGATCAGCAGAAGCGAACACCAGCCACAGCGGAAGCCCTTCACCTTATTTACAAGTAACTGTTTTTTAAGGACTACGTGCAATGATCAAACCCTCCTAATATTCCCCTGCAGTTAGTCATTAATTTTGGTTTAAATTTGTGTAGATTTTGATAACGTAGTACCAGATAAAGGAAACTATTGAAATCTAACTCAGCCTGAAGGGTCTGACAGGACACAATATAGTTTTATACCTGTGTTGGACACACGTTTCCTCTTTCCACAGGCTGAAAGAGCATCAAATCCTTCTTAGTGCAGATGGACCCCACAGAAATATACTGAAATTTAAACCACCAATGTGTTTCACAGCTGAAGATGCAAAACATGTAGTGGAGACCATTGATGCTCTCCTCACAGGTACGTGTGCTGTAGTGCTCAAAGGAATACTGTGGTCATTTCCAGATGACCCGTTATGGTGACCCAGCCACCATAATCTGGGCCATTACATGCAAGGGAAAGTAAATCAATTGCGTTTCTTACCGCTTGTCCAAACTGCTGTTCTTCATGCCAGTTATCACAAATAAATAAGAAGCGCCATACATCTTTCATCCAAACTTTTAGGCAAAATCCTGCTCTTGATCCTTTCTCTCACAGACTCAGTGTTTCTACTCATTTCTGGTCGCATATCCTGTATGTTAAGGAGCGAATATATTAATTCAGCACAGGCCTGAAAGACACAGCTGAAACACTGGTGAAACTTTCCGTAATGTTCTCCACCTGTTTTCCTTTTTTGTTTGTTTTTTTTTTAACTGGTGTACTGGAACACGATTGTCTCACTCCAATTTGCCCGAAGGTTTTCAGGCTTTATTTGTCTTTCACCTGGGGACCAATCCTGGAGAAAACAATGTAAGGACTCTCCAAGCCCATTCCACATTGAATGCTCCCATCTCCTGAGATTGTAACAACTGGAGTTATGCTGCCACAAACCTGCGGGATAAAGGCAGAATTCTGCTTTGGAAGGTCTATCTGAACCCCCATGCTACAGTCAAGCTGCTAATTTCATTCTTTTCTCTAAGCACCCCCAAGTTACACAGTCCTGAGACATTAATCACGTTGTCTCAGAAAATTGTTTTAGGAAGTATTCATCATTCTTCAGTTATTCTTCTGTGGGATAAATGCCCAGAGAAATAGCTAATTAGGTATTCTTTTACTTCAGCCAGCTGTTAAATGGACTGTGTGCTTACTTACCCCTGGTTCTTCTTAATTCAATTATTATTTCATTCATTTTTTTTAGAAATGGAAGAAGCAACTGGAATGAAGACAGAAAATAACACATCTACAAATGCACAGTGTAAAAGAAAAGTACGTTTTGAATTTTCTTTTTTGGAACTCTTGTTCAGACAGGCGTTTGGCAAAGCAAGTATCAATTACTTTGGTAGAGCACGCCTTCATTTTTGGTGGTGTGAGCGGTTCTGTGCCTTGAAACTGAGCTCAGACCGTCACCCGCTACTAGAAACCTGAGAGGATTGTGTTACTGGGGCAAATCTAAAAAGGCCTGAGTAATACAGACCTACAAAGAGAAGCAGGTTGTAGACAAGCCCCTTGCCTTGTGTGTAAACAAGAACCGACCGGACTTTGGGCTGCACATACTTGTGAGCTCAGCAGTCACCATTTTTACTAGTTGCAAGTCTTGTGTGCCACTGACGGATATTTGGCTTTCTAAGCAAGCCTTTGGCCTGGAAGGTGTCCAAGTTTTCAGAGAGTTCCAAGGATTTCATTGCCACCATAGCTCTTTGAGTGTGACTGGCTGACATGCATCCAAATTAGGATTTCTTAGGTTGCACCCCCAGCTTTGGATAAATCATATGTAATTTCTCACACCCTTAAAATCACGTTACCCACTGTGTTATAGGAAAGCTCGCTGAGCTGTCCCTTGGTGAATTTTCCATTGATGCTGCGAAGGGTGGGAAGGCAATAGCTCAGTCATCTAGGGATGTACTAATTCAGGCAGAGACCCTATGGATTATTGGCTAGCTAGACAACACTAGATTTGGGGCGTGAGTCTCCCCTTACAGACATTTGTACACATTCCGTTCCATTTCTTGCAAAGCGAACTGTGCCACTAAAAGAAGAGCGTCAGGCAGAGCTGCCTAATGGGAACCAGGTCCAACGGCTGCCTGTTGGAAGACATGCGTGTGCCTTCACCAACATTTCCTTTCTGTTTCAGACAACGGAAGGGAGTTCTCAGCCAGAAGGTGCAAATGAAAGCATCGGCCATCTGAACGGAGCTGCCTGCAGACAAGAAAACGGGCTTTATTCTAAAAAACGCTCAGTGCCAAGTAAAAGAATAAGAACATGAAGAGGGGAAGGTTTCCTCATTCAGTCTGTATTTGTGTCCAGCTTGCTTTTGAGATGAAGAGTGCAATAATCCGAGTCCTAGGGTCTGTTTGAAGCCTAGTCCTACCTTCCATAAACCGGCTGAATTCCTATTAGCTTCAGTAGGAGTTTAAAATACCTTTTCAGATACATGAGAACTGCACCATGTGGCCTGAAATCTAGATGTGACAGAACGGACAAGTGATACACAAATACCTTGGTGCTGATGGCAGGCTTGACGTAGGTACACAAACTCAGCGAAATCTGTGGATTTACCCATATTACGCAGCATCTGAATTGCTCAACCACCATACAAGCAAATGCCAATCCTATCAAGTTTAAAATTATACGCTTAACATACTATTTTTACGATATTTTAAATTTCAATATGTAATATTGAGATGTTAATTGCTTCCCATGTTTTAATGGCTGAATTCACAAAACAACGCTTGAGAGAGAAATCATTATCTTCCAGTGTGACTTAGGTCCTATGGACCGTATTCCCCACTGATGCAAATTGGTGTAGCTTTGTTACTGTCAACGATGCTCTACCAGGAGTCTACCACTGTGTGTGTAGAGGCACAATGTTTATGCAGGGCATTCTCACTTTGCGTTCCAAGAAAATGAAGAATCTAGATCCTAATTTTTTATGGATAAAGCAACTTTTATAGATAAATATTTATATAGAGAAGATTTTATGATTTTTTTTTCCCCAACAAGTTTATATATTGATCCCTCTCAGTCCAAAAAAACATGCAAGTAGAGTATATATCATTTCAGACACACTGAATTTAACCTGAGAGTCTCTCAAAATGAGGTTCCCAGGGACAACCCAGCTTGCATTCCCATGGATTTTAGCTCTTTTGACAGTCGTGGGAATTACTGCCTGATCCTGTTGTAGCCGTGCTGTTACTTTTTGTCAGTGGCGATGAAGAGCCGCACACCAGTTGCATGGGATCCTGACACATAAATGCCTACGCTAACATTTGATAGAGTACTAAAATGAGAGGACCACTGCATAAAACATGCGTGCAACCACTGCCTGTCTGTGCTGCAGATATTTTAGATTTTAGACTCGCTTGCCTCCTTGTCAGTGTTAAGTTTCAACGAGAGCACACAATCCCTGCTTCTCTTTTTTAATACATGCACAACATGCTATGGAAGACCCCGAGGGCTTTACAAATGGTTTGTACTTCAGGAAAAAAAAAGACTAAATGTATTTCCTCTTCAATTTTAATGCCTTAAATTCTGCTGTTTTGTCATTGCTGCTACTGATATGACTGAAAATTGAGCACCTTATCTAATGTCATGTTTTCCACAATTTGCTGTATTAATACTGATGTTTCCAGTGTAACGTCTTCCACCATCCTCAAGCTGGCTTATTTTCTTTTTCACGATCCTTGAATAATTCTTCCATGAAAATAAATCTGTTATTCGTAATTATGATGTCCTCCACAAAGAGGTTTTTTTGGTTTTGTTTAAATTTGATTCTTCAGTAACACATGTCTGATGAGGGAAGTAACTTCCGTTTTGGCTGGGGGTTGTCTCCATGCCCAAGAAGAAAAGGCTAGGCTGGGTTTCCGTGAAGCCCTACATGGCTCTCAGCTGTCGGCAGCTCTTACCCTCCAAGCCAGATATTACCTCAGCTGCCAGAATTCAGCCCCTGCTAACCCTGCACCAGGAAGGATGCCACAAGCCTTTTCCAGTGTGAAACTACACAAAGACCTAAGTCAACCCCACTGACTTAGAACCTCCACCTCATTGTCAACCCCACTGGACTTTGGTATGTGTCCAAATGCACCGTTTAGGTCACTATCCGTATGGAGTGGGACTACTCACGTTGTACCCCATCCGCCACGTGTAGCACCAGCAGCACACACTTCCCAGCAAGCAAACGCTTGTGCGATGTATGGGATGGGTTAAGCTCAAAGGCACACAGCTCGACAGTCTGTACTATGGCACTGACTGTTGTGACAGGTCATTAACATTTAATTTTCAAAAGCATGGGAAGGAACTAGAAAAAAAATCAATTAGCTTAAGTCTGGGAGGAGGCGAAGATTACAGCTTCATAAACTCAAGGGACCTCTAACCCATGCCTTGCTTCTATACACGCTTGAAATAATGGAACAACCATTGCTCCAAATTACACCCAGTGTCTGCTTCACAAGTCAAGGAGCTCTGTGCTTCTTGGTTCTGCTCATTCTGCAAGGTGCGAGTTACCTAGGAAAACTGTGTTCTGTTGTCTTTAAACAGGACTAGATGATTTCTAGAGGTCCCTTTCCACCCCCACCCTTCCGTGAATCTGTGAATCTGCAAAGAGATGCCATGACTTCTATAATACACACTGACAAAAACCAGTCATTTAAACGGAGGAACCAATCCAAGATACCACTTGAGCTGGACCTACTGGAATTACTATTCCATTGTAATGTTCCTGCAGTATCTCAGAGTCCTCCCACAAGATTATGCACAATCCCTACTGTGAAGGGTTTACTAATTAGAAGAGACTGACTAAATGATGGGAGAGTGGAAGCAGAAATAATTAAGGCTAAACAGACAGAGAGCAGTTCCAGTCAGCTGAACTGATCAAATATACTCCCTCCACTGAACAGGCAAGACATTTTCCCCCTTTACGACCCCAGTTCCTTTTTTCTTCTTTCTACCTCTCCTGTCCAGGCTGTGCAATTCCCAGTTTTAGCCATATGTTTCAACCTCCACCCTATAGCCCTCACATTCATCAGACACCTCCGTAACCCAGTTCAACTCACTAACCTTGCAGAACAAAACGACACACTGTTTTCCCCACTGGTTTTCTGCAAGGCTAATGAACAGGCTCATGGAGAAGGTCTGGAAAAGACAGTGGGGTGAGGGAAAGGCAGGACTTCATCCCAAGCGGACAACACATGCTAGAGTTGGTTATACTCTTATCCTCACTCTAGCTCATCATCCTACTGGAAGCTGAATCGAGGTATTTTATTGCATTCTCATAGTTTACCACTGTTCAAATCACTTCTCTATTGCACATTTAAGACTGTTAAGCAAACAGACTGGTTAGAGCAAGGGCAAAAGAAAGGACGGTCCTTGCTGCAAATAGTGTGACACTGTGAGAGGCTGAGCCCACCGCCAGTTAATGCCCCTACGTAACAGCAAGCAGGAATGCGGGGGTGGAAAGCTGTGCTTCAGCACTGTTCTGCGGGGGAAGAATCAGGATCGAAAGGTGCCACGTCAAGACAACACAACTGAACTGCCGGGGGAAAAGAGGATGCCACATACCCGTACCTGGGGACAAAAGCCTCAGCCTTAGCTCAGTTGAACACTGCAATGGGAATACACTGAGTAGAAGAATTATGCAGGAGTATTATATTTTCTCTGCTGCTTTTTAGATATATGGTTTCATAGACATACAAAACAGTCTTATCAATCAGACAACCAATAATAATAATAATAAATAAAAATAATAAAATAATAATAATCTTCACGGCTGCAAGCTAACAGCCCCAACAGGCTAAAGTCCAGAGGGGAAAAGTCCACACACACATAGGGAAGACATAAGGTCTGCTGATATCTAGTAAAAAAAGAGAGATGAATGAAAGGGATCAAGGGACAAGCCTGAAACACTTTACATGTGTCATTGCAATGTGCACGGCATTTCTGTTTGAAAAAAAAAAGGAACATCGTAAAGCAGAGAAAAAAATTTATTTCTAATGTGGTGAAAGTCTGGGTCAAATGTCTGACTGGGCCTGGGACACCTTCATCTAAACCCACAGCTTTCAGCACCAACATGCAAAAAATAGAGCCTTGGAGAAAAAGTCGACACCCATCAGAAAATTATTTCAAAGAAGTGGAGAAGGCTGTTTAAATGTCTCTTGCAAAATGCGACACAAGAATTCGTACTGGCATCTCTTGGATAGTCGGTTCCCAGTGCTGGAGATACTCTGAGAGCTGAAAAAACACTGCTAAAGAAGCTGTATTCGGTAACAAACTAGAGAAGACAAAGTAAGGAGCTAGGATGTCAGTGAAAGAGTAACATTATACTGTATGCTTACACGCTGTATATACAGGTATAAGCATGTTGTATATAAGCATGTTTCATCCACCTTGTTGTTTTTTTCTCCACTTCATATAATAATTCAGAAGAAACTAGTGAGTAATGCTGGCAAGCAGAGCAGATTAGCCCATGGCAGCAGAAAGGTTAGTTTAATTTTCCAGGTTTCTCAGTGATGACTTGAGCAGGTGTTGTAGTAGGGTCCCTTTTCCACCTGGACCTGGCCCATGCTGCTGCCAGACAAGCTCTGCCAGAAGGATTATGCAAGGGAAGACAAAGCCAAATGGCTGTGACGGGATTTCCCTATCTCTGTTACCCATTCACATTTGTATATTCCCACCTGGAACGTTAGATGTTGTTGGTGTCTGTGGTTCAGCAGAAAAGCTGAATTAGAAAAGACAAGTTGTGTTTTTTCATTTCCCACTGACTCGTGGTATGACTGGACTGTGTCACGTCGTTTCTGTAGGCTTCAACTTCCAGAGGTGCAGTGCATCTTACAAAGACCATGACGGAAGTCTACACAGGAAGACTCTCCACGTTGGTATTTCAGAAGAAAACACATTTGTGCCTAAACAAAGACCCTAGATACAAAGCACCAAAAGTTTAAAGCCTTCACTGAGCTTCTCAGCTCAAGACCAACCTGCACTAAGCAAAACAACCTCCAGTCTCTCCCACCTCTGCTCACGGCCATTCATGTGTGCTAGGGTAAACACTGCTCCAACATCACAATAACATCACACGTGTACAACAATATGGAATAAAAAAAATAAATTAAAGGAAGCGGAAAGGGAAGAACGTGAAGAAATGTGCTAAAAGCCTTTAATAATCGACAAAGCGGAAAGTTTTGTGGTCACACGAAAGCCTGGAAAAGGATTCCTGGCTTCAGCTTAGCCATTGATTCATTACACGGCTCAGCGAGTGACTTAACGTCTTTATGCCTCTACTGACTTCCACATATAAAAGCAGCTGTAATAACCTTTGTTATGGTTTGTAAAGGTTAATCACCTTATCAGGCACAATCCTGATTATGTAGGGCTGCAGTCACACAGTACAGTTACCTCAATTTACTTATTTGCAGTTACCTCATTTTATTCCCTGCTTGCATGTGGCTGTGTCAGGAAATAAAGCCCTACAATGGGCAGCGCCAAGCCAGAGACTGATGATGTGAACTATCGTGAAGCAATGAAGGGACCCGGCCACAGAACAACAGGGAGGCTAGCAGTCAGGGTAGCATCTCCCAGGAAGCTTAAAGATCTGTAAATGCATTTTCAGCTGGCACGGGGCACTTCTTCTAAGCAAAAAGAAAGCTTTTGGTCTCCATTCCTTAATTTCTTCATTCTAGTCATAAAAATAAGGCAGGAAAGGAGTTCAGCTGGAAAATGCGCTGCTAGCACGCTCCAGTGCCTCGCTCTTGAGAACAAAGATTTCTGTTCACAGTACTTATTATCAGCTCTCAATTAAGTCAGCTTCATTCTACCCTTTATTAGGCAAGACACAGATGACACAAATCATAAATAAATTAGGCTGTAAGAACAGACTGTATTTTGCACGGTCACCTTTGAAGAACGACATTATAATACAGGTCTCTGTGAGGCAGGACCAGATTCCCTTCCAACTTGTGCATCTACTCAAAAACAATGACGGCATTTAATGCTGTTCTCTTAACTCACAGCTAAACGAGGACACTGTTTCAGGTGGTGAAACTCCAGTGAAAACACGATGAGATCCAGCGTAAGCTAGATTGAGTGCAAGACATTGTTTTTCGGACAAAGATGTGTAAATATAACAAATAACTGCAATTAAGGACTGACTCTTTTGTCTGAAATGTGGTAAGCTGTTTCCTGATTCACAAGAGAGGTTGGAGAGTCAGCTGCAAAGATTTGCCCACAAGCGTGCATGGTTTCATATGAAGTAAAAGAGACTTCTCCTTCATGCCCCTACTTACTTGTTCCCTGCATCCCCACGAGAGCCCAGTTCCCTTTTTACTACACCTAACCTACCTTATAAATCTCTCCCCGGTTTGGGTTTGAGAACAGGGGGGTGGGGCACACTGGAAAGCACACTGAGAGAGCACGTTATATTGCTAGCACTGCCTCCTCCCAGAGTACAGCCAAAGCAGCCTCAACCTTCAGGTGCTGCTGGGTACCCACCTCCTGAGGTGTTTTCACTTTGTCTTCCAGCATTCATAACGTTACCAAGCATCTTCTTCCTCCTTGTCCCTCACAGGTTTCCCAGCTACTGACAATACAGCCTTCTGTATAAACCTGGGATTTCACATTCCAGAACAGTCGAGAAGAACAAATAGCGGCTGTTTATACAGGCGTTTCTTGTATAAATAGTATGGGTGCATGTACGTTAGCATACAGGGGTGGGTGTACGTGTGTATATACAGCTCTATATATCTTTTAAATATATATACACAAACAGGCTGAGGGAGGGGATTCTCCCCCTCTGCTCCACTCTCGGGAGACACACACCCCCCGCCGTTCTGCATCCAGCTCTGGGGCCCCCAACAGCAGAAGGACATGGAGCTGTGGGAGCGAGTCCAGAGGAGGCCACAGAGATGATCCGAGGGCTGGAGCCCCTCTGCCATGGGGACAGGCTGGGGGAGTTGGGGGGTTCAGCCTGGGGAAGGGAAGGCTCCAGGGAGACCTTAAAGCCCCTTCCAGTGCCTGGGGGGGAGCTACAAAAAAGGTGTAGGGGACTTTTTCCAAGGGCAGGGAGTGACAGCACAAGGGGTAACAGGTTTAAACTGAAAGAGGGAGATTCAGATTGGACATCAGGAAGAAATTCTTCCCAGAGAGGGTGGGGAGACACTGGGCACAGGTTGCCCAGAGAAGCTGTGGGTGCCCCATCCCTGGCAGTGCCCAAGGCCAGGCTGGATGAGGCTTGGAGCAACCTGGGCTAGTGGAGGGTGTCCCTGCCCGTGGCAGGGCTTTAAGGTCCCTTCCCACCCAAACCCCTCTGTGATTCTGTGATATAGAAACACGTATACAGACGCATACCAAAGCAATCTGTCTGTAAGGCAATCTCTTTATGTCCAATCAATGTCACGTGAAGCACAGGGAATCACTGTTTGACATATTTCTGAGATGAACAAAATAAATTTTATGAAGGTGTGACGAGTGCACTTGACCTTAACTGGAGTGGCAGTGGTCTGGTGCAGGCGCCAGGGGAAGTGAAGGCCTGAGCCATAGTAGGGCCGATTAGTTTCAATCTGTTCTCTAAAAACCCACAAAGAAGCAGAGTGACACCATGAGCATCGATGCATATGAGCTTGGAACACCGATCATGCAATTAACACAGGAATAGTGGGTGGCTTTTCCAAGGCTCATTTGTCAAGGAACAAAGGGAGTTGTGGGTACAAGGAATGTTACGCATACCTTTTCCGTCACATGTAGTTTGACTACGAGCCAACCACTTTATCCCATAAATATGACAGCCCAAATGAGCCTTCTTTGAGCTCTCCCTGCTACGCAGTGTGGCTGCACGGTGGAGATTTCCCCTGGAGCTGGGGTGCCTTGCAAGGAGGCTCCTTGAGGCAGAGAGATTTTGCATATAGAGCACTTTAGACACAA
The DNA here is from genome assembly GCA_027574665.1 of Rhynochetos jubatus. Lineage (NCBI taxonomy): Eukaryota > Metazoa > Chordata > Aves > Eurypygiformes > Rhynochetidae > Rhynochetos > Rhynochetos jubatus. The sequence goes on from CM050651.1 coordinate 77,477,513, forward strand.
ACTTTTGACCAAGTCTGGATCATAGAATCACAGAATGGTTTGGGTTGGAAGGGACCTTAAAGATCATCCAGTTCCAACCGCACCAAGACTCCTCTGAGGAGTTTAGAAAGAAGGGAGGGTCCATCCTGAACCTCATGACTCAATGGGAGGGTCTCCCTTACCCTTATCATCTCTGGTCTCTCTCTGAATCGTTCTAACTGGAGTGTAACTCTATTTTCCTTTGCATGTTTTTCCATGCAGTAATTAATGGGATGAAGCTTGATGCTGAAGTCACACTTTTACAAACATCAGACTAAACCCGCTTTTGCTAACTTTGACAGTGGCTCTTTAAGAGATCTAAATCACCCATTTGCAACAAACTGGCATAGTCACCAGGATCCTAAATCAGGATTCGTGACAGAAGGGAGGGGGTCTTACGTAGAGACTAGTAATTACAGGTGAACCCTTTAAGAACACCTCAGCATACAGCTGTCATGGGCAAAGATATTTCCACCAGCATCAAGCAAAAGGAAAAGGCAGTAAGCTATCTACAGGCTACTGCTGGAAAAGAAAGGAAATATCATCTAAGTACAAACCCTGAAAATGCAAAAAGTGCATTTCTTGATGCACAGCTTTAAAAGTGTGGTTGACAAATTAGATTACATTAACAACAACAACAAAAAAATCTCACAAGTCCAGGTCTTCATTCATGTTATTCTTCAAACTGAGTAAACCTTTGCACCAAAACACGTTACATGGATTCACATGGTTTACTAAGCACAGAAAGGAGAAAACCTTGCTTTGTGGAAAACCTTTCAAACAAAAATACTTTAGAGACCCTCAAAACATTGAATGTCTACAGAATGCCTGTAACAAAAATAGCCAGCCCTCTTTAACCATACACACAGCAAAACTGTCAAAAGCTACAAACACTTACATGCTGTCCCCACGACAGAGCTAACTACCCTGCTGAAACACGGCAGCACGGTGTCCTGGGTGTCAGCCTTCATGGCCCTGAGCTTTCCTGAGGTGGAGCTGCTCTGGGGCTGAGCTTGGAGCTGTAGGTCTCTCCACTGACTGATGTTATGGGTTGCACAGTGTCAGCTACCCACAATCCTGATGCTCAGATGCCTGAGAGCAGCGGTACACATGGACTACACGGTTTTCTGAAAACAAAATGTCACTTTTGCAGCATTTAGAAGCAAAATTCCAGTGCCTATGGGAATACTGACCAACAGACCTAGTATCTTCAATATTCCCAAGATAAAAATCATCTCTCTGCTCACTTTCACACCCCCACAAAAAGTACCTGGAGAGGAAGGGGCCCAACTAGCTGGTTTCCCCATCCCCTTTTTCGCGGTCCCTTCACGGACTGCCCTCCTGCCTGGGTTCACGGCAGGCTCCTAGGTCGATTGCTAGAGGGCTGAAAGACAAAGGTGGCAGCTCTGGCATGTCCAGCCACAACCCTCTGGTGTTTGCTGAATGGTGAGTTACCTCAAAACAGTCTTTCTTTCCTGTTTTTCCAGACTCGTTTCTATTATGTGCTTCATACTTACACAATAAACAACCCAGCGCTTTGACCAAATACAGCGTTGATTTTTGCGGAGTGGCCCATTGGTCACACCTGTGTTTTCTACTGCTGTATTTTTTTGCCTCCTCTAAATGAATACCGCTTCATTTTGCAATGTCTCCTTGCAAAGCAAACATTGCTTTTGGCTCCTGCTGAACACCGCTTGCAGCAGGATTCTCCAGCGGGAAGGTTTGCTGTGACTGAACCATAGGCATGAAGAGCAGATCGTGTGGGAAGAAAGTGATGACACACCCAAAACCAGGGGCATCAGGTTGTCTTAAGCAAAAGGAAAACGGGAAATAAAAACAAGGAAGCAGAAGAATCACATGACTTTAAGTACCTTCTGAGTGCATGACACACAGAGGGACAAGAGAAATCTCTGCCAGCAGAGCACGTAGCCGTGCCAGTGTATTTCCATATGTCTCCTGCTGGTGCCTGTCTAGGGGGTATTGCTATCCAGCCCCTAGTACGAACTTGCTGAGGGCCTCAGGGCAGCAGCATTGCCTCATTTCAGACCCAGGAGCCTCTCCCAGTGGGTATGCAATGAGGGCTTTCTTGAACTGGTTTAAGTTTCTTGACACTACACGAGTGTTTCCTCTTGGTTAGGCTCCATAAAAGCCTATGCAGGATCCTCCAGTACCTGGGTTTTCCAAAAGATGATCCTATTTCACATGGGAAGAGGCACACTAGTGACTTAAGGAGATCTAATTGCACAGGTTTGAAAAAAGTTGTTGTCTCTCACAGCAGCAGTAAATTTAACTTTGCACTGCCTAGCTTTCAAAACCTTTTCCAAGTCTCATCATATGCACAATACCAGTGGAAAAAAAAGTCTTGTGACTCTGTTATCAGTCCATTTTATGTAACATGTTTGCAGTGAATGATTAAACAAAAAGATTATTGCTTACTAAGTTTTGAGTAGTTGCCCAGAAATCATGCATGCAGAGCCAAATACTACCACTGATGTTTAGGCATTTTTTAAAAGGATTAAACAAATGAGACAGTGCCAAAATTCATCCTTTGAATAGGGCGGTGTTCTTCCCATTGAAATGTCAAGGACAAACTCAACATTGATTTGAAACCTGACGCAAAATGCACAGGGAACTTCACTCTCCTGTTGCTTTAGATATCGGTGCTAATGTACACTGAAGGATGAATCCGTGGTAATTAACCTAGTGATGGCCACGGCCCGGGAAAGTGGGGAGGTGTAGGCTTCGGTCTTTGACAGTTCTCTTTGTGCTCCGTTTATGAAAGTCGTACGCATCCGTGTGACCCAGTAGGCTGTTCAGGAATGATACATCTGTAATGCTATGAGTACTGTTCACAGTGATTTCACCATTTACGTTTCAAGTGCTCGCTGAGTTGCTGATTCCATAATAATGCACATCAAAAGCTCTGGTATAAATACCTGGGCAAGCACTGTCACAGAAGAATTCCCAAGGTTTCCTATTGCTTTGAAAATACAGGGAGTTTCATGCCAGCTCATAAAATGCTTGTGAAAAGCAAAACCAAAGTGAAAAGCCACTGCATATTTTATAACTAATTACCTTTACTGGATGTGTTCGCAATTCCCACAAGTCTACGAGAAGGCCTTGCTTCTACTTGAAAGTTAGTTCTGCCCAGGACAGGGTACACGTGCGTTGCAACAACTATTACAGAAAAACGCCTGTGTGAAAACCTGTTCTTCAGTTGTTGCAACGAATGATCTCTGGGTATGCAAGGCCTCTGGTTGTACCTTTAGGTTCAGAACTTCGGGATCATGGCAGTCAAGACCCTTATGCATAGCAGGCTCCGTCTCTAATTCTGCAACAGCTTGGGACAGGATCAGCATCGACACCACAGCTGCACAATGAATCACCACGGCAGCCGGTAACACCACCTTAGTGCATCCAGAGCCTTGCACAAGATTTTGGTCACTATACGCCTTCTGAGTCTCTGAACAGAGCTGTGATGACTCTAGCAATCAGTAGCTCTTTAGACAGCTTTTTCACAGAATCCAAGAGGGGTGTGGGTGGGAAGGGACCTTAAAGCCCACCCACTGCCACCCCCTGCCACGGGCAGGGACACCTTCCGCTACACCAGGTTGCTCCAAGCCTCATCCAGCCTGGCCTTGGACACTGCCAGGGATGGGGCACCCACAGCTGCTCTGCGCAACCTGTCCCAGTGCCCCCCACCCGCTCCGGGAAGAATTCCTTCCTGATGGCCCAGCTCAATCTCCCTTTCTTACCAACCAGGCTTTACCCTGCAGGGTATCTAATTGCAGCCCTAGCACCATTACTCTTGTGTTCTTTGCCACGCTCAGGCAACACTATTAGTACTGCATTAGTCATGCTTTCCCTCCGCCAGCGACGGCTGCGCACATGGGGGTGCTGGGTTCAGTCAGCAAAGGGTTAACTCCCTTTACTGCGGGCACTAACAAGTTGCTAAGAAAAACACTGACAAGGCCTCAGCTGGTGCTGGGGAGGGCCTGCACCGGATTCAGCTCTTCTGTCCGCTTCGGATACTGTAGCTGACCCAGACTGACCAAGGAAGCATTTCAGCCTATAGTACGGCACGTGCCGGGCTCTGGGGCGGGCAAGGGGGTCCGGTAGCCATCGCTCTTCCTCTTGCTCTCTCTCCCTTACTCCCTCGCCCGTCTACTCCTGGGCACTTGCTAACCCTCCCGCGTCAGCTGCTTTGCCAGCTCCCGTGCTGCCTCCTTCGTGTGGGAGCTGGTGGCTTGTTTAGAGTTCCCGGCCGCGCCATCGCTGACAGGGTTCGCTCGGAATCTGCTGCGTCGGCTCCCGGCTCCGGCCCTGGGGCTGCGGCTCTCAAGCTGCCAGCGCTCTCGGGCTGTGGTTCTCGGCCTCTCTGGGTCTGACTTTCATCACTCAACATCTGGGTGGCTACTGGCCAGTGGATGGTGAGCAATCCTATCATATTGGAGCATATTGCATCTATTGCATTCTATGGTTTAGTTTCTACTAGCTTAACTCTTTATTATTGGTAGTATCTGCCTAGAGCCATCTAGATTTAAGCAATAAATAGTCCTTCTCTCGATTTTACGAGCTCCCTTATTTCTTTTTCCTCCCATTCTTCCCCTCCACTGCAGGAGGGGAGGGGCATTTGTGAGAGCGGCTTCGTGGTATGCTGCTAGCCGGAGTTAAAGCACGACAATGGGCCACGCTGAGAGGGAGCCTGGGGGTGCCGCCGGTCACGTGACCTGGGCGCGGTCCACGGCGTCACGTCGCCGGGGCAACGCCGGTTCCTCGGCAACGCCTCGGCGGGGAAATGTGTTGCGTCGCGCAGCCTCCTCACCATTCGCCTCCGCGCAGCGATCGCAGCCACACCACAACGCCCGGGCTCCTGCGGGCTCCCTCCCGCTCTGCCTGCGGGACCGCTCCGGCTCCTGTGGCTCCGGGGCTCGGGGAAGGAGGATGCTGACTCTGATGGCCGCTTGCTGCGGCCTGTGCAGATGGTGGCGGGAGCCTGCGAGGAAGGCGACGCTCACCACGGGGCACCTCCATAACGCTGCTGGCACCGCCACAGCCCGAGGAGCTCAAGCAGAGGCTCCTCAAGACCAGGCCTCAGCAGTCGGGTGCTCCAAGATTCCCCTTCAACGGCGACGCTTGCAGGTCACCCTCTTGGAGCTGGAGGCTGCAAAACGCCTGCAAAACGCCTGGCGCCGTTTCTATGCCAAGTCCTGTGCTGTAGGCTTTGTGCTGGATCCCACCGGCGGCCCAGGAACGCAGGACACAAGGCGAGGCGTGACGGAACTTTTAAGCAGCCCCAGCATCTCGGGAAAAGCCGTCTTCCAGCTGGCGAACAAGCAGGACGGAGAAGGAGCTCTGGCACGAGCAGACATCGTGCAATCCTTCTCTCTGGACAAGATTGCCCAGGAACACAAGGGTCCATGGGAAACTGAAGGTTGCTCAGCCAACACGGGCTGCGGGGAACAAACGGATCAAGTGGTAAGAGCGAGCTTCTGTTGCCTTCCACGCGCGAGGAGGGAAGATTCTGAGGCCTTCGTCGAGCGCAGCCAAAGAGACAGCACAGAACCAAACGCCCCTGAAGAAGAGCAGAAACTCGAACGGGCTGAGCAAGTGAGAAGGACACAAGAAGGAAGGGAAAGGGAAGAAGGAACAAGTGCACGTGACGAGGAAGACCCTGAGCCTGGGAGCAGCGAAACCCCTTTCCAGCCTGGACCTCCCGGGATGGCTGGGAATGACAACCAAAGGGAAGAGGAGAAGCAGCACGAGAGGTTGGAGACCGAAAAGGCGACGAGTGCCTTCAATTCACGGCCAGAGCTGGCAGCAGGGGATGGCCAGGAGTTCTCAAGCCGCAACGGCCAAAGGACAAGCGACACCACAGGAGAAACATGCAGCTCCCCAACTCCACAGCTCGTGCAGCACCAGGAACAGCCGGAGCAGAAAGCCTCAGGCTGCCTCGACGCAGCCAACAGGAAGCGAGAACGCAACAAGCGAAGACGGAGAAGGGGCCACCGAGGAGAACCTCCGGCGGCAGGAGACACGGTTCCCAGAAACCCTCCACCACCGCCAGCGCTGCTCCCAGGCGGCTCGCCAAGTCCCCAGCTGAACAGCCCTCAAGGACGGCAGCCCCTGCGTGACACACATCAGGCTGGCACGGGGAGAAGGCGACGGAAAAGAAGAGCCAGATGAAGAGGTTGCTCGGGACAGCCCCTGACCCCGCTGGCTGTACCCCAAAGACCCAGCAGAAACCTTTCTGGCCCTTGAAGGACTATTTTTTAAAACGACAGTTTCCTTAGTTAGATCAGCTTGTTGCTAAATACCTTGCTGACAATAAACCATGGAGTTTCTTCTGTTCAAAGCCTGGGGTTTATTACTTTAAAAAATTCAAAGCCCTGACACAATTAAACCTGCCCAGGGACATCAAGGGCAACAAGAAGGGCTTCCAGAGGTACGCCGGGCATAAAAGGAAGTTCAGGGGAAAAGTGGGCCCCCTGCAGAAGGACAGAGGAGAGCTGGATTCCCGGGAGATGAAGAAGGATGAGGTGCGCAATGACTTTTTTGCCTCGGTCCTCACGGGCGAGGGCCAAGACACCCCCCACCCCCGCCCAAGTCATGGAAGGCAAGGGCAGGGACTAGGGGAGTGGAGAGCTGCCCACGGTTAGAGAGGATCGAGTCTGGGAACACCTAAAGAGCCTGAAGGTGCACAAGTCCGTGGGACCTGAGGGAATACATCCGCAGGTCCTGAAAGAATCCCAGAATCCCAGAGGGCTTTGCGTGGGAAGGGACCTTAAAGCCCACCCACTGCCACCCCCTGCCACGGGCAGGGACACCTTCCGCTACACCAGGCTGCTCCAAGCCCCATCCAGCCTGGCCTTGGACGCTGCCAGGGGTGGGGCACCCACAGCTGCTCTGCGCAACCTGTCCCAGTGCCCCCCACCCGCTCCGGGAAGAATTCCTTCCTGATGGCCCAGCTCAATCTCCCTTTCTTACCAAGCAGGCTTTACCCTGCAGGGTATCTAATTGCAGCCCTAGCACCATTACTCTTGTGTTCTTTGCCACGCTCAGGCAACACTATTAGTACTGCGTTAGTCATGCTTTCCCTCCGCCAGCGACGGCTGCGCACATGGGGGTGCTGGGTTCAGTCAGCAAAGGGTTAACTCCCTTTACTGCGGGCACTAACAAGTTGCTAAGAAAAACACTGACAAGGCCTCAGCTGGTGCTGGGGAGGGCCTGCACCGGATTCAGCTCTTCTGTCCGCTTCGGATACTGTAGCTGACCCAGACTGACCAAGGAAGCATTTCATCCCATAGTACGGCACGTGCCGGGCTCTGGGGCGGGCAAGGGGGTCCGGTAGCCATCGCTCTTCCTCTTGCTCTCTCTCCCTTACTCCCTCGCCCGTCTACTCCCGGGCACTTGCTAACCCTCCCGCGTCAGCTGCTTTGCCAGCTCCCGTGCTGCCTCCTTCGTGTGGGAGCTGGTGGCTTGTTTAGAGTTCCCGGCCGCGCCATCGCTGACAGGGTTCGCTCGGAATCTGCTGCGTCGGCTCCCGGCTCCGGCCCTGGGGCTGCGGCTCTCAAGCTGCCAGCGCTCTCGGGCTGTGGTTCTCGGCCTCTCTGGGTCTGACTTTCATCACTCAACATCTGGGTGGCTACTGGCCAGTGGATGGTGAGCAATCCTATCATATTGGAGCATATTGCATCTATTGCATTCTATGGTTTAGTTTCTACTATCTTAACTCTTTATTATTGGTAGTATCTGCCTAGAGCCATCTAGATTTAAGCAATAAATAGTCCTTCTCTCGATTTTACGAGCTCCCTTATTTCTTTTTCCTCCCATTCTTCCCCTCCGCTGCAGGAGGGGAGGGGCATTTGTGAGAGCGGCTTCGTGGTATGCTGCTAGCCGGAGTTAAAGCACGACAATGGGCCACGCTGAGAGGGAGCCTGGGGGTGCCGCCGGTCACGTGACCTGGGCGCGGTCCACGGCGTCACGTCGCCGGGGCAACGCCGGTTCCTCGGCAACGCCTCGGCGGGGAAATGTGTTGCGTCGCGCAGCCTCCTCACCATTCGCCTCCGCGCAGCGATCGCAGCCACACCACAACGCCCGGGCTCCTGCGGGCTCCCTCCCGCTCTGCCTGCGGGACCGCTCCGGCTCCTGTGGCTCCGGGGCTCGGGGAAGGAGGATGCTGACTCTGATGGCCGCTTGCTGCGGCCTGTGCAGATGGTGGCGGGAGCCTGCGAGGAAGGCGACGCTCACCACGGGGCACCTCCATAACGCTGCTGGCACCGCCACAGCCCGAGGAGCTCAAGCAGAGGCTCCTCAAGACCAGGCCTCAGCAGTCGGGTGCTCCAAGATTCCCCTTCAACGGGGACGCTTGCAGGTCACCCTCTTGGAGCTGGAGGCTGCAAAACGCCTGCAAAATGCCTGGCGCCGTTTCTATGCCAAGTCCTGTGCTGTAGGCTTTGTGCTGGATCCCACCGGCGGCCCAGGAACGCAGGACACAAGGCGAGGCGTGACGGAACTTTTAAGCAGCCCCAGCATCTCAGGAAAAGCCGTCTTCCAGCTGGCGAACAAGCAGGACGGAGAAGGAGCTCTGGCACGAGCAGACATCGTGCAATCCTTCTCTCTGGACAAGATTGCCCAGGAACACAAGGGTCCATGGGAAACTGAAGGTTGCTCAGCCAACACGGGCTGCGGGGAACAAACGGATCAAGTGGTAAGAGCGAGCTTCTGTTGCCTTCCACGCGCGAGGAGGGAAGATTCTGAGGCCTTCGTCGAGCGCAGCCAAAGAGACAGCACAGAACCAAACGCCCCTGAAGAAGAGCAGAAACTCGAACGGGCTGAGCAAGTGAGAAGGACACAAGAAGGAAGGGAAAGGGAAGAAGGAACAAGTGCACGTGACGAGGAAGACCCTGAGCCTGGGAGCAGCGAAACCCCTTTCCAGCCTGGACCTCCCGGGATGGCTGGGAATGACAACCAAAGGGAAGAGGAGAAGCAGCACGAGAGGTTGGAGACCGAAAAGGCGACGAGTGCCTTCAATTCACGGCCAGAGCTGGCAGCAGGGGATGGCCAGGAGTTCTCAAGCTGCAACGGCCAAAGGACAAGCGACACCAGAGGAGAAACATGCAGCTCCCCAACTCCACAGCTCGTGCAGCACCAGGAACAGCCGGAGCAGAAAGCCTCAGGCTGCCTCGACGCAGCCAACAGGAAGCGAGAACGCAACAAGCGAAGACGGAGAAGGGGCCACCGAGGAGAACCTCCGGCGGCAGGAGACACGGTTCCCAGAAACCCTCCACCACCGCCAGCGCTGCTCCCAGGCGGCTCGCCAAGTCCCCAGCTGAACAGCCCTCAAGGACGGCAGCCCCTGCGTGACACACATCAGGCTGGCACAGGGAGAAGGCGACGGAAAAGAAGAGCCAGATGAAGAGGTTGCTCGGGACAGCCCCTGACCCCGCTGGCTGTACCCCAAAGACCCAGCAGAAACCTTTCTGGCCCTTGAAGGACTATTTTTTAAAACGACAGTTTCCTTAGTTAGATCAGCTTGTTGCTAAATACCTTGCTGACAATAAACCATGGAGTTTCTTCTGTTCAAAGCCTGGGGTTTATTACTTTAAAAAATTCAAAGCCCTGACACAATTAAACCTGCCCAGGGACATCAAGGGCAACAAGAAGGGCTTCCAGAGGTACGCCGGGCATAAAAGGAAGTTCAGGGGAAAAGCGGGCCCTCTGCAGAAGGACAGAGGAGAGCTGGATTCCCGGGAGATGAAGAAGGATGAGGTGCGCAATGACTTTTTTGCCTCGGTCCTCACGGGCGAGGGCCAAGACACCCCCCACCCCCGCCCAAGTCATGGTAGGCAAGGGCAGGGACTAGGGGAGTGGAGAGCTGCCCACGGTTAGAGAGGATCGAGTCTGGGAACACCTAAAGAGCCTGAAGGTGCACAAGTCCGTGGGACCTGAGGGAATACATCCGCAGGTCCTGAAAGAATCCCAGAATCCCAGAGGGCTTTGCGTGGGAAGGGACCTTAAAGCCCACCCACTGCCATCCCCTGCCACGGGCAGGGACACCTTCCGCTACACCAGGTTGCTCCAAGCCTCATCCAGCCTGGCCTTGGACGCTGCCAGGGGTGGGGCACCCACAGCTGCTCTGCGCAACCTGTCCCAGTGCCCCCCACCCGCTCCGGGAAGAATTCCTTCCTGATGGCCCAGCTCAATCTCCCTTTCTTACCAAGCAGGCTTTACCCTGCAGGGTATCTAATTGCAGCCCTAGCACCATTACTCTTGTGTTCTTTGCCACGCTCAGGCAACACTATTAGTACTGCATTAGTCATGCTTTCCCTCCGCCAGCGACGGCTGCGCACATGGGGGTGCTGGGTTCAGTCAGCAAAGGGTTAACTCCCTTTACTGCGGGCACTAACAAGTTGCTAAGAAAAACACTGACAAGGCCTCAGCTGGTGCTGGGGAGGGCCTGCACCGGATTCAGCTCTTCTGTCCGCTTCGGATACTGTAGCTGACCCAGACTGACCAAGGAAGCATTTCAGCCCATAGTACGGCACGTGCCGGGCTCTGGGGCGGGCAAGGGGGTCCGGTAGCCATCGCTCTTCCTCTTGCTCTCTCTCCCTTACTCCCTCGCCCGTCTACTCCTGGGCACTTGCTAACCCTCCCGCGTCAGCTGCTTTGCCAGCTCCCGTGCTGCCTCCTTCGTGTGGGAGCTGGTGGCTTGTTTAGAGTTCCCGGCCGCGCCATCGCTGACAGGGTTCGCTCGGAATCTGCTGCGTCGGCTCCCGGCTCCGGCCCTGGGGCTGCGGCTCTCAAGCTGCCAGCGCTCTCGGGCTGTGGTTCTCGGCCTCTCTGGGTCTGACTTTCACCACTCAACATCTGGGTGGCTACTGGCCAGTGGATGGTGAGCAATCCTATCATATTGGAGCATATTGCATCTATTGCATTCTATGGTTTAGTTTCTACTAGCTTAACTCTTTATTATTGGTAGTATCTGCCTAGAGCCATCTAGATTTAAGCAATAAATAGTCCTTCTCTCGATTTTACGAGCTCCCTTATTTCTTTTTCCTCCCATTCTTCCCCTCCACTGCAGGAGGGGAGGGGCATTTGTGAGAGCGGCTTCGTGGTATGCTGCTAGCCGGAGTTAAAGCACGACAATGGGCCACGCTGAGAGGGAGCCTGGGGGTGCTGCCGGTCACGTGACCTGGGCGCGGTCCACGGCGTCACGTCGCCGGGGCAACGCCGGTTCCTCGGCAACGCCTCGGCGGGGAAATGTGTTGCGTCGCGCAGCCTCCTCACCATTCGCCTCCGCGCAGCGATCGCAGCCACACCACAACGCCCGGGCTCCTGCGGGCTCCCTCCCGCTCTGCCTGCGGGACCGCTCCGGCTCCTGTGGCTCCGGGGCTCGGGGAAGGAGGATGCTGACTCTGATGGCCGCTTGCTGCGGCCTGTGCAGATGGTGGCGGGAGCCTGCGAGGAAGGCGACGCTCACCACGGGGCACCTCCATAACGCTGCTGGCACCGCCACAGCCCGAGGAGCTCAAGCAGAGGCTCCTCAAGACCAGGCCTCAGCAGTCGGGTGCTCCAAGATTCCCCTTCAACGGCGACGCTTGCAGGTCACCCTCTTGGAGCTGGAGGCTGCAAAACGCCTGCAAAACGCCTGGCGCCGTTTCTATGCCAAGTCCTGTGCTGTAGGCTTTGTGCTGGATCCCACCGGCGGCCCAGGAACGCAGGACACAAGGCGAGGCGTGACGGAACTTTTAAGCAGCCCCAGCATCTCAGGAAAAGCCGTCTTCCAGCTGGCGAACAAGCAGGACGGAGAAGGAGCTCTGGCACGAGCAGACATCGTGCAATCCTTCTCTCTGGACAAGATTGCCCAGGAACACAAGGGTCCATGGGAAACTGAAGGTTGCTCAGCCAACACGGGCTGCGGGGAACAAACGGATCAAGTGGTAAGAGCGAGCTTCTGTTGCCTTCCACGCGCGAGGAGGGAAGATTCTGAGGCCTTCGTCGAGCGCAGCCAAAGAGACAGCACAGAACCAAACGCTCCTGGAGAAGAGCAGAAACTCGAACGGGCTGAGCAAGTGAGAAGGACACAAGAAGGAAGGGAAAGGGAAGAAGGAACAAGTGCACGTGACGAGGAAGACCCTGAGCCTGGGAGCAGCGAAACCCCTTTCCAGCCTGGACCTCCCGGGATGGCTGGGAATGACAACCAAAGGGAAGAGGAGAAGCAGCACGAGAGGTTGGAGACCGAAAAGGCGACGAATGCCTTCAATTCACGGCCAGAGCTGGCAGCAGGGGATGGCCAGGAGTTCTCAAGCCGCAACGGCCAAAGGACAAGCGACACCAGAGGAGAAACATGCAGCTCCCCAACTCCACAGCTCGTGCAGCACCAGGAACAGCCGGAGCAGAAAGCCTCAGGCTGCCTCGACGCAGCCAACAGGAAGCGAGAACGCAACAAGCGAAGACGGAGAAGGGGCCACCGAGGAGAACCTCCGGCGGCAGGAGACACGGTTCCCAGAAACCCTCCACCACCGCCAGCGCTGCTCCCAGGCGGCTCGCCAAGTCCCCAGCTGAACAGCCCTCTAGGACGGCAGCCCCTGCGTGACACACATCAGGCTGGCACGGGGAGAAGGCGACGGAAAAGAAGAGCCAGATGAAGAGGTTGCTCGGGACAGCCCCTGACCCCGCTGGCTGTACCCCAAAGACCCAGCAGAAACCTTTCTGGCCCTTGAAGGACTATTTTTTAAAACGACAGTTTCCTTAGTTAGATCAGCTTGTTGCTAAATACCTTGCTGACAATAAACCATGGAGTTTCTTCTGTTCAAAGCCTGGGGTTTATTACTTTAAAAAATTCAAAGCCCTGACACAATTAAACCTGCCCAGGGACATCAAGGGCAACAAGAAGGGCTTCCAGAGGTACGCCGGGCATAAAAGGAAGTTCAGGGGAAAAGCGGGCCCCCTGCAGAAGGACAGAGGAGAGCTGGATTCCCGGGAGATGAAGAAGGATGAGGTGCGCAATGACTTTTTTGCCTCGGTCCTCACGGGCGAGGGCCAAGACACCCCCCACCCCCGCCCAAGTCATGGAAGGCAAGGGCAGGGACTAGGGGAGTGGAGAGCTGCCCACGGTTAGAGAGGATCGAGTCTGGGAACACCTAAAGAGCCTGAAGGTGCACAAGTCCGTGGGACCTGAGGGAATACATCCGCAGGTCCTGAAAGAATCCCAGAATCCCAGAGGGCTTTGCGTGGGAAGGGACCTTAAAGCCCACCCACTGCCACCCCCTGCCACGGGCAGGGACACCTTCCGCTACACCAGGCTGCTCCAAGCCTCATCCAGCCTGGCCTTGGACGCTGCCAGGGGTGGGGCACCCACAGCTGCTCTGCGCAACCTGTCCCAGTGCCCCCCACCCGCTCCGGGAAGAATTCCTTCCTGATGGCCCAGCTCAATCTCCCTTTCTTACCAACCAGGCTTTACCCTGCAGGGTATCTAATTGCAGCCCTAGCACCATTACTCTTGTGTTCTTTGCCACGCTCAGGCAACACTATTAGTACTGCATTAGTCATGCTTTCCCTCCGCCAGCGACGGCTGCGCACATGGGGGTGCTGGGTTCAGTCAGCAAAGGGTTAACTCCCTTTACTGCGGGCACTAACAAGTTGCTAAGAAAAACACTGACAAGGCCTCAGCTGGTGCTGGGGAGGGCCTGCACCGGATTCAGCTCTTCTGTCCGCTTCGGATACTGTAGCTGACCCAGACTGACCCAGGAAGCATTTCATCCCATAGTACGGCACGTGCCGGGCTCTGGGGCGGGCAAGGGGGTCCGGTAGCCATCGCTCTTCCTCTTGCTCTCTCTCCCTTACTCCCTCGCCCGTCTACTCCTGGGCACTTGCTAACCCTCCCGCGTCAGCTGCTTTGCCAGCTCCCGTGCTGCCTCCTTCGTGTGGGAGCTGGTGGCTTGTTTAGAGTTCCCGGCCGCGCCATCGCTGACAGGGTTCGCTCGGAATCTGCTGCGTCGGCTCCCGGCTCCGGCCCTGGGGCTGCGGCTCTCAAGCTGCCAGCGCTCTCGGGCTGTGGTTCTCGGCCTCTCTGGGTCTGACTTTCACCACTCAACATCTGGGTGGCTACTGGCCAGTGGATGGTGAGCAATCCTATCATATTGGAGCATATTGCATCTATTGCATTCTATGGTTTAGTTTCTACTAGCTTAACTCTTTATTATTGGTAGTATCTGCCTAGAGCCATCTAGATTTAAGCAATAAATAGTCCTTCTCTCGATTTTACGAGCTCCCTTATTTCTTTTTCCTCCCATTCTTCCCCTCCACTGCAGGAGGGGAGGGGCATTTGTGAGAGCGGCTTCGTGGTATGCTGCTAGCCGGAGTTAAAGCACGACAATGGGCCACGCTGAGAGGGAGCCTGGGGGTGCCGCCGGTCACGTGACCTGGGCGCGGTCCATGGCGTCACGTCGCCGGGGCAACGCCGGTTCCTCGGCAACGCCTCGGCGGGGAAATGTGTTGCGTCGCGCAGCCTCCTCACCATTCGCCTCCGCGCAGCGATCGCAGCCACACCACAACGCCCGGGCTCCTGCGGGCTCCCTCCCGCTCTGCCTGCGGGACCGCTCCGGCTCCTGTGGCTCCGGGGCTCGGGGAAGGAGGATGCTGACTCTGATGGCCGCTTGCTGCGGCCTGTGCAGATGGTGGCGGGAGCCTGCGAGGAAGGCGACGCTCACCACGGGGCACCTCCATAACGCTGCTGGCACCGCCACAGCCCGAGGAGCTCAAGCAGAGGCTCCTCAAGACCAGGCCTCAGCAGTCGGGTGCTCCAAGATTCCCCTTCAACGGCGACGCTTGCAGGTCACCCTCTTGGAGCTGGAGGCTGCAAAACGCCTGCAAAACGCCTGGCGCCGTTTCTATGCCAAGTCCTGTGCTGTAGGCTTTGTGCTGGATCCCACCGGCGGCCCAGGAACGCAGGACACAAGGCGAGGCGTGACGGAACTTTTAAGCAGCCCCAGCATCTCAGGAAAAGCCGTCTTCCAGCTGGCGAACAAGCAGGACGGAGAAGGAGCTCTGGCACGAGCAGACATCGTGCAATCCTTCTCTCTGGACAAGATTGCCCAGGAACACAAGGGTCCATGGGAAACTGAAGGTTGCTCAGCCAACACGGGCTGCGGGGAACAAACGGATCAAGTGGTAAGAGCGAGCTTCTGTTGCCTTCCACGCGCGAGGAGGGAAGATTCTGAGGCCTTCGTCGAGCGCAGCCAAAGAGACAGCACAAAACCAAACGCCCCTGAAGAAGAGCAGAAACTCGAACGGGCTGAGCAAGTGAGAAGGACACAAGAAGGAAGGGAAAGGGAAGAAGGAACAAGTGCACGTGACGAGGAAGACCCTGAGCCTGGGAGCAGCGAAACCCCTTTCCAGCCTGGACCTCCCGGGATGGCTGGGAATGACAACCAAAGGGAAGAGGAGAAGCAGCACGAGAGGTTGGAGACCGAAAAGGCGACGAGTGCCTTCAATTCACGGCCAGAGCTGGCAGCAGGGGATGGCCAGGAGTTCTCAAGCCGCAACGGCCAAAGGACAAGCGACACCACAGGAGAAACATGCAGCTCCCCAACTCCACAGCTCGTGCAGCACCAGGAACAGCCGGAGCAGAAAGCCTCAGGCTGCCTCGACGCAGCCAACAGGAAGCGAGAACGCAACAAGCGAAGACGGAGAAGGGGCCACCGAGGAGAACCTCCGGCGGCAGGAGACACGGTTCCCAGAAACCCTCCACCACCGCCAGCGCTGCTCCCAGGCGGCTCGCCAAGTCCCCAGCTGAACAGCCCTCAAGGACGGCAGCCCCTGCGTGACACACATCAGGCTGGCACGGGGAGAAGGCGACGGAAAAGAAGAGCCAGATGAAGAGGTTGCTCGGGACAGCCCCTGACCCCGCTGGCTGTACCCCAAAGACCCAGCAGAAACCTTTCTGGCCCTTGAAGGACTATTTTTTAAAACGACAGTTTCCTTAGTTAGATCAGCTTGTTGCTAAATACCTTGCTGACAATAAACCATGGAGTTTCTTCTGTTCAAAGCCTGGGGTTTATTACTTTAAAAAATTCAAAGCCCTGACACAATTAAACCTGCCCAGGGACATCAAGGGCAACAAGAAGGGCTTCCAGAGGTACGCCGGGCATAAAAGGAAGTTCAGGGGAAAAGTGGGCCCCCTGCAGAAGGACAGAGGAGAGCTGGATTCCCGGGAGATGAAGAAGGATGAGGTGCGCAATGACTTTTTTGCCTCGGTCCTCACGGGCGAGGGCCAAGACACCCCCCACCCCCGCCCAAGTCATGGAAGGCAAGGGCAGGGACTAGGGGAGTGGAGAGCTGCCCACGGTTAGAGAGGATCGAGTCTGGGAACACCTAAAGAGCCTGAAGGTGCACAAGTCCGTGGGACCTGAGGGAATACATCCGCAGGTCCTGAAAGAATCCCAGAATCCCAGAGGGCTTTGCGTGGGAAGGGACCTTAAAGCCCACCCACTGCCACCCCCTGCCACGGGCAGGGACACCTTCTGCTACACCAGGCTGCTCCAAGCCCCATCCAGCCTGGCCTTGGACGCTGCCAGGGGTGGGGCACCCACAGCTGCTCTGCGCAACCTGTCCCAGTGCCCCCCACCCGCTCCGGGAAGAATTCCTTCCTGATGGCCCAGCTCAATCTCCCTTTCTTACCAAGCAGGCTTTACCCTGCAGGGTATCTAATTGCAGCCCTAGCACCATTACTCTTGTGTTCTTTGCCACGCTCAGGCAACACTATTAGTACTGCGTTAGTCATGCTTTCCCTCCGCCAGCGACGGCTGCGCACATGGGGGTGCTGGGTTCAGTCAGCAAAGGGTTAACTCCCTTTACTGCGGGCACTAACAAGTTGCTAAGAAAAACACTGACAAGGCCTCAGCTGGTGCTGGGGAGGGCCTGCACCGGATTCAGCTCTTCTGTCCGCTTCGGATACTGTAGCTGACCCAGACTGACCAAGGAAGCATTTCAGCCCATAGTACGGCACGTGCCGGGCTCTGGGGCGGGCAAGGGGGTCCGGTAGCCATCGCTCTTCCTCTTGCTCTCTCTCCCTTACTCCCTCGCCCGTCTACTCCCGGGCACTTGCTAACCCTCCCGCGTCAGCTGCTTTGCCAACTCCCCTGCTGCCTCCTTCGTGTGGGAGCTGGTGGCTTGTTTAGAGTTCCCGGCCGCGCCATCGCTGACAGGGTTCGCTCGGAATCTGCTGCGTCGGCTCCCGGCTCCGGCCCTGGGGCTGCGGCTCTCAAGCTGCCAGCGCTCTCGGGCTGTGGTTCTCGGCCTCTCTGGGTCTGACTTTCATCACTCAACATCTGGGTGGCTACTGGCCAGTGGATGGTGAGCAATCCTATCATATTGGAGCATATTGCATCTATTGCATTCTATGGTTTAGTTTCTACTAGCTTAACTCTTTATTATTGGTAGTATCTGCCTAGAGCCATTTAGATTTAAGCAATAAATAGTCCTTCTCTCGATTTTACGAGCTCCCTTATTTCTTTTTCCTCCCATTCTTCCCCTCCACTGCAGGAGGGGAGGGGCATTTGTGAGAGCGGCTTCGTGGTATGCTGCTAGCCGGAGTTAAAGCACGACAATGGGCCACGCTGAGAGGGAGCCTGGGGGTGCCGCCGGTCACGTGACCTGGGCGCGGTCCACGGCGTCACGTCGCCGGGGCAACGCCGGTTCCTCGGCAACGCCTCGGCGGGGAAATGTGTTGCGTCGCGCAGCCTCCTCACCATTCGCCTCCGCGCAGCGATCGCAGCCACACCACAACGCCCGGGCTCCTGCGGGCTCCCTCCCGCTCTGCCTGCGGGACCGCTCCGGCTCCTGTGGCTCCGGGGCTCGGGGAAGGAGGATGCTGACTCTGATGGCCGCTTGCTGCGGCCTGTGCAGATGGTGGCGGGAGCCTGCGAGGAAGGCGACGCTCACCACGGGGCACCTCCATAACGCTGCTGGCACCGCCACAGCCCGAGGAGCTCAAGCAGAGGCTCCTCAAGACCAGGCCTCAGCAGTCGGGTGCTCCAAGATTCCCCTTCAACGGCGACGCTTGCAGGTCACCCTCTTGGAGCTGGAGGCTGCAAAACGCCTGCAAAACGCCTGGCGCCGTTTCTATGCCAAGTCCTGTGCTGTAGGCTTTGTGCTGGATCCCACCGGCGGCCCAGGAACGCAGGACACAAGGCGAGGCGTGACGGAACTTTTAAGCAGCCCCAGCATCTCGGGAAAAGCCGTCTTCCAGCTGGCGAACAAGCAGGACGGAGAAGGAGCTCTGGCACGAGCAGACATCGTGCAATCCTTCTCTCTGGACAAGATTGCCCAGGAACACAAGGGTCCATGGGAAACTGAAGGTTGCTCAGCCAACACGGGCTGCGGGGAACAAACGGATCAAGTGGTAAGAGCGAGCTTCTGTTGCCTTCCACGCGCGAGGAGGGAAGATTCTGAGGCCTTCGTCGAGCGCAGCCAAAGAGACAGCACAAAACCAAACGCCCCTGAAGAAGAGCAGAAACTCGAACGGGCTGAGCAAGTGAGAAGGACACAAGAAGGAAGGGAAAGGGAAGAAGGAACAAGTGCACGTGACGAGGAAGACCCTGAGCCTGGGAGCAGCGAAACCCCTTTCCAGCCTGGACCTCCCGGGATGGCTGGGAATGACAACCAAAGGGAAGAGGAGAAGCAGCACGAGAGGTTGGAGACCGAAAAGGCGACGAGTGCCTTCAATTCACGGCCAGAGCTGGCAGCAGGGGATGGCCAGGAGTTCTCAAGCTGCAACGGCCAAAGGACAAGCGACACCACAGGAGAAACATGCAGCTCCCCAACTCCACAGCTCGTGCAGCACCAGGAACAGCCGGAGCAGAAAGCCTCAGGCTGCCTCGACGCAGCCAACAGGAAGCGAGAACGCAACAAGCGAAGACGGAGAAGGGGCCACCGAGGAGAACCTCCGGCGGCAGGAGACACGGTTCCCAGAAACCCTCCACCACCGCCAGCGCTGCTCCCAGGCGGCTCGCCAAGTCCCCAGCTGAACAGCCCTCAAGGACGGCAGCCCCTGCGTGACACACATCAGGCTGGCACGGGGAGAAGGCGACGGAAAAGAAGAGCCAGATGAAGAGGTTGCTCGGGACAGCCCCTGACCCCGCTGGCTGTACCCCAAAGACCCAGCAGAAACCTTTCTGGCCCTTGAAGGACTATTTTTTAAAACGACAGTTTCCTTAGTTAGATCAGCTTGTTGCTAAATACCTTGCTGACAATAAACCATGGAGTTTCTTCTGTTCAAAGCCTGGGGTTTATTACTTTAAAAAATTCAAAGCCCTGACACAATTAAACCTGCCCAGGGACATCAAGGGCAACAAGAAGGGCTTCCAGAGGTACGCCGGGCATAAAAGGAAGTTCAGGGGAAAAGCGGGCCCCCTGCAGAAGGACAGAGGAGAGCTGGATTCCCGGGAGATGAAGAAGGATGAGGTGCGCAATGACTTTTTTGCCTCGGTCCTCACGGGCGAGGGCCAAGACACCCCCCACCCCCGCCCAAGTCATGGAAGGCAAGGGCAGGGACTAGGGGAGTGGAGAGCTGCCCACGGTTAGAGAGGATCGAGTCTGGGAACACCTAAAGAGCCTGAAGGTGCACAAGTCCGTGGGACCTGAGGGAATACATCCGCAGGTCCTGAAAGAATCCCAGAATCCCAGAGGGCTTTGCGTGGGAAGGGACCTTAAAGCCCACCCACTGCCACCCCCTGCCACGGGCAGGGACACCTTCCGCTACACCAGGTTGCTCCAAGCCTCATCCAGCCTGGCCTTGGACGCTGCCAGGGGTGGGGCACCCACAGCTGCTCTGCGCAACCTGTCCCAGTGCCCCCCACCCGCTCCGGGAAGAATTCCTTCCTGATGGCCCAGCTCAATCTCCCTTTCTTACCAACCAGGCTTTACCCTGCAGGGTATCTAATTGCAGCCCTAGCACCATTACTCTTGTGTTCTTTGCCACGCTCAGGCAACACTATTAGTACTGCATTAGTCATGCTTTCCCTCCGCCAGCGACGGCTGCGCACATGGGGGTGCTGGGTTCAGTCAGCAAAGGGTTAACTCCCTTTACTGCGGGCACTAACAAGTTGCTAAGAAAAACACTGACAAGGCCTCAGCTGGTGCTGGGGAGGGCCTGCACCGGATTCAGCTCTTCTGTCCGCTTCGGATACTGTAGCTGACCCAGACTGACCCAGGAAGCATTTCATCCCATAGTACGGCACGTGCCGGGCTCTGGGGCGGGCAAGGGGGTCCGGTAGCCATCGCTCTTCCTCTTGCTCTCTCTCCCTTACTCCCTCGCCCGTCTACTCCCGGGCACTTGCTAACCCTCCCGCGTCAGCTGCTTTGCCAGCTCCCGTGCTGCCTCCTTCGTGTGGGAGCTGGTGGCTTGTTTAGAGTTCCCGGCCGCGCCATCGCTGACAGGGTTCGCTCGGAATCTGCTGCGTCGGCTCCCGGCTCCGGCCCTGGGGCTGCGGCTCTCAAGCTGCCAGCGCTCTCGGGCTGTGGTTCTCGGCCTCTCTGGGTCTGACTTTCACCACTCAACATCTGGGTGGCTACTGGCCAGTGGATGGTGAGCAATCCTATCATATTGGAGCATATTGCATCTATTGCATTCTATGGTTTAGTTTCTACTAGCTTAACTCTTTATTATTGGTAGTATCTGCCTAGAGCCATCTAGATTTAAGCAATAAATAGTCCTTCTCTCGATTTTACGAGCTCCCTTATTTCTTTTTCCTCCCATTCTTCCCCTCCACTGCAGGAGGGGAGGGGCATTTGTGAGAGCGGCTTCGTGGTATGCTGCTAGCCGGAGTTAAAGCACGACAATGGGCCACGCTGAGAGGGAGCCTGGGGGTGCCGCCGGTCACGTGACCTGGGCGCGGTCCACGGCGTCACGTCGCCGGGGCAACGCCGGTTCCTCGGCAACGCCTCGGCGGGGAAATGTGTTGCGTCGCGCAGCCTCCTCACCATTCGCCTCCGCGCAGCGATCGCAGCCACACCACAACGCCCGGGCTCCTGCGGGCTC
This sequence comes from Rhynochetos jubatus, assembly GCA_027574665.1. NCBI lineage: Eukaryota > Metazoa > Chordata > Aves > Eurypygiformes > Rhynochetidae > Rhynochetos > Rhynochetos jubatus. Next base: position 77,498,574 of record CM050651.1, read on the forward strand.
CCTCCCGCTCTGCCTGCGGGACCGCTCCGGCTCCTGTGGCTCCGGGGCTCGGGGAAGGAGGATGCTGACTCTGATGGCCGCTTGCTGCGGCCTGTGCAGATGGTGGCGGGAGCCTGCGAGGAAGGCGACGCTCACCACGGGGCACCTCCATAACGCTGCTGGCACCGCCACAGCCCGAGGAGCTCAAGCAGAGGCTCCTCAAGACCAGGCCTCAGCAGTCGGGTGCTCCAAGATTCCCCTTCAACGGCGACGCTTGCAGGTCACCCTCTTGGAGCTGGAGGCTGCAAAACGCCTGCAAAACGCCTGGCGCCGTTTCTATGCCAAGTCCTGTGCTGTAGGCTTTGTGCTGGATCCCACCGGCGGCCCAGGAACGCAGGACACAAGGCGAGGCGTGACGGAACTTTTAAGCAGCCCCAGCATCTCGGGAAAAGCCGTCTTCCAGCTGGCGAACAAGCAGGACGGAGAAGGAGCTCTGGCACGAGCAGACATCGTGCAATCCTTCTCTCTGGACAAGATTGCCCAGGAACACAAGGGTCCATGGGAAACTGAAGGTTGCTCAGCCAACACGGGCTGCGGGGAACAAACGGATCAAGTGGTAAGAGCGAGCTTCTGTTGCCTTCCACGCGCGAGGAGGGAAGATTCTGAGGCCTTCGTCGAGCGCAGCCAAAGAGACAGCACAGAACCAAACGCTCCTGGAGAAGAGCAGAAACTCGAACGGGCTGAGCAAGTGAGAAGGACACAAGAAGGAAGGGAAAGGGAAGAAGGAACAAGTGCACGTGACGAGGAAGACCCTGAGCCTGGGAGCAGCGAAACCCCTTTCCAGCCTGGACCTCCCGGGATGGCTGGGAATGACAACCAAAGGGAAGAGGAGAAGCAGCACGAGAGGTTGGAGACCGAAAAGGCGACAAGTGCCTTCAATTCACGGCCAGAGCTGGCAGCAGGGGATGGCCAGGAGTTCTCAAGCCGCAACGGCCAAAGGACAAGCGACACCAGAGGAGAAACATGCAGCTCCCCAACTCCACAGCTCGTGCAGCACCAGGAACAGCCGGAGCAGAAAGCCTCAGGCTGCCTCGACGCAGCCAACAGGAAGCGAGAACGCAACAAGCGAAGACGGAGAAGGGGCCACCGAGGAGAACCTCCGGCGGCAGGAGACACGGTTCCCAGAAACCCTCCACCACCGCCAGCGCTGCTCCCAGGCGGCTCGCCAAGTCCCCAGCTGAACAGCCCTCTAGGACGGCAGCCCCTGCGTGACACACATCAGGCTGGCACGGGGAGAAGGCGACGGAAAAGAAGAGCCAGATGAAGAGGTTGCTCGGGACAGCCCCTGACCCCGCTGGCTGTACCCCAAAGACCCAGCAGAAACCTTTCTGGCCCTTGAAGGACTATTTTTTAAAACGACAGTTTCCTTAGTTAGATCAGCTTGTTGCTAAATACCTTGCTGACAATAAACCATGGAGTTTCTTCTGTTCAAAGCCTGGGGTTTATTACTTTAAAAAATTCAAAGCCCTGACACAATTAAACCTGCCCAGGGACATCAAGGGCAACAAGAAGGGCTTCCAGAGGTACGCCGGGCATAAAAGGAAGTTCAGGGGAAAAGTGGGCCCCCTGCAGAAGGACAGAGGAGAGCTGGATTCCCGGGAGATGAAGAAGGATGAGGTGCGCAATGACTTTTTTGCCTCGGTCCTCACGGGCGAGGGCCAAGACACCCCCCACCCCCGCCCAAGTCATGGAAGGCAAGGGCAGGGACTAGGGGAGTGGAGAGCTGCCCACGGTTAGAGAGGATCGAGTCTGGGAACACCTAAAGAGCCTGAAGGTGCACAAGTCCGTGGGACCTGAGGGAATACATCCGCAGGTCCTGAAAGAATCCCAGAATCCCAGAGGGCTTTGCGTGGGAAGGGACCTTAAAGCCCACCCACTGCCACCCCCTGCCACGGGCAGGGACACCTTCTGCTACACCAGGCTGCTCCAAGCCCCATCCAGCCTGGCCTTGGACGCTGCCAGGGGTGGGGCACCCACAGCTGCTCTGCGCAACCTGTCCCAGTGCCCCCCACCCGCTCCGGGAAGAATTCCTTCCTGATGGCCCAGCTCAATCTCCCTTTCTTACCAAGCAGGCTTTACCCTGCAGGGTATCTAATTGCAGCCCTAGCACCATTACTCTTGTGTTCTTTGCCACGCTCAGGCAACACTATTAGTACTGCGTTAGTCATGCTTTCCCTCCGCCAGCGACGGCTGCGCACATGGGGGTGCTGGGTTCAGTCAGCAAAGGGTTAACTCCCTTTACTGCGGGCACTAACAAGTTGCTAAGAAAAACACTGACAAGGCCTCAGCTGGTGCTGGGGAGGGCCTGCACCGGATTCAGCTCTTCTGTCCGCTTCGGATACTGTAGCTGACCCAGACTGACCAAGGAAGCATTTCAGCCCATAGTACGGCACGTGCCGGGCTCTGGGGCGGGCAAGGGGGTCCGGTAGCCATCGCTCTTCCTCTTGCTCTCTCTCCCTTACTCCCTCGCCCGTCTACTCCCGGGCACTTGCTAACCCTCCCGCGTCAGCTGCTTTGCCAGCTCCCGTGCTGCCTCCTTCGTGTGGGAGCTGGTGGCTTGTTTAGAGTTCCCGGCCGCGCCATCGCTGACAGGGTTCGCTCGGAATCTGCTGCGTCGGCTCCCGGCTCCGGCCCTGGGGCTGCGGCTCTCAAGCTGCCAGCGCTCTCGGGCTGTGGTTCTCGGCCTCTCTGGGTCTGACTTTCATCACTCAACATCTGGGTGGCTACTGGCCAGTGGATGGTGAGCAATCCTATCATATTGGAGCATATTGCATCTATTGCATTCTATGGTTTAGTTTCTACTAGCTTAACTCTTTATTATTGGTAGTATCTGCCTAGAGCCATTTAGATTTAAGCAATAAATAGTCCTTCTCTCGATTTTACGAGCTCCCTTATTTCTTTTTCCTCCCATTCTTCCCCTCCACTGCAGGAGGGGAGGGGCATTTGTGAGAGCGGCTTCGTGGTATGCTGCTAGCCGGAGTTAAAGCACGACAATGGGCCACGCTGAGAGGGAGCCTGGGGGTGCCGCCGGTCACGTGACCTGGGCGCGGTCCACGGCGTCACGTCGCCGGGGCAACGCCGGTTCCTCGGCAACGCCTCGGCGGGGAAATGTGTTGCGTCGCGCAGCCTCCTCACCATTCGCCTCCGCGCAGCGATCGCAGCCACACCACAACGCCCGGGCTCCTGCGGGCTCCCTCCCGCTCTGCCTGCGGGACCGCTCCGGCTCCTGTGGCTCCGGGGCTCGGGGAAGGAGGATGCTGACTCTGATGGCCGCTTGCTGCGGCCTGTGCAGATGGTGGCGGGAGCCTGCGAGGAAGGCGACGCTCACCACGGGGCACCTCCATAACGCTGCTGGCACCGCCACAGCCCGAGGAGCTCAAGCAGAGGCTCCTCAAGACCAGGCCTCAGCAGTCGGGTGCTCCAAGATTCCCCTTCAACGGCGACGCTTGCAGGTCACCCTCTTGGAGCTGGAGGCTGCAAAACGCCTGCAAAACGCCTGGCGCCGTTTCTATGCCAAGTCCTGTGCTGTAGGCTTTGTGCTGGATCCCACCGGCGGCCCAGGAACGCAGGACACAAGGCGAGGCGTGACGGAACTTTTAAGCAGCCCCAGCATCTCGGGAAAAGCCGTCTTCCAGCTGGCGAACAAGCAGGACGGAGAAGGAGCTCTGGCACGAGCAGACATCGTGCAATCCTTCTCTCTGGACAAGATTGCCCAGGAACACAAGGGTCCATGGGAAACTGAAGGTTGCTCAGCCAACACGGGCTGCGGGGAACAAACGGATCAAGTGGTAAGAGCGAGCTTCTGTTGCCTTCCACGCGCGAGGAGGGAAGATTCTGAGGCCTTCGTCGAGCGCAGCCAAAGAGACAGCACAGAACCAAACGCCCCTGAAGAAGAGCAGAAACTCGAACGGGCTGAGCAAGTGAGAAGGACACAAGAAGGAAGGGAAAGGGAAGAAGGAACAAGTGCACGTGACGAGGAAGACCCTGAGCCTGGGAGCAGCGAAACCCCTTTCCAGCCTGGACCTCCCGGGATGGCTGGGAATGACAACCAAAGGGAAGAGGAGAAGCAGCACGAGAGGTTGGAGACCGAAAAGGCGACGAGTGCCTTCAATTCACGGCCAGAGCTGGCAGCAGGGGATGGCCAGGAGTTCTCAAGCTGCAACGGCCAAAGGACAAGCGACACCACAGGAGAAACATGCAGCTCCCCAACTCCACAGCTCGTGCAGCACCAGGAACAGCCGGAGCAGAAAGCCTCAGGCTGCCTCGACGCAGCCAACAGGAAGCGAGAACGCAACAAGCGAAGACGGAGAAGGGGCCACCGAGGAGAACCTCCGGCGGCAGGAGACACGGTTCCCAGAAACCCTCCACCACCGCCAGCGCTGCTCCCAGGCGGCTCGCCAAGTCCCCAGCTGAACAGCCCTCAAGGACGGCAGCCCCTGCGTGACACACATCAGGCTGGCACGGGGAGAAGGCGACGGAAAAGAAGAGCCAGATGAAGAGGTTGCTCGGGACAGCCCCTGACCCCGCTGGCTGTACCCCAAAGACCCAGCAGAAACCTTTCTGGCCCTTGAAGGAATATTTTTAAAAACGACAGTTTCCTTAGTTAGATCAGCTTGTTGCTAAATACCTTGCTGACAATAAACCATGGAGTTTCTTCTGTTCAAAGCCTGGGGTTTATTACTTTAAAAAATTCAAAGCCCTGACACAATTAAACCTGCCCAGGGACATCAAGGGCAACAAGAAGGGCTTCCAGAGGTACGCCAGGCATAAAAGGAAGTTCAGGGGAAAAGCGGGCCCCCTGCAGAAGGACAGAGGAGAGCTGGATTCCCGGGAGATGAAGAAGGATGAGGTGCGCAATGACTTTTTTGCCTCGGTCCTCACGGGCAAGGGCCAAGACACCCCCCACCCCCGCCCAAGTCATGGAAGGCAAGGGCAGGGACTAGGGGAGTGGAGAGCTGCCCACGGTTAGAGAGGATCGAGTCTGGGAACACCTAAAGAGCCTGAAGGTGCACAAGTCCGTGGGACCTGAGGGAATATATCCGCAGGTCCTGAAAGAATCCCAGAATCCCAGAGGGCTTTGCGTGGGAAGGGACCTTAAAGCCCACCCACTGCCACCCCCTGCCACGGGCAGGGACACCTTCCGCTACACCAGGCTGCTCCAAGCCTCATCCAGCCTGGCCTTGGACGCTGCCAGGGGTGGGGCACCCACAGCTGCTCTGCGCAACCTGTCCCAGGGCCTCCCCACCCGCTCCGGGAAGAATTCCTTCCTGATGGCCCAGCTCAATCTCCCTCATTCCGTGTAAATCCGTTACCCCTTGTCCTGTCACTCCCTGCCCTTGGAATAATTCCCCACCAAGGCACTGGAAGGGGCTCTAAGGTTTCCCCAGAGCCTTCCCTTCTCCAGGCTGAACCCCCCAACCCCCCCAGCCTGTCCCTGTAGCAGAGGAGCTCCAGCCCTTGGAGCATCTCCGTGGCCTCCTCTGGTCTTGCTCCAACAGCTCCATGTCCTTCTGCTGTTGTAGGCCCCAGAGCTGGAGGCAGAACTGCAGGGGGCGGTCTGCCCAGAGCAGAGCAGAGGGGGAGAATCCCCTCCCTCACCCCCCTGGCTCTGCTGCTCTGGATCCAGCCCAGGATCCGGTTGGCTTTCTGGGCTGCCAGCGCACACAGCCGGCTGATGTTCAACTTCTCATCCCCCAGCAACCCCATGTCCTTCCCCTCAGGGCTGCTCTCAATCCATTCTCCACCCAGCCTGTCCTTGTGCTGGGATTGCCCTGACCCAGGTGCAGGATCTTGCACTTGGCCTTGTTGAACCCCATGCAGTTGGCACTGTCCCACCCCTCCAGCCTGTCCATGTACCTCTGGATGCCATCCCTTCCCTCCAGTGTCTCAACCGCACCACACAGGTTGGTGTCATCAGCAAACCTGCTGATTGTGCACTCGATGCTATCATCCATGTCGCTGATAAAGATGTTAAACAACACCAGTCCCAGTACTGACTCCTGAGGAATGCCGCTCGTCACTTGGTTCATTCTATGCCAACCACAAATGATCAAAAATTAGGAGTTAAGACCTGAAACCATCAGCAGCTTTTCTAAAAAATTAGTAACATAGTGGAATATTTGTGTTTTCCTTTCTTGGTATGTTCAGTGGTTTTCACTGAAGACATTTCAGAAAACAACTTTCAGAAGAAATAGTCCTTCTTCATGGACATGGTCAAAATAACAATTTCTGGTGAAACACACTTTGAGGGAACACACCTAAAACTGTGAAATTTAAAAAAAATCTTCTGGTTGAAGAACACCAATATGCATTGTTTCATCTGTTAAATTTAGAGCCGCTATTGTACAGACCTACCATAAGCTTGGCAGAGGAAAAATACCCTCAGTGCGCCATAGGATGAGGCTAAGCCTCACTTCCTAAACACAACACACTCCTCTGTGCCTGCAAACGTTTCCAGGTACAGCAGCTCAGCCGCCGGTACTGTGAGATTGTTCTCAGTGGGCTGCATGACGTTGGCCTACAGCTTTCTTCTAAACTTTCCTGGAGGCGGTCAGGGAGCTAGTACAGGTAGAAGACCATTTCCAATGGTTAGGTTGGATGCAGGCACCCTGCTCTGGAGGCTATCACCATTGTGAGCTATTCTGGGTCACAGGAGGGGCTGACAGATGGTTAGAACCTTTTATTTTTTAGTATATAAGGATTAGCTTCTTTGCCTCCTTACACCTCTTACTACCTTTATTTCTACTTCTAAGGTTGAAAATACAAGCCTTCTGCAATTGTAAGTTCCCACGTAAGGTTAGACAGACAAGTTAGTCCAAGAACAACATTTTTTAAATTAAGTGAATCTCAATCTCAGAAAAATGTGGATCTCAATGCAAACTTTGTTGCTTGAGTCTAATTTTACTATAAAGCAAATTATGCAACGGGATAACCTGCTTAGGTTAGTGTTAGTTGAGGTTTGTAGTCGAGTCACCTTCCGCAAAGGCTTTCATAGGAGGTGATAAAACAACCTAGTAGGCTTAGAGAATTAGTAACTGTGCACTGACTGCAAGAGAGGAACGATGCTGGACTGGAAGACAGAGAGGATATTTTCCAAGCTCTGAGTAAGGATGTGACTTCCGTGTTTTTATGCTGCAAAGGCCCTCAGGCATAGGGAAAACAAACATAAAAGGTTGTGCAAGAAAACACTGCACTTCACTGGAATTCCCAAAAATAATTCAGGCATTGGGGGGTTTTTGAGCACATATTGCACAGTAACATCTGAAACAAGTGGGTTAAAATGCCTGACCTTGCTCTTTGTTTCCCCCCCCACCCCGATTCAGATTTTCTTGACCCGTCCTGGGACTGCAAGGGTTCAGCGACTCACCTGTGCCCTTCAGCAGCAAAAGGCTTTTGACCCCACTCATCCATTCGCGTGAATTTCATGGAATCTGTAATCACAAAGCTGGCTCTTTTCCCGGGTTATGTCAGACTCTGGCTAACCAGAGGGCAGGGGGAGCAGCCACCAGCAGATATACCCTTCAGAGGTGGTGAGAGCACGACTTAGTTTAGGGGGGTTCTGTGGCTCACAAAGGCTATTTCGTTGGTTTGCTGCTTTTAGCTATTGTAGGTCTTTTTGTCTGATGTTTAATTTCTTACTGAACCTTGAGCGACCTGGTAGGACATATGATCTCAACCATGAGTAATCATTTGTTTGTAGTTAGTTACTATTAACACTACCAGGCAGTTTAGGCAATAATAATAAAAGAACCCCAGGTAAAAACGCTCCATAATACTCTCTATCTGTATTTAAAGGGTATTACTTTTTGTGTCTCTGATGGCTGAGGAAATTAATAAGCAGTGATGATCTCTAAGGTCTGTTCCAACCCAAACCATTCTATGGATCTGTGATTCCTACAAAAATACCCAGGCCTTTTGTCAGAGAGATGGGAACATCACACGACACTACAGTATTTCCAGGGAGTAGGAAAGTACTTACTAGGAGAGCAAAAGTCCATGGCTCGCCTGAAAAGAATCTAATAAATAGGTGCACACAGTACAGGGCAGAAGTGCATCAACAGCCCTTATGCAGGAACAAAATGCCAATAAAGCTTCTGATCAAAACAGTTCCAAAACCATAAAACTGGTGCTAAGTCCATGGAAGCACGCGAGATTGATACGGGGTGCGAAGCAGTGACTGCGAAAATCCCAGTCTGCATGGTCGTCTGAGTGAGAGACCCATCCCCCTAGCTGCCTTCTGAATTATTAGGCTGGAACTACACTGGGTCTGTTTAATGAACAGATTCTGCTTCAGAAATTGTTTTGTCAAGCCAAACACATTTGTTTGAACTATCAGTTTCAAAGGTTTCGACTAAATTTCGCAAGTCCGGTGTACGTAAGAGAGAAACTTAAATACAGAGTCTGACCTTTCACTCTGCAAGCAGAGGTTTCAACAAAGTCATGTCTGGTTAGCAATTTCAGAAGATTTCCAAAGTTTTGAAAGCCTTGGAGGTCTTTCTGAAACAGAACCTGGTGGGTTTTTATGGCTTGTTCCAATGTTGACACGCACTGGGAGGGGCAGAGCGGGACCTGGCACTCCGGCTAATCCAGCACGCTGGGCTGACTGGAGACTAACATGACTCTGGCTTTCACAGACTAACAGTTGACAGAGTCTTTTGGCCAACCTCCTTGCTTTGGCATCTTCTATTTTCTTGTCAAACGTAAAGTCGGAGTTTCTGGCTAACCTTATTACCGCTGCGCTGCTATCTACGCCTGCATTACTTATTTCCAGTAGTTTGCACAGCAGTGTAAATCTCACAGCTGGAATCTTTCGCCTGTGCTTGCACCAGATAACCACTGCCTTGTACAGAACTTTGCAGATGATGCAGTAGAGGAGGTACCCACGAATCAAAGATGGCACCAAGAGGGTTTCACTTAAGAAGGTTCCTAAGAAGCAAAGAATACAGATTGAAGACAGTCCCCCAAAGACCTGCTTTCTAGCTTACACCAAACGAAAAGGTAACGTGCGGTAGTTGAACCACAAGGATGTGCAAACGGATCAAGGCTGTATCAGAAAGAGCTTGATCGTTTCTATACTCAGTTTTACCTGAGTGTAAACTGCTGGAACAACACTGATTCGATCTGAGAGACCACAAAATACTGCTATCCAAAGTGAAGCAGTTCCGAAACATTCGTGCAAGTTCCGCTGCCAAAATAATTTAAATTTAATACATTTACTTTATTTAAAAATATCTCTCCACTTTAGAGAGGAGTCTGGAGCCAGCTGCCCTCCCTCTCAGCACATGTAAGTGATGATGGCAGGTGAGTATGTACTATACAGTAGCTTCATATTTCTCCCATTAGGATCCCTGTCACATTCTATTTTTGAGAGCTGACTGAGTGTTTACCAGGAGACACTTCGTCCTCCTCCTTCCCCTGTCCCATAACCTTGTAATCCAAGATGCTGGTGGCAGTATTGGGTTCGCGGCACTCTGACCTTTTGTCCCTCTGCTTGAATTCGACTGGTTTTATCCCACCATGGTTGCCGGTTGGGTTACACCGATAACCTTTCGTGACATGCCGGGTGAACTTCCCAGCAGAAACGGGAAAGGACCGTGCCTTACCTCAATTCAAACAGCAGCAATAGGAAGTTGGGTCCCCATTAGGCTGGGAGTGTGTTGGATCTTTCTGAAATTGCCCTGGGTGCACATGGGGCCACAAAGGGATTGACTGTTGAAGCCGTCGGGTGACTGATCCACCCAGAGACCGAATTTGCATTCTGGGCCCCTTTCGCCAGCCCTTATTCAGGAAAAATACTCAGTGAACTTCTTAGATGTTTAGCCTAGTAAGGACAGAAGAACTGATCCACCGTACATCACCCCACACACACCCCTTGCCCCCAAAAAGATACCCTGGAAAGGAATCACGTGAAAAATGGGAAGAGGTTCGAATGATTTTTGTCACTCCCATCTGAAGGGGCTCCAACTAACCCCCCAGGAGTTCTACCTGTGTGCCAGCCCCCAGATCAAACTGGAAATGAAGCGCTGACTGCCAGTGTTTGGTGGAATGGCCCAGGGAATAAGACTTGGTGGGAGGCGGACAGTTGCTGCCATTTGTAGTAAAGCTCTGGGACTTTACTAATTTGAAATCTTTCAGCCTACCTAAAAGTAAACGAACAGATTTTCAGCCTTTCTCCTGATTTCTGATGTGCGACTAAACTCCTGTTTCATTATCGCCCTCATTTCACTTCCAGAAGGTTTTATTTTCTATTTCAATATTCTATGACTATCCCAGTCTGGAATATTAAACTTCATGTTCCTTTTCATATGCAAAAACTCATGGGGGTGAACACAGTTCTCAGAAAAAGATCCAAGAAGTTCCTATCGTCTAGCTAAAAAAGGCATTATTTTGAATCTCCTCTTTGCATAGCACTTGAGTTAATTTTGGCTTCGACATACTCTAAAACTGTGCCTTAGTGAATAGCTACTTACTGCTCATAAGGAGAGTTCCACCTCCCTTGACCCCCTGTCGCACTTCCCACCCTTTCCTTGGCCAGCACGGGCACTCACCTGAAGCTATGGAGAAGCAGCTCAGGAAGTTTAGATAGCAGGAAACTAATCTCTTTTTTTCACTGTTTAGTTTTTTGTTGTTCTGGTTTGAACAAGCTCACTGAGGGTTCAGAAAAATGCAGAGCTACACTAAAAAAAGCAGCACACTCTTGGATTGGCTCAAACACTTCCTGAAACTTTTACCATTTGCCAAAAGTAGGGTTTTATCTCATACAACTAGAAATCCTTCCCCTTGAAACCTCAAACTCTTCAAATTCTCAAATTATAAGGCTCTTGGGAGACCTTATAGTACCTTCCAGTGCCTGGGGGGGCTACAAAGAAGCTGGGGGGGGAACATTTTACAAGGGCAAGGAGTGACAGGACAAGGGGTAACGGGTTTAAATGGAAAGAGGGAGATTGAGATGGGCCATCAGGAAGGAATTCTTCCCGGAGAGGGTGGGGAGCACTGGGACAGGTTGCCCAGAGAAGCTGTGGGTGCCCCATCCCTGGGGGTGTCCAAGGCCAGGCTGGATGAGGCTTGGAGCACCCTGGGCTATGGAAGGTGTCCCTGCCCATGGCAGGGGGTGGGACTGGATGATCTGGAAGGTCCTTTCCAACCCAAACCATTCTACGTATCTATGATTCTGTCTTGCCCCATTTTCAGATTGTGCTCTCCTACATTACCCTCACATTTTGACAGTTCTGGAAAGCTCAGTCAACAAGACTTGGAGTCCTTCTAGCATGCACCTCCACACCTTGCTTTCCCTCCACCTCCAAAACACAATTCAACTGAACTCAAGCAACACAGATATTGAAAGCTTTATACATAACTTAAGGAGCAAAACAGATTTATTTTGCCTTTCAGATATCTTAACGAGCAGCTAATACTTTTCCTAAGCAACATTCTTTGCTTTTAACCATTAGACTTCTTTGTTATTCAGCCCTTCTTGGAGGAATTAAGGTCCTTTTTCATTAAGCCATAGCTTATCCATAACTTGTAATACAAGCAACTGCTATTTTCCCTACATGTCACAGTCAGAGTTGATAGCAGTTAGTTTTTTTAACGTGCATGCACAGACCGGGAGTGTATACTTATTCATAGAGAAGACCTATATACTTTATTTGCTTATTTGCTGACCATTCCAGTATCTCCAGAGATCAAAATATGCTCTTTCCCAAACCCCTAGAAAAGAGGTGGCAGCGGGGGAAGCACGCTGACAAGACCTTGCTTATTTGTGCTAGCTTCCCAGTTGAGCATCATACCTAGGGTTGCTGTAAGAGGTAACAGACCTTTGCATGGCATCCTTGGTTTGTCTGCCTGACCTGGCAGTTAACCGGTGGTTAACAGTTAATGCATTTCCCAACCGCGTCCCGTGATAAAGGCACATGTGTATGGTTTCATAACGCATATTTCGTTGCAGGCGCTGTCTGCATCAGTTAAAAGTCTGTCTTTTCCTATTTACAAGGTTATAAAGCTTCACTGATTGTCTGCTTTGGAAAACAGTAGCTAATACATTGTACAAATCGCATGGGTGGGTAAAAAGCTTGCAACTTTTTTAGAGCTCAAAGTATCATCCTTGATAAGGCAGAGAAATGCTGGCCTGGCTCATACATGTCTGATAAGTGTGCACAAAACAGCCGAGTGAATTAACAAACCAAGGGCAAAAGGCAAAGATCACGTGTAGGATTAAGGAAAACAGTGATCCTCCCTGAAACACACTATTTGGTCATTTCATTTGGAACAGGCAGTGTGACTCTGAAGCCCTAACAGTGTTTTCCGTAGAGCTGGAAAGCGAGGATGACAGATGTCCCACTAGCTCGCTACCTACCGTCACTGCAAATATAGTTTTCTTGTCACCACCTACAAATCCCAGGATACGACTGCTTTTCCTCCCTCCCGTTTATCCTTCCATGTCTAATCCCACACTTCCTCCCCCCACCTGCTCTGCCAGAGCTGCTGTCAGCTTCCCTTATGAGCAGCAAAAGTTTCCTGAGCTCATCTGCAAAGTCCCTTTTAATGGTTATTACTGTTGTGCTAACTGCAATGGACCTCATCTTTTTATAAAATAAGAGAGGGAAAGAATGATTTTCCTGGGTAAATCCCGAGCTGAATAACGTTTCAGGGAAAACCTGCACTTGGTCAGGCTGTTGATGGTTATTGGTATCAATGGGAATCTGCATAAGGATCTAACTTCTCTTGCAAGGCTTAAAACAGGGCAAGGAGGTAACAACAAAATGAAGCTTGGGAAAACACTAGAAGGGAATTATTACATCACTGAGAGAGGTCATTCTGTGAACAGTCAGTGTGTTTTGGTATTGGGCCTCAGTTTCGCCTCCCGCTGCTCTGGCCAGCAGAACTTTTCATACAGGGGCACTACATGTGGCCTGAAAACATCCTCCAGACTCCAGCAGAGATGTTCTCTCTTTTCCCTTGTCAGGATCATCAAGACCTTAAGGCACAATTTTCCAAGACTCCCCTCCAGTCCATACAAGCTCTTGCCAAAACTCCACCTTCCTACTTCCTTACACCCAGTGTGTCGAAAGGAAACGCTCAGCCCCAGCTGCTTTACTCACAAATGAAACGTAAGATATAGGCTACGTCTACCCAGCACAGTGAAGATCTAGGTATTACCGAGTGACTTACTTTCAGGCCTTGAAGCAGCATAGTACAGCGGACATTAGCACCTAAACTAATACAAAAGAGCTTTTTATACCTCTATGGCACCAAGCTAATGCAGCTCTGCTGCTTCCAGCACTCCAGCAAGCACCTCTGCATGGCCCTACGTTGTGTGGATAACCTAATCCACGTCAGCATCCACCTGGCAGCTCTGCACCGTGTCACACATAGCCATCACTGCCGCTCCGTGAGTCCAGAACACAAGCACAGGACTCCTTCCCAGGTGCCTAACCCCTCCTGAGAGCCTTTTGTATCTTCCACAGCAAAACAGGGTGCACGTCTCTTCAAACATCACCCCTAGTTATTGACGCTCCTCGCTGAAAAGAACTTTCTTTTAAAGGAGCAGAAGGTAAATATCTTTGTCATCTGCCCTTCCCCTGGGGTTTTATCATTCTCCTGCCTTCTCTTTTAGCTACAGCAGATAAGATGGATTCAGCCAGTCAGCAGAGATTTTTGCTCATGAAACTATAGCTCTGCTTCTGCCCTATACTGGATGTCCTCTTTCCAACTCAGGAGAAAAGCGTGTTTCAGTGACTGAACTGGCTGACTGAATACTGCAGTAATTAGGTTAAGTATCATCTGCCTTCCAGCAGATGTGTAATCCTTTTGGGACTAGATTGACCCTTTGCACCTACTGTAGCAACAGTCACACAGACAAATGGTATACACAGGAACGATTCAGCACAACCCACAGCCTCTGCTATCTTGGTGGTCACTCTCGGGTTTTGCCAAGGGTGAATTGTAATCATATGAAAGATCTTGGACCAAGATAGCATACTTCCCATGTCTTTCCTTTCATCAGCAAAAAAAAGTGCTGCATTAATAAGAAAAGTCAAAAACATGTATCCTTGCAATCATCAAATAACTGCACTGCAATTGTATTCTCAGACTGACTGGCTTTAAAAGACATCTGTGTTCACAGGGTACACACCATCCAACTTCCACAGACACAAATACCAACAGTCCACCCAGAAGCAATCCCACAAGCCCACAGAGGACAATGTACATAAGGAAAACGTAAGTAAATAAAACGTGGAGCAATGAGGTTCCAGGAGAAAACCAGCAAAGGAGAGATCCTCCCAAACTGCAAAAGGAGGTACGAATTACACTTGGCAGGCACTTCTCGAGGTGGTAAGAAAGTATGTCAATGTGTGGTGCAAGCAGCTCCCCGAAATGTGTCAAACAACCTCCTTTTGTCCACGACCACTTATCCTACGTGCAATTCCATTTCATAAATGAACGCGAGAGAATTCTGAAGGCTTTTCCGGCAGATATAATGTGTTCTGAATTTATAAGGGCAACACAGAAACTCATAGAACACCACCTGCATTTCAGATCACAAAACACGGTTCCGCGGTGAGCGCTGGGGAAGTCTATAAACACTCCCCGTGCAACAGGAAAGCCTTAGACGGCGTCTCCAAACCTTGGGCAAATGGGTTGTATTTCTGGATGCCCGTCACAACTGGGCTCTCCACTGTTGGCCAAAGCCAAACCCTGGACTTGTGCCTTCACACCATAAAGCAGCTGGTATCTCAGTCAGAAAAAACGCATTGGACCATACCCCAAATTAATCCTTAGTGAGCGACCGGTCTTTCTAACCCTGTGGGGTATTTTTACTTTAGGGGTTATTTTCCTTAACCTAGGAAGTGAAAGAATCATCATCAGCAACTGAATATCCCACAGTTAAGTACTAAATCATTAAATTCCTGCAATTCTTCTTTGTCCTCACCATTTCTAATGGGACAGGGACTCAGAAGGGATGAGCACACGTGTCCGACCGCACTGGAGCTGCGGTAACTTCATTGCCATGTGGCCCTTTGTCTCGCCCTGTGCAGAACTCGCCTCTGCCTGTGCTGTCAGCACAGTAAAAAGGAAAGTGCTTTGTCTCCCAGATTACCTCCCCGCCGCCTGTGTGTTATTACAGTCTGCCCAACCAAGAACCATCCAGCTGAGGAGAAAACTCTCCTCCTCAGCGAGAGGATGTGACCGTGCGGGGACAGCAAGCGAGGTTATCTCAGGACAGGCAGCAGACCAAAAAACAGATTGCGTCAGCGTGGGAAAGGATTGGGCAGGAGCGGAGGGTGTGCAGGGGCACGGTCCCAGGCAAAGACAAGCTCTGAATAAACAGGGAGAAAGTCGCTGGCCAGGGGGGAGGTTGAATAAAGGCCTCGGAAGTGCAAAGAATTGGGCCACACTAATGAGGGCACCGACACTTCCCCACCAGCAGAAAGCTGGGGAGGAGGGTGGAGGGGAAGGAAAGGAAAGCCGGATGTGGAAAGCTGTGGAAGGGTTGGAAAGAGAGCTTTAGAAAGTAACGTGAAACCTCAAGCTGACGGAGATCAGCAGTGCTGTTGGTCAGGAATTTGGTGGTAGGGTTTCTCGTGACAGAATTTAATTAATGCAAAACCTACTAGGGGTGTAACTCAAGCACTGAGGAGTCCTTTACGTGGATGAGGTGCGGTGGAAACGGGCTGACCACGCTCCAAGGAGCTTACAAATTACACTTGGGCGAGATGGCTGCAAACAGATGGGCAGCGGGAGGAGAGACGGAGAGGCACCGTTGGGCTGGTCTCAGCAACGGAGCTGGTCCTCTAAGTTTGGAGGCACCGCAGGATCGGAGGCAGTTTTAAAGGAGGGGGAGCTTGGAAAAGAATAATGTGGTATTTCAGCATAAGGTTACGGGGCAAAAGGGGTGACAGAAGTGGAAATACAACAGGGCTCCCTTGGAAACTTATCAAGGGAGAAAGTTTAGCACAATGGACTAATTGGAGAGAGCTGGGAGTGATCGGTCCAACAATATATGAGCTGTAAAGGAGGGTGAAGGAGACACCAGGAATGAGCTTGCAGTGAAGCAGTCTACATCTCAGGAAACGGAAGAGACAGAGCTCGCCAACAAACTAGTAAGCAGCAGGGGAAGTACCGTGCCTAAAGTTTCCACAAAATGCTGTTGCCAGTTACTTTTTCTATAGAAAGTGCCCTTGGACAAAAGGGATATGCAAAGGTCTTCATACAACTGACATTTAGATTTAAATTTTATTCCTAACTCTGCTATTAAGCTGCTACAAAACTTTCAGCTGGGCTTTCTGCTGCCTCAACATCCCATCTGTAAAAGGGGCACAAACCCAGCCATCTGTGTGACAAGCAATAACGCTCTGAAATACTCCGACGGGGGTGTCTGTAAAGGGTGTTGAAAGGGGTCTTTTTGCAGGCGCCGATGCATACATTCTTCCTCCTATTTTCATTTCTCTCCCTTTCACTGCTGAAGGGGCATCTACAGAACGTATTTGTAATAAGCTGTCATTTCACTTCCTATCCAAGCCAAAAAAGAGACTCTCATTACCTTAAAACACACTAGGGTGCAATCCCTACTAACTTAGGTAAATGCATCTTATAGATTGCGGCATTTTATGGGGGCTGTATTTCACATTATGCGTCCAGACAGATGCCAGCAGGGAGAGCTCCAGGTTTATCTACAGGAACTTACCTACAACCTTGCGGTAGTAAACTCACCTACTTTGTAGTCATCCACACAGAAATCCTGGGGAAGCCCACATGGCTTTCTCTGCCTCCGCTCTGACTTAATTCTAATTTATGGACATCAGTCATCATTTCAACACTAGTAGTTCTTATCCCTACACTTGCTGGGATTTTAACCATTTAAACAGTCAGTTCCTTTTAGCTATTTAATTCCTTTCCCAGCATCAGACATGCAGTGGATGTTCAGTCAAAACTCTGAGGCTTTATTTTTTTATGTCTCTCTACATCCACCACTGTAATTCTGAGCAATTCATACAACTTTGTAATACTCCAGATTTTTTTCCCTTTTATGAGCTGTGTGTAAAGTCAGCATATATATAAAACATACATTGCACACATGCTTCTTAATGGACCTAGCCTGTATAGAGTGCTTGGAAATTTTTGATTGGTTGGAGCCCTAGAAATGCAAGTTGTTACCCTCTTGTATGCCTTTAAGCCCTGAAATTTCAATTGGAAAATGAATTTAAGTAAAAGACATCTACAGACAAGTCTTTCACATACTTATACTTTAGAGTGTAAAGAAAAATGGATCCAAATATACTCACCACTGTAATATTTCACGTACAAAGCGGGATGTGATTCCAGCAACTTCTTTTACCACCAGTTTCCCTCCGAGAGTGAATAGCGTTGCAGGGACTGCCATCTAGCGGTGAGCCAAGCCCTTAACAGATGGTTGAAACTGCAGATACCTGAAATTAAAAAGGTGTCAAGGATACAGAAAGAGTAGAAGCTAATAGTGATGCTGGAACTACTAACAGTAGAAACAATTTCTACTCAGCTTCAGATATTATTTACCATGTTTAACCAAAAGAGATTCATTCTCCAAATGTAGCTGCACAGAGGCAATACTGCATACTGACCATCCAAAGCAGGTAGGGAAAAACCCTCCGCGTACATCTGATTCCTGCACAGGCTATGAAACTCAAAGACAACTTAAACCTAGTTTGTTAATCATGTTGTTAAGTAACATTGGGTTTAAGCATTGTGTGCCTTGTGTACCTTTAAAAAAGGTCGGACAGAACATTCCATTTCCCTGGTTTTATGAGCTTTCATATTTATTGCCGTGTCTACCGTGTCTATGAATCTTGGTATTTGTGACAGATTTTTCTCCGTGTGTTCCATTGTGTACAGCCCATATGCTGTCTGTGCTCATAAAACACTCCGTAATTGTATGTGCAGGGAAAAAAAAACCCATTACTCACTAAGAAACTTAAGAACGTTCAGGTTATCCCTGCAGAGGTGTTTTTAAATCCAGCCCCAGGAAACAATTGCCTCCTTTTCTTCGGGTTGTGATGAAACTTTGGCAGGATTCTCAGATGTATTTGCCAGTTAACTTCTACTGATTTGAACAAAAATTATGTACCTAAATTCCATGAGGATCTTGGCTTGACTGCTGTTGATGTACATTTTGGATACAGGAGGGCCTTCGTTGGCTCCCTAGTGTAATGCTTGGGGATGCAGTAGGGTTTTTATTGTTTTCAGGATGAGTCATGCAGGCAGCAGCACAACAGATGGTTCAGAGTGTGGAACAATAAAGACAAAGATATGAGACAGCTAAAGAGAAAACTGGAACAGTCAAAGGAACAACCAGAGGATGAGAGGGGCTGAAAGGACGTGAGAAGCCAGGAGGTTGGACTTTGCCATGGATAGCAGGAGCTAATGAAGTGTGGAGTCAGTGCAGGGTGAAGTAGCTCAGACAGTGGTCAGCAGGGAAAATTCAAGGACCTGTAGTCAGAGCAGAAGGAACAGGGGTAGGAAAACCAAGAGGAGCAAGGCTGATGGATCACCAAGTGGGTAGTGGAGCTCAGTGATGGATTTCGGTGTGATATGAGAGAAAGTACTGGAGGACGAG
Source organism: Rhynochetos jubatus (assembly GCA_027574665.1). Taxonomy (NCBI): domain Eukaryota; kingdom Metazoa; phylum Chordata; class Aves; order Eurypygiformes; family Rhynochetidae; genus Rhynochetos; species Rhynochetos jubatus. The sequence continues at coordinate 77,517,205 of CM050651.1, forward strand.
GAGGAGGAATAAGGAAGAGCTGAGGAGACCGATAAATAATACCCTTTGAAGGCAGAAATACCACAGCAGCTAGAGCAATCAATACCAGCAGTGGTGTCTTAAAACTCAAAAGTCTGAAACAACACCAAAGAAACACAGGATAGCAGCTGCTGGAATAGTATAAACCCCCCCAGAAGAGCTCAGGCCAGCAGCAAGGAGATGAAACACAGTAGTTCAGAGCTGGTCTAACCACCAACCAAAGCAGAGAGAGGCAGACACACTTGGGCAAAAAGTAAAGTTGAATTCCACGGGTCACAGTGAAGCCCGGATCCTGAAAGGAAGGATCTGGAAAAGCCCGTGTAATTGAAAAGCGCATCGGTGTCTTACTGCTGCTCCACCTCGGAGAAGCCAGAAACGCAGAGAAAGCTCCATCAGCAAAATACTTTCTAGAAATATCACTGGGTCCCTCCACCCCCTCATCGCCCTGTTCTAAATCAGCAGCTATGCTGACAGCTGCCTAATTGGAATCCAGTTTAGGTGGGAGAATAACATGGAAATTAGGAAAGGAAAATGCCTTAAACATCTGTCCATTTCTATTTTTCTTACCCCAGCACCTAATTCATGCCCTGTTCTGGGTAGGCAGGCAGCAGAGCTACTTTCTGCTCCTATTTATGACCCATATGCTCTAAGCCATACAGGTCCTTGGTTTTTTCAGACTGAGCCGAGGCCAGTAGGATTCTGTCCTACAACTGCACTGCAGGGAAAGGACAGCTTTAGTTATTTAGAAAGACTTTTCCATAACTGTTTTTAAAGATGGAGAACATTGGTGTTTGGAAGGTTAAAAGTTTTGTGGAATAACAAAGATGGGAAGCTTCTGGAAGACATCTCAAGAAGGCACTCACTCACCCCAAAACAAGGCCAGATGTATCTGCCATTTTAACAGGCACTTTCCTAGCCCATCCTTGAAGCTGCACACAGAAACTCCACCATTGCCACAGACCCCCTATTCCAGCAGTCGACTATTTTACCCTCAGAAACTTTCCTAGTGTTATCCCAACTCTTCCTTGCTGCTATTTAAGCTCTACTACTGACACAGAATCGAAGTGACTCCTTTCCTTCTCACACTTACTTTTATGCCTCATACACTTCGTCGTTAAGGGTTTCGCAAACATCTCGCTGTGACGCTGCACGAAAGGCAAACACTCCTCTCCAGCTTGCAGTGCAGCAGAATCCACAGACTTACTCTGAGGAATCCTGCATTTCGTCACTCATTTTGCTTGAGTTTGCACTTGTTCCTAGAAAGAATAAGCCAGTCAGCTGCTTTAAGGGCACTCGAGTTGTTTAAGATCACTGTGCATCCTCATTTTGCCCTCCCAGCGGTCTGAGCTTTATGATTTCTGCTAATTTAGCAAGTACTCCCTACACACTGGGTGTTGAACAAAATCAGCCACAGGCCAGACCTCAAAAAACACCCCAAAAATCTGTCCACTTTGATAAAAGGACACGAACTTAGCAGTAAACACGCTCTGAAAATGGTTTCAAAAGTACTTTTGCATCCAGGTTGGAGTTGTTTCGGCTAAGCCAAGTTTCCATAACAAGACAGCATCAAAAGCTACAGCCTAAACATCTGCTTTTCTTCTATCCCATAACTCCCATGTATGGCTTTTTCTTCATGTCTTATTCTTTAAAAATCCAAGTTGGCTACTCACCCTTTTGCCACTTTCTTCCAGGTGCTTAAAACGCTTTCCCCAACCCTCAGAATTTGTTCTTCATACTGAAGTGAAGCTTATTTTTTTTATTGTTCCCCATCCCTCACACTCTCCACCCGCATTTAAAGACAGATGAGGTACTGGAAGGCTGAATATAACGAAAACATCGCTGATCATCCAGGAGCTGTCAGGATTAGCTAAAAGTTTGGAAAATTGTTTCAGCCTGTCTCCCACATACTGTAGAAAAAGGTTAACTTCCATGCTTTGCTCCAGAATAACCCAACCAGTCTGAGTCCTTCCAGAATGTCTGTTTCCAGCTAAGAGCACACAACTACCACCACCACCAGAGGGACACCAGTCCCCTCGTTAACCTTTGTAGTGAACACCGACATCAAAAAAAGAAAATTACAAACGTCAGCCTTTCGCATGCAAAAGGCTGGGGGTGAACCATACTGATCCGATCTGCCCACAGCTAAACACTGTTTCTTGCAGCCGGCAGGTACAACGCTCCAAGAGCTTTGACATTTATAGAACCAGACATGCTTGACCTCATTGCCACAGCTCCCGCTCTAAAACGAGCTCATGGTCTGTCCAGTTCTCAGCTGATGGGTATTTGTGCCAAAAAGGACACCAGGATAATTAGCTCTTACCAAAGAAATAAAATCACCCAGAAACTCGCGTATTTCTGGTAGCGGCTTCCCATAAACGCTACCCTTTAAGAAGAATTTGATGCATTAGTTGTGTTTTTTGGTGTTACTGAACTCCAGATTTATCCTGATTTCCCCAATCATCAGTACAGGCCTCAAGGTGACTGCAGAATTCTCCTGGAATCCTTACAATTGTCCCAATTCCTTTCTTGTAATGGTTTCAACCTTCTTTAACCATATTCTAGAAAATACTCAGAAGTAACCGCAAAGATGAGAAGTGGCAATTAAAGTTAAAAAATTAGGCTAGTTATTGCTGCAACCCTTTCCGTGAAGCAAATCGTTAACGCTGAAGGAAAAACACAGTCACCACATTCACCACGTCTAATACCGATCACATTATTGCAGACGTTGCTGTGCTGCAGGAAAACGCTTTCCATTGCACGCAGCATTCCCATGTTTGTCAGGACAACAGAGCTGCTGTCTTCCTCAAACCCACGCTGACTCCCTGCACTGGGAGCAGCAGCAGAAATTTAGGGTTGTCGCAGTTTCCAAGACTGTAAGGCGAGAAGCCTCACATCTAGTGCTTCCTAAATCATGTATTAACGACACATTTATGAATATAAAATGCACAACTGGAGCTGGAAGCAGGTAGACAATGGTAACCACATCAAACAGCATTCTGGGAACAAGTACCCAGCTTTGCAAGCAGTTGACTGAAGCGCTTTCAGCCTCCAAAGCAAAACTCCATTAAGCACAATATATTTAGAATTAGAATGCTGTAAATCAGGAAGAAAGTCTAATGGTGGTGCTTAAAAATATTCTGCATAGCCTAAGGTGTCAGTTTTACCTCAGGCATCAGCATGGACTAATTCACACCAGTAAACACACTCACCTGTAAAGAACATTAGAGGTTTCAGTTAGCAATTACACATCTTAGAGTTGGTATTTGGACCAACTCTTTGGTCCAAATAAATGTCCCCTCACACCAAAAATTGTTTCAGTGGCACAGATCTTCCAAACACGTCTCAACTGTTGGAGAAGCAAGGAGGGTGGTCAGCAGAGCCGGGCCTGGAGGACAGACTGCGGCCTCTTCAGGAGCCTGGCTGACAGAGTCCCTTGGGAGGCAAGCCAGGAAGGGCCAAGGAGCCCGGAAGGCAGGATGTTCTTCAAGAAGGAAATCTTAAAATTGCAGGAGCAGGCTGTGGCCGATGGCAGGGAAGACCAGACTGGCTGAGTAGAGAGCTTTGGGTGGAACTCAGGAAAATCGAGCATATGAGCCTTGGAAGAAGGTGCAGGCAACACAGGACAACTGCAAGGGTGTCATGAGGCTATGCAGGGAGAAAACTGGGCTAATGCCCAACTAAAACTTGGCCCTCTGCTGTAAAAGGCAATGAAAAATGTTTCAGTAAATACAATAACAGAAGGAGGGCTAAGGAGAATCTCCATCCTCCATGAGAAGTGGGTGGAAACAGGGACAAAGGATAAGGAAAAGGCTGAGGTACTTCACGCCCCCTTTGCCTCAGTCTGTAATAACAAGGCCAGTTGCTCTCTGGGTACCCAGCTCTCCGTGACAAGACAGGGATGGGAGCAAAATGAAGCCCCCCCAGTCCAAGGGGAAATGGTCAGCGACCTGCTGCCCCCCTTAGACACACACAAGGGGCTGGGTGGGATCCACCCAAGGGTGCCAAGGGAGCTGGCAGAAGCATGACCTGAAAGGAGGTTGCAGCGAGGTGGGTGTTGGTCTCTTCTCCCAAGCGATAGAACAGTCTCAAGCTGTTCCAGGGGAGGGTAGATTGGATATTCGGAATAAATTCTTCACTGAATGGGTTATCAAGCACTGGAATGGGCTGTCCAGGGGCACAGCTGAGTCACTGACTCTGGAAGTATTTAAAAACCACACAGATGTGGCCATAAGGGACACGGTTTAGGGGGGGCTTGACAGCATAAGGTTTATGGCTGGACTCGGTGATCTTAAAGGTCTTTTCCAACCTAAATGTTTCTGTGATTCTACATTACCGTTCCACAATTTGCACAAGTCTGGGAAAAGCATTGGGAGAAGAAAAGGAAACCAGACTATTGGTCTATTTTATGTGGAGGTATTCTCCAGCCTAACTCAACTATAAGATCCCTTGGATTGTTAAGCATTCATACATGGATACGCTGTCAAAAGCTACACAGGTTATACATCTCTTCCTGACTGTACTGACCTGGCATCATCACCCAGATTGTACTGAAGCCTATGGAGGAGCATGGATTCAGGATTTTCTCCAGCAAGAGAGTCGGGAAATCAAGACCTCTACGCTTCAGCCGGCCTCCGCTGCATTTGGAAGGAGGCCACAATTCTGTTTTGAATCATGGAAAGATGCATTTCTATAAGCTCTGCTTTACCTTTATCACAGTGTTTCAATTTTGGTTTTGATTTCCCACCCCACAATCTAGTTCACTTCACCCTAGAAGCTTCGAGCACCGAGCACAGATGGATATTGTCACCTTACAGGCAGTTTTCCATCAGTCACTGAAATACTCCCATTACTGCCCCACACCCCTGCAGCAGGGGCCACCTGCTGTTACCTACGAAGAACAGCAGACATTTACAGAAAACAGCAGCCTTTAACTGAAAACAGGATTCCTGTAACACAGCAATACCTCTCAGCAGTTTATCTAACAGCACTGACTAGAAATTTTACCTGCGGTGACCAAGAAGCCTCCAACCCTCATCCAAACTGAACCAATCCCCAGGTGGGGAATTCTTACATCTTCCTTCTTCGCACGGTCGTAACGTCTGGGTGGTCTGTCTCCTGCTCTGCATTCGTTTTCCTAGCTCTCTGTGCCTCGTGCTTTGGCAGAGGGTCACATGAGATCTAGTTTGCAGCCTGTAGCTAAAGAAACACAGGGGATCGTTTAGCCTTGCTTGTTGCAGACAGTCATCATCTTGATCTCGGGAGACTAAGACTATCTCCTACCCTGCAATTACTAAGTCCATTTTAGTTATTCCCTGACACCGAGCATGCAATTATAAGCTAATTTTTCCCAGAGAGGGTGGGGAGCACTGGGACAGGTTGCCCAGAGCTGTGGGTGCCCCATCCCTGGCAGTGTCCAAGGCCAGGCTGGATGAGGCTGGGAGCAACCTGGGCTAGTGGAGGGTGTCCCTGCCCATGGCAGGGGGTGGCACTGGGTGGGCTTTAAAGGTCCCTTCCAACCCAAACCGCTCTGGGGTTCTATGAAATGCATTTCATAGACCGCAGGCATTCAACTATGCCATCAAAACCACTGTTTAAGAGCACGCTCATTTAGTATCAGCTGAAAACCTGGAGGCTGAAGCTGAACTGCAGTGGGACAAATCCTGAGCCCAAGGGCTCTCGATTACACCCAGTGAAGTGACTTTCTGGTCTGACTTCCCTCTCAGATGGATTAAAAAGTTGACTTATGTACCCAGTTATTTACTTACATGGTGTCAATATTCCCCCTCGAAGGGAAGCATGCATCTCACCAAAACCAGAGCGACCAGATGATAACCGCTTTGAAAAGACTGGAAACTTCAGTTATGAGCCTCATAAAACCGCTTAAGCTACCTGAAACCTTAACAACAAACATGTAAGATGAGCAAATGAGGAAGTCACGCTGTACGTAAGAGTGAGGGAGTGGAAGTGACATATCTTGAGGGCAGATGATTAACAGCTAGCTCAGAAATCTAAGTATGTGAATAGTAATACTTCAGAATTACGGGAATAAACAACATTTCTAACCGACAGTTAGATGAAAACAGTGCTGCTAACACATACAGCTTGCAAAAAGACATTTATGGAGGTTGAGAAGGATCCTTCCTTCCCCCAGAATGCAGTATGTTACTTCAATGAAGTGTGATCGTAACATTCAATCTCTTAAAAAGAAGATAAAACGAGTTGGAACCTCGCCTCTCACACAGAAATGCAGCAGCATCAGAAGTAAGTCTGTTTGGCTACGGATAACAGTTTGTCATTTGGGTACAGTACAAGATCCCTGATATTTAAAAAAGTGAAACCGTTATCCAAGAGTGAAAAACAAAGCTGAAATTACATGGTGACGTATGTAGAACAACCCTGGATGTAGAACGGGCCATGGACACAAGAAAAGGCTTCATAAACTGCGTAGAATTCAACTAATTTTGTAGAAAATAAGATTTATTTGGCTCCTTTTGTACTTTTTCAAAAAGAAATGCACATTCATACAGTCTGCCTTTCCCAGTGCATGTCTGGATTTGCTCACATAGAGCCATCAATAGCAAGGCAAAAGGTGCCTTTGAAATCATTTCAGACACATTGTATTTTGACTGTAAAGCATCCAAAGTTACTAATTTTCTAATTATCACTTAGAAATAAACATTTCAAGTGTTTCTTCTCCAATTCACACACATAATAGTCCCACATGGGGAAGAGGAGAGAGACCTGCAACAAAGAACTGTCAAGGCAATGGCTAACATTCTAGGTAGAGCTCAAGACAGGTTCTGTTTCATACTGAGTTGGGGTCTGAAAGAAAATCCCAGTTAGGCAACCTGCTCTTTTCAAAAGCTCTGTAACAGAAGTGATAAAACATTGCCTCAAAACTACAAATCAGCCATTGGAGGCGAGCTTGAAGAGAAAGCACTCTTGGACTAGTTGTTTTTCACGGCCAGGTCTCTTCCCTGTCGATGGTGACTACGGAATTTGTTTCTTGCTGCTTCTTCTTAAACACTTCATGAAGAGGAGTAAATTCAGCTCGGGCTTTCATACATCACAAGAGGTACTAGCCCATCAAGTAGCCCCTACAGAAAAAAAAAGTTAGAAAATAAAAGTTAGCAAGCACAGGCAGCTAAAATCAAAGATCAAGAGACATGTGCTCTCAAAACAAAAACTTCAGACTGCCAAACACTCTGCTGATCATTTCAAACAATAAATCCTGCCCAGGGCACAAACTGGCCAGCTTAGCTGCACGCTCCTTCCTCAGCTGATTTTCTTCAGTGAACACTGAAAATGGATTAGTCTGTTCCAAACCCAGCTTCAGTGTTTGGCATTTTTGAAGCCCAGGTTACACCCTACGAAAGGTTCTTTATTCGTATCCCTTACACAAACTACCCACGTTAAGATATTGGGTATAATGTGAAGTTTTCTGACACTCAGCACAACCCTGGTCTCCTCTTCCATTTCTCTGAAGTCCTGTTTCCTTAATGAGTTTAAGAAAGAGAACTCTTAAGACACATGTACTCAAAGAAACAAGAAAACATATAGCATCAACGATGCAAGAAAATAAAAAGCAGGGCCCTGTCCAGGTTCCTGCTGCCAGGGAACTCACCACTTCTGTGTTATGAAACAGAATGTTTAACTACACTGCAGAGGTTAAAAAACAATATTTAAGAAAGAAGGAATGACTGTCATTAAGTCAACACCTTATGAGACTGCTGCAGAAACTGACTACCAGTACATCAGGTTTTAGCTATTCTGAATGAAATAAACATACTGAGAAATAAAGAGGGGGTGAAAAACTGAAAATCCTGGATTTTGCACAGCCCGAAAGCTCCAGATCTTCCCTTTTTGATCTGGGAATAGAGATGTATTAAGCCATCACATATATTGTACGCTTCAATGCTACGTTCACTTTTCCAGCAACAACCAAAAAACCCTGAGACATCACCTTTACTTTAGGACTGGTTTGGATGTTTCTGAACCCTCGTTGCTGCTGCCACCAGTTCTTCTAGTTATGATTTCTCACGTACACTGGCACTATGAAGAACTCGCTTTTCCCTCAACGCCCTACTCCGTCATTACTTTTACCTGACCAGTACATGCTCAATCTACCTTTAAACCCATTGTAAGTCAGACTCACTACTCATACCTTCTGACATACCAGGAACACACCTGGGGTTTTTTCCCACCACAGCATAATCTTACAATAGCTGGCCCCAAAAGCATCCCACCTCATGCAAGGTAGCTTGTTCCAAGAAAAGCATTGGAAAAAAGCAGCTTATAGCCAAGCTGCTGATCTTTAGTATACCTCATTGTACTTTCTGTTACTCTTAAATTTAACACAGGCACACGTGGGCCACCAAAGAAGAGCTGAAAGAGTATTACATCACTTACGGTAATTTCATCCTCATGAAAACTCTGGCCATGAAGAAGCTCAAAAGCACGCTGACAAATCCAATAAAGAGCAAAAGAAACCTATTCAGCTTGGGGATGTTCGGGGCATTGGATCGATCCAGAATTATGAATCCTAGGCCACCCATTGTGAAGAGAAAGCTGGATGCGAGCCCTTCCATAATATATTGCCCATTTACTCTAAAGAAAAAAAAAAGAGGGTGGGGGAGGAAGAAACAAGAGAGAAAAAGATTAGTTTTGAAGAAACTGGCTGCATTTCAACCCCCACCTACTCAACCTGCTTTAGCTGTACAAAGAAACAGGAGGTTTAACTCTGATGACTGACTTTGTAACAAGAAGTAGGTATGGAAACTCCTTGCAGTCTCCTTCCCTGGAGACTTCCCAAAGCCGCCTGGACTTGTTCCTGTGGGATCTGCTCTGGGGGATCCTGCTCTGGCAGGGGGTTGGACTAGATGATCTCCAGAGGGCCCTTCCAACCCCACCACTCTGTGAATCTGTAAACTGATCTTACACAGCTACATTAAGGCTTTAATGTGTCATTTATCTCTGGGACTGATAGTCTGCAAGGTGCCCAGTCAAACATACTAGTGGTTTTATACAGAATAGTGTACACTAACGACTATACAGCACAGGCCCATCAGTTCTCAAAAACATCTAGTCCAAAGCAGCACCTGGTTTCACAGACGGCTCACGACACGGAGCCACAACCACTGGGTCACCAAGCTTTCCAAGTCTTGTTTCCATCCTGATGTTTCAGCAGCGGTGCCTGAATACTTGTCTCAGTAAAAACCCCGCTCAAAGCACTACGTCAGCGCACGAAGCACACCTACTGGTTCCAGCACACCTGCTTCCCTCAGCCACCAAACCTTTCTCCTAGCATTATAACTAGCATTACCAGCAACCTTATAAAATTGACACGGATAAAACTACCGTGGATGCTCATACAGAAGTGAAGAATATCATTATTGTCTCACATCCTGAAAAGGATTTAATCTTCTTTCACGTTGTTTTCACTGAATTGTACTCAAGTGCTATCAACTCCCTGCAGTGGCCCGATTCATCCACGCTGCAACAACCCAAGCCAGTCTGAGACATCCACTACACCTAGTGCAAGTCAAAATCTGTGCCTGAGGCATGTCACAGACCCCACAGATTTAAATATCTGCGTTTTGGGTATTTAACAAAAACGTTTGTTACCAAACACGAGTTACAAATCTAGAGTTAACCCTCTTCAGACCCATTTGTTGCTAAAAATAAGCTAGAGACTTCTTAGTAACAGAAGCAACAGACTCACAGACCACGCTGTGGTTACCCATTTGTAACTGTGTTCCCCACCTTCAGACTCGAATGTCCCAATTACCTTAAAGCTTAGAAGCCCAGGACCGAAAGTTTCACAAACATTACGCATACTGCTACGAAATACAACCAAATGTGTCCCCACCCACTATAAAACTCAACTTCAACAGCAAGGGTTTGGAAAAGAGATGAGTACTGCCAGTTCCAAACTTGTTTCTGACCAGAGTTTTCATATGTAAAAGCTTTGCATAGATTGAGTTGTCCTATTTCCATTGATTTCAGTGTTTGCTTGGGGCTTTAAAATATTTGCACACTCGAGAGAGATAGAACAGACCCTGCCTTGGGCAGAGAGCTCAAAAAAAGCAGTAGGCACCCAGCTCTGTAAGCCGGGTTATTGCCTTGGGCTCAGGCACTTGCAGCACCTCGCTTGGGGGGGGGGGGGCCGAGCCCTGCTCCTACCTGTAAGCCAAGAAGGCCACCGGCCTCTGATGCCCGTGTTCGTCTGTCATCGACCCCACGCTGGGAGGCTCCACAATCACGTCATAGATAATCCCTGTGAGGAGAAAAGCCAGCATCACGCTCGACTCAGAGCAGCAAACAACCGCTTTAGCACCGCAGGGGCGCTCGGAGTTGGGTTTCCGGCCGATTCGGAGCCGGACAAGTGGCCAGGAGCAGCAGAGGCTCTGCGAGCGGGGGCAGGGGCCAGCTGCCCGCCCCGCTGAGGAAAAACTACCCCGTACGCGGGGTCTCCCGCTGGCCCCGGCCCCGGCCTCACCTCCGGTGATGAGGAAGTAGGACACCACCACCAGCGCGTAAACCGTCATGGCCGAGGGCATGTGCACCCAGCTCGGCCGCTTCAGTTTGATGTTGGGGCACTCGAGCACGGCGAAGGGCAGGCGGTACAGCGTTTCCATGGCGGCGGCGCGGCCCGACGGACAGCCCCGGTACTGGTACTCCCTGCCCCCTCCGCCCCGCCGCGCCCGCCCTCTGCCCGCCGGACACGAAGGCGGAAACGGAAATTGCCTGTTGCGTCCTGACAGGGATAAATACACAAATTAAAAAAAGTAGCTAAATCAAGAGAAACGACCCAAAAGTGACGGTCAGACGGGAGTGAATTCTACAAAGCAGGGAATTTTTTTTTCAGCGCAAACACATATGGAAACTCCTGCCGCCGGACGGTCTATCCGCCTTTACTCACCTGCCAGGACCCAACAGCCCTGACGTGTCGGCACCGGGTAACGGCGAGGCGCTTGGGGCGGGCCCGGGGGCGGGGCAAGGGGCGCGGGCCCCGCCCCCGGGCCGGGGAGCCGCGTGGCTGCCCCTCCCCGGGCCCTGCGGGGCCGCGGACACACGCCTTGGGCAGGGCTCGCCGTCAGCCTTCCCATATGGAACGGTGCCGGGGGGAAGCGCCGCCGAGCGCGGCGGCAGGCTCCGGGCAGAGGGAAGACCCGCGTCCCGGGTGGAAGCCTGCCGGGCTGCGGAGACACGGGCCGGAGAAGATCCGAGCCCCCGCGTTTGCGGGGGAGCGGGGCCGGGATGCCCCTTGCCCGCACTGCGGGATGTGGCGTGCCGCTGCCGGAGGAGGCAACGTAAAGGGAGAAAAATGCCCCTTTTTGAGCGGACGCTTGTCCAGTTCCTTGTACTTCGTGAATGGGGACAGGGACAAGCCCTCTCCGAGCAGTTCCCATCTTCCCTGTACCTCTGAGCTGAGCAGGGGAAGCGTCTCCTTCAGAGAAGGCACCCCACATCCAGGGACGGCATCAGAGCACTGGCTGGCCAAACCCACCCCACCCGTACACAGACTGCTGCCTTTCAGCAGACACACATAAACACGGGAGGCAGTAAAAACCACCTCCCTACCAACCCCTCGCTCCAGGCTACGCGAGCGCGTTTGAACGCTCATGCTCCGGGCGAAGGTCCCTGCCGAGCCACCCAGCCCGCTGCCCCCGCAGCCCTGATGGGCATCACACCCTCAACGACCAGCCCCCTGTACCGACCAGCCCCCTGTACCGACGGTGCGGCCAACTGCTCGGAGAATCACCTTAAAAACAAACCTGAAGGGCCTTATCACCATTTCAGGGTCGCTTTGCCCAACCACTCATCCCTCCGGCCCAGTCAGCTGCAAGGCTTCTCTGTATTTCAGTGACCCGGGATGCTGTGAAGGAGCCCTTGGCAGGGCACAGCTCCCTTCACCCGGTGTCCATCAGGTATCCTGGACCACAGCCTCCTCCTCTCAAACCCAGGAGGCCGCAGCCTGAGCGGATCCCACCAGTGATCTTAGAAACCTTTGCAAACAGCGTCCTCGCTGCTCCCCCTAAGTCTGTGTGCTCAGTAATTAATTATTCCTTCTTCCAGTGGTGATCACTCACTGCAGAACGAAGCAAAGCAGCGAAAGGAGCCCATTCCCACCTTTCACGATTGCTTTTACATTACCTTTACATCCTCAGTGATAAAGCAACAGAACTTCGGTTCAGATTTCAATACCACAGGCCTAAATTGCTCCTTTAAAACCCAATTCTGGAAGCCATTAAAGGCCTGTCCTACCTGGGCCCTGGAGCTGTGCAACATCTAACTGCTGACGCAGGAAGGCCTTGAACAGAACACAGCAGCCGCAGCCTTCTTCCAGGAGATCCAGATGCAGCAGGATGTAACTGCCTGGTGGATACAGCACTCCAAGAACTCAGACTTCGAGGATACTATTAAAATACATGTATCTCCCTACCTTTCACCTATACTAGCTCTCCTCTTCTTCACCTGACACTCTCTCCCCCGTCTTTAGTTTCAGTCTTTTGTTTGTTCTTCTTTTTTGGATTCTTAACTTTTTTCCAAGCTCAGTCCCCTGATGACTCCGTACACAGCTGTTACCGTGAAAAAAACCTGCGGCGCCCCAGTACTCCAGTCCCTGCGCAGGACTGTGAGGCGGAGCCGGAGTACTGCTTAGCCAGACCTCCTTCCACCTGCTCGATTCCCCTCTGCAGGCAGCACAGAACTCAGCATCCCGACTCAGGGGATTTGTCACCCCAATTCCGCATTATCCGAGCTGCGAGAAGCAGGTCCTGCCAGCTTCGCCGAACACGTGGAATGACAGGACACAAGGGAAGTGGAGCTCTCATTTATTGGGCTGAAACTACAAACAGATTCATTTGGACTTCTGGCTCTGTGCTTGTGCCTTCAGGACTTTCACAACGATCTTCTGCTCCTCAATCAGGAAAGCTCGTTTGATTCTGGAAAGGAAAACCAACAACTTTAGGATGTGTATCCACTAAAGCAAAAACACAAACAGAAGACAAGGTTACAGCTAGTTTTGCTGCCTCCAACATCCACTGCACATGGGCTGTCGGATCCGCATTTACGTAAAGAGAAACCTTTGATGTCAGCATCAAAAGACAGGGACGGTGGCACTGGGATGTAGAGCTTTGGGGTGTGTCTGCAAGTGCAGGGTGAGTGGCTTGTAGGCAAGGTTGTTCCCACCTTCACTAACCTCGAAGGCAAAACGCAGAACTCACTGGCAAACTGAAGTCAGAATTGCTGTGGCCAGCTAGGCCAGTTCTCTTTCTTAAAGAAAACTTTAGGTGAGTCCGGTTATCAACACAAGAAAATCCCCTCTCAGGATTAAAGCTTCTTTGCACACAGAGAGAAATCCCTGGCAGGTCAAGTCATGCCTAAAGGTAGGTTCTGGAAAACAAGCAGGGCCGCCATGCAGGTGGACCTACGTGACAGCACTCACACACCAACAGCCTGTTTGACTTAAAAACTTAAACTTAAAAAACTGTCAACTTAGAAAGCACAAATGTAGCACAAACCCTTCCAGCCCGAAACGTTCCAACTGCCATTCCATACGCATTAGGTATGTATGGCTACTGTCACAGTACACAACACCTAAAGATGCCTGAACACATGCAGGAGGAAACCTGCCAGCTACACGGAAGGAGGTGACTGTGGGTTTTGGTTTAGACAGAATAAGGTATGTTTGTGTATTAAAAACTACCTACAAAGCTCGCAAAGCGCTTGAGAAAACACTTGGGGGGAATAAAAATAAGGCTTTGAACACAGAAAAGTGATGCTACAGATCTGCAGCTGTAACCACCTGTCCTCAGTGGCACCTGATGTGATTTAACTTAGAACTCACACAAGAAAAAAACCCACCACACTAGCAAGATTTGCACTACAGATTCAAAAACAGGCACAAGATTGCTAACTCGAGATCTGCTTTGATTACCATTCAGAGATGACATATTCTTTGTAACACCCATTTTATCCTCAAACTTGCCAAGGAAGGATAGGATGGACAGCTGTTACCAAATAAAGCTGAATCCAGCCAGGCCCAAAGGCCATCTTAAAGCTGAACCACAATAAAGATGCTTAATATGCAACAATCCAGAATATTTTAATCCCAAAACACAACAGAGAAGCCAAAAAGCTCAACTGATCTTACACTAGTATTTGCACCAGACAAAAGGACAACAGAAATCTCTCTACTGTTGGGGGTCAAATACAAAAAAACCCCAGAATGAGCACTGTTCAGTACCACAGCTACAGTGCAGCAAGAATATCATGAGGAACAAACTCTCTGCAAAGGAGCTCCACGTGCAGCAACCAGCTCAAATCCAAGGGACAAAACTGCACGCATCACTGCGGTTGTGCCCCGTGCTCAACCCCTCAGTTTTACTACAGCGACATCAGAAGAGTCTTCAAAGTTCTGGTCCACATTATGAAAGCAGTGAGATGTGAAAGTCTCACACAAAGCAACGTCGAGGATGAAGTTCGCTGTGTGCAAGCTTACCTGTCGCGGACACACTTTGCGCACATGGAACCACCATAGGCCCTGCTAACGTGCTTCTTCGTTTTTGACAGCCTCATAAGAACTTTAGGACGCACAGCACGAACCTACAGAAAGCAAAACCAGGAAGTTTACCATAAAGCAGCAGTTTTGGGTAATAGCCCTACCAAGAAAATTCACTTTGTTAGTTTAAGAAAGCAGCAACACTTGAAGTTGACTATTCAAGATGCAAAAAGTGACCGAATTCACAGCTTGTTGGATGTGCCATCTTCAGCATTCACCAGCTGATCTTTTCATTCTACCACAGGGGTTCACAAACACAAAATTTGTTAAAAAATTGCTTATAAAAGAAGATTCATAAGATCACAGAACGGTTTGGGTTGGAAGGGACCTTAAAGACCATCCAGTTCCAACCCCCTGCCATGGGCAGGGACACCCTCCACGAGCCCAGGTTGCTCCCAGCCTCATCCAGCCTGGCCTTGGGCACTGCCAGGGATGGGGCATCCACAGCTTCTCTGGGCAACCTGTCCCAGTGCCCCCCACCCTCTCCATGAGCAGACTGACCACCCATGGGGAGAAAAAAGATTGACATCACTCAAGGATTCCTGTTATTGTACAGAGCAGTGGCATTACACCAAGAAAACATTTTGCAGAACATGCTAAAAACATTAATTGCTTTTATCTAAAATTGAAAGTCAAACAGCTTATGGGTTTGGGTTGTTTTTTCCTTCCTAATCTATCCAAATTAGACTTTCAAACCTGCTAGAGAACCATCTCGTTCTAGCTCTAAAAATTTCATCCAGTTTATAAATTTTATAAAATAAGAAGGTTCAGATATAACAGCAAGAACCACAACCATTAAAAAAACCATGTACTATTTCCACTGTCAAAGCTTATTTTGCCAGTTAAACTTTACAACATTCAGGTAGGAGCATCTTGAAGAAAAACGTTGTTCCAACAAAAATTCATCAATAAACAGACATGTTGCATAACCTGAAAAAGCTATTTGTAATGAAAAAAGGATTACTGTAAGAAAAAAATCTTAGACCAAAGCCAATACTTACACCACGAAGTCTTCCTGGGCATATGCCACATGCTGACTTTGGTGCCTTCCCCACTTTCTTGGTGTAAAGGTAAACAATCCTGTTCCCGGGTGTTCGGGACCTAAGTACAGCAGAAAAACACTCAGTTAATGTAACGATCAACAAGCGCAGCTTTCTTAAAAAACTAAATTTTCTTAAGAGATTATGTCTTACTTACAGTCTGGTCTTGTTGGAAGCGGTGTTGTAGGACAACCTACGGCGGTATGTCAGGCGCTGAACCATTTTTTACACCTAAATTATTAGTCAAAAATAAAGCAGCACTAGTTTTAAGGGCTCAATGTCCACATGGAAGTTCACGTATCACAGCATCATCTGTACTGAAGTCCAGAACGGTTTGGGTGGGAAGGAACCTCAAAGATCATCTAGTTCCAACCCCTCTGCCATGGGCAGGGACACCCTCCACTGCCCCAGGTTGCTCCCAGCCGCATCCAGCCTGGCCTTGGACACTGCCAGGGATGGGGCACCCACAGCTTCTCTGGACACCCTGTCCCAGTGCCCCCCACCCTCTCACTGGAGAAAAGTGAAGCACTGGGCTGGATCTGAACCAGCCGCTACCGATTCCACGTTAGCAGTAACGAAGTTAAAGCACCTCCTCAGGAAAGCCTGCATTAAAAACCCCAACAGAACGCAGTTCAGCGGGCAGGATGCCATTCGCCATGACGATCCATCCGAACTAGCCTGAACGCAGTTCAGCATCCTGGCCTTGCGTCTATCATGTCACACTCCCCAAGAACACTGCTCAGAGCTTTAGCAGCTGGGGATTTTCTAATCAACTACCCTTGGCAAGGCCAAAACCCGAGCTGAAGCAAACGCTACCCTTTCTTATCTCACCTGACAGCAAACTCGGTCACACTCTAGGCCCGGCCCGGCGCCTCCTCCAGGCCCAGCACAACGCGGCGAGGGCAGCCAAACCCGCAGCACCCCGCTCCCGCGGCGGCGCTAGCGAACT
Source organism: Rhynochetos jubatus (assembly GCA_027574665.1). Classification (NCBI taxonomy): domain Eukaryota; kingdom Metazoa; phylum Chordata; class Aves; order Eurypygiformes; family Rhynochetidae; genus Rhynochetos; species Rhynochetos jubatus. The sequence continues at coordinate 77,533,778 of CM050651.1, forward strand.
CCACCCCACCGAGGCGCCCGGCAGCCTCCAGAGCCCATCGGCGCAACCCCCGCCGCCGGGGCTGCCACCCCGCGGGCGCTGGGCCGGGGGAGACGCGGGGCCCTCTCGGGAGCCCCGCCGCGGAGGCCTGGGGAGGCCCGGCCCCGCCGCTGCGCAGCTCTGTCCCCGCTGCCGGGCCGAGCGCGGGCAGCAGCGCGGCCGGTCCTTCGCCACAGCTGCCGGGGGCCCCCGGCCGCCCCCACCGCCCGCCGGGCCGCGGATGGAGGCGGATGCACACCGACAGCCCTCAGCCACCCGCCACCGTACCTGGCGCCGCCGGACCCGGAAGAGGAAGCGGAACAGCGCGGGTCAACCATGAAATAGTGTCGCGCTGAAACCCGGAAGGAATAGCGGTGCCTGCGCAGTTACTCACCCAACGGGCGGGGGTGGGGCGTGGGAGCCTCCATGTTGTACGTCAGCGGTGTTGCAAGGGTGACGCCATGTCGTACGGCTGAAGCGGAGCAGGGCGCCGCTCAGCGGCAGGGCAGGGGGCAACCCGGGCGGAGGGGGCGAGGGAGGAGGGGACGTGAGGAGGGTGCTCAACGCTTCCCGGAGATCCTACCCACATGCCCTCCCCGCCCCCTCCCACTTAGTACTTCTGTATGTTTTACTGAAAAGCGGTTTTTCTAAAACACCAGCTTCTTTCCTTAGAACTTTGTTGGTCGCTGTGGTAGCTCCGCAGTTGTAGGCCCGTCAGCCATTTCTCACCCCGCTGTTCCAACCTCTAAATTACAAGTCCCTCACAGATGCTTTTCTGCACCAAACCAGCTGATAGCACACCCAAAACTATGTGTTCTTACACCAAAGTGCTACCCTGGCCGCGCTCCCTCCCTCTCCAGTCACCCTTGCTGCCGCCTCGCTACCCCGGGCACAGCACCCGTCTGACCGGTCTGTGGGCCCAAAACCGGGCCCTGTGCAGAACAACGCACTAGTGACACTGGCCCAGTGCCTCCTCCCCGCGCCGGGAGTCCTGGATGGAAAATCCAAGAAAATCCCGTTTACCGTGGCACGTACTCGCTGTCTCACGTGCTCTGGGGCAGGTGCTCAGGCAGGAATAGTTTGGGTGGGAAGGGACCTTAAAGCCCACCCAGTCCCACCCCCAGGGACACCTTCCACCAGACCAGGTTGCTCCCAGCCTCATCCAGCCTGGCCTTGGGCACTGCCAGGGATGGGGCACCCACAGCTTCCCTGGGCAACCTGTCCCGGTGCCTCCCACCCTCTCCAGGAAGAATTCCTTCCTGGTATCCAATCTAAATCTCCCCGCTTCCAATTTAAAGCTACTGCCCTTGATCTATCAAACATTTCTCTGCTGGTCAGGTTAAAGATCCATCAAAATCCCACTTCTAAGCCATAGGTACCTAGGAAAAGCATAGGGGAAACAGGACAGGGGTAGTTGATCTTTCCTTTAATACACCCTCGGCACACGTAGCAGTCGGCATCTCACAAGCTTCCCGGGCTGGGTTGTGTTTTCTGATCATTTAATCTGATAGATCTCCGAGGAATGCAAAGAAAGGGAACAGCAAGAGCTAAGGGAGCGCAGGATGGCTTGTCAGCAGGCAGAAACAGTGTTCCAGTGGTGCCAGACGCGCCAAAATTGCAGTTATTAAAAAGTAAACACACTACAAGCTACCCCTATCAGCCCCTTGCAATCACATTGAACACCGCTTTTGTAGGAAGGAAAGGAAAAATGCTTGCTGGAAGGAGCCCCGCCGCATTACACCACTTTGCCCAGGTGTTTGTCCCACGCACGCAGGTCCCTGACAAGCTGAGAAGCATGTTGCCGTGGGCCTCTGAAACCGGCGGCGGGCTGGCGGCAGGAAGGCCCCTGCTCTCCATCTGTGGCCTCCCTCACGGATCCTGTCCCCAAGACCCTGCCACGTCGCATCCCTGCCACTCCCCAGCCTCCGCTGCCGGTGGCAGTCCCGTTCCCACACACAAAGTCCAGCCCCTCCTGCCCATGGGATGTTGTGGCCACTGCCACCGCCTCACTCAGCGCTGAGTTGTACAGGAAAAGTCTTCAGATGGCGTCAATGGGAAATCGCCATTGGCAAGGAGCACAGGATTCCCCCAACTGCCAATGGTGAATCCTCTCCCATCCAGAGGAACCTGGGCAGGCTGGAGAGGTGGGCCTGTGCCAACCGCATGGAGTTCAGCCAGGCCAAGGGCAAGGTCCTGCACCTGGGTCAGGGCAATCTCAGCACAGGGACAGGCTGGGTGGAGAATGGATCCAGAGCAGCCCTGAGGAGAAGGACCTGGGGGTGCTGGGGGATGGGAAGCTGAACATGAGCCGGCCGTGTGCGCTGGCAGCCCAGAAAGCCAACCGGATCCTGGGCTGGATCCAGAGCAGCGTGGCCAGCAGGGTGAGGGAGGGGATTCTCCCCCTCTGCTCTGCTCTGGGCAGACCCCCCCTGCAGTTCTGCCTCCAGCTCTGGGGCCCCCAACAGCAGGAGGACACGGAGCTGTGGGAGCGAGGCCAGAGGAGGCCATGGAGATGCTGTGAGGGCTGGAGCCCCTCTGCCATGGGGACAGGCTGGGGGAGTTGGGGGGTTCAGCCTGGAGAAGGGAAGGCTCCGGGGAGACCTTAGAGCCCCTTCCAGTGCCTGGGGGCTACAAGGAAGTTGGGGGGGGACTTTTTCCAAGGGCAGGGAGTGACAGGACAAGGGGTAACGGGTTTAAATGGAAAGAGGGAAATTGAGATGGACCATCATGAAGGAATTCTTCCTGGAGAGGGTGGGGATCACTGGGACAGGTTCCCAGAGAAGCTGTGGATGCCCCATCCCTGGCAGTGTCCAAGGCCAGGCTGGATGAGGCTGGGAGCACCCTGGGCTATGGAAGGTGTCCCTGCCCATGGCAGGGGGTGGCAATGGGTGGGCTTTAAGGTCCCTTCCCACCCAAACCATCTGTGATTCTATGGTTGGTATGAGAGCCCTAAAATGGTATTTCACTCCGCTGACCCAAGCAGTGTTCTACAACGATAACCAGGGACCCACACATTAAATATGTAGGATGCCAATGCCGTTGTTAGAGGCTTCAGCTTAGATTTTGGAGAGTAGCGGGTGCTGAGAAAGCTTTGATGTGTGCTCCTGGCCTTATTTACGGGTTGGTAACTTGCAGTTCATTGTGCTGCATCCTCCCTGTTTTCAATCTATAAATATTATTTTGGTTAATTATTGTCTCTTTTTAAGTGCAAATTGTGGACACCAGAATTTTTCTAATTCATGAAAGAAGAGAAAATATGTGTGAACTAGATTTTAGGGTATATTTAAAATAGGACCATATTTCAGACGACAAATAAATTTCAGAGCAATTAGAGTATTTAATATGAACTTTCTAGGCCCAGAACCCTGAGGGGAATAAGAAAGCCAATTAAATTAGATTAAATAATCATGCCTAAATATAAGAGTGTAACGGAATCCAATTGTTAAAGAACAACACTATTAAATAGTTTAGTTTAGATATTGTCAGTGCAACAGGTAACTATTTTATTATTGAACAACAGGTATCAATATTTTTTTGAACTTACCCAACCTAGGGTCTAAACTGAACTGGTGTAAATTTAGGAGCCGTCAATTGAATTCCACCAGTTCACTTCTGCTGATGCGCTGGCCTAGTTTTTCAAATGTTTTCAGTCTCTTTCGTAAGAGGAGCGGGGCTACTGGGCAAACGGCTTGCCAGAGCGTCTAGAAACGTTAGCTTTATGACAACTGGTTAATGCTGTCTAATGTGGGGATGAGATCTGAAGCAGGAGCTCACTAAGCCCATTTTGTGCAGATTAACGCTAGCCAAGAGGTTCATGTTCTCTGCTGCTCCTACCTCTGCACAGGGTCGAACCGTCTCTTTTGGGAGAAGTTATTTTCTATATCTGACATGTCTCATTAACTCTTTCTGCGCTTTCTTCTTTCCTTGAATACAGCAAAGGGGATGGAATAACAAACACACAGCACATTGACTTGGAAAAGCAAGAGTAGCATCCTATAAAACCCTTTTTCCCCTTCTAGGATGTCAGTGAAAACATAGGGGGTGAGGATGTGGGTTTTTTTCCTTGAGGATGCTGGTGGTTAGCTTCCAGGGTGTATTTGCTCATTGGCAGCATAACTGGAAACAGCTTTTCCACCACAGACGATTAGGAAAATAATCCCCTCTGATAGCAGATTAGTAATGTGGTGCGTTTTGCACCAGCCAGCAGTGGTCACTGTATTCTGTTTACTGCTCCAGAAGAACGCTTTGTTCCCAGTTCAAGACCAGTTCCTGGGACGCTGACCATCCTTGCTTTCTTTTCCACGTGGTCCTCTCCTTACCCCTCTTTTTTTCTGAAAGTCCCTATGTATGGGCACAACCATTCGCTTGGTCAAACGGGAAGTTCCACCAGAGGAACAGCGAGAGAGCCCAAACACGCGAGGCTCAGTAAGCCTGGCTGGACCCATGGAAAGCATCCTGCTTTCCTATCCTCACCCTCCTGCCCCACTTCCAGGGATCTCCCCGGCCCCACGAGGACTCTGCTGCTCCATCAACGGGTCCTTCTAGGGTTCTCCTGCACCATAAGCCTCAATTAAAAAACGAGGGATCGTTTGCACTCTTATTCACTTGCTGTCGTACCTCCCTAGACTGGCAAATTCCAAGCGGTGTGGGAAGGACGGTGAGCCTGTGCTCCAGCACATACCGGCTACTGCAGAGAGGGAAAAAAAGTGATCGCTGAGGGATACGCTGCTCCCGTTAAGCTGCAGACATGATACCATTGCTATGAACCGTGGATGGAGATGTGTTTTAGAAATATCTCATTGAAATCAGAATCCAACCTCAGGTGCAGCTTGAATATAATCAGTAGGATCAGGTCTGGAAATGAGGGAAGGAAGCGGGAAACCTTGGAAAAATACTAGCAACTGCCAGAAAGGGCAGAAAGAAGAAGAGGTCCCATGGTCCGTTGTCTCTCCAGAGCAATTTTCTATTTTTTTCTTTTCTTTTTTTTTAAAATCCTATTCCCTTTCCTCGTTAACTATGTGGCATGTGTCACAATCTGATTATATTCATTTATATCAACATAACCTTCCGCAACACGGACCCGTGCAAATTACGTTAGGAGAAACTGTAGTTCATTTCCATTTCAGTGGAGCTTGTTAAACAAGCAAAATTATTTTGTAGCAAAGGGAAAAACAATTTAGTGGAATGCACTCCTAGCCTAGGAAGTACATAACATCGTATTTGGGTTGAAACTTTTTCTGTCAGAAATGTCATAACCCCGTAAGAAAGAGAATTAAAATCCCGTTATTTTAATTTACATCTAGCCACGAGATAAGTAAAGTTATCATTGAAATTCTAATTAAATAGGATGATTGACTAAGGTAGGACATCAAAGAAGAGAAGTGAATATGATAAGTCAAAGTCTTATTAATTAGTCCGCGTGGAAGAAATTCCAGGGACGTCAAGCTGAGGCTGCTGCAAGGAGAAAAAAAGCAGACAAGAAAATGTGTGTTTCTTTGAAGTTAGGAACTGAGATAGTGATGGAGGTAATTGTGTCTGACTGGATCCAGTAATGAAGAGCCGTAAATCAGACCTAGGAATCGGAGGAAAGATTCTAGTAACGAATGTGGCTGCCCCCCTGCTGCGAAGAAACAGAATGCAGAGCTGACTAATTGACCCAGTCTATCTCCCAGTAGCTCTCTGTTATTATTTATTAATTTTTAATTTCTGAATTATTTACGTTCTGGGAAATTATTTTTGACAGCCTGTTAGGCGTGCCAAAGTTAATGGAGGATGAAAGGACCGGTACTAGAATTAGCAGGGATGTAGTCACAGGCTACTGAATTTAATGATTTTGGAAGGGAAAATTGATTTCACACAGCGTGTCACTTTATACTACTTTAGGGATACACCAGCTATTTGATTAATTGAGGAATAACCAACTCAAAGTATATTTGAAGTGTAAATGAATCACAGTGCTCAGCTGTTTATTTTTCCCCTTTTCTGATGAGAACACTGAGTTTGCTTAAAGTTGCTGATTAAAACCAACACAGGTAGGCCCCACACTCACACCTGCTTACCTGCTTACTTAGAAAAAATTATGAATTTCACCATCTGGAGGAGACTTCCAATCCTCCATCTCACTTGGGATGGAGTTCGTCCTTCCTACACAGCGCCTAGTGCAATAGGCTTTGTGTGCCCTCCCTCTCCCCCTGCGGAAAGTGTTTAGGACGGAGCAGGGTCCCGAGCCCGCGGGCAGCCGAGCGGTGAATTCTGCGCGACGGCGGCTCACGGCTGCTGTTCATCCAGTCCCCAAGACGAACTGGGGGTCCCTGCTCTGTGACATCTCGATCCTCCCGGTGCAGCAGTGTTATGTCAGTGCACTCATCCATGGTGCGGAGCGATCTAAAAATAAAGGGGCTCCGCGCAGCTCTTCCAGGCTGGGAAAAATGTATTTCATCCTCGGCATCGAATGCAAGCTAAATCCTGTCTGCTGCTCACGTCTGAGCCTTCTGGCCATCCAGGCACCAAGGGCACGGAGACAATCTTTTCCCAGCGATGTGTGTAACGCTGTAGGCAGCTCACATCTCCAGAAAGACTCACGCTGGAAAGGTCTCCGGAGCTGCTCGGCATCGTCACCTCGTGTCTCCTTCCCCCGGCAGCAGCCGCCGGAGGCGAGGGACATGGCCGCATTTCTCCTGCCGTACGGGGAGGATGTGCCTCCCAGTGTCCTGCACCCAGGATCAAAGCACCCTCGCTGACAGGGCTGTCTATGGCAGACCTGGGTCAATCGCTTAATTAAGGGCAGTGTAATTAAGCTGTGTGGGTGCCAGTGGGGGTTACCATGATTTTGGGTGTCCGTAATGTGTCTTCGGGTGGCTCAGTGTGACCTCCCAGACACCTTGACAACCTAATTACCGAAGTGTTAGTCCTAACCAGTCCAAGTCCAACTTTTCCAGTTTTAAAACAAGAGTAATTAATATTAGTATTTAATAAAATCTCAGGGATTCTGCAAAGAGAATTAGCATGGGATTCTTTATTTGCGGCAGTTTTGGGAGAGCGCTAAACGCCCAATACTCGGAGCAGCTGCTCCTTTCCACAGAGCCGCTTGCCGCAAGAAATGACTCAAACTCATCTGCCACAACTTGACCTGGATCCCATGAACAGGTAGGAAAGGGATAGGCTGGACTCCAGTTCGAGGGCAATAAAAGTAAAACTCCTTTGAACTGGGTGGGACCAAACTACTGAGGGAGAGGTTAAACGTCGACAGGATCTGGTATTTTGGACATTTTGATGTTGCTTTTTTAATTTGAAACAGGAAGGGCTACCTGCCATGGCAACAGCCGACCGTACCGGGATGAGGGGAGAGGTAAAGAACGGTGGAAGGTCAATCGTGCATCAGTGTACCTTTAAAAATATATATTTGTGCTCAAGATTTAAAGATACCTGGAGAGGTACAGGAAGGTTTTGCTGCTTAGGATCCCTAAGGGGTTTATAATTCATTTAAGCATCTCCCTAGGTTATTTTTCTGAGCACTTCAGGAGCACTAGGAACATTTCTTTGCGATGTTTTACTCACAGGAACATGCAAGGCAAGCCTGGGTCTTTCTGTTACTTTTCGGATTATACCAATGGCAATTAGCTATGCGAGGAGGATCAGCTACAACAGGGTGGTAAGGGACATGTGTGACCTGTGGTCTCTGCTCTGGGGATTGCTACTTTATCGCTTTTTTTGGCACGTGCAGACTGGACTGGCTGCTAGAACAAAAGCCTGAAGCAACAACCATTTTTTCTGGGTCAGAGATGTTTGGTTTTATTTTGGGATTGTTATTAAAACTTTCTAAAGAAGAAACACTGTGTGCTATGTTGATAAAAGCCCACAAAATATGATTTTCAAGATGGCCCTTTTCATTTGTAATAGAATTGTATCACTGAGACTGCACTCACTGCCCTGCAATTTTGAAGAGTTCAGTTCACCGGCTGCAGGACTGAGTGCCCCAAATTTCACAGAAAATGTTTTCTGCATCTAGATGATGGCTTAAGAAACAGGGAGCTGTATCTTCAGATGGTACAGAACAGTTAGGCAATTTATGCTATTGACGATCTCCCTTACGGTTTTAAAATGGTCAATGGAAAGCCAAATGCCTCCTGTAGTACATGTAGAAACTAACCCTCAAACATTTACACTCAATGAGGGCAACGAAGTACTTGGATGAAGACGATTTAGTGTGCTCTGCTGTTCTATACTGGAATGAATCCATCACAGAGCTGGCTTCTCCCTGTTTCAATATTAAAACAAAAGGGATATGCTCGCAGTGCAGCACCCTGGGAATTCAGCTCAGAAGTCCAATTAACAACAACTAATTCCCCATACTGCCTATTTACCCCTAAGAGTTGGCTAGAAATAATAAGCCATGCATTTTGCATTTAAGCTTTTAATGCCCAGAGGATAACAAAAATCTATCCTGATCACTTTTTATTTCCATCATACGAAGACAGAAGGAAGCATCCCCCCTTCCCCCTCCAGTTAAGTGTATCCATATCTCGGCGCTAAGTCTACGACAAGAGCTGTCTCCTGCCTCCTCCCTCCTCCCTGTGCCTCCCTACCCTACTCCTCCATAAATGCCTTCCTTCTGCAAGAAGACAGGAAGGGAATGATCCCTTTGGATGTACATTCTGCATAGATAAGTACATCTTAAATCACTAGAATTGTTCACCTTCAAACAACGACCTACTGCTCATTCACCGGACCGGGCTTAGCGCCCTTTAGGCTGTCACACCGCCGTGGCAGCGTACCTCCCCTCACTGGGTTTCACCACGGGAGCTATCAAGGTAGTGCCCTGCTGTGAAGATATTTAAAAAGCTATAACTGTAACAGACAGTAAACGGTAATGACCATGCCATAATATGCTAAAGATTAGTCAAATACTTGCAATAATTAGAATGATCTTCTGCTATTCAATTTTGCTTACAATTCAAGTAAGATTTGAACCAAAGTCCAGCATGTTACTACACACTTTAAATGCAAAAGGGAGAGAAGCACAGAGAGAGAGAGCGCGTGCCCATATGTGTATACGCGGCTGTGCTGGTTTTAGTCAGGAGAGAGTTAATTTTCTTCACAGTGCCTGGTATGAAGCTCCGGGTTTTGGATTTGCCCTGGGAAAAGTACTGATAAGGTCTTTTTAGCTGGTGCTGGACAGTGCTTGCACTGATTCAAGTCCTTTTTCAACTTCTGATACTCACTGTGTTCCCAACTTTCCCATTACGGGCAGTGTGGGGGGACACAGACAGCCAACCCGCGCTGGCCGAAGGGGGATTTCATTCCATACCATGGCATGCTCAGGACATAAGCAGGGAGTGGGCCAGGGCTCCATAACTCCTTTGGTAGCTCCTTTGCTAAGTTCTCTGTTTGCTCACTTATTAGTGAGCTGGGGTCTGGTTGGTTTCCCAGCCGTGCTGTCACTCTTGGGGTTCACTCAGACTCTGTTGTGGTCACTCTCGGGCTCTGGCTCTGATTCTCGCTACTCAAGACCTGTCTGTGCATCAGTCGGCGGGTGGTGAGCAACAGTACCATATGTTTTGGTTTTGTTATTTTAATTACTTACTACTAGTAGTATTGTTAATATTATTAGTATCACTATAATATTAATTTATATTCAGTTATTAGGTAGTTCTTATCTCAATTCACGAGCTTCCTTGTCTCTTTTCCTCCGACTCTCCTCCTCCTCCGGAGGCAGACGGAAGGTGTGCAAGCGGCTGCGTGGCACTATACTGCTAGCTGAGCTTAAACCACGAGAGAGGCTTTGGATATTCCTTGCTAGGTATAGCCTGAAGTGTACTATAAAATTACGGAAACATTAAAATATCTCGCTATCTGTCCAGGTACACTTTCACTGGTGTTTAACAGAAAAACTTAAGGCTGGAGGTACCCCCCCCCCATCTGTATTTATGAAGGTTTGTGACAAAGGAATGCCATGTAACGCAAGATCTGAAGGGAACTGGGAAGAAAAAAGCGGTTTGAGAAGAAATCAACAGAGCACATTAAAACGTAAAGCGTATCAGACTGCTTGATAGCAACATAAAATGTGACGCTGAACAATCTGCCTGGATCAACGTTCGGTGGCTGTTCCTGCGGAGCAGCGGGTTATGGTACATAAAAGCTGCCTACAAAATATTTCTGCAACACTGTGCATGGCAAAACCCCCAGAAGGTGTTATTTTTTCATGAAGCTGTGATGAACTTGGCTCATGCTTGGGATCTGACTGGCTGCTCCTTACGGGGGTTTCTGAGTTGCATATTTGCAGATTCAAGGCCAAATTCTCGGAGGGGCTCAGCCTTCCAAGCGCTCCGCTGCCAAGCTGCAAGCCAGGCTCCTCACAGGTCCGGGAATCGGAACGACCGAACGGGAACCGAGCTCTTAGGAGCATCCCAGACTAATTGGCTGGTTCCTCTCTTTGCAGACATGGCTGTGACAGACGCTGGGGCAGCTGAACGCAGTATTTCTGACTTACTCGGATGTGAATTTTTGTACCTGGCTGCACAGAGCTGGCGGGTGCAAGAAGGGGCCTCCTCGGAGCTTCTGATGAAAAGTATTGGCTGCCTCTCCTCCTCGAGCAGATTTTTAGATCGCTTTGCACCTTCCTCCGTGCGAGCAGCAAAAAGAGCAACAGCCTGGCAGGCTGATCCCGAAACGGGGCTCTGGGGAGAGCAACACAATACCCAGGGTCGTGTAACACCCCACGGCCCAGCGTCCCGCTCACGGGGAAGCCAGGGTGGACGGCGATGCTAATGATGCTCTCCCTTCTAAAGCCTCTAGATTTTAAGTGCTTTGAGGAGATTGAAGGCAAGCATTAAATTTTGATTAAAGGGACACTGCCAACTCACATTAAGCTTCGAATTTAGGGGTTTGTGACAGGCAGGCGTAGGTGGATGGGAGCTTGCGTTTTGGGTGTAAATATTTCTTTGCAACAGGGCGAAGACAAATATCTTCTCTTTGAGCAGAGAACAGAAGGCATCAAAAAATTAACTTGATTAGAAACAGAAGTAACGTGGTCCACTCTAGTTTTGCTGCTGAGGGAGAAAGAAATGCAGCTGGGAGAGAACACGTCGCTTCCCAGATGTATTACAGCTCACCAGATACGTTTGGTGTGTGGGAAGCTTGTTTGTTTGTTGTTTAATGTGGTTTTAACAGTGATAAAAAGCCAGGCTAAAGCCCTATTTTAAAGAACTAACAAGGGGTAGAGAGAAAGGAAAGGTTATCGCAGGTTAGCTGGCACAGGGACTAAGCTGCGCCTAGTAAATGCCTTTGTGTCTGCTTTTACTTTACAGTGAATACATAGAGAAGGTGAAGCTCTTGTGTTTAATGTGTGGTCCACTGCAGCTGATGAGGGAGTAGCTAATTACTTTCAACAATCAGAGGGATTTCCTGCAACTCATTTTGCCTATGTGAGCTAGATGTGAACCAAATTTTCCAAGGGGAGAGACTAAAAGACAGCACCTCACTGAGGCTGGAATGTACACTAACCCTACAGAAAGAGTATTGCCCAGAAATGCTTATTCTCAGAGAAATGATGGGAATGTAAATCCAGATCTTCATCTGATAAAAACCAGCTCCCTGAACAGAGCTGTGTCGATTTATAATAGCCAAAGGTCTGGCCCCACATCCCAACAGGAATTATCTGCAGCCACAGAAAGCTTCTGCAGTAAAGATGTAGCTCAGCTTGGTCTTGGCGCTATCAAAAAGCTGGGTTTCTGCTGCAGATTTCTCTGCTGTCTTTGCAATATTCATTCGAACAAGGCGTTCCAGGGAACAGGCCAAAGGAATCAAAGCAAAAAGCAACAATGGCTGTGATTTTCTTTTTGTTCTTCGTAGAGCACGACGGAGCGAAGCAGACCTCAGATAACCAGACCTGTGGCTCCGGATAGATTTTGAGGGCAAGGGTAGTGCCTCCTCCCGGGGCCCGTGCGGCAGGTGAGAGGTGCTTCCCAAAGCTGTAGCACTGAGTATAAATGGTACGCAACACGAAGGATGAAATCAGGCCGTGCAACCGCACTGGAGATGGTAGAGTGCGGAAGAGTGCTGGAACACAAATTGAAAACTACTTGTTAAACAAGGTTAATTTGTTCTCCTTCCACAGTGTAAAATGGCTTCAAACACTTCTAAACTAGGTCATTTGAGTGCTCGAGAAATACATGGTGCTAGGCAGATGTCTTTAGCAACAAGTTTATTGGAGAGTTTGATTGCATCCCAAAAGCATGCTAGAAATTTCTGACCATATCAAAGAAAACTCAACTGTGTTATCAAGGCGCACTAATGAGGTGGTTTGTTTAATTGAAATACTTTAAGTTTCCGTGTAGTACAGCATGAAAAAATCATTATTTTCATTAGATGAGCTACTCGTTAGCTGAAAATCTTAAGTTACAAAATATCACAGTGTGAGATAATAAATACATTGTAAAATGCATTAAATCCAGGTTATTAAAAGGAATTGCTATTAAAATATATAGCCATGTAATTCGAGCATAATTCCTTGTTCCATGGATTGCCTCCGTGCCCTTGTTCTTTGAAAAATATAGCCCGACCCAAAGGACCCCATGATGCTCTCGCTGCAATCACCGTCAAAACTCTGACCCCTTATAGCCTGGATAAATGACTTGATTATTCTGTGTCGCAATTCTGCAGTGATGGGGTTTGCACGTAGCAGCTACAGGTTCTGAGAGTCACCCAAAGGCCCCAGTTTTGGCCTTGAATTCATCACTCCTCTGCTTGACGCAACCATTAGCAGCAAGCCAGGAAGCGCTTTATGGCTTGTATTTTAGGGGCAAATATTTACCTAAAAGTGTAAGACTTGGAGACTTTGTGAGTTTTACGTAAGAGCATGCATCTGCATGGGGCATCTCCCACACCATTGGTGAGAAGTCGTTTAAGAACTGTACTGATCTCCTCGAAAGGTTGCAATTTGAGTCCAGGATGAGTTTGGGTGCAAAGGGAAAAGCGGTTGGAAGGGACCTCTGGAGCTCATCCATTCCAAGCTCTCTGCTCAAAGCTGGGTCAGCTGGAGCAGTTTGCCCAGGACTGTGTTGAGCTGGGTTTTTAATATCTCCAGGGATGGTGACTCCTCAACCTCTCTGAGCAATTTGTTCCAGTGTTTGACCACCTTCACAGGAAATAAGTTTTATCTTCTATTTAAATTGAATTTCCTGTATTTCAGTGTTTCCTGTATTTCTGTCCCTGTGTTCTTCACTGCCCCTTGGCTCAGTGTTTGTACAGATTGATAAGATTCTTCTGGAGCTTTCTCTTGTTGAGGCTAAATGAGCTCAGGGTCCTAATCTGCATACTGAGAGCTCTTCCTGACCACTGCCATCTAAACACTGATCTGAGATGAGGAGGAAACTGTATTTTGGTTACAGATTCACAGATCGGCTTGGTCCATGTGAAAAAAAAAAGTGTAATGTAAGGCTCTGGTGCAACTATTGCTTTGCGTAGTTGTACAATGGGGCCAAGTTTTACCCTTCTTTCCTGCACCTCCATCTTTTCTTAGACTAATGAAGGTGTTTTGTGCTCAGTCCTCATATCAATATTTCCTTCCTAACTTGTGGTGATACATATGCCAAGGGATCTTCCACCTCATCTCACTTGTTCTTGTTCTCACTTCCACTTCCACCTCCCTTGCTGAGGGATTAGTCCAGCTCAAGGTGTCCTTACAGCATTACTCGGTGGCTAATCTAGCTGGCACAGGTCACCACGGTTGCGCAGAAACAGCCCCAAGGTTCAGCAGCCACATCTTAACTCCTGAGGAGCCCTGGGCACGCGTTCAGGTTGCCTCCACATGTTGGCATCCAGTGATGGTGACACATCTTCACAGCTACTGCTCTCCTTGCCAGCTAGAGCCAAGCCAGCGATGCTGAACGGTGCCACCAACAGCACATGGACAGAGGAGGGGGAGATACAGCAGGGCTGCTAAAAATCCCCTTAGCCAGCAAGGCAGCCAGCGATTTGGGAGAGCCTACAGATTACAGATGGTGCAATAATCTCACAACTGGCCAAATTTGGAGCCTAAGCAATACTTATATGGAGATGAGCGTACATTCCAGCCTGCCAATGTGTCGGCAGAGAGGGCCAACACTGAGGCTTGCCCAGGAACGGGCACGATGCCCCCACATAGCCACCTGCTGAGATCCTTCCTGCCAGAAACGCAAGTAATCCCTGTGAGGGAGGTGCCGGGGGGGATCAAGTCCTTAGTCAAAACCAAAAAATGAAATGCAAAACCCCAAGGCCAGCCCACCTTCACACACCTGGCAAGAGCCCCTCCGCAGCCAGCCTGCGGACTGTAAACTCCGGGGGTTGGAGTGCAAGGGATGATGAGCTGTGCCCCATGTTCCTGCCTCTTCCCCCACTTAGGAAAACAGACTTTTCTTCCTGCATGCAGGCTAAGTTGCACATCTTTGAGTCATCTCTTGCTCCTCTCGTTTTGTGTGGGTTTCGTTAACATTTTTAGAATCCTTTCCTTTTTTTTCCCCTACTGGGGCCAACAGGGATGTGGCTTGCAGATTAGTACTACTGTTAGCTCTCTTTAATAGGGCTTTTCTTATCCCATTTAAGTAGAATAAAGAAGCTTCATTTGTTAGCTTAAAAAAAATTCAAGACTTTAATTCTTGATCATCGCTCCCAAGAGAACCCAGTTGGAGTTCTCTCATCATCACTGATCAAGTCTGAACTTTTTTTGTTTGCTATTCAATTGCATTTGCTTTCATCATTTCTGAGCAATAACAGGCTTTCAGCCCCGCTGAAACGGAGGATGGGGCTTTAACCGTATTGCGATGAAGTCCCTGTAGCAATGGGAAAGTGCTGCATAGCATTTAGCTGTGCACTCTCCCTTCCATAAGACCCGCATTTACATTGAGTTAAAATTAACTTGCTGACTATTTTAATTATCATAATAATAAATGTCCCATGTGTCTCTTTCTTCTTTTATATTATTTATTTGTGGTAGAGAGACTGGCAGTCGATTTCTCTGATTTCAGACCAGAAAGAGATTTTATCTCAGCCCAGTGTAAAAATCCTTCTAATTACTAAACCGCTATAGATCACCACCTGGATCCACTGGTAAAATTATATCCGTGGGATGAAGCTTGCTTATGCTCTGATGTTTTATAAATGGTGTTTCTTTTTCTGACGAGATCCCAAGGGTGAGTTTGTGAGGGGGATCAGCGTAGAGACCAAGTCTGCAAAGCAGATTTCTAGCTAGCGTACAATCCAGCCAGGCCCTTTCTCTCGTTGCTTATCCTCACCACCTCCTAAGTGAGGAGATGCCCAAACGGGCTCTTTAGGAGTAAAATCTTCCCTAGATTTGCTCTGTGAGTGCTCCCAAAGGGTGAATGTTACCCAGGCTGTCAGCTCCTGCATAGGGAGAAAGCTGTTGTGATAAACTGATCAAGTATAAGCCACTGTTGGACCATTCCTGATAAAAGAAAGGCAAAGCCTATCTACCATTTTTCTTCTTCAGGATCCTTGTAATTTTCTGTACAGGCAAAATCCTGGCTTCCAGAGACTAAGACAGCAAGGTCCTGATTTAGTAGTCTGTCTGCTCAGCCTCTGCTGCTTTTCAGTGTAGTTTCTGTGCTCACGGTGCTCATCTGTGCTCCTGGGGGTCTCCTCAGTGTCTCATGGCTCACATGTCTGAAGGAATTAATCAATTTTGGGGGCAAGATGTTTACCTGGCAGAAACAACACAAAAACAGATTCCTTCTCTGTGCCAGGGAGACCTTGGAGCCCCTTCCAGCACCTGGGAGGGGGCTAGAAGAAAGCTGGGGGGGACTTTTTCCAAGGGCAGGGAGTGACAGGACAAGGGGTGATGGGTTTAAATGGAAAGTGGGGAGACTGAGATGGGCCATCAGGAAGGAATTCTTCCTGGAGAGGGTGGAGGGCACTGAGACAGGTTGCCCAGAGAAGCTGTGGGTGCCCCATCCCTGGGAGTGTCCAAGGCTAGGCTGGATGAGGCTTGGAGCAACCTGGGCTAGTGGAGGGTGTCCCTGCCCTGGGGAGTGGAACTAGATGATCTTGAAGGTCCCTTCCCACCCAAACCGTTCTGGGATTCTATGACTCCATGACTCGAGGGCAGGAGCACACCTTTGCACATGAACACAGACACCCTGCTCCATCTGCTGAGGAGCGACGTGTGGCTGCACCTCAGTCCCGCTGGTACTACCCAAATGCCCCAGATTTTCCTCGCTCGAGGTCTCCAGCCAGCTTGCGGCTTCTCCTCGGAGGGCTGGGCCGTGGGAAGACAGCTCTCTGCACCTTGCCAGTGCATGGGAACAGCTGCAATTTGAAACGTATACATGCTTTTCTTTTTCTAACCCCAAGCAGTTTCCAATTAATGTGCAGATGGAAACCACGTAGATGGTCTGTGGGAGAGAATCCCTGCTTGGCAAAGCACGGGTTATTGCTTTTATGAAATGCCATAAGAGCTCGAGCAGCAGTGCCTTGTTTTTTAAGATCACAGCTCCCTGTTCAGGGAGCTCCGATTTGTACCAAGGGATTAATGTTGCTGGAATGCAAACCTGTCACAGAACCACAGAATCACTAAGGTTGGAAAAGACCTATTAGATCATCTTGTCCAACTGTCATTTCGTGGAACTGAGATGCAGAAGACAGGAAAACCCAACTTCTGTAAAAATTACACTGTTTTGTATACAAGGGAGGGAAAAACAAATTTTGCAGGGTGGACCCTGTCACAGTTTAGCTGTCAAGGGTGGGAGAGAACTTAGAAACATCAGTGGGAACCCAGCAAAATAGCAGGGACATGAGGAAAGCCCAGAAAAGCACACCTTCCCTCGCTCTCATTTGGAAGCAGCATCCAGAATAGGCGGTGCTTTCTTGCGGACCCATTTTCAAATGCTCACAGCTTTATCCAGAACACATCATTTTTCAGCCTCACAATGAGGAAGATGTTACCGTAGGATACCTTCATTTCAAAAAAACCCATGAGGTCATGCGGTTTACCGGTGTGAATCCCTTGCCATCCCTCAGATAGCTGAAAGTGCTACACCCCACCGAATATCAACATTTTTATGTAGTCAGGACAAGAGGAGGCTGGAGAATCCTAGTTTTAGGCACCTCTGATTTAAACACTTCAGACTTTAAGTTTTTCTCAAATTTCCCTGTTTGTAAAACAAAACCAAATTCAATCTTTGCTTGTCCATTGTGATTTTGGAGATAATTACCTGCATGTAATTACTTCACAAACAATTACTTGTAAAGCCTTTAGAGATCTTCAGATGGCAAGTGGTAGAAAAATGCAGGACATGATAATCTTTTCCATCTTTTATCTCTTAGCATCACTATAACTCATTCTGTTCCTCCACATTTGTCCACGAATGTTGCCAAAGAAGGAATGATAACGCCAGAGAGCGCTTTTAAAGTCAAGAGGCAGATTTTCTTCTGACTTCTTTTTTTTTTAGATTAATGCATTGTCATTCCAGTTTCCAATCATGATCGGTACAGCTAATTACTCTTTCATCCACTGAAATTTGAGCTGATTAGGTCAGAGTGGAAGTAAAGGAGCTTTGCCATATTGTACATGGAATATATTGCACGTGGAACCAACATGGCACGTTCCACCTGGCACCATCCTGTCCCAGATGGGTTATTTTGGGTTATCATAACAGGTTGGTTATTAATTGGGTTATTAATATAACAGGTTCTCCCTAAGCGTATGCAGGGGATTGGATGGTTAATCCATGACCATCTGGCCTTCATGTATGGAACCTGCAAATAATGGATATAACGAATATGTCAAAACGAACACTGATAAGCTGTGATTTCATTGATCGTTTGATTGCAAATGAAAACGCGTCCTGGACCGCACATATAAGCTAAAAATAAAAAGGGTTAGGGTTTTTGTGGAGATAAACCTCTACGCTGAATTGCATTGTGTTGTGAGTAACTGCAGCTTCGGTTTTCTTCTGCAGATGGGTCCATCCTCAACAGAGGGCAGCACAGGATGAAAACGGAACCGTTGATCCACTCGCTTTGTTGTGTTCAGATCAATTCTTTCATATTCTTTTAACTGGCTTTAATATGGACCCTTTTATCGTAAAAAAAGGAGGAAGTAGGAGCGTTGGCCATGTGGGAGACACACTGCCAACACACAGATGTTAGCATCCTTCTGTACCGTGTACTCGGTGCAACATCGAGTTACGCGGGGTGGGTGGGAGAGTGAAAGCATTGGAAGGTGAGAAGTTAGTGTTTTCCTGGAAAGGGAAGGTCACTACTCCTGCGTTTCACAAGGGAAAAATCCTGGCATTACTTCGTGACTACAATCTATTAGCTCTTACCACCCCTGGGAAGCAGCACTAAATTCTCTCACAGCCAGGGTGGGAAAGGCCATGGTGGAGCAAAAACATGGCAAAGCTTTGGGCAGCTGGCCAAAGGTACTGGAGTCTAGACCGCAATACCATGCTGGAGACCCTGTCTTTTGCTTGAATCCCCAAGCACCTCTGCAAGGTGGCCTTGGCACAAGTTAGGCTCTCTTGGGTGTATATGCCTGGTTGCTTTATGATGCACATCACAAAGGAATGGTTCGGTTCCAAGTGTTGCAAGTAGCACAGTCCTTTCCACAACGTTCACTGAGCAAAACAGTGATGGGATGTAAGCACACTTGTAACATTTGACACAAGTCCACCTTTTTATACCTGCCAAGCATGGATATGTTGATACAGGGAAGAAGAGTCTGTTGTGAATTTGGATGGGAGTTCAAAGAATCACAGAATCACAGAGCGGTTTGGGTGGGAAGGGAACTTAAAGCCCACCCAGTCCCACCCCCTGCCACGGGCAGGGACACCCTCCACTAGACCAGGTTGCTCCAAGCCTCATCCAGCCTGGCCTTGGACACTGCCAGGGATGGGGCACCCACAGCTTCTCTGGGAACCTGTCCCAGGACCTCCCCACCCCCTCCAAGAAGGATTTCTTCCTGATGTCCAATCTCAATCTTCCTCTTTCCTTTTAAATCCATTACCCCTTGTTCTGTCACTCTCTGCCCTTGTGAAAAGCTCCCTCCCAGCTTTCTTGTAGCCCCCCAGGCACTGGAAGGTGCTCTAAGGTCTCCCTGGAGCCCTATCATTTGAGAATTTGAAGAATTTGAGGTTTCAAGGGGAAGGTCCTTTTGGTCCACAACTTGTTACGCAGAAGTCACAAAAGCTGGATCTGAACTCCATTTGGAGGCAGATTATGAAAGGCCCTTGGAAGGTAGATAAGAGGGAGAGAGAAAAAGTTGCCTCAAAGGGATGAGGTACAGGCTGTCCATATAGGAGGATTTCCAGTGGGATCCGACAGCAGCATAAGGTGGGGTAGAGGGAGAGTGAGTCCTAATTCCCCAAATCTCTCACAGCAGTTACCACACCTGGGCACCTTTCCATAAAAAGCAAGCAAGCAAATAAACCAAAAGGCAGAGCTGCCACTCAGGGAGGATTTTTTTTGGATGGGTACCTGCCTGCATCAGCCAGAATTCTTCTGGTCCTTCTTTTTTTTCCATAACATCCTATGTACCAAGCTTACACGGACTGCACTTAAAAAACACCCCTGTATCACCATCTTTCCCTAAATAGCTCTCTTTTGTAAATGCCAATATCAAGATGGCCAGAAGGTTCACTAGGGAGAGAAGCAAGACGTTGCTGAATTCCCACTCCCCGGTGCCTGAGCTCCTCTGCCTTACACCCACCGTCTGCAGCAGCTCTGTTCAAAGCCGAAAAGCTCCCACTGGTGACACAGTGCACTGGGGTCCCAGCGCCAAGAGTTGCAGATGGATCAGCGCGGGCAGCTCAGTAGCACATGTTCCCGGGAGGTGATAAGACTGGTTGGGACAGTAAATAATCAGCTTTTCCGCCTTCGGCTATAGAAATGATTATGAATTTTTAAGCGATGACAGTGATTGAAGACATTGTCGTTTGCCTTCTTTTAGTTGTGTTGCAAAGTTTAGCTTCAAGAAGGAAAATACCCTCAGAGGAGGTTGACAGACAGGTGGGAAAATACAAAAATGCCAAGAGATCAGAGGTAAGTCAGTGAGCATTAAAAGTGGAGGGAGAAGGTCTTGATAACAAGGGAGTTATCTTTCTTGTTCAGCCCTTTCTTTATCTGATAACAGGCTATTCCCCGAGAAGTTGGCTCCTGGGAAGTTAGTTTCAAGCAGAAGTTGAACATGAAAGTTCAGAGTTTTGGCAAAAGTTGCTTTCTCTTTAATTTATTTATTTTTGTAAATTTATCCTAATCCCTCTTTTTAATTAACAGGATGCTGAAAGATACTGGGAGGGGAGTTGTCTCTATTAAGACACAGCCAGGATTTAATCTCCTTAGTATACTGTCTCCCCCACGGCCCGCTCAAGGCTGCCTGGATGTGCCTTCAGGACTCTTGTCCTCCCCAGCAGACTGGCAGTAAGGTGTCCCCTGACGCTACGTGTTGTGAGGTTGACTCTTGATCAACCTACTTGGCAGAGGAATCAACCCGGAGGTACTTGGGGGTTTGCACACAACGCCTCATACTTATTCACTTTATGTCTCGCCTTGTCAACTGAAATCAATAGTAATAAGTGTATTAGCAATTAATAATAAGGGAATTATCATTCCCTGGAAAATGCTTCTCAGGTAAAAACATGAAGGGATATTTTGGAAGGTTCCCTGTCTATCTCCTCTATTGCCTAAATGCATTAACCTTTCAATTTTCTACTGATTTTAAAATCCTGACTAAAACATTCAGTTTTACAGCTGCTCCTCTGCTTTGCCCTTGACCCACCTGGGCCAGAAGGCACCTTTCTCCGGCTCAGATTTAATCTCACTGTTATATAGGCACAGCAAACCCCACAATTCTGCTGCTGTTGCAAACGGGACAGCAAATCAGACCACGCAACGGCGGTTGGCGCACACGGAGGAGCCTGATAGCGTCACATCGGATGAACGTGCATTGAAAACTTCCTCAAGGTGGCAGTGAGGGCCCAGAACAATTGGCCTAAGGTGTGATGTATCCTAAAATATTCAACTGTCTTATCCCACCGTGGCACCTAAGCTGCTTTCCCTGCTGGAAGGATGGGAGTTGGCTGTGACCGTAGATTGGGGATTTCTTTTGAACCAGTGGGAGAAGCTGAACGAGGATCCTCCAAGTCCTGCAAAAGGGAGACCACAACATATTTCCCAAAAGAAGGATTTTCTGCCTCATGGAGGAAAGTTAAGAGGCTGAACAAAGAGAAAGGAATGGGAGCTTAGGCTAAACAAAGTAGCTGTATGACCTTAAAATGCTGTTCCCAAAATTATTGCATCAGTGTACAGCTGCCACAAAGACATTATTTCTTATTGTAGGATTGGCATCAGGGAGACTGGAGTGATCAGTTAGAAAGTGCAACTACATATAAACCCAGACAAACCCATTCCCAAACCCATTCGAAAATTTAAAATGTAAGGCTTGGAAAGAATCTCCTGAAATCACCGTGTCCCACACCTTCCTGGGAGCCAGGATCAGGTTTAGCTACCTTGTCCCTGTAAGGTGTTGGTCTAAACTGTTCCCAGATCTGCCAGTGAAAGGGCTCAACATCCAGAAAACCCTTAATTCCCAAAGTGTAGCTTAAAATTTCTTTGCTGCGGATTACACTGATTTATTTTTGCCCTTCTCACAGTGGCCATGGAGAACAAATAATGGCTGTCCTCTTCAAAGCAATTGTTTACATACTGGAAAACTCCAATGTATGTAAATTGGAAAACTTCCCCCATAGTCCTTCTCCTCTAGACTAAACAAACTCAGTTTCTCCAACATTTCCTCATCACTCACGTTTTATAAACCTTTTGTCATTCCTGTTGCTTTCTTCTGGACAGTCTCCTATTCACCTACATCCTCAGTTCCGCTGGGCCCCGCTTGGCCACGGCTGACAATCTGTCCCTATGAAAAATGCCACACTTCTGACCGAGATGTTATCCAGATTCATCATTTTTCCGTGGTCGGTGTGAGCATTTTAGCTTCTGTTAGTAGTAATAAATATATATAAAATAAAACAAAGCAAAGTCTCTCATTCTTGAAGGTGATACGTCGATTTTGCACTCCGGTAGCTGTTTTCCTTATGAAACATTTACATGTGTCCCTTCACCTCTGCCCAGCAGCACGGCTACCGAGGCCTCGCCGTTGGCAACCCTTGTTGAAGAGCCTCCTACAAGGCAGCGTAATGAAAGTCAGCATTCAAAGCATTTCAAATAATCAAAAGACTAACCAGCCCCCGAGCAGAGGCTGAATCAAAGAGCCTGGCCTGGAAAGAAACCCAGTGACCCTGAAGGCATGAGCAACCAGCCCAAAATGATTAAATGCCAACTGGGGAAAATGGGGGAGGAACTAATGGTATCACCAGTGGAAAAACAAACAAATTCAGGAGACTTCAAAAAGTGAATAACTGGGCTACCAAATTATATGGTCTGCAAGTATTTGGGGTAAGGAGACGTCTGTGTGGTTGGAGTGCCCAGGCTTGGATTAATTCCCCGCAGTGGAAGTCATGGGGTGTTTTCTCCTTGGTATCATTCATGGCTACCAGCCACGTGTAGTTTGGAGTGGTCTCACACTCACAGTCACATCAGAAATACTCTCGTCTTCTCACTAAGCCTGAAAAAGGGGTTGTGCACTCAAAAACTCGTGTGTTTTATTCATCTGCATCAGCTACAACCCTCATCGCACCGATATCCTTAAGCCATGATAACTGCTACCATGAAGCTGGAAACTTCTGCGTGTAGGTTGTTTACTCAAGACGCACACTCACCTCCTGAGCAGGCTCACTTCCAAAGAGTTCTTTTCCTTCTGTGGGCTGACTGAGGTTATCCAAAATATGCAGCAAGATGCAGAGTCAGCAGCTCATCTCTGATTAGAGCTCTTTATGGAGGAAACCTCCTTGACTTCAACTTCCAGGCAAATCCATGGATCCCTACCTGTTCACTAAGCCAAGCAGCAGCTTTATCACCCATACGTTGGCTCCTTCTGTGTTTCTAACCACTTTAAGAGAGAAGCAGAAACTCCACTTTGGCTGCACCATGGAGGTTTTTTACATGGTAGAATTGGGACTAACTCATCCTAAGGCTGAGAGCAGCAAAACAAGAATTTGGTGCAATTAATTTAGCAAGCTTTCAGCCTGATGTTTGTTTAACCAGTGCGGATGAGAACAAAATTCCCCCACAGCCCCTTTTAAACACCTCAACTAAGAAAATAAGCTTGAGTGTGGTAAAGAGCGTGTGGCTATCCCGAGGGACCAGAGAAAGTGCAACAACAGAGCGCCTTATACAGAAGGGGGAGTGTTAAGCATATTTAAACCAAACATTTCTTTCCCTTTCCTTTGGGATAAAACTATTTCCCATAGAAACTAAGGCTGTGCCCCTACATGTGTAGCCCGGGGAGAGATGCTTTGATGTGAAAGAGAATCCTGGTAAAGTACCGGATGCAGAAGCCAATGTGGAAATAGGAGGGACTTCCAGAAGCAGGAAAAAGCTTTGTCCCAGAGGAGCTTCCATCACCCCCTCCCAGGTTGTCTCTCAGACTGTCTGGCTAGTTTCCTCCTGCCGGTCACTTTGCTGTAAGGAAAGTCTTGTCTTAGACACGGGGCAAAAGTTTATAACTTTTCCCTTACTTTAGGCAGCTGACCAAGTGAAAATGTGAGATTTTATGGCATTATCTGGATGAAAAACCTAAAGCGAGAGTTTCACAAGTTCTAAACCAAACCTGACTTCAAGTGTACCACAGAAAACTTGGAGAAAACATAAGTATTTCAGAAAAACATGGATGCCAGAAATTGGACTAATCAAGGGAAGAGCGATTTAGCTCTGTAAGTTTTTAGGAGGAATACCAAGAAATGACCGTATTAGCCTGAAAGTCTTACGAGCATGTGCTCTCATAGACTGTTGGAGCTACACGGTAGAAGGAAGGGAATCTGCACAAAAAGTGTAATGATTGCCATCTTGTTCTCCAAAACAGCCCAACGTTACTCGCCTTTCTTCACCTCTCAGTGAGATTAGTGCCACCGCATGGCATGCAAAGAGCAGAAATCTTCCTGCATGCTCATTAGTAGATTCTGGTCACGTGCAGCGTCTGTTCAGCAGCAGCAAAAGAGAATATGAACCACGATAACGTGTTATTGTACAGTAAGACCCTCCCCACCATCCAAGTTTTTGCTGTTATTGAGGTTCTTGTGGGTGCTGATTCTGAAACAGCTGATAGGCAACTGAAGTATCGTTTGATCAGAAGACTTTATCTAGGCAAAAGGCCCTGTGATGGTAATGGATGAGTTTTGTTTCTGTATTTCAGCACGAGGCTCACGGATAATAAACTACATCATCGTCCCTTTGTGTGCTCTGGCTTGCAGACACGCCAAGAGGGGCATTCTGCAAGAAAGAGTTTGTCGGCACTCCCACTAGAAAGCTGTGAAGGTTTAACACCGCATTCCAGAGTGAGATCTGGCACCTCATTTTGCACCCCGAACAATGTATTTGTTTAATTAACTTCACTGAATTTGTTGGACTGTTGCTTTGGTGACTAGAGAGGTCTTCCTATGGGTGATCTCCGAGGTTAATGAGTCCAGTGTATTTATTACTAAGTTAGCATTTAGTGCCTACCTCAGATAGACAAAGTACACTCCCTATCTTCAACATCTTGCACTGTCTGCTAAACACATTACTGCTCCACCTGATGTTCTTAAAGCTAAACAGAATGTTGGCATACGGATCTCTGAGCACCAACGTCTCTGCCTGAAGATATGGGGAGCTGCAGGAGGTCAGCACTCCTGAAAATCGAGCCACAGGACCAACGTCACAGCTAAATCTTCAGCATCACAGCTAAATCTGATCAACATTTCCCTGGATGTCCAGTTGGCAGCTCTGAGTCCTTTGAAATAGGACCCAGAGCCAGAGGAAGCTCCAAGCCCTCCTGTACAAAGACTGGCTTCCTCTCTCTCTCTAATGGGAGTAAGAGTACTTTGCTCTTGCACAGGGAGCCCTGAGGTGTATTTAATTAATGCTCATTACAAACTCTGAGACAAGCTTGAGACATAAACATTATTATAGCTTCAAAGCCTAGGGGATCACTCAGGTTTTACTCAGCTCTCTTATTCTGGCAGAGTTCTTACTAACTTCCAGAAAATATCAGTAGATGGAACAAAGTCTTTAGAATTTGGCCCATAATGTACCTGTCTCTCACTCCTGGGCTGCACTTTGCTCTAATCCATCCTACATTCTTCGAGCCTCATCTATTCATTGACTCGAGCAGCCACTGAGGTGTTGCTCCACCAGTACCGGTTCTCATACAAAGCTTGCTCACTATCAAACAGTCTGTCCCTATTAATAATAACTTTAAAGGGAACCGAGAAAGAGGAGACGAGAAGTAGATCCAGTTTAATAAGAATTTTCTTTCACCCAAGTTTTATGTTCTTTTCTTTTATCTTTTTATCAAGGCAACTCTATTCTGAAAAGCCTCAGGGTACAATAAACAACAGAAGGTGATGCAATGGCTGCTCGTTATTGCTTGATGGGTGAATCATCCTACTAGCTGTTATCTGCGTTATTGGAGCAGATCACTCGAGGGCTGCATTGAACACGGGCCACAAAATGTAACACTGCACTAATGGCATGATGTGACACGTCAGTCTCTTTATTCCTAGATGAGTTTCCTTTCAATTGCACACAGATAAAATAATGAGAAAGGGTATAATGAAAATGATACCTGGGCCTTGTTTTTATCAGGGCTCGGTTGGTACCAACTGGCCAAATCCCGCAGCCCACGCTCACGCCAGTGGGCAGCTCTTCATGCAAAAAATTCCACTGATTCAGCAGGACCCCTCAAGCAAGCGAGTGCTCCCTTCTCAGAATTAGGACTGAGGCTTTTCCTACCCCACCCTGCTGCTTTACACAAAATGCCACATCCTTCATAGTTTTATGGTATACCAAGGTGTTTTTGCTGGTTTTATGAATATTGTATTACTGGGGCCAAACTGAGAATGCAATGTTTCCACAAGCAATATCTGATCATTAAAATAACGTTGATGTAAACATACCCTACCAAAAGCAACGTGACCTCTTTTATCTTTCTCACGCATGATGCGCAGTCTGCGTGAGACCCTCAATAATTAAGAACCTAAAACCTGACTTGCCTGGCAGAGGAGGCTGTTCTGAGGGTTTGCAGCCAAAGTCCTCAAGCCAAACGATAATTTTGATTTATGAAGCCTAAATCTTGGTGTTAACCCCGCAATTTAGCAGCTGTGATACACTTTTGCTTTGGGTATTTAATGATACTGACCTATTGTCTTACATCTGGACTCCATGAAAACACTTCAGTCCTTCAGGAAGCAGGCACAGAGGCAGCAAAGAAAATTTGTGACTTTAGGAAGTGCCTCTGCCGAGCTGTCTCCAGTCAGCCTCTGCAAACCAGATCTTGTTTACTCCAGTATTTTGTGGCATTTTTTCCCTTTGTTTCTTGCAAGCCTATGTCCGGCATTTCCAAACCCAAATGTTTCAGGATCTGAGCAACTGTGGTACCATCAGCAGTCCCCTGGGAGTGGGACGTGGCATTGCATGGCTGTAATCAGACCACGTAGCGCCTAGAGCAGAGAGGCTTACGCTTTATACTGAGCTAATCTGTGCAGAAGGAGAAATCAGGACAGCGTGGGCCGTAATAAAGTTACACTAGTGCTTACTAACAAAAAAAACTGTACTCTCCAGTAGTCACATAAGGACATCTTCCCCCGTTGCACCAGGGTCTGTTAACAGCAAAGGGGTCTAAAAGCCTTCGTTAGGCATGTCACCGATTAAGGGATTTAAGATGATGAATGTAGAGGTGCCTGGCCAGAACCAGCCAAGCGGTGGTAGAGCAAGGCCACCGAGGTGGAACCAACCTAAGGCAGTAGCACAACCCAAGAGTAAAAGGGATGGCTGTCCTGGTGATATACAACACCGCTTTTGGGACAACACTGGCCCGGGCCGATCTCCCCATGCAGCCATCCAAACCAAGCTAGCAGCTGTAGAAAAGCTCAGGAAGGGGTTAGGAGTGGTCGCTTGAAGCTCTGTTGGCCACCCTTTCCCTTCCTGGGAATCTCACATTCCCAAAGGAGCAGCACAAAGTCGGAGCAGTAGCCTCAGTACTTTGAGCCATCATCCTTTATGGGTCTCACCGACGAATGAAGTTGGTCTAGCACCCCACCCCAGGCAGAAACACAGTGGAGTAGTAAATGGAGAAGGAGACAACCATCGCCTTCATCACAGGCTGTATCTGGAGGTCAGAATGTGGCTGCGAGTGTATGCCTACTACCAAGCTCCTTTCAGCTGCAACTATGTTTTGAAGACCAATTTGTGTCTTACATGTTGATTTGATGTGCGGTGGAGAAAGAAAATTTCCAGAGATAAGCCTTTTCTCCCTTTTGCCATTAAGAATTCTCATTCTCTTTGGAAGTTAGATTTACAGCGATGGAAATGAACGCTCATGCATTGGAAACGAGAGATGCCGCTACATTTTTACAAAAGAGGCGTCGTTGTGATTTCTATTTAACTACGCTTTCTTTCTGAAGGCGTGTTTCCGAGATGAAAGCAGCAACTGTTATTGTAAAGCACTCTCCATTTTGAATCCAGAAAATACAGGAAGCTGAGCAGCCTCTTTGTTCCTCCAGCTACTACTGCTGCTGGAGACAAAGCGAGTCGTGCATCTACACAGCCTTATGTTGATTTTGCTGTGCTTAGACAAAAGCTTTCCTAAGGGGTGGGATTCGTCAACAAGAACGGAGGAAAAGGGATTTGCAGTTACAGCTGTACTGCCTTCTGCGTGCCCTTGGTCAGCTTTCATCTGTTTCACTGCTGTATACATTAGGGTATGGTGAAATCAGTCCAAGGAAAGAGGGGAGGAAACCTCAGAATAATGCCAGCATGCCGGGAGAAACCTTGCCCGTGAGGATACGGAGCAGCAAAGACCCCCTGACCTGACACACCATCCAGCCTCTCCAAGTGCAGCGTGTTGGGTGTTAGCTAAACATGAGAGATAATACTGGTGGTTGTTCATTTTGGAGAGGTCAAAGGTTAATCAAGACTTCAACCTGTGATGAATTGCTCTCAATTCTAAGAAAGCACAGGTTTAAAATCTTCTGGAAGGAAATTTGAGGAAGATTTGGTGGCAGTTGGAGAAAGAGTGTGAGTAGATCTCACTCAGAACAGTCATACGCTGGAGAGGTGTTTGTTTTTCCTAAATGTCAGCATTTTTTACATCTACTTGAAAAATAAAGTAGAATTAATTGTAAAAATTACACTGTACTTACATTAAATAAAGATCTAGAGTCTTCTAAGAGAAAAGGATTTTTCGCTTCTGGATTTTGCTTTGTTACACTTCAATTCAGGGTAATAACGTCAAACTGAGGAGACTCATTGTCACGGGGTGAATCTTCAGCAGCTGGAAATCAGCACGGCTTAGCAGAATTCAGTGCTCCAGAGGAGGCTGTGACACCGCATACGTCTCTCTTCGGTGCCTACTTGAGCCAAACGGTGGAGTGGCTACCGACGTTGTGTGGTAGGGGAAAAAAAATGCTAAAAGAGGAATGAGTAAAGTCAATTGCATGGTGAGAAAAGGCAGGAAAGTCCCATGAAAGCAGAAGCAACACGATGCTGTCCCTGCGCTCACTGACCTGAGTCCGGAGACATGTGTTAACAGCACACACCGCAGCCTGAGGCAGAAAAATGTGATGAGGCTGACAAAACTGTGGCATGACTAAAGACAGAGCATGTGAATTGTATTTATGTACTAGTCTCTGAAGTGGAGAGCGTATTGTCAAGCAGCCTGAGGGAGCTGTATCATATGCAGCTCCGTGTGCAGCACACTATAGCTGTATCCCATTAAGATGCTAGTAACGGAATATATTAAATACCCTCTTGGAGACTAAGGGTCCAACCCTCCTGTGCTGAAATCAATACAATTTCTGCAATTTATTTTTAATGGGAAGAGAACCAAACCTTTTCAGTTGCTGCTCATCTGAAGTATTCATATGCGTACACAGCTATCGGTGAGGCTAGCAGAGAGCTAGTTGGCTTCCACCCCCCAAAAAGCCCTTCCGTAGTCACATCAGAAGGACGAAGGGTAGGCTTGCATGGTATATGGGGACAGACCTACGTACCTGTACCCTGCCCAAAAGCCAAGCGAGCCATTCACTGAGCCAAAGCTATCAAATGCTGTTTTTCACGGCAACTAGACTAGTCTAGAGCAGAGAAATATCTTTTCAGATTGTAATATAACCCAAGATGTATCCTAAAAGATATCAGCATTTTATATCTGCTGTTACAAAAGCCATCGCCTCCTGTTTTCATTCCTTCCCTCCACAACTTTTTTTTTTTCCTCTTTTTTTTAAAGCTTCACAGCTCACCTCCAGCTACATAACTTGGGTGTACGATTTTGTTTCCAGTTCTCTCAGGAAACACACAGAGTCAGAGAAATAATCAGAGATTTAGTACACCGGCTCCCTGCTCTGCTTCTTGGGGAGAACAGGCTGGGTCCTGTTCTGCCTTCCCCTGGGCAAACAAAGAGGACTCTGCGGATGTCGGTGGAGCTAAACAAAGGTAAAACATCAAAACCCAAGAAAGAGTCATCCACAGAGGGGATCCTGGGCTAAAAATATGGGGGAGTTTCTTATAAAGCCAGCTGTTGGACTATAGAATCATAGAATGTTTCTATATGATTATACAGGAGCTTCCTTCAAGTGCAATAATTGGTTAAGTTTTCCATTTGAGCTGAACTTGAAGATACAACTCAACGCATCCCGAAGGCTCAGAAGCCAATTAAAAATTTCCATTTAAAAAAAGACAGATCCCACAATGTGTGTATATGTGTGGTGGCTCATGACTGAGTGCTGGAGACGAGCAACTGTGGTCCTTTTCACGCGTGGTGGTGGTGTCCTGCACCATAGCTCTGCTCCAAAATTGGGGCTGGGGAAGGTGCCAGCTCTGGGTCTCGCGGGACTTATCCCCTGGGGAGACCGCTGCAGCAGAGCACGCTGCTTCTGGCTGTTTAATAAATCATCTTACTGCATTGCTACATGAACACCTCCAGCTCTATACAGGGAAACCAGGATAAATTCCACGTGCAGGCCACAAGAGCTTGTTCATCTCATTCCCTTAACCATCCATCATTCCATGCACCTGAACAGTAGCCCGTAAAGGTGAGGCCCCTGTGAGAGTTTCATTGCACAGGCAGGCGTCTTCATCTCCTTGGAAAGAGGCGATCGGAGTTTCACATGAAGCATTTTCAGCAGTAGCGGGTTCAGTTTCTTCCCAAAAAATCAGGGACTGCACAGTGGCTCTGGTGTCTCCAGCTGCAGCCAGTCACCTGCAGCAGGGAACTAAACTGAAATACCATACCTAAGACTGGTTTTTCTCTTGTCTGTGTCGAAAAGACCTCACAGGAGTTTTCTTAACAGCTGAACATGCTACACGCTCAGGGGCAGGAAAATACGGACAGTCTGTACACTCTCTTCAAATGGAGGCAGCTTATTCTGGTTCCTGATGAGTCAAGGGACAATTTGTTCAACCCCACTGACAAACTTCCCCTTGTTGATTCGCTGACAGCATCAACCAAGCACAGACCCAGTCTGCAACAGGGCACGACCGAATGCAGAAAAACTGGGTAGCATGCGGGCCGCTCACTGCATATATATACACACACACATTAGTGACGCTTTCTCTGCTCTGCCAGGGTTCTGAGGAGGGCTTTATCTCGGTCAGGACTGGGGAAAGGTAGCAGATTGCACACAGGCTTTCTCCGTGTTGGAGTGGCGGAAGGTGCATCTGCACAACCGGTGTGCACGGAAAGCGCATCTGTCTGCAGCTGCCTGCCATAAGAGCCTTCACACATGCTTGTGTAGGAGTAGGATCTGAAGTGTAGGCGCACTTATTCCCTCGTCATCCACACCTCTGCTGCTGGGAAGGGCAATGAGGACTGGCAGAGCTTAGGACGTGGTTTGGGAGAGCTGACTCCGAGCAGACCCTGGCTGGGCACAGTGCAAGCGAGCTGTGCATCCTCACATCCCTCCTCCAGACCTGCCTGAAGGTGCAGGCTGAAGGCATCTCCCGACAATTTATGGCCTGGCTCCTCTGCCTTTGCAAAGCCACGCATTTCTGCTACGGAGGGATAGTGAACGCACCTCGTTCTCCTGCTGCCAGCTCCTTGGAGCTGCGCTGCAAGGTCTCCGACAGGATTGCACCGCTGTGACCCCAACAGTTTGGTTTTATCGACATCCATACTTAAGGGATACGTTCTGCGAAGTGGATATATCATCCTTGTAATTCAAGCAGGCACAAGACCTGTAGCATGATGTGGAGATCATGGGAAGAAATGCAGCATAGGGGGGGTTCAAAGATTTGAGCTTTCATCTGTGAAGCAGCAAAAGGCAAAACCCAGAACTTGAAGCCAGAAATGTCACTGGTTTATCAAGATCACTAAATGACAAGAAACCACTGAGGTAAAGAGAATAGCTGACCTGAGAGCCTGTGGTGTCGTGGGAAGTCCTCCGAGAGTCCGAATGACATCAGGAAGGGATCCCTTATGAACAAAGGCTGACCCGTGGCATCAGCAAATGTGGGGAGGTGCCCTGGATTCACCATCAGAGCAGGGTGACGAGGCCTGCAGACAGAAAATGTCCACATTCAGACTCCCTAACACTAAATGCACCCGAGCTACTGTTGGAGTGAGAAGTGGTTAACCCACAGCTGGTGACATCTGGATCTTCCCAACACCAAAGTGAAACACTGTCTGGGTACTCCCAACAGGAAAGTGAAATATTTTCTGAGCATTCTCATATTTTCTGCATTATTAGCAATATTTTCAATGTATTCACACTAATTTGATTCTAAATACACTAAATAATTCCTGAGTTATCCCTACCAGATGTGTTTTCTTCTAGAAAGAATCCATTTCCCCCTCCATTCCTTAAAATTCTAGCTCCTAAATTATACAGATTGCTATGAACATTCTCATTATTCTTGCTCCCCCTGCCCCTTATATCTTCTTTGGGGTTTTTTGTCTGGATAATCATGGTTTTTGCTTGCAGGTATTGTCTTTAATCCCAGTAGAATCCTTGTTCCCAGATGTGCAGTTCTGGCTGCACCTCAGAAATTGTTTCTACCCAGTTACCCATTACAATTTTCACTTCCTTTTAAAAATTCCTTTGTCCAGCTGACTTGGTCCCTAACCAAAGAGGGGCATCCTCTATCCTCTGTCAGCGCTACTGATGGGGCTGGAAGTACCCATGGAAGCTCGGCTTTGCCATGCCACCCTAAAATAAGTGGTAGTGTCCCAGTCACCAGGGACAGCTGGGCCTCCAGCCAGCTGGGGTTTCAATGGCGATGGAGAAGTCGCTGTCTGAAGAATGTTTCTTGTGGTTTCCCATACATCTTACCTTTCCTCGGTGTAGTAAAAGAGCAGACAACTGTATCAGGCCACAGGTATTTAATAAACAGCATTTCTGTCCACTAAAGTTGTGGCATTTAAGAAAAACAAGCGTGCATTGCTCATATTTTGCCTCAAAACACTGATTGCGATCTTGACGCTTGACTTTGCGGGAAGCTGTTTCAACCAGGACAGAGCACAGAAGGCAGGTTTCAATTTGTCAGGCTCGCATATAAGAAAACTGCTCCTACCACATCAGATCTCTGGCAGTACAGACTGTATCATACATCTAAGCGAGGAAACAGAGATGAGTCGGACTTTGCTTCTACAAACGGGGCTGTGCAGATGGCACAGTGCTCACAAAGAGGCAGGAATATTGCCTTTTGATCTCAGTAGGAGGGTGGGGACAGAGGAGGGGGAAATGTGATATAACCCACAAGCGGGGGAAAGTTTCAAACCTCTGGCTCAAACAGGCAGAGTGTTTGCTGCTGGGTTTCTGCTTTTATCCTTCTCGTCACCGATATGAGCTCCTGATGCCCCTTTTTTAATTCTCAAGGAGTTTGTAGTCATTTATAAAGCAAAGTTTAAGATACGTTGGAAGATGTGCAAACTCAGTTCTTTAATTATAAACTCTGTTAAAACAAACCTTCCCGAAGCACTAGTCAGTAAAATATATTTTACTGATGTTAAGCATTCCTTTTAATGAGTAATGATTTTAAAATCCTAGAGCGGAGCAAAATTTCTGATAGGATAAATGGGAGATTTGTTTGGACACAGCCAAAGAATTTATGAATCGGCAATGCTAATTTAACTTAGTAAAAAGCAATAGATTTCAGATATGAACGTGACAAAACATCTGTTGGAAGAAGGATATCCCAGCTCCACTCAGTTTAACCCTATTATCAAGTAGCCATGCTGAAGTTAGTCATGGTACAGAGAAAATTACGACAAGATTGCCAGGGCTCGTTCTATGCAGTTTTGGAATCCAGTGAAACGACCGTCCTGAAACAAAGTCAGACCAATAACTAAAGAAAACAAACAAACCCCAAAATCTCTGGATAGGGACAGAGCCTTTTTTTATGAAAAATACTGGTTTATATATATATTTTTTAATTGTAAACCTGAAAGCCATTTCAAGAGCAAAACCCCCTCATTTTCACTAGTTTTGAAAACTTTGAAATCTTCCAAAGGAAATTTTGTTTCCATTTCTTGTCACATAGTTT
Organism: Rhynochetos jubatus; assembly: GCA_027574665.1. Taxonomy (NCBI): domain Eukaryota; kingdom Metazoa; phylum Chordata; class Aves; order Eurypygiformes; family Rhynochetidae; genus Rhynochetos; species Rhynochetos jubatus. The sequence goes on from CM050651.1 coordinate 77,567,411, forward strand.
CTAAGCTGAAAAGAAACCCTAATCGTTTAAAAGAGCCGTTTGTTTATGTGTGCGTATCAGGAAGAACCTTCCGAAAGCAGTGCCGGTTACTCAGCGGATGAGTAATTCCCACGCCCCGCTAACAGAAGAGCAAACTGGGCAGACTGGCGCTTGGCCCCAGAGCAAGTAGGCAGGTGTTGCACTTTTTCCTTCCATATTTCCAGTCCTACCAGCTGTATCTACGTTGTCACGGAAGATAATAAGGTGGGTTTTTTTCCCTAACTTGCACCGTAAAAGGTAGACGACAACTTGAAAGTGCGCTCGCTTGATTTATAGGGCCTCAAACCTTTTGGTCACAAGTGTCACTTAAGAAAACAGTCATTTAACTTCTGGTTAAAGTAACATGTTAGGAAGAAAGAGGAAAAGCCGGCCTTCATGTGTCACAGAGCCCTTTACATTTAAAGCAGAAGAAAACCTCATCAATATTCAAAATTTCTTCTGTGTGTACTGTAAATAGGCTGATATTTATATGACAAATCAATGGAATGGGTTGAAAAACCTCAAGAACGGTGTGCGAAACCGTTACCAGAAATCCCATTAATACAGGTAAACTAGCATGGATGAGCCAACTTTGTCAGGTTTTTGCATTAATTGGCTGTGATACTATAAGGCTCAGTTTGAGTAGACCGGTGTTGGCTCTCCTGAAAGTTTGAATAATTAATCCAGATTCTCAAAAGAGGCAGCTTCATACATGACCTCAACTTGGAATATGTGAAAAATCCCCTGTGTAAGTTTCTCTGGTTCCTGGATTTTTTTCTAAAGGTTTTTTCAACAAGTGAGAAACTGAGTGACAGATGCATGAAAGCATTAGCACATTGCAAAACCCTGCACCGTGTTATTTATGATTATTTAATGGAAAATAACAAGCCAATTTTGATCTCTTGGGCTGGAGATTATTTTTTCTTTCTCCTCGCTGACTACAGAGGGAGCCAAGTTTCCTCAATTAAAAACCTCAGGTAGGTGCCTGAACTCAAATCCCTCTAAAGTTTCTGATGTGAAGAGCATAAACAAACTGAAAAGCTGATTCCCTTCAATTTTACAATAATTCTGGTGACACAACCTTTCTGGGTGGAAGTGAGGCCTTCAGTTAGTCTTTTTCTCCTCTAAATGGGTTTCAATGTTTTCAGCTCAGAAGTTTGTGTACTTCCCCTATGCCTAAAAAAGAGCACAAAGACAGTATCTTAATGTAATTAGCAGCAAAAGTCATTCCACAGCATGAATATAGTGAATTAAAAGCAATATCTGTGTCAGTTAAAGTCGATTTTGACCACAAATCTATGAAATGGTAAATCTGTGTTTATCTGGGGAGGTAGTTACTACATCTTCTGCGCTTGCTTTTCTCCAAGCTTACAGCTTCCAGGAGAATATGGAGGATGTTCAGCATGCAGGAACCCGTTTCTGCAGGACATCAACGGAAAGACCATCGTGGTGGCGAACACCCCTGCTGTGGCGTTCCACACCTTCGTGGGAAGGACCTACACTGCTTAATAACGGCCAAGATCCATATGAGCTGCCCGTCAGTCACGTCCCGGTGAGGAAAGACAAATGGGTCAGCCCCATTCCCGAACAACTAGAGGGCCCCAACCCCAAGACCCCAGAGCTGCAAGTGTTACAAGACCAAATGCTCCAGACCTCTTGGGACGTGGTGAAAGATGAATCCTCACCTGTCTCTCTCCTTATTAGCGCTTTGAACTCATACACTGGGGTGAGATCACGTTTGAGAAAAGGTGGCACAGAGTTTCGCTCCCGAGGAAGGAAGACATTTGGCGGACTATTAACTCTTTGCTGGAAAATTAACTATTTAGTTGACTTGGCTGCAACTGGGAATAATCACAGACCAATCGTGTTGAAGTGTCTTTTTCCTTGATTTCTTGAGACTGACAACCTTGCCGCTCAGTTCCTTTAAAATTCATGATATTTTTTGGTGATACAAAGCTTTTTTTTATATAAATGAGGTTTTGTGAGAGCGAAGAACCTTCTTAGATGTGAAACACCATTTCAACACAATCAAAAACTTGCACACATCCACCGATATTTCAGTCCTTCTGGCTCTGCATATGAATGACATAACAGTTTGTCACTCATTTCTGAGCCACTCCGTGCTCGTACAGCTGGATGTCCCATCTCCCCCTCTGAAGTACGGACCAATGTGACCCAAAAAAAAGAGGTAAGAACCTGGTTCATACCAATTCTGACATCATGATTAGATCAGAAAAGAAACACATGTCACTCATAACACAAGCTGTAGGAGGTAGAGAAGACTCATGTGCCTAGGACAGCCTCTGAAGAAAGCTTAGTAGACACATTCCTGTCTGTTGAATGAAAATTAAAAATGACATTTAGCCTTCTGTTGTGTGGAAGTCAACCAGAAGAGATATTATGTCAAAATCTATGCTCATGAAATCGAGTTGAGCATCTATCTGGTCTAAGCAGGTACCATTCCTGCTGCTCATCTGCACTTTGAAACACTGTGTATTTGGGAAAAGAGGTTAATTTAACAAAGCCTTAATGAAACACTTTGGGAATAGGGACATCAGCTGAGTGTCTGCCCTTCTGTGCCCTCCGTACCACAGGGTTCGCCTTTCTGTGCTGGCAGACTCTGAACAATTTTGCTCTCCTCTAGACTTTCTCATAACGGTAAAGCAAGGTAGCCCACAGCCAAAAGCAAGCGATTCCAGGTTGTGCTGTTCCGTACGGCTGTCTCAGACCTCTTTCCATTCGAATAGCGCTTCTGGCGTTGGAAAAAGTAACACGGGAAACCCCAGGTTTGAGGTAACGTGGAATTAGAGACCAGTGGCTCTGCAAAATCCCGAGGCTGGTGAAGTGAGTTTGGATTAAGACAGCACCAAAATATTTTTGAAGCTGGTTTTTTTTTCTGTACAGAAGAAGACATGCCCCCGTGTATATCATAATTATGCCTGACATCTGTTTACTATTTTGGTCTTTGTACCTGCATGTGCAGCTCCACAGACATCAGCAATTGATACTGCTTGCTGCAGAGATGAACCGAAGTGGCTGCGCGTAAAGGCGTGACTGATAGTATCTTCTCTCACAGAGTAAGGGTTCAGAGGATGGGGAAAAATAAAAAGAAATGAGGGAACAATCGTTCACTAAACACCTCGGTGCTTGGGGAGATGTAACGTTCCCATAGAGGGAGGAAAGCCCACCTGAGACAAAAGGGAGCTGCTGCAGTTGCAAGCCCACACGAGGCTCTGTCAGCATCGGGTCTGAGTGCTTACTTCTGCTGTCGCCAAGCCACGGGAGAATTTCAAATGCGTTCCAGCTCACAGCTCTCGGGAAGAAGGAAGAGGCTTCTCAGCACATAAAATCACTCTTCTGTTAATATTTCTTCATTCTACTCAGGCCTGTGACTTATTGGGCATGTTTTTAAGGCAACCATGGATCAACGCCCAGCGAAGGGAATTGTTCTTTCAACTTACTGTTTATATTTCCTTGGATGAGGAGACCCCAGTTTTGAAGAACGAGGTCATACTGGGCAGGCCAAAAGCACAGGGAGAGTGGGGACATCCCAGTCATTCCACATTTACTGGGGATTCAGAAAGGAGAAACCCTGAAACTCCTTCTAACTCCCTTGGAGAGTGGCGGTAATAAAACACCTAGTGAAGCCAGTGGAAAAAAATATTTCCACTGGTTTCAAAGATTTCCACCAGGTCTGTGGTGGAAAGGCTCATCGCCTTCAATTCCAGTCGGAGGAAGAAAAGACATCCAGCAAAGGCACTGGAGCAGGAGAGGACCTGGAAGGGGAAAGTGCTTTGAGAACAAAGTGGCAGTGAGCCAGCAGGATGGGAGCTGCAGGGGCTGTTCAAAGATGAAGGCTTGCACACCTTTCATAATTTGGAATAAAACCTTCAGATCCAGACAGACATATTTAAATAATTCTGACTCATCTGGCGGCAAATACACCTCCATGGCAACTCCCTAAACCCAGCTAACGTAGAGAAACACCCAAGGAATATGTTTGGTAATGTTGTTAACTTAGCAGCACCCAGCTCAGTTCTTAATACACTGGAGCCCACTTACACAAGGAAAGAGCTCTTGAAAGAAGCAACTTGTTCAAAGAATTAATTTCTTTTTGCTCCAGAAGATACACAGAAAATACAGTGGAACCGTGGAAAAAAAAAATAAAATCCCTTTTGAAGAAATAAAACCAATTAATAGGAAGAGAAGTCTGAAGTGATTCTGCTAGTATGGTCTGATCAAGCAGAGGTTTTTATAAAAAATAATGAGGGCCAGTTGTTCACTGCTTTGTGTGAGTCTACCACAGACTGCTGGAGAAAAACATTATCATTTAACAGCAAGACAGCACGATTCTCACCGCTCATCCAGAGAACCCCAGTGAAAGTCATCACAGAATCACAGAGGGGTTTGGGTTGGGAGGGACCTTAAAGCCCACCCAGTCCCACCCCCTGCCATGGGCAGGGACACCTTCCGCTAGCCCAGGTTGCTCCAAGCCTCATCCAGCCTGGCCTTGGACACTGCCAGGGGTGGGGCACCCACAGCTTCTCTGGGCAGGTCCCACGCTCTGGGAAGTCACGCAGCATCTGCCACCCCCCGAGAGCTCAACAGGCTGGGATGATCACAAAGTGGGAGGGAAGGAGCCCACCGCAAAGATCTTTCAACCATCAGCCTCTTTTGAAAATGAAGTAGATCCTGCCCAAGTCTACTGCCGATCATCCCTCTGGCAATGCAGCGCACTCTTCGCGTTTGTACCCGCTGGGGTGGGATCTCCCCATCCCACGCACGTTCGGCAGGACATGGGCACAGATCCCATGGAGCAAACTGGCCACGTCCTTTCATCTCTCATCCCCTGCTTTTCTTGTCATGCCATTGCCCGGCTCGGTGCCTTACCTATTTGGGGCTTTGTAGGTGAAGGGTCCCTCTATGCTCCCTGCAAGGGCAGAGCTTTGCCCAGGGCTGCCCTCCCCACCGACAGCAGGTACGATTATGGTGCATTAACCTCTGCCTGCTGGGTGACGTCCTGCCGCAGCCGCTGCAAAGCAAACACACAACCAAATGGGCACAATGGGTCAGAGATGCCTCCGTATCGCGGTGCTGCGCCGGCCGAAACCAGCTAAGATCTTAAGCAAATAAATCTGCCCTTTCAGACAGATGTGGCTAAGATAAGCCACCACGTTGTGTCATTTGTCATCACCCTCTGCTCTCTACTCCAACAGCCCAGAAAAAAACTAGCCCTGCAAACCCAAAGCACCTTCACGAGGAGTCGGTGGGTTTGGTTTGGGTTTGTAGTGCGATTCAAAGCGGTTCAAATTTGTCTAGGTATTCGATACAACTTCACCCTCTAAACACTTCCTCCCTCTGTCTCACTGCAGATCACATATAAAGAGTGTCTTTCCCAAAAAGGCATGAAAAAAGCAAAGAAGCTCCTATCTCCTACTTCCTTTTTTCCTGCAAAGCTAAATTGATAATGAGAATGAATTATGAATGCCTTTCAGTTCAGCTTCAAAAATACGAGGACCAAATTCCCCTTCAATGAGTGTCAATTAATAGAGACAAGCATGTGTTCATTAGAAAACACAGTTCGTCAAGATAGAGAGATAATATTGTGATTTATGTGTTTAAGTAATAAAACGTCTTTTCCTTTGAAAACAGAACGGGACGCTACCGGAGTAGCTAACATGAGAGAGAATACGAAATATTGTGCAAAAGAAGCGAGGCACGGATATTGCACAACCCGTCTACTTGTTTTTGGACATGGTGATGGGTTGATGGTGGGTTTTTTTTGTGGATTACACAGCTCGTTGCATTTTTACATTGTCTGGAGCACGCTAAACATAGTAACGCAATTTTTAATGCCAGCACCTTTGCCTATACAGCTAATAAAACAGGGCCAGGGACCTTTTATGGCCTAACCACACAGTGCAGCACTTGCCAGAGCCTTTCGTAGGCTCCACAGATGCCCTGCAGCCTCATACATAATTACTATTTTTCATGTGTTTATTTCAGTTCAAAGTGTGTGCAATAATGTGTTGCAGCTTACCAGATTTCACAGCAAGATGCTGAGGTTCTGTGTTGCCTGCTCTGGGGTAGGTAGGCATGAGGGGGTGCTCCGAGGGTGCACATCCTGCGGTGACGGTGCCGTGGAAGGGGGTAAGCAAACCACAGAAGCTGGCGGGAGGCGAACGGCACGGTGTTCCCCATATTTACAGCTGGGAATAGTCCTCGGGTACACTGTTCCTGGGCTCGCGTCAGGAGCGTGCTAATAATTAGGCAGCAAAGGCAATCTGTGGTCCAGCTTGCTCCCTGGCCCCGTTTTATTTAGCCGCCTCGATGTACATATGATTTCATTGATACAGCACTCACAGAGACAAGAATCAGACCCTGCCTGGAAGATCCTGCTGATAAGGACTGGAGACGCATTCCCTCCTGGATCAAGATTAAAGGGATCCTTAGGGAGCTGGTTATAAATTCCTGACGCTCAGGTTGCTGCTATTTCCTGAACTAAGCTAGAGGAGCACTATGCTAGCTGGCTGTGGGTTATGGGGTATTTAGCATCGCAGCTGGATGGGTGAAACTGGTGATAAGCCTTCCTTCCCACCACTCTGATGCATCCCCTGATCCCCTTATTTTGGTGCTGGGGGAAATGGAGCTGGAATAGTTGCACTGGCCAAGGAGCTCCACCTTCCTCCAGCGTGCAAGTATCAACTAAGTGGTTTCCATCTGTTGTATGACGAAGGGGTGAAGTGCTGGGGCAAGGAAATACGCTGTTTCTCTAGCTAGGGCATATTTGATCCTTAATACAGATTTTAGAATAGCCATAATTGTGCAGTGTTCTGCGATTTTAGTGCTTTTGGGTATTAACATTTCTGAGGTCTCAGTGTGAGTCTCAGTTATTGAAATGGCCAAGATTCTGGCAAGAAACCACAGGGAGGAAATCAGTTCTGTTCGGAAGATGCCAGGAGGCAAATATTATTTACTGAGAGTGCAGAACTACAGAAATATAACAGTATGTAAATGTCTTGACAGATGCCCTGGTTGGCAGCTGCTCAGATTCAAATTTCACCCTCAGCCAGATCTGCAGAAACACAGATCAGTAATCCAGGGTAGATGTGATTTGGTAGAAATTCTGGATGACAACCTACAATTCCCCAACCTACTACTGAATTTACAAAGAAATAACAGATCGAGGAACGGATAATGTCTGCGGGCCTGAAGCAGGCAAGGTCCCTAAACGTATGAGAAATCTCAGTGAAGTCAGAGATTGCTGCCTTCATAACCTCGAACAGGATTATTTGCCCGACTCTCGAATCTAACACAAGACTACGCTAAGGAAGGTACTGCCTGCTGGGCTGCCCTGCTGAACTAGGACATGAATCTGAGAGCTACTGGAGAGCTAATCAAGTAGTGAAACTAAGATCAACCAATGTTAATTTTTCACGGTGCCCTCCAAACCACAGATTCGGATAGGTGAGCATCTCACCAGGCGGTTGATGCTACCAGGCACGGTCACTGCCAACGCGGAAGAGACCTGGCGTGGAGCCTTCCTCGGATAGTAGGTGAGAGCTAAGGCACATCTGTGGGGAATTTTTGACTGTTCACACCCATAATCTGTTCAGCAGTTAAACTTAAGCCCTTGTTTCCAATAATACACACTGAAAAGTGAAATTTTATGAGGCTCTGAAGAAAATTATGAATTGTTCATTTCTTAGGAGATGCAGGAGAGAAAAGTGGCAGAATTACAGCTTAAGGTGGCGGGTTTTGTACAAGTTTTTAGTCATATCCTGAAGGGCTTTGAGTATATGTAACCCAGGACCCAGTTATGACCAGTCTATTAGAAGACATCTTCATGTTATTTACAGGCTGACACAGTTCACTGGGAAGGTGTCTTTGAGCTACGACTAAAAATCCAACACAGTGGCTGATGAGAAAACGCTGCTTGCATTTAGGGGAAAAACATTGCTACTTTGGCTCGCCAGAAGGTCTCTGAGCTCTGCCTTACGCAAACACGCGGCGAGTACGATTTGTCTTTGAAACCAGCAGCTTCCCGCAGTGGAACATCAGCGTGACAATCTTGTACGTTCCTAGGGCGGGATGCTGGGCACACGGCCCGTGTCAAATGTCCTCGTGGATGCTACAGGTCTTGCCTCCTGCCCAAAAGGAGCAAAGCTAAAGCAACTCCGACATAAATCCGTCAGCGAGGTTTTATTCTAGGAGGAATTTCAGGCATTATTGCCATTCAGTTGATGTAGGGGAAAATCCTGCTTTGGAGTTTTGAGATAGTTTCTGCTTTGAAGCACCTCTACTTTTGGAGTCATAGCCCGGGGCATACTCCTAGCACCTGTGTCCTATCCCGTCACGAGCCGGGTGAGCTGTGCCCTCACACTTTTATTCTGCTACAGAAGCATCCTGCCCCAATCTTTTTCCCTCCTCTCCCCTTCCCAACCACCAACTATAACTTTTTGACTCCAAATGAACACGTTCTGCTCTGGTCAGGGCCCACGCAGCCGGGGCGTGTGGCGAGCAGGCTAGTAAAGCCGCGGCGAAAACCGAGAGCGATTCAGACGTTAAGTAGCAAAACTTTATCAGAAGATCTGAGTTGAGGATTTCTTGGTCACTTGCCTTTATTTAGAGATTATTTATGCTGCTTATTAACCTTACTCAGCCATGGCACGTGTTGCACAGATGGGAAAGCCAGAGCGAAAAGAAGCTCAGCGGTTTTCCCAGTTCATGCAGAAGAGTAAAAGCCGAGGGGAAGCGCGGGTGAGCCCTCCTGCCTAGCCACAGCCACGGGATACCCACACAGCCTGGAACAACGGCAGTCAACGAGGAGGAACGTATCCATGCTTCTTGGCAAGGCCACCGCTGCGTCCCCCTAAATTTCTGGCACCCACAGGGGGTCCCACTAGATGGTGCTGGAGGGACGGGGACTCCCCGGCCATGAGTGGGTGGGTGGGTGGGAGCCAGGAAGAGCTCCTTCCCGAATGCCCGCCTGAGGATAACAGAATCCCTTTCATATATATTAGGCAAACACGGGCCAAGGTGGGTAAACATCATGGACAGGCTCATCTTCCTGCTCGATGCCGAGACGGTAATAGCCCGGGTGCGCGAAATACGAGCTGCTGAGTGTTTTTCTTTTCCCAGCCATCTCTTCAACAACAAAGCAGCTTTTGAAACACATGGATTACACGTTTAAAAAACCCCAAAACAATTACAAAAATAATTATGAACCAGGCATCTGACCTGCCTTTTTGCAACAAACGTTCGAGCCGTAAAATCGATGCTCTGCGTGCGCTAACCTGAATATTAATAGATGCAAAAAAGGCTGTCACTTATGTAAGGCTGAGAAACCCTGCACGCACATGAATAGTCCCTTGTAAAAATAAATAATAAAAAAGGCTGTGTCAAGATATTAAATCAATTTTCCTTTTCAGTTAAGATCTTTATATTTAGTTCTGTAGAAGTCCTCTTGGCAGCCCGAAACATATCCTGTTTGAACAGGAGCTTGTGCTCAATCACACTTCTTTTTTTTTCTTCTTTTAATACTATTCCCACTGAAGCCCTGGACAAAAAATATTGAGAAAGCAGAAAACGGGAATAAAGTCATCGTTGTTTCAACTTTTCCTGTCCCTTTTTAAAAAGGGATATAAAAAAATGTATAAAAGATGAATGAGCAATCCTTACGTGTCATGGGAGAAGCGACTTATGGACTCAGGGACTATCGCCTGCTTTAGAACCCTTCTAAAGGCTGGTGATGAAACGACATAGAGTTGCTGAAGTAATTTTGTTGAAAAGGAAAATGTTTTATATGCTTTCAGTAAAGATCATTACTTTTTTAAACCACTAATTTATGCAGAGGTTCACAACACCAAGGTCAAGTCCGTTAAAAATTGCTTCTGTCCAAAAGTCCCCCCAAAAACCCTGGTCAACGGATCCTCTTCTTATTACTCCAACCAAAACCCAGACACGGAGAAGGAAGTGACGTGCCGCTTTCCCAAAGTGTCAGGACACAAGTGTGTAAGGCATTAAAGAGAGGAGGGAGAAGAAGAGAGAATGCACGGAGTAATTCCGAAGAAAGAGGAGCAAACTGGAGATGGAGAAGGTAGCTGAACATGCAGTGGGGGTTGCACAGCGTCTCTCCGCATGGAAGTCTTGGGACTGAGTCTATTTACGGGGGTGGCAAGAGAAGTGGACGCGTATGTGTAGCACATGGGAGAGCGGTGGGGTGAGAAGAGTGTAGAAGGGAGCATGCTGAGCTGTGTCTGGACTGCAAGCATTTCATCCAAACTGCTATATTGTTGAGACTCTTGAGCAATAAAGCAAATTTTCATTCTAATTAAAGATTCAAGGGTTTTAGAACAATCACCAGAAGAAAGAGAGAAAAAAAAGGCAAATCCTCAGAGGACATGGTAATGAATAACAAAAACTGTTCTTGTTCATTGTCCAAAAGGAATGGCATTTGGTATAATTGCAGAGAGAGGATTTAATGCTACAGCCCGCCGTAGTGTTCTCTCAGTGAGTAGATGTGGGATGGCCCACGACCAACAGCAATACTCAGCCCAGGACAACGTCTTCTGGGCAACGCGTACCAAAGACCACGCTTGGTGCGTCTTATTGTAGTCGCTGGGGTGGCAAACTTTGGAAGGGGCAGAGCCTGAGGGCATCTGCCAATTGCTTCAAACTGTTAGAGTGGGGTCACTTGTGCAATGGGAATCGTATCAGCCGCGTGCAGGATGCTTCTCCGCGGGCATTTGTATCAGGGCATCAGCCAAGCCCGCAGAGCCACTTCACCGGTGCAAGGGAAGGAAATCTTGGGGAGCAAAGGAGGATCAGACTGGAACCTCGAGGATGAAGCACACGTTGGAGGAGGAGGAGATATGTACACTTTGTAACTTCACTGTAGGCAGAGATGGGGTAAGTCTGACCGACATTCCTACGTAAGCTCAGCACGGGATGGAAAAAAGTTTGGAGCAGCGAGGCAAAACTTACGGTGTTTGCCAACTGCACATTAAACACTTTTAGAGGCAGGGCTACTAGACACAAAGGCTGAACATAAATTCATCCACAGCTGCTTTCTGGACACGGTCCTACGCCTCCTTTCTGTGGTGTCACGGTTTAACCTCGGCTAGCAGTAAAGTACCATGCAGCCGCTCGCACACCTCCCACCCCTCCCATGGAGGAGGAGGGTTGGAGAAAAGGAAGCTTGTGAATTGAGATAAGAACAATTCAATAATGGAATATAAATGGATTTTATAGTGATGCTAATAATATTCGCAATACCACTACTACTAAGTAATTAAAATAATAGAAAATAAAACATAGGATACCACCCGCCGACCGATGCACAGCCAGGTCCTGAGTAGCAAAAGCCCGAAAGCCTGAGAGCCGGAGCCCAAGAGTGATTGGAGCGGAGTCTGAGTGAACCCCATGAGCAACAGCATGACTGGGAAAGCCAACTGACCCACCAAGTCACAAATGAACGAGCAAACTAGCAAGCTGACAAATAAGTGAACTAACAAGCGAGCAGGCAAAGGAGCTATGGTTCCCTAGCCCACCCCCTGCATATGTCCTGAGCATGCCGTGCTAGGGAACGAAATCCCCCTTCAGACAGTGTGGGTTGGCTGTCTGAGCTGTGTGTTCCCCCACGCTGCCCGTAATGGGAAAGCTGGGAACACAGGGGAGGATCAGAAGCTGGAGAAGACCCTGAATTGGTGCAAGCACTCCCCAGCACCAGCTAAAAACACCTTATCAGTACTTTTCCCAGGGCAGATCCAAAAACCAGAGCTTCATACCAGGCACTGTGAAGAAAATTAACTCTTTCCTGCCTGAAGCCAAGCACACGTGGGTATCATGCCTTCCTTTCACTACGATAGGAAGTGAGAACGCAGCTGGGGCACTAACTAACTAACTACAGGTTGAGTACAGACTGTGCACAACCTTGAGCAAGGTCTTTAACCTGCCTGAGTTTGGGTATCCTTTGGAAAGGGGCAGTAATTCCCTAATCCCTGAGGGTTTGGGCAATAAAATTGGCAAGTAACAGAGCAGCGCTGCATTGCTGCCAGGAAGGCTGGCACATCTCTCCTGGCTGTACCCAATTCCTTTCCTACCTGCCTGCCATACGTGCTGCAGATCCGAGGCGCGCTCACAGTTAGTGTTTTCATGAAACAGAATAGAAAATCAGAGGGAAGCAGCAGCTACAGGGGAATTTTATGTCCCCTGACTCACACACCTTCAAGCAACGTTCACTGGCTTGAAGCATTCACCAGGGAACCGTGCTCCTAACTCATATTAATGTCTAAGCTCAGCCTGACCACTTGGGCTCGGGTGCTATCGTTCACTCCACAGGCACACGTGGAAACCCTGATAACAACGTATAAAATACCAATGCCAGAGCACGGCTGCTTTAGTGGCTCTTCCCAGAGAGAAAGTAAAAACTGAAGACGACAGCGGGTCCCTCTTCAACCTACCCACAGTTAGGCTGCCTGTTCCTTCTCTTTAATCTCTGCCTGCCCCCTTTTTAATATTTCCCTTTCACACATTTTCTGCACACAGGTCTGGAGTTTTTCTTCCTGCTGAGCTACAAACCCGCCGCTGCTTTATTCCTCCGCTTGGCGCTTCCTGGCCCCTGCTCAGAGCACGTAGGCTCCATCCCCTTGATGATCAGCTGAGGAGCAGATGGGGGATCAGAGGAGCAGGACGGCTGCTTTACGAGGCACACCCGCAGCAGCACTGATGGAGACAACCAAAGAGTGACCACAGACTGGGATTTCAAATGCTGTGGTGTTTAAATCTGGGATACAGGTGAAGGTCAAAGCCATAGGTCCCGGGGATCATGTAATTTGGGATTATTCTCAGCTTTCGTTTAAAGCAAAGTTTCCAGCATTCATATTCTCAGTCAAAAGCTTGGAAATGGGAACCACCAAGGGCTTGAACATCAAAGGGCAAATAAAAGAATACAAAACTGATTTTTATTTTTGTTCTCCCCCTAAATCCCATGATCTTGCCATCAATCTCACATTTTGTTGGAGGGTAGCTTGGGATTTTGGAGCATGAAAGTCTGGCAGGACTACAGATGCCTCAAAATCATAACGAATTGAGGCCACAGTCAGCTCTTGAGAAGGCTGCTCCCTTGCAGCTAAGAGGGTACCAGGGTTTTACAGAATGCTTTGGTCCTCCCCGTGCAACCTTGCCCTGGTGAGCACCACTATCACCAGGAGCAGCAGGCACGGATTTCTTTTTTTATCCCAATTAAAGACAAAAGGCATATTTTAAGTCCAAAGTGGCTGCCGCATTGCCACTTAAGGTGATGAAGACTGTAGGCTCATGAAGATGCCCAGAGGAGATCTCGCAGGCTTGCCCTCAGGGCCAGCACAGCTCCTTAAAAGGATAGGAGTCCTGCATAGTTGCAACCATATGTTGAACGTAGTGAAGGCATATGGAGCTAATTATGTAAATAAACAACTCAGCCCATGATGATTCTAAATAATGCAAACCATAAAGAGGCAAAACACTAATGTTCTAACTAATGAAAATAGATTCTTAGGGTGATTAATTCACAATAAAGTGAAGCTGCATATGTCAAAAATGGGACGTCATCATATGATTCAATATAATCGGGCACAGCTGCATGGCTCTTGATGTTTGCTAACGATGTTGTGTTCACCTCCTGGTGCATCTGCCCAACGATACTATAAGAGGAAAAAACCACACCGAAGAGCCAGCAAACGCTTGTGAGCAAAAGTATTTTTAAAGCATCTCTTGATAAATATTTACTAACCGTTGGGATTTTGGAATGCTGGAGGTTGTGTCAGGAAAGAAGCCTATGCTGATATCCTCAAAAACAACACAAGTGGTCAACAGTCTGTACAAAAGGGAATAGCTCAATACAATAGGCCACTGTTGCTGTGACTCTCAGCATTGTTTACCTCTCACAGAGCTTCCAAGTACAAACCACTTCAAACAAACTACAGTAAGACTTTAAACTGAATCCACCCAACAGGTTAATAAAACAAATATTGATTTGGTTTGAGAGCCATTACAGTAAACAAACCCTTTTGGATTAAAAAAGATCCTTTGTTCAAGAAATATTGTCCAGAGCCTTCAAGCAACATATTACAATCTCAGCTTAAATCCTCAGGCAATATTTTACAGTGTTTGCCCTCAAATCTGCCTTTATTTGTAGCATGTGTATAAATACAGACACATGAAGAGATACGGGCAACTATTTCATGCATGCAAAGGAAAGAAATCATGTCAAATTAAAAAATATTCCAGACATTCTGACAATTAGGAGCAATAGAAAAAGGTTTCAAGTGCACATAATGATTTATACACCTACATCTTTCTCCAAAGAGTGCAACTTGTAGACACTTTTAGCTTTGCTGCTGTAGAATCACCAACTCTGCAATGCAGACAAAAATCACATGGGCATGCCAATGCCCTTTCACAAGGTCTCCCACAATGGATCTGATGGGCTAGGAAAGCATCCTGACATAGTCCAGCACGGAGAAGCAACCTAGGTGCTTAAGAGCAAAGGCAGAAACAGCAAGGATGCGGTAACATGGGAAAGGGAAGTGCAGGGAATTGTTAGCCCAGGGGCAGACTGATCTGGACCGCTCAGACCTTGTTGCCTGGTTACTTGACAGGGAGTGAAGACATCTAACTGCCCTTAGATCCTCACTTTCAAAAGGGGCTTGGGTGCCTAGAAACCTTTGTCAAGAGGGGACGTAGAACGAAAGGAGCGACCGGGAGCTCCAGCTCCGCCGCCTTTTGCAGATGCTTGAAGATGCGGATTGAGAACATCAAGCCAGTCGCACATATTTAGGCACATGTCTTCCAAAATCCACGACATGACTTTGAAACCTCCATCCACAATCACACCAGATCTATTCCTGCAAGTAACAGAGGTGGCTACAAATTCAAACATAACCAGCTATGGTCATTTCCTTGTTTTCCTGTAAACTTCTCTGCATCCAAACACATATTAGAAACACAAGCACTCACTGAGCAACTAGTCAACAGGTTTCAGTACCATCCTAGACTAGTAATTGCAAATCAGGGAATGGTTTATGTTTGTCACAGAAGTGTGAAAATCAAAGGGAACAGTAAAGAGTGTAAATACTGTCAAAACTGAACAAAGATGTTCGGTATTCCCGTACAAGTGGATAAGCTCAGTGGTGCTGATAATTCCTGCAAACCCGATTCAACCAGTGGACCTGGCTTGTGCTACGTTTGGATTAACATGATACTGCAGAGAGAAATGGCCAAAAAAAAAAAGAGCAGGTAAACATCAGGAGAGGGTGATTCTCCAGACACTGGGGCAAACCACGGTGCAAGAGCTTTAAGCAGCATTCAGTGGTTCTCGTTATCTCCATACACACGTCGCTTAATTAATGTGTTCAAGACCAGGCTGGATGAGGTTTGGAGCAACCTGGGCTAGTGGAGGGTGTCCCTGCCCATGGCAGGGGGTGGGAATTAGTGGGCTTTAAGGTCCCTTCCAACCCAAACCACGCTGGGATTCTATGATTCTGTGATTTATTCTCTGTTCCTGGCCGTGTAAAGCCAGTCGTGCTAAGTCCATCAGCCCAGAGCAGACAACTGGCCACTGCATGACTGCAAGGTGGGTACAAACCATCTTGCACCCTGGATTTCTTCTTGGGCAGCCAAACAGACCCAGTCTGGATCATGAATTGACAACATTCAGGCAATACTCAATAGAGAATTCTCAACGGAGCCCAGTCAGCAACAGAGACTGGTGTGAGCCCCTCTAACACAAGGCACGGTCTCTAAGAAACAGCAGAAGGAATTAAGAATCGCTGAACGAAAGTGCAGCGCATACCCAGAGCTCAGCATCTGCCTTAGCTTAAGGGCACAGCGCTCTGCAAATCTTGTAAAATCAGGTGGTTGATCTGATAAGGTACTCGGCATCGCTGTGGCTCTCCCTATCTGGGGACAGAATCAAACCCCATGAGCTTTGCTCCGAGTCCCTCACTCGCAGCTAGACTTCTTTGCTGGAAGAGTTACGCAATCTTAGCTTACATCTTATCACCAGCAGCGCAACAGTCAGGCTCGGGGGCTTGTTGTCTCACAGGCACCCGCTTTATTCTCATTGCTGGGTAGCAGCATTAGACACACAGCCTCGGAGTGAGAGAACAACAGGGAGCGAACGAGTGATAAGGAGCAGAAAGAGCTTGCAGAGTTAGCACCTGCACAGCAGACTCGTGCCGAAGCTCACTTCATTGATGTGGGGTATTTCTTGCATCTGGAGTGTAATGATTAAGAGAATAAAATACATGTTCTACCACACTGAATGCCAGAAGTAACTGTCATGTTCGCTCAGGCTGCACTACCAAGAAGATAATATAGGCTATTAATTAGGTTTGGGTAGAACAAAATATAGTCAGGGAGATCACTCAAAAGACCAACAAAAGGCAGAGAGCAAACTTCTGAACGAAGACTGACATTATAGATCCTTAACGAGGATACATAGCCTTAATGAGCGAGAGGCTCAATTAGTGCTTCATCTTTTTACAGTTGAGACAAGAGTTTCTTTGAAAGGTCTGTATCCATGTCCTTTCAGGCTTTGAGCAACCTGGTCTAGTGGAAGGTGTCCCTGCCCATGGCAGGGGTGTTGGAACTGGCTGGTTCTTAAGGTCCCATCCCACCCAAACCATTCTGTGATCCTGTGTCCGAACACTAACACACACACTGAGGTTTTTGCAGACTTTGGCACTCAAACTCTCTTAAGCTGTGGTTATTCTGTTTTTAACGTTCTCTGTCCTTCACCACAGCGCTGAATAAACTACTGCAAGCTTCCGAACCATTCACTGCATTCCTTGATGACCAGCATAGCTGAAGTGCCCTTAGGTGAGGAGAGGGAACCCCCCCCCTGCCCTTGCCTTGCCCATATGCTTGTCCTCACAGATTCCAGGCACAGGCTTCAGTGGGGATTGCCAAGTGAAAATCTAAAGCAAGGGCTCTCACAGAAATGAGCTTTATGGTCCTCATTTCTCCAAAGCGTGTCAAACCATCAAAAAACAATGCTGAACAAACACAAAGCTGGACCCATGCGTAGCCACAAGAAACTGATAGTCAGAGGAACCGAAAGGTTCAGAATAAAACATGGGGTTGCACATCAGTAAGAGAAACCAATGCATTGCACATAAATTTAGGTTTTTTTCATTTCTTAGATGTAGGAAAAAAATAACTCTTTATTTTGATCAGATATGGAAATAAAGGGATTAAAAGAATCAGACGAGTGATTTGTAATTGGTCTCCAGACTGTACCTCTTCCTTTAGTAAAGTGCAGGCAAGTGAATAAAACTGCATGGGTGGACTTTATTAGCGGCAGCTTTCCTTCCTGACTCAGGGATTAGAGGAATACTTTAACCTTGACACATCCATCTTATACTCACAAAGCTCCACTCTTAACAGTCCCTTCTCCTTTCCTCTTCACTTGTCTGGTTCTGGCACATAATTTTCTAAATTAGAAGAGGCTACTGCTCTGTCTTAAAAAGAAAAGGAATTCTCACTCATCTTTGTTAGCAAAAGCATGGAGAAAGGCAAGATGGTTTATTATTAATACATCTTAAAAGCCTTCTGCAGATGACAGAAATGTGGCAAAAGCAGAGGTTTGTGTAAATAAGGCTCTCGAAAGGATGCACTAGGCTGTCCTTCAGAGATGTTAAAGGAAAAATAGAAGCCGCATGATTTTGTTTATCAGACAGAAATGTAAAGCCAAGCACACAAATACGCGTTTCTTATATATTAGTGAGAAATTGTATTTCTTTGAAGGTTCCTTTATGCTGGAGAAGTTTTGTGATGAGATTTTCCAAAGCCCTGCTCCAGCTCTGCACCCAGCGGCGTGTGTGGACACCGCTCCCGCTCCCTTCCCGAAGGCAGAACCGGGCCATTATGGAATATCTGTGAGAAGCCCATCGCCAGGGGACACCTGCCCTGCGCAGCCACTGGCACACCTATCATCCACATCAGGAGGAAAAGTGCTGGTGGAAATAAATCCTTATTCTGAGGGCTGGGGAAAACGAGAGTGCAAGGAATGTTTTGTCTGTGTGTGTGGAAGGGGGTGGTATTTAGCAAAACACTTGAAAGTTAATTGCGGAATAAAAGAATATACCTCAAAGGTACACACTTCCTCAGTACACCGATTTATTATAATTACAGAGCTTACCCTTACCTTTTTTCTTTATCCAGCCACATATTTGAGTTGCTTTAGATTAAAGTATATGTCTTGTTAATTATGGCATTTAGTTCTCAAATCGTAATTGGTGTCTGGTGCTAAGCTCCTATAACTCTTCTTGTCACTGTTTCAAGGGGGCCTGTTTAATTTGCCTGAGGTAAACTAAAATGGAAAGTACCTTCTTATTTGAGTAATGTGAGCTATTTCTTCTAGCTTTAATGATTAAATATTGTACTGCTTACGGGGGGGTACATTTGAGGAGGCGGGGGTGACAATGGGCAGTCCTACCTGCCAAGAGCCAAGCAAGGTGCATGCTCCCATAATGATTTTAAGGGGTTTCATTCCATCCTTTAAGCAGGTGAAAGTTATGCTGCTTAGGATAAACAACCACTGGACACCAGATCAAAACCATCACAGTGAGATACCAGGAAATTTCCAGCCACATCTTCCTTTAAAATTAAAATCTTGCAGGAGTGTGGGAGGCAGAAACTTTTACCCCACTTAATCACAATTTTCTCTTACCCCTTGGGAAATGCATCGAGGAGAAAAGCTGAAGAAACGGCTTTGCGGGTGTTTGGGAGGGGAGCACCTGGCAGCCGTCAGGTGCAGACCAGAACTGGCTGTCGCATCCTGTTGTAAAATGAAATAAAACCACACTACCCAAAACTGATGCACACAAGCTTCCCCGAGGCTTTTCTTCAGGTGCTTTAGGTATTGTCTGGTAATTCTCATTTCAGGTCAAGATAAACGGGTAGCTTTAAATTAGTCTCCAAAGCTGTACTCCAGCGTCAGCCAGAATTGCAAGGCACTTAAATAAAAATATTTTCTAAATTTGTTCTCCCAGTGGCAATTTACCTCAATAAGCATTTTCTCCCACCAATTTCCCATTAAATTAAACAATTAGCCTGTTTTGTAGCTTTGAGGGCCTGCTCTTTCTACATAAATAGAGCGTGTGCTTCTTCTGCTCCTATTTCTTCTGCCGACATCATCCCCCGCGCTTTTCCTGTGCTCCAACCCATCAGTCTGGAGAGATGGTTCGGCAGTCTAAATAGTCGGGAAGTGAAGTCACTCCCGTGCTTTTCCCCAGGAAGTGCACACCCAGGAGTGGTTGTTGCCCTCCACTTGTGCTTTTACTTCTGTTTAATGGGTCTGCTCCCACTCTTTGAAGGTACGGTGGCCGTACATTCGCTGGATTGTCGTCCTGTGCCAGGTAGGAACCAAACCACTTCACCTCACGTTTACGTGCAGAGGTTTGTCCCGTTTTTGCTCCACCCCAGTTTGGTGGCTGAAAGAAGGTGACGGCAGCCCATGGTATGTCCCTCTCTTGCTCCTGGAAACACTGAACCTGGCGGTTCCCTCCTCACCTTTGGGCTTCCCTTTGGAAGGTGAGAGGTTAAAGTCTCTCTAGCCTTTGGCTCTTGGTGGCAAAGACCAATGTGACAAATAATCTCTAAACGTTTCTAGTCAGAAAGGGGTTTCCAACAGGCATTTCGAGCAGGCTCACACTTGAATTGCTCTAGTTTCAAAGAAACAACAGTCAATTCTTTGGCGCACCGTCTTTCCACACTGCGCTCAGGTGAATTATAAGAGCGTGCATTACCAGAGCCCCTCAGCTTTGCGTGGCATTAATGCCTATTTATCTGAAATGCTCTGTTTCTTGTTTATACCAAAGGGAGAAACAAACCCCACCACATTGTATCCTGTTCCTTCCCCTCTTTCTTCATCCAGCAACAGCCAGGGGAATGCAGGACAGCCATTCATTCCCTGCTGTAACTCATACTACTCACAATGAAAAAATTATGTTGGCTTGCTGCTTCAAGTCTGTGCAATCTTTTCCATAAACATGCCATCAACTTTCTGATCATCAGGACTGGATCCTGCTGAGGAATAGGGACAAGCAGCAAGAGTTCTGGAGCCACTGAGAGGTGAAGGGAGTCTTCAAGCAGCAAACGCTTGCAATAAAAGCTCTGCCGCCGCGGGATACAAGTGAACGTGCCCTCCTGCAATTTGAGATGACAACTCTGGGACAGACTAAGGAATTCAAGCCGTATCATGGGATTCTTATGCATGACTTTTATACCATCTTGAAGCCAACTTGATAGACAGTCCCAACCAGAAACAGACTATTCCCTTTGTAGTTCTGTGGGACTAAGACATTTGTCATTGTAACGGTGCTCATCGTTCTTGCTTTGCCTCATCTGCAGAAACACAGCAAAACTACAGTCTTGCTGAAGGCACATTTCTTGCCCACTCCCTTAGTCCCTGCCCACAGATTTCTGTTCCACAAGCAAAATCAGCAAGCTAAAGAGGCCGTTGTCACCTGTGTTACCTATCGAACTGCACCATATACCTGAGCAACGAAACTGCAGCAGCTTGTGGAGAAATTGCCTCCTCTGGAGATGGCAAGATGAGGGGGGATGGGAGGAGGTTTGTCTGTCTCCTTCCCAAGTGCAATTTACTTCAGCCACCCAGGAAAAGGCCTTTAGCACTGAATGAACGCAAATATGTAATTCGTATTTTGGAAATTCATATTTTGGAAACCCCTGCAAGCACACTTTGTCATCACAGTTGTCATTGAGAAACTCACTGGAACTTTGGGAACTCAGCCACATCAGTATCATCAGCCAAGACCAATCACCCAAGTCTCCGCTCAGGCTGGGGAGGACATCTGTGATAGTCTTTATTTAGCATGACACTCATTCCAAGACAGTGAGAATCATTTCTGGAAGGAAAAGGAACCATGGGAAACACAGAAGTCTGCTGATCCAAGGGCAAGAATCTTTCTTATTTGGTTCAACAAGAAGTTAAGGAGACTTTGAGGACACGTCCATAGCAGTGACAGGTACTGGCTAATGAAAAGGGCTGCAAAATGAAAGTCAGATCCAGCTGAGGGGTGACAACTGCCAATGGAGACACTGCAAAATCCTCCCTTGTTGCATCATCCTGTATGGTAGGGTCAATACCACCTTGTCCCATCTCTGCGACTAGACTACAGGGGTCATGACAGCAATGCTGTTGGAAGTTGCAAGGCAAGTTTTCACTATGGCTCTTGTTCAAAGAGGAATTCCTCTATCAAGAGCCTCCTTGCAGTCAAGAGTCCCTAAGAAAGAACTTTAATTCCCTCAAGTGCTTTCTGAAAACGGGGATTTTATCAAGGAGGACTAGCACTGTTCCACTACAGTATCTTGAGAACATCTCTTCCCCTTCAGCCAAAACTGAAAGAGAACTTGGGCATCTCATTGGCAAAGAAGCCCCAGAGCAAGCCTCACAAAGAAACAGGCTGCATCAGTTGTACCAAGTTAAAAGCCAAACGGTGTCATGCAACGTACGGTAAATGTGCTAAAGCCAATCTTAAGCACACCTCGTATCAGCACTTGCTGTAAATCGGCCACGCGGTGTTACTGCTGAGGGAAAACTTGTCACAAAATTAGACCTAACTCAATAGATGATCGTTGACAAGGACACCACAGGACATCCAGTGATGCTATTTAGGGAGGGCAGGTAATGTTAACTACTTTCTGTGGTCCCCTTCCCTCTCACTCCTTCAGGAACTGCAGTGGTGTTAGTGCTAGGGGATACAACCTTGCCTGTTCAATATCTGTTTGTAGACTTCTTGTATGTGAATCTGTCTAACCACCTTTTGAACCTGCTGACGTTGTGCCTCTAAAATGTCCTGTGTATGAAAGTCCCAAAGTTCATTACCTGCCTTATCTAGGATTAGTTCGTCTTTTAAATGATCTCCTACTAGTTTCACACAGTGCTTCCTAGTTCCAGTATTACAGGATTTGCTGTGTGACAGTTCATCATTTAGTCTATACATCACCTTCATGTGATACAGACCTCAACCACATCCCCCTTCAGCCTTTTTGCTTCCAAACTTAAGCGTCTCAATGTTTTTAATCTCTCCTTGTAAGACAATTGCTCTCCTGCCTCGATCATTTTCGTTATCCTTATCTAGGCATTCGTTAACTCCACTATACGCTTCTTCAGATGCAGAGACCAGAACCGTGCCCAGCACTCAAGATGCAGACACATGAGTTTTACACAGGAGCAAAACTCATCTTCAGCCTTGTTCACAATATCATTCCTGCTGATGCCCATGATTTTGTTGGGTTTTTGTCTGCTTCAGCACATTAAGCCAAGAATTTCAGGGAACCACTGGTAATGACTTCAAGATTTCTCTTATGAGAGAAGTGTAGGCCTGGTTAAGATCACTTTTTCCTAGATTAATTACCTCTCATTCACTTAAAGTGAAGCGTATCCACTACCTTTTTGTTCATTCGGTATTATAAGATTCTTTGGATGTTCTTCACCATTGGTGTGGTGTTTGATTTCCCAAGGCTGCTTGTCCAAAAAATGGAGATTTCCCTCCTCATTCCCCGACTCATTTCCAACTGACACCAGAGGACAGCCAGCCAAGAAATTGTCCAGAAAGTTCAATCCATTTTTACATGGCAAGATGAGCTGCCTGCTCACAATGCGTGGGGACTTGATCCTGTTACTCTCAAGCAGAGTGGCGAACACTTTTGCTATCTTAATACATCACGTCCAAGAATCATAGAATGGTTTGGGTTGGAAGGGACCTTAAAGATCATCCAGTTCCAACCCCCCTGCCATGGACAGGGACACCCTCCGCTAGACCAGGTTGCTTCAAGCCTCATCCAGCCTGGCCTTGGACACTGCCAGGGATGGGGCACCCACAGCTTCTCTGGGCAACCTGTCCCAGGGCCTCCCCACCCTCTCCAGGAAGAATTTCTTCCTGACTTTCAGTGAGGAATTTCTTCTTCCTGAAGAAAACAGGGGCATGAAAGTGCTGGCCTGATGTTATATCTGATGGCCCAGAACTGACACCAGATGAGAAAGTCCTAAAGGAGCTAACCATTTGCCAAGATGCTTGACATATCCAAAAGCTCCAGTATTATTTCTTTTAAAAATGCCCAAGAAATCCTCATCCCAGTCCCATAATGACTGTACCGATGGATATCTTAGAAGTCACTTTTAAACTTCATCGAGACAAGGCTTGAGGTGATTTTGCTCTCCTCACAAACAGCTCCTGCAACCATCTCTGCTCATTCTCAACTATGAAACTTAACAGACTTTTGGATACTGTCACATCTGACCCTGGGATCTCCTTTTAACTCCGTGGATTTTAAGAGCTGCACCAAAAGCATACTAATTTGAGCTGTCACTATCATGCTGTGCTGTCTCCAAGCACACGGTTTGGTTGAAAGTAAGGTGCAACCAGCCAAAGCTTTAATCCTTTCAAGCCGTTATTAAGGGAGACTGGCTGATGAGGCTTGCGGGGTTCCTCATTGTTCCGCATGTCACTCCTCATCTGACTATCGCATGCGGCCCCCTGAAGCTGTCCCATGGGACAAGTTATCAAATCATGCCTCACTCGTCGCAACCCCAACCTATCTGAATGACTGCAGGACAAGCAGGAACAGGTTTGGGATTCATCTCTGACATCGCCTACCTGGCATTCCTTTGCACTAGGAGAGCGCGTTTGCTCCAAGCTACGGAGCTGTGCCAAAGGCAGCCCCCTCTGTTATCGAGGACACTGCACTTGACTCGTTGGAAGAGCAGGTTGCCAAAGGACAAGTTGGAACTGCTGCGTCAACCGGTTGACGAGACACTTGTCTTTCAGCTCTCCAGGGGCCTCTCTCCGGAGTCTGGGACTATTCCGCATTCACAACCGGACAGTCCAAGCTCAACAAAGCCTTTACTCAAGTGTATAATATTTCTTTCTTGCTCAGGGTTCATAATGAATCACCTCACCACTGCTAAGAGGAAAGAGTGGAGACCACAGCGGAGCTAGATTTGGTCCCTTCAGACGGATAACTATACACCCAAAACCTGCACGGAGGGGTTCATGGTTTCATGCAGTCTGAACACCTACTAGGGGTTGTTGTGTTCTATGGGGGGGATGCTGCTCCTTGTTTGTGCAAACAGAATTTGTGCCGTGACCTGTTTCTCTACTTCTCCATTCATGCAGAACTCAGAAAGATGCGGGGGGTGAGGGGGGGCCGTGAGAAGTTACGATGGTGTACCCCAGGCTGCTCCTAGCCCGTGCGTTCTGCTCCACGAACACAACAGTGTACATGCAGGAATCCACTGTCTCAAACATACACAGAAAGCTGTTTTAGGGACAGCTTCTCTTTGCTTTACCCATGAATGACTTCTTAGTAGGATTATTCCACATGAATAAGGAAGGGTTATCTGGTCTGTAAGACCTGCTTTCTTTTGAGTCTTGCAAGGGAAACAGTGGAAACTCTATTGTTGGGTCACATAAAACTAGAACAGACAAGTTGCTACAGACAAGGCTGTGCCACTTAGGCACAACCCTTCGGTGGGAGTCATGTAGAAGGCCCTCTTGCTAGGGGCATTTTCCCTTCCAAGGCCTCACAGTCACTAATCCCGGGATTGTCTTTGTCTCCCCGTGCTGTTTGCCAACCTGGGAGAAGACAGCCTGCTAGCTGCTTCTCATCCTCCTCGGAGTGCTGAGCTCACTGCAAGGAGCAGGCAGGGAATAGCCCCCACACACCCCCATGGAACAAGTAGCATTGCAACGGGAAGAAACTGTTGTTCATCCCTATCCCTTCCAGATATCCGTGGATAGAAGAGGAAGCGGTGAGCCCTAAGAAGAGCAGGGAAAAAAGCTGAAGCCTTGGGCTCCTGCAGACGGGACGGCTGCTACATGACGTAAAGGGCAATTGTTTTCCCAGCTCTGATTCAAACAACATCGCTTTAGTCAGCTGTCTAGCACTCTAACGCTCTTGGATTTAGTTCTGCCTCCCTGCTCCTATCACAGGCCTTTGCGGTTTCAAAGAACAGCTTATCAGGCAGCATCTGTTTTCTTTCTGATCGTGCCACAATCTCCTCCGATGAACCACCTCAGCTGCAAGGATCATCATACACCCACCACACAGACAGACCTTGCTTTTTCCATGACTAATCGCAGGCAGCGTGTCCCCTAAATCCTGACCCCGGTACAATCTGTATCCCAAGCACAGGGACAGGCTGGGTGGAGAACGGATCGGGAGCAGCCCTGGGGAGAAGGACTTGGGGGTACTGGGGGATGAGAAGCTGGACGTGAGCAACCTGGTCTAGTGGAAGGTGTCCCTGCCCGTGGCAGGGGGTGGCACTGGGTGGGTTTTAAGGTCCCTTCCCACCCAAACCTTCCCGTGATTCTATGGTAACAGACATCTGCAGAATTGTGCGCTACACTTACCCGGGCACCAGTGCTAACACTCCTCCCTGGGTTTATGGTAATGTGGACTATGATGGTTTCAACACCAACACACACCAGTTGTGGTCCTCAGCAGAAGGACAACTGGCAGCTTGCTGGGAACAGCTCGAAGCAGCAGCTACAGCAAGGAGTTAAAAATCATTACGCTCATTCTAAAACCCTAGCTGAAGGGCTGGTGCGCTGTTTGGGTTTGAATTAGTCACTTGACCTCTGTTTGTTTTATTCATCCCAGATGGAGAACTGGGCATAAAAACAGACCCTTGCCGCAAATCTATAGCAGATTAAAGATGGGAAAACAGCACATTAAGAGGATGAGCAGAATCCAGCCCACAATATTTTCATCCACACAACAGCTGTGGGCTGCAGGTAGAGTTTTAAAAGTATCTCACTGACTAAGGATGCAGTTTCTCAAGCAACAGGGGTTACTGCAGATACCTGACCAGCAGACACAAGGCAATAAAGAGTTTGAGGCCAGGCTGGATGAGGCTTGGAGCAACCTGGTCTAGCGGAGAGTGTCCCTGCCCATGGCAGGGGGTGGGACTCGGGGGGCTTCAAGGTCCTGTCCAACACAAACCGCTCTGGGATTCTATGACTCTATGAAATGTGTAGCTCAGCTGGATACGCCTACTTTTTGATCCTGGAAATCTTGTCAAGGTAGAAATTGAGAACTTTGGAGGTTTTTCTGGTCATTCTAGACTTCCTACATCCCTGCCCAGAGCAACACACCTCCTCCAGCACTTTTTGGGTACCGGTATTGTTGTCACAGAGCCATTGTTGCAGCATACCACATTTCTGACCTAAATGCACCTATTGTGAGTAAGCTGGACCCATAACTTGCTTAGTAAATTCAGCTAAATCTGACTGTGTGTGCACTCCTCCACATACTTCAGCTGTGATATACAGGAGCCACAGCCAGAGAGGCTTCTCTCACGAGACCTCGAGGCTCATTAGCTCAGGCTCAGTAGACATAACTACAGTAAAATACGACCTACAGAGCCAGATGTGGTCTCAAACTCTACTCTGCACTGTCCTGCTTCCAGTTAGCTCACATCAAGTCAGCTGGAGTATTTCTGCACCTAATATGCACGTGTATCCCTAAGGACAAAAAGGCATTTGCAAAAGTTACTTCAAAGCTGTAGAAATTTCTCTCCTCTGCCTGCTGACCTTTGGAGGACTAAAATAAGATCCCAAATCTTTTCTAGACAGTCAGCTTCCTCTGCAGTAAGGTTTTAAGAGATTTGTTTTGAAATCTGGAAAGCTTTATCAGTTGATGAACACGAACAGCATAAGATCACAAACAATACACAAATGTATTGAAGGACAGCTTGAAAAATTCCACTCAGAAGAAAAAAAAAAGAAATAATGGAAGATTAATTTGAGCAATATAGTTTATAACCACTTTTCCCCTTTTCAAGGAGGTCAGTTTACCCTTGGGATTTTTGGTTTACTGCCATCTTCCAGTTTGGCCAGCACATGCGCTGACCTGTCTCTCTGCTGTAGTACCTGGGCAGGGTTTGAATATCCAGTAGTCCCACAGCTTTCTGATAGAATCCCAGACTGGTTTGGGTTGGAAGGGACCTTAAAGATCACCCAGCCCCACTCCCTGCCATGGGCAGGGACACCCTCCGCTAGACCAGGTTGCTCCCAGCCTCATCCAGCCTGGCCTTGGACACTCCCAGGGATGGGGCACCCACAGCTTCTCTGGGCAACCTGTCCCAGTGCCCCCCACCCTCTCCGGGAAGAATTCCTTCCTCATGGCCCATCTCAATCTCCCTCTTTCAGCTGAACACTATTTCAAGGTCTGCAAATCCAGTCCTTCCAGATCAAGGCCATGCGCCTTCCAACAGTCTGTTCTGGGGTTTTACTTTTGTTGAAAGTGGTGGAGTGAATTCAAATAAATAAATAAAATTATTAAACAATAATTCCGTGCAACTGTTATTGGGACATGTCATTACACTTAACTCTAAATAAACTTAGCCCCAACTGACCTCAGGATCTCTTTGAAGTCGATGACACACTGCTTACAATTGAACACTTGACGGGGGCTTTTTCCAAGGGCCTGTAGTGACAGGACAAGGGGTAACGGGTTTAAATGGAAAGAGGGAGATTGAGATGGGCCATCAGGAAGGAATTCTTCCCAGAGAGGGTGGGGGGCACTGGGACAGGTTGCCCAGAGAAGCTGTGGGTGTCCCATCCCTGGCAGTGTCCAAGGCCAGGCTGGATGAGGCTTGGAGCAACCTGGGCTATGGAAGGTGTCCCTGCCCATGGCAGGGGCTGGCACTGGGTGGGCTTTAATGTCCCTTCCAACCCAAACCGCTCTGGGGTTCTGTGACTCTATAACGCTCACGAAGTAAGATCTGTCTCCGTGCAGTGGATCAGTACACACACCAAGTGTCATTCAGAGCCGACCCAGAAGGCTGATGTGGAAACCAGCTAAAGCTGATCCCCTACACAAGGGACAGCCCATAAACAACACTACCCATAACGAAGATCGATAAAAACTATCAGACATGAAGTAAGGCCAAGAATGGATTTTTTTAAGTGTTTCTTTTTGCCACACTGTACAGTGCCCTGAACCTGGCAAGCATCACATGGTGCTGTGGCACTGTAATACATATTACGAACAACATCAAAATCATTTGTCTAAGAAAAAACAAGTACAAAATTCTTATATGCAGGCAATAAAATGTCAAAGGTATAGTGTAATAAAGTTACAGCAAGTCCTAACTGTTGAAAAACACCTTCTATATTTAATACAAAATAATTTTCTTATTACGTATGATGAAATCCAGGTAATCTGAGAAACCCAGAAAGGGATTCTTGAATTCCTCTCCTTCAGGCTACTCATAAACAAAATGATGTACAGCTTTGGAAACTTTATATCAGAATCATTATAGACCATTTTTTAAGAACTGTTCGGAGGCAAATTTCAGCCGAAAACTCAGAAGACTTCTTTCTGCCAAACTTTGTTTCAGAAGCTCTTTTCCTTCTACCACAGCTCTACCTATCCAGATATCTCTCAATCTGCCAGGAATTTCCTTTGCCTGGTTTATTCACACCTTTTGACAATATGAGAGGACAGAAATGGAGCAAGACTATTATGGGTAGTGTAAGAAGGACGCATCTTTCAAGGATCCTGCGGTTCTTGCAGGCAGGTGGTGATGACCACAGAGCAGCACACCGGTGAATGTGATTTGGGTGACTCTGCATGCGAGTACCTGCACTCTGTTACCGGGTTTACACACACAGAAGGAAAACATTTCCATAGGTACATCTACTGAACCCATGCCAGGAAACTGAGTTGCAAAATGGCTACAGAGGAAAACAAATGTCAACATTTTTCCAACTCTCGTCTTTTAAAATTGTTTGTTCAGAATAATGGATGATAATGCAACGCAAACATGGAAACAACTTATTCTGTGATATTTAAGTGCACGTGATTTCTGTCAAGTTACCATGGTATCATTAATCAGAGGTTAAAAGTGGCTACTTCGAGCCGTCATTGCTTCCCCTTTGGAGACTCCATACTCAGCAAAACAAGACTCCAGCATCTATGCAAGTTTAGTCTTGAATTTCTCTTCTGAGTCAACCATGAAGGACCAATAAACACTCACTGGGAGGCGGACTCCAGACCACTATGGCTGAGTTACTACTCAAAACAATAGCTCTTTCTTCTCCTTCCCCCTTTATTATAGGTGTCGCTGACAAGTCAGCCTGTAGTGCCTGTCCAGGTTACCACCCGCAGCTGCCGGCCTCATCCTGCCCACAGAGGTAACTCATCAGCGCAGGAATCTGTTTCCAAAATCCAGCAGTTTTCATCACAAAGGAACCAACATGATCTGAACCTGGTGATCACCTGAAATCCCCTATCAGCGCTGTTAGTTTTAGCAGTTTTCACGGTGATTGAGGAAGAGCCCAAAACAGAGAAGGTCATGTAGCTGGGGCCAGTGGCAACCCCTGCTCACCAGTCTGAATCGTCCCCATCGGTATATCACTCCCCTGGGATTCGTAAGCCATCCATCTTTCCCACAAGCCTACATACATCTAAGGTGACTCTGTTCTCACAGCAGCTAAACTTCAAGCAAGATACACTGAGACCACATAAAACCAAGACCTGATGATTAAGGGAACAAAACCTATTTTGCTTCTGTTGGTGTCAACGAGAGGAACCTCTTCCACCTCTTCTTCCGTGGTAGCTTTAACAAAGTGCAACTCCTGAAAGCCAAGGCACAGAGCCTAACGCGTCTATTTCCAAAGCTGTGGCATTTTAAACATAATGATTTCCCTAAACTTCAATCAATCATGAAAAATTACAAGCAAACATAAACAAAATAAATATGGCCCTGGATTGCCTCCAGAGGCCTGCAGTACACTGCAGGCAGAGGATAATGTAATTAAATATGGGCAGCCTGCCGACTACTCACTGTCAGTTTTGTCCGGATGTGAGCTGAAGAAGTTTGCCCTATTGCAAACATTTGTTTTACAGTGGCACGACTTAATTGAGCTTGGAAAGCTTCCGCAGGCATTAACAATGGCTTACCTCGCTAATGAGTGGGGATAATATGACCATTCTGATTCAGCAGGCAAAATCCACCCTCGGATCCATTTTGTCCCCTTACAAGTGAAGTAGGTACTTACGGATATGTTGTGCCAGGGGGAAAAATGAAAGAGTGATAAAACAGGCTGAAAATGGTTCCTTGTGTTGAAAACGTACTGCTGTGAAGAGCTCAGCTCCGTGTGAATTACTACATGGTACATGGAATATAACGGCGTAATTTTCCCCCAAATCAACGGGGAACTTCCTCTACACTGCTGACGCTCACCCCCGTTCTGAAGTTGCTTAGACAACTATGTCGGAGGAGATTTATCCCAGGAAATCATGAAAGGGATACACAAGAGTCATAGAATTATACAATGGTTTGGGTTGGAAGGGACCTTAAAGCCCACCCAGTGCCAGCCCCTGCCATGGGCAGGGACACCCTCCACTAGCCCAGGTTGCTCCCAGCCTCATCCAGCCTGGCCTTGGGCACTGCCAGGGATGGGGCACCCACAGCTTCTCTGGGCAACCTGTCCCAGTGCCCCCCACCCTCTCCAGGAAGAATTCCTTCCTAGTATCTAACCTCAATCTCCCTCTTTCAATTTAAGCCCATTACTCCTTGTCCTGTCACTACAGGCCCTTGTAAAAAGCCCCCCTCTCCCCCCAGCTTCCTTGTCCTTTCGCAATAGGCCAGTTCGCACTCCGTGAAAGAAGCTTCCTCTTGTTTCCTGATGTCTCTCTAGCTGGGATATCGACTTAGGTGAGCCGAGCACTCTGGCACCAACATACTCAACGGAATTCTGCAAGAAGAGCAGGAACTTTTTCAGCATAGGTTATTTGCTGGGTGGTGCTTTTCCTCGCTTTAGTTGGGTTACGAGGCAGCGTTTTGGTTTGAATGAGAAAAATGAGTACGTTGCCCAAGCCCCTCCTTCTCCCTGCAGTACAGATGCTCTGCCCACAAGGTTCATCCCAGAGTAAGTCTGGAAGCCACTTTTGAGGAAGCCCCTCGATAAGCATTGGCAGTTACTGCAAAACCAGAATGACAGGTCCTCTGTCTTCCTGCACTTCATATTGCAAGATATAACCCAAAATATGCTGCCTCGAACGGCTGCGAAATACAGGGCAGCTCTGAGCAGGGTGCGTGGCACTGTAAGACAAATTAAATGGAATCATTGTTTATCTGTTTATTAGATATCAGGAAGGAATTCTTCCCGGAGAGGGTGGGGAGCACTGGGACAGGTTGCCCAGAGAAGCTGTGGATGCCCCATCCCTGGGAGTGCCCAAGGCCAGGCTGGATGAGGCTGGGAGCACCCTGGGCTATGGAAGGTGTCCCTGCCCATGGCAGGGGTTTGGAACTGGATGAGCTTTAAGGTCCCTTCCCACCCAAACCAGTCTGTGATTCCATGCTCTACAAACTGGGATCAAAATGCCTTCCTTATAAAATCCCAGATAGTGGCTGCCGGAGCCACTGAAGCTCCGGAAGCTTCAGAATGTCATACTCCCTGAAGTATGACATTTTGCAATACCATGGCTGGGTTCTGGGGAAAGAAAAAACAAAGTAGTTTGTCTCTCAGAAGGTCTTTTAACAATGCTCAGTCTTAAACAAAGACAATGAAGGCGAGCACAGGAAGGAGACTTGGCCTGAGCTCAGGATTCCACGGTGGTTGGGGCTTGGGGGTTATTTTCATTCTGTCTGACTTGTACGCTAATTGCACTGGGGTTGCAGATGACAAATTAATTCTTTTCCCCCCCTCCGCTGTTTACAGGTATTTGTTTGGATTCAGGGGGTGTTGGTTTCTTTTTTTGCGCGCAGGGATGTGTCAAGCCATGTGTGAACATCGCATTTCATAAGATTAGCATTAAGCAATGCACCTGGGAGATCACATAGCCTGCAGCCCGTTGCCTGCAAGAAGAGGCTTCTGGAAAGCCATGTCTGTGTTATATGCAGAATATGGCATAAGGTTCACACACAAAATGCATCCTTAACAATACTGCCAAGACATATTTGGAATGAACAGTCATGTTTCCTCCCAGGTGGGCAGACAGTTCAAAGGTAATTTGCTCACCAGCATCACTCAAGGAGAACCTTCTGTTTATATTTGTACATAAGAGATATCAAGAACAGATAATGTCGGCTCCTGGTTTGCTCCTGATTCTGCCAAGTGACTTCCCATGACTCGGTTGGGTGGAGGACGGCAAAGAAACCATCAGTGAGATCCCTATAATTAAGTGTAAAACCAAACAAGCCTTCTACGCAAGCCTCTTATGCGTAGAAGGTGACCCACGTGCAACTTTCACCTTGAACGACTGAAGAGGGAAGACGTCCAACTTCGCTGGGTGTTTCACAGACAAGGAAGCTTTGCCCCCAGCTCAGGCTCTCGAGACTTCCTTCCTTGGGGTAGTAGCATCACGGGCAAGTGGAGTACCAAGGCAAACCTATGCATTGGGTCCCAGAGCAAACATACCTGGAAGAGGGTCTTGGAGTATTTGGAGCAGGCAGCTCCAGACCAGAAGTCAGACGCCTTTCCTGCTTCTGTATTGAGTTTTAGAAAGAGCCTTTACAAGTTACCTGCGTCTTTCTTTCTAGGGATTTACTTCAGTAGCTTAGGTACTCCTAGCAAATGAATGCTGCTGAGCTCTGGGACACCTGTATCTAGCTAGCAAACAAGAGCAGAGATAGAAAAGAAAAAACCAAGGGGAAAAATGTTGTTTTCCATATTGTCAAGCAATGTTCTGTTCAAATTTGATGCAAGTTCAGTTTGGCTTTGTTGTTTGAACACGCTGGTGATCATGGACGCTTCCTGCAACAGTGGAACACATTTCTTTTGAATTAGGCATGTATTTTTCCTTGCAAAGGTGGCTTCTTTCAAGTTCCACAAAACCAGGGACTGCCATGTCTTAGCAGATGATGACAGTTTTGTATTACAAAAGAAGAAATCCTTCCCAGAGAGTGCGGGGAGCACTGGGACAGGTTGCCCAGAGAAGCTGTGGGTGCCCCATCCCTGGCAGTGTCCAAGGCCAGGCTGGATGAGGCTTGGAGCACCCTGGTCTAGTGGAGGGTGTCCCTGCCCATGGCAGGGGGGTTGGAACTGGATGATCTTTAAGATCCCTTCCCACCCAAACCACTCTGGGATGCTATGATTACACACTCATGCTACAGCAGCATATTCTGGTTCAGCCAGACCCTTTGAGCT
This sequence comes from Rhynochetos jubatus, assembly GCA_027574665.1. Classification (NCBI taxonomy): domain Eukaryota; kingdom Metazoa; phylum Chordata; class Aves; order Eurypygiformes; family Rhynochetidae; genus Rhynochetos; species Rhynochetos jubatus. The sequence goes on from CM050651.1 coordinate 77,600,602, forward strand.
TAATACCATAGGCAAAAAGAGTAAAGGATTGCTCCTGTCTGCCACAAGCAAGACCCAGCCTCTCAGCCATGGCTACTTCAGGGTCAAGGAGAGGACATATATCATGGGATCTGCCCTTCACACGTTGTGGTACATGCAATTTTCACAGAGAAGTTGCAGTAACTCTTCCCACAGGTAAAAGCGACCAGGGTGGGTTGCCTGAAGGAGAACAGCTCCTGCAGTTCAGCCCTGGTGCTCCTTTTCACAAGAGCTCCAGCATCCAGCTGTTGCCGAGTGAATTTTCACAGGCCATTTCTTATGGCCCAAAGACTGATCTGGGCATCGCAGTCTGCGGCATCAGGAGTGACAAGAACAAAACCATCTGTGCTACAGCAGAGCGATGGAGGAACAATAAGCCATTTCAGTATAAACTGGCAGTATGCTTAGTCTACACGGGTGATTGTAAATCCAGATATCAGCAGCAGGGACCTCAACTCATCACCAAACTACTGTGAGAGGGCAATCTCATTTCCTCTCACCATCTTGTCTAATATTTCATTATTTGCTCACTTCAGGGCTACTCACAAGGCTTTCCCGGTTAGTAGACGAGGAGGAAAAAAAAAAATAAAAGCTTCCCACGTAATGTTGTTGTTGATAAATGAAGAAAGAGAAAAAACTAAGCGCAGAGACAGTTATGAGTCACCTGAACGCACTTAAGCCAGATGTAGAGCTGTGGAACAGGCACTGACATGCACTCATGAGAAAATACAAAGTTGCTTTAGCCTCTGTGAAAAAGCAATGCTGCAGGGCAGTAGGACTGAGGGGAGTTTAAAAAATAAAAAGAGAATGGGGGAGGGTGGGGGGGAGGCTTCTTAACATATAAATCACACTGTCAAAATCCTTTTATCTTTTGGCGCCCAAATCTCTCATCTGCCTTGGCGAATGCTAAACAAGGCACTAGCAATTCTTTGTGAATTTTTAATTGGTGTTTTCACAACCTTATTCTTGATATTTCTAAGAGGAATGAGCAGATGTTCACAAGAAGGGTTTTACAGGGAGAAAGCTCTCAGATAGGCTAGGGCTGAGTCTGAGAAAGAGCCGCCTGGCCTCTACCTTAGCACTGGTTCCAACTAGAATCGCTTGGTTTTGTCAGCTTCAGAATATGCTCTACAAGACTGGAAAATACAGGCTGAAATTACCTGTATTTGAATGAGCGCTGAATTTTACATACACAGTCTGCAAGATCGGGTTAGCAGCATCTGGTCACTACTTCGGACACGGTAAGGTCACGGCAAGACCGAGGTTCAACCATTTTCCCTGGCAATAACCCAAAACTGGTTTATATTGCTACAGTATGAAGGAAGAAGTGAAAACTAAGATGTGTAATACAGAATTCTAGAATCATGGAATGGTTTGGGTTGGAAGGGAACTTAAAGATCATCCAGTTCCAACCCCCCTGCCATGGGCAGGGACACCCTCCACTAGACCAGGTTGCTCCCAGCCTCACCCAGCCTGGCCTTGGACACTGCCAGGGATGGGGCATCCACAGCTTCCCTGGGCAACCTGTCCCCATGCCTTCACACCCCCTCCAGGAAGAATTCCTTCCTGATATCTAATCTGAATCTCTCTGCTTTCAGTTGAAACCCGTTACCCTTCATCCTATCACTACAGGCCCTTGTGAAAAGTCCCCCTCCAGCTTCCTTGTAGCCCCCTGAGTAGTCTGTAACAGGGTTCCAAAAACCACATTTCCTGATCTCACGTACCGATCTGCCAGAAAGCTCCTTGAAGAGGGAGGTGCTTAGGTCTGGTGTTGGAAATGGTTTATCAGATGGCTTATGAATTGATAGGCAACACTCCTGTTAAGAAATCCTTCAAAAATTGGGTTTCATTCAACAGCCAAACAAAACTTGACAGGTTTCGCACTTTCAAAGATGCCAAAAGTGGGGTGTTTTTTCAACATTTTTAAAAGAAAATTTCCAATTGTTATTTGTGCAATGCCATTTTCATTTAAAGGTTGATCTGTGCAAGTCTAGGAAAGAAAGCTAAATAGTCCAAAATAAATCCTTTTGTATGCAGCAGAGTGAAATTTTCCAGGTTGACTCTAGCATGAATTTTCTCATTTTGCTGTTTCACCAAAAGAAGGAAAATGCACGGTTTCTTTTGACCTAGCCCAATTTTAAGTCCTCCACTGAAACAAAATATCCATTACTGACCAAATTCATCTAATCACTGAACCTCTTGTTGCTAGAATATGTTGGGTGCAAGAGGAAGTTTTAAGAAAAAGGGAGGGTGAGTGGTCAGGGCATTTTTGAGGTTGATGCTTTTTCCAAATACCGTATGGCTGAGCAGAAGTGTGAAAGGAGCCATAAAGCCATTTACCATGGTTGAGCCAGGGCTGGGTGACTGCAGCTACAAACTCAGCTCATCATTTTACTGTTTCAATTTCCCTGTTTCCCACTTCTTCATCCCAACCTCAAACAGTAAATTCCTCAGGATGGCAAGCAACATTTTATTTTGTGTCTGGGCAGTATCTACCTAGTCCATAGCAAAGGCTCTTCGGTACAAATCCATATTGCTACAGGAAGAACAATTTTATCTCCCTTCCCTCAGTGCAAAGACAACAAAACCAAAATCCGCATTTTCTACAAGTTGCAGCTTCTAGGTGTCCAAAATGGAAGAGGAACCCCAAGACTGCACTGCTGAAAGCATTTGACGCTACTGACCTGAGCCTGGGCCTTTGCTGGACATACCTACTAGGTCTTAATGGGAACTGGTCTTAGGAGAGGTGAACAAAGACCCCAGGAAGAAAGTGGCCTCTTAGTGTGAGCAGGCTGGGGGAATTTCACAGTAGAGTGACTACAGCTTGTCAGCTCTATCAGGAGCTACAGTTCCACCAGGATGAAGTTTCTACCTCCTTTACTAATGCATAGTCTCAAGTTGCCAGTTGGGTCAAAACCCTCACATGAAAGGCCGCAACAGGAACGTTCAAAGTTGACCGCATCAGAAAAATACACGCTGTGGGGATAAACAGGTATAAATCAGCGATACAACGGGAGTTCTCTTTTGGATTTTTTAGTCCAAGATGGAATCTCTAAACCCACTAATATTTGCAGAGACATTTGGGACAAGGTCAATCCAAATCTAAGCAGCTAAGATTTAGATTGGACACCAGGAAGGAATTCTTCCCGGAGAGGGTGGGGAGCACTGGGACAGGTTGCCCAGAGAAGCTGTGGGTGCCCCATCCCTGGCAGTGTCCAAGGCCAGGCTGGATGAGGCTGGGAGCAACCTGGGCTACTGGAGGGTTTCCCTGCCCATGGCAGGGGGTGGCACTGGGTGGGCTTTAAGGTCCCTTCCAACCCAAACCACTCTGTGACTCTCAGCAGGTACCGATCACAGCTACACCATCAAGCCTAACTGAGAAAAATCAGATCCTGAACATTCTGTAATCCCTAAGTCAACTAGCTTTCCCTCTTCTCACCCCTTACTCTTATCCAAGCTGCGCCTTAAACAGGCTCAAGAGAATCAATAATAAATGTATTTGTAAAGTTTTTCTCCTTTTTCTTCTAGCCAGATTGAGAAAAGGGAAAAAAGCATCCTGAAATATGAAGGAGCCTTTCTGTTTCTTACCCATCTGTAGCTTATTAAAGGGACTATCATAACTGAAGACACTCTGACCAAGCAATGCCAGGATTCTTCTGGTAGGACATGAGTAGCCCGTGGTATCAGAGGCTGACAGGATGCCAGGAATCTCCGCCAAACCGGCAGGGAGAGCAGTAGCCAGCACGGCATGAAGTGTGTTCTTTGGTGCAAATGCTCCTGGAGGACTGAGAAATTGCCTAAGAAGTTTTAAGTCATTTGAAGAGATTGTGGCATGTTCGAACCCACAGAAAAATGTTTCTCCAATGCATTATTTATTGCTTTTCTGTATTTATATAATATCCAGCTTCCTGAGAGTAATTTGTTTTGGATTGTGTAACACTGGGCAGAACATCAAACGTATGTTAATCAGTGGTAATAAAACACTAAGTTTTATGGTCACTGAGGTATTAAATATTGCTAATAAATTATAGGGCTAGCATTTTAAATGAGCTATAGTTTGGAGAAGAGCAGTAACACCATGTCTGAAAACATTAATTGCCATTGCCCAACTTCCTAATTATCAAGAGTTTCAAATATGTTTTTAAACCAATATATCACTCTGTTATGCACGCAATGAAATACAGCTGCATTTGAAAAGCTTCAACAGCGCTAAGTACTTTACCCCTTCAAAGCACTCTGCGGACATGAAGACACAGTACCTCTGTGAAACAGTTAATTATTACTATCCCCGTTTTATACATGGGGGAAGCAGAAGTGCAGAGAGGTTAAAAGTCTCCTCCGAGACCACCCAGCTTGTCAGGGTTTGCATCAACCGGGAACACATAAGACTCTCCGGTCTTACAGCACGAGGAACAGGCAGTGCTCCCTTTCCACAGGCACAGCCCGACTGCGGAGCGACAGCCAGCCAGTCATAGCAATGGCATCCCGTCCCCACATTGTGTTTCTTCTTCTTGTGGACTGGCAGGGACTGGAAGAAGCAAGAGGCAATATTCTTTTCCTGGGATAACTCCTAGGGAGGGAAACTGTGCTGTGCAGGATAGGCTCTCCCGCTTCCCATGCACTAGGACACGTTTCAAAAGCCACATTTTTGTGAACTGCTCTCCTATCCATTTTCCATGGGATTGCATCGTCCCAACCTTCAGGGCAAGTCATGCACAGAGGTCACTGGTGCAGCATCCAACACACGGGAACACAGCCGTGTTTCCTGGCACGCCGGTGTAAGCGTGAAGCCCAAATGGAGCCGACAACCGCAGTGCTGGCAGGTATGCTGCTCATGCTGTGATCCGGGTGCTCTGGATCACAGACACTACCCCTAAACCAAGCACCAGTCTTGCTAGTGGGATGATCTTCACTGAGAATTGCATGGGAGCCACGTTTCGAAGCGAGGGGCTTTAGGAAGGCAAGAGCTGGGGGAGCCTGCCACGTCCTTGCAAACAAATAGGGCTTACCCTCACCAGCGGGGGACCGCTAGCCAAAAGGGCCAGGAACAGGCCACACACAGTAGATTTAAGGAGCCTGGCAGCTCTCAAGGATGAACAGTTTGGCCTCTGCCTTCCACTCACCTTGGTTTAGCACAACTCCACGTAGTATGAAAAATACGACCCATCTTTCTTCTATTACTGTCAAATAAATTATCCCCGAGCACAGTCCCAACAAATAAGCCTCATGCTGAAGTGCCCTCACGTGCACCCATGCATCAAGGCTGCTCCTGCAGCCCTGCTACCTCCCTCTAAAACGTGGAGGGGTGTACACCCCAGGTAGCTCACTGCGGAGGGGAGAGGAAGCCCCCCTCACCCAGGGTTGGGTGGAGGGCCCCAGTGGGTGGGCTACCGGCCCTGGCAGGAACCTCCTGCTGCTGTGGCAAGAGGACACAGCTGAAAAAGACATTTTTTTTACTCTGACCAGGCGGCAGCTTTGCTGCCAAAACCAAAGAAAATTATTTAATTCCTCAGGACAAAGGAGATCTGAAAATTGGGATGGGAAGAAAGACATGAAAGCAGCAAATTCAGACATTTCACAATCGTGTAGTAGGAAAGCAGAAAGGGCATTCACAAACACGTAGGCACAGCCATGTCCCAGCCTCAAAATCAGAGATGACAGAAAAATGGCATGTAAGGGAGAAACATTGATGAGATGAGGGGCTATGTGGAAACTTCTGTGAGTGAAGTTCCCTAAGCATCCTTCGGAAAACGTATGCAAGCTCCTAAGATCTTTCCAGGATTTTTCCTAGCCTTCTTATCTCCTGCTCCTTGCAGAGACCTATTAAAGAAAATACAGGTTTGTAGGAGTAGGAGCACACCGGACACCACTGATCAACGGGGCCGTGTGTTGAAAGATTCTCTCCTTCATTTTTAAAATCCATTTAAATGTACAAAGAAGTAGCAGTCCATCCTGCCCCTTATCTCCCCGACCTCTTAACTGCTGATGACCACTGTGCTCTCTGTTAAAACACTGGCACCCACTTGGGAAAGCCACACAGGTATTTCTTGCAAAATCCTGCTTGGATTTCTTGCACAGTCAGGGCAGTGAACGGGATTCGGCCTCAGGTCGTAGTAACGGGGCTTGGACTCACAATAACAATGAGTTTGAATGCTTTCCCAGAAGGCTGCAGCAGTGCTGGAGCACATCTGGTCACAAACAAAGCAGTGCCAGAGCGATGCTTTGCTGCCCGTATATCCCACCAGCATGGACAAGACCTAAAATCCCTGGGTAGCTTCTGCCTGGTGGTCTGCTGCCCGTTTGCCGGTGGCGGAATCCACCGCTAATGAACTCCAAGAGACTTCAGGGTGTGGGAGGATGGCAAGATGAAGCCCATGAATACTCTGCTTGGGTTTCTGCCCACTGCCGTGTTAACAGTGAGCCTAGTCACAGGCCCAGAAGCTGCCTTAGCAAGGTAAGGGCATGGCATGTCTCTCCTTGCATATTACAGTCCTGAAGATATTTTTTCTCCATAAGCCACCCCAAAACATGTATTTATTAAAGCTGATTTTGGAAACTACAAAACACGTCAGTCCTGCTGCAGACCAGAACCGCCTCCACATCAAAGCAATCCGATTCTTTCAGCAGATTTATGAAGTCTCAATTCTTATCCCTCCTGAAAACCAAAACACCACAAATATTTGCTTTTTTGTCCAACACACACCTCGTTTCCTGCTCGAGGGTTGCAGGCAACACCACTTCAGGCATGCAGCAAACAGGCACGACTTCCTTTTGGTTCCCTCCCTCTTGCTCTCCCCTTTGGTCCCTCTGGATCCAGATTCAAGCGCATGCAGTCATCCCACTTGCCCTCCTGCTGCCAAAACCTGTACATAAAATTCCTCCCTTGTTCACTCCAACCTGTTTCTCCTGAGTGGAACAGAAAGTGCCAAAGGGCTGCCAAGGCCAGACCTTTAGTAACGCTACCATTAGTAAATGGTAAACTTAAATTAGCAAACTTAAAAATGTCCAAGTCCAGCTCCCTACTCTTCTGATCTCAAAAGAAGAGGAGGTAGATTTGGGCTTCTCATAGCATTTTCTCTTGGCTTTGCACAGATTCTTTCATCCATTTGAATATTTCTCTGGTCCCATTCTGGAAATACTTAAGACAGACTTTCTGTCCATCCATTTTGGTCTCTTCACTAGATCACGGAGCGTTCTCTGCTGATTCAAACCCCCTTGAAGAACCACACGTGGAACTGCTTGAACTTTTCACTGTATAATCCAAGGAGACCTATACTGCTCTGTATATATGTACTACGCCTGTATTTCTTGTAGCCCAAGATGAGGCTTGCAACTAGCAAGGATTTAACAACAGTGCTTAAAAATTTACATGTATACTCCCAAATGATGGCTATTAGACATGTAATTGGAAGAAATTTGGGAAAGGGAACCCCACATTTGGATTCATTAGCACAAACTGGGAGTTGGACTCAATGATCCTTATAGGTCCCTTCCAACTCAGGATATTCTATGAAGTCATAAGAAAAGCAACTGTCAGATAGAAGAAGAGAAAGTTCTGGGAGTTTTCCAATGATTACTGTTGTAAGGAAACCTTCTTGATATCCACCTGTTCAACCTTTCTGTCCCATTTTATCCATGATTCTCAGACACTGCTGCTCCGTGTTGTGCCCTAAATGAGGAAAGTGACACAAACAGCACTGTAAATCATGTAAATGCCTGAATAAAAATACTATGAGGATGAGAAAGCTATATTGGATTAATTTTAGTCTAATTTGAAATGTAGAGAGGTGCAAGCAGGAAAGAGAAACAGCTTTATCTAAAGTATTTATGTGATCCCCATTACTGGAGCATCTTAATTCTTTACAATCTCTAATGTATTTATGCTAACTGCGTGCCTGCGAGGGAAGGAAGTATTACCTTCTGCATTTTACAGACGAGGAACGGGAATCCCGATTCTTAAAAGTATTTAGGGGTCAAACTCCCACTGATTTCAGCTGAAGTTGGGTTCCTAAGTATTTCTGAGACTACAGCCCCAAGCAGCTACAATACACACAGTAACCACAGGGGCAGGGACCTCACACCCCCTGGACTCAGCCTCCCAGAGTCTCAGCCTCGACACGGTGCTCCCTACGCAGTTCCGCTCTCCCTGTTCCTGCAGCCGATCACTCCTGGTGCTGTGCTGCTCTTCTTCTTCCTTGCCCCTGCTGAAAAACATCCTGCTCCCTTCAGACCACGTCGCCAGTTCAGCGAGATCACCTGGACTCAAAGCTCGTCCCTGCAGTGCTTGCTCTCCTCCCTGACTCGCTGTCATCGCGGTAAGGACTCCGCTGCATCGCGTAACTGCCTGCCATGAGTAATGATAGCCAGCAAGCAGAACAAGACTCACCTCAAATCTCAGCTACGCTTTACGGATTCCATTTGACAGGGAGCTGATCATTGTTCCCTGAGGACAGTTTTGTCCCCTATCGTTCATAACATCGTCCTAAGCCAATGAAACTCATGCCCTCGGAAACTCAAAAGCCTTAATAAAGTCAAAGTAAGGTGAAATGGTTGTTCCTCTTACGAGGCATGTTATCTGGACTTTAGAGGAAATCAGATCAATTTGATGTGATTTCAAGAGAGACCGGTGAGGAAACCTCTGCTGTGCAGTCACTTAGACCAAAAGAAGATAATACAGGAAAAATACTGTAATAAGAATGGGAGTCAATGTCTGGGGACCCTATTTACTCCCTGTCTTCTAGAAATAATAAAAAAGTGTTGCTGAAGAACATTAATGCTGCTGCTTTCTCTTGTTATTTGTTGAGCAATAGCCAAATATATAGTTTCTCTTGTAATTCAGCCACAGACATATAATTTATTTTTCCCCATTCAGCTAATACCTGCTTTTCAGGATTCTTAAGTGAGGCTTTGCTCTTCTCCATCCAGCATTTACAATAGCCTCATGAAAGAGATCCTGTGAAATTACTGTTATTTTAATATCTGGGAGCAAAGTCACTCAAGTATAGATGTCACTAAAATTACTCTTAAGAGAAGGTTGGAAATTTGCCTACTAAGTTACTCCATCTTCCTTCAGTATGTGTCATTCCACCGAGCCTTTGGCATGACATAGCGCAGACGTGCTCGTGGAAAGGAAATCTTTCCATTTTTCAGTCCATTAGACCTAGGCAAACACTTTTCTGCTTTGGTCTAAGATTTTCTCTTTCCTCCACTGTTTCCGATCGCTCTCACACAGGCTGCAGTGGCAAAACTGTCAGCAGTTCATAAGGGGGCCAAATCTTTCAGATGTTGCGTACAAGTTTCAGAGCTGTTTTCAGATTTACTTCCTTTCTTGTTTCCTTGCAGATATCCCTTTGATGCCACTAAGTAGATTTGGACATCAGATATACGATCAGCATGTGGGACAATTTCCCTACAAACTGCCCACATTCACAGTCATGACGCGGCTGTTGGATCTCCAGAGATCAAAATGAAAAGCATCCAAAGTCTGTATTGTTTTTCTTCGCTCCAGACTGTAACAGCAGAGTAGTCTTGGAGCCAAACTTCCTTAAAGTTGACAGGACACCAGACTTCACCCATCTGGGCACCAGACTGGATGCAACTCCAGTAGCTGGAGATGAAGATGACAACTCTTTTTAATTTATCATAGGAGAGATTAAAAGGTGCTGATCAAAGTGTAAGCACTACCGTCGTTCTCTGGACTACTATGAATTTTTTAGTTAAGCTGCCACTCACTGGCACCTGAATATAGATCCATTTTCTTTTTCCTCTCTCCGAATAAGCCTGGTTTATGCAACACACGAAAGGCAGAACTTGTACCAGGCCATGAGGTCCTTTGGTTTGTTTTGTGTTTCAATTTTTCTTGGTAAGAATACTAATTCAGACAGTAGAGAGTTACAATCTGTGTTTCTTACAGTCAGCACAGAATCCCAGAGTGGTTTGGGCCGGAAGGGACCTTAAAGCCCACCCAGTTCCAACCCCCTGCCGTGGGCAGGGACACCCTCCACTAGCCCAGGTTGCTCCAAGCCTCATCCAGCCTGGCCTTGGACACTGCCAGGGATGGGGCATCCACAGCTTCTCTGGGCAACCTGTCCCAGTGCCCCCCACCCTCTCTGGGAAGAATTCCTTCCTGATGGCCCATCTCCATCTCCCTCTTTCCATTTAAACCCGTTACCCCTTGTCCTGTCACTCCCTGCCATTGGAAAAAGCCCCCCAGCTTTCTTGTAGCCCCCTCCATGCACTGGAAGGAGCTCTAAGGTCTCCCCAGAGCCTTCTCTGTTCCAGGCTGAACCCCCCAACTCTCCCAGCCTGTCCCCATAGCAGAGGGGCTCCAGCCCTTGGAGCACCTCCGTGGCCTACGCTCGACTTGCTCCAACCTGTCAATATCCTTCTGATGTTGGGGGCCCCAGTCAATGCACAAGGGCTTCCTCTTTGCTCTAGCACAATTTTTGGTCCGTGCTCTTGCTTGGCAGGCAGGAGGGACTGGGAGATGCTCTGCGTTCAGGGCAGTGAGGACACTTGGCTCACTCAAAGAGAAACCACTACGGTCTGAGCCAGAACACATCTTACAGGAGGCCCTCACTGCCCTCCTGGCTGGAGGCAGCATTGGCAGAGAAAAGGACTACAGGGAGAAAGGGAGGGGAAACCCTTTAACCACCCAAGCAGGAGGCAGCAGGGACTGCTGGGAATGGGATATCGCATCTTCTCTGACTGCAGCTATTTTTGTTTAGTGATGTGAACACATGTAGGGTAAACACCATCAAGTACAGGGCAGCGACTGGAACAGCAAAATGCGGATAGGTGCACGTCGTGTAGGAGCCAGGAGGATCAAGAGTGCAGTCCCTGGTAGGACTCCAACGGGACCACACGGTCAGGGGCAAGGAAGGCCGAGGATGTTTGGGTAGCTTGCTTTACACCAGGCACAAATGGAGAAGCAGATAAAGCCGAGATTTGGGTGCAAAGGTCTGACCTTCGCGTGATCTTGGGTACTCTCACAGTTATTTCCAGCTCTTCAAGTTATTGCACATCAAGAAGAACAGCAGGTGCAGCAATGCAACAGTCAGAGCAAAGCCTCAAACTGGGGAGAGCTGGGCCAGCACCTTAACGAGTGGCTTTGACAGAGGAAATACTTAAACTTCCTCATTTTAAAACTAGTTTCTCTTAGTTGGTTTGAAATATTTTACTACTTTGAGCGATTTCTCAGTTCCTGGGCTGCGAGGTTAGCAAGATTTGCTCCAGCTTTTTTTTTTTTTTTTTTTTTATAATACAGAAGTGTGATATGAGAAACTGAGCACAAATCTTCCACAGTTACGACAGGGAACCTCCTGGAACTAGTCAGGTTTCAAAAGCAAATATATGTTTAAGCACAATCATAGTATTTCAGGAAAATTTTAAAAGCTTTAATGAGAAGGAAAGGGTAAAGGCACTTTTATTTCAGGCATCCTTCAAGCATCATCCATCTTCCTTCCCTTCCATAAAGGCAAACATTCTCAAGTTACAAGTTTTGAAAGATTTTTCCAAGTCTCCATTTTTCTTGGAGCTTAACGCTGCCTTTAATCAAGACTTCCTCCTGGAGCTCTACAGCTTATTCCACAGTCCTTGCAACCAGCGTTATTTCTAACTGTTCCCTTTTCCAGCCTCAGCAGTAGAAAGCAAGAATTCTTTTCAAATTTATGATTGCATCAAAAATATCAGTTAATTTCATATTATTTATTTTTTCATGCCAACTCAGACAGATGTTTCTAGCAAATACTGTAACTGAAGTTCAGCTACTAAGACTCTTGGTAGGAGGAATGCCCTTCCAGTCCCTTTACTGTAAGGTTTTTTTTTAGAAGGGAAAAAAAAAGAATTAACTCCTGAAACAGCTCCAGGTTGAAACTTAATGGCAGCTGTCTGGGAAATGGTAGTCAAAAACCTCAGGATTCTGGATAAATCTAAACCCACATATAAATCCTACACACATTTGTTTAAGGGTAAATGAAATGGAATTGGTATAAACCCCAGAAAATGGAGCAAGAAATAGATACTTTGAGTGCCTGGTATTTGAGATACTATAAAATTCATCCTAAATTGATAATTCAGAAGAGTTTCTACAGTAAAGACTCAGGGAAGTTTAATCACGACAAATACAGCAGAACAAAGATAAGCAATGCTGAATACAAAAATAAATGAGAGTGTTTGAAGGTAGCTATGGTCAGGACAAGAGGTGGCCTCCCGCTCCGCAGCCCCTGCCCTGCGTGGGTTGTCCTGCTGAGGGTCTGCATCTCGGAGGGACTGGAGTAAACCACACTTGTCCTGCCTTATACCTGCTGGCCCCATCCTGCCTGGGCTGCAACCACACTTTTCGGAGGTAGACAAGCTCTCATTAACCCTTTCCTGACTGCTGCTGGGCTTGTGAATAGACCAGAACTACAAGCAGAGAAAGCTGCCTTTATTTCCTGGGTTCGCTGTTAAATACTGTTATCAAATTTGGTAATGTTTCGAGGCTATAAATCATAGGATCCCAGGCTGGTTTGGGTTGGAAGGGACCTTAAAGTCCACCCAGTGCCACCCCCTACCGTGGGCAGGGACACCTTCCACTAGCCCAGGTTGCTCCAAGCCTCATCCAGCCTGGCCTTGGGCACTCCCAGGGATGGGGCATCCACAGCTTCTCTGGGCAACCTGTCCCAGGGGCTCCCCACGAAGAATTCCTTTCTGATGTCCAATCACAATCTCCCCTCTTTCAATTTAAACCTGCTACGCCTTGTCCTATCAACCATTAAGACAATAACCAATTGGAGACACGATAGTGATTTCCTATGCCTTTCCTCTTCAGGAATCAGCAGAAGCTGGCAGTAATAATTCACTCGCTAACGTGGAAAACACAATGTATAGCCTTTAAACCAGATTGTTCAGCAAAACTATGCAGAGCACAGAAGGTATTTATTGAAATTTGGGGTGAATTTAGAGGAAAACCAGTGTGCAATCCCCACCACCATCAGCTGTACGGGGTCAGGCTGATTGATAAATCAGCAAACTGAGGAGACTGCGTTTCCTCAGAGGAAAGAATAGCCTTTCTCCTCCTTTAACAGCAAGAAAAGTGGAACTCTTGCCTGCATATACCCATGCACTGTTACTTTTTTGTGTTACAACAAGAATATCTTACTCAAACATGAAGGAATTACACCAAAATAATTGACCGATAACAAAGGGCAAGGAAGAATAAAACATACAAAGACGTTTAGAAGAGCAGTGCACGTTTTCTATCCTAAATGTTCTTGTATCTAAACACAAGAAGATTTCAGAAAAGGGTCTGAGGGAGAGACGGGTGACAGGACAGTTCAAGGAAAGTGTTTCCTGGATTTAAGTGAGGGCCAGGGTACACATAGGGAGGAAGAAGCAAAACAAATAGGGAAGATGACAAGTACAATGTGGTGATGGCTGCCGTCATGAAGCTGGGCTGAGTGGGTTCATGGGGCAGATTTTCTGAGGAGACAGTGAAGAAAGAGCTGAGGATCAAGGAAAGGCTGAAGTGGAGGGAAGCAATAGCTGAGGTCACTTAAGAAAGCAGACAGCAGGGAGAGGATGCCGAGAGTGACAAAAAAGTGATAGACATTAATGGATTGGAGGTCTCAAGAGGGCAGGGTGAGGCAAGGGGCAGAGGGTAAATATGCTTTGTTGAAAGAAATGGAGAGGTGAGAGAGAAAGCGGAGCTCAAACAGATCAGAGAGGAACCAGTGTTTTGGGAAAACAGGAGCAAAGCTCTTTCAGTGAGTGGGAGTGCTGCTCTGGGCTTGTAAGTCAAGTGAGGGGGCGAGAGAAAGGAGGCAAGAGGCTAAGAGGTCGGGCAGGACGTTGGTGAAGAAGGCAGAGTCGGTTGGGATGGGATTATGAAGAAAAAGCAGGTATTGTCATAATTAGAAGTGCAGCAAGAGAGCAGTCACGGGGAGAAAGGATGCCTTGCGACTACCTCCCTCCAACGGAAGAGGCTGGCCAGGGCTCTTACTGAAGGAATAGTGCAGGGCCTTTACAAAATCTGGCAGGTCTCTTAAATCCCAGCTTCTCCCCACCCACACCCCACCGGAATGAATAGCTCCATTCATTTGGGCCAGGGGGTATTGATTTCAGACTCTTCTCTAACATGGAAATTCATTGAGGCCTCTGTGCCTTCGCTAAGCCATTTCCTGAGGGTTGCTCCGAGATCAGAGTGTGCCTCCTCCTGACCCCAGGAAGAGGGACAGCCCAGCCCAGAGTGCTGGCAAGGCTGGCCCAAAAGTCACTCATCAGCCAATGAGCCCCTGGCCACCCAGGCCAGCACCACAGACTCCTCTTAACCAACGCACGAAGGAGCCACTATCATTCCCTCTGCTCCAATGAATCTGGTTTAGACAGACCCACGGATCTTGAAGCCTGTGTTTTTAGGGTACAAACATTCAGGTTTAAAACTCCTAGAGAAAACTGCAGCACTTTGACATCGGTTTTTGATCTAACGCTGCACGGCTTTGTGGAAGGAGCTGACATGAAGATTCAGATTCTCATCACGGCACGGTAATGGTTTGGCAGCTACCGTGCCAAGACCTCTGCCTGTTAGTGCATTGCTTGTGTGCGCTCCCAACTATTCCACTTGCTCAGACTTTTTGCTCTTCACTTCTGCAGAAGCGCTTTTTGAGCACAGACTACGGTTTCGCTCTCATTCGGGGCACATCTAGTACAACACAGTCCGTCCGGCATGGAGAAGGACAGCAATAACATAAACGACAGCCGTTCTGCTGAGACGTTAACTACTCTCTATAGCCTGCGTGCAACCAAACACGCTTTGAATGTGTAATGTTTTTAGCTGAAGACACCACAGGATTGAGTGCACTAAAATAGACACTTCATACTACAGACAGCTGTTGCCAGCTGTGCCTTTGGAACGGAGTTTCTACCAAAACTGGCCTCATGAAAATGAGAGAGGGTTATTAGTGTCACCCCTGAGAGCAAACAGAAAATAATTTTCCATTCTGTCGCCCTTTTACCTCCTCTTAGTTGTGAGAGTAATTGCTTACAGTTTCCAGCGGTCCTCACCCCCCCCAAATCTTACGCAATCTACATCTTCCTCCAACAGGTTGATGTTTCACTGGATGTTATTTCCGTGGGGTGTTTTGAATCTGAGCGTTTGGCATCGATTCAGTAACAGCATCAGCTCTAGAACTGAAAGCAAAGGGTCGAGTGACCCTGGCAAAGCAATCAGCGTAATGAATTAAATTAATGTTTGTACCAAGCTTCCGAAGAAATGAAGTATTATGGAAGTGCCAAGAATACTGCACGCAGATTTTCTTCCTCCCCGGCCTTTCGCTCGCAGGGCAGGGCAGATGATACATGACTCATTTTGAACTTTTGAGTGAAATAGGTGCGACTCCTTTCTGGAAGGAGCCGGTAGCAGCTTTGTCCTCCAAAACCCAACAAACAAGTTCACATACCAGACTGACTCTCAGCATGATCTTTAAGGTCCCTTCCAACCCAAACAATCCTATGATCCCCTTGTACTCTGAGTCTCTCTCTACCATCCATACATTTACTTTTTACCATACGTAAAAATGTTATACTTCTTTTGCCATACGTAAAAATACTTTTCATCAATTTTAAGCAAAGTAAAATGCCAAATGACAGGCACAAGAATAAAGAACAGCCCAGGTGCCTAAGCATGAATGCAGAATGATTTAATAAAAAATCCTGCTGGGTTTGGGGGGGCCGTGTTGATCAGACTTTCAACTAATGTCAAAGAAGTTTTAAATCTTGCCTTAACGAGGCTCACGAGAGGTCTCTTGGTAGTTTTCAGTGTATGCATTAGCAGCTTTACACAGCTACAAGTAGTTCAAAAAAATAAGAAAAAGGCACTGGAGGAAGGTAGATAGTCAGAGCCCAAGGATCTTCCAGTCAAGCAGTCAGTAGGAAGGTTTCCGTAGACAGCAGTCATATTTGTGCTGGGTGCTAATCCCTCCCAGGCTTTAATATGTCCAAAGAGGCTAACACCTAGGAGAATCAAGACTCCAACCCATCTGAAACTGAGCTACAGCGGGAACACAAACCCATGAGTCACAGTATCTTTGGGGGATTGCGCCGAGCTGACCTGAGTAGCACCGAGGATGAAAGAGCGACCCACAATAACGTGCTCCGTGTTGGAGATGCTGCAGAAAACTGCTGGCAGAGTGCACAGGCCTTCGCTGCTCAGCCTGGCACGTTTCCTCCTTTGAAAGACCAACTGGCCCTGGTATCAAACACACTGAATAAGGGCTACAACAAAGATCTCGGTATGTATCACCCAGGCTTTTTACATTTCATCACTCATGACCCAGGAGCGAGGTATACACGACCCTGCAAGGGCCTCGTGCCTTTCTCTTCACAGCACAGAGACAAGACTCACAACCTGCTCCGCTTCCGTCCTGTTCAGATCAGCAGTGAGCAGATTCACACTGTATGTGGATAACTCTGATCTCCGTCATGCAACGCAAACGCAGTGTGTGCTCCTTAGATTTTAGCTAGCTCACATTGCTGATAATTACCACCAGGTAGGAATGTATTTTATAACTGAAGGCAGGATTAACTTTTACAGATGTTTGAACATCAGATTTTGATAGAGAACGATATTCCCTATTTCAGACCACAGTTTAATTCTACAAACATGGAGTTATATTTTAAAAACCCACTTCAAAGGAGTCCTTTCCCCACAGTGGAGGACCTTTTGGTAAGTCTTTACTGGAATGACAATAGGACCCCCAGGTGGTACTGTACCATCCAGACTACATGACAACGCAGACCAAATGTTCAGAAGACCTGACCAGCCAGATCATTAGCTCATACCTTTCACAGCCCTTTTTTGAGTTATGTTATGAAAATAAAATCACTGAAATGGGTAGAACAGAGGTGAGAGAAGATGTAAGCAGGGCTGGCAATGACCAATCATTAAAGTGAAAAAAACCTTACCTTTGGAAACTTCTGCATCAATAGGATCCCTAAAAGAACACAATTTCCTATTTTAAAGTTCCAGCTTTATTCTCCAAGAGACCAAGAGCTCAGCACCATTTTCACCAGAGCTGTGTGGCTGACAAGCATCACAACAGCGAGAGTTAAAAATGAAATATCATTATTTCAATAAAAAGGCCACTGGAGGAAGCACAAATCTTCCAAGTTTTAGAGCATAAGCCAACTTCTAAATTGTGGGGTTAGAGAAAAAAACATCTCTGCTGTCTGTTTATCCTATAAATGTCTCTGTAAAGGTGTTTGCCAAAGCTTTCTGGAGGCAGTTCAGCCCAGTTGAGTGGAATTGGCTGTTAAAATCACAGGTGGCTCCCAAAGTAGTTGTTAAAACCCTTATTAGTCAGAGGAGCACCCCACTAATTGTGTCTATTCTCCTCCTCCTTTCCTCTTTCTCCCATCAGGCTGAGACCCAGGAGATCTTGGCTCTACCTTCATCCTACGCTCCTCCTCCCGTTTCTAGAACTAGCTAGAACTAGCTGATGGCGTGGCAGAAGCACCCTCCGAATTTGAGACAGCCTGAATTTCACATCCCGGTTGATGTCAGAGGGAGGATACAGGAGCGGGGTGGCTGAGCACCACAGCTCTGGTGTTGCAGGGACATGGTCATGCTAGGGAGGCTGCAGACCAGCACATAATTTACAACGGCTGCAAGGCTGCCAGAGTGGGGCATACCAAAACCATCTCATTAACTCCTTCACCACCCAATCTGCAGCGTCACACTTCAGGTAAGAGCACAAATTAAATAATTAAAAAAAAAAAAAAAATCCAAATCAGTAATGGAAACCCCCATAAATCTCTTTACCACATTAAAGCTGGGAATAGAGAGAAGGTTAGGCAGAATTCCAGCTTCCTGCCACTTTGCAGACAAAGCACGTCCCACCTTTAGTTTGGACATTCATAAACAGATTCAGACTGTTGATACTGCAGAGGCCAGTGAGCAGGAACAAGGAAATTTAATTGTAAGCTCTACTGGCTGTGTTCAGGGACAAGACTGCCATGTTGGCAGCAGGCGAATAGTTGACTTTGGGGGACCACTTCTGGCCTCCCACCCAAATATTCAGTATATGCTGCTGACAGCAGACACTAAAGAGCCATCTCTATTTATATCTGCATGGATATCGAGGCAAGCTATTAATTTAATCTTTCTTAAATTACCTAACAAATTAGCTAAGCCCTTATTTCACAAGTGCCATGGAAATACACTCTACTGCCTAAGCATGAGGGACACTAGCATCCAAGTTTGGGGCTATGGAGGGCTAGCAGAAAAAATTTAACATCACCTCTTCCAGTGACTGTCTTGAATAAAAACAAGCACAGCCTTTACCGAGAAGATTAGAAAAACTACCCTTATCCAGAGATGCTTCCCAACCCTTGGTGGCTTCATATTCATGTTTCTTCCTCTTCAGTTTGTATTCTTGGTGGCCAAGGAGAATCAGAGATGGGAAGAAGAGTGAGCACTGACATTTTTCAAGTGATCCCCAAAAGATCACAGAATCACAGAGCGGTTTGGGTGGGAAGGGACCTTAAAGCCCACCCAGTGCCACCCCCTGCCATGGGCAGGGACACCCTCCACTAGCCCAGGTTGCTCCAAGCCTCATCCAGCCTGGCCTTGGACACTGCCAGGGATGGGGCACCCACAGCTTCTCTGGGCAACCCGTCCCAGTGCTCCCCACCCTCTGGGAAGAATTCCTTCCTGATGGCCCATCTCAACCTCTCTCTTCCAATTTAAACCTGTTACCTCTTGTCCTGTCACTACAGACCCTTGTAAAAAGTTCCCTCCAGCTTCCTTGTAGACCCCCCAGGCACTGGAAGATGCTATAAAGATGGTACATGAGAACAGAACACTTCATTACACCATTATCACAATTCCTAGCTGGTGCCAGTGTTCCTCCCACCTGCCACCTCCAGCGTTGGTGAGCGTATCGTTCTGCACCGACACACCCGGCTGGCTTGGCTCACGAGCCGTCTGCATCACCGCGCGTTGGCAGGCTGGTCTTACACAGCCCAAGCTCTGCTCAGCCAGAACAGCTGCTAAGGGAGAGAGCAGGGTCTAGGACTTGAGATACAGGTTTAAGTTCCTCTCCCTAACAAGTTACTTCATTATTCTGTCCGGCCGTTCTCCATCTGAGGAATAATCATCTTCTACTCCACGGAAGCGTTGTCAGTATAAAGAGACTGGTAGACACTCAGAAGAGCAGGAGGCATGTAGATCTCCAAGCTGCAGCTGGAGGAGCAGAAGCAAATCTGTAAGGACCCTGCGAAGCACTCTCGGGTCCTACAGCTTAGGCTTAACTGCAGCGATTGCCCTTGGTGTGTCTCCCAGAACATGGTTTTCTGAATCTGCTGAAGACTTCAGGGAAGAATTTGGGTTTAATTCAAAGAACATGCCTGCTTAAACCTTGCTTCTGGGTGGAGTAATCGGGGGGGGGTGGGGGGTGTCAGTAATTTTATTTCTCCCATAACATAAATTATGTGAGGCTAATGTGTCAGTCTTAGAAGTTCCTCCATCTGGAGGTGGGACTTCTGCCAATTATCATAATTTTTCTTGCCTGAAGTGCCTTGTATTCACCCTATAGGAATCGAAATCCCAAGTTCAGGTGGTGAGTACATTTCCCTGTGACAATGAAGCATATTTTATTTTAGACTTTGAGGCCAGCTTCCTGCCACTTCATAACAAAAATATGATTAATGATAAGTCAAATCCATATTTTAGAATAGAAATAAATTGGGCCATTGCAGCATTTCTATCTGGGGAAATTTTATTCTGTCATTGCTTGACAACGTAATGTTACAAAATAAAACAACACTTTGTACTTGGGGAATTTCACTTCTGCGTGAAAACATATTTTCACTGCAAAATGGTGTAGGAAAGGCTTAGATTTAGGAAAAGATTAATAGATTAGATAAGCTCTTTCTGAAAGGATATGCCAAGGCACTTTTTACAGTTGGAATTGTAGTAAGCATAATCTTTTTTTAAATAAAAAATAAATAAATGGATGAATAGAGTTTATTTTTACACAGGACGATGAAGAGCAGATTTTTTTTGGTGAATAGGAAAATACAGAGTTTCAGCAGTTACAAGGAATTCACAGAAGCTGGCAGTAAAGGAAATGATTAACAAATTATACCGGTCAAATACGTTTGGTGATTGTGCATCTACAAAATGAAAACCACTTCAGACTTGAAGAGCTTTCTGAAGATGGGAATATTCATTTTGCAGGGCAGCAAGGGGAATAGAAATCAGTGACGTGACTTTTCAAGGGACCTATTCGGTCAAAGGCAGAGAATGGAAAAGAACTGTGCGTACAGTCTAGTCTTGTATGTTGGGCTTACACAGCTTACGCTGAATACACACACTTCAGCGTCTCAACTATTTTTTTGCCACAAAACACTAATCGATTGCACTATAGCAACTCTTACCCTGATTTCCCACTAATACTGCCTTTTCTGGGGTTTGGAGCTGCTTCATTTTGCGGGAGAGAGATCTCAAATTCACAGGGAAAAAGAAGCGACTCATGAATAGTGATGGGACAACAAACGAGCTTGCTTTGGGGAGCTGACTTTGGCCAACATTGGGACAGCCCTTCCAACTCTATTTCACGTGATCTGATGGGATCACAGCAGGACAGTGCCTCTCAACCAGCCTTGGAAAGCGGTAGCTCTGTGGACAGTGCAATGCAGATGAACGATGTGTAAAAACTGTGAGTTGTCGCAGAGCTTTACAACTCATCACGACACATCCACTGCATTTCTCATGTTTCTCTCCTCTTGCTTCTCCCCTTCCCCTTTTGCCATCCCACTTTGTTATTTCCTTCCCTTTTTCACCAGAAGATGCCCAGAGCCTAACCCCAAAGGCAGCAGCCACGCTGTGCTTGGTCAACCGGCACCGATGGAAACCCACGGCCGCTACCAGACTCATCTGCACATCAGTAGCTTCTGCCTTCAAGCTGTAGCCCAACAACTCGGACAACCCAGGGAGAGCAGGTGCAGCACCCTCATGCAAGATGAGGACGTTTGGATAACTGGTAGCTTCGCTCCTGGTGCTGGCTCAGCTACGAACTGAGAACTTCACACACGTCTCTTAAGTGGCACGGCAGTGGTCTAACTACTGCAATCGTTCTTCCAGGTGTAATCAGAAGCCGAACTACACATTCATGTTAAGACGAGATGATTTTGACACTATTTTGAACCTGATTGTGTACATTCTACCTCTGCTGTCATTCACTGTTATGTCAGTTGTCCTCATCCACAGGTCATTTTGAGGTACCCTCCTGAACTATGATGATTGTCAGTGCAGCAGAGACCAAGCAGTACAACTGAAAACACCTCTGGAAAATTCAAAGAAAGGAACTTGACTATCACATTTATGCTGTTTCAAACCTTGGGTATAATGTACCTTTTGGGGCTTAGCTTTTTTAGGCACCAATATTGCAAAGCAGTTCTACCCATATGTGAATTAGAAGAACACAACTCTCTAAAAACAAAATAAAAATAATCCTTGGCTATTTCAGGTTGGGAGTGTCCTTAAATCTTTTATTGGATCAAAAACCTCACAGGGTATTGCCAGAGACACCCCCAGCCCTGCTATCTCTTGACTTTGCTCATATGCTGCCATATAGGGTCCTGACAACCCTACAGCACTTCCTCAGTGAGGAGTGAGCTTTGTAAACCTTATAGTTGCATTTCAATCCTCATACTACAGTAAAAAAATGACATGAGAGCAAGAGCTTTTTAATACAGGCAATGCAAGCTGATCACTTATAGAGGTACAATAAGCATTATGGTGAACTGGGCTGGGCAAAATATCTGGAGTAAAACACGGGCTCAGGTGTCATTACACATTTCGGATCCAGCACTAACGAAAACAACTTGTGACTGGTCCTATATCGTAACCCAATTCAACTTTCTGGTGGGAAACGGGATGAAATTTTGTTGCCTGGGTTAAGTTTTAATCAGTTTTGGGTGAATTTGGCAATGTCACATGACCTGAAACCAAACTGAACCCTAGGATGCTTTGCTGCCAACCCAGGCTGCTCACGTAACTCCCAGTGGTCTGGTATCACGAATGTAAATCACAGCTTTTATTATAAATGGGAGAAAACTGTCACGTAATAGGAGAGTCTTTTTGAATGAGTGTGTATGGGTAGATTTGAAAGCTGGCATACTAAGAGCTCCACTTAAACACACACGGCTAGTTTTTACTGACTGCAGGCGGTCCATCAGGTTGCGGAGTGGAGCGGATGTCTGCCGAGCTCCTGGTCCCTGCCATCTGCTTTGGGGTTGCCAAAGAAAACGACGAAAAAGCAGTTGGAACAGAGCAAAAGCTACTGAGTAACGTTTCTGCAGGGATTTCCACCTGGCAGCGGAACAGGGGAACCTGAGCTTCTGCAGAGGGTTCAAGTTCGGAAACAGCTCCAAAACCACAAAGGGATTATTCACTGAGTCGGGCTGAAAAAATCCCAGGTGAAATCTGATGGCTTAGCTACATTTACAGAACTATTTTCCCGGTACCAGAAGACTTTTGTGAGCAGCTGGTGTTGGATAACTTGTACCCTTCACACTGGCAGACCATCTTTTATCATCTCCTGGTTGTGTCCAAGACCCCAGCTCCAGCCGATGGGCACAACAACAGTTAAACATTTTGTTTGCGTTGTACCTATACCCGGCCTTGAACCTTAGCACAGCCTGATGTATACGCCAACCTCATTATCACTTGCCTTGTTTTATACTACTTTATCTTGTTTTCTGGGTAGGGGAGGGAGACAAGAAGTCAGAAAAATGGTTTTTATAACCTGGGATGTGTACGGAACCCAGCAACTTTAATAAATTATACGTCTTACATGCCAGGCTTAATCAGCAAATGAGAAAGCAGAATGGCATTTTGTGTTTATCTATCTATTTCCTCTTACTTTTGGATTGTACGATAAAGCCCTGTGTCAGGCCAAAGCTACTGCCCCCATCACAACATGTCAGCGACCGTGGCTCAGAACACGTTACACGCAGGAAGAGAAAGATGCAAAGATAAGATATGAGGAGTGAAATCAATACAGGATTCTCTTTTACATATCCCAACAGTCTCATTAACTTCAAAGCAGCTGATATGAATGTAATTAAAGAGCAGAACAAACAGCAAAAGGGGGAAAAAAACCACAGGGCCCTGTTTCTAGATCCTCACTAAAATGGTATAGCACAGGGCTGTACCATAAATCACAGGATGCACTGTCAAACCTATCAGATTTTTTTTAAAAAAACAAATAATAGCGACGTTTTAAAGAATGTAAATTGTATAAATGTGGGCATCTGCAGTTTAAATACAAATAACCGCCGCCACCAGGGAATAACTTTAAACAACAAACAAGTTCTTGGTGCTCAGTGTTAAACCCAAATCACAGCCGGCTGGTGGAACTAAACCTGCACCCTACTCACACAGGACAATCCCGTAGGAAAGGAGACCCAAGTGCACCACGACGGAGCTGGATACTGGCGAATTCGCGAGTCGTCTTTGCATGGTAACAACCAGAAAAAATACCGTAGTGCAGCACTGAAACACGCACCGTTGCTACCCACTAACGCTATCAACCCGTTGGGGGGCCGTCGGGGTTGCAAGCGAACATGTGAAATGACCTGAGAGTGATTTAGTGTCCCGGGGGGTCTTCCCAGTCATGCTTAGAGAAGGCAGGTGTCCACGGGGCAAAAATCTACCCCTGAGGGCCGTGAACGGCAGCAAAGAGGATACTGGGCTGGTTGTAGGTGTTTTCCACTTGCGGTGCGGGAGACTGTGCTGCTGCTGGCCACGACATCCCAGCCTACACCGGAACAGGACAGCTCTGTCCCCAGGAACGCGAAGCTGACAGTGGCACCTTGAAAACAGGCCAAGCACTACTACAGGAAAAGGTACAGAAGACTTTGACAGGCAAAAAAGAGAGTCTTGCGGCACTTTTCATGAGCTCCAAATTCCTAAATCCTCCCCCTCCTACTCACCCCACAAACACGAATCAAGGGATCAATGGGATAATCGTATGGAATGTCTTTAATGGACCACCAGCCCCTACTCCTTACATGCATTGCTGAATGCTCCTACCAAGTGCTAAATTAAAATTTACAGTAGTGCTAATTGAAGTCACATTTGTGTGTGCGCTGCGTGCTGTTAGGCAGGAGGAGGTTGCTTTTGCTGGAGATTAAAACTTCGGTAACGTCTTTTTTGTGCTTATACCAGTGTAATGCTAAAGCAAAACATAATTATAGGAGGCTGTTAATGGATTAGATGGCCAGTGTTGCTGTCTAGCTGTGTTCCAGTTTTTCCTCAGTTGGCTTTGCGCTGCCTGTTGTCATCCCCTAATTATCTGTTCCTTTTTCAGTTGGCAGCTTTAATAGTTTGGGGGTATTATTCAAACCCAAATTAATTTGTGTTTTTCAGGAATTGCTTACAGAGTGGGAGTTTTATTTGCAGCTTGATATGCCAATAAAATTTTTATCAGATGCAAAAGAGAAATATTTTTTTTGGCTGACTTTCACTGCCATGAAGCTCTTCACATTGATCAGCAAGAGCAGAGAAAGCTCTGGTATTGCAAAATAGAACAATTTCTGAGTGTGTCTGGCAGCTGAGTTGTTTCTGCATGACCTATCAGCACTAGCTGCTGTCTTCTGTAGTTTCTGAGGGTAGAAAGCTATGGCACCTTCCAAAAAATTGAGGAGAGCCTCTGGCTGAGGTCTTAACTGATATTTGAACTATTCATAATGCTAAGTTCAAGAATATAAGGAAAAAAATTTGGCATTCGAATTTTGGGATCCTCACTCATGCAGCCAGTTAATCAATAAATAAGAACACTGCATAGCATTTATAGAGTGGCAAATCCTGCTAGGTGCTGCAAACCTCAAGTCCCTTCAAAGCGCTGGAGCACTAAATGCCTTCCAGCCATTCTTCCTGATTTCTGCACGGTGCTGCCACCATCCACAAAAACCTATGGTGAAAAATAATTACTCATAGAAATGTATTGCAAGCATTCTAGGGAGAAAACGATCAATGGATGCTTTTCCTGAGATACTGAGAAAACTGTGTTTCCAGAACCTGATGTTCCAGATGCATCCAGCTTCCAGCGTGCCCTGTGTGTAGAGGGAAGCAGGCTAACTGAAGAGTCCATGCAACAGTCCTGTACCACCACTTGAAGATGAAAACATCGCCTGTACCCTCTTGAAAACCATCTCTTGGGGAAAAGGGGGTGAGAAAGGGGAAAAGCGAGGGAGATGAAGGCAACACACACACAAAAGGAGTTAATTTGAAACTAATCAAACCCTATTTTCTCCCCTTCATCAGAAATCTCTTTTATTTCAGTGCTGAGTTAATTTTCAAAGACGTGCCGATCCTTTGGAGGGGAATTCCGCCTCTTCCAGCTGTGCGATCTGCCCTGCAGTGTACGCTGCGCTCGCCCACCTGCTTTCTGCACAACACCCCAACTTCCCGGCCCCGAGCCCAGCGGAGCTGGGCTTTGTCCCGGTTTCCGGTAAAGACAGCGCCTAGCCCGATACGCTTTAGAGCGAGAGTGGCAAAGTTCAAAACCACATTAGGAATGAGGTAGGAGAGCTATCCTTGCCTTGCAGAGCGTTCTATTGTATTATGCATGGCCGTCAGTTAATAATGCATGGCTTTATACAGCAGTTAAAAAGCAGTTTCATTAAGCAGTTTCTTTTTAAGAATAATTTGTTAAGAATGCAGCTTCTGAAAAAGGCTAAATTCTTGTTCAATATTCAAACTCTAAGCCACATGCTGAGAATAAAGGAACAGTCATATTTTAAACACATATTACAATTCATGCTTTGAAACACCATATAAGTCTAGCCCTAAGTATTTCCCACTTGATAGTTATTTTATTTTTGCCTGCTTTTGTTTTCTTCTTCATTCGTGTTGACTCAACAATACATATTAAAATTTTAATTTCACCTCTTGCTGTGCATTCAGGTGCCAACAAGGAGTTGAACTCCACCCATTTAAAAGCTCATTTACTGGGGCAAAATTATGTTGCTTTGTTGTCATCAGGGCAAACAAAGTTTTATTGTCATGGAATATTAAAAGACCAGACCTTTGACACTGAGAAATGTTGTGGTAACTCCTACAACTCCTGACTCAAGTACTATAACGTACCATAGAATGGTTTGGGTTGGAAAGGACCTTAGAGAGCATCCAGACCCACCCTCCCTGCCATGGGCAG
This sequence comes from Rhynochetos jubatus, assembly GCA_027574665.1. Lineage (NCBI taxonomy): Eukaryota > Metazoa > Chordata > Aves > Eurypygiformes > Rhynochetidae > Rhynochetos > Rhynochetos jubatus. The sequence goes on from CM050651.1 coordinate 77,626,821, forward strand.
GGACACCTTCCGCTAGCTCAGGTTGCTCCCAGCCTCATCCAGCCTCGCCTTGGACACTGCCAGGGATGGGGCACCCACAGCTTCTCTGGGCAACCTGTCCCAGTGCCCCCCACCTGCTCTGGGAAGAATTCCTTCCTGATGGCCCATCTCAATCTCCCTCTTTCAGTTTAAACCTGTCACCCCTTGTCCTGTCACTCCCTGCCCTTGGGAAAAGTCCCCCATCCAGCTTTCTTGTAGCCCCCCAGGCACTGAAAAGAGCTCCAAGGCCTCCCTGGAGCCTTCCCTTCTCCAGGCTGAACCCCCCAACTCCCCCAGCCTGGCCCCATGGCAGAGGGGCTCCAGCCCTCGCAGCATCTCCGTGGCCTCCTCTGGCCTCGGTCCAACAGCTCCGTGTCCTCCTGCTGTTGGGGGCCCTGGAGCTGGAGGCAGAACTGTAGGGGGGTCTCCCCAGAAGGGAGCAGATGGGGAGGAGAACCACCTCCCTGGTCCCTGGGTAGCTGTCAGAGCACTAAAACGCATACTGTGTCTGGCAAAGGGTTTATTTTCAGCTGTCATCTGACGCACACGTCAACTACTGAATCGACTGACTGTAGTTGGTAGAACACTGGGCCAAGACCAGACCTGGTGGATCCCATCTGATGGGCAGGTACTTCAGTGGGAAAGCACGCATTGGTTTTAACAGGAACCCCGGGCTGAGGTCAGGGACCCACTATTCCCCATCCCCTGTTGGTGAGATTAAGCTGTTCCCCCCCTTGTGACCGCGGTTAATGTACAACCAGCTCCAGGAACACTTGGATTGTCACTGGGGAGGAAAACACCCACAGCAACACGCCAAAATGGGAGGAGCAGGAATGCCCATATGCAACACAATCACACACAAAAAAGATGGGAAGGGGAATAAAATACCATGTTACCTCAGCCTGAGAAAGGCTGGGCTGCCTTTTTTCTTAACAGAAATCACAGCCCTTCCCAGCTTCAGCCAATTGCTGTGGTGGGAGCAAACAGCATGGTCGACCTGCACCTTTTTGGTACAGATGTTGTGAGATTTGATTTCTTCTTCAAAGCCCCCCTACTCAGAGTCCCGTGGTGTCATGGTTTAGGCACAGTAAGCAGCCAAGTACCATGCAGCCGCTCACTCACCTTCCTCCCCCAGTAAAATGGGGGACAGAATTGGACAAAAACAATGAGAACTTGTGGGGTTTATTTCACTTACTTGAAGGTAAGTGAAATAAAATAATTATATTAATAATGTTAATAATAATAAATAATATTTAATAATATTAACAATAGTATTTAATCAAAATACAACTAGTACTACTAATGATAATACATAATAAAACAAAAAAAAAGGAAAAAAAGAAGGAAAACTAGATGATACGACGGCTCACCACCAGTCAACCAATGCTCAACCCGTTCCCGACCAGCGATTTCCCCTCCCAGCCAACTTCCCAACTTTTATACTGAGCATGACGTTTGATGGCATGCAATGTCCCTTTGGTCCGTTGGGTCAGGCGTCTGGGTTGTGTCTCCTCACAGCTTCTTGTAGAAGAAGCTGGGAATGCAGGTGCAGAATCAGAAACCGAAGGTCCTTGACTTGGTATATACATTGCTTAGCGACAACTAAAAGCATTAGCGTTATCAATATTCTTCTCAGCACAAATGTAAAACATAGCCTTGTGCTAGCTACTGTGAAGAAAATTAACTCCATCCCAATTAAAATTAACACTCTTAGTTATGAGACACTGTCTTCACTCTAAAACAACTACAATGACTTTCTAACCATTTAGGTCATCTCCCAGGGTGACAATACTATTCCCACTGCGGATGCTCATCCCACAGCCCTCCAAGACCAGAGGGTCTCCCAGTGCGTGTCTCCTTTACAGTGCTGGAAAATAACACAGCCCGAGAACATGGAAGGTGAAAGCAGCCTGTCAATAGGAACAGTTCACCAGGCAAACCCCCTGATAACTGCCAGCTGCACCAGCAGGGGATGCCAGCATCTAGTATCAGCCGTTATCACCTGTGAGTCTTGGGTAACCATGCCAGGGATCACAGAACCTGAAGTCAGCCCAACCTTCCTACTGAAAACACATGGAAAAGTACAGCTGTTTTTTCTGTACGACCATGTTACTTAGAGCAACTTTTAACTATATTAGATTAAAAAAAAATATCCAAACAATAAAACCCACCATGAAGCACTTTACCTCTTCCTCCCCCATTTAGAAAAAAAAAAGAGTGACAGGCAAATAAGGCAAGGCCAAAAGAGAAAAGATTGATTGATTGATTGATTGATTGATTGATTTCTGGATCCAGACTGAATTTTCAAGGCCACCATACTTGGAAAACCATTTGTTTGCTGATAAACTCAAAGCGGAATAGGTTCAAACATAGAAAGCATGGGTCACAGCCCCTTTCAATGCGGTTTGATGGTCTCCTAAAAGACAAGGTACCATTTCTGTTCCTATATGCAGACCACTGAAGTAGCCATGACCGAGCATTGGGAAGGGCTATGGTTTAAAATGCACGTTTCCATTCAATGGGTAAAGGTTTTTCAGAACTTTCTTCATAAAACAACTTTTTAACCTTCTACCAGATGATTCTAAATTCTCTATATCTTTATTCTGGCATCTCTATCATGAAAACCATGTTAACTGCACCCAGAAAAAAATCCTATTTCTTCTAAACTTTGCTTTCCACTGACTAGATGACCCCTTCTTGACCTCCCAAAACAAACTCATGAATGCACCCTTAACTGAACATCTCCCCTAAACAGAGCGACTTTGGAATACAAAATACTTCCAGAATAATGCAGGGCAGGATTTTTCGGTTCACAGCTTCCCTCTTTCCTAAAGGTCAGCATTCCATAACGGCCTTCCAACAGAAGACACCAGCAACAACCTTTCCTCCTGCTTGAAGATCCAGTGGACAATATTGGCCACAGCGACCCACACGCAGGATACACCTGAACCAAAACTTATGGTAGGGTCTCCCACTGAAACCCGATCATAGTTCAATACTTCACGGGGGCGAGGCACGACATACTCGCAGACACCAAACCACACAAATTCATTGAATTGTGAAAGGAATTTAAGACAATATAAAACTTGAGAAATTGTTACAACAAAATCCTCTTATTTTATATGATTTTGAGCAAACTAAAGTAACTCAGATGAATAAGCATTCTTGTAAAATTGGAATGGGTTCCCTTTCTCAAGCAACAATACTCCCCTTACTTTTGCTTTCAAGGGAATGACTCCAGCTTTTTTTTTTTTTAAGTGTAGTCGTAGATGTTTATCAATTAAGAATACATGTGCCAATGCTTAATCCTCCTCTCTGTCAGAAACACATACCATTTCCCTTGTTAAAATGTGATTTGCTTCAATTTCCATCAATTAGATCCTTTCCCAAACAGAAGAGTGTTTCCAAACTATGTACTACTGGTAGACTCTGACCAAGATTATTCTTATTATTCACCTTTAGTTAAACTAGAGAGAGCACGTTTCAGATTTCCTACTCACTCCGCAGGACCTTTCCTCCTTGAGCAACCACATCTCTTCCCTGAGTTGCCATTTACTCATCATTAGTTTGATGGAATTGCCGATGGCAGAGTGTGACAGTCCTTGCCACAGAGAATTCCCACCGATATTTGCTATGACCATGTCTGTATTTTAAGTTTCCTTGCTCGTATGTCCAACGATGGTTAACATCCTAAAAGGACGTCATTAATACAAACGGATGGAGTGACACTGGGAATGTGCTTTCTGCTGTCTAGCTAAACAATTCCCACCACGTTCTGCACTCACTGATTCTCAGGCACAGCCTCTCATTTTGTCATCACAGCCCTAATATTTGTCCCCTCATGTTCCATCCTATTCTGACTGTATAAACATTCAAATGCCCAGAGAAGCTGCGGGTGCCCCATCCCTGGCAGTGTCCAAGGCCAGGCTGGATGAGGCTGGGAGCACCCTGGGCTATGGAAGGTGTCCCTGCCCATGGCAGGGGGTGGGACTGGGTGGGCTTTAAGGTCCCTTCCAACCCAAACCATTTTGTTAATCTATGATTAAATTTCCCTTATCCTTTCATGCAGAAAGGTCTATATCACCAGCATCTTCATAATCCTAAGTTTTTCCAGTCCTTTGCCACCTGAAAAGGTTATCAGTGAGGATCTCCTGTGCTCTCTTGGGTCATTAATACTATCTTAACTACTGTAGAGTACAAAGGAAACAGGGTAACTACTCCAGTCACCATAGGTTTCAAAATGCAAAGTTGCAGAATTTCACTCGGCAGATAGGTAACTACAGAAATGCTTCAAATCATCCTTTGCAAAGGATGCACATAGATATGATGCCACACCCTTGGAATTTGATCTAAAAACTTCTCCTAGGAAAAGCAGCCTCGGGAAAAGTCCATAGACTCATCTCTGGTGTTGAGGGGTGATAGATTTTCTCAGTCTGTTCAATTCGATAAAAATGAGTGGGCACAAGGCTCCCCAAAACAAAGTTTAAATCTAGTCTCCAAAAGTGCAAAGAATGCTACAGTGTCCAGGAAGCCGCTGAATTTGAAACATACACCAAAAAATTAAAAACATCACAAAACATAACGTATAAATACAAATACACACACTTGCTGAACATTTATTATTGCATGTTGGTAGAATAATAGCACTGATACAAGAAATGTGAAAACGAAGGTCTGAGAGAACACACAAAGAACTGAAATTCTAATTTACTTGCCTTTGTTAATAACTTATACTTTTCTTTCCTGGTCGTCTTTGCACAGGAAGCCATTTTACATGCACACTACATTAATTAGACATGTAAAAGACATTCCAAGCCTGCCAACTCAACTGGTTTGGGCAGTATTCCACCAGATTTCCAGACAATTAGCAGCTGGAACATCTGGAAGCCTCAGACAAACGGCCACCAACCACGCAAAAATCGACTCTGTACCACACAAGCGTCTGCCGCATCCCAGGAGTTCAGAGGGACAGACATCACAGGCGGCACTGGAGTCTCCTGGAATGCACGCACAGTGACTCTGGACACACTGGAGAAGCTGCACAGGCATCCAGCGGGTGCACATGTTCACAGAGAGATGTCAGATCTGCTGTTCCAGGGCTTGAGGAGGCTGGAAGTTATGATATGGCAACCGTTTGTTTCACTGCCGAGCTTTAGGAGATTATTCAGGCTGTATCTGTGTCTCTTCCTACCCTCTAGGACAGACAGCAACACCCACCACAGTGCGAGGAGGAGAGCTGAACTTCTGTGCGTGTTTTTATTTATCTTGAGGTGTCAAAGATCATGTCTAAGGGACTCAAAACTGAAAACTGAATCTGTTTCTTTCCTTTCTTCCACTGGTCTGGGGGTCTTGTATCCTCTAAGACATCAGGAAACAAATCGGTACAACTTGTATCCAACTGCCTTAACCATTGAAAAAGGTAAGTCTGAGGGTTGACACCAAATCCTGGTATTTTCCCAGTTGGTTTCAGTATCCTGGCTGAGGTTTTCCCATCCTGATGACCAGAGTCAGTCCCCTAAAATTCCTGTGCACAACGCCTCGTTTAAGTGCTGAACACGGGCAAACGTCACTGCACGACGATGCCTTTACCCATCGAACTGCTGTGTAAATAACGAGTCTCCGCAGTACAGAGCTGGCTACCGGCTCTCGTGCTACGGCACTGCCCAAACCCTTTTGTCTCTAGCTCGTCCCTGGATACGCTATTACGGCTCAAGAACCATGCACGAGCCCTCAGCGACTTGCTGTCTCAAAGGAATGGGATTCCTACAACCGACTGATCTGCCAAGAAAAGCCGAGTCCCATCTCTGACTAACAGGGCTTTGTTCCACAGTTCAGTAAGGGATGACCCGCTCCTGTTCTTAGAACTGGGAGAAGAGAAGCAATCCTCTGAAAAGGATACGACTCAGAGGGCACCATCAGGATGTATCATCATGAAAAACCTACCACTTCCCTACAAGAGAGCTGGCAACTCACAGGATGACTTGCCCATATTCCCAGAGTCAGCGTGCAGGGGCTGACTGTGACATGAAATGCTGGTGACAGAGGAAAACGTACAGCCCCTCTGCCCTTACAGCCCCACAAAATGCTCCTTTGTACCACACCTGAGATGGCGGCTCATAAAATGGGGTGAAAAGAGAGTCTGTGGTGTGTTTACACCACGGGATGCGATGCAGTTGAGTGGTGTCGGAGGGGACATAAGGCTGCATGAGATGGTATAAATGTAAAAACATAGGTTTGTGCTGAGTCCTGTCCATATCCAAACCCAAACATTTACCACCCTCTTTATCCAATTACCATCCCATTTAGCTGAGCAGTGCTTAACTGAAATTCTTCAAGGTTAGGGCCCCAGGAAGAGTCGCTTTCCCGGTCAATTCTTTGATTGCCTTTACCTCCATCTCTCCAAATACCCTGGATGCCCCCAAACCATACAGAATAAGCAAACTTGTGCTGAATTTTCTGTCTGTCTAGTTCATTTGCTACTTAAGCGGAGGAAAAAAAAAAACCCCAACCTTTGCTAATTCAGCTTGCTTAACACTGAGGGTAGGCAGTGATGTCCCTCTGCCATGAATATGCTAAAATCGATGCAATTTGCATGGGAACATTTAAGCAGCAAATATTTACTCACGATTGGGAAAGAACGGATCCAACTATGTAAACTAAAGGTAGACATTAAAAAAACCCCACCAGCATAAACATTGATCACCATAACTTGCCTACAATTAGCTGCCAGGTACAATTAATTTGTGCTTCCAGTCATATTAAATCACTAACAAGCATAACATGTTTGAAATAAAGAAATAATTCAAATAAAACGCAATTAGGGAGATCCAGTTATTTCAGTCTGGGCAAAGTGACCCTCACTCTAATAGCCCAATGGTTAATGAAGCTGACTTTAAAAGAATTCCTTCTTCTCCCCATGAGCTTTATCTTTATTTTTTTCCTAAACTTCATACTGAAGTTTCAAGATTTAATTAAATATGCTACACAGTCTGGAGGAGTAAAAAGCAAGAGATATGTCAGCAATAGGAATGGCAGACTTCTTGTAAGCAGTCTGCCAACTAAGGGAGTCATATGCTGGGTTATTGTTAAACTGAAGCAGAAGGAGATAAAAAACACATAGGCAAGTATTTTTACACACTTCCAGTTGAGTATTGTGAAAGGTTGTGTTCCTTAGCTGAAACCATTCCTGCTCTGACTAAGGATAAGATTTCAAGGGAGGGGTAAAATTGCCAGAACATATTTTTTTTACTATAAGTCAGATCTGTGGTTTAGCACCAAGGATCGTTACTTCTCAGAGAGATCTCTGTTATTTGAAAAAGACTCCTGGCTGTGGGCTTAAGATTGTATTTGATAAAAAACAGCTCAGAAGAATCAGTCTAAGTCAACACCTCAGTGCCTTGATGCTTTTCTGCTCAAGGGTCTGAAGAGGAGGATTGCCATGAACAGGGAGCACAGGAAGATTGCTGTGGAAGCAACTCTGAGAGCTTATACAGAGATGATTCCAAGCACAAGGACAGGCTGGGCAGAGAATGGATGGAGAGCAGCCCTGAGGAGAAGGATTTGGGGGTGCTGGGGGATGAAAACCTGGCCATGAGCCGGCCGTGTGCGCTGGCAGCCCAGAAAGCCAACCAGATCCTGGGCTGGATCCAGAGCAGTGTGGCCAGCGGGGGGAGGGAGGGGTTTCTCCCCCTCTGCTCCCTTCTGGGGAGACCCCTCTTGCAGTTCTGCCTCCAGCTCTGGGGCCCCCAACAGCAGGAGGACACGGAGCTGTTGGAGCGAGGCCAGAGGAGGCCACGGAGATGCTCCAAGGGCTGGAGCCCCTCTGCCATGGCGCCAGGCTGGGGGAGTTGGGGGGTTCAGCCTGGAGAAGGGAAGGCTCCAGGGAGGCCTTGGAGCTCTTTCCAGTGACTGGAGGGCTACAAGAAAGCTGGAGGGTGTCGTGGTTTAACTCCGGCTAGCAAAATACCACGAAGCCGCTCTCACAAATCCCCCTCCCCTCCTCCAGTGGAGGGGAAGAATCGGAGGAAAAAGAAATAAGGAAGCTCGTAAAATTGAGATAAGAACTATTTACTAATTAAATCTAAATCAATACATACAGGTACCACTACTAATAAATACTTAAAATAGTAGAAAATGAAACATATAGTACAATATATACAATATGATACAATTTCCCACCATCCACTGACCAATGCACACCCAGATGTTGAGGAATGAAAATCAAACCCCGAGAGCCCGAGAACCACAGCCCGAGAGCGATCGCAGCCCGAGAGCCGCGGCCTGAAGGCCGGAGCCCGGGAGCCTACGCAGCAGATTCCGAGCAAACCTTATCACTGATAACACGGCCAGAAAAGTCAAAACAATCCACCAGCTCCCACACGAATGAGCCAGCACAGGAGCTGGCAAAGCAGCTAACGCAGGAGGGTTAGCAAGTGCCCGGAGAGACGAGCAAGGGAGTAAGGGAAAGAGAGAGAAGGGAAGAGTAATGGCTACCGGACCCTCTTCCCCACCCAAAGAGACCGGAACATGACGTACTATGGGATGAAATACTTCCTTGGTTAGTCTGGGTCAGCTACAGTATCCGAAGCGGACAAAAGACCTTGAGTTCAGTACAAGCCATCCCCAGCACCAGCTGAGGCCTTATCAATGTTTTCACTTACTGTCCAGCAGCAGAGTTTCTTGGCAACCAGAGTAAAGGGAGTTAGCCCTTTCCTGACTGAACCCAGCACATTCTCCACCCCTTATTTCATACCATTTACGTCATGCTTATTTCCATACCATCCATAAATTCACATGAACCAGCTTCCCCTTTCCCATCCCATCCCACACAGATATCATTCCCTTGGTCTATGAACCATATTGGCAAAATGTCCATTAGTCCATGACTTTGGGTTCTATCAGGTGGTCACTCAGGACAGAAAAGGTGAAGTGTTGCGTGGGATCGTTGGGCCCCGATGCCAGCTCAGGTCAGGTCACTACTGCCCTTCTGGCAAGGCTGGACCTCTGTAGATTCAGGTGATCTCTGCCAGAGTGATTACTGCAACATAGAGCTCAGAACAAGGGTTATTTGCAGCAGTTAACGTCCATCATACAATTTAGTTCATGGGCCAGTTTCACCCAGAATCAAATCTCCTTGAGGCACACATCGGACTTGTCCATCTTCTCTCATCACCCACCAAGTACCTCCAGGTCCTTGAGCGAAAGCAACCCCACGGATGGGTTTGCCTTTACCTGAGGCAGGAATAACCCAGACTGTTTTTCCCAGCATGTTCTTAACATGCACTACAGGGACCTTATCTCCTTCCACAGTGCGCAGAAGTTTTGATTGAGCTGGGCCAGCACGGTTGGCAGATCCTCTGGTGTTGACTAACCAGGTGGCCTTTGCCAAATGTGTATCCCAATTTTTGAAAGTCCCACCCCCCATTGCCTTCAGGGTGGTCTTCAACAGCCCATTGCACCGTTCAACCTTCCCAGAGGCAGGTGCATGGTAGGGGATGTGATATACCCACTCAATGCCATGCTCTTTGGCCCAAGTGTCTACGAGACTATTTCGGAAATGAGTCCCATTGTCTGATTCAATCCTCTCTGGGGTGCCATGTCGCCACAGGACTTGCTTTTCAAGGCCTAGGATAGTATTCCGGGCAGTGGCATGAGGCACAGGATATGTTTCCAGCCACCCCGTGGTTGCTTCCACCATTGTGAGCACATGGCACTTGCCTTGGCGGGTCTTAGGCAGTGTGATGTAGTCAACCTGCCAGGCCTCCCCATATTTATATTTCAGCCATCGTCCCCCATATCAAACAGGCTTCACCCTCTTGGCCTGTTTGATGGCAGCACATGTCTCACATTCATGAATGACCTGCGCAATAGCGTCCATGGTCAAGTCCACCCCTCGGTCACGAGCCCACCTGTACGTGGCATCTCTCCCTTGGTGGCCTGAGGTGTCATGGGCCCACCTAGCCATGAACAGCTCACCTTTATGTTGCCAGTCCAGATCCACCTGAGCCACTGCAATCTTAGCAGCTTGATCCACCTGCTGATTGTATCGATGTTCTTCAGTAGCTCGACTTCTGGGTACGTGGGCATCGACGTGACGCACTTTAACAACCAGGTTGTCTAGACGGGAAGCAATGTCTTGCCATAATGCTGCAGCCCAGATGGGTTTGCCTCGGCGCTGCCAGTTGCTCTGTTTCCATTGCTGTAGCCACCCCCACAGTGCATTTGCCACCATCCAGGAGTCAGTGTAGAGATAAAGCACTGGCCATTTCTCTCGTTTAGCAACGTCCAAAGCCAGCTGGATGGCTTTTACCTCTGCAAATTGACTGGATTCACCTTGTCCTTCTGCAGTCTCTGCAACTTGTCGTGTAGGACTCCACACAGCAGCCTTCCACCTACGATGTTTCCCTACAATGCGGCAGGACCCATCAGTAAACAGGGCATATTGCTTCTCACTGTCTGGCAATTGGTTGTACAAAGGGGCTTCTTCAGCTCGTGTCACCTCCTCCTCTGGTGACATTCCAAAGTCTTTGCCTTCCGGCCAGTCCATGATCACTTCTAGGATTCCTGGGCGACTGGGATTTCCTATGCGAGCTCGTTGTGTGATCAGGGCAGCCCACTTACTCCACGTAGCATCGGTGGCATGATGAGTAGAAGAGACTCTGCCTTTGAACATCCAGCCCAGCACTGGCAGTCGAGGTGCCAGGAGCAGCTGTGTCTCAGTTCCAACCACTTCTGAGGCAGATCGGATTCCCTCATAAGCTGACAGTATCTCTTTTTCGGTTGGAGTGTAGCGGGCCTCGGATCCTCTGTATCCCAGGCTCCAAAATCCAAGGGGTCGACCTCGGGTCTCCCCTGGTTCTTTCTGCCAGAGACTCCAGGTAGGCCCATTCTCCCCGGCTGCGGTGTAGAGCACATTCTTTACCTCTGGCCCTGTCCGGACTGGTCCAAGGGCTACTGCATGCACGATCTCCTGCTTGATCTGTTCAAAGGCTTGGCGCTGCTCAGGGCCCCATTTGAAATCGTTTTTCTTCCGGGTCACTGCATAGAGAGGGCTTACAATTTGGCTGTAATTTGGAATATGCATCCGCCAGAAACCCACAACACCTAGGAAAGCCTGAGTTTCCTTTTTGCTTGTTGGTGGGGACATAGCTGTGATTTTATTGATCACGTCCATCGGGATCTGGCGACGCCCATCTTGCCACTTTATTCCTAAGAACTGGATCTCTCGTGCAGGTCCCTTGACCTTACTTTGCTTTATGGCAAAACCAGCTTTCAGCAGGATTTGGATGATCTTCTTCCCTTTCTCAAAAACTTCATCTGCTGTGTCGCCCCATACAATGATGTCATCAATGTACTGCAGATGCTCTGGCGCTGCACCCTGTTCCAGTGCAGTCTGGATCAGTCCATGGCAGATGGTAGGGCTGTGCTTCCACCCCTGGGGCAGCCGATTCCAGGTGTATTGGATGCCCCTCCAAGTGAAAGCAAACTGTGGCCTGCACTCTGCTGCCAAAGGAATGGAGAAAAAGGCATTAGCAATGTCAATCGTGGCGTACCACTTGGCTGCCTTTGACTCCAGCTCATATTGGAGTTCCAGCATGTCCGGCACAGCAGCACTCAGTGGTGGTGTGACTTCATTCAGGCCACGATAGTCCACTGTCAGTCTCCATTCCCCATCAGACTTACGCACTGGCCAGATGGGGCTGTTGAAGGGTGAGCGGGTTTTGCTGATCACCCCTTGGCTCTCCAGCTGACGAATCAGCTTCTGGATGGGAAGCAAAGAGTCTCTGTTAGTACGGTACTGCCGCCGATGCACTGTTGTAGTGGCAATTGGCACCTGTTGATCTGCAACCTTTAGCAATCCCACAACAGAAGAGTCCTGTGAGAGACCAGGCAAGGCAGACAGCTGCTCAGTTTCATCAGTCTCTATAGCAGCTATCCCAAAAGCCCATCGGTACCCTTTTGGGTCCTTAAAGTACCCTCTCTTAAGATAGTCAATGCCAAGGATGCACGGAGCATCTGAACCAGTCACAATAGGGTGCTTTTGCCACTCCTTCCCAGTCAGGCTTATTTCAGCCTCCAACACAGTCAATTGTTGGGAACCCCCAGTCACACCAGAAATGCTGATGGGTCGTACCCCCTTATAGCTTGATGGCATGAGGGTACACTGTGCACCCGTGTCCACTAGAGCCTTATACTGCTGTGGCTCTGATGTGCCAGGCCATCGAATCCACACAGTCCAATAAACACGGTTGTCCCTTTCCTCCACCTGGCTGGAGGCAGGGCCCCTCTAAAAGTTACCTGATTCACAGTCACTCATGTCTTGGAGGAATGGATTATTGCTCCGCTGCTGTTTGGCTACGGGAGCAACGGTTTTCTTGGAGGAGTCCTTACTGGTGTGCTTTTTCCCTTTCAGTTCACATACTCGTTTCTCTAAGTGCGAGGTAGGTTTTCCATCCCACTTCCTCATGTCCTCTCCGTGGTCACGTAGGTAAAACCACAGGGTACGGCGTGATGGATACCTTTTATATTCCTGTCTTTGGGGAAAGGAACGCTTCCTCCTAATGGCTGAGACACTGGCTTGTGCAGGTGGGGACTGGAACATCTCCTTTCTGAATTGTTTAAACTCTTTGGACAGTTTCTCTATAGCTGAGACACAGGCCCGCATGGGGGAAGAAACAATGTCCTCATATCCCCGGAACTTTTGAACTATCTCCTCCACTATTGGGTCTTCATCCCTTTCCCAAGTGAATACTGCAAATGCGGCGGTTATCGAGGGTGGCCCATTCTGCATTAACTTCCGCCACATGGGTCGTGTACACCTGATTCTATCTGGATCTATCCTCCCATCATGACGATAAACTAACTCTAGCACAGCTAGTTCCCTCACATACTGGATAGCTTTCTCCATGGTGGTCCATCTGTGTACGTGATATGGCATGTCTTCCTTAAAGGGGTACCTTTCCCTCACACCATCCAGAAGCCTCCTCCAGAGGCTTACATTCTGTGTCTCCCTCCCAACTCCTCTGTCAATGCCACTCTCTCTAGCAAGTGACCCCAGCTGCTTGGCTTCTCTGCCCTCTAAGTCAATGCTACTGGCCCCGTTATCCCAGCAGCGGAGCAGCCAGGTAATAACATGTTCACCTTGCTGACGGCCAAAGTCTCTCCGGATATCCCGGAGCTCCTTCAAGGCTAAAGATCGCATGGTTATATCTGCATCACTCTCATCCTCTGTCCCTGTCACTGCCCCTTGGGATGGCCCTGCTGTCTCCCCATCAACCTGTACCAGACGCCCTGATTTACGCTTCCATTTCTTTTTCTGTACTGGGTCAACTAACACTGGTGCTGGTTGATGCTGGCAGTACCACACAGGGGTCTGCACGGCTGCATTGCACCCTGCAGTGTGTAGGGCTGTTGTGGGAGGTGGAGCTGCAGCAGGAGGCGGAGCTGCTGTGGGAGGTGGAGCCGCAGCGGGAGGCGGAGCTGCAGCAGGAGGTGGAACCGCAGTGGGAGGTGGAACTGCAGTGGAGGGTGAAGCTGTTGCAGGAGGTGGAACCATTGTGGAAGGTGGAGTCACACTGGGAGCTGGAACTGCAGCAGAAAGTGGAACTGTTGTGGGAGGTGGAGCCACACTGGGAGGCAGAGCTGCAGCAGAAAGTGGAGCTGCGGTGGGAGGTGGAACCACAGTGGGAGGTGGAGCTGGCGCAGAGGGTGCAGTGGCTGCCGCGTCTGTCGAGGGGAGTTGCCATCGCCGCGGAGGTATAGGTGGTGCAGGAGGTGCAGTGGCGGCAGTGCCCATCGAGAAGAGTTGATGTTGCTGCAGGGGTGGAGGTGGCGCAGGCGGTGCAGTGGCTGTAGTGTCTGTCAAGGGGCGTTTACGTCGCCGTGGGGGTGGAGTCGGTGCAGAGGATGGGCTACTTGTGAGCGGTGATGTAGCCATGGGGGATGAAGCCGGCACACAGGGCCTGCCTCTTCCCCAAACACCAGTAGCAGATGGGGCAGTATTCCAAAACATTTCTTTAACTTTACACAAGAGCACAATAACATTCAGAAACAAGCTGATCCCTAGCAATAGGTCACCCCGGGACCATGAAAAATTTCCCAAATACTCATACACTTGCGCCATTGACCATAGAGAAGAGGTAGAAAATTGGAATAATTTCCACACATCCACCCAACTGAATAATTCCTTCACATGCAACCCACTAAATGATTTCTCCTCTACAGGCTGTGTCCCAGAAGTGAAAAGGGAAAAGGTATAATTAGTGAAAGTCCCTATGACATTACATGAGAAACATGCAAACGCTGCCAGTACTGCATACAGATACATGATTATTCCCCAAACCAGTAGTATACAGACCAGCCAAATCAGACTCTTCAATCTGGTCAGAGCATACATCATCAGTATCATAAGGAGCACCCAAGGCAGTAAATCCCACCTTTCTATCATCCACTTAAAGATCCAAGAACTTAACGTGCTGACCAACCACCACAACATCTCTATAACCAATACTTATCACACAATCTGCTTTAACACACAGTAATCAGATCTGTTCTTATCTCAACCCTTCGAGCCCCACGTTGGGCGCCAAAAAGGACTGTCGTGGTTTAACTCCGGCTAGCAAAATACCACGAAGCCGCTCTCACAAATCCCCCTCCCCTCCTCCAGTGGAGGGGAAGAATCGGAGGAAAAAGAAATAAGGAAGCTCGTAAAATTGAGATAAGAACTATTTACTAATTAAATCTAAATCAATACATACAGGTACCACTACTAATAAATACTTAAAATAGTAGAAAATGAAACATATAGTACAATATATACAATATGATACAATTTCCCACCATCCACTGACCAATGCACACCCAGATGTTGAGGAATGAAAATCAAACCCCGAGAGCCCGAGAACCACAGCCCGAGAGCGATCGCAGCCCGAGAGCCGCGGCCTGAAGGCCGGAGCCCGGGAGCCTACGCAGCAGATTCCGAGCAAACCTTATCACTGATAACACGGCCAGAAAAGTCAAAACAATCCACCAGCTCCCACACGAATGAGCCAGCACAGGAGCTGGCAAAGCAGCTAACGCAGGAGGGTTAGCAAGTGCCCGGAGAGACGAGCAAGGGAGTAAGGGAAAGAGAGAGAAGGGAAGAGTAATGGCTACCGGACCCTCTTCCCCACCCAAAGAGACCGGAACATGACGTACTATGGGATGAAATACTTCCTTGGTTAGTCTGGGTCAGCTACAGTATCCGAAGCGGACAAAAGACCTTGAGTTCAGTACAAGCCATCCCCAGCACCAGCTGAGGCCTTATCAATGTTTTCACTTACTGTCCAGCAGCAGAGTTTCTTGGCAACCAGAGTAAAGGGAGTTAGCCCTTTCCTGACTGAACCCAGCACAGAGGGGACTTTTCCAAAGGCAGGGAGTGACAGGACAAGGGGTAACAGCTTTAAACGGAAAGAGGGAGATTGAGATTGGAATCGTACAATCACAGGCTGGTTTGGGTTGGAAGGGACCTTAAAGACCATCCAGTTCCAACCCCCTGCCATGGGCAGGGACACCCTCCACTAGACCAGGTTGCTCCAAGCCTCATCCAGCCTGGCCTTGGGCATGGTGTCCTTGGACATCAGGAAGAAATTCTTCCCGCAGAGGGTGGGGGGCACTGGGACAGGGTGCCCAGAGAAGCTGTGGGTGCCCCATCCCTGGGAGTGTTCAAGGCCCCGGTAGTGTCTAAGTCTTCTCTTTGCTACAGAACTCCCTGCAAAAGGATATTTTGGATGGAAAATGGGCTGACAGGGAACTTGCACAAGTACGTTGAAGAAACATTTAAGGTTGCTAAATAGGAAGAAAACCCACACATCGGGTTTATGAAATGCTGGGAATTAGGAGAGTACTTGGAGGAAGTATATTTATTTCCTTACTTTTAGTCTTCCGTGTGCATTTGCTTCCAACCACCTGGATAATGGGCTCAATGAACCCTTAGACTGAGCCAGGGCAGCTGTCCTTAACCTCTTGAATTTTGTGTCTATCACAAGAGGACCTATTTTGGGTTTGTGTTTATGTAGTGCCCTAGCAGCTAGTCACACAGCAGTCAGTAGATGAGCATAAATTTTAACTCAGACCTGTCAAGCCCTGAACTAATGTTTTAACCACACCAGAGCCTTCCTCTCTGATAGACCATACTGCACTATCAAGTCTTCCTGGAGAACAAAGTACCCCGAGATGTGGTTCACAGATCCAACAGTTCACAGATTTACAGTACATTAACTATGGTCATGGGAAAATGTTGGGTTTTTCTTCTATAAAGAGGGTCTTGTGTAATATGTAAATGCCATGAGGGATTAGCACAAGAAATTATTTTTGCAGCGTGTGAAAGTGAGCTGTGCCAATTCTCAGAAGGTCCAGCTCCAGCCAAGCCTCATGACAGACCCAGAGGCAAGTGCACAGCTCTGAGTGCCACTGCCCAGTAGACACGGGCCAGACCAGCTGAGAAACATATGCAAAAACTGTAACTTCCAATGGTTTCATTGCCCAGTCTATCTGAACTAGGTCTGACAGAAAACAGTTCAAGCAGAAAAATCCCCTTTTTTGGTAACATACTATTTTACAGACATTCTGTCCTTATAGAAAAGTTCTACAAAATTCAAATGAGATGAAGCTCATATACTTAGGTAAAAAAACCACCTTCATCACCTATAAAGCAGGGAGACTTTGTGTGTATTTTTATTAACCTGATACAGGATAATAAACTAAAAAAAAAACCCCAATAAGTATTTTCCTGAATGTGATACAGGAGATTCTACATGAAGAGGGTAGCATTTTTCAGGTTGTGAAATAATTAAAGAGTAAGTAAGCTGTTTATGCAAAACTTTCAGAAAGTATATGCAACACTGTCACAGAGTACATTAAATACTCTGGCCAGCAGGGCAAGGGAGGTGATTCTCCCACTCTGCTCTCATGAAACCCCCCCTGGAGTGCTGTGTCCAGCTGTGGAGCCCTCAGCAGCAGAAGGATACAGACCGGTTGGAGCGAGGCCAGAGGAGGCCACGGAGATGCTCCGAGGGCTGGAGCCCCTCTGCCATGGGGCCAGGCTGGGGGAGTTGAGGGGTTCAGCCTGGAGAAGGGAAGCTCCGGGGAGACCTTAGAGCACCTTCCAGTGCCTGGGGGGCTACAGAAAAGCTGGGGGGGACTTTTTACAAGGACAGGGAGTGACAGGACAAGGGGTTACAGGTTTAAACTGAAAGAGGGAGATTGAAAGGGGACACCAGGAAGGAATTCTTCCTGGAGAGGGTGGGGAGGCCCTGGGACAGGTTGCCCAGAGAAGCTGTGGCTGCCCCATCCCTGGGAGTGTCCAAGGCCAGGCTGGATGAGGCTTGGAGCAACCTGCTCTGGTGGAGGGTGTCCCTGCCCATGGCAGGGGGTTGGAACTGGATGATCTTTAAGGTCCCTCCCAACCCAAACCGCTCTGTGGTTCTATGAAGCTGTGCATGGTCCCTGAGACTGGGTGTTATGGGATAATAAAAATTTTACCATGTTTGTCAAAATACATGAACTAATACTTTTCCTAATAGTACAGCTTACCTGATGCACCTGTTATGCAAATAACTTTCTCTTCTGATGAAGTAATCCTTGTTAATTGCTAATGGGAAAAAAAAAACATCTGATAAATAGTCATGTGAAGACCACGAGGCCTTTACAAACGTATTTTTGAACCTGGTATGAGTTCTGTGCATTATAAAGGGACTAGAAGATGCAGCCAGGTCAGGAATGAGCTTTTTCTTACCTATGCACAAATACGCCAGCGTAAGCACAGTATACTTGCAAAGTTTGAGCTTTTTTGGTCAACGTACAGAATGGAATGGCTGAGGATAGACTGAGAAGTTATTTGAAGTAGGATCACCTCTTTTTTTATAGGCTAGCACAAAGGCTTTTAATGACGGGCTTAAATAAGTCGCAGGCTGCCTATTAATTCCCAAAACAATGATGTAGCAGTTCTCCAAATTCAATCACTCGCTATCTGTTCATGTTTGTAAGCTGGGGTTTGGGGCTACAAAATGGTGTACTGTGGGTCAGACATCTCCCAGATGCAAAGCCCTAAGCAGAAGAGTGAACCCTTTTGCACATTTGAAGTTACCAATGTACGCTAAAGGCTCCAAATAATTATGAACGATAAGGGAAGGTCCAGCAGACCACAAGTGCCACACAAGAAACTTGCAGGATTAGACCCAGTTTAAGTAATATCATTGAAAACATACAGTAGAGTTTTAATACGAGGCAAAAATGTAGTGCACATAAGAACTTGAACAGGAAGCGGACTGAAAAACAACCAGAAGCAAAGAGGGAAATGAACAAGTCTATTTGATCTTTCCAGCTGACATAAATGCAAACACACACACACGAAAGTAAAAATAGTGACAAGTAATTTGTGATGTAAAATTATTCCTGTTTTAATTACATTAAAATAAATGAATGGAATTAATTATCGAGGCTGGGAGACGCCTCTACCCAGGCAGAATTCCTCGCTCAGACCCATTGAGGGGAAGCAGGTGGATCAGGCTGACCTAAATTTGGTTCAGTGTTGGAAACCAAGAGTAAGATTTTTCCAAGCTGTCCAAGAGATTTCAACTACATCCCACATTCCTGGCTTCTTGGCTACAACATACAGTGCATTGCCATGACTTTTCTTCTACCTGTACTATATTTTCCTGCTGTGATACAGCATGTAAAGTCCAAATGATGGGATTTTATTTATCTACTTTTCTTGAGAATGTTCATTTGAGCAACCTGGTCTAGTGGAAGGTGTCCCTGCCCACGGCAAGGGGGTTGGAACTGGAGGATCTTTAAGGTCCCTTCCAACCCAAATCATTCTATGATCCTATGACTTTTTTAATGAGTAAGGTGTGGGTCAGGAGTTACCCTTACACTACTTACACTGTATTTTTTTTGATTCTATGCTCAGTGTCCTTTTGAAAGTTCATGAAAGGGGAGCAGGACAGTTTTTGTTTCTCCTGGGTATATTCCCTACCCTGTACTGAAAGTTCTAATAGGGAACTGCTGCTGCGGTTATGGAAGAATAGCATTTCTGATATATTAAACAAAGACAGCAGACTTTCCAAGACTTTTTTTTTTTTTTTTATGTAATCTCCCGGCCTGCCAAGTGGCCCAGCACATGGTGTATACAGATGCACTAGAAGACAGACAACTTTCATACCATAAATTCCTTCACTGCTCTTCTGCTGTGAATGACAACAACATTTTCCACTCATTTCAGTGGCAGCGATTCCAGTCTTATCAAAGATTGCCAGTCTAGTTACTCAGGCTGAACAGCAGTTTGCATTTTAGAATAACTCTTTCTGACCCTCTTTTCCTTCCTCCTTCTTCACATCCCCCCACCACCCATATTTTTTTTTTTTTTTTAGAAGCAGCAATTTACTTGCTGCCATTTGCTTTCTCAGCAGGGCTGTTATCAGCACTACTCACTAAGGAAGATCAGCTGGTGAGGGAGGGAAGAAGTCAGATCCGTAAGAAGATAACCATGGATTTGAACATGTGAGCCTGCACCATAAATTGCTTTGTTATGCAACTTGTACCAAACTCACTCCCTAAGTCAGGGGCATACCCTGCAGCATGTAAAGTTCATAAAAATGGGCAAATGAGACCAAGCAGCGCACACTTGTACAGATAAAGTGAAGGAAGAGACCATTTGTTGCAAAGCAGCATTTGTAATTCTGAGAACTGGCCCCTCCACGCTGAAGCGGATAAAGTGGTTTGCAGAAAACAAGATGAGGCTCACAGCTGGAGGAAACACAGGTGTCAAAGTCTGTTGTTGCTGCTTTTGTTGTGGCTCGAAACAGGCAGACATATGCGAGAAAGATGAAAAAAAAAAAGAGAGATACTTGAGCAAATTCAACCCAGACTAAGTGGGTGCAGCAGCCAGGTGGGTCATGTTTTCCTCTTGCTTGTTCTTTGCATGATAAAGTCTTTTCTGGGGAGGACAACCCAAACAGTGCAAGATGAAGATCTGGACCACTGGTCTCAGCCTGAGTTCAGCAGCAGTTTCAGAACCGGCTTTAGCGGGAATTGCACTTGTGCTGGAGCTGAATTTGGCTCGCTGCAAGGAAACACTTAAAAACCCTTCTGCTGGGTTAGCTGCCTGGGTATTACGTTAGAGGAAGCCAACAAAATATCAGCAGCAAGGTTCCAAACCGAAGGCAGCAGTCTAAAGGGGAGCTGGAGCTTACTGAAATCACTACCTAAAAATCAGCTTGTCCCACGTACACAGCTGACACCATTACTGATTTTCCCCGTTCCCTCAAACCGATATAACCAGACCTTGGCAGCTGCCTCTGTTCTCCATCTCAGACATGAGACTAGTTGTAGAGGGGAGGGTGGCAGGGGGACAGGCTCTGCACCGGCATCCCAGTGGTTTAACCGAAGACGAACACTTTGCTCGACTCTTGCCCCTTGCCGTGGGGTGGCCAGCGTTGCTCCGAATGCCGGCTGACTTAACGGGTGACAGCTGCAGGACACAGGCTCTCGTGTCACACGCTGCGTGCAACAGGAGATAGCTGCAGGGCAGAACTTCAAAGCCGCTGGCTGTAGCCACCCGGACAGCACTGGGCTGCTGCCTCTGCCAGCTGGTACCTCCAAGCCCAAATGTGGGGACGTGGCTTCGCAAGCAACTGGACATCTGCCGTGCCTTGGAGGTGCTGTATGTCCACCCCAGAGACGGGCTGAAAGACAGAGGTGAGGGGAGTGCTGACTGCCTTAACCTTTCTATTGGGCTTGTTCGGCTCCTCCAAAACCTGATAGCAATGCTGGAGGGGGCGGCAATTAAGGGGAGGAAGAAGTGAGCTGATTTTAGCTTGCTTCCTCCAGCACACCAGCTGCAATGTCTTCAAACTTTTGTGGAATAAGTACAACAACAGTTTAAATATTATTTCTTGGTACTTGAAGAGTATCTCAATTCTTCACCTTCACAGGAAACCATCCACATCCTGATCAGCATCAAAACTCTCGGGCAGTTTTGGCTGGGAAGACAGTGACCTCTAACACTACTCTAGAGACATAATTTGTTTGCAGACTCATGCAAGATGGTCTAGTGTAGAAGATGATTCAGTGAATTCAGGTGAGAATGGTCTTTAACTCAGGGATGTGCAAGCATAAAGGTCTTGCACCTTATTGCTGCTGCCAGTATCTGACCCCTGAGCCCTTGGTGTGACCGCAGCCTGGGCTCAATGGGTGAATTTTGGACATGCCAAAACTTTGACCCACGCACTAGCCACTTCAGAAAGCAACAGAGCCAGTGACACCAATTCACCAGTTCAACCAAGCTCTGCCTAATGCAGGAATGGAGGGAAAATAGGAAAATATTAAGCAAACTTCATGCCCTTTTCCCAACCCTTTCACATTAGAACTGCCTCACTTATTTGTGGTAGATCCGAAGACGGAGTCTGGCAACCAGAAAGAACTGGTGCAAGGCACCACAGATTACTGGTTGCATAGTGACCATGCTGAAAGGGCACAATGGATGGGTTTAAAGTGAAAGAGGGGAGATTTAGATTGGGCATCAGGAAGAAATTCTTCCTGGAGAGGGTGAGGAGGCCCTGGGACAGGCTGCCCAGAGAAGCTGTGGGTGGCCCATCCCTGGCAGTATCCAAGGCCAGGCTGGATGAGGCTTGGAGCAACCTGGGCTAGTGGAGGGTGTCCCTGCCCATGGCAGTGGGGTGGCACTGGGGGGGCTTTAGGTACCTTTCAACCCAAACCATGCTGTGATTCTCAGACCGGTTGACCATGCTCAGAAAATTTCATGGAACTTGCTAGATCACTGTCTGTGTTTCAGTTCTTGTGTGCAAGATTAAGACCTCCTAACCCACGTGCCTCATTTCTGCTCTGTGACCTCTCGTTCTAGCTCCACCTGGCAAAAAAAATAGAATTTAAAAAAAACCAAACAAACAAAAACCCCAAAAACAAAGGAAAAGAGCAAAGATGCTCTGCAGGTAGAAACAGTCTATCAGGTTGGGCCCTACCTCAAAGGAGCTGGGTTGGAAGGTTCCCTGGCTGCAGCCTCATGCTCAAGTCCTTCCACCCCAAAACCAAACCCATGGAGACAAACGTTAAGCAGGGTTCCTCCTCGCTGCTGGAGCACAAAGGGACTGCAGCAGGATGAACAACAGACATCACAGACGTCCTTGAACTGGAGATATACAGTCCTACGTTCCTATTCCCTTCCCAACTTCTGTTGCTGGGCTCACATCATTAACAATCTCCCAGTGTCCCAAATTAAGAGCAAATGAAAGGTATAACCACCAGAACTGATGGCCTAGTGTTGCTGGATGTTTTGCTTAATTTACTGACCCCCTTTTTTAATGTCCCTGCTGAAAACAATAGGCTAAGTCACTCAACCACGTTGGGCCTGTAGTGTTGGACCAGATGGAACAGGTTCCCGGGAGTCCTCCACAGGTCCTTCACCTTGCAAATTAATTAGGCCCAATTTCGTCAGGAAACCACACAGTTTTATATCAATGATATTATATAACAGCATACCTTTTAATGCCACATTTTTCTGTGATCTAAATAGGGATGGTCTGGATATGCACCCCTATATTGTTATTTGTCTCACGCTACACTTCAACCACTTCTCACCCATACAACATACTGGGTAACCCTGTTTACCCGTGATGTGTAAGGTCAGTAAAATGCTCCTCGGCGGGTGTAGCTACCATAACTCATCAATGGATGGTTTATAGCAGATCTGTCAATAGAAAGCGAAATCCTTTCCCTGTTTCTGTTCAATTAGGAAGATTTCTTAATTCAGGCAGTAAAGAACTGTGATTGGAAGCACCGGCACCGACAGTCCTCATTACAAAATGAGCATGAGCGATTTGGGCGAATGACACATTACTAGTGGAGCTTGAAGAACAGGGATCCGCTGCACAGTACAAGGCACATTGGACTAAGTTTGTTTATCTCTTCCAGGGTGAAATATTGCCTCCAATTACATCCATACAACGTTATTAATTTCGACAGCAGCTGGCCCGCTAGCCTCGTGTTAACCATCACAGAGCCTGTAGCGTGAAAAACCCCAAAGTGTTGAGAGCACCACACAGCTAGAGCCACAGAAGGGCACTGCACAGCAAGAGGAGAGACAGAGAGGGCCATGCAAAGATTTCTCATGACAAGGCATGATATCTGGGAAGAAAACATCCCTGCACTGCTTCTTTTCTCATTTCCAGAGGAATTTCCCACTGTCAGCTGTCTGCCAGATTCCACAAAGCTGAAAGCACACTGGTAACGATACCACCACCACAGCATTTGAGGGAAGGTCTTACTTAAATCCTTACTATGTTGAGGAAAATCCACCTACCAGTATCGATCACCAGCATAGGAGGTACGGATTCTCAGTATGAGCAGCAGGAATTTGAAGGCAAACCAGAAATTTTAGAGTGCTTACCCACTTCCAGAACACTTACAATGCAACAAGGAACAATAAAACAATTACTGCTGTACTGGAAAATGTTTTTCTGTCTTTTAAATATCCCTTGCATTCAACTGATGAGGTAGGTACAGAATGCTTCTGGCCCCATGAATGCAGCACTACAACACTGGGAAAAGATTGTTTTTAAAAGTGAGCGTTAGAGACCCACATTTCAGAGAGTAAATTAGGAGAAAAGTGTATCTTTTAACCCTAATTTGAAGGCAACTTATGATTGGGAGCAATTGGAGCTGGTCCTACTGCCAACTGCTGT
Organism: Rhynochetos jubatus; assembly: GCA_027574665.1. Taxonomy (NCBI): domain Eukaryota; kingdom Metazoa; phylum Chordata; class Aves; order Eurypygiformes; family Rhynochetidae; genus Rhynochetos; species Rhynochetos jubatus. The sequence continues at coordinate 77,650,577 of CM050651.1, forward strand.
GAGCATGTGCCATTCTGCATGCTGTCCTCAGGCAGACGTATCAGTAGGGAGGCATGGTACCGCTTTTTATTTATTCTAACCTGCTTTGTTGTTTTCTGTAGCACAGACATCATTAAGAAAGAAGTTTTTCGGATACAGAAAAACACAACCCCAATTTTTAATGACCTATTCTCAGTTCCCCACAGCATAGGCAGCTAATTAGTTTTCCCCTGCACATTTCCTGGGCCTGACTTTGTTCCGGTCAGCCATGAAAACCTAAGAGCTACTAATAAAAGGTGACTACTCCCCTAAATACTCCGGCACCTGGGGAGATGATGCACTAAGCATGCAACCTTCTGCTCTTAACCTTTGAAGACAACGCAACGGAGGTGGCATTGCCTCTAAAATCAGACTTTCCTGTTTGGATTTGGATGCCAAACCAAGGCAGGAAGAGCAGAAGCAACTCCTCCCGGGATTTCCGAACTGCACCTGGCCATGCCTCCTTCAGCATTCATTCCACACACGCAAACGAGGACGACAGAACATGAGACAGAGGAGGCTCTTTCAGAGCAGAGGGGAATTTTGCAGGCGTTTGGGGGAGTAAAAGTAAGTCAGAAACATTATAACTCTGTCAATAATGCATTATACTTGAAAGGGCCTGGGTATATCTATCACTTAGCAAGTTACAGTCTCCCTCTTAGGGGGGTTTCTGAATATAAAACCCTCACCTGATTTGATGGACCAGTGCTTTCAAGCTAGTCAGCACCTGCTCTCAAACTTGATATACTCTCAAAACTGTTTTAAGTGAAGCCAAAGGATCAAGACTTAATTAGCAGTGAAATACTTCTTATCGTGATCGGCTCGCTCCAGATCTCCTGAGGGACATAGATTTGTCTCTATCTGGAATCCCCACCCAACCCTCAGCTGCTCGGGAGGAGGTTTGCGCTTTGCCGTTTGGCAGACGCTTACCTGCCGCGCGTGCGGCGATGGAAGAGGTGCTTTTGGCAGCAGAGGCTGCACGGCTCCCAGAGCAGGGCAGGCAAGTTGTAGCAGCTCCATCCCTTAGGAGCGCTCGGGCTCTGCCAAACCAAACAAGGCAAGGTGACATGCTTTTCTTACTGCTCCTCAGTAGACACTCATTAGTTATTTGCTGGTCTCAAGAGGGGTTTTTTTACTTTTCCTGCAGGGATAACAGTCATTCCAGCGTAATACTTCAATTAAAAGGCTTTCCTTCTCTGGCAGCCACCTCTGCTTAGGAAAAGAGCTTTGCTTCCAGCAGAAGTGAAGGTGTAGCCGTTACAAGTGGGATTTTCACAGGTGGTACCAGGTGCCCGGTTCAGTCTCTCACGAGGCCTGAGCAAATGCTTTAGGAGCTGGGGCAACACCAAGGTACAAAGTATTGTTATACGGGAATGACACTGCCAAGAATTGAGGCCATAAGAGTCTTCACACCTCTGCTGAACAAAGCATGTTACTAACAGAATGAATAAAAACCCCATCCCTGCCTAGAACAGCTGGGTCCTGATGTCTTGCTCCCTCACTGTGGCAATGACTTTTATTTTTTTGGTCACTTAGATAACGCAGATTGAGCTAACCTTGTCATCCCCTTAATTTTTGCAAATCTCTAAACACATCTGTCTAAATATCCATGACCTAGAGGGGAAAAATAATATATTTAAAATACAAAAATGAGTGCCAAATCTAACTCATCAGCCTCCACTGGAATTCCTGAGAGTCTTGGGAGGTGGAACCTCAAGCAGTTTATTTTGGCATCCTTCTCAGCTAGGGAATCTTTTGATGGCAGGGACTCTGAAAGGGACCTATGCTTTAAAGAAAGCAGGGTAAGCTTTAATGTGAGAGCAGAAGAAAGTCTTATAGCGCAAAAGCAGGGAAAAAAGAGATAAAATTCATCTGCCTTTCAATGTTTTTCATTCAAGGAGGGTAAGAAGGCAAGAGAAGGAATAAAACACAGTTTAAAGTTGCAAGAAAGTCCATTACCTAGAGGAGAAGGACAGCTTTTGACCACACAGGATTGCCCTTCCCACAGTTTAGGTGTTTTGTCCATCCTTCCCTTCAGTCTCCAGATGGAAGGAAACTGTCTCACTATTGGTACTAATTTTCAGATATTTTTTTTTTATTAAAAAGGTTTCTGTTGCTAATATCACACTACTTGCACTGCCTCTTATAGCTCTGCCCTGGGCTTCAGCCCCAGAAACAAGGATCAAGGGAAATAAAGAAAAAAAAGTGCTCCTGTAATTGGAAAATCAATTTATCTTTTGTCTTCTATATTCAATTTATAGTCCCAATATTTTTTGGTATACTGTTTGATGCGACGAGAGGGCCTAAGGTCTTACTGAAGTTCAGTTCTCCTTCCTCAAGCATACAACTGAGTACTCAAGGTAACTATCAGTTACTATCCTTTTCAACTTGTAGTTGTGACTAGGATGTCAAGAAAAGAACTGGGCAAAAGGGTTTTTTTTTTGCTAACTGTGGTTTCTTATCTTCCCACAGCTATTTTTAACATCGGGCCAATGATTTTAGCTTTGTTGGGAGGAGGTGGAAGGGGAAAAAATAGAGAGAAAGAGAAAGTTGCTACTAGATTTATGTCTTCCAGAGTAGCTGGAGAGTTGTCGCTCAGGCACTCGTCTGGGCTGCGGCAGGGCTGGGTCCCATCTCTGCCTTGGTCCAGAGTACGAGCCAGTGTCTGGCGGGTATTAACCTCCCTGCCAGGCTGTCGGTCTGGGGTCAGGCGGTCCCAGCCTCTCCTGCTCAATCTGCCCTATTTTACATAGAATAAATCATTCATTATGGCTCATTGCACAAAATAACTTCATCACTAAACGGTTCGCCGAGTCACGGGGGGAAGCAGAAAAGGATTGCAGTCCCTGCTCCGGGAGACGTTTCCAATCTTAATTTAAGTAGTCAGCCTAGAGCACAGATCTCATTCCTCCTAGGTGAGGGCACTAAGCCACAAAATTATTCTCTCCCTGGCCTCTGAAATATTTCAAGTATTTTCCCAATAAACCTAGAACAACAAAAGGAGTTAAGAACTTCTCCCTCCTCCCACTAAATAAAGCCCTAATATCTCAGTGATACTGATTCAAATGTCCTCAAGGTGAGGAAGGAATGTAAGCCCGGCCTCCCACATACAGAATAAGTGCCCTAATCACTGAGCTCCCGGATGAAAGGGATTGCATCTACTTTGTCATTTCCTCTCCTTAAAGGTGCCATTAAACAGAACATTACATTTGACACTGAGCATTTTGTTCTGAATGAGAAAAACCCATTCACATCCAGAAAAAGGAAAAAATTTGCTCAGCTGAAGTCAAACTTTTGTTAAAATTTTCAGTTAAACGGAGCCGAGTTCCTTCTCTAGTTTTTCCCATTTAGTTGCCAACCCAACCTGTAATGGCCGTGATTCACCCAGACAGAGCTCAAATCTTTGTTAATCAATGAGATGACTTAACTAAAACCTTCTGTAAACAACCTGTTTGAAAAGCCAACACTTTTCTGTGTTGGAATATCCATCCCTCCTCTCTTAGGGACTTCTGTTTGAACATGGGAATTGAAAAAACCACAGCAGTTCTTGATTGAATCTGGTCTTGTACAGTCTCAGCTTGTAAGGAATTTTGTCTAATTGAATTGGCTATAAATATATATAAATATGTATATACATATGTGTGCAATGCAGTTTGCTTTTAGAGAGAGAACAGCTAGGAGGCCACCTGCCTTTCTTGCTTCCCACTGCTGGAACCAGGTTCTCACTATCAGGCAGTCCTCGTATGGATTGTTTGCACATGGTTCACCAGGGAATGGGGTGAAACATCTGGCCCACCAGTCAGCTGGACTTGTACCATTAAGTATATTGAATACAGGATTTCGACTGTCGTGTTGGAATGAATGAAAGTTCCTTTTTGAGAGCTATGAGTTACTCCTTCACATTATGTCTCTTATTTTTAATGTCTTCATCAGCCTCTCCTCCGCTCCTGCTGTTCAGAGACCCCACCTAGGATCAGTCTCAATTATTCTCTGCTGCTGACCCATCCAGCAAGACACTGAAATCCTCAGCGCCCACTCCTAGATTCACACACTGGAACGGCACCTTCAAAAAAATCATTATTAATTCATAGCCAGGCCGAAGGCTCTTGCTGTAGCTATTGACGATGTCCAGCTCACTAGAAGTTTTGGACTTGGATACTGAAAAGCTGCTGAAAACATTCTCAGTTATTAATCCAGGCAGGAATAAGGGCTAGGATGATCAGTACCGTCACTAACACACAGGAAAATTTGCCTTCTTATTCCCTGTTTTATAGTCCTCCAGCTCTTCTAGGATTAGAAAGAATCTGGAAAGTCTCAAAATGAAAATCCGTGTCCTTTCCCAAAAACAAAGGCGGGTTTCTGAAAGACAACTGGTATTTTTCTTGCTGTCCTTGGGTAGCCAAAACTAAAAGGAATTACTCAGCACTTGAACAAAACAATTGGCCATATTTTAGAACCATTAAAAAGAAAGAACTCGGGCTTGCTGAAAATGGAATTTTCATCCAAAACCCTTTTGTATGTTAAATGATGAAAAGAGGGGGAAAAATTTAAAAGTTTCCTTTCAGGGAAGTCAGACCTCAGGCAGGGCCCCAATTCCCACCAGCCTGCTTCAGAGGGCATCTGGGACAGCAGACTGACCAGAGCACCAGCAAGCCTCCCTCCCCATCCATCAATTAACTCAATGGGTTCCTGAAAAATTGTTTGATTTCACCCAGCCAGCCCCTCCTCATAGCAAAGTGTTAAGCTTGAACATTCGAGATGAAGTTTTGAGCCACCCTTGCTCCCCAAGTGCCCAGTTCTGTATTCCTTCCATACCCCAGCTCCTCGTGGGCCCTACAGGATGTTACATGGGGCTTGTAGGTGCAATTCAGCACCTCAGCAGTACCTTTTAGCACTGCAGAGCAGTACAGCTGGGGCTCAAGGGGACTCGAGGAGTTCATCCATGGCATTCGACCAGTTGGAACGAGTCCAGAGGAGGCCACGAAGATGCTCAGAGGGCTGGAGCCCCTCTGCTATGAAGAAAGGCTGAGAGAGTTGGGCTTGTTCTGCCTGGAGAAGTCTGTGGGGAGACCTTATTGCAGCCTTCCAGTGCCTGAAGGGGGCTACAAGGAAGGCGGGGGGGGGGGGGGGGGCGCGCTTTTTCCAAGGGCAGGGAGGGACAGGACAAGGGGTAACAGGTTTAAACTGAAAGAGGGAGATTGAGATGGGACATCAGGAAGGAATTCTTCCTGCAGAGGCTGGGGAGCACTGGGACAGGTTCCCAGAGAAGCTGTGGATGCCCCATCCCTGGCAGTGTCCAAGGCCAGGCTGGATGAGGCCTGGAGCAACCTGGGCTAGTGGAGGGTGTCCCTGCCGAAGGCAGGGGGTTGGGACTGGGTGGGCTTTGAGGTCCCTTCCAATGCAAACTATTCTACGATTTTATGATTCTATGATTTTTGGTGGCCGAAGAAAAATTAGAGATGTTATTGCACATCTGATCAATGAAATACATCATTCCTGAAGGAATTACCTTTTATGTATCCAGAGAGCTCAGTCAATATCTGGTTCAGGCTGTGCTTAGCACAAGGGGTGCATGTGTGCGTGCATGCAGTTACAGACTTTGTATGTAAACAGAGCTGCAGCCTCTGCCCCGAAAAGCCCACATTCTTTTAAAGCTTTTAACATCCTTCATGGCATAACTCTCCCCCTTAGCATCCTTCTGACCCCTGCAAACTCAGGAGAGCTACTGTAAAGCTTGCTGGGATGCTTTGTCCCCTTAGGACTGCTGCATCAGGCAAGGATGAAGCCAGGATGCTGTGGACCTCAGCAAATGCGAAGACGTTGGTGAGCTTCTGGGGTTACAAGATACCTTTGAAACCTGCGGACTGGTCTGCCGAGCCACCTTGTTCCAACCACAGCTCCCCGTGGCCCATGGTTATTCACCATTTAGGCCCATTCTGCACTGAAACGCAGAGGCAGTAAATCCCACTGCACTATTCTCCACGTACGACACACTTTATTATAAGAGAATAAGGGGTTCAGCTCTGCTGGACCAAATCAAGTTGGCCTGTGTTAAGTATCACATTTTAGATTCAAATCCCTTCTAAACCCTCTGCTTACGCTCGTGGTTAACATTATTTTTATATCTGTCTTCGGAAATGAAAGACAGCGGCAGCTCACACATAGCAGCAACAGCATCAGCAGCTTTTAACGGCCGACTCCATAGATTAAAGGGTGATACACTGAGCACCGAAATCCCACCACCCCAGTGTCTACTGATTAGGTTGGGAGAAAAGCTGAGTGACAAACATGTTTCCAATCTGCCTAGCCCATGCAGCGAAATGGAGCAATCTGGCCTGAAAAGGGATTTAGACTTTTGTTGTGCACAAGGGGGGAAAAAGCTGATTTAAATCCATCAACAATGCTCTCCCTCTTGGTGATCTCGGAGATAAGGAGCAGAGTCTGGACACAGTTCATATCCTACCTCTCACCAGGCCCCACACTTCCACTCAAAGACAAAAGCTGGCAGATGAGGGCAAACGATGCTGCCTTGCTATTGAGCTGCCTGCTCACATAAAAACACGTTGTACAATGTGTGGAGCCTGCCCGGGGCATTTCATCGGCAGTTTTTAAAGAGAGTATGAATCCCCAGCCCATAGGAAGAGAAATATACGGCTTTTTATTTCATCAAGTCCATTTCTATTAATTAATACATGTATAGCACTGCATGTGTGAAAAGGATCTTTACAGACAGAAAGGTCTTGCTCCAACCTGTTTACAGCCTAAACCAGACAGGCGTTTACACCAGAGAGTAACCACAGCCTCCAGCTGGTACAAGCGGGGCAGGCAAAGAAGAGACATGGGAAAAAAAAAAAACCCAACCAACCAAACAAAAAAACCAACAGCAAAGGAAAAGGAAATAAGGTTTCTAAGAGAGCTATTAGATCCCCTTACATGGAAAGGGGATCACATGGTTCCCTTTATCCTGGTTATTTAATATATGCCACCCCCGCGCATTTCCCCGTGAATGCCATAAGGAGTGAGCCATTACATCCTCTCTTTATCTCTTGTCAGAAGGACTGAGAATGAGGTGATAACCCATTTTTCTGAAATATCTCTCAGACCCTGAGAAATAAAAAGATTTTTGCTTTGTTTTATCCCAAAGCGATGAAAAGGTTAAAAATATTACAACTCTGGGTGCCTATAAGCAAATCTGCTCTTTTCCCCTCTTTAATTGTAGTTATTTTTAAAGATAAACCGAAACAGCCGTACAGGGACGCGTGCAAGGAAGGTCAATCCATGCAAAACACCGAGGTTTGTTCTCGTGCGGCAGAAACGCGGATGATGCCCTGCGACGGTGGCGAAGAACAACAGCCGCCGGAAAACAGCAGCCGCCATCGCCCCCCGTTACTCTACGGACGCCCCTCGCGTTCGGCAGAGCTTTCTCCTTCAAGACCAGACTTGAGCGAACCCTTACTGCTACCATCTTCGGAGAGCGGCATTCAGATGCAGATCGCGCTAAATCCCATCAACCCGGTCAGGCGTCTGTACGCGAGCGTGTCTGCCTCCGCACACGCGTGTGCTCGGACGCGTCTGTACGCGTACACAACTACGCGCACACCTCCTCCGCACCCGCTAAAATCGCTAAAATCGTCAAAGAGGAGAAATGTGCATTTTCCAGGCTACTTTGTCAGACGCTCGCGTGCATGCCTTATAAATATTTCATACCAAATATTTAACATTATTCCTTCCCCAATCGGATCAGCTTTGAAATGCTCCTCAAAGTGAATTCTCCCCTAACAATGGCTTGACGCAAAAGCCTTTTTTCTCTCTTAAGAAGAGGAGGCTGCACATGGTCCGCTACCATAGCAGCATGAATAGTTCTTATTTAATGGAAAATAAAAGATACTTTACATGAATTCAGTGGGGGATGGAAAGCTGGGCACATGCGTACCTTGCGCTTCAAACATGGAGGAGCATCATACCTTGACCTCCTCTCTCCTGGTCCCATGATTATTACCCAGCTTGCATTAGGACCGTAATGGGAAGTGACAAGTTTATGTAAATGATCCACACAAGGATTTTGCTCTTGTAAAACAGAGCAGTTACTCTGGGCTTTCTAATTATTTCATGCCTTGTGGTTCTGTGATGGGGCAGGGATGACTATTACTTGAAAAGTATATTGTGATTGACAAGCCACTGTCCCCCTGGAACTCATTAAGGCCTGTGCTTTGCAAGAGGGGGTAGAAAACCCTACCAGGCACACACACCACGCGCACACACATCCTCACCCCAGCGCTGGTTGTTCCTTCAGATCGTTTGTTGGGATTTTTGCGCTGGTAGAGAAAAGCAGAGCCTGCACAGATCTCAAACAAGTACCACCTCCCGGCTACAAATTGACCAATTATCCTCCGCTTTCCCACTTTTTATTTTGAAATCTGTAAGACGAACAGCAACACACCTGCCAAGCGTGTAGCAGCCTTTGGATTTTAGCATATTGGGTGGAAAAGTCTGTTGTTCCCCACCCACTATCGCACAGAACAGGGAGCAGAGAGGGGCTGGAATGGGGGTTGAGAGTGACTTGCCCTGCGATTTGTGCCAAGAGCCTTCCAGTACGCATGGAGGGACACTCTGCTGCCACAGCACGACCTGTGTGCAATTCTTCCTTAATTGATTTTTCTGGCCTTCAAACTTGCAAACAAAACCAACAATTTGTTTGGCAACAGCAGAGCCCCTGTCCCTCAGAACACAGACCGCTCTCCAACCACGGTGTGGGGAAACAATCCTATTCAGGCAGCTGCATTAGTGTTTCCCATTGTAGAAGCGGTTTTGAATTCTGCTGCTGGTTTGGGATGTAACACAGTTTAGCATAAAATCAATTCATTGTTAACTCCATTGTGGTTGGAACTTAGGGGCGTGCAGCGTTTCTTACTTGTAGTTAACATTTGATTTGTGATTGAAGCAAATCCTCCGGAGATGTTTACAAAAGGCACATGGCCCACTTCAACGGTTCCATTAGAAAACTTTGGCACTTGGGTTACTTGAAGCTGCTTCAATCTTTGCAAACGATTAAAAGAAACAAAAGCAAGAAGTTGTTTGGTGTTTTTCTGTTTCAATTTGACCAAGAGCTGGGTACATAGTTCACAACCTTCCCAGCGACCCACTTGACTACGTATGCAAGAACTCAGCAGGGGAAATATGATTTTACTGTTATGTTCCATAACAGCATTGCATTGAAATAACAGCATCACCTATGTCTAATACTTTTGTCGTGTCTAATTTATCAGTAGATTTTCCCCAAAAACATCTGGATATTCAAAAAACAAACCAAATCCTCAACTCATCAAGCTTGGGCCAAAAGCTGTACATCATTAATAATTAAATGGCATAAAGACAGAAATACAGCAGGAGAGAAGAATAATAAATGCAGTGAAAAAAGACAAAAACGTAGAAGCATCCATGTCAGCTACATTTCAGAGCAGCAGGAAGCATACAGCACACTGAGCATTGGCTTAACCTGTCTCCATTGAGGTGGCTCCTACCTTGACTCTCATAGGCAGACACTGGTTAGTGCAAGGATTTGCACTAGTGCAAGTCCAGCTCTGCCTTTTGAGCGTGTGCAGTTTGCGAGCAGCTCAAGAGCACTCTCAGTCTGCGGGTGATTCATATGGCCAGGAACAAAGCTCAGCAATCATGTAACTCCCATGCCAGCCCAAGACTGCGGCTTTAGAAGGAAGTGAGTTAGCAGGGAGAGCAGAGGCCAGCATTGCTAAGCCTCTCTGGCATGCGGTTTTGTGCCCTCCCTTCCTGCTTCTGCAGCGAGAGGCCACAATTATCTCTCGCTGGTGAGCTGCACCCACTGCTTCCCCTTCCTTGGCTCTCCAAGGCACAAGCCGGATGGCTCTCGGCCACTTGAGAATTTTGGCACGCAACTCACTGGGAGAGTGGCTTACCCTTGCTCAGCGTGCTCACCTGGTGCATATCTCCGCTGCGTCAGGCTTCTTGGGCACAACAAAAGGAACCCCATTTGGCATCTCACCCACTTTGGAGGCCAGCAGCTAGAACATGTGAGCTGAGCAAATACAAACTGGGGGTCTCGTTCTGTGTAAAGCAGAACCATCTGCTAATCATTTAGCACCAGCACAGTACTTTGAGCAAATTTTATCTTATCTCTGCTCAACCCATGCAAGGCAACACTCCAGCAATAGCTCACTCTCCCCTTGGGCGTCCTTCAGAGGCAGCACTGGAGAGCCACTGGTTTTTTATCGCCACCTTTGTGTAGCAGCTAAGAACCTATAGCTTCTGCATCTTCAACAGCAGAAAATACATGGGCTGCAGGTAAACCTTCTGCTATGACTCCCACCCACCACCCCATTACAGGGAAGTTCTTAGATACCTACTCTGAGACCCAAACTGAAAACAGAGAAATCATGGAAACTGAATCTTTTGGGAGTTTGGAGTCTCCTGGGTCCAGAGGATAAACAGACCCTTTTTTCAGTTGTATTGGATCACTGCTGTAACCATTAGCCTCTGACCACAGAGATGCAGAAAGAATGGTAAATACTTATGACAAAATATTTTAATAGATAAGAGCATCATTTACCCTAAAGAAGAGGAAGCTGAGGGGAGACCTGATCACTCCCTACAGCTCCCTGGAAGGAGGGTGCAGGGAGGTGGGTGCTGGTCTGTTCTCCCAGGTAACTGGTGACAGGACAAGAGGAAACGGCCTCAAGTTGCGCCAGGGGAGATTTAGGTTGGATATTAGTGAAAATTTCACTGAGAGAGTGGTCAGGCACTGGAACAGGCTGCCCAGGGGAGTGGTGGAGTCACCATCCTTGGAGGGGTTCGAGGAATGTGTAGACGAGGACAGGGTCTGGTGGGTGTGGGAGTGTTGAGGTGATGGTTGGACTGGATGATCTGACAGGTCTTTTCCAACCTTACTGGTTCTGTGAAGTCACTTTTACAAGGACTGTCCAAAACTTAACAGATAGAAAAAGAGCTTAATATTAGGAGAAAGCAAGCTCAACTAAATTTACCCAGCAACTCAGAGAAACTGGTCATTGAAAGGGACTGGCCAAAAATCTACCAATTATAGTCACATTCACCTTTATTTTAACAGCCTAATTGCTCTAATGAGGTTTCATTATCGTTTTTGAAAAGTACGAGTTGTGATCACTTACATAAAGTCTGAACTATCGGAGCTCTTGATCATGAACATGATCTTGATCATGTCGCATCAGCCACAACTGCCAACTGTGGAAAAGCAGAACTGAGAAGAACCAGTTTATTCCGAGAACACCCTGGAGAGTTTGGTCACAAAGAGATTCGAAGAGGCTGAACCATTTGCTTCAGTGTTGGTGGTAGTCAGGGCTATTATGTTACACAGGAGAACTGTTGTCAGGGAAAGGCAGGAGTGCCTACAGACTGTACTTCACTGACTCTATACAGTAATCTATGGAAAAGGCTAAAATATCTCAGTTTATACAAGTACACTAGTACTTATTTATGTAAACTGTGCCTTTAGAATCATCTCAGTTACAATTCAAGCTAACAATACTTCTGGCATGTTTATCTAGTCTCAGTGGAAGCGTCTGACCTTTACGTCGCTTTATGTGGATAATGCAAACTGCTGTTAATTACATATTTTGACTTAAGTTCTGCTTATTTTGGAACGGAGCAAGTCATATTGTGGAAGTCACATGTATCTTCTCAGACTGGTCAAGCCCCAAACCCTGCTTTTTAGTAGAAAAAAGTGCTCTGTTTTACTAAGTGCATCTGTATATGTATATATGCATGTATAGGTTTATATTGTACGTATATATAATTTATTATATACAAATAGTTACATATAGCTATACAGGTGTTTGATGTCCTTAGACCCTGCTACTTCAAGTTATGCAAGTTTGAAGATGTTCCACAGGTTTGTGGAGCTTGGGGTTTCATCTTTTTTTGATATTTAAGCAAGCCAAAGGACCCCTTAACACAGGGAAAACCTCATTCTCTCCGTTCCATAAAACTGGGTTGAAAGCCTCCCCAAGCCATTTCTACTTGTGTTTTTTTCTTGTGCATTTTTTTCCCTCATTTCTGAATTCCAGAAACAAGAATCACAGCACAAGCAAAATAAAAACCTGAAAGGAGCAGAGCAAAATTGGATTTAGGCTCAGGACGACTGCCCTCTCCAAAACCCACAGAGACCACGGCGGGGGGGTGAGGCCAAGGTGGTCAAAGCCTCTGCCTCTTGGGGGGAACAGCTAAACTGCTTCAGAGCTCAAACCATCCACACAGCACCACAGCCAGAGGAAGAGATTTAAAGTTGAACTACCCATTTATTTTAAATACATTAACAGCAAAGGCCACAGATAAATGCATTGATAATCTAAACCCCACCGAGATATAACAAGTTCTGTCACCATCGTTTGTCGAAGGTTACAGTTCTGTGTGAAATGCAGCCACGTCCTGAAGGTCTCCGTAAGGAACATTCACAAAATACCAGCCTTAAGCACTTGGGAGCCCAACACAGACCATTCCATTTCATCAGAAAAAAAAAAACCATCATGCAAAGTTTCAAACCTAGCTGCAACTAAATCATTCAGATCTAAAAGTCTATAGCTGACCTTTCCATACACATCTCTGTTCTTTACCTTGCCCCCATCCTGCTGTGAAATGTGCAATAATTGCACAGCAGATGACTTTTGTTTTTTAAGAACATGACATGGCCATTATTAACGTGGCCTGGCATTAGTCTGTTTTCCTTTTCATCTTTATCAGACATGTATCTCTCTCTCAGAGGTCTTGTTTACATAAAACAGTGCACTTGGATGCATGGTGCTTAATGAGTTTCTGTATAACCAGAACAGAGTGAGTAAAGTACACTACTCTTTCTAATTATGAATCATTTGACTGTGTTAAGAGAAAGAGAACTTCAGCAAACAGTGCCAGAAAGCCTCTTTCCAATTTTTTTTTATTGCTATAAAGAACAGCCATAAATTATGAGTTAGGACAATGTTGCTTTGGCTCCAAGCAGAAGCAGTAGGAAGAGAAAAACCCCCGGCTGTGCTCATATTTCATGCTCCGGGATCACTGAGTGGTTCCTTCCTACATCCACAAGGCTCTGCCGAGGAAGGTTTAATGAAGTCGGTCAAACGCTGGTCTCAGTGGGTCTGACTATACTGGGGATCCTGAGAGCACTTCCCAGATTCACATTTTCCCTCGGATGCTGACAAGCCTTGGATGCACACAGTCCATCCGACACCTCCTGCTTTCTGTCAAAGCAAATCCCAGGGGAGGGGGCAGCGATGGAGTCGTGGCGTGCCAGCGCGCTGACCCACAGCCCACCGGCCTTGCAGACCGAAGCACCCAGGCAATCCGTGGCATTCTGACAGCCCAGGGCATTTTACTGCACACTCCAAAACCCGAGGGTTTGGTACGAGACATGCTCACCCCATCATCCACACACCTACCAGCGTAGGGTAGGCAGAGCTCGTTGGCTCAATTCCCTTAGCAAACAGCATGGTTTCCACAAAAACCTACATCAGAATACACAATTTAGCCCCCTTCTTTAAATTTTGCCAATCTAGTTATAAATGACAGTTTTTCCCATAAGGGAGGCAAACAATCACAGTGTTTGTTACTGCCGAATCCCATGGGTGAGCACTCCATAGCACAATCCCGGGCTGTCTTGTGCAAGCTCCCATGAAGCCCCGGAGCAAGAGCATACCAGAGGTTGGAGGGGCAGCAACAAGGACGCGTAGCACACGCTCTTCTAGACTACTCTGGGCCATCTCACCAGGACACAGAGAATCACATTTCCCAGAAGAGCTGTAGGAGCAGCAGGGAAACAGGGCATGGAGTTGCTTCAAGGCCACCTTTGTCTCCCTCCACCCTCCTTTCCCTGCCCCTACCCCAGGCTGCATCCCTCAGGAGAGCCAGCCCGGCTCTGTGGGATCTCTGATGGAGTCCAGCACTACTAGGGTGGCCAAGGGCATACTTCTTTTAATGTATTTTGCAATACAGCGAAATGAATGTGTCAGATTAGCCAAAACTGGCACCCTCAGCCCAGAAGCCCAAATTGGATTTAACAGTGAATACGAATAGCGATGTCATCCAGTAAATAATGGAAAGCCAACGTGCCTGAACCAGAAAATTATTTCAGAATATTATGCTTACTTTGGGGTAACAGAAAACTCCCATTGCAAGTCAGCAATAAACTTAGCTTTATTTATCAAAAAAACCTCTTTTTACACGACTTTGGTAAGATATTCCTTCACCCAGCAGAATTTCCTGTTAAAAATCGAAGCCTTGGCTAGATGGGAGAACAAGGTAGATTAAATATCCTGCCTTCCCATCTAACTTATGGAGCATTATGCCCTCGTTAAGAGGTTGGATTGTTGGGAATATCATAGGTCATGCCGTGTGTAAGCGCTCTGGAGTTAGAGGCGTATTATAAGATGCCAGAAGAGATAAGTGTCAATAGCAGAGAGAGTTCACCCAGCCATCTGTTAGATAAAATCCTCAGTGCTTTAGGAAATCTCTTTGGATCTGCTTATAGGTGTAACTTGGCCAGGACATTGTTGATCCCAGGCTGGGGAGACGTCTTTTAATTAAGTTATTTCCCAGGCTGAAGACTGATACTCTGGCAAGCATACAGGACTGCAAGGCACACACAATATATGCTTGAGAAAATAATGATGTACATAAGAATTTCAGATAGTCACAAAACATTAAAACTGAACTCCCCACGTGGATTTAAAGGACTGATCTTTCCTTGTAACTAAGAGTGGCAGCACAGTATTCTGAGTCAGGAACATAAAACTGGCAGTTTCCTTAAGAAATTCCAGTTAGAGGGCTCAGAGCTCTCAAGGACATCAGTCAAAAAGCATGAGAGAAAAGCCTGTAATTGCTCCAGAAAGTCTGAGCTGATGTAGTGAATCTGGTAAAAAGAAGCAAGGCAGCAAAGGGTTTAGGAAAAAGGCTTTCAAAAGTCAGAATATTTTCGGAAACCCAGAAGTAGAAAAGGAAGCATGATAAATAAGCGTACACAATAAAAGTGGTCATTCTTTTTAACCTACAGAAAGACTTATTTTGAGTATGAATGGATTCCTATGGAACAGGAGGAGTCAGAGGCCTTTTCTATTTAGCTCCTGGCTGAATTCAAAAGCAGCTAGAAGAGAAAGCCCAAGTGTTGGGTGCTTCACATGTTCATCTTAGATTCAAATGCTCCTGAGCAGTGCACTGCTCCATTTCAGTGCAGAAAAAAAGAAATCCCAGGATTTCTAGTCAAACAGGATATTTTTCTGCAGCATACAGTCTGATTATTATGGATCTGCTCCCACAGGCTTCATGCAACCCCTTCCTTAAGACTATTTCCTATAGCTCCATAATCCACAATGCTGTTCCACATCGTAACAGGCTAATCACTGCCCTACTTATAAAAATGCAAAAAAACTTTTTTACATGCTGCATAATGGTACTTCCCAAACAGCCCATAAACCCGTCCAGCAGATTCCTCCTCCATTTCCTTGCTTAGGGTTATCTCCCACAGCATCTTGTCTTCAGACTTCAATTTAGACTGCAACATCTTTGGGCCAGGGGCCACGTAAATCACCTATGGCTCCACACACGTATTGAGTAACAGCAGAATCTGACTTTGGAGCCATAAAATGCTTTCCAGACCTTAAGTCCTACAAGTTTCAAACTTTTGGGCATTTCTAGATGGAAAACTGAAAGGCAGGACTCCACAAGCTACCGAATAACTGCAAAAAGGTGAAGGAAAAGGGAAGGTTTTCAGGGTCTTCCCAAGCATTTTTGCAACACTGCACAATTAAGTCTTCACGCTATAAATTTAGGACCCTGATCACACGGGTATATATCAGTAACTCAGTTCCCAACTTCTTTTTGAAACTAAAACTTTAAAACCTGGCTCTGCTGAAAATAATTTTGTACTGTTAGACTGGGGAGGTTTTGTGTCCAAGTGATGTAGGACTCCCACAAAGCATTGCCACCATCAACTCTGTCATCTCAGCTACTAATGTTCATGCACTGAACTTGGCACCCCTTGCACAGTTGCCTTCCTTCACGTCGTTAGGCTCTATAGGAGATCCACGTTTATCTGATAAAATTATACATTACATTACAAGAAGTGCTAGAAGTCCAAATTTTACCAGTGTCTTCAAAAAGCTGTGGCAGGGAAAAAGCAGCCTAAAGCAAGGAATGTGTGATCCAACTATACAATAAAAGCGTTGAGAAACTAAGGAGGAGTAAGGAAATTACTCCCAACATCACCATGTGATACCCCAGTGGCCAATCACATGAAATAAGGTACAGCACATAGGAAGAGAAAAAGGAGGTCATTCCATTCTGAGCAAAATATCTGACTGGAGAAAGAAAAAAATACATTGAGGCATCCAGGCATCTCTTTTATCCATAATCATAGAATGGTTTGGGTTGGAAGGGACCTTAAAGGGTATCTAGTTCCAACCCCCGTGCAATGCACAGGGACACCCTGCACCAGAGCAGGTTGCTCCAAGCCTCATCCAGCCTGGCCTTGGACACTGCCAGGGATGGGGCACCCACAGCTTCTCTGGGCAACCTGTCCCAGTGCTCCCCATCCTCTCCCTGAAGAATTCCTTCCTGATACCCAATCTAAATCTCCCCACTTTCAGTTTAAACCTGTTACCCCTTGTCCTGTCACTACAGGCCCTTGTAGAAAGTCCCCCCCCCCCAGCTCTAAGGGGGGGCTCTAAGGTTTCCCCAGAGCCTTCCCTTCTCCAGGCTGAACCCCCCAACTCCCCCAGCCTGGCCCCAGGGCAGAGGGGCTCCAGCCCTCACAGCATCTCCATGGCCTCCTCTGGCCTTGCTCCAACAGCTCCGTGTCCTTCTGCTGTTGGGGGCCCCAGAGCTGGAAGCAGAACTGCAGGAGGGGTCTCCCCAGAGCAGAGCAGAGGGGGAGAATCACCTCCCTCACCCTGCTGGCCACGCTGCTCTGGATCCAGCCCAGGATAGGGTTGGCTTTCTGGACTGCCAGCGCACACGGCCGGCTCATGTCCAGCTTTTCATCCCCCAGTACCCCCAGGTCCTTTTCCTTGGGGCTGCTCTGGATCCATTCTCCACCCAGCCTGTCCTTGTAGTTGGGATTACCCTGACCCAGGTGCAGGACCTTGCCCTTGGCCTGGTTGAACTTCACATGGCAAGAAAGAAGGCTCTATAGGGCAAGAAAATCTTGCTTGAGGAACTCCAGAGGGCATAGGAGCAATACAAGAAATTATAGAAGTTAGTTTTCAAAGGGAAGTGTTACTGCACACACTCCACAGGTCTGTCTGATCAGCTTTATCCAGGAATTTTCCCTGGCATGAAACCAAGGTGACATTCAGGGATGTGCCTTGCCAGTCCAGGTCAGCATGCCATGGTTGCCTGCAGTTGTGGCATAAACCAAAGCCCGCTGATGCTGTTGTATCGGCTTCACTGAGCTTCTGGATCAGGATTATGCTATCTGTGAGTGAAACATAAGGATGAGGGTAGGAGTCCTGCCCCAAGCTTTTTTTCTGTTTGCTTTTCAGTCACAGTAAGAGTCAGCAACCCACAGCCCAAGCATGACTCACAGTGTATGTGCACCCATTGTTTTAAGCTGTCCTAGGGACTTGAACTGAAAAGGCCAGATTTGGCTCTGAGTTTCTTCCCCCCAAAATCAGAGCTGTTCAGTTGTAGAGTTTAATCTGGTTTGAAGCCTATGTAAAGAGAGGCCAGTCCTGATACACCACAAAGGCCGTGTCTCTCCCTGGGGAGAATCCTACCCTTCGGACTGTAATATGCGGGAAATGAGGGGAAGAGAATGGAGAAAATCAAGGCCAAAGCCCCCCTTATTTTGCCTCGGGGGATTGTACATGTGTAAACTGTTCAGTCTTCGCTGTATGCTGCTCCACGCCAGGATGGGAGCCCAGTTTCCCCGTGACTTTTTACTGGCATGCCGGAGACAAGCACCGAAGGCTGATGCAGTGGAATGAGAACCAGGATCGGGTAATTTATGGCCTTCTGCTAGAGCACAAGCAACTTATTAATAACATGTCTTTTAGGCTTAGCCCTTTGTTTGGAGCAGTTCTGCTTTACACAGTCTGATCCCACATAAAACATTTTTCATCAAAATGCAGTTAGGTTTATCAGCACACGCTGTAGAGATCAAAATCAAATAGTCTTTGTATAATAGGGTGCCCAACTCCTAAATCCCTTGCTGTGAGATGGAAGCTACCTATTCACCCCAAACACGTTCAAGTATTCCAATATAAAGTGCTCGTATTGCTAATGAAATATGCACTAGTACCCCCGTAAGAGGTTATACGCTTGGGCTCTCCAGTTTGAGATAACTGACAAATAGAGATGCTCCTCATTTTCCTTCTCAGCATTTTGAAGTTGCCATGGATATGTGGTTCATATAATAATGCCCCTTAAAGACAAACAGCAGCCACAGAATATATCCCAGATACCAGGCACCTAGAAAGGGGCACATGTGAACGGTGCTCGAAGAGGTGAGCTCTGAAATTCAGCTCCACAACTCCTGCAAGTAACTGCAATTTTCATCTCCTGAAAAGCTGATACAGTGCCTGGCTGTCTCTTTGTTGTAAGAGTCTGGGAATTTCCTGCAAAGCATGTAATATGCTTGAGGCATCAAGGTTGGGTGTTTTTTTTTTACATTTATTCGCCAAAAAAAGGGTGTATTATTTGGCATTTTTCCACGGTGACTTAATTCAAGGGCTATGAACAAAATGGAAATGGAAAACACCTTTCAGTTACAAAATGCCACTCACATGCACTCTGAATCTTGATAGTTTAAACCACAATGAGCATCATAAGAACCAAGATCAAACCCCAAAGAGATTGATAGCAGTTAACTGTAAGCATCATTAAGCTAAGCACAGCAGAGCCCTTCAGCGGCCAACACCATGGGGTCAGAGTGAAGAATAGTGAGGTTTGTGGTCCTGGGAGGAATAACACCACTGTCTTTTCTCAGCTTCCCCATCACATGAATCGTACCTACCTTGTGGACAAAAACAAGGCAGTACATAGTACTGCAAACTTATTTTGATTCCCGTGTTCAGGGTTTCTTGTTTCCTTTTTCTGGAGTTACAGGATTCTGTAAAAGTCCTCCTTTGCTTAAAAAAGCAGCTCAGTGTTCCTTCATTATAAAGTGCAATGCCATGAGCCTTTAGCTTTCAGGAAGGAAACAGAGAAGTGGCCACAGTGTATGAACTAAACTGATTTAAGAGTTTGCCGTGCTTTGAACACAGATTGCAATACCAAATGCAGGAAAAGTAGTTTGGGGATCCCTAAATTAAACACCCTAGGAACCAGGTCTTCTAGTGTTTTCTATTTTGTCTGTTGGCAATTTCTTTGTGCTCAACTTGAGATATCCAAAAGTACTAAGAGGGGCAGCAACTGAGCATTTAGCTTTTTTACATCATCCTCCCTTAAACAGACTCCACAGCTATGGAGGCATCATTATTTGCAATTTCAAGAAAATCTTGATCTCAACCTCAATTTATGTTTTAAGAGGCCTAAACATCACTAACCCAAATCTTATGCTACCCACTCAAGAATGCCTCCAGTTGGGTAGTCACCTGTCCACAGTCAGGGCAAATAGAAAAGGTTTTCCTTGAAGCCTTTCAAAGCCCCATTTTTCTTTACCTTTTGAAATTTCCTAAGCAAGGGAAGTTCATTTCTCTCCTTTTTTCCAGACCAGCAGAATAAAATGCTTTTGGTTTTAGTAGCATTCTTGAGGCTGAAATTGGGATATTTAACAGAAGGGTCTGTGAATATGAACAAGATAAAGCTGAACTGATGGTGTCCATCTGCAGTGATGAGACCCCTCAGCTACTGAAGTAAACACAAAAGGCAGGGAAATGCTACAAGTGATATATCTTCATGCTCCCAGGACCCCATTGGCTTTTCTTTCAACTTTAGCCTTGTTCCTGTACAGCTGGTGACTCCATGGTCAGAACCGCTTCTTGGATTTACATAAAGTACCATTAATTTAACCAGCCACTTCTACCCAGAAGAATTTTTGGCTTAATTAAAAAGACCCAGCCCTGTGCAGTGCCAGAAATAGGGTGGTCTCCCCATGGAGACCCTGAACACCTCTTGCCTCTTCCCACCTTGTTTCTTGGATTGGGATTTCCTGCAAGGGATGGTAAAACCTGCTAGCTGCTCCAATCAGCAGCATGGTCTGGTGAAACTTTTGCAGGCAAATTTTCATGTCAAACATCAAGCTATGGTCAACAGTTGGAAGAGCCATGAGATAGACAACGCCAGTGGGGCCATCAGGAACAGACAGCAATCAGCCTTTTAGAAAGCCAGGATTTATCACATGGTTATTGCCAGAAGAGTGATCCTTTAATGCAACTGTTGAGTGCAGATTTCCTTGAGGTAATGCAAGATTGATTACGATTGATAGAAAACAAGGAGTGTCCTCAGACTTTCTATAAAGTAATGGTCTTCCAGTTGCCATTTATGTTTAATTCCAAGCCTTGATACAAGAGAAGCTGTAGTATCCCACCATACACACCAGCATTTCAAAGCATAGATCACCACGCAGCTTTATAGCAAAACAATACAGATTTTTAAATAAACTATTAAATTGCTGTTGTCATTGTCTTGACTTTCATTGTCTTGTATTTCATACAGCCAGCTGATATTCAAATGTGTTTTGTGATTTTAATCTTCCCCCTGAGGCTTACCCACAAAACTCTACCACATACTTATTCAGCAAATTAACTAAATTATTTCCTTCCCAAAGAAAAGCTTAGATCTTCATGGGGAAGGCTGATGGGTTTTGGCAGAAAAGTCTGGAATTATGGAGTCACTGACTAACTGTAAATCAGCTACAACCACGGATCAAGGAAGTGTGGATTCAAAGGCCATAGTGAGACAAACCCTGATTTTGTTTATAATCTGTAATTTCATTGACATCGGCCAAACTACGATCAGACTCCTTCAAATTCTCATGCCCACAAGACACTGAGTTATAAATATGCAAAACAAACTTTGTTTTCACCACAGCCAACCCATTAGGCCAACTTCTCCCCTTTTATGTCTCTTAAAGGTACAGATTATAAGCAGTGTATACTTTAAAGATACATAACTTCTAATTTATTTTTAAGAAGCATCGTGAAGGTCAACATGTACAAAACCCAGAACAGGGCAAATTCTCACTCACCTCGTCAGTTTTGAGGGGCTGTATTTAAGCAATAGGCAATCATGCCCATAGCCATGAGGTGCAGCATGAGTCACACCAGCCTTGGGAAAGAGAGACTTTGATGGTCAGACGGACATGCCAATTGGCTGCCTGCCTTCCAGACAGGAAAGCTTTATGTCCCTTATTTCCAACGCATGACCCCACTGCCAGCCCCACTCCCACCCGCTCAGCAGGATAACCTATCCTTAGTGCTCTAGAAATAGCACTGACCTATACTGCTCCCAAGGCAAAGGTGCAGAGAATCTCAAGCTAAGAAGCCCCTTCTCCTGTAAGGAACCTTCTCAGCATAGCCAGCAGGGTCAAGGGAGGGGATTCTCCCCCTCTACTCTGCTCTGGGGAGACCCCACCTGCAGTTCTGTGTCCATCTCAGGGTGCCCCCAGAGGCAGAAGGATATCAACGGGTTGGAGCGAGTCCAGAGGAGGCCACGGGGATGCTCCAAGGGCTGAAGCCCCTCTGCCATGGGGACAGGCTGGGGGAGTTGGGGGGTTCAGCCTGGAGAAGGGAAGGCTCCGGGGAGACCTTAGTGCCCCTTTCAGTACCTGGGGAGGCTACAATTTTTCCAAGGGCAGGGAGTGACAGGACAAGGAGTAACAGGTTTAAACTGGAAGAGGGAGATTGAGATGGGCCATCAGGAAGGAATTCTTCCTGAAGAGGGTGGGGAGCACTGGGACAGGTTCCCAGAGAAGCTGTGGGTGCCCCATCCCTGGCAGTGTCCAAGGCCAGGCTGGATGAGGCTTGGAGCAGCCTGGGCTAGTGGAGGGTGTCCCTGCCCATGGCAGGGGGTGGGAATGGGTGGGCTGTAAGGTCCCTTCGCACCCAAACCATCCTATGATGGTTCTAAGGAGCCTCTTCCCCAGTAAGGCACCTTCCCAGCTACGGAGCCCCATCCCCTTTTCCTGGGGCTGCCCAGCTGACCAAATGGTGATCACCCTTCTCTCAGCAGTGGCAGGAGAGCTACCTTGCTGCCAACCATCCATCCCACACAGGCAAGAGAAGAGGGATGGGGCTGCTGGGGATCACAAAACTCACACAGCCCCACACAGTGCTTATGTCAGTGCTGTTTCAGGGGCTCTTGTCTGTAGGCTCGTGCCTTGACCATGACTTTCAGTGTCCATCACTCCCCAAACCTATGCAACTCCTGGGTGGCCTTTTAGGCAGACGTTGGAGATGATCCCCCACCACGTACCCCAGTGAAGAGACTGCCTCCCAGGGCAGGCTGTCTGCACCACTGCTGGGGATGATGATGGAAGGTCTCCTGTTTCCTTCATTTGTAAGGGAGGGATTTGAGTGGGAGCTGAATCCTGTCAAGCGCTTCCTGTCCTGCACACACCCTTGTCAAAGAGCTCTTTGGAGAATACAGAAAGAGGATTAATGTTAATAGCTATCTGCCTGTCATATGAAAATCTCAAGCAGCACTTGCTGGATTTCATGAATCCCTAATGCACAATACTGCGAAGGCACCTGAAAGGAAACTTCGCAGGGAGTACGCTCAGCAAGCGGCTCGGCGCCGAGCGGTGGGCAAGAGACCCTGCAGGGTACGAGTGTGGATCACAGCCTACACACCAGATGCAGTGAAGCCTTTTAGAGTAGGGAAAAGGCACGCATTTGAAGCCATTTTGCCATCAAAGTAGGTTTACCCAGTTCATTCCTTTCAATCATGTGCTATAATTCATTCTGCTATGCGTTTTAGAAACCGTCACCCCGGGACTGCGTTCACTTAGCGTAGTTAGTAACATAACACTCTCCAGACAGCCCTTAGCCAGCACTTAGGCTTGCAACTGTGTAACAGACATCAAATTTCTTGGACCAGGCTAACAGCCTCATCAGTCAAGCTCTAACGAAAGGCCCAATCTTAATCCCTTCAGAACATTTAATAGGAGCAATTTCTGACCCTCAGGAGTTCTTACTGTGTTTTACTTAAAATAACCAGAGCATTGCCATAGCCTTTGGAGATGCTGCATGTCGTTCTCAGAACAGGGCAGCAGAACAACACACAAGGTGTAAAGCATTGATAAGGTGACCAAGAGCTCACCAGCTGATCGTGCACATTAGCACTCAGCCCTCAAAGAACGAAGCCATCTTCCAAAGTGTGGATCAGTAACATTACAGGAGGGAAGGATACCCATCTGGATGGCCTTGGATTGGTTTCCTCTACTTTGGCAAGGGGAGGACTGTAAGGACATTGAAGCTGCCCTCTTTGAAGATCACCCTAACTACTCAGAAAGACACTCCTTTGCTCCAGACACAGTTCCTCTACAAACTGTACTCAGCTGTACTCCTACCCACAACTTCCTTCCGTTCGCCATGCTCCTGTGCCACTTTCCGCATGTTCTCCAGCTATCCTAAAGAAGGAGGCTTACAAAAGGCAAAGCGAGGTGTGAGATTTGACTTGCTAGTCTCAGACCACGTGCCCTCTACTGACGATTCACATTAGTTGGGCTGCCAAGGACCCAACAAGTACTCTGCCCTTGATATGCTTCCACCCTGTTGTGGGTTAGCCCTGGTAGGAAGGCTGAGCATCATAAGGGGCCTACAAGGAAGCTGACGGGGGGGGGAGGGGGGGGGGGAGCTTTTTACAAGGGCCTGTAGTGACAGGACAAGGGGTGACGGGTTTAAATGGAAAGTAGGGAGATTTAGATTAGATATCAGGAAGAAGTTCTTCCCGGAGAGGGTGGGGGGCACTGGGACAGGTTGCCCAGAGAAGCTGTGGCTGCCCCATCCCTGGCAGTGTCCAAGGCCAGGCTGGATGAGGCTTGGAGCAACCTGGGCTAGTGGAGGGTGTCCCTGCCCATGGCAGGGGGGTTGGAACTGGATGATCTTTAAGGTCCCTTCCAACCCAAACCATTCTGTGATCACACAGATCATAGCTATGATCTATGTGAGAGCTTGCTCACTCCTATAACCTCCAAGTCAGATGGGGGAGCAAATAAGGATGAGCATGAAAACCTTGGGTTGAGATAAAGGCTGTTTAAAAGCAAAAGCTGCTCACACAAGCAAAGAAAAATGAGGAATTCACTCCCTACTTCTCATAGGCAGGTGGGTGTTTAATCATCTCTTCAAAAGCAGAGCTCCACCACACTTATTTGGGAAGATGAACACCATAACTCTGGATGTCTCCCCTTCCTCCTTTCCCCCAGCTCTATATGCTGAGCATGATGCCATATGGTCTGGCATACCCCTTGGGTCAGTTGTGTCCTCTCCCAGTGCCTCCCTGCTGGTGGGGTGGGGTGAGGAGCAGAAAAGGCCTTGACTGTCAGCACTGCTCAGCAATAACCAAATCATCCCCATGTTATCAACAGTGTTTCCAGCACAAATCCAAAACACAGCCCCACACAAGCTTCTACAAAGAAAACTAACTCCACCCCAGCCAGGCGCAATACACATCATTTCACAGGCACAAAAGTAACACTAGGATTTGTATTACACCAACAGCAAAGAGTTTCCCTTCATTTCACTAGGGGCTATATTTTAGAGGGTTTTTTAAACCTACAAATATGCAAAAATACAGCTTTTTCTCTTTTCCTTCTCCTTTTGGTCGTGCTCTTTGAAAGCAACAGAAAGGCCTGCAAGATTCACGCTGAAAAGCGTTAAGCAGAATAAGTTTTGAAATAGGGAAGTCAGCAGCCAGTGAGGTTCAGTGCTGCTCCTATGCAATTAAAACTGTCTCCGGTTTTTGCAGGTTATTTTTTATTTACAACCATGAATTTTAACAGAGAAATGCACAAATCTTTATACAATGAGCATTTCTACCAAGCTCAGCGCTAGCCAGACTAGGTGTCAGGAAGAAGCACATGGATGTATTTTTAAGACACTGCTGAAAGTAGACATTGTATAAGAGTATTTCCTTTGGATACGAGGCGAAGAGTGCCTTAACTGTGAAAAAATGGACTATTCCGACTGTCTCTGTAGAAACAAATAAAACTGCAGAGAGCAGAGAAACTGGCTGGGCTTGTAGCTGTGAAGGCCAGCGCTCCCCACCAGCCCCAGGCCAGCAGGCTTTTACTCTTTAATGGCTTCATGCCCTCTAATTAGGGTTTCCAAGTACAATCCCTTTGAACAAATGTTTACATTTGTCTCGTTAATTCCCATTACTTAATAATCAGAGGCCCCTGCAGTTACCTCAACATGGGGAAGATGAACCAAGGACATGATCATATCAGGGGTTTGACATTTAAATACCCGATTTGCACAAACAGAACAAACGTGAACACCTGCAGACGTAAAAAATAGATGAGCAACACTCACAACACATTTAAACTCCAAGTCAAGTCTGAAAACACAGCTTGTGGGATTATAAACTGAGGTACGACATGATCATCTCATATAACATCTTATTTAGTGCTTATTGAAGATACCTTGCTCACATTTTCCTTTAAAAACAAAGAGTTTCCCAGAGAATAAGGAAAGTTGCCTTTTCCTTACGACAGATCAGTCGGTCATTTGCTGCCCATGCTGCTCTCCTTTGGGCAAGTCATTAAATCTCATTTGAGCCCTATTTAGTAAAATAGATGGGGGCAATAGCACTTCCCCACATCACCAGAATGCTGTAAGTGAGCAGGCTCCAACAGATGTGAGCCAGTCTAAGGTGAGTTGAGGGAACGACAGAAGCACCTGGATAGCTGAGCTGGAGGCAGGAAAGTCAAGCAGATTGGAAAAGCCAACCTTGTTCTGAATTACTTCCTCTCGAGGACATTGAAAGGTGTGCCTCAGGGACAGAGCTAAGAACACATAGGTGTGGGAATCCGTAAGAGTCCTTTGCTGAATTTTTTGCTTGTGGTTCTTGTGATATTGGAAGAAAAAGAAAGTTGTTTTGCCTACTTTGTAAAAGAAAGCCAAACCCAAAAACGAAAGAAAAAAGCAGAGGGGAAAGACAAAAGAAGCTAAAGCAGATGGAAAACGTGTCATGCCATTTCATGCAGGAGTGGAAGGTATGCAAGTCAATGTGGAGACATGAAATGTCTTGGTCAGAGGGCTGTGTCACAGCAGATGTGGCAACCACCAGTTCAACTGAGGGCTAGCAGACCAGAGGAGGCAGTACAACAGCCAGCTACCATCCTGGCCAGGACAGCTAATGCAGGCACCACACATCCCCACCAGCCAGGCATCAGCGAGGTGACAGACTCTCAGCTTTCCCCTCGGCCAGGACAAGGGTCCCAGCTCTTCTCCACAGCAGACACTTTTCCTGCAAATCTACACTTTCAAAATCACAATGCCCACTTACGAGTTTACTTGTAAGGTGTATTTACATTTTCCCTCCCTCCTATCTTATATATGAGAGTATATGTAGAGTGTATCAGCTCTACAACAGGAGCAGAAAGTTCCCAGAGCTGAAAATATCCCATACCTGCCTAGAGCAACATTTTATGGACAGATATAAAATTCCAATAATGGAAGTTTGTTGTTGCACAGCTGTTAGAAAAATGGGACAAACTGGCACCACTATAATTAAACAGACATTTAAATAGGCAGTTGCTTACTCATTAGGTTGACCATTCAGGTGCACAACATCTAAACCATTTCTCATCACCTCATGCTACCACCTTATCCAGCCAGCCAACAAATAAATAAGCACAGCAATTGCTTTTTGTAGTAGCAAAAAGGAAACGCTGGAATTCTCATGTTCTCCTTACATGCTTCGTGCCAGGAGCCACATGCTCATCCTTACTAGGAGCAGCCCAAACCAACTACAACCAGCTGGCTGGCTGGATTTTCTTATAGTTTGCTGGAAGATCTAGAAGAGACCTTGCTCTGCATAAATCCCCTTATTTTTCTTACTGAAATAAAAAGCTGAGGCAGGAAAAAAAAGAAATTTATGGCCTGAAACAGTGTCTTGCTTTACATGTGATTTCTTAAGCCTTTTAATACGAAACCTGCAGGACAGTGTTTTAAAAGGGCCTTAGAAGACAACACAAATCCTTTTACAACGATTTTTTTAAACATCCAAAAGAGATGAAAATAAGCTCCTACAATACTAATTAGCATCACTGAATCCCCATTTTAACACACACTACACCTCTCACTCCGCAGGTGAGTTTGCTATACACCCACGTGCTTGCTTCCTCCAGATGCATACACAGGTAAGCTGGGTTTCCTCAGACACCCGTATTCAGCCTTTCACCAGGAAGCTGATGGCCCAGGGGTTCAGACAACCACCCCCTTTCTGTTAAAACACTGTTTTCAAATGCCATTTCCGCATTCGTTTGCCTGTTTGCAATGGCAAGCTCTGCTTTGTTTTGGCGTTGCCCCTTATTACTCAAACTTTTTAAGTAGCAGCTTATCTTGCATCTTTTACTCTCGCCTATTTCTCTCTCTCCCCCTGTATTAAATTAAACAGGATCATTATGCAGTAAACAGCCCAATAACCCAAGTCAGCATATGGTATTCATAAGTTCTTACTGTGCAGCTCTAAATCTGTCACAGCCTCTATTTAAATATCCTGAACTTTGCAAAGGTCTGAACCGCACGATAAAGATACGGCTTCAGCAGCAGTCAGAGCTGAACAGTCACCCAACAGCCAGAGAACAGTCAGACTTCACACACAGACAACCTGAAGGACATGCAGGAGAAGGGGCATCCAACGTTACTGGAAAGCACGGGGACTACGCTGCGCGTGCAAGCCAAACGATGCCGCGGATGTGCATTAAGGCTGCTCACACCGTGTAGAAGGTGGGCACAAAGCACAACCTGCTTTCTCCTGGTAGGTCCAAGCTCGCCAGTCCCCCTGGTCAGAACATCTGGGCACAGCTGCTGTAAGCACGAGACAGCAGAAGCGGCATCCCCCGTAACAGCCTGCACACCAGGTAACATGACCATGGGAGAAACCCTTCCTTCTCTCTCCTTTGCCCATCAGTGAAGGAGTATGACTGTCCCCACTATATGAATAACGCAACGCATTGTTATTGCTCATCAGATGGACCCTGACACGGCCATTGAGTCTGACAGCTGATTTGGTTGTATACACACAGAAAGCAGCAAATATAGCAAGCAAGAAGGCACACTCCACTCCCACGTTGTGCTTGGTGGTGCTACACAGGTTACACTGGGAGCTGCATTAGCATACGACCTACATTTTTAAATTAATTTTGTTCTCCAGTTAGGTGTTCAGGGTTTTTTTTTTTTTCCTCCTGCAGGCAATTGGTGCTATTGTATGTGTATTAAAATATCAGCTCCACCATGTGTTTCCCCTCCCCTCCAGTGTTTGCAAGGGAGGTTTTAAGTAGCAGGGGGAGGGTCTTCTCATAATCAAGGTCCAAGCATTGCTGACTCCCCCATTCTGCACACCACAACACTCCCGTCAGCAAAGCAGCAGTAGCAACTGATGAGTTCTCACATGGGACCACTCAAAGCTCCAAGGACAAAGAATAATCTGTACTGGAAATGGAGGAGGAGGAAGAAACTAAATGAGAAGGCAGAACCAGTTAAGGCTTGCAAGGGAAAAAAATAAAAGGCTATAAAAATCAAAAGGAAAAAAAAAACTAAGAAAACAAGTTGATCAGAGCTGGAGGAAGGTTAGAAGAATGAAACATTTCTGCAAGTATTTGAAAGAGGTGAAGCACAAATTTTGAGAGGAAGCTGATATGACTAACTTAAATTAGTAACATAATAAATGCCTTTTTTGAAGTTTAACAAGCAGCAGAAACTTTGAATAAGTGGGAAGCAGTATTTGATTTCTGTTCATTTATTTTACAGGCAAGGTTACATACAGAAAAGCTACAGGCTGGGATGACATTCATTTTAATGTGTTTGGGGAATTATGACATGTAGACAATTAGAGAACCTCTGAGAAACACTTAAAAAGCACTTGGGAAGTGGGAAAATATCAAGAGGAACACACAGATACACTACACCTGAAACAAAGAAGGATGAGTGATTGTAGCAGTTGTCTCAGTATCTGAAATAATCTAAATGCTCTGAGTGACAAAATCACAGGAATTAATACTGGGGACCAGCTCTCAGACAGCATCATGCCTGCTGGATCACTACTTCATAGGACACCACAGCAGCTAATACAAACTGAAGTAAAATGCTTCCACAAGAACCAAGTCTTCTGCCTGAAGAAGAAATCTTCCCTTCCCTATCCAGGAAATTTTCCTCCATCTACTGTTTCATGGCACACCTTGTAGCACTTGCATCACCTGTGACAAGATTTAGAGCACTCAAGCTCCTCATGTTGCTGGAATTATTAAATAGATGTTAAAAATCTACTTATTTCCCTTTTATTTGGTAGTGGTTTTGAGCAGGAGTTTGGTTACTGTGCCTAATTCATAGAACGGTTTGGGTTGGAAGGGACCTTACAGTCCATCTAGTTCCACCCCCTGCCATGGGCCCAGACCCTTCCGCTAATTCGGCGAGCCCTAGCCAACGCAGGGAACCTCTCACTTCTGTCTGAAGCAGCCCTTCGGCCCCTGGTGAGGTATTTTCAGGGGGGTGAGGGATGGCTTCAGGTGGCATTTTTAGGTGCTGTTTGCCTGGAGGACAGCATTCCCACCTGGAACGTGCCATATTTGTATTCCCGGCTGTCCTGCTGGTACAAGGGCTTTTCACTTCATCTTCTTGTGACCTAGACAGATATTGGGAGTTCAGTGATTTAGGAACAGGTCACGGTGTTTGCAGCCTGCTTCTTGCAAAGTTATTTGTGTCAAAGATTTATTTTGCATTTTCCAATTTAGGATACAGTGTTTTCCTCTCTGTGCACGAAAGACTAACATGTTAACCTTCTATTGAACACTAAAGTTAGTGGCTAGCCTACATCTGAGGTGGACAATTTGCCAAGACATACTGCCTCTGATAGTCACATCTGTGATACGTACGTCAGGACACCCTCCTCTTCACACAGCCAGATGTGTACTACTCACAGTTAGAGGTATTCACTGTGCCCTACCTCAGTCATTCCCTACCAAGGGGCAGGAAGGACTGCCATGGAACTCAGATCAGGCAACCTAATACAGACGCACACGCTCCACCATTCAGCCCCACACGTGCTCCTCGCGTGGGTGATGCCGTCACTTTGGTCAATGAGCAGGGGCAGCCCCTTTGTTTCTGTGATGGACAAGAGAGGATTTGCACGGTTCGAGGGTTTGGGAAACAGGGAGTAGGTAAGCAGGACCAGGGGACTGCTCTCCGGGGAGCTCTGGCAAGTGATACCCACCCCTCCAGCACTGGGATGCTGTCTCCAGTCTACACAACACCCTCTGCAAGTTGGGATGCCCTCTTGACCTACATGGTAGAATTACTTATCTTCCCCCCGTCGCCCTCCCCCCAATAAAGCTTGAATAATCTCCATGTTTTCCACACCTCTCATGGGAACTGCGGGTACTTCAATTTTCTTTTCTCAGTTTGGATAGCTCCAAGATAAATTTAACAAGAAACTCCGTGTGTAATGCCCTCAGGATATAAAGAGGAAAAGTGAGGTTTAAAAGTAAATGAAAGATGACAGCTAAATCTTTAAAATCATAGAAACACTAATCTGTTAACTACAGCATCTCCAAATCACACGAGTTCACTGATGGGAGGATGCTATTTGTCCTTCAAGGTAGAAAGATGCATTTTTTTTTTAAAGCTCCAGTGCAAGACAGTGGTATTGTACTCAGTGGAAATAATTAAAATGATAACTGTAATCACTACCAAGAAATACTTACAATTTAATTAAAGCCAAGGATTCTTTGTCAGTGTCTAACTAGAGCTCTCTATGGATGTGATTTTTCAGAAGCACTGAAATTTCAGAGGGAATAAAGTAATTTTGGCCTTTTTCTTTGCCAAGTTTCCAATTCATGAGAAGGGCTGACAATACACAAGCCTATCTAGTTCTCACAGGGATTTTTAGGTCATTAAATCCAGTCCCTTGCTCCAGAAATCAAACACTTCACATAACCTCTTTATAGACATGTACCAAGAGCAGCACCAGCTACAGAGGTGTCCTTCAGCAGTGCTGGAGTTTGTGAGGTGGTGGTGATGCTGGGTCCCAGTCAGTCAGCTGCTGCAGGCACCCAGTCCCACCAAAGTGGGAAGGTGAAGCTCAGCTCTAAAAATGCTCCTTCAAACGTTTGAAACAAATGCTTTTCTCTGCTTTTAAATGTCACGCTCAGCAATGCAAACCAAAACAACGCTCCTGCTCGCACCCATTATCAGCACTGCTTGTCAAAAGATGATCGGTATCACTCATATATGGGAAGCCAAATGAGCATTAAACGAATTCAAGCTTTAAGGCTCTTTTTTTGCAAGATAACATCAGATATTAGCCACCATTTCTTGCCTCATCACATGCTGATCCCCTCCACAATCAGGATTTTAATTACACAGATCCGTCTTTGGGTATTTTCTTGCATAACTACTAACAGGCACGAGGGTACTGGACTAGTGGCTATGGTAGAGATGCACATTGCAGACAAAAATTGGGGTAAGGTTTTCAAATTCGTCAGTGTTTGGGTGTGCCGAGATCGCTGGTTTTATATTGGGGTGTTTAAAAGCAAGCTGTGAAAACAAATCTTTTACTCTGCCGCTGGAAGGAGTTTTGGTAATTAGACACATGCATACATCTGCATATGCAGATATCACTCTGCATTATGCGAAAGGAGATGTTGGCAGTTGGCAAAGTCCTGGTTCTCACCTTCGAGAGCTTATTGCAGGGAAACCTGAGACAACATCTGACCCGTGACATTCAACTCCTGCCAGGGTGCCTTAGAGCAGTCCAGAAGTCCAGTCACTTCTGATAGACGCTCCCCAATTTGGTTTAGATATTCAATTATTATACATTCAGCCCAATATGGTGAGCCTTCAGCCCAGTCCAGGCAAGCCCCCAGGATCAGGCCCTTGCACAGGTTTTGGCACCATCCCCCCACTCCCAAACAGAACCAAAGGCAGCAACACCAGAAAGATGAGTATTACAGACAAACTCAGCTCTGTTGCAGGGGGAGCAGAGGCAGGAGTTTAATCCTTGAAGCATAAGGACAGTACAAATCTCTCTACAGGGCCTATGTTCCCCTGTCTTCAAGGCTTTTTTTAGTGGACAGCATGGACAGCAGCTACTGAGCTTTTAGCAGGGTAACCACAACCAGAACTTGACTTGGGGTATTAAGAAATTAAATTCCTTCTCCAGTATCTTCTCATCCTATGTGAGGATCACAAAGCACACCACGCATTTCACGTATTGCAGCTGTGAAAGCACTGCTGTTCCCATACTGCAGCACCACTTAAAGTCCTGCTGCCGAGAAGCACCCTCTCACTTTTATTTGCATGCCATAGGTGGATGCTGTACTGACATTTCCTTTCCCATTAAGTATCCTATTAACTTACATTAATTTTTTGCACAGATTTAAATTACCATGGAAAGAAATTCAATAATATTTGCTAAGGCTAGAGCCAAAATGGTTTCAGTCCTTGAGACTTGGGAGGCTCAGTAACATCCCACGTGAGCAGCTGACAGCAGCCTGCGCTAGGAAAAAGCTCGGAACAGAGCTGGACTCCGAATGACACAGGCCAGGAAAGCATGGTGGGACACAAGCCTCACACCCTGCTGCAGAAAAATTAGTTTGCAGTTTAACTTTTCTTATTAGCCAGCTTTTACTACCACTCAGACAATATATGGATTAAATTAAGATCTTTAACAAGATAGTTAAACATTACCAAAACCCTGGAACTGAATTGAGATGAAAAGATAGATTGGAGGGATGTGGGGAAGAAAAGGCAGACGGTGTTTAGCAGGGGTTAAGTATCCACAGAGGCAACTGAGGAGCAGAGCTGGCCATCTTCTGGTTTTGTGGCATAACTTGGGAGGCAGCATGTTGTGGAGTTGGGGAAACAGAAGTTCAAGATATCTTCTTTGCTATATGCATTTATTTCTTTTTACACTTTATTAGCTTCCATTATTTCTCTCTTCCTCTCCTTAAAGTGTTAGGCCTCATTTCTTTCAGTAGTTTCACAGACAGGAGTTTTTCAGGTCTTAATATCTTTAGGAGGGATGTTAGAGATGCTGTAATTCCAAACATCAGAGAAGAAAATTTTGCAAGAGGTGGGCTTCTAGCCTAAGTACTCTGAGTCTCTCCTCTGAGGAGCCCCTCTCTGTGTTCACTACAGGGAGGTTAAACTCCTAATCAAAGCGCTTCCGACGCCTGAAGCCAGATGCTGCAAACCCTCCCTACTCCAACACCACTCCTGTTCCCCATCCCAGCTTGGAAGGTCACAAGGAAGACCTTCAGTTCACATCCAAAGGCATGACAGAGCAACACTGAGCACTTGCCAGCTTAAGTCTCTGAAGGCAAGGCATCATTTAAAGACAAAATTATAGGAAAAGTCTTTCCCAGTAACCCAGTGCTGCTTCAAGAGCTCTTTCCAAACCAACCGAAGGACACCTCTGCTTCCATCCTAGAGCCAAGCAGTGAGCAACACAGAAAACGCAGTTCCCATCAAAGCAACTCTTCCGCAGCAGAGCAGAGCTCACACAGAAAGGCGACAGCCTTGGGTTGCTTTTAATTTGTGTAGTATACAGCTTGCCCTAGTTTATACACGCCGCAGCATTAGACAATTAGACATGCTGAAGTATCATTATTCGCCTGACTCGCAACGGAGCATCCTCTGTCTCCGCTGCCCTTCTCTCCCCCGAGTGTGGACCATTATCCTCATTTTTGCAACTCTCATGGAATAGCTGCCCCACAACTATAATTAGTCCACTGCTTGTTTGTTTTAATAGCTGTATTTCCTAGGCCAAATGTGCCATTCTTGTCTCAATCTTGATTATTTGTAGGGGGTTTTTTGCCTAGGATATTGCTTTCAATCATTTTTCCTTTGTTTTCACGTATTTGTCAGGAAAGGAAAGGGCTTAATTGAAGATTGCCAAACTTAACTTTTAAGCTTAGGTATATTATAGGATTATGATATTTTCATTATCATAAAATTACTAATCTTTTGCAGAAAGTGTCAAAAAGCAGGAAGGAAAAAAAGAGGGATTGGAGAAAAAGTATTTGCAGCTGTTGTTTTATAAAGCAACTCTATTATAAGGTTTACAACTTTTTCCCAAGGCATAGAAACAATGCTTCCCCTGTGACCTTGGGTAAAGTTAATATAACGGATCACCAACAGTAATGTATATATCTCCCAGACACTTGTAAAGTGTCTAACTCTTGATAAACTTTGCCAGAGAAACAGCACATGTAAAACACACCTTATACAGCAAAATATTGTGACACATAGTACATATGGAATGCTTGAGGATGGGCACTGGAAAACTTTTAAGTGTTATTTTAAGTGATATGCCACTTTAAGGTAAAGCTAGAATCCCACACTCATGCCAACAAATCAGGTCACATGGTCAGATCCCTATTTATTTACAGACCGTGTTGGAGAGACTTTTAAAATTGCTTGCTGGGACTACTTTTTGTCTAAACCTACAATGCATTAGTTACCATTAATCCCCGGTGTGTAGCTCCCAAATGGCAAGAAAAATAGCCACTTACTTTGAAAAAATGCCTAAAAATGACACTACTTCAACATCCATCATCTTGCTCCTTTCTAGCCCAAAGGAGTCCTTGTGTAGTCCTTCGGGAAGCTTAGAAAATCTTTCACTAATAGTAGAAACACCCCATGTTTAGGTCTACGTGCTTGTGACACACAGCTTCCTAAACCTAGTTTCAGCTTATTCCTAAGTATTCCTCCTTTTTATGGACATCAGGCATTTGCGGTGGTCAGAGGCAGGAACGGGAGAGGAAGTAGGCTACAATTTCTTAGCTGGCTACTCAAGTTCTTTTAAGATTTGCAAGTTCTGGGGAATTTATTAATGAGATAGGCAAAAAGTAAAACAATAAGTGTAATTATCACTTGAAGTCTACTATGACTGACACTGGAATCCATGGAGCATTAAAACAGGGAAGTACCTTAGCCAACAAATCCAGTTTCTTTTCCTATTCATTGAGTAATATTAACCTGCAACTCCCTCATGCCGTGGTGAATATATTTGTCCTGTCTTTTCTGGAGCGAGCTGTGTATTAAGGCTCTATCATTTCCAAGGATCAGGATTCCTGAGCCCAGCCTGACTCAAGTTTCCAAGTTGCCAAAAAAAGAAAGAGTAGGTATAGCACATCCAGTCCAGGCAACCTCAAGTTCTACTCAGGATCCTTTCAAGGAACACAGAACCGGATTAAACTGTGGATTTATTTGGAGAGTTCAGAGCTCTGTCTCAGGGGAAACTGAATAGCTCACACTGTATAGCTCAAAAAGTCTCTCCTTAGGCAAAAGCTGGTGAGTTCACTGCAGCTGAGCTTCACAGTTCAGAACCTCCCTGTTTCTTACTCCATCCACCCAGGCAAGACACAGGAGTACTGGGAGTTGAAAACTGCAGGGATTTCTTCTCCAAGATGAAAAATTGTGCTGTTCTGAAGTTCTATTCCATTGTTGCTCAGCAGAAAAGCCATATTTGAGCAGAGGGGTCACCAGGGGTATATTTTCTCCAGATAAAGCCATAAATTCAAACTATGGACTAAAATGTCCAACCTCAGAAAACTTCAAAAAAAGGGCAAAAACCAGTCCGGCACATTGAATCACAGAGCAGTTTGGGTGGGAAAGGAACTTAAAGCCCACCCAGTGCCACCCCCTGCCATGGGCAGGGACACCCTCCACTAGCCCAGGGTGCTCCAAGCCTCATCCAGCCTGGCCTTGGACACTGCCAGGGATGGGGCAGCCACAGCCTCTCTGGGCAACCTGTCCCAATGCCCCCCACCCTCTCCAGGAAGAATTCCTTCCTGATGGCCCATCTCAATCTCCCTCCTTCAATTTAAACCCATTACCCCTTGTCCTGTCACTCCCTGACCTTGGAAAAAGTCACCCCCAGCTTCCTTGTAGCCCCCCAGGCACTGGAAGGGGCTCTAAGGTCTCCCCAGAGCCTTCTCTTCTCCAGGCTGAACCCCCCAACTCTCCCAGCCTGTCCCCATGGCAGAGGGGCTCCAGCCCTTGGAGCATCTCCATAGCCTCCTCTGGACTCACTCCATCAGTTCCATGTCCTTCTGCTGTTGGGGGCCCCAGAGCTGGACACAGAACCGCAGGTGCACTCTTGGGTACTGTCATCATCATCATCAAGAGGCATCAGGAATTACACGCCGCCTCTTACGCCATTCCCAGTTTCTGGGCGCTCAGTGCTGGCACTTGCAGCTCCTCAAGGGTGGGGAGGCAGACGCCTCAGTGGGAAGCCCAGCAGGTTCCTGGTGCATCCGTGCCCTTATTTCTCCCATACGGGCTTCCTGCAGCAGGCAGGAACAGGATGTTCATCATTAGGCAGTCACCATCTGTAGCTAAAACATCAGATGGCAACGAAATAGGAAAGGGGAGTTGCTGTTCTCTTCCAACCCTATTTTTTCAACAAGATGGAGGTGACATTCAAGACAATATGAAAGGAAAGATGTCAACCATGGCAGTGTGGAATTTCAGTCTACAGATTCAGGGGGCCAAGTGAAGCCAAAGCTCATGGATGGGTATTCCCAGGGATGCTCTATAGTCTATTCTTGTACACGCCCTGAGAACCAGATATCAGAAAAGGCTACACTTGTCTGAAGCAGTGGTCACCAAGGCAAAATATATTTTCACATTAGTCATATCCCGGAATAAAAATATCCAGGCAAGGAAGGACTGTTATGCAGAAGAGAAAGTAACAGTTTAACCTGGAGACTATTTCACATAGAAACTCATTCCAGAGTATCCAGAGAGCAGAACAAATCTAGAAAAAAAGAAACTCTGAGCTTGTGTACTTTACCCACAGCCTTTTTAGCAGAAGCAATACGATCTGTGATTGCGACATGACTCGATGGCTTGTGTGAACACTCACTGATACTAACAGAACCCTTCAGCCCCAGGATGAACCAGCAGGAAGATAACCAAGTGTCCAGCAGCTTGAGCCCTGTATTCTTCCAACATTACACCTGTGCTCAAGGAAGTTAATGCGATTTGGATGGGTGCTTCTCAGGTCTCAACCTCTACCTGTTGGATGATAGGCCAGCCTTTCTTTTTTCAGGTTCACAGACCTCTGAATATTCACGCACTCACAACCAGTGGAGCTGAGCATCCGTGATGGCCTGTCTACCTGACAACAGCCTACTTCACAAAAATGGACTGGCCCTAAAGACAATCAAGTAAAGATGGAGAAATTGTGTCAACTCCATGCTTACACTGGGCTGGGCAACTGAGAGAAGTGCATTGAGACAAGAGACACCTTCTGGGTACTTAATTCATTCCTTCACACCTTTCCTATCTCTAAGTGTTATTCTTGGACCAGTTTTAAACATCCCAGGATATGTCTCCAGTGCTTCTGGAATTTAATCCAGTTTATTTAGAGCTATCTCTAGGATTTGTCCCACACTGCTGTGTAAAAAAGCCTGGGGACAATGGGGCTTTTTCATGTTCTTAGGAAGGTAGAAGCAACTTAGAATGCTTTTAGGAATCCCTTTAGGAAAGACATCCCACAAACAGAGATTAGACTACAAGCCACTGGTATTGCTCTCAGTTGTGCCATTTGGCTCACCTTCCTATTTTTCCCATATTCTTTCCACATTCTTCAATGTATACTAGATGTTTATCAGGCATAAAAGGAATTATCATTCAAATTCCACTATATTTTAATCCTATATATGCAAAAGTACATACTAATGAAAGAAATAAACACTGAGCAGAGACCATATGTAACATTAAAAATATTTCACTGCTGAATTACAATGGAGATTAAAGATAGAACTTTATACAGTATTCAGCAATGGCTAAATAATACCATTAATCATGTGCATCTGAATTTGAAGAAAAGACAGAGTATTATCCCTTCATGTTTTGTAACACTGGCAGCCTTAGGTTAAATATCATTTCAAAGTGTTTCTTGGCTGAGTCTAGTATTCCCCTCTTTTGAGGAAAGTTGCTGGATCCCACTTAAAAGACCAATAATCCTGCGAAGAGGAAGACCACAATACCACAAACAACTAAAACCCTCCAACTATCAATTATTAGGCAACATTCACCAACAGTCCTGGCACGCTCTACAGTAAGTTAACATTATCTCCTAGTAATTGCAGGATATGTTGCTGTTCAAGTCACACACTAAGTACAAGAGATCGATCCCCAGCAAGAAAGTCTCTTGGATAGAAGCTCCAAAGCCCCCCCCTCACCATGGTAAGGCACTTCATGTTCTGTCCCTTACATGTTGATTTTATGCCTGGAGTTGGACTATGGGAATAACCTATTTTTCAGGTTGGCAACAAAACGGGGAGAACAGGGGAGGGTCCTGACCGCAACCCCTATGCAATTTTCATTTCTTACAACGGGGAAGTCGCTTCACTGGGCACAAAATGTGGGGTTTAGGATGAAACGTTTGTGGGTGCTTGGAGGAGAATCAAACAAAGCGAAGGGCCAGATGCACAAAACTGCAGAAGGCCCCTGTATGTTCCACTTAGAAGCGGATGGAGCATTCACCCGGTCTCAAATCCCTTCTCTGCCCGAGAGGACATGAGTCCTCATCATGTACACAGGAGCATGTTGGCTTGAGGCCCTTAACAGTACCCAGGCAATACAGGAGGTGGGAACCCAGGGAGATGGTGCTGGTGGGTGTTGCATGGTCCCGTATAACCAGTTCACAGGGGCAGAACCTCTCCGCTGTGTCCCAACAGTCTTGCAGCAGTGGGGGGATGACTGACACTGAACTGCCTGGCTTGCAGCTTTCCCCAAATTACAAACCTCATATATAAAACACTTAGATATGTGTTGATGTCAGTGGGGTCAGATATTTTGCCCCATATAGGGGTCAGGACAGTTGCCTCAGAGGTAGAACCTCTCGGCTCTAGGCTTCCCTACACCCTCTTGGCATCAGGAGGGAGGACTGAGGGGTGCCCTTGCTTTAATTGCCTCCCCCTGCCTGCACCTAGCAGGTTTCTGGAAATGGGAACCCACAGCTGCAGATTTCCATCAGCAGGAAGCCATTGGCTTCCACAGCTCCCTCCTGCACCAAAGACGGCTGATGCCAATGCCTTCTGAGAGCAGCCTTCCCCTTACCACATACCCTTCTCCTTCCTTCTCTACACCCTGCTGATCCAAGAACTCCACTATAAGCTCAATTTAAAAAAAAAAAGCTTCACCTGATAGATCAAAAACTTTTAACTTGGGGGAAATACCTTTTCTCCATATTTCCTCCAGCCTGCTTTTGCTGCTCCTTTCTCTGAAGCAGCACCCCAGGCCAGGGGAGCTGCAGGCCTGTCCTCAGAGATGGTGATGCCCACACTGTCCAGAGACTTCCCTTGCTTGTGCAGTCATCCCAGCCTCTTGTTCCTCATAGGAGAGGAGGGATCAGCCCCCACTTTCCACACTTGGGAGATCAAGCCTTAAGGATAGACTGCTCATAGAATAAGAGTGGTTTAGGTTGGAAGGGAACTTAAAGCGCACCCAGTTCCAACCCCCCTACCATGGGCAGGGACACCCTCCACTAGGCCAGGTTGCTCCCAGCCTCATCCAGCCTGGCCTTGGACACTGCCAGGGATGGGGCACCCACAGCTTCTCTGGGCAACCTGTCCCAGTGCCCCCCACCCTCTCTGGGAAGAATTCCTTCCTGATGGCTCATCTCAATCTCCCTCTTTCCATTTAAACCTGTTACCCCTTGTCCTGTCACTCCCTGACCTTGGAAAAAGTCTCCTCCAGCCCTCTTGTAGCCCCCCCAGGCACTGGAAGGGGCTCTAAGGTCTCCCCGGAGCCTTCCCTTCTCCAGGCTGAACCCCCCAACTCTCCCAGCCTGGTCCCATAACAGAGGGGCTCCAGCCCTTGGAGCATCCCCATGGCCTTCTCTGGCCTCGCTCCAAGTCCTTCTGCTGTTGGGGGCCCCAGAGCTGGAGGCAGAACTGCAGGGGCGTGTCCTCAGAGTAGAGGGGGAGAATCCCCTCCCTCAACTTGCTGGCCACACTGCTCTGGATCCAGCCCGGGATAGGGTTGGCTTTCTGGACTGTATTATTGAAAAATACCGTCTTTCCAACTGCATCACTCATCACACTGACATGTTCCAGCTTCAGCATTCCAGAAAGCCTGTGACTCCCTCACAGCACGCTCTGCGCCCCAGCGCTCTGCAGCCACCAGACAGCCTCGATGTCCCCTCATGCACACAAGCCTTCCCCTTCCTGGCTGCCAGGCAGGCGCCGTGACTCAGCAGAAGCTACTCTGTGATTACACACCTTGGGCCAGATCCGCCCTGGCACAAGCAGCCCTTCAGCACCCTTCTGGCGACGCCAGAGAGCCCTGATGCCATCGCAAGTGTGCTTTATGCCCACTTTCAGGAATTTTTCCGGTGCCAGGAACATGTAAAGTAGCCTTGGAATAAATGAAATCAGGCCCAGGAAGGACAGAAATGCTACAATGGCATTTCTGTGGGAACTTTCCCAAAAGGCATCTCCCACTGAAACCCTACTCTGGGCTGATGCTCATTCTGCTGGTCACATGTGGCTCCCAGATCTTTTCAGCTCATCAGCCTCGGAACATATGTGATGGCGTCTCTGTGTGATGGAAAAAAAAAGAAAAAGGGAAAAAGAAAAAAGGTGGCTCCGCTTCCAACTCCACAAAGGATATGAGCAAGCTGTGTATGCTTCTGCAGCCCATGTCAGTCAGGAAAATTAGATCCTTACAGCCCTCGCCCTTGAAGACATGTAACTAGCTACACATCGGGCCATGCAGGGCTCTGTTAGAGGCACGAGCACAGCTGGAGAACGGGAAGAATGCTGGCTTGGTTCTGCCATTCCCTGGGTCTTTCCAATAGCTGGTCATCTCGGAGAGCGGCAACAAACAGGCTGCGAGGGCTGCGTGGAGACGTAACGGGCACTTCTCACATTACTACAGTACAAATATATTAGTGTTTTCTTTTTATTATGGCCTTCTGATGAGCTTTTTCAAGTAAAACATAGGAATAAGATATCTGCACATTTGCAATTATTTTAAATTATAGATCTATGGTTTTGCTTTCCTTGCTTGTTATTATTTGAGTTTTAAGATGAAAGCAAGCAGTCCAAGGTTATCCTGACAAGAACCTAGGTATGCGGAGCTCTTGTTAATGCTGCCTATAGGGAAAATATAGGCTGCTTCTCTTCAAACCTTTAAAATAAGGTTTCATACCATCATCAGCGCAGTAGAATGAACAGACTGATTGTCTGAGAAGGGCTCATTTTCCAGAGATGGCCAGCACTGTCTATGCTGAAGATTATATTCACAAGCCTTTTACAGCTCTGCTGCCCTTCCATGCAAATTCCTTTACAAACTGTATATTAGAAACATTCCCAGTGATCTTTTTAACCTCTGTCTCTGTCCCCAGTAAGAAGAAAGTTGACTGAAAACACAGACCAATGAGCACCTCTATGAAATTTAACCTGAGAATGCCCCAAAGATTATATCCTTTTGGATATTTGCTCACTTTTTTACCTTTAAATTAAGTCAAGAGCTTTAAAAAAAAAGAATAAATTAGGAAAAAGCCCCCCTGAAAGGGTTAAATTTTTCCCCTACAGCTTCTCTAAGCGGAACTGATATTCTTAGTCTGACTTAAGGATATGGAATAGAAAGGCTGCCAACATCTGTTGTGGTCAGAGACAGATAAAAGAGACTAATTCAGAGCTGGAAGAACCCATGTACAGCATTCTGTGTTGCATTACCCTTTTCATAAAAGCACACAAAATAGTATTTGATAGTATGGAAGATAGATGCTCACCTAAACTTCTTCCCTGTAGAGACCTAGGAGTTTTGTGTGCACATAGGTACCTTCATCATCACAGAGAGA
Organism: Rhynochetos jubatus; assembly: GCA_027574665.1. Classification (NCBI taxonomy): domain Eukaryota; kingdom Metazoa; phylum Chordata; class Aves; order Eurypygiformes; family Rhynochetidae; genus Rhynochetos; species Rhynochetos jubatus. The sequence continues at coordinate 77,692,574 of CM050651.1, forward strand.
GAAAACACAGCATGAAACATTTAACTTTTAACTGGGGAATTCCAGGCTGAGAATATTTCACAAACACCAAATATATAATCACTCTACTGTATAAGGAGAATGAAGACAGACAAGTGATTTGTGAGTTTACAGGTATTGGGAGCAATATTGATTTAGCCTGCTGACCATGGAAAAAGTTAGCACAGAACAGATTAAGATACTAATTAACCTTGGATGTGAATTAGCCCAAACTCTATGAAGGCACTCAGAGCAAGAGTATCCACATAGAGACTTGAAGAAAAGCTAATGTGATTTACATTCACACCCTAATTCGTTTATTAAACATGCTTCATGTAGACAAGGCTTCAAATTACTGCAATCAGCAACTATTTCCAAGGAAGCCAATTGCATTATGACAGAATTGTAGGCATACAGTCAAAACCAGCGCAAAATCTACAGTCTGCAAAACTGTTACGTCCATCTATATTTACTTTTGCCAGGACTGATCTCACTATGGGAAAAGGAGCTTCGATATCTGAAGTGGATTTCAAATAGCTGCTATTTCACTAGAGGAAGGGAATATGTTACAGGCAGGCGGCTTAATGACATTACAAGTGAGACTGAAGTGACACCAAATGTTTAGTGTCCAAGCATTGTTTTGGTGCGTGCTCTGCAGTCCTTATTCCAAGGAAGCAGTGGGTGAAGTCAGCCGAAACTCCACCCAAGGAAGGACAGCCCTCCTGCCTCTTTTGTTGTAAAGCAAGAGTTACCCCTCACCTTTTGTCAGCATCAGTAGGCAAGATGCAGGCATGAAGTAAAACTCCCCAGCACTGCGACTGCAGCACACGCTGCTGCCAGGGGTAGAGAACAGAAGTGGTCTCCGGGACTGGGGCCAGCTGCTCAGATTCTGGAAGAGTAGAGCTGGAGGAACCCTGCCTTCATTTCTTCTCTAGGAGGTGGTACAGTCCTTATTCCAATGGAGGACTGAGCTTAGCAGCCTCTGCCTCTTACACCCTGACTTGCCCCTGAAAGCACATCCCTTAGCCTCCTGCAGAGGTGCAGAACATTATTGGCATATCATGGAATGGTTTGGGTTGGAAGGGACCTTACAGCCCACCCAGTGCCACCCCCTGCCATGGGCAGGGACACCCTCCACTAGCCCAGGTTGCTCCAAGCCTCATCCAGCCTGGCCTTGGACACTGCCAGGGATGGGGCACCCACAGCTTCTCTGGGTAACCCATTCCCATATATAGTCACTAGCCAAAACCTCAACTGCTTAAAGTTCTCCTTTAGCTACCTCCATCACTTTGCACTCGGTCTTAATAGCCTGGAGAGCCTCACCAAGCATTTCTTACTTGGTCTAGAATAGGCTGGGATCTACAAGGACCATCAAGTCCAACTGCCTTCAGACCAAACTTTAAAGCATGTTAAAGGCATTGTCCACATGCCTCTTAAACACCGACAGGCTTGGGGCATTAACCACCTTCAAGAAGCCTGTTCCAGCATCTGACCACTGCCTCAGTAAAGAAATGCTCCCTAAAGTCAAGTCTGAACCTCCTCTGACACAGCTTTGTCAGAATATCACTGGTTTGCACCTGTACTGGATCAATAATTAGGGATTCTCAAGGTAAACACCAGTTTCTTCTCATATACTTCTAACTGCACATGCCCTTCACAAAACAGGTGTGAGCTTCAAAGCTGGCTTTGTGAAGCCATGCTGCCATTGCCAAGCTTTTAATTAAATCTGATTTTCTCTTCTCAATAGCATGCCTATGTGTTAAATACACAAAGAATTATTAAATCATATTTATTGAGACTTTACCACTGTTAGAAACATTTTTTGCAACATTAAAAGCTTCCAAATATGTTTTAAATTATTTATAAGTATTTATTTTGTCACACCGGAGAGGTGGTTTTTTTTTTTTTGCAAATATAAATGTTTTGAATAACTGATCTTTACTTTAGATGCATGGAAATCAATTATTTAAAACATATTTTGAGGTTTAAACAACTATACCCTGTCTACCTCATCCCTAATCTCAGGCTGCATGTATCAAAAGAAAGATGCATGCTGCCACTTAAAGACAAGTTGCTAAATGAGGTATCAGAGAGCTCTTAGATCCCACTACATGTCTCCCAGTTGTTAAATAATATTCCCAAAAGACTAATAGCAGTCTGTGCAAAATGGGATCTGGTAAGGTTTTGCCATCCAAAACCTGCCACCCTCTAGATCCAGATTTCCCTGACTGCGATGGCAGCTCCCTGCAAAGGGACAGGGTTTGGGCAAGAAACAGGAGGTTTTAGTCCACCACACAAGTTCTTCGTGTTCCACAGTCCAAAACAGACTTATCTGGAGCCAATTTGCCGAGCGTAATTTATACCAGATCCTTGCTGGAATGACTTGCACTCTTGCGGCTCTTCAGATGTAGATCCAATAGGGAGCTGTCACTCCGTAGGAGCTGTAACACAGAGGTCCAAATACAGAATCCAGTACCCGGAGACACCATGTGGCTTTGGAGCTCCGAGAAGCCGAGCCAACGGCTCAGCAGCTGGGCTACACACATCCTTGTGACAGGTATGATGGGGTTATTTTGTTCCTTTTAAGATTTGACAGTGCTCTTTAAAAATGAGGTCAAATAGCTACCATGAGGTTTTCAGCCTCAGTTTGGGGTTTTTAACTCGGGTATTTCAGGACAGACCTGGCCCTTGGATGCTGAGCATCAGCTACACTTATTGGAAGAAATGCATAAGGAATACACAATTTTCTTACGAATCCGTAAGGCCCTGATAGTCTTTTGCATTTTTCATCAGCATGAAATTCAAGTCTTGTGTCTCTCTCATGCTCAGCCTATACTATTTACAGAGACCCTGAACCACAGTTAAGAAAGCAGGAGTAGTCACCAAGAACACCTGCTCTGTGTGGAGGAGCAGTGCTTTGGAAATCGTACACAGAAGGTACGTCCCCACTGCACCCTGCAGTGCCGTGCAGACCCCCCGCAATGCTGTGCAGACCCCCTGCTTGCAGCAAGCCAGCGCCATAGCATAGCAGCACCAGCCCAGCATAGGCAGTGTAAAGCTCAGCAGACAATCTCTCTATAGGAAGAGACCCACGAATTTGGGTAATTTGTTGCTAGTAAAGTTCCCTGAAGTCCTTAACTAAAAGATTAAAGTAACATTCTCGTGACTTTCTTCAGGATGGTAGGAGCAGCTTTCACACAGCCCATTGCCAGGCTTTCTAGATATTAATATACATAAACTAGATTATATTTGCCTGCAAGAATACCTTAGACAATAACACCACTCTACTACCAAAAGGCAATTTTTAGCCATCTTCTAGCACCACTGTGTCCTCATTATACCCATTTTTCAACGGTGAGATGAGGTACAGGCAGGCAAAGCCTAATATCACAGAGGAACTCCGTAAGGGAGCAGAATGATGGACGTAAACCTGCCATGTCCTAGATGACCATCCTCATTTCTTGAGCATCCTTTTAGCTCGAACAGAAGGAAGTACCTTGCTTGCACTGCATAGCCTCCAGTTCCTGAAGTGTAAAGCAGACACCAAGCTTGCAGGGCAGCAGAAGCTTCACCAAAATTAAAATGAGTAGATTTTCATTAGCTAACTATGCAAATAGCTTATGCCATCAACATGGCACATCCTTAGTCATTCATTTTAATAGGCCTACTCCCCTCTGGGAAAGGGCTGGAGATCATCCCTAGACAGTTTTTGCTAAAGCAGCTGAAATTACTCCAGCATTGGGTGCAGTATGAATATTTTAGGCTCTCATATTACAAACCCTCAGTCACACACAGCAGTCTCACCAGCTTTGATATTTATCAGTGATAAAGTTCTTTTAAACCCTCACAGCAAGCAAAACAGGACAATGACCCCAACATTAGGGAAATGTAGTTACTGACCACAAGGGCAGTGTGGCCATCCAGCCCCAACACCCACGCCCCACCAGCAAAGAAGGGCGACAGCGATGCCAGCATAGAGGACCCAACTGCCTGCATCACCTTGATGGGCCTGGTGTGGTGGCCTGAGCACAACCCACAGCTGAAATTCCAGAAGCTGAGACAGGGACAGGTGAGGAACAGTGTATATATAGGTACTCATTTAATTATGCATTGAGGAACACAGACACAAACTCCCTGGCTCATGACACACCTCTGCCTCTTCCTGTGCTGGCAGCCTGCCCCAGGCAAGCTCAGGGTGCCACCCATGACCTGCTAAAACTGCCTGCGAGACAGCAGCAGCCATCCCATCTCACCATCATGATGCCAACTCATCATTAGACTCACACTCAAGTGCTTATTTACAAGTAAGAGTAGGGTTGCCACCCCCTTACTTCAACACCTTGCCAGCCAACAGACAACACTTGGATGTCCAGGCTGAGTCTTACTGCTGGTGGAGGGGGACACAGGCCACAGACAACAATGTGCCAAGCTTTAAGCACACATTCAAATGTTATTCTGGACACAGAATGGTTTAAGCTTACATTTGAGAAGAACATTTACCTAGTGCTTTACTGAATCAGTCAAAAAAATGACATCAAAAAAGTCCACCAGAGAAAACCTAGAGGATACCACAGAGAAAGGACAAGGCCAGATTCAGTATTACTTTAACAGCAGTCCACTTTTTCAAATGACTTGATACTTCTGAATGCTGCCCAGTTGGTGTATTTACACTGAATAATATTTTGTGATTCAGCTGCCACATCTTTTTTATCTGTAGCAATTTCCAGTTAGTAGGTGTCATTTGCACATTGCTCTATATACATTTAAGGTTTTATGGATTAGCCATGTGCTTCCTAGCTTTGCAACAGCTTTTGAAACCTCTTACAAGAGCTGATTCAGCAGTAGGAGACCACAAGCTACAAGATCATCAAACACATCTCGGGCAGTAGGCATGTATTTTGGCTTTATCCCTCCCACTGTATCAGAGGTGTGTAAGCTATCAGGAATACCAGCTTTAGGAAGATAGCAGATATTTTTACTCTCATACCACACCTTAAAATATGAGTTAGGAATGGAGAACATGCCTACAGCTTTCTGTGGACTGCCAACACTTTAAACAACTAAAAGTAATGCCTTTTTATTCTTTAGCCCTTGCATCCAGTGATTTTAGAGCACTTCTTACACTCTGCCTCTAACAACACCTCTGCTTGGCACCAAGCGGTCACAAAAGACAAGACCCAGTCTCAAAAGCCAAAAAAGAAAAAAAGAATCTCAACAAAAAGCCTCGAGATCAGTAAGTATTGTGCTCCCATTCAACAGATGGATCATCCTCCCTGTGCTATATTTGATAGACATACATGAGGTCTGCTGAGTGAAACAGCACAGGCTCCAGCCTAGCACAAGTCAGAAAACAAAGAGCTTGCCTCAGTTTTTCAACCAAGCATTTCAGCAAAAAAATACATCTAGTCATAACAAACTTACACCCACTTTGACATCACTTACCCCTTCACCCTTTAAAGCTGAAGCTTTCTCCATGGTGCAAGAGGGCAGGCAGCAATCCCACCACACACACACACACACACACACACACACACACACACACACACACACACACACACACACACACACACACACACACACACACACACACACACACACACACACACACACACACACACACACACACACACACACACACACACACACACACACACACACACACACACACACACACACACACACACAGTCCCTCAGCCCTTTATAGGTTGTTTTGCCACCTGGTGTGAGACACAGCTGGGATGCATCTTGCTCCACCCAAAAGACCAGGCCTCATGGCTGTCCAAGCGGGACCAGGAGCCAATCCATTTCCCAGTGCCACAGTGATTCTACCTACCCAGAGCAATGGGAAGTCACTGAACCCCAGAGCAGTTTGGGTTGGAAGGGACCTTAAAGACCATCCAGTTCCAACCCCCCTGCCATGGGCAGGGACACCTTCCACTAGACCAGGGTGCTACAAGCCTCATCCAGCCGGGCCTTGGACACACCCTGCAGAAGGCCCAGAACAAAAGTGTAGCAAGCTCCTTGCAAAGATCCTGCAGTAAAACTTTCCGATCTTCTGAAAAACAAGCAAAACAAAGGCTCCTCCACTAAAAACACCTTCTCAACGATGTGCTGCTCAGTCAAAATGATGCTCGTACTTTGTTGACACAGACCTCTCACAAACAAAGGAAGGCCACAGAAACAGTTGGGAGTTGTCAGATGATAGGGAAGCGCCAACATTTCCCCCGGCAAGAGAAAAAGCTATCATCAGCCGCCTAAAAAGAAAAGGGTTGATTTTTTTGTTTACGATACTTGAATGTGAGAGCAAACTGGGCCACCCATTTAGAGCTGGATCCTGCTCCCTGCCTGCACAGCTATTTTTAACTTCTGTGTTTTCATTGCAGGTCTGGCTATGAACTTTGCTACAGCTCCTCATACAAAGAGAATTCAACAGCTTTCAGCAAGACTGCCGTATTTTAGATTAGATGGCAATTGTATTTGAAAAGTGACAAGGAAAAAAGGTGGCTTCTCTTACTTGGCAGATCTGTGCCCTGTGTGTATTCCGTTATAATTTATTCATGCTGGTGATGAAACACATTCCCCTTGTTTTCAATTGCTCAGCATCGCAGAGCTGGTGCAGTTCAGAGAGAGACGAGCATCCACATCTCGGGGCTTTCCAGAGCACATCGGTGTGAAATTTGAAGGGTTTCTGTTTTTCCTGTTTCATATGGCTGACATCTCCATAGGAAGCAAGTGCAGGTGGACATCCCCTACACCTGCCCAACCCAGCTGCTATGTGTACAGACACTTGTAGCATCAGGACTCACAAGATCTCTCCAGCTAGCGGTAGGGAAAACATCCTGAGATACACCATGAAGTAAAATCAGTGAGATTCTCACCTCAATCCCTTGCCTCCAATACCTGGGGCTTTGAAAAGTTGTGAGATTTGTGATAAAACACACCAGGCATAGAATCATAGAATGGTTTGAGTTGGAAGGGACCCTGAATATCATCTAGTTCCAACCCCCGGCCATGGGCAGGGACACCCTCCACTAGACCAGGTTGCTCCAAGCCTCATCCAGCCTGGCCTTGGACACTCCCAGGGATGGGGCACCCACAGCTTCTCTGGGCAACCTGTCCCAGTGCTCCCCACCCTCTCCAGGAAGAATTTCTTCCTGATGTCCCATCTCAATCTCCCCACTTTCAATTTAAACCCGTTACCCCTTGTCCTGTCACTACAGGCCCTTGTAAAAAGTCCCCCCCAGCTTCCTTGTAGCCCCCTTCAGGCACTGGAAGGCTGCAATAAGGTCTCCCCAGAGCCTTCCCTTCTCCAGGCAGAACAAGCTCAATTCTCTCAGCCTGTCCCCATGGCAGAGGGGCTCCAACCCTCTGAGCGTCTTCACGGCATATAAAAATGTCCCTGAGGTTAACCAAATGCTTTACAAGAGATGAGTTTCCCAAGGTAAGCAAGGGTGTACTTTTGGCCATAGCACCCCCTCCATCCTCCACAACAGCCAGCTTTGCCACCTCCTGCCAGTAAAGCCCAGCGCAAGCAAATGTGTCACAAGTCATCACGTTGACTCGCTACCACGTATAGAATCACAGAGCGGTTTGGGTGGGAAGGGACCTTAAAGCCCCCCAGTGCCACCCCCTGCCATGGGCAGGGACACCCTCCACTAGCCCAGGTTGCTCCCAGCCTCATCAGCCTGGCCTTGGGCACTGCCAGGGATGGGGCAGCCACAGCTTCTCTGGGCGATCGCACAATGTGTTGCTCGTAAGAAGAGCTGTAAGAGGTGGTGTGTCCAGACCCAACTTTTAGACGCATTCCAGCAAAAGGACACAGAGAGGAGGAGCGCTCCTCCCTGTCCAGGGACACGTGGAACAGCCTGGCTTTGAAGACCAGCAACGCTCCCGCAACATTTGTCACAAGCACTTGTTTGGCAGCACGTACAAGCGGTATTCCTCAAAGCTGGCCACCAAGTAAACATCACGGGTGGCACAGGCGCGGTTGACAAATGTATTCCTTCCCGGTGGCTCCCTCCAGAGTCCAGCGTTTGGCTTCCTGAACTTCCAGGCAAAGTTTTATTTGGGGGAAGGGGATGTGTTGGTGATTTGGGGTTTTTTAATTTCTGCATAATTTCAGTAGATACCCCAAGATCGAAAACTTTAGAAATCAAGCAGCCAACTATATAAATAAAAGGAGAGGAAAAAAAAAAAAAAATGATGTCACCCTCAAGCAGTTCCATCAAGGGATGACATTTTAAATCACATCATGTCTCACACCCATTTCTTAGTGCAAAATAAATCACTTGAACAGAGTGCAAGCCAATTTTTACTTTAAAAAATGTTGTGTCCTAAGGCTCTCTTCTTGAACTTCAAAAGCATACTTCATAATTACTCTACCTATCAAAGGAAACTCAATATTTCACCTCCAACCCCCCTCTGCTTGTGTTATAATTTTTAATTGTTAATAAATTATATTAATTTTAAACTGGTTATTCTCTCTTGAAATTACATCTTTCAAATGAGTATGCAAACTTACTTTAAATTAACATATTTACCTTAAAATTATCTTTCAGTAATTTGTTTATGACTTTTCATCCCTGTTAATTCTTGTATTAGGATTTCAATCTTGGATTATGCCATTTAATTTTATTTTAACACTATTATCTCAATTTAAAAGTTAAAACCTATTTCATACTACTTGTGATTTTTGGAAATCAAATACTTTTTTTTAGCACATTTATATATTTTTGTTTGGAGGATCATAATGCACTGCCCGGGCTTTTGTCACTGCGAGTTTAAGGTACAGGAGGAAAATTTGGAGGTCTTCTTTACAACCTAAATCCTGCTCTTACAGATGCATGCAGACACTTTGAAAGAATAGTTAAGATATTAATTATTCTTAAAGAATAGTGTCCAAGGCCAGGCTGGATGAGGCTTGGAGCAACCTGGGCTAGTGGAGGGTGTCCCTGCCCATGGCAGGGGGTGGCACTGGGCGGGCTTTAAGGTCTCTTCAAACCCAAACCGCTCTGGGATTCTATGAATATCCACATCAGTATTTCGGGCAAGGCTACATTATCTTCTTTAGCTAGCAGGCATTTTACTTAACACTCGGTCCTTGCAAATATATTCAAGAAGGCCAGACACAGCAGGCTTTGGGTACAGTATTTTCTGTCAAGGCGAGGGTCCTTCAACGTTCCTGTGTATAGTCAGGTCTGATAATGAAGGTGTCATTCTGAGAGTCCAGCAGACAGCATTTGAGAGTTCTCATTGACTTTTCAAGGCTGGTCACACGCTTAAATGGATGAATAACTATTGCAAAATTGTGGGAAGATGTCAGTACGCCAATGCCAGTACGACATAAACCAGTGCTCTTAAAAATGCCAGCACGCAGAACTTACCCTCACGGCAGGGCTGACCAGAAGAGGTTGCAAAGTCTTGAGAGTGACCTGAGCTGGGAGACGGGCAGAGAAGTCCTCACCCAAGCAACGCTCCAGCGGCTTCTGAGGCTCTCGGAGTGGATCAGGGCATACTGGAGCGCACTGCAAAGGGAAGAAACGCATCCAGTTGGTGACCTCAACGATGCGGCTGAACAAACAATTCCCGCGTTGGAAGAAAAGTTCTTCCCAGAGATGTCTTTGGGATTCCTGGGTGGCACACAGGAAAGAAAAACAAAGTGGAAATTGTCCCTGGAGTGTGTGTTGTGAATGTTGTGTTAAGACCAAAGTCTACGGGGCACTATTTGGTGCCATGTGGGTGCTCTTTAGTCAGCAGAGTGGTGTTTTTTAATAAAAAAAAAAAAGAAGACTAGGACTGTCTCACTATCCCAGCACATTACACAGCCACGTACAAAATTACTTTTTCCTGAAGTATCAATAGACACGTGCCAATTGCCCATGTTACAGCGACTCTGGCTATCGAAGGTGTGAGACAAACAGCCTGTACCTCAGAGATTGCTTCTCCCCAACCTGCCAGGGTTCGTCAGGTTTGCCCTCATTATTCTTTATGCACAACAGTCTGTCCTGCGGGAAAGAAACCTGGGGTTTGCTCTTCCTTCAGCCAAGCTCTCTGCTCACAATCACAGAGCCAACAATATTTTGGGAGTCCTGACGACACCCATCGCTCGTAGATCACAGGAGGACTAAATCACAGGGAGATGGAAGAAGTACAAGCACACCAAAATAGTTTCAGACCAAATTCAGTCTCGCATAATTCTCAAGACATGCTCCCGAGTCCCAGCTCATCAAGATGAAAATGTAGCTCCTAATTCTTCCCACGTTTCACACATAACGTTATGAATGAAAGACGGATCTTTTTCCCAGTTGCTCCTTTCCAGCGCAACCCACCCAACTCCGGATTAACCCACTTCGTCCTAGCTCCGTCTCCTCTGTGTGGTCAGAAGCAAAGCGGCGAGCCATGCCAAGAGACTCTGGACTTCTCCTCGCCGACAGCAGGCGCGGGAGGTAGAAGGCAGCACGCGCTGGAAAACTCGGATGGCGAAACACGTGTTTTTCCCCAGCAAAATGAAAGAGGGAGGGGGCGCATGGAGAGAGGCAGCGCCGTTCCTCTCTTTTATGTTGCCAGAGTTTCCAAAAGAGAAGTGTCCTTCAAACAAAAGTGAGGCGCGGGCAGCGCTCCGAATGTTCTCATTTATTTCTGATAGCCGTCTTCATTTACGGAGCGACGTGTTTTCTCTCGAGTCTGGCATAGCCACTGGCTGAAGCAACAGATGTGCCACACTGATGATCCTGAATAAGGCAAACACATCTGTCTGCAGCCGCTTTTTTGGACTCTGAGGACCGAGCGTGTAAGCCTGCGGGAACTTCGCAGCCACTTGAAGTCCTAATTTATTCATTGTTGATTTATTTATACACCTTTATGCAAGAGCTTTGGTAAGACAGTAAGGTATACAGAAAAGTTTAAGTGTATGAATTGCATTTGTTCCCTATTTTAAGTTATCAAGCAAAAAACCCCCAAGAAGAGGCTTTAGGTATCTGTGAAGTGGCATGTCGTTAGGAACTTGCGTATTGAGGCGGACAGCCGACGTTTTATAGTGTACACAACCGGCACACCTGGGAAAATGCATACACTGCCAGCTACAATGCCTAATCTCTTCCTTAGCGCCTTTGTGGTTTAATTACAAAACTGAGTGAACAATTAAAATTCAGGTCAGCACTCAGCAGCAATACCAGCCTTTGATGTGGGGTCAGGATTGGTCACAGTCCTGTACTCATTACATAGGTTAATCAACTTAGTGGAGTAAATATGACAGGACTGACCAAAAATCTATGTAATTACCGTCGCTCTGAGAGCGCTGGAGAGCAGGGCTGGTTGATTTGTTTGATAAATGAGCATTATTTCTTCCAAATAAAACACAGATCCATGTAATTTACACCATGTTGGTGTAAATAAGACGCATTACTTTTTGGGCTGGGAATTTGTGGCAATATACGTTTGTGACTGCCCCTTTGAATCACAGAGCGGTTTGGGTTGGAAGGGACCTTAAAGCCCACCCAGTGCCACCCCCTGCCATGGGCAGGGACACCTTCCGCTACACCAGGTTGCTCCAAGCCTCATCCAGCCTGGCCTTGGACACTCCCAGGGATGGGGCACCCACAGCTGCTCTGGGCAACCTGTCCCAGTGCCCCCCACCCTCTCCAGGAAGAATTCCTTCCTGATGGCCCAGCTCAATCTCCCTCTTTCTGTTTAAACCCGTTACGCCTTGTCCTGTCACTCCCTGCCCTTGGAAGAAGCCCCTCTCCCGTTAGTCCAGCTCACAACACGTACAATTGGTCAAACGATATGGATCGCTGCAGCCAGATCAGATATTGATTTCTCTTGCCCAGAGGTAGATTTTCCCTGATCCCTGAATAAAGGAAACGGATCACAACCCTCAGACAGGTCGTCCTCCGTCTGGCCTGAGGGATGTAGCTAAGGGCAAAACGTCAAAACCCTCTGCACCGGGAAAGAGAGATTCCTGCTGGCATTTGGGCAGGACGCACAGTGTTTGCTTCCCGGTCCTGAAAGCCAGGAGTTATCAGGCTGTTCAGCCTGGGATTTTCACAATAAGCACCCGGTTCCCCCTGGAAGGAGAGTGACAGCTAGGAGGTTTGAGCTGGGATTTTTGGCAACAGCCACCAAACTCCCAGGGAAATTCAGTGAGAGCTGAAGAGTTTTGATCTCTCACATGGAAGTTGGTAGCAAATTAATAAGCATTTCGATGGGGATACGGGTAGGTCTGGGTGCCACAGCCCCAAAAGCTCTTTTGAAAACCACAGCCTTAGATCTTAGTACTCTGGTATCCCAAATACATGGGGCTAGGTGATTCTTTTCTAATTCTTAAAAATGTATTAGTCATCATTTTCTTCCGCCTTTTGGTCCCTATGAGACAAAAGAAGTCTGGCTTTACAAACAGCAAGATTTACCAAAATCACCCCCAAGAAGTTTTAAGCCGTTTTCTACCATATTTCCAAATTATTTCCTAGTTTTCCTTCCTGTAAAACGTGTGCCACCCAGGCTGTAGGATGGCAGGGCACTGTCCCTGCTGAGCATCCACCTGGGCTGCCTCCTACGCCTTCGCCATGGGTGTCACCCGAACCCCATCCATGACCTCTGCGGCAGCCAGAGGGTCGTAGGTGACAATTACCCAAGGGAGGAGGCCACTGAAACACGCCAGCAGGGACACACAGCCATCAAATATGTGACAACAGAGTATGACATTGCAGTGGCATGCTGTGTTTTCATTAGGGCGTGTCGAAATATTAAAATAGGCCAATAAAGAAAATGTTTTTGCAATAAACCATGGGTTGTCCCTTTGTAAAACAAAAGCTTAATTGCTGTGGAGACAAGGTCTGTGGCTTCTTGTGCTTGTTTTCTGTGTCTATCTCAACGGCTTCTTGAGATGCTATCAGAGTACCAATAAATAACAGGAGCCTTTAGGCGCTGCTACAGTGCGAATGTTTACTACTAGTAGTAGGCGTTGACAAACAGATACTTACTGCTCATTTTCTGTTTGAGTCCTGCTCCCTACAACACTCTGCTCTCTCATTGTCCCCACCCACCGCATTTAAACGAACAAACCATGCTTTCTTCATGTCACCTCCATCCATCCCAGGAGCTTTGATCACCAGAGGGAACGTGTCAGAGCTGGCGGTGTTCTCATTCTGGGAGAAATGTTGATATTTTGAATTTATTTTTGCTGTGCGTCTGGATGACAGCAAACAGTCTTAATTGCTTTAGATTTCCATGGGAAAAAAAAACCCCACTCTGGTCAGGATAGTTTATTTAACTTACCTTTAACATATCGATTGTCCTCTGTCTTATTTTATTTTTTAAATCAACTTTTTAACTGCTTCCAAAAAAAATAAAAATAAAAAATAATCAAGAAAACTATTGCTTGGAAAGACAACACTGAAGCTGTTTGTGGTGGCAATAATCAAAAAGGATGAGGTAATAATCATCTTGCTTGTCTATTTTCAAATAAAATTCACTGAAATGGACACAAACCCCTCAGACATTCACTTTTTTTTTAATACAAATGGTATTTTTGGTGGAAAAAAATCCCAAATTATTTTTCATGGACTACTTGAAGCTACCAGGGACAAGCACAGCATCATCTTGCTATGTCTCACCTCCCTATTACCCAGTTTCTGTGGACTTCAGCTGGGTCACAGTGGAAACATGGAAACAGAAAGTGTGTTTCGACCCTCTTGAATTGAGTTAGTGGAGACCCAATGCTCTGTTAGGGACTAGATAAATATGTATCTGTAGCAGACTGGGTGCTGTCAGTCACCAGACCAGTGCCCATCACCATTCACCACAGCAGAGCTGGTCCCACGCTGGTAGTTTTCCTGTATCTCAAGGAACCTCCCTTGGCTTCCTTTTTTATTCCCAAATCTGGAAAACACAAGCAGTCCGAGGGCAGTGTGGGGCAAAGCCAGCAGGAGGTGCTCCTATAGCAAGAAAATCTGCCCAACAGAAGAAATCACAGAGACGTGGCACCGAATTTCCCTTCCGCTATAACATACTGCGTTTGGCATACGCAAAAAAGGGGTTTTGGCATAGCGGGGAAACCGGTTTGAGCTCTCCTACTGCAGACACCTAGACAGATGTGGTATTCCTCTTGTTTTAAAGTTACTGTAATCAAGCATATTGCAAAAGAGGAAAAAAAAAAGGAAAATATGTTATTAGGTCCTAGTAGAGTTGCAATTTCTGAATTTCTTTTACAAATGCCCATAGAGTATTCCGTCTTTATCCTCCCAAGTCACTGAGAATAACACATCAAAGAGCATGTTTGCATTTCTATAATAGATAACAGCATTGACATAAGCTTCAGGGTTCATACAAACTATAAACTGAATTACCAATCTCCTATCTCACATATTTATAAACCGTAAGTCGAGCCTAGAGAAAAAATTCCAACTCCAGGTGAAATAATTATTCTGGAGCTTTTAAAGAGTCACTTCTGAGCTGCAATCTGAATTCCGGCCGATGTGAGTTATCAGTTTGGTTTGTACCAGCCTCTGCTTTCATACCAAGAGCCAAATGGTCACCTGGTCACTGCAGCAGCAAGGTTGGCGTTGCCATTGGAACAAGAGAGTTTGGAAAAGCCGCAGTCTCTCAGCCTCCTCCGGGCCCGGAGGAAGATGAAATGAGATGACGAGTTTAAATGGAAAACAAGGAGATTTAGATTAGATATCAGGAAGGAATTCTTCCCAGAGAGGGTGGGGAGGCACTGGGACAGGTTGCCCAGAGAAGCTGTGGGTGCCCCATCCCTGGCAGTGTCCAAGGCCAGGCTGGATGAGGCTTGGAGCAACCTGGGCTAGTGGAGGGTGTCCCTGCCCATGGCAGGGGGTTGGAACTGGATGATCTGGAAGGTCCCTTCCAACCCAAACCATTCCACGATTCTATCATTTGCTGTTGCCATGCTTTTGCACTGCCTCCAAAGCCCACAGCCCCATGGGAGCCAGCTCTGTCGCAATCCTCCAAGACTCTCAGCAGAGGAAACCCTGATAGCCCAGAGCTTCTCCTTATGAACCTGAAAGCATTATAAACCATGACACTTTCCTCCTCATACCCTATGGAGAAAGAATATAATCCCCCTTAGTTCCATAAACCAGGAAACTCATGCAGAAAGGGCCCATTTTTGGAAAAACTGGGCATCTTCCAACCTTCTTTGACACCAAAGCATCACTAAAGCCAGGGCATCCTGCCTAAGAGGCAACGGTCGGCGCAACGGATAGAATGTTTTCATGAGACTGCAGATAACCCAGCAGTAAGTACACCCTGACAGGGACCAAACTGGGAAAAGCCAAGGAAAGCTGCCTTTCTCCTGTTACCAGGTGCTGGGTTGAGCGTGGCTCACCTAAACCCGTGGTTTAGGGCTGAGACCATTGTTCCCAGATCAGGACACACATCGGTGAAATACAACGTGAGTCACAGCGTGAGTCATTCAGGCAACAGCTCTATACATCCACGCTGAGTTTTTGTGTGATGTATTGTCAGAAAGAAAATCAAAGTGAAAAGGAAAACATTCCTAAAAGAGGTTATCACGCTGTCTCACGCAAACATATTGACAGAGAAACCAAAACCCTTAAGGCAATGCCACCTCTGGAACTCCAGTACTGGTGTGAGCCATTCGCTCCTCGCCATGAGTCCCCAGAGCCTGTCTTCTCCTGCTGCTCCTGTTCAGCGTGCCCAAGAGGAGAAGAAACAATAGGGATCAGAGAAAATAATGTTGTGGGGTTTGAGGCAGGATGTTCTTTTACTGGGTAGTTTGACCAACTGGAGTCTAAGGTGGACACGTTTATTTCTAGACCCCAGACCCAATTTTTCACGTGAACTTCTCAGTAGGACACAAGAGTACTTGGTTCTGGAACATATAACAGTTTAAGATATACAAAATTAGGGGATTTTAAGGATTATGGGTTTGTTTTGAGAAGTCAGGCATCTCCTCTTAAGGACTTAAGAAACTATCTTGTCAGGAACAGCTCTGATTTTTCATCTTAGAGACTTTACATTGTGGTTCCTCACCACCACACAGGCAGGAACAACCCTTTTCCTTGCACCATCCCCTGCTGCATTATGCAAACACTGGAAAGCCATTAAATCCAACGTTATTAACTACCTTGCAACTGAAATCATCAACTATTTTTTATTTCAGCAATAGGACGAAATATTTTTCTTTAATGTGCTGCTATTTTACTGAGCATTTATTACTTTAAAAACCTTTCCTGTCAGGACCAGTTCCAAACCAGACCACGTATAACACAAAGTTTTGCTGCTTGGTGTCAAAGCCAGCCTATATAATGACTTTTTGGAGATTCTCCTAGCCTCGCCAGCGTGATCGATTCCTGTCCGTTTACTACCGCACCAGTAAGCGCGGAGTCGGCGTTAGGATTTGGGGTCGGCTCAGCGAAAGGATTCTGGTGACAATAGCAGCATTCACAAGCTCTGTCAACGCGGCATGGTTTATTTAATTCAGCAAACACTTCGCTTTGGCGGCAGAGACAGGCAAAGCAACGGAGACGGAAATATTAAGGTAGAAGTGCAGAGAAAAAAATAATTTCTCCTGGCTAGACCATGTCTAGATTCAAAGGAAAATTGAGGGGGGGAGCAAGATTCCTGGGTTGGGTTTTTTTTCTGAAACAGAGTCCTGTTCTTGTGCTGCAAGCAGCAGAAACATGAGGTGAGGATCATTAAGTGATGAAGGCTCTGCAGCTGGCAGATTACAGGACAAATTCAGCTCAGTCCCTTTAACTTTGCTCCTCTGCAAATTGAAACACTCGCTTATTTTTGGAGACGTTATCTAAGAGGATACATGGGAGAAAAGCGAGTTCAGCTCTGAGACACAGGGATGCAGCACTGAACAGACACTAGCAAAGGCACTGAAAAGTACCTGACTGTTGAATAGGTTAGCATTTAAAAAAAATGGACTGTGTAAGTAAAAGATGAAAACCAGTCCCAGTAAAACATGCAACAAAACTTTGAGATGGAAGTTTACAAACAAGACCCCCTTTGTTCAGTGGCGCCGTTTCATTTGGGGTTTGGAGGCATTTTGTGTTCCTTTCTGGCTCCAAATTGCCTTAAAAGGAACTAAAAATAAATCTTTCTGGGGAAAAAAAAAATGTATTTTTAGGTTAAAACACACCAGAAAGCACCTGAACATGATGGGATGAGATGTCTGACTGACTCTCACGTCAAGCGATTTCCTAATTGGTTGGCAATAGAAGAGGGGGTCAGATCCTCCTGTACATCAGGAAAATTTAGGGAACCCTAAAGCTGAGGTTGCTCACTAACAATCAGGAGCAATTATTGAGTGTCCTTGATACTCCCACGTGATATCTTACTGTCAGGTGTCTTCCTTTCTTCCTCCAAATGGCTTATAGCTTTTCCGCCCGCACTGCTCCATAACCATCGCAGCGCAGAGGTGCTTGAGCCAGATGCCATGAAGTTGGAAGGAAGGGACCCAGGGTACAGCACGCGCCACGAGGCTCCTTCAGCTTCACGCAGAGCTCTCCCTGCCTTTCCCTGGACAGCATCAGCAAAGGGTCTTCATGCACTGCAAGGAGTATCCAGGCTGCAAGGAATATCTAGGCTGAGAGAGGAGCTGGACTCACAGAGCTGAGTGAGTGGCTTTGTGTTTAAATGGTTTCATTCGGTTCAAGCACTTAAAGCCTTTCAGACTTAGAGACCTGTCCTTACACCTTCTGTGTAAATGAAATAAATCAGTATTCCTGCAAAATTCCTGCCGATACAGCCTTCCCGTCACACCGGTGTGTCCTAATGCGCAGACCTACTCACCATTACCAAACTGATGGTGGGCTGTTTGCCGAAACCCTCCGAGGTCAAGGCACCATGGTTAATGGTATGGCTGAGAGCAATAGGGTGTTTCCACGCACAGTAACCTGCGCAGAAGGAAACCTTTCATCGGGAAGGAAAAGGGTAGCCACCAAACTAGCCCATCGAGGTGCACGTGTGCTGTCCCGCAGCCGCCTGAACTAAACCCAGATGGGGCCAGGAGGTAAAACCAGATAAAATAACCCAATTCGGCAGCCTCCAGGGAGAGGGCTAAAATCTTCCCTCAGGGAAATCCCTCACAGCTTCCCAGCTTGGCCGTGTAGTAGAAATGAAGATGTTTTCCACCCTCAGTACCGAAGGGGTACCACGCGCTGTGTTGTGCCGTATGGCTGCAAATGACGCTGATGCCCTGAGAAGCCCGCGATGGGCCGCCACCACCCTCCACATGAGCTAATCGAAGAGCCTACGCAGCACTTACAAATCAAAATAACACCCACATTTACTATTTGTGACTATCACGGATCCGCAGCGTTACAATGGCCAAAGGAAAAGGCATGCCAAGCGCACTTCACCAGAGCGAGGGAAGGGGGAGAGCAAGGTTTCTCCTGCGGCAAGGCCTGGAGCGAAAGGTGGGCTAGCCGGGACCCCTTTGGGTCTGCTTGCCTGGGCCACTGCCTTGGCCACAGAGATGCTCACACCGGTGCTGCTCAGCCCACTTACATGCGCTCTAGGTATACACATACGCACACACAGGTATGTATTCAGGCTCTAATTGGGACTGGAGTCCCGTTGTGTTCCTCACTGTCCAGATACAGAGGATACCATGGGCTTGCTCCAAGAGACAAGTCTCCGAAACCACAAACAGGGATTAATTTTAAGCAAGCTCTGCCAAGAACTCTGAAAGTATGTGCCTGAAAACTCCTTCATTGTCCCTTGTGCTGCAGGCCAGGAGATGAGGAACCGGCCTCCTTCAAACGGCTCCTTACAGAACCCTAAGCCCAGCAGCACCACGGTGGCTCCGGCAACCGGTTCCTCAACTTATTCCATGTTCATGTTTTCTCCCCTTTACCGAGGAACAATTGACATTACTTCTAGGTCTTGGACAATGCTGTTTTTCTTTGTTGGCCTCCTGTCTGAGTCGCATAAAACCAACCAAGAGACAGTAAGTGATCTTGGGGCATTTTCAGACCATCCAGCTGTTGCACATAACTTCACAGGCAAAAGAGCCTGTGCCCCTGATCCATCCAGCCCAGAGACAAATGCTCCCTGGAGGGCACTTCCAAAGGCTGTGTCACGTCTTGCAGGCTCCTGTAAGCCTCTAACAACATACACTGACCACCTAGCAAGCTATTCCAGTCTTGGCATGGCCAGGGAGCTATTTTCAAGGATTTTTACCCTCATCTTTCATCCATCTACTTCCACACTGCTCAGTTTAGACACCTGAGCATTCCCAATTGCAGGAAAGCCACTGCACCCTTGCCTCTCTCCTGCCCAGCTGGAGGCATGGCTCCCCCATCGCCTGCCCACCACCCAGGCTTCTCTCCTGCACCACTGCCAAGCACTGTGCCATAGAATCACAGAATCACTAAGGTTGGAAAAGACCTATAATATCATCCAGTCCAACCATCAACCCAACACTACCGTACCCACTAGACCATGTCCTCAAGCATCACATCTACACATTCCTTAAATACCTCCAGGGATGGTGACTCCACCACTTCCCTGGACAGCCTGTTCCAGTGCCTGACCACCTCCTCTGATGCAACTTGGGGTCGTTTCCTCTTGTCCTGTCACCAGTTACCCGGGAGAACAGACCAGCACCCACCTCCCTGCACCCTCCTTCCAGGGAGCTGTAGGGAGCGATCAGGTCTCCCCTCAGCCCCCTCTTCTCCAGGCTGAACCCCCCCAGCTCCCTCAGCCACTCCTCATCAGACTTGTTCTCCAGACCCTTCCCCAGCTTTGTCACCCTTCTCTGGACACGTTCCAGCAGCTCCATGTCCTTCTTGCAGTGAGGGGCCCAAACTGAACACAGGACCCGAGGTGCGGCCTCCCCAGTGCCCAGTACAGGGGCACAATCCCTGCCCTGCTCCTGCTGGCCACACTGTCCCTGATGCTGGCCAGGATGTCCTTGGCCTTCTTGCCCACCTGGGCACACACTGGCTCATATTCAGTTGGCCACCGACCAACACCCCCAGGTCCTTAAGGGGTTGTGGACCATCTTCCCTCAAAAGCCCTTCCAACAAACCTGTCTGGCATGGGAATTGCCTTCCTGGGCCTCAGGGCAGCTCACACCTCTCTCTGGGATCCTCCAGAGATCCAAAGCTGAGCACCCGTGGGAAGGGGCTGCTGCCCTGGAGCCTGGCTTGACAAGAGCAGCAGCTCCCAGGGGATGTTGCAGGGAACGTTCACAGGGAGGATGTGCAGCAATAACACACCAAAGTGTGACTGAGGGGACGGGGAACCTCTGAGAGGTGAGACGGGTGATTTGTTTCCCCAGATGAGGATAATTGAAATAAGCTCAAAGATAGGAGCTTCCTCCAAAGCAGAAGCTCCCCTGGGGCAGAGACCTGCCAATTTGGAGAGCATCCTGTGCACAACAGAGGATGCACAGGCACCTCTGTAAACCGGGAGGGGGGTCAGCAGGTGGGGAGACCTTCCTGCCTGAATCAGACCTTCATTCAGACCCACATCAAACCCACCAGCACAGTTCAGGGTGCAGGGAAAATAAAACCAGCTCATTGCAACCCTGTGCAAGAGCTCACATAAAGCAACGGACCCGGACTCCCCCAAAAAGCTGCTCGGTGCCCTCCCTGTGGATCTGCCCCTAGATCTGCCTCCACTGTTTTGCAAAGCACCATAGTCATTCCTAAAGCACCACCATTTTCATATCTACGTACAAAACCTCCCGATGGGTTGGGTTTAGTGAGCCACAAACTACCTTAAAAACGCAACATCAAATTAAAGAATTCACTGTTCATGGCTTCGAGTGGGGAACGGAGTAATTAATACACAGCTTAATCTACAGCTTCTGCTATCCTTACGCAGCTCTAGCGCTTTGGCCTGCAGCCCCTTCGCTTTAATTGCTCTCGCTAAAGATAGCACTCCTCGAACGCAAAACGATCTGGTGAATCCTACGCCCGTATCAGGGCTAAACGCGGGCTGCGTGAGAGGAACAGAGCTCAGCGTACCAAGGTGTCTGCTCGCATTCCAGGGAAAACAGAAGGGTTTACTGCAAGTCACGATACTATCCCACAAACGACACCAAATCCCATTGATAGCTAATTTTTCTAGTTTTCTAATATTTTTTTATGCTGAATATTCCATGGGTGATCTTTTGTTAACATATCACATCAAGCCACAGCCTGCCTGCATGCCAATGAACCTCTTTAAAGCAACATAAACACCCTGAAACGCTTCTGAGCTTTCTCATAGGAAGATATTTTCTAAATGAAACACTATTTAGATGCTTCATGGCCAGCAAACATAAATAAACGTTTAAAAAGTAGTCTTGGCTGCGAGAGAGGTCTGAAAGTCTGGATTTCTCAAGGGACAGACAAATAAACCAGGGAGAGTTTTATTTCATCATCAACGTAGCAGAGGCGCACACACATCGGCTGGTATTAACCTTGGTTACGGCTTGAGGCCGGTGCCTGACGGCGTGCTGCGGATTCAGACCCTGAAGGAAAAAAGAAAGGTGATCTTGTTTACTGATAAACGAAATCTGGTGTTATGTCAGATCAGATTGCAGACATCCGACTTCTCCATCACTCATTTGGGTTGGCTTCGGCAGTTTTCGGGTTCCCACTCCGCCCTCCCCTGCCGCGTTACCTTCGCGTGCCGGGAAGGACTGCCTGCAATTGAAGGTTCAGGGAGTTTTTAAGCTGGAGGTTGTATCCGACCGGTCATGTTTCATAGCCAAAATGAATTTGCCTAATCCTTTTCTGAATCCATTCATCATTTCTCCCTCCATAATATCTTATGGGAAGGAGCTTCATAATTTAATTACACATTGTGTAAAAAGGTACTGAAATTAGTAAAAGTTATTAAAGTCTTTTGGCAAAGGAGAGTATTATGAGCCGGAGTCCCTTGTTTTGTGGGAAAGCCTTGCTGGGTGGGCAAGGACGGTCGGTTCTGCTGCTGGAGGTTCACCCAGATAGGCAAGTGCTGCTGCTGCTCCTTCCTTCTGGCCAGCACAAAGCCGGAGAGGAGGTAATGTAGAACTGGGATGGAAAGCACAGCTTGCTGCAGAGATACACAAGTCAGGAGATGGATGATCAGTCACGGCGTAACAGCCCAACCCAGCAGATGAGCAAAAAAGCCATGATGTGGACCTTGTCTGGCTTCAAGAAAGCTGGGGGAGACTTCTTCCAAGGCCAGGGAGTGACAGGACAAGGCGTAACGGGTTTAAATGGAAAGAGGGAGATTGAGATGGGCCATCAGGAAGGAATTCTTCCCGGAGAGGGTGGGGGGCACTGGGACAGGTTGCCCAGAGAAGCTGTGGATGCCCCATCCCTGGCAGTGTCCAAGGCCAGGCTGGATGAGGCTTGGAGCAACCTGGTCTAGTGGAGGGTGTCCCTGCCCATGGCAGGGGCTGGCACTGGGTGGGCTTTAAGGTCCCTTCCCACCCAAAGCACTCTATGACTGGAAGGCAGAGGGGCACAGTGTGTGGGGAGGGCAGTTGGGGCTTACCCTTCCAGGAAGAGCAAGAGCCCTCCGAATTGCAGCTGGCCACTTCACCCTTAGCTCCCTTCTCCTTTGCATTGGTCTTGTGGGCTATGGCAAAAAGTAGTAAAAAGTCCTCCCCAGCATTCTTATAGCCCCCCCAAGGTACTGGAAGGTGCTAAAAGAGCTTCCTGGGCCTTCTCTTCTCCAGGCTGGACACCCCAACTCTCCCAGCCTGTCCCCATGGCAGAGGGCCTCCAGCCCTCAGAGCATCTCCGTGGCCTCCTCTGGACTCGCTCCAGCCGGTTACCCTGAAGACACCTATTTTTGGATCGTTACCAGGCCCAAAGCCACGAGGCTATGATGCTGAGATGACAAGGCTCTGAGCAATCTGCCCCAGACAAGTCTGCCCCAGACTCCCACAAACCCCTCATCACCCTCTTCTGGCACTTCCCTTGCAAACCCCCACTGCCTCTGACCAGCAAATTAATGGCAGTTGCCTCTCTGGGAAGCAAGAGATGGTGCTTTAAAGTAAGACCTTTAACTCCAAATAACTTCCTCAGCAAGCCGAAAAAAATTCGTCACCTCTTACTTGCTCCAAACGCTTTCCCCAGGGCAGTGCCATGCGTTTCTCCGAGCACAGACCCCTGGTACAGCCTGGCTGCTGTTCCCCCTCCCCATCGAGCTGCATCTGGATGACAGGCATGGCCAGAGGATTAAAAAAAAGTAAGTAAATAGGAGTCAGGCCCTGGGAGCACACATTCACCGCATTGCTGAACTGTCTCACTAACCCGGGAGAAGCCTCCCACACTCCCATGCCATTAGTGCACAGCTGCCGCTGGAAAATTGCCCGTGGAGCCTCCCTCCCCTCCCACCTCTTTCAAAGGACCTTGTCTGGAGCTACCAGGCTTCTGCCGGCAATATTTGTCGGGGCACAGAGGACTACTGTCACTTAAAAACAAGTGAGGGATTACAAGATGCTTTTGATTTCGTTGGGAGCACAGAAAGGGAACGGTCACCGTTCCAAAAACTCGGAGCCCAGTCAGCTCCGCATGGTCGTTGTATCTTTGGCGGAATACGTCCATTGGTTCATGCTGAATTCCAAACCAGGCCTGGCTGCAGCCATGCCAAGGGCTTCTGTGGAAGGACGACTTCTCCGCAGAGCACCTCGCACACTTCGCGGGCTGCAGATACTAATTTTGCACTGTGTGAGCAAGTATCAATAGCAATGAACATTTCCAGCGTAAGGCTTCCAACGGCGCGTGCACAAAATCCCCCGCAAAAGCCTCTCCGTGCCTTCTCCCCGCTGTATCCAAGCAGTTGAAGTGCAAGACACTCTGGAGTGTAAATCTAGAGGAGCCGAAGCAGGACTCGGTCGGAGGGGCCTTTGAAAGCCCCGGGTGCGGCATCCTGGCTCTCGGGGATGGAGCAAATCTCATCCGTTCTGGGCCACGCATAACATTTATTTATTCAGGAGCAGCACTTCCCGCTCTAAGAAAGTAGGAAATGTTGACGTAAACGGGCAAAACTGCTGCTCTGCAATTAAAACGCACTTCTCCAGCCAGAATCTCTCCTAAATGTAGTGTCCAACAAAATGACTAAGGTTTGGATTTTCCAAGGCCCCCTCGGGGAGGTAGTACCCTTTGAACACCGCTTTGGTCCTTTCAAAAATCCCAGCCTAAAAATCCCTGCTGGGGGGCAGCGCGTTGCTGTGCTCTTCTCAGGTCTTACCTTTAATACCACATTAACCTCCCAATTTTGCATTCTCCCATGCGTGGCTTTCCGGGTTTGGTTCTGCCTCCCAGTCCTGCCTCCCCTTTTCATCCACACGCTGCGGATTATCTGATCTGATGAGTCATCAGAAATAATCCCGCGACGGCACCGCTCGATGTGAGGGCGAGTTCGCAAGCCACCTCGTGTCACCAGGGAGTTGAATAAACCATGCCACTTCCCCTGTATTTCATCTCGCTCCTGAAGACTGAAGAAAGCAGCCCCTGAACTGCTATTTTAATCTCAAAATAAGATAACTTAACATATTCGTGAGACCTGAGCCACCGATGCCTTCCTCTAAACAAAAGCTCTTACGGTAAAAACGCGCTGGTGAGATTCGCTTGCTCAAATCTCATAAAGCCCGTGTTGTCGCAAGGGCTAAGAAACCCTCGCTCTTAAAACAGAGTAATTCGGGGCTAAGAACGTTAATGGCAGCCCAGAACCGGAAAGCTGGATGTGTAAATCAAACAAGCAAAAAGCACATCTATGCTCCTAATATCCTAATGCCTATTACAGGTGATCTCTTCCAAAGTAGCTTTAAACGAGAAGCGCAGTGACTCTTTGATCCAGCTGCTAGAAACACCGCCGGGATGCGTTATTCCCTTTCTGGTTTTTCCTCCATCCAAAGCACCAATCTGCAACAAATACGGAGCCTTCACTCGGCAGCATCCTCCCGGCTTCCCCCAGCCGCGGGCCGGTGGAAGGAAGCCCGTCTAGCCACCGTGAGGGAAATGATGATGAGCACAGGGAAAACTCCCCCCCACACCACCCCAGCCCTCAAGGCTGCCAGGGTCTGGCGTCACTGCTTCACCATCCGGGACCCCACAGCCCCAGCAGCGCCTGGAAACCCACATCGAGGGATGTGGGGCACAGGGCTGTCGGTCAGAGTGTCCGCAACCCAAACCTGGACCCAAATCTGGAGCCATGCCAGCTATCCGGGCCTGGCGTTGTAAGGGACCGCGCTGCCAAAGGGACCGTCTGCCTGGTACAACACAAGAGTGCTTTGGTTATTGCCCAAAAACCCAACCAGCGCTGTTATTTCCAGCTTTTCCTACGGCATTCATCGGTGGAACAGCAAGCATCTCACACACAGTATCGCGCGTATTCTCGCGGGGTGAAAAGGAGGGTTTAGGAGCATCATCCTTGCTTTAGAGGCATGGAACAGGTCCATATTTCCGAACACATTCATGCACCCCAAGGCAGCCTGGGGACTGCTCCCCGGCGATGCCTCTGTGTCTTGACAGAGGAGGATTTATTTGCTTCCGAAGGAATTTGGGAATTTCACCCTATATATTCAACTCACACGTAAATCACGGGTGTTACCTAAACAGGGTGGCACACGCAGCCCCAGAATTTGGTCACGTCGCCTCGAAAAGGCACCATAGGAGCTTGATTTGAGAGATTTCGGCGTGTGGCATCCTTGTTTACGCTTTGAAGGCCGGAGGGAGCGGAGGGAGCAGCGGGAGCCGGGAGGTGGGTGGCCGTCCCCGCGGGCTTGGGGCAGGCAGGGTGCAGTGGTGGTGTCCCCCAGGGCTCCCCTCCCGCACCCCAGCCCTGCCACCCGTGCACCTCCCAGCTCATAACAAACTCCTGCTGCACATCAGCAGCGGGCTGCGCGTCGGGGAGCCGCAGAGGGCACCCCCCCAACCCACCCACCCCGTGGGGGTCCACCCACGGGAGGGGAGAAAAACCCACGGGAGGGGAGGAAAACCCACGGAGTGGGAGAAAAACCCGAGGAGGCTTTCCCCAAACTGGCACTGGCCCCTGGGGCGGGGGGAGCCCTGCCGCAGTTCGTCGCTCGTTCCCCCCCTCCCCGGGGCCGCGCAGCCCCGGCCCGGCCGGGCGCAGGGACGCGCCGTCGGGCAGCACTTGCCGGCGGAGCCCGCTTGGCTCCACAACCCGGTGGCTCGAAACAAAAGGGTTGGTTATTGTTGGGTTTTTTTTGTCCTTTTCATAAAATAACTGCAATCCCCTTTGCTATATTTAATTTTTAACCCGCCCCCCCGAGAAAACTATCTCCTTCCCGCCGACCCCCCCCCCCCCCCCCCCCCATGTGCGCACCTCTCCCCTCCGCGCCGGTGGAGTTTTTATTTTGTTCCTTTTTGTATTCTTATTTGTTATTTTATTTCCACTGCACACTTCCAGCTCCCCAAACTCTTTGATCTCTCCTGCCATCCCCCCCCCCCCAGCCCCCCCCCCGGCTCCTTACCCGGAAGAAAACCCCGGCCGGCTCAGCTGGGAGCTCGGCGCACACGTGGGCTCCCTGGCGCGCATCCATGCTCCTGCCAAATTTAGTCACACAAAGGGCCCGGGGGGGGTCGGGGGGGGGGGATGAAAGAGGCCGCCGGCGGGACATCAAAGGCACCGCCGCCCCGCCCCCGCTCCCGCCCTCCCCTATATGGGGGGGCGCCGGCGGCGGACGGCGCTTCGCACGCGAGGGTGTCCCCCCCTCCCTCCCCGCCCCGCTTATTGCCCCCACCCCCCCCCCGGGTATGGGGGCACCTCGGTTCGCCCCGTCGGCCACCACCCGTGAAATTCGGTGGGGTCAGCGCTGATGCTCGGCTCGCCCCCCACCCCGACGGTGGCGGTGGGTTTATCCACCCTGTTCGCCCCCCACCCCCCTCCCCCCATACCCCACTAGACAACCCCCCACACCGCCACCAGGGACGGGCTGGCCGTCGGGGAGCGCTCGGAGTGCGGTGCACCGCAACGCTGAAATGCAAAAAATAAACCCAAAAAAGAGAAAAAAAAAAAAAAAGGTCGAAAGCGCCAAAACCCTCTAAAACGACCGAAAAAAGCTCAAATGGAAAAATATCCAAAATTAAAAAAAAAATAAACCCAACCCGAAAATACAAAATCACGCGAAAATGAAAAGGAAAATGACCCCCCCACACCCCCCCTAAAACGCAACGCGGTTCAAGCACCGCACCGGTGCGGAGCCGGCGGCGGGCGCGCTCCCGGCGGCGGGGTCCTGTCGGGCGCGGGCACCTTGGGGCCCTGTGTGTGTGTCCCCCCCCCGCCGCTCCCCGTCCCCACGAACTGCGAGTAAAGCGACAGCTTTGTGTTGTCTCCAGTCAAATCTGGCGTTGGAGTTGAGGTTTCCTGAGTTTATCCCCCTTGTCATAAATCATTACGGTCTCCACCTCCGCCCCCCCGCCCTCGCCCCCCTCCCCAACCCCATCCCCGGCCCTTTTCTGCCTTCAAAATCCTTTCACCGAAGAAAAAAAAAAAAGGAAAAAAAAAAAAAAAACCACGGTTGCGGGGAAAACTCCATCCCACACGAAGGGGGAGACCCCGGGGGGGCGGCGGGGAGGGGGGGGGCGGCTGCTTCTCCCGGAGGGACCCGGTAATGAAGGAGGCGGGTGGCCGCGCTGCCGGGCCGCCCCGTCGGGGGGCAGCGGGCACTCGGCTGCGTTCCCTTGGAGTGGGGGTGGGGGGTTTGTATCCGAAACGGCCCGGCCCGGGTCACCTTCCCCCCTCCCGGGTACCCGGTACCCGCCGGGACTGGGGAGAGGGGCGGGGGGGGGATGCGGCGGCATCGCCCCCCAACCACCCCCGAGATGTCGTTTGCCAAACAACCGCTTCCCCATCGCCTCTCTCCAGCCGCCTTCGGGAGGGGGGTGGGTGCGTGTGTGTGGGGGGTCCCTCCCCCCGGGGAGGGCTGCACAATTAAGCCCCTTCCGGGAGTTTACATTTCTAATTTATTAATTTCTCGATTCTTGGTTTTTCCGCGCGCCTTCGCCTTGCCAAAACCCCGTTTCCCACTCCCTTTTCCCGGGAACCCGGCGGGTCCCGCTTCTCAGCTGGATGTTAATCCGTGGGCAGCGATGCCGAGACACGGGCGGCGGCGTGGGGCAGCCCACCCGTGTCCCAGCGGGGCCGCTCCCCCCGCCGCGCCGACCCGGTATCCCCCGAGCATCCCCGTGTTCCCGGTTCCTCCGGCTCCCGGCGCTGGGAGGGTTTTACCGACCTCGCGGGGCACGTGCGAAGCGCGAACCGCGTTTTCCCGATGCCGCTGGCACCGTGGGAAGTTCTGTTTCCCGAGCGATGCGCCCCCCCCCCAAAATATCAAAGTTGCGGGTCCCAAAAGCGGCACCTGGTTTTGTTCCAATGATTTTTGGGGAGTTTTCACGTACCCTGGACCGGGGCGACGCCGTCTCCCCCGGGGGGGGGACGGGGCAGCCCGGATGCTGCAGGGGTTGGGGGCGATGGGGGGGGGGGGGGGAGAGGGGTGAGTCTCTGCTGCTGCCCGGGCTCCGTTTACGCGTCTGAAACTCACCCCGGGTGGTTTGCTCGCTCCGGGGGGGGGGGGGGGGGGGGGGGGGGGGGGGGGGGGCTCCCATGGCATTCCTGCTCGCTGGATTTCATGGCGATGTGTTAATTTTGCTCTGCGTCCGAAGGCAAACACCCTCCCCCCCGCCCCCTCCCCCCCCTCCCCCGCCATGTGGCCGCAGCACCCCCCCCCAACTCCCCCAAAACGGGGTAATCTCAACAAAGCAGCCCCAAAATCGCAGGTTCGGCTGCCGGGGGGGGGGGGGGGGTCGCAGCCCTCGCCGGGGGGAGAGGAGCGGTAGTGCCCCGGCGCTGCCCCCCCCGCCCCCCTCCCCGGCGCGGCACACGCACAGACAGACAGACAGACTCAGGCTGCTCCAAGTTTGCCCGGGGGCAGCCCCGCACCCGCTCTCCCCCCCCCCCTCCATTCCCCCCCCCCCATCCCGGTGTCAATCACGGCGGCGGCTCCTTTCATCCCCGCCGCCCCCGCCCCGCCCCGACGGCGGAGGGCGGGCGCGATGCCGAAGTTGCGCCGCCGCCCGCCCCGCGTCCCACCGCCCCCCCCCCCCCCCCCCGCATCCCCCCGACCCCGTGGGGAGCCGGGCGGCCCCGGGGGGGGCGCGGAGGCGCCGCGCCTGCAACTTTTTTCCCCTGCCCGGGGGCGCGGAGGGAAGCGCCGGGGGGGGTGGGGGGGAACATCTCCCGCCTGCTCCATCCTCTCTCCCTCCCGGGGCTGTTTCTTCCGTGCCCGGAGCCGCCGGCGAAGCGGCGGACAAAGGCCCGGTGGGTGCGCGCCGCTGTCCCCCGGGGCGCCCCCTCCCCCTGCCTTCCCCCCCACCCCCCACCCCCCGGAGCTATTTTAACTCGGGCCCGCCCGGGTGGCGGCAAGTTCACTCGGAAACGAAACTCGGGCGGGCTCCGCTCCCCTCCGCGTCCCCTCACCCCCCCTGGGGTGAGCCCAGGCCCCGGGAGGGTGATAGGGGGGGGACGGGGCGGTCCCTGAGGGCGGGGGGGGGGGGGAGGGTGCACAAGAGGGTGTATTTGGACTTACTCCGGCCGTGGGGCGCGGCGGAGCCAGGCTCCCCGCGGGGCCGGTGCGGTGCGGGGGGTCCCTCGGCCTCGAGGGGGCGGGCGTGTGTGTGTGGGGGTGTCTCCAGCTGCCGAGAGCAACCCCGAGGACTTCACGGGATTTTTTCCTTCTCCTCCTCCTCCTCCCTCTCTCCTCCTCCTCCCTCCCTCCTCCTCCTCCTCCTCCCCCCGCTGCTCCTCCCGCTCCCGCTCCCCTTCCCGCGGCGGGCCGGCGGCCGCAGCAGACGCCGCGCTGCCGTGAGGATGCCGCAGCTGCCGGGGGCCGGGGGCGGCGGGGGGGACCCGGAGCTCTGCGCCACCGACGAGATGATCCCCTTCAAGGACGAGGGGGACCCCCAAAAGGAGAAGATCTTCGCCGAGATCAGCCACCCCGAGGAGGAGGGAGACCTGGCCGACATCAAGTCTTCCCTCGTCAACGAGTCCGAGATCGCCCCCGGCGCCAACGGGCACGAGGTGCGCGGCCGCGGAGGGGGCGCGGGGTGCCGGCGGGCTGCGCGAGGGAGGGAGCGTCGGCGGGGCACCCCCTATTTTCCCAATTTCCCCCTAAAAAATATATATATATGGTCATCCTACCTCCACTCGCGTTCCCTGAGGGGCGGCGGGCTGAGGCGGGCGGGCTCCGCGCCCGGGGATGGGCTGGGGGGTGAGGGGGTGGGGGAGTGGGGAGGGGGACGGCCCCCTCCGCGCTTCGGCCCGAGAGGAGAAAGTTCCCGCGGGTCCCCCGACGGGGCGGCGGGGAGATTTCCTCGGTAAAACCGGCGGGGTCGGAGCATTAGCCGTAAACTCTGGAAGGGATTTGCCTAAAACTGTTTGGGAAGAAATTCCCGACGAGAAAACAACTTCAGGGCGAGCGGGGGACCTGATCGGGTTTTTTTCTTTTATCTCCTTTTTTTTTGCTTGTTGTTTTTTCTTTTTCCCCCCTAAAGATCTGCTAATGAGGACAACCTGGTTTTCATTATTATTTTTGTTATCTCTTTACCGAGTGTGTTTTGACCGCCGAAGCTCCAGATTTTTTCCAGAAATAAGCCCCTTTCGTTAAACGTAGGGCTCATCTGCGAGGGAGGCTTCGCAAAACCCCTTAGTTGTCACATTTACACCAACATTTCTGGTACTGTCGCCTTCCAAGCGACCCAAGAGGGAAAAGAAAGCTGTGTATCTCTTGCTGTTAACTTTTTCCTTTCTACGAGCAGCTGCGATCCATAAATGAGCATCCCTACAATGACTTTTCTTCTTTTTCCTTCTCCTTTTCTGCCTGTGGTCAGGTTTCCAGACAGACTCAAGCGCAGGATTCCTACCATGATAAAGGCAGAGAGCACCCCGAGGAAGGTGAGAAGCGCAGAGTCCTGCGGTATCGTCCCTCTTAGCTGCCCCGCGAGCCTCGAACTGGAGCCGGGTTGCTTTTGGGAATGATAAATGTAGTACCTTTGGGGGAAGGGGGATGCTGGGGCGCTTGCGGAGCGCGTTTAGAAAGGAGACGAATGCGCAGCACGTTTATCTTGAGTGGCCAAATGGTATTTCAGTTGTTTAGAAACTGATAAGTGGGCCAAATGGACCTTCGCTGAAGAAATAACTATTTTTAGGATATCTGCTTAAACACATCTATCTCTTCACTCGTACGGTGCAGCCGACCTGGGTGTGTTCAGAAACTCAGCTTGGTTTTTAATCCCGTAGCCGAAGTCTGTTGCTTAAATCTCCTTTTCCAAATCTAAGCGTGAGCAGACCCCCTCGCATTTTTTACTGTTGGTTAATTTGGATCGAGGAGGGCAGAGGAAATAACAGAGCTCGTCGAATACCACTGAGGAAGCCGGACACGCATACGAGGCATGTGTGCTGCGAAGGAGGGGAGGTTATGTTTAAAATGAAATGCTTATCGTCACAAACTAAACCAGATCATCAATTCCGTATAAAGACAGACACAGTTCAGCCCTGGTGCTTCCTGGGGCTCTGTGGCGATCCTTCTCCAAACTGGTCATCACACAGCCTAAAAGCAAGGACGGCCACGCTCGTAATATTTTGGCAGCGAGGGGGAGGATGGCTCTGTATTGTTTTCAGCCTTGCGTCCTCTTCAAACCTCACCTTTGAGTGGCATTGTCAGCGGTCATGTAGGTGGGAGACCTGTTCACCCCCCTTTGCAGGACCTGCACCCAAATTCTTTATTTTCGTGCACAGTAGCCTCCCTCCCTTGGCATCCCTCTCGGCTGTAGTGCCGTGTGTGTTCAGCAGCCCCCCCTCCAAATCATTAGGGTCTCCTTCCAAGCCAGCCCCTGCCCTCTAATTGTTCCCGGTGAGCGTGGCCAGCAGGAATTGTTCGCTGCACGCCGTGGCTCGGTGAGAGAAGGGAATGATTATATCTACTTATCACTGCCCTGTTCCTCCTTTTCCTAACGCTGATCTTGGAAACCCATACTGGCAGTACTTCTGAACGCACAAAACCTAGAGAGATGCATAAAAGGGGGAAAACTGCTACTTGAGAAATGTGATGTCATTGCTGATGTTTCTGCTTTGGTTGGAACGGGGTTTAGGAGAAAAAATTGGTTACCCTGAGGCTATTTTAAGCATAAACTCCTCGCTGAGAGTCCTCGCTCCTTTAAGAATTAACTCTTCTTTTAAAAATGTCGTTACAAATTGCTGCAGACCCCTTTGATTTCCACCAGTAAGGGAACGTTTGCATGCAGGACGTTTTTATGAATGCACGGTACCTGTTTAAGTGCTCTGACTTGAAAGAAACGGGTACGTGGGGAATAATGCAATCATTGTTTCCTCTTCCATAGGAAAGCATCCAGACAGTGGCTTATACAGCAAGGGACCATCATACTCTGGTTATTCTGGGTATATCATGATGCCAAATATGAATAACGACCCGTACATGCCTAATGGATCTCTGTCGCCACCCATCCCCAGAACAGTGAGTTAATCCCTTCCAAAGACGGGTTTTGGCGAGCTGGGTTTCCTCCGGGTTGGTCTGCAGCGCGTGCTCACGCCGGGTGCTTTGGCTGTATTTTTTTTTGTGAGGGGGGTAGCTTCGGTTACGGTGAAGGTTGCGCTTCTGCCGCTCAGAGCGTCCGTCCAGCGGAGTTCGGGAGCTCTCGGAGGTGTTGGTCGAGGGGGAGAAGCTGAGATCGAACGCCTGCGATGTCTGATGTCCCTTTGAACAAGGGCTGGGGGCTTTGGGGGGGGGGAGCCCTGGTTTACAGCACGGTGGAATGATGTAAATGCCGTCTTTGTAGTGACTGGGACAGATGCGAATTTTCTGGCTTTAACTCTTCGTTTGTTGAGGAAAATCGAGGGCTGGAGGCAGAACTGCTGAAGTTGCTTGTCAGTGAGATGAAAAGATTGGGTTCTCTTGGGGTTTTTTTGCCTTCAGATATGGCATCTTTGCTGGTTGATATTTATTTCTGCCATCAGTTACTCTGCATGAAGGCTTTATGTGTCTGGCAGTATCGCTTTGAAAAACTCCATATCTTCAGCCACAAACTGGGAAACGATCGGTTTGGAATTAGTATCAACCGTGAGGCAGTGGTTATTTACGTTGTGGCGGGCACTGATCCTTCCAGGTTGGTCCCTCTGTTCCCATTGGTGTAGATGCACATCTGCTGGATTTTAACCTATTTAACGATTTTGGATAGTCCATTCCCATTTATTTTTGTAAACCTCTTGGTATACGTATAGGGTGATGGGGAGGCAAGGTTAAAATGAGCGGATGGAAATTACTAGAACCGGAGTGGAGCGGGAAACAAATTTGCTTGTAGGCATCCTGCTGAAAAAAAACGCCGCCGCAGTTGTGTGTGCTGCGATAGGAGAAGTTGGATGCTGTTATTTCCCTGTGATAAAGCAGTTTTCCGTCTTACTGGCTCTTGGCGGTCTCTGTCCAGCAACCGGCATTATTTTGCTCTCCGACGTTCTTGTTTTTAATTCAGGGTCGTGGCTTTTGACTTCAGAAACAAAAAAGAGGGGGCCTAATCTGTATCGGTAATTTGACAGGAGCAAAGCGTGTTAAATTAGTGGATGCTCGGATTCGGAACGACAGGGTGGGTTGGCACTGGGAAACACACGGATCTGCCCTTTTTTGCAGTGTATCGTTCTGGGGGTTTTTGTGTATACATCACAGCTCAGAGGCCCCTACAGCCATGTAGGATGAAGCATGGTGACCACCCTCTGTTGATATTTGTTGTTGTAAACGCTGCTCTACAGAAAACTTCAGTTCGGATGTATCGTGGGGAGAAGGATGCAGCTTCTCCAGGGGGCACCGAGTCCCAGACCTCCCCCTTTGTGGACTGGGAAACTTCAGACCTGTTTTTTTACCCCCCCTTTCCCATATTGCCTTCCCAAGAAAAGTCCCTAGTGCTGGTGCAAGGCTTTGAACGACAAAATCCGGTTTAATTACTCACCGAGGATTCTCCCCGCGTGCGCGTGCCGTGGGGCTGCCGGCTCGTCACTGATCTGCCATCCATGCCCCCGGAATATCGGCTTCGTGCGGAGGTTGGCTGCTCAGGTGCTTGGGGAACCATCCTACGTGGGTACTTTGGAGGGGAGGAGAGGGGGAAAGGAATCTGCTTTCTGATGGTAAGCTGCCCGCGGAAGGTCCAGGGGGCTGATTCAGCGCAGTGCTGCTCTCGGGGGTTACAGCATCACCGCTGTTTTGGTAAAACTGCCGTCGCAGGGCTGCGATGTTGGCATAAGCCTGGAGTTCTTTCGGTTTAACCACAAAGCTACACACTTGAGTTATTATTTTTTGTTTTGTTTAATTGAACTATAATGGACTATAACTGGATGACGCTTGGAGCATCCTGGTCTAGCGGAAGGTGTCCCTGCCCATGGCAGGGGATGGGACTGGGTGGGCTTTAAGCTCCCTTGCAACCCAAACCACCCTGCACCTTTGCTTTCACTCCCCTTTTTGTGGAGGGGGGCCTGGGGGGGTGAGGAGAGGCCCTGACCAGCGAGCTCTGGAGGTGGGGTTGTCCCCTGGGGTGTCAGTGCCCCCGCCATGTGTGCGGGGAGCAGCCCTGGGGTGTGTACCTTCGCCCTGCTATTTGCATGACAAAGCCGCTCCTTGTTGATGCATCTGTTGCCTGGAGGTGTTAGTCGGGATTAAAAAGCCGCCCTGGGGCACTGGATCTTTTTTTTTCCGCCTGGAGCAAACCCTTGGAAGGAGCTGGCTGCCTGTAAAGCCCCCAGGGGATGCACCCCCGGGGGAAGGAGGCCAGACCCAGGATGGGGACTGTGGAGACGGCCTCAGGGACCATCTCTGGTGGAGGGGACCTTGGAGACCATCTCTGGTGGAGGGGACCCCAGGGACCATCTCCGATGGAGGCAGCGGCCTCGCTACGCCAACGCAGGGAGCAAAGCTTTCTTGGAATGGGAAGAAAAAAGTTACTTTTCACCAACATATGTAGGAAAATAAATGCCTTTTTTTTTTTTTCCAAAACGCTTTACATTCCTGCCCTGTAAAATTAAAAATACAGATCTGTAGTCAGACACAACATGGCTAATAAGCCTTAAAAGAAGGCAACTGAAGTGTAATTTCAGTGCAGCATTTGGAAGGGGGAAGGTGTATGAGGAGGATTTCAAATCTTCCAAAATCTGCTATTGTTGGAGTGGTCTTCCCTTTTTTTTTTTTTTATTTTTTGTTTTTTAAAATTTTACCGTCAAACTTGCACAGATTGGATCTACAGGAGAACGTTAATGACCGGTGCGGGTGCAAACCTCGCGCCGCGGCACCTATCCTCTATCAGAAAAAGCAAAGCAGTTGGTTTGGGTGGCTGCAGGAGTGGGACGGGATGGATGGTACCACAACCGCAGGGACACCGGGGGGACGTGCATCCTGTGTGCCCGAGGTATCTTTTGGTGGTTTCTCAGTGTCGCGGGGGACTGAAGATGGGAGGTGGAGGCAGCTGTTTGTTTTCTAACCTGCGTGGGGGTGTTTTTCTTCCTTTTTCGTTAACGAGACAGGTTTGCTACCCCCAAACTATTCTTCTGTGCGATGCGACAAAGGAGGTGACTGAAGAAAAGTCATTTCTCTGTGTCTTAAATTCATCCAGAAAATAATTTTGTCTTTGTTCCTCCCGCTTTCCCAATGAATTAAACTTTTTGTGGGAAGGGAGAGAGTTTCTACAACCCTCCTGTTGCCTGTTCTTACCTGTTCTTGGGGTCTGGGTTTATTTCTTGGTGGCTAAACTGTCTCTTTGTAGCAGCTGGAGGTGTTAAATAGGTTGGAGGATACGATCTATGAACACCTTACAACAACTTGCAAAACACAGCTTATCTGTTTGAAAATGGTGAGGAATTCCCGTTTGAAAATGATGAGGAATTCTCCTGGGAGAGTTTGAGCGCAAGGAACAATGTTCATGCGCAGGACCCCCTACCCTGTTTTGGATATTCTGTGTGTGCTTCTGCATGGCAAGGGTTATGGAGATAGCTCCTGTCTGGGAAGAGCTAATGTCCTAGGAAAAATGGTGTGGTTAGTATGGACAGGAGGAAGGATGAGGGTAGAAATAGTGAGTGGCTACAGAACCTTGCTAAGAAGGGCTTATTTCCCTAGCTGCATCGTGCTGTCCCTCAGAAAGCAGGCTGGTTCACTTGCTTGTGGGGAATTTTTGGGAATGTACGGGTGCTGCAGAAGGACACATTATTTTTTCATAATACTGGCTTTTCCTGGGAGCTGGCTTCTGTTTGACTGCTTGATTGGGAGCGGGGGCCCGCTGAAAGCTCCCTGCTCCAGCACAGAATGGGCTTTACAGCAAAGATGCTGCGGTTCAGCTCCTGCTCCTGTATCACCCATCAAAAGGCTTTGCATGAATTCCTAAGTTGGCACCGGAGCAGGATGCTCCGAGGGCTGTGATCCTGTCGCACGTCTCTTCCCCCCTCAACCCCTGACCTGTGCCTGAGGAAGCGGGTGGCAGGGGCAGCCGAGGGGCTCGACACGCCGGTGCTGCTCCCCCAGCACCGAGGCTGTGCCGTGGCACGTGGCTCCGCAGCAAAGTCCATCGGTGCCCATCACCTCCTTCAGTAACTTGGAAGCCAGGTGTGGAGGAGCACAACGCTGCCCGATGCTGTGGAAGCAGAACCTGCCAGGGTTTATTTGGGTTTGCATGGGGAGGAATTTTAGCACTATTTGCTGGGGGGCTCGGTGGGTCGTGCCAAATGCAAGTGCCAGGGGAGAAGAGGAATCTGCTCAGTGCTGGTCGAGGGATCTTGCTGCTGTAGACACATCCATCAGCTGCTCTGACTCCGGCGTCGCTTCTGATCAACTGGAGATAAGGAGCCACATCTCTGAAACACAAATCCAAACCTTGAATTGTCGGGGGCTGAGTTCTTCCTCCTCCCAGTTAGCGAAATGAATTTTCCATTTGGGAAAGGGGGCAGAAGGAGTTACTGAGGTGCCTTGGGGTTGGCCTTTGTCTGAAGCTTGACCTGGTCGCTCATGAGAAGATGGCACGGTCGGATGTACCCATGTCCATCATTAGCATGGTCTTGGGGCCCACGCTGGTGATGAAAACTGCCTTTCTGCTTCTGCTGCCTTCTCCTTGTCATGCAATTACCTAATCTAGCTAATTGTGAATGGGCAAGGGGAAAACAAAAGGCCAGGCTGGATGAGGCTTGGAGCAACCTGGTCTAGTGGAGGGTGTCCCTGCCCATGGCAGGGGGTGGCACTGGGTGGGCTTTAAGGTCCCTTCCCACCCAAACCAGTCTGTGATTCCATGATTCTATGAAAACATTCTCCTGACGTGAGTCCAGAGGCAGCAATTGCATGTGTGTGGCTTCCACGGAGGCGTAATCAAACACCCCACCCATTACAAATCATCAGAGTCGGCGCTTTCATGTGTATGTGTGCATGCTTGTGTCCTGAACCTCCTTTTTTCTATACATCCAGGAGCTAATTCAACGTAAACTGCGAGTGGTGGAGCCGCTGCTTGCATTTTCAGGTGGTTTGAAAGCAAAACGTCATTCCTGTTGTTTTGGTGCTGTGCTGCCGCTTCTCCAACTAAATCCCAGCCCAGGAAAAAGAAAAAAAACCCATGTTAATAAGAACAGCTCGTTACGGGCTGCAAGCGCCAGGGAAGGATATGGCTCAAGAAGAAAGCCTGAAGCTCCACAGGTTCAGGCATCAAAAGAGGAAAAGACTTTTTTTGCAGCGCTGCATGGCTGCAGGCATCAAAAAACCTGGGTACCGCAGGCTTGGCTCCTCCGAGCACTTAACTGCTGTTTATAGTTAGGGAAAACTCCTGATCCGGGAAGGAAATAACCCACACAAAAGCTTTTTACTGCAGCTGTAATATTTCTGAAGTCCTATTAGAGGCATGTGCTGGGGTTTTTTTGCTAGCAGTAAAACACCGTGGCTCTCAGAAGCGGACAAGAATCTGCTTTAGCACGGGCGCTGAACATTTTGCGGCCGGAGGTCCGTGCATCGCTGAGATCCCCGACACGGACCCAACGCGTGGCTGGCGGTTCTCCTGGGTGTGTGCCCTCCCTATGTCCCGTGATGCTGCGGTTGTGTGTCAGCGAGCCCCCTTTCCCCCAGACTGCCCCCGTCCTGGCGAGCAGGCGTTGGTCTGTTAAGGTTTTGGCTGTAAGGTGTTGAGTTCGGTCCGTTCTTGCAGGACGCCGGGGGGATGGAGCCGCTCCTGCCCCCCGCGGTTGGGGATTGTGTCTGGTCACCCCGGCTCTTCCTAAGCATTAGATTCACTTTAAAAATTGCATTTGGAATAACTTCATCTTGCAACCCAGTGGCTTCTATTTTGAGACTTGGATCTGGTGGATGTGTTTGTTTAGTTTGGGTTTTCCCACTTCAAAGGAATCCGTCCTCTCAGCAAGAAAGTGATTGAGCACTTAAATAAAAATGGATTCATTGAATCTTTGGGATGGAGCTCAAAGTGCAGGAGGGAGTTAATGTGTGAGCCAACTGTGCTAATCAGCCAGGGATTGCCTGTTCTGAAGGAGGGGAAAAAGGGCCTGACGTGCCCCTGGAGAAGTGGCATCCCTTCCTCTGGCTCCAGGAGGTCGTGTGGCTCGCTCACGCTTCGGGTTGAGATGAAGGACCTAGAATATCCTCACCTGTTGTCTTCAAAGATACCAAATCCCTGGTGTAGAAGAGCATTTTCATGGAGCTGAGAGGTCGACTTGGCGGTTGTTTATTTTCTTTAAGTGGCGGTGGGTATAGGTAGGGTTGAGGCGTAAAATCAATAGGATGAGCTTAGTCAGCAGAAATTACATGTGTAAAGTTAGGAGGCTTTGATGGAATATTTATAAAATGGGCAGTTTAACTTAAAAAGTAGGCGTACTGTTGTCACCAGCTGTAACACATAAAGCAGAGAATCGCTGTGGTTAGGAGTTATTAGGCCAGGCGGAGAGCAGATAATTCCCCAAAGCGCCTGCCTGTCCAAGCGCTTTCGGTCCTCCAGCCCTGTACAGCGTCGGTGTCGGCACGGGGAGCGAGGTGTCAGGGAACGGGATGGCGCGGTGCTCAAACCCCACGGGTGGCACCTCAGCTGCCCCCTTAGCTGGCTGGAACGGAGGTCTGGATGGGGCTGCAGGCGTTATCCAAAGAAAACCAGCCTGGAAACAGTCTGGTTCATCCTGTCTGTCCAAAAAACAGGGAAGGGGGACATGGGGAGTTTGGTTGGGCAGTTTTGTTGGCTCAGTGATGAGGTCTAAAAAGCCATCCCTGTGGGCCCTGGGTTGGGGTCCTAGTGACACCGGCTGCTCGGAGCCAAGACCCTGTCTCAGTAGCTGGTCACTTAGCTATGCTATAAGGCTCTGTTTCTGCAATTTTCTGCCCCAATCTGTATTTCAGAACCGGCTTGGAGATTTATCTTTGTGACCGTCTGTTGCCTCTCCACAGTTTTGGCATATCTTCTTGCCTTGATCTTTCTTCATCCCTCCCAGATCTTGCCTTGGCAAGCTGTGTAGCATTAAAAGAAAAAGCACAATACGGAGGTGACGATTAAAGGTGTCAACGCTTGTCAAGCGCAGACCGAGCTTGGGGAGAAGGCCTTTTCCCTGCCCGTGTGCCAAGATGCAGATAAACCGTGGCCAGCGATGCAAATGTGTTTATTTTGTTAAAAAAGGCCACAATCCAGGGATTTGTTTGGGGTCTGCAGTCCCTGGGCGCTGTATCGGGTTGAGGAAGCTGCACTTAAAAGTGGGGGAGAGTGGTTTCTCCCCTCAATTCCTGCACGTGAATCAGCCCCAACGGAGCGTAAAGCTTGTCCCGAGGGGCACGCACGGGTCCTCCTCTCCCAAATACAAACGCACGCGGAGGTTCAGCCTCCCGAGGAGCGTTCGGGAGCGGGACGGCGGGTGACGGTCAGGTGTCGGAGCCCGGGGCAGTGGGGCAGGCTGCGGCGTGTCCGGGTCCCATCCGAGCTGGCGCCGGCTGCGCTTTTGAGGATATTGAGGAAATAAGCCATATATGGAACATACTAAAATATGTTTTAAAGCAATTCAGTCATTTCCCCTGAAGAATGCCCCTAAAGCTGCTTTTTTTGCTGCCCTCTGATGCCGCAGCGTGCTGCGGTGTGTTTGTGCCTGGTCTTCGCTGCCCAATTCCCTCCTGCACGCGACTGAAATTCGGCTTAAAAATTCAGTCGGAACTAGGCACGTTGGGTTTGACAAATTTGTTACTCAGAAAAACCCCCCTTTCTCACGCATTATCAGATGTTTAAAATACCGTTGGTACTGGGAGAAAGGGAAGCTGCACCGGATTTAAAGGGGAAAAAAAAGAAATCATTTTTAAAAAGCTCAGCTCGTAAGCGTGTGACGTTTTATGGGTTTACTGTGACTTTTTTTCCCCTTAGTTATTTCGAGGATATTTCTAAGATAATAGCGACTCAGCTTCAGAAGTAAAAGGCGAAATAGGAGAAACGCAAGAAAAATGCTAATTTATTAGGCAACTCCCCAGACAGTTTGACAGCGCCATTGCAAACACGTGGGGTTTTTTTAAACTGGCGACTCCTAAGCTTCTTATCAGAGTGACCTGTAAAAGATGACTTCATACTTGCTAAGACGGAAATATTAAGAGATTCTGGGAGAGCTGGTCAAAATGCCGTTTTGCTCAAAACTTTCTGAGCCCTCCCAAGACGACTTGTGGAAAAAGCTTCCCCTCCCTCTTTGAAACTTTAAATCCTGACACACACACCCCCTTTTTTATTTTTCCCCCAGGGATATGTGTGTAAATGATAATATTACAGGCTAATGGGGCAGAACAATAAATATTCAGTTGGCAAAAGTGGTTTAGTCAGAGCTGGTTCAGAAATCAATGGGTTTGGGGCAGAGGAAGGCTTTTTAGGAGAAGGAGATTTTGGGGGGGGGGGAGGTGGTGGAACTTGTCATCCAGCTCTGGCTCCAGGACTACAAGTAAATACGTTCTGCTGGTTAAACAGAACTGCACAAAATATGCCCCCCCACCCCATTAAATGAACCCCTCTGGCCAACGTCTTCTGGAAAAAGGGTTTTTCCACGTTCAGTCGGCAGAAGAGCCTGTGGATGGGTCTTGGTTTTCTCTTCTGGAGGTGGCGTTTCCCAGCGGCCGGTAGCTCACGAGCCAGATGTGGGCTGATGTTAGCCACCCCTGCGTTTACCTGCCTCGGGGATGGCTGGTTAAGACAGCCGCTGAGATTTGAGCCCAGGGCTTAAGCCAGGGATGCCAGAGCTGCCTTGAGTGCCGCTGGTACGTTACAGCTGGTTTGGGGGTGGAGCGAAAGTTTGTGCCTGTGCAATTAAGCATGAAATAGGTAAATTCTGTGTATAATTACCCAACGAAGAGTCTAGCGTGAGGACGTGACCCGTGGAAATTGCAGCGCGTCGGTGGCTGCCGGCAGATTCCCGGGAGGTATCCCTGGCGCCCACGCCGCCATGGGAAGGGTCACGTCCCCTGCCTTCCCCTCACCCCGCTCCCAAAAGCAGTGATGGAGTCTGAGAAGATGCTTCTGCAAACAGGGACCCGAAAAAGCAACGTTTTTTCAGAGACTTAGAGGAAGGTGATGGCAGAGGTGGGGAAAAAAATATCTGTATTTCCTGAGTTTTCTGCAGGGACGCAGCTGAAAGACAGCTTGCTTCTAAAGATAGTTTTCTTGGGTTGTTTTGGTTGTTTTCTGGGTCTGAGAAAGTCAAAACTGGGATGTGCGTGGAGGCGGGAGTAAGAGGATTAAAACCAGTGCAGATGAGGTTGGTGGCAGTGCTGGCTGCGGCTCTGTTTCATTTCAATTAAGGACCAAACGATCCCACTGAATTTTCTAGGTAAAAACAAGGAGAAGCTTAAAAGAAAACAGCTTAAAAAACTTTGTTGTCCAAAAGGAGACTTTATTTTTTCCCGTTTTTCCCTCCCTGCTGTCGCAGCAGCACCCCTATCTTCCCACTCATTTTCCTGTTTGCTGTCCCCCCGTCGGGGGAGGCTGCTTGCCCTCTGCATCATTATCTGCACCCCCCACCTTTGTCCCTCTCTCAGAAATGGAGCCCAAAAGCAGCTGGATGACCATCACGGTGTGCTCCCTCTCCCAGCAAGCTGCCGTCACTTCGTGGGTCTTGGACACGATGTGCTGGGGATGGCCGGCGAGGGCACTGGCATGGGGGGGCTTTAGTCATTTACCGTGGGGCTGGGGGGATCCTTGCTCAGTGCATCTCAGAGCAGCTTTTTGGGATGGCATCTCCCAGCCAGGTGGGCACCCGCCGTGGCCTCAGCGATATCCGCGCCCTCCCTGCACAGCTCCGGTGGGTAGAGTGGTTTGCAAAGGAGGTGCTGGATGGCTTGAAGCTGGAGCCTTTAAACTTTTTCCGGGAGCCAGAGTCTCTCCCTGGGCGTCCTAAAATGCTGCTACTTCAATGTGCACCCAGGCTGTGCTCGCTGGAGCACAACTCTGGGCTTCCTGTGGGTGCTTCTCGAGCGGTGTAACCCGTGGCATCCCCTCCGGGGCCACCCGCGTCATCGGTGGGGTTTTCTTTCTCCTTAAAGTCTGTAGCTGCAGCCCCCCCACGCCCCCAGCCCACCCTAAAACTCAAGCTTGTGGCAGTTGCGTAGTTTGTCACGTTGCAGGGATCAGGATCTAAGGGCCTGAGAGGTTTGGTTGTCAGGTCCCCTGGTTCTCCCTGACGTGTCCACTGAAAAAATCCTCTGCAAATGAACAACAAAAAAAAAAAAAGTCCCTGGAAGGGAAAATAAGCAGTAATTACAGTAAAACACACTTTTTGATGACAGTAATGACGCTGAAAGGCAGGGTTGCAGCGTCGTGGGGAAGTGACTTCTGCTGTTTCTTCCTAGCGGCGAGTGTTTCGGGGGCCTTTGCAATGGTGCCTGCTCGGTTTCGGGAGCCTGGCATCCCTTCCCAGACACTTGGGACTCGTAGGGATAGGCAGCGGTTGGAATGAGCCGCCCTGCCAACACGGCAGCAGGTACCTCTGTTTCCAGGGACTGCTCCAGCTCTGTGTCCTGCCGCTCTTCCCTCAGCGCTGCGTTCTGAGCATCCCTCCGGTTCTCTGGGGGTTCTCCAGAGCCGCAAAGAATTAGTCCTGATTTAAGAACGCGGGCTGTGCAGAGGAAGCAGTAAATTTGCTGGGGATGGCAGGAGAATAGAGCAGGGGGGAGGAACCCAAACCCTTGGATGAACACAGAAAAGACTTCTGTCTTAATACTACTAAAAAAAATACAAGTGTTTACGTCTTGGTAGAGCGCTTGCTGCGTTTGGCTGTGGTTTCGGCCCAGTATGGTTAGTGTGTGCTAAGAGAATGTCCAAGTACAACCAGTTTCCCAGCCTTGAAAGGACAGGGATGTAAGCCCTGTGTCCACAGGGAGGGAGGGCTGATGCTTGTGCTGTTGTCTTCGAGCTGGGGTTTTAATGACTACAGGGGGAAAAAAAAGGAGGGTTAGAACAGCAGAAGGAAAATGATACGGCTAAGAGGAAATTATTTTTATTGCTAATACATGGATGCCCATAATGTTTAATTCTTTACAGCTTATAATGTTTAATTCTTTACAGCTTATGCTTTATTTGCACATCCTTCCTCACCGCTCTGCACACTGCAGTGGCAGCTACCATATTTCAAAATTACTGTTCTTCAAAAGCTCCTATTCAGTGGTTTGGGGATGAATAAGAATATTTGTCCAAGTAGCAGTGGTGCTCAGACTGGTCAGCATAGGGACACAGAGTGCTAAGCCGCTGTGCCCTCCGGGGGTCTCGCCTTTTACACCCCCTTATCCCCCTTCCTTTCCACTGATAAGTTTTAAAAGTTCCCTGGAAATAATTTTTTACAGTGTAGACATGTTTAATCGAAGTTCAGGACAGTCTTTCTCCATGGAGATTGACTTTGGGTGGTGCCAGCGAAGCCAGATGAGGAGTGAGCAGGAGCGTGGGAGCATTTGATGCCCCTGAAAAAACACTTCTGTGGCAAGATTGGTAGGTGGGGCAGCCTAAGA
This sequence comes from Rhynochetos jubatus, assembly GCA_027574665.1. Taxonomy (NCBI): domain Eukaryota; kingdom Metazoa; phylum Chordata; class Aves; order Eurypygiformes; family Rhynochetidae; genus Rhynochetos; species Rhynochetos jubatus. The sequence continues at coordinate 77,736,549 of CM050651.1, forward strand.
GTTGTCTGTATGGCTGGAGGAAAGGGGGTCGTAGGGGAAGCTTTGCAGTATTTTACACTTCCAGACCATTATTTACCTTTTTAGATAACCGTTGGGGGTTTAGTGTTGGTTGCCATGTGCCGCGTGTCTGGTTTAGGGTACGTGAACCGCTGTCAGTTTACTCCAGGGAGCTGCGGGGGGTGGGGGGGGAAGGGATATGCATTATTTTGCCTCGCATCAGGTGCGAAAAGTCGCCAAACGTACCATGAGCGACAATATTTTTTCCCGATTTGACTCGCTTGCCCAGTCGTATTTTTACTCCAGCCTTTAGGCTTGAAAAAGCATGTGCATAATCAGTTCATTTTGTGTGGTCTAGGCTATAAAAATGCCCCCTCTGTTCTTTCCATATGAAAAACGTGTTTTTAATTTTGGGGAACTTATATAATTTTCTGTGCTTTCTTTTGTATCTCAGATTAAAAACAAATGCTGCCTTCCCCTAACTTTGCATGTTCCAATTACAGAGTTGTGAAAATAAGTCATCCTTCGGCTTTTGTTACTTTAAAACAGCTATCGGTGATGTCAGAGTCAATACTAAAAGCATTAAGAATGCTGGCAGAATGTAATGCAGCTGCAATCCAACATGATGTTGGAAATGGGGTTGAGAGCATAAAGGCTTTCCATATTCCCAGGGCGCACAACTGCTCGCGGCCTTGGCTTTGATCTCTTCAAAGGCTGCTGCCTCCTCCTAGATGGAGAGACTTGGCTGCCACTCGCTCGCATTGAAAAAAGGCAGAGGTCTCTATTCAGGCAGAAATCAATCACTGTGCAGGAACAATTATGTGTAATTCAACCATCATGAAAACAGGGCGAGATTATGGGTTTGTTACCTGAGTGACTGCGCGGAGACGGGGAGCAGCGGACGCGGGAGTCCCGCTGACATGCCGCATCTCGGGGACAATTATAGACACATGAATGATGCGGCGGGCGGGGGCGGCGGGATGACAAATGCCGGTCACGCTGTCCAGCCGAGCAGAAAATGAGGTTACAATCGGGAGATCGTGTTTGCATATGTAACCATATTTCGGCAAGCTGGGCAACTTCAGGGAAGAGCGGAGACGGGAGGCGGTGAACGGAGTCGGTGCGTGCCGTGGCTGTCCGCTCTCCACAGCGCGGAGATGCGTGTGTGCGGCGAGGGACCCGTGCCGCACCCTGAGGGGATGGTTGTTTAAAACACCCGGCGGCAATTTTCGGGGTGGTGGGGTTTAAGGGAAGAATTGCCCGGGAAAAGGAGAAATCTCCCGAGTTTGGCCCTCCTGCCCTCCCCTCCCAGCCGGGATTTAGGCTGGTGCGCATCCCTGAGCGAGGGTGGTTTTAGATTTGCATGGTAACGTTTTGGCTGCAGTAGGCTGTCGGTAGCGTGACGTGATGCTCAAAATATCTTCTGATGTGTAATGGCCTCCTTTAATTAGGAACTTTTTCTTTCCCTCCCTTCCCCTGAGTGGTGAGCAATAGCTGACTGTCTTTAAAAAGGGAACTGGCATGTGGAGTATCTGCCATGAGAATATTTATTTAAGGTATTATTGCCTATAAAGTCTTAAAATAGTTTTCCTTCCAAAAAAGGCAAAATAAAACACAGATGACTGATGGTAAAATGGTATCCCCGCTCACTTTGGTACACAGGACGAGCTTTACCTTTTATACTGCTCAGACATCAGAGGCGCAAGAAGCTGCTTTGAGTTACAGATCTTCAAACAATAAGTCAAAACAAAAAAATCAATCCCTCCAGTCCCTGGGTGCAGTTAGCTAAAGATAAAAGAGAAAAATAAAGTTATGCTAAAGCAGACAGAGGAAAGGACCAGATATGCCAAGGAAACGCAGAGGACAAGTGCAGAGTTGAAGCGGGCCTAGTGTGAGCCAACATCAATGAGTTTTTATCTTATCAAAAAGTTTTAGGGTTGCCAGTTCTTTGCCAACTGGATCTACTCTGCTCCAAGGCTGCCTGAAGCGTTGTCTTCAATAAAAGTTGCTTCTCCCTGCCCTCCGCACACCTCCCCTCTCGCTCCTCAATAATCACACGCAGGGATTGGGCTGCGCCTCATTCAAGGACGAAACTTCCCTGCGGACTTCAGCAGTGAATTAAGGACCCTGATCATCCCCTGTTATTACAAATCCGAACTGATTTCTCTTCGAGTAGTTGGTGAAAGATGCGTAAACTCAAAAAAATTAAAGCCGTTTCCGTCTGGTGATATTTCCCCCCGCTCCTTCTGCATCCCAATAAATTTAAATTGCAAATGTATTTTTAAAATAGATTAAAAAAAGAAAAGGAGTCTTTTAACCCTTTCTCATAGCTGATTCTTGAAGCGTGTAATGTCAGTTAACTCTCTTCAGTGAATCAAGTACTTGGCTTAAGCCTTAACCTGCACAGAAGAAGTTGGGAAACACAAGACTCCTCTGTGCCCCTCTTCAGGATCGACATCTCGGGGTGCAGTCAGACCAAAAGACGCCTTCTTTGGAAAGAAATCTGTTGGCTTTGAGCTGCCCCTGTTGCATCTGTAAAGGTGTTTATAGTAGGAGCCAGCATGTGTGTTCGAGTCCCATCGGGAAGAGCTCAAGGCATGTGTTGGCAGCCCTGGCTGGGGCTGGTGCCTGCCCCCAGGCACGTGGGAGGGAGGCAGGAGCGGGTATCGCTGCACGTAACGATGGCAGAAAACACGTTTATCCGACCAAAAATGCTTAATAGTCATGGGTCGTACAGTGTATGCAAGAATATTAGTGCACTGGTATTCGAAGGTGTTGGGAAAGTCGAGTTGATGTAGGACGTCAGCCCAGCGGATGATGTCTCAGGGACCGTTTCCCATCTGCAGTGCGGTGTAATATCCATTTCATAGCTGGGACAACGGAGCAGAAGGGGAAAAAAGGATTCAGGATATGCAAGTAAACTGAGGCGAGGGTGTGGATCTTCCCCAAGAATTTGAGGAGGCGATTTCAGGCAGCTGCCTGGTAACCTGGGGCTGGCTGTTCCCACTTCAAGCTGCTCAACGGCTGCCTTCGCTGCCCTGAGAAAACCATAAATCACGCTTTTCTATGTAAACAATGGCATGAGCTACAGAGGGGTTTACGGGATTATGAACTGAACGGGAAAAGGGTTAGTGAGTATAGATGTTGCTATGGGATGATGTGTGGAAGATGAGGCCCACAATGTGAAAAAATGGTATCTCCAGGCTCTCGGTAAGGTTGAAGGTCCTGTAGGTAACTCCACTCAGAAGAAATACTCAGCCAGTTATTGCATTTAAAAAAAACATACAAATCTGCAGCTTGATAATTATTCCCATTCATCTCTGGCTAGATTGCATCTTAAAGATAATTTTTTTTAATTGCTTTAATAGTTCTCCTTACGGTTGTCTCCTTTGAAGTGAGGAGCAGCGTGGCATGATCGCTCTCCTCCGGAGCGGCAGCACGAGGGGCTGAGCTGAAGCCAGAGGCTGCCCAGCTACGGCTGGGTGGTGCAGGGCTGCTTTCATCCTCTCCCAGTTTTGGTTTCCTCCGGTCCCAGCTGTAGGTGAGGTCGGCAGTAATCGTCAGTCCCTCAAAAAGAACGTTTTATGTTAGGAGGCAAAGACGGGCCTTGGTACTCAAAATTCTGGGTATGGGACGTTAGCAACCGGTGTGGCTGTGCCGAAGTCAGTGGGAAGGATCATCATAGAATCATCACAGAGTGGTTCAGGTTGGAAGGGACCTTAAATCCCACACAGTGCCACCCCCTGCCATGGGCAGGGACACCCTCCACTAGACCAGGTTGCTCCCAGCCTCATCCAGCCTGGCCTTGGGCACTCCCAGGGATGGGGCACCCACAGCTTCTCTGGGAACCTGTCCCAGTGCTCCCCACCCTCTCCAGGAAGAATTCCTTCCTGATGGCTCATCTCAATTTACCTCTTTCAGTTTAAACCCGTTACCCCTTGTCCTGTCACTCCCTGACCTTGGAAAAAGTCCCCTCCAGCCCTCTTGTAGCCCCCCAGGCACTGGAAGGGGCTTTAAGGTCTCCCCAGAGCCTTCTTTTCTCCAGGCTGAATCCCCCAACTCCCCCAGCCTGTCCCCATGGCAGAGAGGCTCCAGCCCTCAAAGCATCCCTGTGGCCTCCTCTGGACTCGCTCCCACAGCTCCGTGTCCTCCTGCTGTTGGGGGCCCCAGAGCTGGAGGCAGAACTGCAGGGGGGGTCTCACAGAGCAAAGCAGAGGAGGACCAGTAGTCTGCTGCAGAGCAAGGATTACTGCAAAATAGGGAATCCTGCCCAGAAAAGAGGGGCATGCCAGGGATGTGGTGCGTTGTGATCTTTAGTGTCCATGTCCTTCCCGAAGGATGCTAAGCACAAGCTCCAAACTGTGTTGGGTTGAATCAGGATGAACTAGGAGACTCTCAGGGCTCAAACAACCCAGCCTAAAACACAAAGCGCCTTTAACAGAGTATTTTGTGCTTTGTTTTGGTGTTGGTTTGGAGTGTGTTTTGTGCAGAAACAAAGGACAGAGCAGAGGTGAAGGGGAGCTGCAGCTCTGCCTGTCCTCCTGCCCTAGGAAAGCAATCCTGCACCTGGTCCCTTTGGAAGCATCTTCCTTTCCCACTTCAGATATGTTGAGCAGAGTGTTGGAGAGAAATGTGACTGGGCCTGGTTCCTCTCGGCGTGGGGCTTTTCTTTCTTTGGCTTTTTTTTCGGATCCGGCCTAGCTGAGCATCCCAGCAGTAACTGATTTAGCCTGTGTCAACTCGCCGCAGTACAGACACTCGGTTATGTCAGCTCTCCCAGTACAGCGAGCAGGGAATACAACCAGCAGCCAGACACTGCGTCCGTCTGGGATGGAGCGGGGGCTAAAGGCAGAGCGAGGGCTGGGGTGTGTGTTAAGGAGCCGGGGCACCCGTCCGCTGGCCCCCAGGGAGCCCCCAGGATGCCGGAGCTTGTGGGATGGTGGGGCAGGATGGTTTCTCCAAGCTGGCCTACTTAGCCTCTAAAGTAAACACCAATTTGCGGTGTCTTAGCAGGGAGGGAGCAGTCCAGTAATGCTGGGATGGCTTTCTTGCCAGCAGTGTTCATCATTCAGGGCAGTATTTAACTTCATTTCACTTTAACTTGCAGACTGGGAGAGTTGGGGGGTTCAGCCTGGAGAAGGGAAGGCTCCAGGGAAACCTTAGAGCCCCTTCCAGTGCCTGAAGGGGGCTGCAAGAAAGCTGGGGGGCCTTTTCCAAGAGCAGGGAGTGACAGGACAAGGGGTAATGGGTTTAAACTGAAAGATGGAGATTGAGATGGGCCATCAGGAAGGAATTCTTCCCGGAGAGGGTGGGGAGCACTGGGACAGGTTGCCCCGAGAAGCTGTGGCTGCCCCATCCCTGTCAGTGTCCAAGGCCAGGCTGGATGAGGCTTGGAGCAACCTGGGCTATGGAAGGTGTCCCTGCCCATGGCAGGGGGTGGCACTGGGTGGTCTTTAATGTCACTTCCCACCCAAACCAGTCTGGGATTCTATGATTCATCTAATTGGCACGCTCAGGTTTCGGCAGTCGGCTTGCAAAAACGCCCGGCAACCTGAAGGTGCCGAAGGATCTGTCTGACACCCGTGATACGTAGCCCATATCCCTCTGGGAAGGATAAACCCTGGCTGGGTGTTCTGAGGGTGGCACAGGCTCCGGGGCCACTTCTTGGTGTAAGCAGGGACTTCTGGCAGAGGGATTGGAGGGAATGGGAGCATCACTGGCGTGCAGGGAAAACTGCCGGAACGTGACATCAGTTGTGGGAGCGAGGAGTGACCACCCTGATGTCCCAGCGGGCACAGCTCTGCCCTGAGGCCGTGCTGGCCGCACAGAGCCTTCTGCGGCTGCGCTGGCTCAAAGGTCTGCCCTGTCCCAGTGGAGCTGAGCCTTAAATAACAGGCAGATGTTTGGAGAGCGTGGATTATGGAAATCAGGCCAGTCATAACTTGACTGCTCCGCATCTCTTTAGAAGTGTGGCGGCTTAGTTTTTTTTGGCTGGAGGCAGAGACAAATTTGTGTGCGCAAGGCAGTGGTCTGTGTGGGGCGGCCGGGGGCCAAGCCGTGCCATTCCCACCCCTCTGGGTGTCCCGGGGTGGCCCCAGCCACACATCCCCTGCTCCTTCCCGCTCCTCCTGGCTGAACGTAGAGAGAGAGTGGCGGGTGTGTGGCAATGAGGAGGTTGCCATTGTGGCAACGAAGAGGTTGCCATCGTGGCCGCGCAGCCACTGATTTGCGTGCCTGCCTATGGTGAGCAACTTCCACGTCGCGCCGCTTTCCTCTCCAGGGCTGCCAGCACGCAGCCATCTCCGTGAGCCCCTTCCCACGCCCCGGCAGGCGCGAGCCAGCCCACGCACAGCGCAACTGCTGCCTCCGGTGCCCCGAATCGGTGGGTCCAGCTTGGCACGGGAGCACCGCTTCGCCGTCAGTGCTTGCACGGGGTCGCCCGCGAGAGTAATTCAATTTTAAAAATAAGCCTTAGTCTGGTTAGTGGAAATTTAATTTTTTTTACATTTCCTGCCTTTCTAACCCTCCATCTGTTGACGTCGCCCTCTCTTCCAGAGGAGGTGTCGGTGCAGCGGGAGGAAGGCTGCCTCCTGTTCTCCCGTGGCAACCTCATCAGCCGGACCTGGAGAAGTATGGAATTAGCTTTATTATGCCGCTGATTTGAAGTCATTACTGGTGTAAGCCGATGCAGTTCCATTATTGTTGATGGGATTGGGGCTCTTCATGTCACAGGTGAATTGGACTCAATTAACCAAAGCTATGGTCTTAATTAGAAGCTTGGCTTTCAATGGCTCCTCCCGGGTGCTGGAGGTGGGATGCACCCCTCCCTTGCCTCACTGCCCTGTGGGGCTCTGCCAGTCAATGGGGGAAGGTGGCACTCTGTCCTGTGTGGCATCCACGGGGATGGCATGGCATCCGCTCTTTCCCATGCTGCACATCTACTTGGCTTTGGTTTGAGGGAGAGGAAACCCAGCACCAGCCATTGGAGGGAGACTTTAGACCCATTAACCCTTGTCCTGTCACTACCAGCCCTTGTAAAAACTGAAAGCGGGGAGATTGAGATGGGATATGAGGAAGGAATTCTTCCCGCAGGGGTTGGGGGGCACTGGGACAGGTTGCCCAGAGAAGCTGTGGGTGCCCCATCCCTGGCAGTGTCCAAGGCCAGGCTGGATGAGGCTGGGAGCACCCTGGTCTAGTGGGGGGTGTCCCTGCCCATGGCAGGGGGTGGGACTGGATGGGCTTTAAGGTCCTTTCCAACCCAAACCAGTCTGGGATTCTATGATGAAAGGGCAAACTCGCCCCTTTGGGCTCACTGGTGCGGATCCTGCTGCGGATCCCGCTGCATGTGGCACGTTGGCCCTCGTGGCCTAAGCGGTCCTGCCAGCAGACGGGTGTTTTGCTCCCTGCTTGGGAGACAGTTAGTCAAGGGTTTTGTCACATGCTTGGCTTGACAAGCTAAGCAGGATAGTTTGTGTTTCCACTACCTGACAAAATTTCCATGGCCCTTATTAAATATTACTTCCTACAGCCAAGCCAAGCTCTCCAGAGTGCCTGGATGAAGCAACTTGTCCGTAAGTGCTTTATGAAGAACATGATGCTCATTGTCCCACTTACACAGGGAGAAAAACCCAGGCACGCCTGCAAAGCAGGCGGTATAGCAGCTAATGGGTGCCTCCTGCTGATGAGGAGCTCCTTCCTCTGCCTGGACACTGGGGTTTTTGTCCTATCTCTCCTCTCTGAAAGCTGGTATGAGCGTAGCTTCTTGGCCACCTCTGTCCCCCCAGCTCCCAGCTCACATGTGGCTGCGGTTGGCCAGCTCTCTCTGGCGTTAAGAGGCATACGCGTGGGCGAAGGTTGGGTTAACCTGCAACCTCAGGTAAATCCCTTTCAGACCACTTCCCCTGTTGAAGTTAGGATTCGGTACCATCCCTGTGGCACTGTGCTGTGCATCCAGCCCCAGATGGGGTACTCCCTCTGGACAGTGAGGAGGGGGTGAGAAGATGGAGAGGTGGGCAGTAGGAGAGGGCTCAGTACGCTGTGGTTTAGGCTTGTTGCACGGGACCGAGCTGCTTTGAGCTGTTGTTGGAGATGCTTGCCCACCCGGTTGTACCCCAGCTTTCCTTGGGCCAAGCCGGAGCTTGCAGCCCTGGGGGGAGCATCCGTCCCAGCTCCACAGTGGTTTGGGAAGGGCTGCTCTTTCTGGTAGCCATCGGGAAGGACTCTGCCGTTCCCTAGGAGTGTCTGGGTGCAAGATAACGACGGGAGAGCCATGCTTAGCACCTCTGAGTCTGCAATCTGCTAAACAGACTTATAGCTGCCCATGCAGTACCATCCCGCCCCTGCCCCGTGCCCGGGGGAGGCAGGGGAGAGCAAGGTGCTGCTATTCTTGTTCCAGCGGTGGTTTATGGTGGTTGTTTCGTTGCCTAGATAGCTTACTGGTGGGTGGCATTCACATCAGACGCTACCCCCACACTCGAAAAACAGAAAACAAACAAAAGCTGAGATAAGCGGCGCTTTAAGGGAGATCAAAAACTTGGCTGTGTGTTTCTTCTTCTTGGGGGAACCTACAGTCCCACTGACAGATCAAATGCAGGTTGATGGGTGTATACACGGGGCTCTCGGTGGGCCCTGTTGTTCCCCTCTGAAGGTAGCAAATGAGCAGCGTTGGCGAGAGGATGTGACAGGGTTGGTGTGAATCAACAACATAATCATAATCGTCAACACACAAAAACCCCTACTCTCTGGAAAAGTTATTTTTGCCCCGATGCAGATGGTGAAACGTCCTCACAGCATTGCTGGGGCAGTGCAGTACATGGTGGGAGACAGTCAAACGGCTGCTTGTCATAGAATCACAGAGCGGTTTGTGGTGGAAGGGACCTTAAAAATCATCTAGTTCCAACCCCCCTGCCACGGGCAGGGACACCCTCCACTAGACCAGGTTGCTCCCAGCCTCATCCAGCCTGGCCTTGGACACTGCCAGGGATGGGGCACCCACAGCTTCCCTGGGCAACCTGTCCCAGTGCTTCACCATCCTCTCTGGGAAGAATTCCTTCCTGATGTCCAACCTAAATACTTCACCCCCCTAACGAACTTGCAGCGGCACGTGTCATTACGTTCTGTGCCTGCTTTATTCCCATTTCAGCTTGGCTTTCCTGGGGCAGCCCTGGCTTGTCTGTATTCCCAGCCCTGTTACCTCCGCTGGGTCGAAACCTGGCGGCTGGATACAAAGCGTTAACGTTGCTGAGCTGCGTTTTCTTTACGTGCATCTTCATTTCACTTGCATAACTTGCATACATAGGGGCTGCTCTGCTGCTACTGCTGTGCAAGAAGTCAGTCTCTAAACTTAGCTCCCAGCCGAGCCCCCTTCCTCCGAAGATGCACAGTGCTTCCCACTGTCACTGCTGGCAGGTTTTGTTCAATCCCCATCAAAGATCTTCTTTCCGTGTCTGTGTTTGGGTCTTACCCCCTGTGAGGTGACCACTTTGGCCGCAGCGGGGGACGGTGGACACCCGTCACGCGTGGCTACGGGAGCTGCTGCTGGTGTTTTGAGGGGGCACAGAGCTGCCTCTCCGCCGATCCAAGCAAAATCCTGTGCCAGCTGGGTAATGGGGAGAGATTAATGACTGCCTTGGAAGCCAGTTTTCCAGCATACTGGCCGGAGGGCAAGCATCATGATCGTTGTAGCAGCTGGTTTGGAGAGGAGGGAAATGAAGGGAAGATAAAATTGCACGCCCAGAATGCCAGGGTAGCCTGTGTCCATGCTTTGATGTCTTCTCCCTCCACACCCTCCTGTGGGTTAAAAATGAAACTAGACTGCATTTATAATGGGTGTGTGAATATCTGTATTTAGCTCCCGCAAGCAAGCTCCTGGACTGGATCCTTCGTATGTGGAGAGATACAGTTCGGCCAAACGCAGGAACGGGTATTTTCTGTCCCCTCATTGTGGGGAGAGACAGGGACACACGGACGGGGACACCAGCGTCGTCTCATCAGTTCAGGCGTTGCAGCCTAACACATTCTGACACACGTGCATGCTGGGTGATGGAAAGGGATGGAGGGAGGTTGAATGTCCTTTTATTCCTCACTAATGATCCCAAAAAGTGCAGGGCCCCCTGCCCCCCATCACCACCGCTTTGGGGTTCGGGTCTGGGGTGAGGACACGGGCGCCGTGCAATAAGGATGCGTAGCTGTGGAGCAGCCTTGAAATCCCTAAAATTGCTCTGTGCAACTGGTGAAGTGGAGGTGAGCATCATCCCCATGACGCCTGTCGAGGGGGCAGGAGCCGTCCTCGCACCCTCGTGAAGGCCGGGGTGAAAGACGAGGTTCCTCCAAAGCATCAGGGAAGGGTGCGTGCGTGAAGGCAGGTAGCTGGGAGGAATCCAGCCTCCCTCCTGTTCCCGTGCAACACTCCTGCATCCACTTCTGCACAGTGCGCTTTAATCAGCAGCCCTCCTCCCCATTGGCCCCCGGGCCTCGAAATTCCACAAAACCCAATTAACAGAGATGAGAGAGCTCTAGCATGTATACATATGAAATTTCAGAAGGCTGAAAAAGAGACTCTTAATACCATAAAGCCTGCCCTAAAGTAAAATTTGCATCTGAAATCTCCATAGTTAACCCCCCTGAGGAAGACGACATAGCTGAGCGCAACTTTTTTGCCCCCCTTCCCCCCCGAGACGGGTAACTTATCCAGGTCTGCTCGGTTTGGCATCAGCCTGCTTGCAGCCGAGGAGTGCCGCGCTGGGGAATCGTAGCTGCGGCTGTAGAGCCCGTACTGCGGTGGCCCCAGCAAACCAGCCCCAGAGGCTCGTGCAGGCCGGGTGGATGTGGTGCTTGCCTAGGCTCACTGAAGGAAGCATTCAAGACTGATCTAATTATTACTTACAGCACATTCAACCCAGGGCTCCAGGTGTTTTCACGCTTTACTAACCTGATACTCCACTGCCCATCATGAGCTGACCTGAGAAAGACACCCTCCCCTCCCCTCTTTAAAATAATGACAAACCAAAAACCCGCGGCAAACCCAGCCCTTTCTGCACGGGTTCAGTGTTCAGAGAGGAGCTGGGAATAAAGCTTTATTCCCCTCCTGTGCTTTTATCTATCTCTTTTGCTATCTTGTTTGTGTAAGATACAGAATTTCTCCTCCTATTATCCTACTTACGGCTTAATCGCGTACTAATTGGAGACCGTACTTCTGGTGCTCTGCTCTATTTTGAGTCTCTGCTCTAAGAGCGATGCGCGAGTACCCTCTTCGACTAAGAGAAATTAAAACAAGACCTGCAAACGAAGTGTTTTATGCAATTCCCGTAGTTGACTGCGATGGGTTCGGCTCTAAAGCGGCCGGTATCTGGGAAGGGACCGGGCGGTGTGCTGGGAACACAGGTAAGTGTTTCCCTGCAAAAAACCACGAGGCCTCAAAGCTGCTTTTTTTATTACCTCCGGATTCTGCAAAGGGCTGGTTATCTCACGCTGCGAGCCAGCATGATCAAAGCCCCGGGAAAGGTCAGGCATTCCTCCAGGAGTGCCACTCCGGCAGCGCTCCTCCAGCCCACGGCTCCCACGGCCCCGGCAGCCGCATCGCGCTGGAATCCGTCATCTCGTTAACCAGTGAACCTACAGATTAGCCAGCCTGGCCTTAGCTGGGTGCTGAGAGCGTGTAACACCTGGCTCGGGCTTTCTGAAGAGGAAAGGTGGTTTTTTTCTTTTGTTAAAAAAAAGATAATTGTGGGGGAGGCAGCATTTCCTTCCTCCGACGGCACGAGAGCCCTCGATGCTGAGAAGAGCCGTGCTCTGTGCCGCACCGAAGGAGCTGCTTCCCTCATGTTCTCAGCTCCTAGCTTTGTGCAAGCGACACAAACGGTGAGTTCCAAAAAAATGGGACATATGAGCAATTACCCACAGTATTTTTTGCTAGAGTGTACTATTTTCTCGCTGTTTTGATAGCCTGGCGTTACTCATCCTGAGCTGGTTATTCCCCCCCCACCCCGAGCAGCTTGTGCGTGGACAGGGAGCTTTGGGGAGGGCGAGCGGAAGGAAGAGATGATGATGAGCAAATCCCATCTCTGCTTCCGCTGTGTTTTTGCATCTGGGCTAATTTGGGGGCGTGAGGCACCCCTCGAGCTGCAGGGACACGTGGGTTCAGCCCGTGGCTCACGGTCCCATCTCTGCCTGGCGCTGGGGGCTGACTGTCCCCAGCCTGGTTGGTTGGTGGGGTGTTTTTACCAGCTTTTGTCTTTGAGCACGGGTGTTGAAAGTACGTGAAAGGCGGGGGGGTGGGACACTTCTGCCTTCATTTCGCGGTGTGATAGCGTCCTGGCTCTACCCCGTCACCTGCGAGGTGGTGGAAGCATGTCAACAGCCTGAAATTTGGGGTAGTTTTTATTTTTAATGAAGTTAAGGCATCCTATCCTAGGTGTAGGGTAGGAGTAAGAGAGACCTATACATGCTTTCTCTCCAGCAGCATGCGGTACTACATAGCAAGGGCATGTGCTGCATGAGAGGGGAAAATTAATATGGTTTTTTAACAACAGAGCATTGATTCCTTGTTTAAAGATCTGCAGTAGGTGCCCCTGAATTTATCTCCCAGCTTGTTACTTGGATAAAGGGGCACCGAAAATTGACCTCATCCGCAAACTGTGCAACTGGCTGTGGACAAGGGGCCTCTGGAACCAACTGGACGTGTGTCCGTGTGTAGCATCCCCCGTCTGTGCTGCCCAACCTCCGGATGATCCTCGGGTCCCAGAGCGCCAAGCTAAAAAAGCATGCTCCCTCTGCGGGGGAGAGGGAAGGGTCTGGTCCTGACCTCTGGAATACCGTGTTGGGAATGGGGAGGGAGCCTGCCAGTTCTCCTGGGGAAAGAGAGGAAGGGGAGGGGGGTAGGATTTAAAAAAAACCTGGAATTTGCACCGGTGCGTGGTTGCAGAGCTCAACCACGTTCCTGGCTGGCGGGGGCAGCTGCAGGGGCTGCTGGGTGGGAATGTCGCCGGCTGAGGTTTCCCAGCCCACCCCAGGTGCTGCAGTGGTTTTGGGGTTTAGCGCCCCGCGGCAGCGCGTGGGCGATGGGCTGGGCTCACGTGTGCCCACCCCAGAAAAAGAAAGGGGTTAGCCTTGCATTTGGGAAATGAGGGGCTTGGAACTGGGTGGTCTTTAAGGTCCCTTCCAACCCAAACCATTCTACGGTCTTCGGTACCCTCGCCCATCCACCTTGTTGGGAGCAGACGGGGGAGAGAGGCTGATTCTTCCCTGAGCCCTCCTGGCATGAGCTAATTTTTTGCCTGATAAGTTATTTAGCGTCATTTTGCAGAGCGTAGCATGGCTGCATTTCTCCCAGGAGCCGCCTTTATTCCAGTGAAAAGCACCGAGGAGGGATGCGGTTGTGATAAGACGTTGGCCACCTCTTCCCCCGCCACGATCCGGGGGTGGGAGAGTTAATTGCACGGAGGAGCTCTAATTGCATGAAAAATCAAACTGTTGGTAATGCCGGGGCGACGGCAAACTTGGGAAGTGCCTCGGTAAGGAGATGGAGCGTAACTCTCGTATAATGTTTGTGGGGTTTAGTGGGATTGAAATGTAATTGCGGGGCGACCCGTTGCTCGTAGCAGGGCTCTGCGTGCAGCCGAAAGCCCATCTGGAAGGGTGATTTACTGCAGGTTTGGGCAATCTGGCAATTTAGGCTGAGTTTTACGATGTTTAGACTTCTCTACTTGTGTTATGAGGTGCAGCCCCGGGGGGGGTTTTATGAGGATGGAGGTGCCTGCTGCACAAAACTTAGGTTGTTGGGCTGGGTGTGGGGTTTTTTTCCCTTTTAAGAGGGATTTTTAAATTTTAAAGGGCAGCCCTTGAATTAAAAATCAAGTCTAGCAGCAGGCAGGTATATCCTACGCAGGATTGAAAAGGCATCACGTGTGTTGTGCATACCAGCAATCTTTTTTTTAAGCCCTGTGGCCAACTGGGGGAAGGAGCTTAGTAGTTACAGGCCAAATTGGGTGGGAAGGGGGAGCAGGTGAACCCCATGTTTCTCCCTGTCTCCCCCCATCTCACAGGTTCCCCAAACTGGGGCCACCTCAGACACTGGAGAGCTGGGGTCAGTGCCCAGTATGGCCGTGCATGGGCAAGGCCTGAAAACTGGGGGAAATGGCTGGGTTTGGGCAGCCCGAGGGTGCTGTGCAGTACGACGAGCCGAGCGGGGCCAGGGGAGTCCAGGCAGCTCCCCCGAGATGAGCGCAGGGTGGTGGGGCAGAGGGGAGGACGGGGCTGGAGCAAAGCTGGAAGAGACCCAATGCCACCAACACTTGGGAAGAGGCATTTGGGGTCCCGAGGACTCCGTGGGTCCCGTGGGTGTGTTTTGGCAGGGGTGGGCGGCTCTTGGACCTGTAACCCAGTAATTCCCTGACCCAAGTCATCTCCCACCGGCAGGTGTCCATCCTTTTTTTTTTTTACTTTGGAGATGCTGACTGGGCAACGGGACTAAAAATACCGAGTTTTTAGATAATGCATCTGTAGCCTAGAGTCCAACAATGCGTTTCTCTTCATTTTATTGGTCCTGTTCACACCAAGAGGCCAACTGAAACAGTTGGCATCGATGGTTTGGGCCAAAAACCAGTGTTTGCAGCGCTGCTCCTTTGAGCCCGCGCCTTGTTCGAGTCATTCTTTGCTCGTCCTTAGCTGTGTGCTGCGATTTTTATATTTTTAGCTACATGTACATGTGATTTAAGGGCATGTTTTTGTGTCTCATTGACGTGACGAGCCCTCGTGGGACTGATCTATAAAATGAAGTTAGTAGCTTTTCAACACTTTTGTTTGTACTGAAACCATCTCGCACAATGCGGTAGAGAAATAATTCCTGTGTTGACCTTCTACCGATGGTTCAAATAACCTGTCTGAGAGACATCCTGTTTCTGGAGGGCCCTATTGCTTTAATTCCTGTTCAAATTGGTTTTGCCTTCTGTGGAACAGTGCTGCAGAAATTAAGTACTTGCAAATGCGTTTTACCTCCAGATAAACGTTGCAGTTTGCATTTTCAATCCTAGGGAAGCTTTAGCAGACTGCTACTTTTGGCCTAATCATTTGTACGTTTTTTAGGGATTTTTTTTTTTTCCCCAAGTTTAAAATGAATATTTTATTTTAAGCTCTTGGACCATCTTGGCCACATCCAATGATGGATGTCTAATGAGATGACTTTTTACCTCCACTAAATGGTTATATTGTTTGCACTGATGTATGCTAAGACTTGATGCATTAAATCTTTGGTCATTAGCAGATGCCATTAGCAGAAAAGTCCAAATCACTTAGAGCTGGGACTTAAGACTTTTCATTAAAACCTGAATTTGCATGTTATTGGATAAATCTGTTAATACGGTTTAGCTGGACTCAGGGAAGTTTCATGAAAACTTTTTCCAGTGCGTACACAGGATCAGCGGTGCCTGGGAGCCTCGAATTTGGACAAACCGACTCCTTTGGTGCTTCCTTCGTGCCCTGTCACACACTGAGCAGCCCCTGCCCCCTGGCAAAGCGTGGGCAGCCCTTCCCGACGCTTCGGGGCCAGAGGCGGTTGGCCTCGGCAGCGGTTTGTCCATGGGAGCCTTATGGCAGCGATGGTGTGGTGGGGAGCAGGGCTTGCCAGGAGCAAGGACCGGCCGAGGAGGGGTCATCAGTGTCATCACATTTGTCACTCCTCCATCTTCACATCCCTTTTTATCTCTTTTTTTCCTCTCTCTGTTTTTTAGGAGGTGGATGAGGCAGGAGCACATCCAACAATGTCACGCTGGGTAGCGTGGCCAGCAGGGCTTGATCTCTGTTTTACTAGAATTATGCAGTTTCTGCCTGGTCAACCTTTAAATTGCAGATCCAGGCATGGTGAAGGGAGGTTTTGGACGTGGAAAGGTGTGTTGGGTGCTTGCACAGGCATCTGAGTCCTTGTCCTTAGCTTCTCTGAGATGGGGCTGGGATGTCTTCCCGATGCATGTCACGGTCTCCCATTTTCTTAATCAAGAACATTTCTGTTCAGAAAAATCGCCGCTCAAAGAGAAGCTGACCCATTTCTCAGTCTTCTGGGCCTCTGATGCTCTTTGTTATAGCATGTGGTGTCGAATAGGCTGTAACACAGGCTTAATGTAAATAAATTTAGCGGACGTCTTATTTCAAGCCCTTTTGATGCACCGCCTGAGCGATGCCGAAATCCATCTTCCTGTCACCAGGGTGCAGGACGGAGCTTTTCCTCGGTCCCCTCCAGGAGCCTTGGTCCGTATCCTGTGGGACGTGAGGAGACCGATGAGGAAAAGTCATCCCATCCTGTGACGCACATTGTCTGCAAGACAGGAACGCCGGTCTTCAGAGGCTGCGGTCGGACCCCTCGCTTCCACTCCAAACTTGTATGTTTATGGAGTAGATGGCATTTTGCTTGCCTGAGCAGTTCCCAGGCTTTATTTAAGTGGGTGCTCGAGGGTGCAGAGGAGTCCCCAGGTTGAATATCGGAGCGAAGCACATCCCTTTGCCCAGCAGAGACGCGTTAGCTCCCAGGTTCACGTACCCCGGAGAAGATGCCAAAGTTGTCACGAGCAGAGATGCTGATAACCTCGAGGCAAGCAAAACAAGCTTGTCTCTTTTTCTGGCCTCAGCAGGCAGCTCTGGTGACAGAAAGCACAGCAGCCTTGTCCCCAGGGAAGAGCAAAGATGCTGGGATGGGCTCCTGCATCTTTCTCCCCCTGCCCAAAACGCCCGGGGCTCTCCGGCACATAACGCCAGTCCCCCTCTGGCAAGCGGCTGTGCTGTGGACACCGGCTCCTCTGATGTCCCGCGGGATTGCTCAGCTCGTTTAGGGCAACAGTCCTTATCGTCACGGCAATTAGTAAATAAGCCAGACTCCTGCGACTCAGAGTCTCGAGCTTGGGCTTGTTAAAACATTGTGGTGCCTGTGTTCCCCTTGGCTAATAGAGGATGGAAAGAGCTTGGGGCAGGTCAGGAAATGGTGGGGGAAAATGCCTTTTCAGTTGACAGGACCAGCTTGTGCGAGACAAGGATGCACGAGTCAGGAGCAGGGGTGCCGTGCTGGGTAAAGGCTGGGGAGCCACAACCCATGGGACATGTTACCATCTGTGGAGTTGGGTATTTGCGCAATCCCAGCACAAGGACAGGCTGGGTGGAGAATGGATCGAGAGCAGCCCTGAGGAGAAGGACTTGGGCGTGCTGGGGGATGAGAAGCTGAACGTGAGCCGGCCGTGTGCGCTGGAGCCCAGAAACCAACCGGATCCTGGGCTGGATCAGGAGAAGTGTGGCCAGCAGGGCGAGGGAGGGGATTCTCCCCCTCTGCTTTGCTCTGGGGAGACCCCCCTGCAGTTCTGCCTCCAGCTCCGGGGCCCCCAACAGCAGAAGGACACGGAGCTGTGGGAGGCCAGAGGAGGCCACGGAGATGCTCCGAGGGCTGGAGCCCCTCTGCCATGGGGACAGGCTGGGGGAGTTGGGGGATTCAGCCTGGAGAAGGGAAGGCTCCAGGGAGACCTTATAGCCCCTTCCAGTGCCTGGGGGGCTACAAGGGAGCTGGGGGGGCTTTTTACAAGGGCCTGTGGTGACAGGACAAGGGGTAACAGGTTTAAACTGAAAGAGGGAGATTGAGATGGGCCATCAGGAAGGAATTCTTCCCAGAGAGGGTGGGGGGCCCTGGGACAGGTTCCCAGAGAAGCTGTGGATGCCCCATCCCTGGCAGTGCCCAAGGCCAGGCTGGATGAGGCTTGGAGCAACCTGCTCTGGTGGAGGGTGTCCCTGCCCATGGCAGGGCATGGCACTGGGCAGTCTTTAAGGTCCCTTCCAACCCAAACCATTCTGTGATTCTATGATTCTATTTCCAGTGCTGGTGGTCCCATTTACCAGGTTTTGGGGCTGCTTCATGTCCCCTGGGGTCACCTGTGTTTTGATGCCGCAGGTTGCAGCTTGCTGGGTGCAGGCTTCTTGGTGCATCTGTTTATGTCAGGAAAAAGATGGAACTCATCAGGATGGACAGCGTTAAAAGGACCGTCTCGTGGGAACCGGAGCTGCGAACCAGCGTTGGCTGGCACATTGCAGAATGTTTACTGGCTGTTAGTGGTCATCGGAGAGGACCCGGTGCTGGGTTTGGAGAATGAAATAAAAGGCTGCAAAATATTTTAAGGGGAAAAGCCTTCCCTACGAGCATGTGGCTTTGCTGGCCTGCCAGCCGTCAGTACATATTTCTAAAGCTAATGGGCTGTGCAACGCTAAGTATAACCTGTGTAGATGTGAATTTGCAGTGTGTAGGTAGCAGTGGGCTTGTCCTGCCCGGATCGCAGCCTTGCTAGCCCTGCTGTGCCAGCACTCCGGGTCTCCCGACAGCCTTCCTGAGCAGGCGAGAACAAACAGCTTAGGAAGTCACGGGAGGGAAGAGAACGGAGATAGCAGGGGATTTCTAATCAAGCTATTTTAATACTGGGTGTGCTTTAATCACTCACTTAATGGCAGTGCTTAATGAACGCTTGAAATAAGGCATGTTTCTGTCGGAGATTCAACACCCCTGTTTTTAAAGCTGTCTTGAGGGAACTCAAATGTTTATTACAACTTTCCAGCAACCCCCCCTATCACATTGTGCGATATTAATTTCCAAAACTGAAGGAGGGGCGGGTGGGGGGTGGTGTTAGAAAAAGACGAGAACGTAGACAAGCCGTTAGCGTGGTGGTTTCTCACTAACATCACGATTAACCCCAATCCGGTTACTGATTGTAATCCGTCTAGATAGATGCTTATCCCAGGCTTTATCAAATCGCATTTACTCGTTTTTTTGCAGCGCTCCCCTGGCTGTTGTACTGAGGTTTGTGTTGAGCATCCACCCGCCGGGGTTCAGGCCAGGGCGGTTTGCTCCGACTCTCACCTACCCTCGTACGCTGCCTGCGTTTCCAGCCGTGACACCCCCTTTGCGTGGGGTGCTGCCCTTGGTGCCCGCCGCCCATGGTGAAGCCCATCGCCCATGGTTACCTTCCCTGTGCGTTGCAGCCACAGCCGCTTGCCGCTGGGCTTCCCAGAAAGGAAGGTGGTCTGGGTGGCTGGAAAAGAGGCACAAATTTTTCCTGCTTCTGGATAACCATGGGAAGCTCTAGCAAGGATCCTGGGTGCTGCCATCGCCTGCTGATGGGCTGGCAGCTTCTCCTCGCCATCTCCCAGGGGTTTCCTGGGCTGCTGCCTGATGCAGCATGTCCTGGGCAGGGGGGAAGCTCTCAGTGACTGACTTAAAGTAACTTCTCACTCTCCCCTCCCCTGGCTTCCAGCACTAAATAGAATCACAGAGCAGTTTGGGTGGGAAGGGACCTTACAGCCCCCCCAGTGCCACCCCCTGCCATGGGCAGGGACACCCTCCACTAGACCAGGTGGCTCCAAGCCTCATCCAGCCTGGCCTTGGGCACTCCCAGGGATGGGGCACCCACAGCTTCTCTGGGCAACCTGTCCCAGTGCCCCCCACCCTCTCCGGGAAGAATTTTTTCCTGATGGCCCATCTAAATCTCCCTCTTTCTGTTTAAACCTGTCACCCCTTGTCCTGTCTCCCTGCCCTTGTAGAACATCCCTCCCCAGCTTTCTTGTACAGCTTAATTACCCAGCAAAGCACTGAAGTACAGGACGTTGGGAAAAGGGGGACCAGGAGGATTTTTCTTCCGACCTCGGCAAGCCATCAGTTCGTGCCCTGAAACATGTGATTTCGATTCTAGCATTGTTCTAAGCATCAGCAGTTGCAAAGCTGTAAAACGTCA
This sequence comes from Rhynochetos jubatus, assembly GCA_027574665.1. Lineage (NCBI taxonomy): Eukaryota > Metazoa > Chordata > Aves > Eurypygiformes > Rhynochetidae > Rhynochetos > Rhynochetos jubatus. Next base: position 77,756,291 of record CM050651.1, read on the forward strand.
CGTCAGAGCGAACACAGCATCTCGCTTTGCCTCCTTGCCACAGCCAGTCCCTGGGATGTCACCGTCACCCCCGCTGTTGGTCAGCACAGAAGGTCAGGGGGCTAAAAGGCCTCCCGTTGCCAAGGCGTGAAGCGGTGTAAAAAGTGTGCGCCTGTTTTGTTTCGCTTTCATAAATCGCGGTATTCCTAAGCCCCTGTTTCCTGCAAGCGGGGTGTTCCTGTGGTCTGCTTTCCCATCCCTGCTCAGTTTAGGCTCAGGTGAGGCTAAAAGTGAGGTTACAAACCCACCACCCCCATATCCGCGATGTCATTTTCTCAATCGCGTTGTCTTAACGACTGGAGAAGGTTTTGAAAATGAAGCATGAAGTGATCTCTGCTGTCAAGAGCCTAGAAGGAGGTTGGCTTTGGGCATAAAGCTGTTTGCTCTAAAATAAATGGTTTGGGGATGTAATTACGATTATTGCTGGTGATGATGAGCTAGTTGTGGCCAAAACACCTTACTGTTACCATCTCTCCTTCCACCTCTGGTCCCTCCTGTGCTAAAGCTCGTCCACGATGACACGTCCATGATGAACCAGGACGTGGGCCTGGTTTTGGTGTTCCTCCAAAATCCAAGTTCTTCTTGGCTGTGCGTTTTTATTGGCACGACTGGTTAGCAAAGGTGGAAAGGCGGAGTTAGTGCAGCCCTTAAAGTACTGTCTGCTGTTTGGAGAGGACAACCGAAACGGATGCCCTCTGGGTTTGCCTCAGGATGATTTCAGGGCTTTAGAGACTGCAACTTAAGCCTGAAAATGAGATGGATTCTTCTTGTCTCTTCAGGTCGAGGTACACTCAAACCCTCCATTGGTCCTTTGATTTTGCTCTACTGCTGTAGCAATCACGGAAGGGTTTGGGGTTGGGTTTCTTGAAGGACCTGCCTGTTGCTGTGTTTTCCCTCCTCAATTTAACATTTGCTGTCAAAACCATGAAGCCGTGTTTTTTCGAAATGACCCTCTCTTTCAGGAACCAAAGGGAATGCGTTCATTTCTCTTTACTTTTTGTTCACTTCATTTTTCACTGCCTTATTTTAGCTTGAATTGAGACAACCATCTGCTGATGCCTGTACCCAGCGCACAACTTGTTGACAGGAGACAGGCTGGGTTCTTTTTTGGCTTTTTAGAAGCAGTTTCATGTTCAAAGAAAAGAGGAAAATAAAAAAAAAAAACCAACCTGGCACCTCTTCGGGTGTTGTCCCAGGGACGCTTGGGTCTGGTGTGTATGGGCACACTTGCTCACTGTTCTCTCCGACCTCCCTTGCAGATATGCATCCTTTGGGTCGTTAATTGAATGTTGCCCTCTGTGCAGCAGCTGGAATACATGGTGTGTGTCCCCACAGCTGCCCACCTCACCCAGCACTGACCTACCAGTGTTTTTGGGGCCTGTCTCCAGCTTTTCGTAGCTTTTGCACACTTGCTGGGTGTAAGAGACCTTACAGGTCCTGGCATTGGTTAGATGTATGGGAAGGGTGTGAGTTTTGGCTTCTGGCAGTCTTGCTCTTCAAAAGTCAGGGAGAATTTCCTGGATTCAGACTGAATCCAAGGTGCAGCATTTCACCAGACATTAATTTGCACTCTCTCGAAGCGTGCTGCTGGGGTGAGAGGACAGTGCTCATTTCGAATGGTAACACTGCCACGTCCGCGTGCAAGAGGAGTAGCTCAACCACTGGCGCTGGGTGCTGCGTGTGGCGGCTGTGCCGATGCCGTGGCGGGGGATTTCTTCCCCACACATCCTTGCCCTGCCCAAAATGCCCGAGTATGGTTGAAGCCTGATGCTTGCAGGCTGTGACTGCCATTTGCAAAGGAAACGTTTGCTCTTGTACTGACATGGGCGGTTGTTCCTGCGTTACTTCAGCCCAGCGATAGTTTTAAACCGGCGTGCAGTGCATGGTGAAGCTCTGGCTGGGGTGCCAAAGAATGACAGAGTGGTTTGGGTGGGAAGGGACCTTAAAGCCCACCCAGTGCCACCCCCTGCCACGGGCAGGGACACCTTCCATAGACCAGGTTGCTCCCAGCCTCATCCAGCCTGACCTTGGACACTGGCAGGGATGGGGCACCCACAGCTTCTCTGGGAACCTGTCCCAGTGTCTCCCCACCCTCTCCAGGAAGAATTCCTTCCTGATGACCCATCCCAATTTCCCTCTTTTCTGTTTAAACCAGTTACCCCTCGTCCTGTCACCCCCTGCCCTTGGAAAAAGCCCCCCCAGCTCCCTTGTAGCCCCCCAGGCACTGGAAGGGGCTATAAGGTCTCCCCAGAGCCTTCTCTTCTCCAGGCTGAACCCCCCAACTCCCCCAGCCTGTCCCCATGGCAGAGGGGCTCCAGCCCTTGCAGCATCTCCGTGGCCTCCTCTGGTCTCACTCCCACAGCTCCGTGTCCTCCTGCTGTTGGGGGCCCCAGAGCTGGAGGCAGAACTGCAGGGGGGTCTCCCCAGAGGGGAGCAGAGGGGGAGAATCCTCTCCCTCGCCCTGCTGGCCACGCTGCTCTGGATCCAGCCCAGAATATGGTTGGCTTTCTCCTGCCTACTGATGGGTCAGGGTCCTCGCCCCTCCGAGCTCTTACCCTTTGCCCGCTAAGGTTTCATTGGGGATATTTTTGTTTTTCAGGTCGGTCATAACACTGAATAGCATCTTCATCCGTGCTCTAACTGGCCAAACAATGTGACTCCTGCTGTTTGCAACACACATGTATTCTCCCAGCCCTCCCTGTTTGCCCTTCAGGGGACAGTTCCCTGCCTGCACTTCCTTACCTCAGCCTGAGCATGTGCTCAGGAGAAACAGAAGATGCCATCCATGAAGGCCAAGGTGATGAGCAGATGTCCAAGCAGCAGTACCTTGGGGAGAGATCCTTTGGGTGCAAGGTCGGTTCCCAAAGGATGCTCCCATAGGTTGTGTGTAGTGGGACTGGAGCCCTGATGGACCAGTGGCTGCCGAGCAGGAGCGCACCAAGGTTTAGTCGCTCCAGAGCTGGGTCCCACGGGACACAGGTGGGTGTCCCCAGGCCAAGAGGCATGGGTGATCCCTTCGCCATTAACCTTTGTAAACCACAGGTCCCCGGTTTTAGTTTCCTTTTTTCCAAATTGCGGATCTTGAGCTAGGCTGTATGTTCAATTTACTTTCCAGGGCACGTGAAGAAGCTTAGGCCCAGAGTTCAGTGAAGGGGATGAAACCGATTCGGTGCGGTAGTACCCCATGTACACCGTGTCGGAGCTGTACAAGTATCAACAAGTGTCTGACTTCTTCACATTGTCTTGGAAATGAGAATTACATCCTCAGCTGCTTTAAAGTGTTTCTAGAAGCTGCTTAGTTACCAACTTGTGCCAAAAAAATACTATATTTTTGGGGATGGATGGAGTATAATTTCTGTACTGCAATATGGAAGAACCTCATGTAGGATAATGGGTAATTATGTTGTTGTGTCCTCAAAGGCATGTGGACTGATGGGGTTTTGGAGGAGATTTTTAAGACTGTACTGGAGAGAAAAAGTTCTCCATGAGCCATAGGAGGTGTAAATGTCACCTGTGTGCCGGGGAGAGCCACAGTGCTTAGCAGGGGGTGAGTGAAGCGTGTGGGTCTGAGTTCCTCCTACCTGGAGATCACGTTGACTCAGATCAGTGATCCCAGGGTTCATGTCTCTGTCAATCGCTCAAGTGTTTCTGCAGCTGTGTGCACTGTCTGGGGGGATTTGGGGAGATGAATGTAGTGCGGATGGTGTGTCTGTGGGAGGAGGAGGAAGCCTACGGGCAAAGAACATGAGCTGCGGTAGGAGAAGTGTAATTGGCGCCATCTTGGACCTCAGCGTGAGGTGGGATTTTGGTCATGTCACTCAGCCCTGAATAGCTGCGTGGTGGAAGGGGCTTCGGCATCGTCCCCAGTCCAGATATCCCCAAGGGTGCAGGCCAGCATCTGTTGGACTGTCCGGGACACGTGAGACCAATTTGCTCCTCCCTGGCCCAGGGGCAGGAGGATTGAGAGGTCTGCAAGAGGGACATGCAGCTCTTGGTCTCCTACCCTGAACCCTCTCTGTGAGGAGGGCCCGGATAACCCAACTGGGTTGACTTGTAGGGCAGGTGCCATAGCAGAACTGGTTTAGTTCACAGGGCTTTTGGAAATCACGGCTTTTCTCATCCTGATTTTGTTCCATAGAATCCCAGAATGATTTGGGTGGGAAGGGACCTCAAAGCCCACCCAGTGCCACCCCCTGCCATGGGCAGGGACACCCTCCACTAGCCCAGGTTGCTCCCAGCCTCATCCAGCCTGGCCTTGGACACTGCCAGGGATGGGGCATCCACAGCTTCACTGGGCAACCTGTCCCAGTGATCCCCACCCTCTCCGGGAAGAATTTTTTTCTTATTTGTGCATGTCGCCCTGTGTTTTCTGGCCCTGGCATCACTGTGACCATCTAGGTGGGACCACAGGGCACAGAGAGGCTCAGCCTGTGCCCACCAAGCGCTTGTCCAGTCTGGCTGCCCAGCAGGATTTCGGTGGCCAGAGCTCCCTAGGTCCTCCCAAAACGGTGTGGGGCAGGCAGGCTGGAGAGCTTTTTCTTATTGTTATTATTACTGTTTTCCGTTTCTGGCTCTGCAAGACACCCAAATGCTCTTAATGGCGATACGGCCTGTTTATATGTTAATTTTAAGCCCGCTGACAAGCGGTTTGCTTTTCTCCTGACTTCTCCTGGTTCCTTCGCCCATTGAAAGCCGCTGCCGTGGGCTTAGGGGATAAGGTGCCGAGAATTAGAAAATAAAATCAAATCTGCAGGCTGCTGGGGAGCGAGGGGGTATGAGGATTGGCTTGCTCCAAGTACCAATGGGTGATTTCTGAAAGCACGTAACCCTGATCCCGGGGGCGAGCATGACAATTGCATGCGCTATAATGCAAAATGTTAATTACTAAATTTTGTGAAATTAATGCTGATTAGCAGCTGTGTGTGTGTGTGTGACCTAAATACATCTATTGCTTGATCTTTATTCATAATATACAGTTTATTGTTGATAAAGTAATTGCTGAATGGTGGGCTGGCCCGCAAGTCTTGTAGCTAAAGACTTGAGGTTTGATTTGTAAAACGTCTGAGATTTGTTGGCATCTGTTTTGGGTTGAATTTCTACAGAGAGGGAAGATGAATAGCAGTCTGAGCTACCCCCCTTTTCAACTCCACTCATATATATTATTGAGAATTCATATTGCTTTTATTATTTGGTCGCAAAAATGGACCTAATGCTTGTTGGCTTTAAAACACCTACTAGCGCCGCTTTCTCTCTCCATCTTGAAAAATATAAGACAAGGCCGAAGCTTAAATTAAAATCCTCAGGTTCTTATCTCTTTCCCACAGGAAAGCAAATCTGTGTTGAAAACCGTAAAATTAAGAGGAGAGCAAGGATAGCATAATTTAGCAAAAATTCATGGCACCAGATTCTGAGCTATATGACTGGAGGGATAGGTCAGACATTAAGAAGATACTGTCTGCTAATGCAAGTTCCTTAAGGTGGTGCTCTGGAAACAAGGCAAGCAGCAAACGCCGCACTGGTTCCCATTCGCTCCCTTTCCTCCCCTCCTATCGGCCTTAATAAATTGAGTTGTCCGTTTAATAACCCTTCTGCTTCCAGACATCCAGAGAAATCCTGGGGTTGGACTTGGAGTATTGTCCGAACATCTGTTTGTGCTGGGATTTCAATAGTGAACTCAAAAGAAAATTAATTTTATTGGGCTCTTAAATTATTTTTTTCTTAATTTCTTATGTTTGACAGGCTGCCCTTGCTGAGTTTTGTCAGCGTTTCTGTCTGAAGGACAGCTATTTTTTGCCTTTTTTAAAAACTTTATTAAAACCCCATTTGTGCCATTATTCATTTTGCTGAGGGGCAGGGTACAATAGCAGGGTACAGATGAGGAGCGCTGGTAACACGCTGGCATCATCCCTACGTCCCATCCTGCCATGGGAAGAGCAACGAGTCCCGTTGTCTTGCAGCCTTGATACAAGAGCGTGATTTTGGGCAGCATCCCCCTGTCACGCCAAGTGCCCCCTCCCCTGCACCTCTGCGGGAAGGGACGATGGGAAGCGTGCATCTTGGTCTCCATGGACACCCATTTTGGGACTCTCTTGGGTCCTTGTGGCACCTCTGGTTTCTCCTTGGCGTGATGTGGCGAGAGGCCTCCCAGACATCCCTGAGCGGTCAGTACGTCTCCTCCCCAGCTGACCCCCCTGAGAGGCCACTGCCCACCACTTATAAATGAAATTAGGCTTTTGAGGGTGGCTTTTCAGCTACCTGCTGCTCAGAGCAGAGATTTGTAGTGACAAGGGGTAACGGGTTTAAACGGAAAGAGGGAGATTGAGATGGGCCATCAGGAAGGAATTCTTCCCGGAGAGGGTGGGGGGCACTGGGACAGGTTGCCCAGAGAAGCTGTGGGTGCCCCATCCCTGGGAGTGTCCAAGGCCAGGCTGGATGAGGGTTGGAGCAACCTGGTCTAGTGGAGGGTGTCCCTGCCCGTGGCAGGGGGTGGCACTGGGTGGGCTGTAAGGTCCCTTCCCACCCAAACCATTCTATGATTTCAAGCAGAGTGTGTAAGATTGTCCCTGCTGATCCGTGCCACGGCCGTGCAGGAACGTGATGGAGAGGAGGAGTGAAGTCAATGAAGCTCGTGTTGCTCCTAAGGCTGGAGTTGTGGCAAACCTGCACTTTAAACCTTTCTTTATTTTATTATTTTAATGGTGAAACTGTAACTGAAGGGTTTCTTCAGGGCTCCTGCTGTCTGTGCCGTCCCTCGGTCGCAGCCCTTGGTGCGTGGTGCCCCTGCCTCCCAAATGCCTTTCCTCCTGCTTCCAGCGCCCACCCATTTCCCTCCTTGGGCACCAGCGGTTTGAGGATGCCCCTTCTGGCATCAAACCTGTTTGCCATCCACCAGCCCCAGTGTCACGTGTGCCCATCCGTTTTCCCCCCTCCAGGAACAGAAATATGTAAAAACTGCATTTTGGAGGTTTTTTACCTCACTAACACTATTTAATTTATTTTCTTTTCTTCTCTTGCAGTCCAACAAGGTGCCAGTGGTACAGCCTTCTCATGCGGTTCACCCCCTCACCCCTCTTATCACCTACAGCGATGAGCACTTTTCCCCTGGGTCGCACCCATCTCACATCCCCTCCGACGTCAGCTCCAAACAAGGTGAGCCCATCCCACCCCAGCCTGGGAGAGATGCAGAGCGGTCCTGGTGCCCCCCCACGCTGCTGGTACGGCTTCATGCCTAATATTTCAGAGGGAGGGTTCCAGCACGCGTGCCTGCTTTCGGAGACGGTAATTCTGCCGTGATGCTGATGTTTAACTTGGCTGTTTAAATCTTCGTGCTCTTTCTAATGTGATAATTCAGGCTTGCTTTACTCTTTCAAAGCTTTTAAAATCTCAGAAAGCGTCAGCCAGCCCTCACCACCACCCTGTTGTGCCCAAGGCTTGCAGCATGCGGATGGGGAAAACGGGAACCATCCCTCACCTTCCCAAAACCAGGGGCAGAGTACTTCAGCAGAGGTGTTATTGACACCTTATCTTTTCCCCTCTTACTCAAAATCGTGGTTTATGTCCTTGTATTCTGGCTGTCCGAATTCTTCCATACGTCAGTTGGCGTAACCTAGGCGTAGCCCATCAAATACACTTTGGAGCCTGCGCAAGTTGGTTGTAAACATGACAGCTTTTAACCTTCTCGTGCCCACTGCCTTCTCCAAAAAGCATCACCTTAGGTGTCTGAGTTGCGGGTGTCAGTCTGCGCCCCTCGGACTCCTTAAACAAAAAAATACCCCCCAGATCCTTGTCTGGGACCATCAGACCAGCCGCGCTCTGGGTCAGTTTGCAGACCCCCAGGGAAGTGCCTCCATGCTGAGAGCCCAGCCTGCACCAAGAGCTCCCACCTGGCAAACCCAGGGGGTCACTGGGGGGGTGTGTTTGCTTGCACTGGCATGTAGGAGCTGGGAGGGGGTGATGTGATGGCTGTTTTCGGGAGAGCGGGTGCAAGGGGAGGACTGACCCCAGCCGGCACGGTCCTGAGCTGGTGTTTGGGTGGGTGCCTGAGGAGAAGCCTGTGTGGGAGAGCTGGTGACAAGGAGAGCTGGTGGCGAGGAGAGGTGATGTCTCATTAATCTGGAGAGAGGTCTCACCACCATCATCCAGGGAGAGAGACTTTCCTTTAGTTCTGACTTTCCCTGACTGCCTAGTTTTTATTTTGGTGTTGCTACGCAGATAATGACATGGGCTACATCCATGGTCTTGTGGCTCTGTGTGGATTTTTAGGGTATTTTTAGGGAGGGGGAATACAAAAAACACTCTGCCTGGAAAGCCTGGCCTGTACATACACATGTAATATTTTTTTGAACTGGGAAGAAGCAGAAAGAGACCTTCTGTCCCCATTTTCTTCCTCCTTTGTATCAGTGCCCAGGAGAAGGATATTTGCCCTCGTTCCTTGAAATCCCGCGGATGCCACGCGTGTCAGAGAATGGGATTCCCACCTCTTGCCCAAGCTGGCTGCGAGGGCTGGAGCACAGCCCGCTGCTGCACTTCGGGAGGGGATGGCACGGTGGCTTTGCCCTCCTGCGCCCCAGCTCTTTGCCTTTACCCCTGGTTTATTTTTGCCCTCATGTCCCGCAGACCCAAACCGAACATCTGGTTTGGTGTTTCCGCTGCCAGTCCTCCCTTCTGCCTCATCCTGCCCTCCCCGCTGCCCAGCCCCAGCGCATCCCCCTGTCCCAGGGACAAGCCTGGTGAGGGGCCGTGCTGGGGGTGGCTCCAGCGCAGAGCTCATCGTGTTCCTGAATGGACTCTCGATCCCTTTGCACAACGTCTGGTGGAGATGGGGACGGATAACGCGGGCTGGGTCTGGCACATCTCCTTGATGTGTGTGGTCCCTCCGTACCCCCCTCCCGGCACCGCGGGCGCGTGGGAGCAGCCCCAGTGGGGTGGCCCCTGCAGTTGCTGTGAAGAGAGGATTTTGTTTTGTTTTCCCTCAGGTCCTTTGCCAAACGCCTCCGACCATTGTTTCTCTCCTCGCCTCCCACCGTGGGTCTGGAGCGAGGCGCTGCCCCAGTGCCCCAACGCCGGGGTACCCTCCTCCCACTGAAATCCCCCGGCGCAGGAGGGGGTCAGTGTCGCACCCCAGGCACGTCAGGATGGACACACAGCCACCGCCTTGCTAAAGGCACTCACTTCTTCCCTTTTAGTTTAGCTTTTTCTTAACCCTCCCGCGAGCAAAAGCTTGCTGCGGAGGGCGCTGGCTGCACGCGGGGGAGCCGACAGCCCCCCGTAAGGGGCCAGAAGACTCGGGCTAGTGACAGCCACTGTCCAGAGAGAGCAGCGTCAGGGATCTGGGGGAAGGGGCGGCCCAGCTCCTCGCACAGAACTTGGTCTGGCAGAGGCACAGCCACATCCTCACTCCCCAGGAGCATCACCCCTCACCAGGGAGGAGAGAGGTGAGAGGCTGCCCTTGGGTTTTGCCTTGTTTTTATCGGTTTAACTGCTCTGGAAGAGCGTTCCCTCTCACGTGAAGACCCCGGGGTATATAAGCGTCCCCTCTGCTGTCAGCCACTGCCTGTTTTACACCTTTGAGAAGGCAACTGGCCAGAAAATTGGTGCTCACTCAGGTTGTGGCGCCAAGTCTGAGAATTCAGCTTTTTTGAAGACACCAGAGTTAGCAGTAACAGTGTTGTTTTCCTTCCCTTTCTGTGCGCAGTCCCAGAAGGTATTCTGCAAATCTTTAAATTCAGAAGATTAAAATACAGACTGGGGGGGTGGGAGAGAAATAAATCGGTAGCATCAATCCGTAAGCCAAGTCTCAAGGTAACACACGCTCAGCCTTGGACATTCAGAGTGTCACCACATAAATATTTAACGCCCTTTTAAAGCAGCTGATTTAACGTGGGGAGTAGACTTAACAATTCCTTCTGCTTCAGCCCCCTCTTCCCCAAACACATTTAAATAAACCCATGTCTTTGTGGCCTCCGCAACCGTAATTCTGTGTCTCCTGGGGGCACGAGGTTTAGGTGAAGAATGGAGACCACAGACCCTTTTGGGACGAGGATTAGCTTTAATCTTGAGGTGATTCTTGCAGTTGTAGGACTCAGTGTTCTGGGGAACGTGAGCTGATGGATCATTTCTGATGGGACTCTTTATTTTTTCATTAAATACTACCAATGCAAAACAGATTGACCTTGGAGCCCACAGGAGTCAACTCGACGAAGAGCTTAGTTGGAGCTGGAGTGACAATTGGAAGCCAAATGAATCATATCAAGTGTGACCATTACAGGCCTGAAAAACGATTCTTAATTAACCACTGATCCTCTGTGGTAGCAAGTTCCCAAAATCTCTGAATCCATAAGGGAACCCGCGACAACGTACAAGTAGCAATTCACCTAATCTAATAGCTCTGCTGCGCTGCCTCTTGGCCAACGCTTTGTTTTCCTCTTGTTTCACGCTGTGTTAGGAGAGATCCTCAGGATCCAACCGGGGTTGGTAAACCGTTGAGGGGACAGTATCGCCTAACGCGCTTGACACGGGATCTGAACGTGCGCAGGGCCTTCCTCGTACGTTTATTTCCTCCCTCCACTTTGTTTTTTTCCAGTACTTTCCTTTGAATTGCAACACTGTACACTGTTATTTATTATTTTAAAGGTGGTACAGGCAGCCTTTTGCTTTTAATGTTGACCAGGAGAGTGATTATTTCTTCTCCAGAGTGCTAATTCCATCATGGTGTTGGCTGGTTCCATCGTGGCGCTGGCTGATTCCGTCGTGGCGTTGGCTGATTCCATCGTGGCGCTGGCTGATTCCGTCGTGGCATTGGCTGATTCCATCGTGGTGTTGGCTGGTTCCATCGTGGCGCTGGCTGATTCCATCGTGGCGCTGGCTGATTCCATCGTGGCACTGGCTGATTCCATCGTGGCATTGGCTAATTCCATCGTGGCGTTGGCTAATTCCATCATGGCATTGGCTGGTTCCGTCGTGGCGCTGGCTGATTCCATCGTGACGTTGGCTAATTCCATCATGGCACTGGCTGATTCCATCGTGGTGTTGGCTGATTCCATCGTGGCATTGGCTGATTCCGTCATGGCACTGGCTGATTCCATCATGGCGTTGGCTAATTCCATCATGGCGTTGGCTGATTCCATCGTGGCATTGGCTAATTCCATCATGGCATTGGCTGATTCCATCGTGGTGTTGGCTAATTCCATCATGGCATTGGCTGGTTCCGTCGTGGCGCTGGCTGATTCCATCGTGGCGTTGGCTAATTCCATCGTGGCATTGGCTAATTCCATCGTGGCGTTGGCTGTCTTTGCTGTGAACTGTAGCTCACGTGCAGTATTTTGAAGGGAAACTCATTCATTCTTCTGTGCTCTTTAACAGGCATGTCCAGGCATCCTCCAGCTCCTGATCTCCCTACCTTCTATCCCTTGTCTCCAGGGGGGGTTGGACAGATAACACCACCTCTTGGCTGGTAAGACCTTTTAGCTTCTTTTCAAAGGTGCGCGTTCGCCACCGTTGGCTGTTGTTGAACCGGTGGCTGCGTTTGCAAAATAAGAATGTCACTGCAGTAAGAACTGACTACCTCACTGTAGTTGAAAAGATCAAAAAATATCCATTTTTGAAAGGAATTGTAGCTGGTTTTTTTTGAGCACGTGCAGCATTGAAGTGTGCGGATCGCACTTTGAAGTCTCCGTGTTTCTTATGGCTCGGCTTTGTGGCTCTTGGCGTTTGGGAAGGTAGCAGAAAAACAGTTCTCAAGGAATTAAATGTAAATTTTTAATAAACAAAACTGCTATTACTGAGGGGAGGCAAGAAGGAACTTTAAGTGTGTGTGTGTAACTCTTGAAACTGCACCGAAATGGGCAAAATTTCGTAGTCTGCTGCTTTTTGCGGTTTCTGTATGGGGAGAAGCCTCTGTCACGGGGAGGTTTTGCTGCTTTTGCTAACGTCAGCACTCTCAGGGTCTCTCTCTGCCATTCAGGGTGTCACTGTCCTTTTGGAGGAAACATGGTATTTTCAGAGTAATCGATCCAGCAGGAGGCTTCATGTCTGCTTGGGGTAGGGCGGTACTTGCCCTCGGATCTGTCGGAGCAGGGAATAGGGCAACTCAGCAGCAGTTTCAGTGCTTTAGAACCTGTATCTGTGCCCGTGCTTGGAGCGACGCAGATAACTTTTATAGTGTGTTTATGGGGGGGAGGCACGATCCAGGTGACAACAGGAAGAGAAAGTCCAGAGCAGAAGATGCTGGAATGCTGTACACTGGGAAACCTTTTGGGAAGCGCCATGCTCCTTTTTGGAGCACATTATGATCAGATACTGAACTAAAATATGGATGTATCTGACTCATTTTTTTAATTTCCCCCTGCTCCTCCCCATTTGTTGCTGCTCGGCTGACTCCCCGGCTCCCACACCACCAAGCAGTTGCTGGAATTCATTTTCCAGATGTGGTCCATCCTATTTGAATGGTTTCTTGATGCAGAGGCTTGGGGGAAGGGAAGAAAGAAAAGGTTTAAATTGAAAGCGGGGAGATTTTGATTGGACATCAGGAAGGAATTCTTCCCGCAGAGGGTGGGGGGCACTGGGACAGGTTGCCCAGAGAAGCTGTGGGTGCCCCATCCCTGGCAGTGTCCAAGGCCAGGCTGGATGAGGCTGGGAGCAACCTGGGCTAGTGGAGGGTGTCCCTGCCCATGACAGGGGGTGGCACTGGGGGGGCTTTAAGGTCCCTTCCCACCCAAACCATTCCATGATTCTACGATTCTATAAGAAAAAGGAGAGACAAGATCCATTCTTACCAGGCTGGGGGATGTGCATGCTGACAGCAGGACATACCCAGCCGTCCCTTACACCATTCGGCTGCCAGCTGCCTTCTGTGGGTAGCGCTGCTGAGTCTTCCTCCACCTCTTTTTTTTCCCCCGTTCCCTTCCCTTTGAGCACTGCTCATTTCCAGTAACCTGCTCCCAGTGTGAAACCTGCATCCTGAACCTTACAAAGGCCAATATCCCTTTTTTTCCCGCCTCGAAATGCTGATCTGCCAGTCGATAAGTAACTGTTCGAGCAGGATTGGGGCGTGTTTCTGGGCTGGTGCAGGTATTTGTGCTGAACTGGTTTTTGTTTGCATCACCACTGCGTGCTACTCCAGGGTGTTAATCGTAGTCACGACCTGAGCTGTTGCTAACCGAAAGTAACGCACGTGTAGTGATGATGATGATGATGATAAAAACCAGTGTCCGAATGATGGGCTGGTGACGTAATATTCCGTACATGTGGGAGTATAAAGGAGGTAAGAATGTCACACTGGTTCCTTGTACTGGATTGCAAAGGGTGAACGTTAAGTAGTTAAGAGGGACTTGTGCTGCTGTGGGTTTCTGGGTGGTTCTGGGGTATTTTTTTTTAATCAAATAAGCTTCTGCTTTCTTAGAAATGTCAGCCACTTCTACCTCACTGTAGAAGATGCAAATGGAGAGAGCCCTAAGTTTTCAAAGACTTAATAAAACCATTCAAAAGGTTTTCCAGCTTGACAGTTCACAGTCTGATGTCCTTGCGCTCATCTACGGAAGAACCATTTGGAATAAAAAGCCTCTTTCCTAAGAGCCAGTTAACCAAATCTGATTCCAGTGCTTTTAAACCGAGGTGAGAGAGGGACAGGGAGAGAGAGCATTCGTGCACGCGCGCGCGTGTGAGTGTGCGTGCACGTCTGCCTTGGGACAGCAAGGCTGGTTCTTTCACTTCCTTCCCCAGTGGAAACCCAGATTGGGAATCTTCCAGTAGCGAGGGCGAAAGCCCGAAGTGGTCAAGTGTTTGCTAGCTTTGAGTACAGCAGAATTCTTCAAAGTGTTGCCAATGACTATTTTTTGTGACTTAGTACTGAGTTCCCATCAAGGGCTTGTAACTCTGTGGTAACTACTGAATACCGTATCGTGTGATTGATGGGTTCCTTTCTCTGTGACCTCAGGCAAGGTCAGCCTGTATATCCCATCTCGAGTGGATTCAGGCAGCCCTATCCATCCTCACTCTCAGTCGACCCTTCCATGTCCAGGTAGGTGTAGGAGGTGAATGACTGACTGGGGAGTAACTGCTGGCATTAGAGGGCAGGTTGCTCCTCCGCTTGCATCTTGGTCTGCCTTTGCTTGCTTTTCAGTCAGCTAAAACCTTATGCGTACATTTTTATTTAACATATTTGTGCATATACAGTTTGCCTGGATCCCACACTGGTCTCACTCGGCATTTTCTTGGCAGTCTCTGAAGTATTGCAATTAGGAGCTCCGGTGATTTGTCAACAATTAATTTGAGCTGTTTCATCTGAAATGAGTCGTTCAGTTCATTTCTAGATGCAACAGATAGCCTGCATCCTTGGGTTTCGCTCACGCAAGTATGCAACCAGGTGGATTGTCACTCGAGTCTGCGTTCTCTGGTTCTAATTTCAAAGCTGTTGGTAATTAGTTTTGAATCATTTAGGTATCACACCGTGTGAAAACTTGCTCGCAAGTAGGTGTTTCCCAGCCCGAAGCCGCTAATGGCAGGGGATGCCAGCACAGTGTGTTTGTACTGGTGTGTGAATCAGGCGCTGTGTCTGTATGTCTAAGTGCAAACAAGCGATGCTAACTGAGACTTGGCCGGGCCACACTCCAGACCTCCTCTCCTCTTGCTTTTGCACTCTGAAGGCAGCTTCTGCATCCTGTGCTTGGTGTACACAAGGTTGCAATAGACCCTTCTTGGTTTGCGTTGGGTGGGTTTTTTGTGTGTGACCTGTGCAAGACACATCCTCTTTCATGGGGACTCGAGACAGGCCACCGGCTGAGTGGTGGGTCCTCTTCCCTCTGTTTGTGTGGGCTCCTTTGGATTATCACTGTCCCTTCGCTTCTTCACAGGGGAATGACAAGCATGTGCCTGTCGGGGTGACTGGGGAGAAACCCCATTCCTCCTCCATAATAAAACGACCCGATTTGGTTGCAGGGCTTTGCGTTTGCTTTATTCTGATGGCATGAAGGGAAAGGGCAGGGTGACTGAGGAATGGGGAAAGGAGAGGCTGGATGTGACTCCTTAACCAGCACTCATTCAGCAAACCTTTGGAGCATGAGCTTGCTTTTGCCGTGAATGGTGCCTCCCACCAGTTGCACACGAAGCATGCAGGCTCTCCGCTGCGCCAGAGCTTGCAGTGCTCAGCATCTCCACGATCCGGCTCAGCTACCCGTGAGGATGTAGTAGGGTGGGACGGTTGAGCTAGTGGTACTTTGGTTTTCTTTTCCATTTTCCTTCTTGTACACATGAAAGGAAGGCTTATTTAGGATGAAAGTCTCCCTCTCCCCCCTCCCCTTTCCCTCCCGCCCCCGTCTAGGATGCAGGATTTTTTTTAGTTTATTTTTATTTTAAGCATTCGAGGGAAGAATAGTGAATTTCAGTGAAGTGATGTTAAAACCTTTTAGCTGAAGTACCTTGAAAAGTAAGAGATTCCTTAGAGAGCCACCAGGAACTTCGTGAAAAGACTCTTCTTCTTTTATTTTGTTTGTTTCTGCATGGCAGTTCCCTCCTTTGCATTGGCTGGTGGTGGATATTTTACAAATGTTTATATCTTGCTGTGGAAACAGAGTTTTTGGTTCAGAAATTTTTCTTGCGACGGTACAACCGTTAAATGTTTCTCGTGTGCATTGCTAAAGCTGTTTGCCTGGAAGGTAGTAAAACGACTTCTTTACAACCAAAACGTTGACTGGTTTTGTTTGTTTGTCTTTCTCACGTAAGTGGGCTACAACACAAACCTTAGCCACGTATTTTTCATGCATTCTTGAAGAATCATCTTCCGTGGTCAAGCTCCGTAGCGTTGGCATTCCTGGGGCATCCCGCTGCTGTCGTACGCGTCTGACGCCTGTCTTCCCTAGGGTTACGGACCGTCCTCTTTGTTTTCTCTTTTAGGTTTTCCCATCACATGATTCCTGGTCCTCCAGGCCCTCACACAACTGGAATCCCTCACCCAGCTATTGTAACACCTCAAGTAAAACAAGAACATCCGCACAACGACAGCGAGCTCATGCATGTGTGAGTCTGCCTTTCTGAACTAGCCCTTGATCTGTACGTGCTGGAGAAGGAACTCTACCTGAAGAAGAGTCAGGGAGGTTAAAAAGACCCCAAAGTGCCTTTCATGTCCTCTTCGAAATGTAACAACTCTTCTCTTGTAACTGAAATGGGAGATGTTGGCTACTACTTGGGAAGAGTAATGAGGCATGAAGCCATTTCCCATTCCCATCCAGAACTTTTTAGCTCTTAGCAACAGTCAGTTCAGATTCATGGACCTGTCTACCCATGGGTGTTGCTGAGTGTGAGCTCACGAAGTTCTGCTGGAAAAGGCCTTAACTGCAAAATCTAGTAGTAAAAAGCAGCCCTTTTGCTTAGTACATGAAGTCCGAAGGGCCAAGAAAGGAGTGGTTGAGGAGCCATCGTAGCAGTGGTCTTCTAGAGACCCAAGACATTCAAAAGAGAACTGAGACAAGTGATGAATGTGGATGGGATTCACAGATGGAACGTTATTTGCTAGAGAATGTCAACCTGACATCCTCCCTGCGTATTCAGTCAGTTCTCTGAAAAGATACAAAAGGGGATGGGACACGACCACTGAACATCTCATTCTTACTACTCAAATGCTGCTGTAACCACAGGTTGGAAATTTTCCATTGGGGGTTTTTTTTTAAGGCTGAAGGTAAATGGATGCTTTTTTTTCCCCTCCTTCCCCTTTCCCCCACCACGTTTTAGGAAGCCTCAGCACGAACAGAGAAAAGAACAAGAGCCAAAAAGACCTCATATTAAGAAACCTCTGAACGCTTTCATGTTGTACATGAAAGAAATGAGAGCGAACGTTGTAGCAGAGTGTACTCTGAAAGAAAGCGCCGCTATCAACCAGATTCTTGGCAGAAGGGTACGTACGGGAGGGGGGCGGGGTGCGTACTCACGTGTGCTGCTAATTTGTGTGTGTTTCCCTTGGGTTGGGTGTGATGGCTCACTTTCTGCTTGAGGTGCTAACTAATGTGCAACTATCAAATTAGCTGCAGGAGATAAAACGTGTAACTATGAATAAAAGCAGGATCTTCATTTCCTTTTTGGTTTTTTTCAGTATTAGCGACATCATCAAATTGTCTGTTCCACTCATGTCGTGGTGTCAGCACCTCGGGCATGAAATGTCCGTGTTGACATATGGCAGGAGCATTCAGATCACCTTCGGGGCCCTCCCTTAGGCATCCGTCCGAGCAGGAGGGAACCATTCACAGATGAACACTGGGCGCCACTGGGGATGGAACTCAAAAGAGATCACAACCTGGTCTAGTTGTAAAGTTGTAGAATCCCAGAGCGGTTTGGGTGGGAAGGGACCTTAAAGCCCACCCAGTGCCACCCCCTGCCACTGGCAGGGACACCTTCCCTAGCCCAGGGTGCTCCCAGGCTCATCCAGCCTGGCCTTGGACACTGCCAGGGATGGGGCACCCACAGCTTCTCTGGGCAACCTGTCCCAGTGCTCCCCACCCTCTCTGGGAAGAATTCCTTCCTGATGACCCATCTCAATCTCCCTCTTTCAGTGTAAACCCGTTACCCCTTGTCTTGTCTCTCCCTTCCCTTGGAAAAAGGTCCCCCCCAGCTTTCTTGTGTCCCCCAGGCACTGGAAGGGGCTCTAAGGCCGCCCCGGAGCCTTCCCTTCTCCAGGCTGAACACCCCAACTCTCAGCCTTTCTTCATAGGAGAAGTCCTGTAGGCTGGGAGGGACCTGTGGATGTTTAGTCCAACACCAGCTCAGAGCAGGTCCAGTTACATTGGGACACTCAGGGACTTGCCCAGTTGAGTTTTGAACGTCTCTAAAGTCGACAGCTGAGTACTGATGGTCCCAGCATACATCCCAGAGCCAGGTTGAGAGGCGTTTGCTTCTGTGGCATTGTAGGCATGTTTTGTTCTTTCCACGCTCCGAAAAACAGTCTGCAGGCCAACCCACAATAGCAAGCATAATGTTCACTGTCGGCGGTGCTGTTCCAAGGGAAAGGAGCAGAGGCAAATGCCCCTTTTGCCCTTGACTGTCCCAGAAATGAGAAAAGGGACAAGTTCTGTATCAGTCTGAGTTTGAGTAGGGATTATTCGTATCCCCTTGCTCAGTGAATCCCTCTTCTGGACCACTAAGGCAGCGCTGAGAGGCACGGTGACTCTGAAAACCCTGTGCTTTTTAAGCGGGACGTCAGTACCTGACCTTAACTACTCCTCTGATGCTATCTGAAGACTTGCCCCCTCCACCGCCCAGAGCAGAATCTGTGGGTACTTGTGCCTCTTCCTGCAGCCTCTCTCTGATGTTGCCTCCTCTTAAAGGACATCTCGTTCTTGCCTTTTCCATCCTTCCATGGAATTCTCTAGGATCATGTGTTATTGTCAGCCTCGTTTTGTTGGCCTGAATGAGGGCAGTGGCTTATTTATCTCCTTTTTGGTAATGAATCAAGCCTCAGTGCTCCACTGCCTGCCTCTTCCCCAGCTTGGAATCCTCCTTTCAAGTTCTCCGTGGAAGTACCTCAACTTCTTCTGTGCTAGAAACAACATGTGTTATCCAATATAATTGCTTGGAGATTAATTATTATCGAATAGATTGTGTTCGGTCATCCTGGTCACGATTCACTGTTCCCTGTGCCACTCGGGAACGGGAACCACCATCTCAAGCGCCGATGCTTCACATGTTGCTGGGCTCTCCGATGCCTCAGGGTAATGCTCACTGCCGTCCAGTTTTGGAATGCACGTGTGGAGCTTGAGAGTTGCCAACAGGCTGAACTGTGCTCTCAGCAACACCTCGAACGTGGCAGGTCGAGACGGACAAGCCCCGTGGTTCACATCTACGACATATTAGATCCTACAAATATGATCTGAAATCCCAGTTCCGAGTGTGATTCTTGCATGGTGATCTGGTTTTAATGATTTTTTGTCTTTTTTCTTGGTCGTTTTTTAATATCTTCTTCTCCCCCCGCTCCCCCATGCATGTTGTCAAACCCAAGCACGAAGACACGTGTAACGCTGCAGCAGGGGAACCTGATTCTCAAAAAAAGGCTGTTACTGTTTTTGATTCAGGTCTATGATGGGTGTTTCAACAACAACAAAATTATTAGATACTGATGTAGCTGGTGCCTTTTCAACTCTGCAGGTTGTGGCGTTTATTTTTGTTGGTTTTGGAGTTTTCTTTAAATAGTATATAAAAGCAGCAGGTTTATCCTTACTTGGCCACGGAGGTCAACTCATGGAGTTTGGACGGGGACAGTTCTGTGTTTTCTGTATCTTTGAAACTTTTTGCATTTGTCGTTTTCTTTTTCTTCCGTGACAAATCATCCTTTGCCTAGGCATGAGTTCAGCTCCCAGGCTAACACTAGGTTTATTTTGTTTGCAGTGGCATGCTCTCTCCCGTGAAGAACAAGCGAAATATTATGAACTAGCTCGTAAAGAAAGGCAGCTACACATGCAGCTTTATCCAGGCTGGTCTGCAAGAGACAACTATGTAAGTCATTTTTTAGATTAACACCCTTTACCTTTCTGGGTTTTTTTCTCTTTATTCTTTTTCTCTTTAATTTGTGGGAAGTTCTGGGTGGAGGGACGGTAAACAAACAGGTACCAGGAGCCTTATATTTGTTTGTGCATCAAGCATCCAGAAAACTTGACAGATTGTTGTTGTCATTGAGATGTTTCTTATGAAGGTCACAGTTTTTGAGGGGAAAAAACTAGTATGTAAAGTTTTTTTCCTTTGACAATCGCCAGTACTGTCTGAAAGCTTACGTTCTCCTGCACAACTGTGAATTCTCCGTAATTATCCATTTGATCACTTGTTACCCAGAAATTTTTAGAGCTGAGCAAACAAGGGGTGTCTCTCAAGAGAACCGAAAGCCCAGGGACCCTAATGCAAGCTGAACGTCAGCTGGCACTGTTTCAGTGGTCCATCTCTGAAATAACGCCTGCAAAATCATCTGAGTAAACTTCACGAGAGATTCTGCTTTTACACAGCTTGGTGAAGCTAAGAAGGTTTCTTACAGTCGCTCTTATTTTATAATTAAATAGCAAACAAGCGTTAATAGCACGTTGCAGAGCTGGCACTGCAGTCGTACGCTGTGTTATGAAAGCCGCAAGCTGCAGCCCTCAGAGGCTGGTCCTAGCCTGAGAGCTGGGCTCCTTTGTCCCCCCAGCAGCTGTGACACTGTTGACTGCCATAGGAAGGGTACGTGGGGCTCGCTTTTCCATCTCTGTTAGGTGGACAGTAGCACTTCTCTGCTTCAGTGATGTCTCGTGGGCATTAAAGATTATGAGGCACCTGGATGCAGTTTTCTGCTGAAACTCTAGAAGTACGTGACATTCCCAATCCCACGCAGCTCCTGTTCAGCTGGAACATTTTCACTGTGAGCTGGAGTCTCTTAGGGACATCTTTGGCATGGAAGGCATTGAGACAGAAACTACATGATCATCTCCAAAGCAAATGCCTTGGTTGTAGAGTAGAGTAGAGTAGGGTAGAGTAGAGTAGAGTAGAGTAGAGTAGAGTAGAGTAGAGTAGAGTAGGGTCGAGTTGAGTCGAGTCGAATCAAATTGTTTTGGTTGGAAAAGACCTTTAGGATCGAGCCCAACCATCAGCCTGGCACAGCCAGGTCTACGTTGACATCCGTGTTCAGTTTCGTAAGCACAGGCACTGCTGTGGGCCCTAGCAGTTTGTTTCTGCCTGTTGTATACACTCATCTTTCCTGGCAGAGGAGCTGTCATGACCTTGGGCAGGTAGGGTTTATTCCCAGTAACCAGACGGTGTCGACAGAGCTGTCCTGAAGCACACCTGGGAACAAACAGGGCCCTAGTGATACACTCCCTGAAAACAGTGGGATTTCGGTTGTCCTGAACATACTTGCTGGAGAACCAAACCACTTTGGGCCTTGTCAGTCCACGCTTCCTGGGTGTCAGCCTCCAAGATCGTCCTGTGACACCCGGTCGCGTTGACGTCGAGAACCTGACGTGTCCTGCCACAGGGACTTGTGGGTTCTTAAACGTCGCCGTAGACATTCGGAGTGTGTAAGGTGGCAGGTATGAATTCCCTCTTTGATGTGCTTCCAACATACGTCCTGTGTGGAAGTACGGCTCTGACATAGTCCAGTCCTGTATGTAACCCTGGAGAGCCCTTCCTTGTCACTGAAACTTTTTCAGGTAGAAGTAATCTTGTTTTTTTCCTTCATTTTTTCTAACGAGCAGTCAAAAAATGAGATTGTATTCATGTGGCACAGATATTACTGCCATATTTTGAGAGCTGGAAGTGTCTTAGGGGTGACCCTTCTGTTTCACATGGCTGAATTTCACACAACAGCACAATTAAAAAATATGTGCTACTTGGTTTCTCTATTTTGCTTTGCCTGGTTATTCAGGATTTCAGAAATTTCAAGCAAATGCTAAGCATTGCTTTCCTACAGTTGACAATATCTGTGTGCTTTGTTCCGTTTTCACTGCCGACACCCGAAGTACTCCTGCAAAGTTGCGTGATGGTCACGAGGAGCACCATGTTTTCATAATGTGGTGGTGGCTGTGTGTGCTGGAGTTGTCAGAAATGACATCGTTTGGAAATGCTGACAGCTAGTTTTCAGCCCAGCCTTTTCCTTCTGTTCCTCCGCTTCTGGTATCTCATGGATGGATCTCAGATCAGCTTTCGGTGTGTTTTAGCACGTAAAGTCAGCCTGCCACACAGAGTACAACGTAATTTTCCTCCCATGACTTTTCCACATTAACATCTGCACTGGGGCACTTTTCTCGGGGCAGAAGTATTGCCTTGGTGCCTGAGGGATAAATCCTATGGCTGTGAGTTTCCCAGAGCCCTTGAAATCTGCTTTCCACCTTCTAGTCTCGGTCCCATCTTTGGGAGCTCACTCACAAGGTATTGCCTGGGATAAATAAGGATGGGACTGAAGAGTCCAGCCAGCCCACGCCGCCAGAGCAGCCTGGGTACTTAAATACATGGAATCCTAGAGTCACAGAGTGCTTTGGGTGGGAAGGGACCTTACAGCCCCCCCAGTGCCACCCCGTGCCATGGGCAGGGACACCCTCCACTAGACCAGGTTGCTCCAAGCCTCATCCAGCCTGGCCTTGGACACTGCCAGGGATGGGGCACCCACAGCTTCTCTGGGCAACCTGTCCCAGTGCCCCCCACCCTCTGCGGGAAGAATTCCTTCCTGATGGCCCATCTCAATCTCCCTCTTTTTCATTTAAACCCGTTACCCCTTGTTCTGTCACTACAGGCCCTTGGAAAAAGCCCCCCCAGCTTTCTTGTGCCCCCCCCCCGGCACTGGAAGGGGCTCTGAGGTCTCCCCGGAGCCTTCCCTGTTCCAGGCTGAACCCCGCAACTCCCCCAGCCTGTCCCCATGGCAGAGGGACTCCAGCCCTCGGAGCATCTCCATGGCCTCCCCTGGACTCGCTCCAGCTGGTTGATATCCTGCTGATGCTGCCGTAAGAACATCATTCATCTGCCAACTTCGCCGTGGCCCGTACTCGGAGCCCTGCTCGCCGTCCATCAGCGAGCACTGCAGTGGTTTGGGGTGCTCTCCCCCATCGCCTGCTGTCCATCCCCTCGCCGTGGGGTAACCGCTGGCTGGGGGACAGAGGATGGGCACGGGCTGCAGTCCTGCTTATGGCAGTGGCACCAAGAAGGCTTTTTTAGAACACAAATGGATAGGAGTCCTCTTTTTTAAAACAGAAAAAGCTTTGACTGACAATACAGGACAATAAGGTGAAGTCACATGGGGTAATATCCAAGTGGTAATTAGGGTGATGCATGATGATTGAGGTCTAAAATTGTGGGTCTAAACTGACCTTTTGTTCCCTGAAAAGCTCTGCGAACCGGGAGCTCTGGCCTTTTCCATAGACGGCGGCGCAGGAGAAGGCTGAGCGTGTGGGTTGGGCACGACGAGCCGGCTCGCTGGTGCCAGCCTGGTGTCCCAGACAAGACAGCTGCTGGGCACCCGTTTCTGCCGCCAGGCACCCGTTTCTGCCCCGCGCCCCGGTCACGTCACGGGTGCTGCGCTGCACGGTGGTCTGCTCTTCCCTTGGCGCGCAGCACGTGCTCCGGGCACAACCAGGCTTGGCTTCTGCCGAGGCACGAGCATCACCCGCCCGGTGTGCGTTGGCTCATCTGCACCCTGAGGACAATCATCCCGGGTTCTTTCAACACCCGCTGTGCCGCTGCCGTGTGTAACAGCATCTGAATGTGCGAAGGGTTCTTGTGGGAGCTGCGAATTACGGTATCAACATACGTGTCATTGGATTATTAAATGTGAGCAACTTTTCCGTGCTTGCGGCTGCCGGCGCTAGTTGAAAAACTGCCAGGAGCTGTAATTCCGTGTGGATACAGGAATGTGTACGGCTCACGTGCGTGTGTCTCCACAGGGGCTGCGAGCAAACCTCGTTACCGGTGAAACAGTTGGAAGTGGGCTAGAAAAGGTTTTAGCTACCCCGAAAACGATTGTTTTTTTCCTAAGTGCTTTCTCAGCCTCCAGATGGCTTTTCTGTGCTGGGGGCTGGGGGAGCAACAAAAACCAATTCTGAGCCTGTCACGATACGGTAACATTTCCTATTTTTCAGGGCAAGAAAAAGAAGAGGAAGAGGGAAAAGTTGCAGGAATCAGCATCAGGTAGGTCATCACCAACTCTTACTGTTCACCTCAGGCGTATTTTAGAAGCCAGGCCTCGCGCTGTTTAATTTTCACACGCTTCTCTCTAACAACTCGCTTCTGATGGATGCTCTGAGACGCTTCACTTTGCACACGAGCTTGTGAAACGCACACGATACCGCTCTCCTTTCCCTTACGCCTCCCCGTGCAGCGAGCGGTCCTGACGGCGTCGACATCGCTGGCTGAACTTAGGCGTTGCTGCCATCCCTGTCCTGCTTTACCTTCGCTTTTCTCCTCGGTCAGTCTGGTGTCATCCTTACCTCTCAAATACTCCGTGGGATTATCGGACGCTGGAAGCTTTACGCTGACCTTTTTGTAGCCACCGTGGGGTTTATGGCTGTGTTTTACATTCCTGTGTACGTGAACAGCTGCCTAGTGTGTTGGCTAAAAGCATCAGTGAGGTCTCCTCTTTGCCTGTAAAATATAGACAAAGAAACACCCTGTTTTCCCCCACCAAAAAAAAAAATGGCTGGTATAAGAACCATTAAAAAAAACCAAACAACCAAAGCAAAAACAACCACACCAAAAAAAAAAAAAAATCCATGTAATGCTGTAGCAAACCAACTTATTCGGAATGTGCAAAAGCTCTGTAACAGAAATTTGTTAAAGGAAAACAATCTTCTACAGGTACAGGCCCCAGAATGACAGCTGCCTACATCTGAAGCATGGTAAGAACATCTCTAAAGCTTTCCTGATGCTAAAACTGAAGTGTAAAATAAGCTTTCTTATCAGTTTTCTGCAATAATATGAATTTAGCACAAAAATTGCCGAAGTCTCACATCCCAAAGCTAATGCTGCTTCGACCACTGATGGTTTTTATACCGGCTATCTATTAGGCCTTCACCACTTCACCTGAATATTTTCAACCTGACCGAACCTCACTGAGTGGCTGCCAGTCGCCCTGCGAAGCACGGCGGTGGGTTTGCTAACCGGTGCAGCTCGTAAGAGCCCGTTAGACGCTGCCTTCGGAGTACGTTTTGTGCGCTGGCACCCACAAGGTGCTGGGTGCCCGTTTTTAAAATGTATTCACCTGTGTACTAACAAAACATCTAAGAAAATGGGGCTGTATTTCGGTTATATCAAGAATTTCTACCACTGTACAGTGGTATTTCACGGGCTGGAGGGTTTTTTTTTGTGGTTAATATATTTCCAGTGTGTTTTTTCTCTTCATACCACATCACCTGCACAGGAGGTGATCACACATACCCAGTAAGACCTTCTATTCTGCTTGTGAGTGCACACAGTACCATGGCCAGACCCTCATTTCTCAGTGCTGCAAGGCTGGTCCTTCTCTTCCTCTCAGGCTGATCTGTTTTCTAGCAGGAATGGCATTCATTGGGCAGAATAGTTGCTCCTACGCTAATTAACCCAGACTGCTCTTGGGAGATCCCTGAGAATCCCAGGAACCATGCAAAAATATAACACTTTCCAGACTCACCAGTGCGCTGCAGCAGAGAGGGGCTCTATCCCCTCTGCCCTGGTTGGCCACGCGATGCCCTGGGCACTCAGAGCGGTCAGCAAAGTGGCCTCTTGACCTTCCGCTCTGCTCGGACTTTCAGCTGGAGAAAGCCGAGTTAAGTTTGCTCTGTGCAGTGTGCCAGCCAGTCAGCACGGAATCATGGAATCGTTTAGGTTGGCAAAGACCTTTAGGATGATCAAGTCCAACCGTTAACCCAACACGGCCAAGGCCACCACTAACCCACATCCCTGAGCACCACATCCACACGGCTCTTAAACCCCTCCTGGGATGGGGACTCCCCCCTCCCTGGGCAGCCCCTTCCAATCCCCACAGCCCTTTCCAGGAAGGAATTTCCCAATATCCCACCTAAACCTCCCCTGGCACAACCTGAGGCCATTTCCCCTTGTCCCATCACTTGTCTCTTGGGAGAAGAGACCGACCCCCCCCTCCACACTCCACTTTCAGGGAGCTGTAGGGAGCGATAAGGTCTCCCCTCAGCCCCCTCTTCTCCAGGCTGAACCCCCCCAGCTCCCTCAGCCGCTCCCCACAGGAATTGTGCTCCAGCCCCTCCCCAGCTCCGTTCCCTTCTGACCTGCTCTGTAGTTACACCGTTGCACTGGTTAGTCGAAACTTGGTCAGGTTTAAGAGTTTGGGTATTTTTTTAAGCTGAAGTGAAAAGGCAAACCGCGTGCTCTTTTCTCCTCCTGCCAAGCGCGGGTTTTTCGGGAAGCAGACCGCCTGGCCCTTTGCAACATGCCTGAGTCAGGCCGATTTTCGATGTGGATGGCAGCGTCTGGGGGCTGTAGCCGACACAACAAAGGTAGCTGTAGAGGGTCGCTCCTTCCCGTAACTGCCATAAGTATGATTCTGTTATACCTGTTTTTTAAAAGCACCAAAGCCAAGTGCTTTAACCTTGAGCTGTGGCGTTGGCATTTCGGCTGAGGTGCCCAGGTCCGTGACTGTCGCATTGTTCTCTTGGACGTTGACACGGTACCAGAAAACAAACACACGTAACTCCGTCTGAACGGATGCAGAGCACGATCGGAGTACAACTAAGGTTCAAGCGACAGTTAGAACCTGGGGGACGTTTGGGTTCTGGGATGCCGCACGGCTGAAGGGTGGGTCCTTGCCGTCACGGAGCTGCCTTTGTTGGAGTTGCGCCGCGTTTTCCGTACAAGAGGATGAATGTTTGGAGTAGGTGGGTTTCCGCTCTTTCCCTTTTCTCTCTACACTCCGTCCTTCCCTGCCTCCTTCCCCTGAAGCTCCGTAACAGTGTGGAAACTGTGGGTGATACCTGTTTCCTCATCCTCGTGCAATGTCCAACACGGAGTATGGGAACAGTCGGTGTCTCCTCCCACCGGCGAGGGAGCGAGCGTGCTGTTGACTCCGTGTGCGCCTGTAGTCAGCCTCCCTAAACGTCGTGTGCTGAGGGAACGCTCACCACCGGCACTGTACAGGTGTGCTCTGGCTGGCGTTGGACGCGCAGGATGATTTAGGGAGCCTGAACCAGCCAGACTTCCAAGTCAGCTTCTGGAGGTTAGGACTCTTGCCCTCTGCAGGCCTAATCCAAGGGATGTTTTGCCCACAAGCGTAGTGTGTTAGCAGGCCCACAGCAGCGGTGTTGCAGTCTGTACTGGGTGGAGATAACGAGTTTGGGAATGCCTTTCCGCAAAGAGCTCTTGAAGGCAGGAAAACACCAGCTTTCTTACTGGTACGGATGGGGTGAGGAAGAGGGTGGGAGGTCTGGGAAGGAGACAAGCGATCTGTTATCTGAGAAGCATCAGAAGTGAGTAGGTGGCAAGACCAAAGAAAGAATCTCGGGATGAGCACAAAGGAGCTCAGCCAGGGCTGTAATTACGGTGATGTAAGCGAGAAGGATGAGCTGGTGGGATGTTCAGAGGGCAGTAACGGAAGAGACGTGCAGACAGAGATTTCAGATACCGTGAAAGTTTTGGGTGGGGGTCGGTTTTTTGGTCCGTGAACACTTCCGGACAGAACTGATGTTTAAGGTGGACCGCTAACCTGCGTTTTGGCTCGGGCATCATTTGAGCGGTGAAGTCAAGGGGGTAGCGTTAAGCTGCTCCTCTTCCCGGGGCTGTATGCAGCAACCTTCCCTGGATAGGATCTGGCTGGGTTCTGCCATCTCCAGCTGCTGAGTGACCACTTTGTCAAACGCCTCCACGTGAATCCTGTGACCTGGTGTGCCAGCCTTCCCTAAGTCATCCTGGGGTACTCCAA
Source organism: Rhynochetos jubatus (assembly GCA_027574665.1). Taxonomy (NCBI): domain Eukaryota; kingdom Metazoa; phylum Chordata; class Aves; order Eurypygiformes; family Rhynochetidae; genus Rhynochetos; species Rhynochetos jubatus. The sequence continues at coordinate 77,783,682 of CM050651.1, forward strand.
AGCACGTCACCCTTCTGAAGAGCTGCGGGCCTGTCCCCAGGCAGGATTTTGTTTCCAGTTGACAGGGCCCAACACAACGTTTGAAGTAACTTTTCGTTTGTTGAAGAAACGACTCGTAATCATTCTGTCCATTTGAAACCAACCAAGGGCGGCGTAAGACCTGATAACGCTAAAAAGGAGGTTGGGGGAGGCCAGGAGGGAAGGGGGAATGAGGGGAGCTGGGACTAAGGACAGGGTGGAGGCTGAGCACCCTTCAGAAGGGTGGGTGTTTACGGGTTACTTTAAGCACAGTCTTCCTGAAGACTTGTAAATGGGAGCAACTCTGTGCTGGAGGTGCAGAGTCCAGCTTTCCTATCCGATTCAGACAGGGAGAAAAGCTGGGGTTTAGCATCTCATGAGTACTGGTAAATCAGGAAGGAAATGGAAGGGTACTCACAATTCCTCCTGATTGTTGTGCAGTGTGGAAACGGTTAACTTCTTGTGACTCGCTGTCTGCGGGGATTGCGAGAGGCACATCAGCCGACACGCGGCAGAACGCCACTGGGAAGTCCTCACGAGCTACGTAATTTAACAGTGTGTTCTGGCGTGTCTTCAAGGGCTGAAAAAAAGTGATAGAGGAGCTTAATAGACATTTGAAAACGTGCGAGGAGCGTATTTGTGGCTTGCAAAATTCCACGACAGTTAGCATGTAGATTACCAAAGCTTTCAAAAATGAGAAGACTTGGCTAATTCTGATTTACAGTCAGAAGCACTTAAAAAGGATCAGATGAAAACTGTTTAAACAATTAATTATCTATAACCTTTTAAACTTCCTACGTGGAAGGTGGAGCCAAGTTTCGGTGCACAAGAGGGGGTTTTGGCTAGTGTAACAAACAATCTGTGACAGGATTATCTTTCCCTTATTGCTTATAACGAAAATGAAGTTGTACAAGCAGACTATAACGTGGCCCAACCTACAGCCAGGATACCGCGGAGAAGGACCGTCTGATGACTGTGGTCGTGGCTGACCGTGGGTTTCTGGCCAGCATCCTAGAAGGGAGACGCAAAGAGGATGTGGTACCTGGCCTTCTGAGGCCCGTGTTTGCTAACCTGGCTTGTCCAGCGCTCTCAAAATTGCTGCTGGAGTGGCTGACACAAACGCTCCACCTCTTCCCATCCCCATTCCAGTGGAAGGTGTCCCTGCCCATGGCAGGGGTGGCACTGGGTGGGCTGTAAGGCCCCTTCCAACCCAAACCGCTCTGGGATGCTAGGATTTCCATACCCCGTGACTGCTCAGAGGCTTTAAGCAGAGCCTGCAGGATTTGGGCAGAAGTTAGCGAGTGCAAGCATTTGTGAGGTGACGGTGGTGACGTGCTTTAAAAACTGTTTCCCGCGTGATCCATGTTACCCTATTCCCTGTGAGTGGTGGCATTCGGCGTAGGCAGGAGGTACAGAATGACCAGAAGAGAAGTGGCTGGATTGAAACGTTTGTGTTACTGAATACTTTGGTTAACTTCAGCCTCTTTCAGCTGGGAACAGACATTCCCAAAGGCAAAGGCTATAGCCCTCAGACCCCCTCCTGCAGCTTAATGCGGACTTTTCTGGGGTGAAAGATAGAAAACTCCCCTCTTTCCAGCTCTCTGGTGTCAAGGGCAACGTCCAACGAGCAATTCTGAATTCAAGCCACCTCCTGTTCAGGTGCAGAGGGGCACGGATACCTGCCGGGAGAGATGCGGCTGAGCGGGCCGCCATCCCAGCCTGGCAGAGGAGCCTTGTGAAGTGCAGGAAGGAAGGAAGGAAGGAAGGAAGGGTATAAAAGCTATTTTGGGTGCAATCAGAGACTGTGGGAGGGATAAGGGTAAGTCAGGGTGGGGGCCCAAGCATAGGTTTTCAAAATAAAAAAACCCAGCAGCACACTTTGAACTTGGCAGTCAGCGTGGCTCCGGGATTGGAGAAACGAGACCAGTTTTTGGGTGTTTACAAACCAGTTTTTGCAAGCCAGGGGCATAGCATGGGCAGCTGGGAGGCTGGCCTAGTGGACCGTGTCCCTGCCCATGGCTGGGGGTGGCACCGGGGGGGCATTAAGGTCCCTTCCCACCCAAACCGCTCTGGGATTCTGTGATTGCATGTTTTAAAGTGGCTGATGAAGGGCACAAGGGGGGCACTGGGCAGGTGAGTGCCTGCAACCTGTGTACTGCCAGGAATGCTCACGTGGCGGATGCCGCTGGGAAGCCGATGCCGGCGGGGTTTGAGCTCAGCCACACGTACAAGTGATTGAAACACCACCCCGTGTTGTTTCACGTCAGAGGTGTTAGCGGCGGGCGGCTCGGGCAGAAGGAAGGAACAGTGGGACGACTGTTGTTCCAACCCTTCCTGTGGGATAGGGTGGGGACGGGGAGTTGACGGCTGGTGCCCCATTCTTCTCTGGATGAAAACGGGGTGTTTTGAGTGGATTTAGTAAACTCGCCACCACTACTCATGAACATGTAGTTCTCTTAGACTGAGAATTCTAAGGGCATGAGAAAAACTCTGTAGAAACAAACGGTTTCGTAAAGCAAATGTAAGATTCTGCAACGTGTTTTCATCCCCAGTTGGGAGGGAACCTCAGCATTTCACCGCTCGTCTCAGGTCTGCCTCGCGTTTTCAATTTTTAGTGTTATTTACATGAAACATTTCAAACTGAGACATTGATTCCTGAACAGCCAGAGAGCAAGTTGTCGTGACACTGTCAAAGCCTTTCGCATTTATTTCGGGTGAAACCTGTCCTCGTTTCGGCAGAACTGTGTTCAAACTCAGTTCCCTCAGAGCTCAGCAAACGCTCGCGCCGAGTTTTGGGTTTGCCTGCCTCTGACTTTCAGAGGTTGGGATTGAAGAGGTCTCCTGATAGGCGTGAATGGAAAACCAGCCATCCTGAAGTCAAAAAACCAACAGAAACCAACGATACAAACCCCAGAAGTCTAAACCTAATGTTGCAAAAGTCACTGCTAATAGAGCCAGCCTTCTCGTGCCAGTCAGTTCCTTCATCCTCGAAGACTTTCTGTGCCAGCCATCCTTCACATCTCCGATCCCTTGCCCGCTTGTTAGGGCTGTGCCTGTAAACCCCTTCGGAAGGGTGCCGACGGGAAGGCGGTACCAGGACGGAAGCCGGCGGCAGGGCCAGCACGGCTGTGTGCAGCCAGGTAAACCTGAGGCCGGCCACCAGTTAGCACGGGTTTTGGCCTGACTTTTCGGGACACCGGCCTTCTGCTCTTGGTTCCAGCGGCAGGAGCAAATGTTCTCTCCGGATTCGTGATGCCACAGGCTGGGTAGAGCGGGGTCAGGGCGTAAGAGAACTAAGGAGGCTTCACTGAGCAGAGCCGTCATTTCTGAAGTTGCTTCCTCCTTGCAGGAGTGAGATGCGTTTCCTCGTTACCAGTGAGTTGCAGCAGAATTAAACTGGTGAGTTTTGAGAGCCCTCTAGCCTTCATCTCGGGGATACCTGAAACTGCACCAGGTCCACTGTCACCGCCAAAATAACGACATGTAATTAGTTAATGACGGTGTCTGCATCTCCCTGGACACTCGGCGAGGCGACGTTTTGGTCAACAGTTGGGTTTCTTGCCCCGCACGCGTGCCTTTGGAGACACAAAAGCCTCCCGTTGCGTACTTCGGGCCAGCAGAGACGTTCTGCTGAGCTGACTCAATCGCATCCAAGTGGAGTTGGTGTGTTTCATTCCCCAGGGGTTTCTCTGTGCTGCTCTCTGCGCTGGTAGCGTGGAGGCGTGTGTGGAAGGGTTGGTGGAGCCCCAGAAGGTATTTGGCTTACACCTGACTGACCTTCGGTTGCATGAAAGCAACTATTGAAATTATTCCTGTATCAGAAGATTTAAGGTTTGAGATCTGAGGTTGTCTTTCAAGGCACAGTGTAAATTCTACCCTGTGTTCAACTGCGGCAGAAAAGATGATCTACACAGGAAACTTGACCGAGTTCTTTCTTTCGAAAGCATTTTCACGTACCACTTTACCGGTACCTTGTGTCTTTCCTGTTACAGCAGGTGAAGACTGAAGCAGCACTTTCAGTGCCCCTAGAACTGGTGCAGCTTTCTTCACAGCTCTCCGTCTGTAAAGACTTTAAAATGTCTTCTGAATATATGTTACATGCCACGAAGATACACAAAGGGGACAAGCCTCTTTCTCCCTCCCTTGCAGATCACTTTTAGTGTATTATCCCTCCTTGTGAAGCTGCCAGCGATGGCTGTCCAGAGGTAGTCTGGGTTTTATTACAAACACGGAACCTTTCCCACCCCCAACAGGAAAAACACATCCTGGGCCTTCCAGTGGGATCATTTTAAAGATTGTAGCTCAGCGATAGAGCTTCTGGTTTCGTGCTGCCTACGCTGGGGCCTTTGGTAAGAGCCACGTCTGCTTTGGCATCACCGACTTCATCCAGCTTAGGCCAAACGGAGAGGACAGAAGTTAGGACACCGGGCACTGGCTGGGGTCAGTGGGGAGGTATTTTGGGGGTAGTTCCTCCAGGGCACCTAAACCACGGGTGGGTAACGCGTTCGTGTCACGCGTTCGTGGAGTCTCCGTTCACAGGCACCAGCGATGGGCTGAGGCCAAGAAGAGCTTCCAGGAGCCGGCGCCTACCCGCGCGCCTGCAACCCTCCGCTCTGCTGCTAAAGGCGATGCGAAGGGGCGTGACCAACGCTGACCTGGGTGCGCACACCACGCTGCTGGGGTATTGCTCACACCCCGGCAGTGTCGAACACGTTCGTTTCGGACTCCCAGTTTCAGCTGCCGGGCCCCTGAGTTTGCCGCGTTGTTTGCGGTACCGGATTAAAAGCCAGGTTTGGGGACTGACTTTTGGGTTTTTGCTATGTGTAACTGTCTTTATGTGTGGTCTTGACTCATCTTAACTATGAAAACAACCTATGGTGGGGAAGGGAGTAGAAAAAACCCACCTGGTTTAAAATTTCTCCTTTCTCTTGCTTTCTGCGGTCACTTTCACTGTGTTCTTACTCCTGTACCGACCCAGCCACTCTCGACCTTCTTCCATAGCCTCTTCCGATGGGCGTGACCTGGATGGCGCTGTAATCCTCTCGTTCTAGACAAATGCAGAGGAGCTCAGGACTAGAGGAGGAGCACACAGACCCACCCTTCAATCCCTCCCGTTCCCAAGCACGGGGAGGACTTCTGATCCCCCTCGGATGCTCTTGCCCTCGGCCACTGAGCCCAGGCTGGCTGGGAGGCCGTAGTTTCAGCGTAGCGATTCCCCACGCACCGTTCTATCACTCCGGGAGCAAGGCGTTTCTTTTTACACCGACTTCGCGTTGACTCTGATTCCCGTTTCTTTCTGGAGGTGGGTTTTTCCCTCCGCCCTTTCCTCCCGCAGTCAGCTGGACCCCGCAAATGGCACAGACAGTGCCTCCCATTGTGGCTCGGGCTCAAGACTTCGCATATGTAAAAATGTGACTCGCAGCACTTTCTTTGAAGCTTAACCACAGCCAGGGCTCTGTAATTGCAGCCTTTGATTGCGCCGGCTTCGCTTGTGGATTGGGCTTTGCTGGGGCATGCCCGGCTTGGCGAGACTTCAGCTCTAGCCCCCCAGTGAAGCTTTAGATGTGGGAAGTCTTCAGTCTCCTCAGCACATGCCTGTGGTTTCTTGAAAAGAATCCTGATTTGACCTGTTTTCTGTCTGTAAGGCACCACCATCATCATTCCTGTTCTGTAGGTATTATGGGCTTTATCGGCAGTAGGAGCCGTTTCCAGCGCGTAGCCTTAACGTGCAGCTGGGGCAGGGCCGGCTTGGCGATGCCTTCAGGACGGCTACCGTGTAATCTGCCGTGCCGCGGTATCCCGTGGGAATTGAAGCTGTCTGGGGCTCCGCTGTGCCCGTCCCCTCGTAGAATCAGTGGTATCTGCAGCCTCTCTATCGGAGTGGGGGGAATTAGGCGGCGAGGAGGGCTCTGGGGAGGAGGCAGGCGCTGGGAAAGCTGCGTTGGGGGTTGAGAAAGAAGCCCAGCGCCGGTGCTTGAAAACGCTGAGGGCCAGAGCGAGGCCGCGGTCGTTATTTTAACCTCCTGACTTCAAAGCCAGCTCGCTGGTAAGGGAAGGAGGGGGAGGAGACAGGGAACCATCCCAACAGAGGAGCATTTCATTTCCTTCAGCGAAGGAGACATTCCCGGCTGCTAACGGGGAGCCGCTCTGAATCGCGGCGCTTGTATCGGGCCGCCGTGAACTCCTGGCCTGGCGCCCCAAGGCCATTCCTCAACAGGAAGCCGAGTGTTTTCATGTACGACTGAGAGGAAAACCTTCCCAGGAAGAGCAACCTGGCCCAAACCTTTGAAAACCCGGGATGAAAAGGCACAAAATAAATATAAAGCTGCGGGGTGCTCTCCCCAGCGTTCCTCTGCTGTTTGCTTGGCCTCCCTTCCCGTGCGCCTTGGAAAGGTAGAGCCCGTCGCCGCTCTTTGATCCCCATGTGTTACGGAGCGCGGTGCTGCTTTATAACAAAAATGAAACAAGGCAGGAAGCTCGGAAGGTTTTTTTTAAGTCGGGGCTTGGGCTGGTTTTATGGGGAAATAGGAACTGAATTAGTCAATCCAGACCACCGCTGCTTTGCCAGGGGACTTGGCGCTGTGCTGCTCCAGAGGCCGCAGCCGCTTCTGACGCCCCCTGGGGCCACCAGCGGCAGGTGACACGCAGTCCTTATGCAAGGGGGATGGTGGTGTCTGGGGAGGGGAGAGGGTCCTTCAAATTACAGCTACGCAGGGCAGTCTGATATAAATTTGTGCTGGTTCTTTCTACCCAACTCACTCTGCAGCTCAGAATTCTGTGTCCTCACCCTTCCGCTAAAACAATGGGCGTGGGGGTGGTCTTTGACGAGGAGTCGGCTCAGCCTGGAGAAGGGAAGGCTCCCGGGAGACCTCAGAGCCCCTTCCCGTGCCTGGGGGGCTGCAAGAAAGCTGGGGGGGACTTTTCCCAAGGGCAAGGAGTGACAGGACAAGGGGTAACGGGTTTAAACTGAAAGAGGAAGATTGAGATGGGCCATCAGGAAGGAATTCTTCCCACAGAGGGTGGGGAGCACTGGGACAGGTTGCCCAGAGAAGCTGTGGGTGCCCCATCCCTGGCAGTGCCCAAGGCCAGGCTGGATGAGGCTGGGAGCACCCTGGTCTAGTGGAGGGTGTCCCTGCCCGTGGCAGGGGGTGGCACTGGGTGGGCTTTAAGGTCCCTTCCCACCCAAACCATTCTGTAACTCTAGGTTTCTGTGATTCTGGGGCCTCACAGCTTCCGCTCATTAAATCAAGTGATCCAAAATTTCTACTACCCTGGAGTACATCAGCCTGTGTAACTCCTTATTCAGGACCTGCACTCACGTCAGTACGGGTCGAGTTGTAATGGATTACGTGGAAGCTGGAGCCGGTGGGAGGTGGGTGCCGTTAGGAATGGTGCTGGTTTAAATACTGCTGGTGCAAAATCTGCTGATTAATACCGCTGGTGGCTCTTACGGGCTCGGTCTGTCAGTCACGATCAGTCTAACGCAAGTTTGGCTTGTGGGCTAAACCATTTCTTCAGAAACTTGCTCCGTCCTGCCGTGCGTGACTCAGGGTGCTGGCAGCGCGTCGCCTTCGCGTGACTGGGCATTTCGTGTTTCTGGTGAAAATTCACTCGCCTTCTCCACCCACCTGCAGCCCTGTGCTCATTTCGGCCGTCCTCACTGAACCCTCCACTCGTTCGGCAGCTGAGGAGTACCCGGAGGGGTTAGCGTAGGTGGTTTGAGATACCAACAGTGCTGAGCCCGTTACGGGAGAGCGTGAGTCCGGCTGTGCGTCCGCCTGGCTCCTGAGGACGGTGGTGGGGTGGAGTCCCCGGCGCAACCCAGCTGTCTGGGTCAGAAGGGCAGGGGTGACGGCTGAGTTGGCGATTGCGTAAGTCAGCTGATGTAACCCAGAGGCCCAACGAAGCGCTGCTGCTCTCTGAGCGAGCAACACCTGTAAGGCTTGTACTGTTGGCCTTTTCCCACGCTCCAGGAACATTAATCCAAGGTCCTAGTGATCTCTGCTGCTAGGCAGGAGGCCCACGGCTCTTGCACATCTGGAAGGTGTGCCCTACCCCGCCGTAGAGCGAACGGATCCTCCTGGCCGCGGGGATGCAGGGTAGGGCCAGCGTTCGCAGGAGCCTCGCCCGCCACGCTCCTCCACCCGGCTGCGTAGGGAGGAGCGTAGGCAGGACCGCGTTGCGCTGGTTCTGCGGGGGCAGAGCTCGAGGCTCGGAAGCGGAGGGTTAACTGACCTCAGCCACTGTCGCGGCAAAGCCTGAGGATGCGTGGGTTTGTGACAGCGGGGTCAGGCGTTGAGATGAGTGAAACCCGCTGCAAAAGGGAACGACTCCTGTAACACGCTGAATGTCTGACCAGGCTAAAACCCGCTTTTCCCGTTGGTGCGGCCGTGTGTTTGCAATCCAGGGTACTCTCTGTTGCAAACTCCAAGCCAGAGCACACAGCCGTCCTCTGCACTGAACCGGGAGGCTGCAGAGGACACATTCCGCCGACACAGTTGGGTCCTGGAGCTGCAGTAGTGACCCATCACCAGCCCCCTGACGGATTTAGGGAAAAAATCTTCCTGTCGTCTCCTCATGACTCTCTCTCTCTCCTCCCTGTAGGTGGGAAGAGAAATGCTTTCTCCACTTGCAAAGCAAAGGCGGCGACACCAGGACCCCTTCTGGAGATGGAAGCTTGTTAAACCCTAGGTGTGTCCTTCCTGCGCACAGACCACCCCCGAGGGGTCTGGCGAGGATGTCATTCACCCTGATGTCACTGCTAGAGACACTGAATCATAAAGACAATCACTGCCAAAACCCTTCACTCTCACGAGGTCCAGCCCCGCTAGAAACAGCGCGAAGGAGCCGGCGGGTCAGCAGAGCCGCTTCTCGTCTTCGCTCCACCTCTGCCTTGCACTCTCCAGCCCCAGCTCATCCCTGTCCACGTCCGCACGCCGTGGCGCGGCTGTCTCCGCCTGCTCCAGCCATCGGGACAACCTAGACCCCAGCTGCCCCCCCGCACATCGAGGAAAGGAATTTGCCTGGACCAGGATGACACGCTCACCCTTCTTTTTATTTAATGGTGCGACAGGATCAATTTGGGGTTTAGCTTTTTTTTTTTTTAAGAAACTTGAATGCTTTTATATTTTAACTTTTAGTTTGTAATTTCCTTGGTGTATATTTTACTAGGTATGAGCTTTTAAACAAGTCTCAGAAAGCTGAAATACTTTTTAAATAAAAGGGGTTTTTTTCTTTTGGTATTTTTTTTCTGCCAGAGGGAAAACCTGTACGGAAAAAAGGTGGCTTTGTTGTTTGGTTTTTTTAAAACTATTTGTAACAAATAGTGGCCTCTCAGTCTACATAACACGGTGTCCTGTAGAACTACACGTAACAACAGTCAGCTGGTGGGTAGACGCGTCCGTCTTGCATCATCTGCTGGGTGAACGTCAGCGATACACCCGGCGAATCTGGCTGCAGTGAGTTCTCCCCACCCATCCCCCCGCTCCTTGTAAAAAGCCCAGCACTTGAAATATGACTTCAATTGTTCTGTATTTGTATCTGTTTTTGTTAGCCTGTTAGTGGGATTTTATGCCAGTTGTTGAAATGAGCATCGATGTACCCATTTTTTAAAATAGTGAGGCACAGCCTTTGCCAAAAATACTGTCAGCCCTGTTTGGTTTTATTTTTTTTTTTTTTTGTCATTCCAGTTTGAGTTAATGTGCTGAGCATTTGTTTTTTAATAAAAGCTTTGTAATAAAACTGAAGTCAATTGTCTGGCTTTTAAAATAAACCAAGAGGCTGCCGTGGGCCGGACCCCCCAAAGGCAGCAGCAAGCCCAGGTCAGTCCCGTGGCTGCAGCGGTTGGGAAGTGCCGTGTGTCCCTCCGGCCGCTGGCTCACCTGAGGTCAAGTCATTCCAGAGAATGATGCTCTTTTTCTCCCCAGAGCAAGCAGGATTCTTGTTGTCACACCAGGAGTGAAGAATCACAGAATCCCAGAGCGGTTTGGGTGGGGAGGGACCTTAAAGACCCCCAGTGCCACCCCCTGCCACGGGCAGGGACACCTTCCATAGCCCAGGGTGCTCCCAGCCTCATCCAGCCTGGCCTTGGGCACTGCCAGGGATGGGGCACCCACAGCTTCTCTGGGCAACCTGTCCCAGTGCTCCCCACCCTCTCCGGGAAGAATTCCTTCCTGATGGCCCATCTCCATCTCCCTCTTTCCCTTTAAACCCATCACCCCTTGTCCTGTCACTACAGGCCCTTGGAAAAAGCCCCCCCAGCTTCCTTGTAGCCCCCCAGGCACTGGAAGGGGCTCTAAGGTCTCCCCGGAGCCTTCCCTGCTCCAGGCTGAACCCCCCAACTCCCCCAGCCTGGCCCCATGGCAGAGGGGCTCCAGCCCTTGGAGCATCTCCGTGGCCTCCTCTGGCCTCGCTCCAACCGGTCTGTATCCTTCTGATGCTGAGGGCTCCACAGCTGGACACAGCACTGCAGGGGGGTCTCCCCAGAGCAGAGCAGAGGGGGAGAATCCCCTCCCTCGCCCTGCTGGCCACGCTGCTCTGGATCCAGCCCGGGATACGAAGGGGCAGGCTCAGCGCTCCCTGAGGCTTCTCAGTTCGGTTTGGCACAAGCGGAAGCACCAGGGTCTGCGATCCCTCCGCCGCCGCCGCAATACCTTAGTGAGCCCGGGAGGGGTTTGAAGCTGATGAGTAGGAACGGGGATTCCTTTCTGGACACAGTCTGTGCCCACGCAAGGGGTGGCAGCCAGCGGTTAGGCTCCTTACAGCTGTATGAATAGGTGGGGGATGGAGCCGGCCGCGGAACCGCTGCGCAGGGCTTGGTCTCACGGTGTCGGGTCCGGAGCCAGCACAGCCTGCCTACTGCCAGCCGTGCCCCGAGACGTTCCTGCGACAGCAAGCAGCTCCTCCGCACGCTGCAGAGCTGGCAACGCAGGCGGTCAAGCCTTTCAAGCCCCAAAAACTAGGAGTAACTCCTCTGACACCTTTCGAGCTCAGGGACTGGTATCCCGCAGCTCTGAGGAACACGCACAGCTGCCGGAGTTCTCCCGAAGGACTTGAGAAGGGGCAAAACCCACCCTCTGTAGCCGTAGAGAAACTGCTGCAGCGGTTTGTGCGCACCACGGCAAGGGGAGTCCTGCGCACTGCACCTGGAAGCAGCACACCTTGTACCCCAGCTCCGGAATCTGATGGGAGACCGGACCGAGCCACAAGAAATCACCTCGGTGAGTCCCTGCCCAAGGAACCTTCCGGATCAGACTGTTTAGATCTGGCCCTTCTCGCTGCGCGAGAAATTTCATCATGAAAAGGGTTACGAACCAGCCGGCACGGCACACCAGCCCAACCGTGAGAGCGGGACCAGCACATCGACCCCGGCAGTACTGATTCCTAGCAACTACGTTAAAAACAACCCAGCCAAACCAGTGACGGGGCAAGGGATCGCTCCGAGGTGGCAGGAGAAGAGAGCTCCGAGAGAACAGCAGCCGCGCGCTGGAGTTCTGCAAGACCTGGCTGCTTCACGCCAGCCGCTGGGCCAGCGCTTGCTGGGAACCTGCTGCTCGGTCTGGGGCTGGCTTCTGAAGGGCCAAAAACCCCAGCCCTTCGGTAGCTGTGCTAAATCAGGGACCGCTGCAGCGCGTTCTCCAAATTACACGTTCCAAAGATAACCGTTCGTTTTTTAAACTTCTTAAAGCGCCGCTGCTCCCCTTAGATTTTGGGTTTGAACGGCTGTTTGAAAAGCCACTTACCCCTTCTGCAAAAATATTGTCCCCAGCGGGGGCGTTCGCCTCGCAGTGGTCCCGAGCACGCCGCGGAGCGACCAGCTGCCCGTCTTAAGGACGAAAGGTCTTTCCAGCTCTCATAGTGAAGGAGAGAAAGAATTCAGGAGGTAAAAATAGCCTCGGTGCGGTTCACATCGAGCGAGCGCCACGTGCTGGGCTCACTCACAGAGCAGCCGTGGGGAAGGTTAACACGCAAGGCTGCGGGTGCTCCCAGGAAAGCACCTGAAACGGAGGAACCGCGCTACCCTGGGATACCCCCTGGGACTCGGGTCGGTGTCGGCTCCTGCCTCCCCGCTGCTCATCGGCGTTTGTTCCGGTGAGAGAGCAAAGGGACCTGGGCCCCCCTCCCAGCCCGCCCCAGCGGGGCAGAGGAGCCGGCACGAACGGCCTGGCGATGCCGGCGAATGGCCTGGCGATGCCCGGCAGTAAGGCTGGGTTTAAGGCCTGGCGATACCCAATTATTCCAGGTGAGACTCAACCCGACACCTAAATTCCTGAGGTGCAATTAAGGCAGAAGCCAGCACCTAACCATGTCTCTCTGGGTGCCTGAGGAGGTGATTACCCTGCATTTCCCACAGAAAACGTCTTTCAGGATTTAAATGCTCCAACCTAACGGCTGAGTTAATTATCCACATGCTTCCACACATTCAGAAACCCACTCTCTCCCGGCCGTGCTTCGTTCCATGCCTGCACCGAACCCAGCTCTGCGCGGCCGCGCGCAGGTAGCCCCGTCCATAAACGGGAGATGTCCTGGGAAACACACGTCCTCCCTCCTCCCCCCCTGAAAACACAGCACAGGGCACAGACGCGGCACAGGGCAGTTGAGCCCGGATTATTTACAGCTCAGGCCGACATCACAGGATGGTCTGGCTCCTCAGGCTTCTGGATCACCTGGACCCGAGCCACTTCCCCTCCGCTACATGAAAGAACAATGCCCCGGGCTAACTTGGGCTTCTCGCACCGCAAGCGCTGACAGATTCACTGGTTGCGCTCACAGGGACTCGCCAGCTCCAGAGAATGAGCTTCTGTTGTAGTTTCCGCTTTGGATTAGCTAACGGCACTGGCACCGAGTCAGCTGTACACGCGAGAGCTCGATGGGGAGGTCAAGCTGCAGCCAAAGCGGGACCTTGCGGACCCAGTCCTTGCTCCAGGCTGTAGGACAGCCGAACCCGGAGCGTCAGTCATCTGCACTCCTTTGAAACCCCAACAGCGCATGAGGCTTTGAAGCCACCGTTCCGGGTGTCCGGGTGGCCTCCTGCTCTGATCTGCGTGGCGGCTAATCAGGCGAAAGCAAGCCAGGCAGAAAACGAAGCAGAGACTAAGAAATGCCCAGTAACCTCCCAGTAACATCACCGGGGTCTGTTCCCTGGCCTTCACAAGGGAGCTAAGGGGCAGCCCGACTCCCCTCCAGCACGAGGACCGACGCCACGTAGAACGTTTCGGGGGGGAGCAGTGACCCACACGTGGCGAGAAGCCCGTCAGCCAGGAACACGTTGCCCCCACGTTGGGTCAGTGACACAGCTACTGGGCTAAGAGGGAAGTCAGCCCAAAGGAGAGCAGCTGTAGCAGGAAAACAGCCCGGCTGTAAACAGACGTTCCGAGGGGAAGCCAAAAACCCAGAAAGTGTGCCCAAACACATCCATTTTCCCACAGGACAGGTCGGGAAGAGAGCCTATGGATTCACGTACGAATTTACCTCGTGTCTCCTCAGACACAAAGGTCAGCTTTAGAAAGCAAGGGGCAAGCATCTGCAGCCCCAGGAAAAGGGAAATATCTGCCAGAAATACGGGAAACGGAGCTTTTGACCACCAGCTTCCAGCCAGGTAAAGGCAAGGACTAAAATTCCACTCCCCATCCAGGTCAATGCTCACACCTTCAGGCCGTGGGCTTCAGAGGACGTCTCCTCTGTGGCTGGCACACTCCTGCAACACCCATGGCTTCACTGAGCCACGGAAGCAGCGTCTGGCTGGGGCAAATCACTGCTCACCGGGCCTGGGACACGAAGGCTTTCGGCCTGTGAACGGTTTTCCACGGAACACGTTTCGAAACCCAACGCGCACAGCTGGCAGGTTCGTTCATCCCTCTCGGCTATGGGAAACCCAACACGAAGCGGCAGAGCCAGGAGAAAAAAATTCCATCAGGCTCATACCAGAAGAGCAACTCAGCCGAGGTCTGTCCTGAGGAAAACCCTCGACTGAGATGGAGTTGCAAAGCCTGAGATGGACAAGCACCTTCAAATCCAGATCCCTGCTTTGGCTACCCTGAAATTAATTTCCTTCTTACGCGTCTCCTGCAAAACCTGTTTTATTTTGTCACGAGTAACGTCACCAGCAACAACTTCTTCCCCCGCCTGAGGAATCATGGAATGGCCGCTGCTTTTTTCCTTGAAACCCTGCTAGCTCAAACACTACCCAACTTTTTAGTGGAAAGTCCTGCAAGAATCCACAAAACATCAAGCAATTTCTCAATACCCAAGCGGTTTACTCCCTTTTTTCCATCTGATTTCACTCCTGCTCTAGGGCTTCTCCATCCTCCCAACTCCTCTGCCGTGCCCGAGCGCCCTGCTCCTGCCGCAGGAGCCGCTGGGGTTTCCCTGCTGAGGGAACAGCGCTGCTAAGAGCTCTCTCCCCTTTCCAACGCCCCGATCCTGCGTTTCCTATGAACACAGAAAGATGGACTTAAATGTAGCACAGGTCTAACGCCTGCACTATCTTCACTCAGTCCGGTTTACACCACTTAAAGAAAGAATGGGGGGAAAGACTATTTTCAAGTCAATTTAAGGAAAAATTTCCCTGCGTACCTGCTCCCCAAACGCATTCCAAGTACGGCACTTCCCTCGCTCAGACAGGCTGTGAGGATCAGACACAATTACACAGCAACAGCCTAAACCACAGACAGAAGAATTAGGGGTATCTTCAACGAGATGCAAACTCCACTACGGGTGTAGTTACTACAACTGCTACCACACAACCGTATAAACACGGGATAGATTCTATTTACCAGCCAACGTTCCAAGCATTCTTCACATCACCTTACTCCAACGGCTCAACCCCTTGTCATGTTTGTTTGGGAGTGACGGCACTTCCAGAGGCCCCGGAGACACCTCAGAGAACAGAGCAAGCTGACGGGGGTGGATTTCAGTGTTTCACCTGCGCGTTTTCTGCGTCTTCCACCCTCCCAGGGAAGTTACCCACCACTACTGCGAGTGCGGAGCACTGCAGACGCAGCAGCACTTTCTCACCTGGCCCTTTACCAAATACAATCCAATCTTTTTCCCGATATTACAGCCAATATTTTGTTAAATTGGGTAATTTATAGACACGGCAACTCCTAAACAGAGCAGGAAAGCCTGCAAAGCTCCTTGGAGCATACGCGGCTTGGGGGTGAAGGTTGTTCTTGCCAATTCCCATCTTGGTATCAGTTATGTTCAAAGGTATCTAAAATCATGGAATCCCAGAGCGGTTTGGGTGGGAAGGGACCTTAAAGCCCACCCAGTGCCACCCCCTGCCACGGGCAGGGACACCCTCCATAGCCCAGGTTGCTCCCAGCCTCATCCAGCCTGGCCTTGGGCACTGCCAGGGATGGGGCACCCACAGCTTCTCTGGGAACCTGTCCCAGGGCCTCCCCAAAAGCCTTTCACATGTGCTGGATTTCCAGTTGCCATGTCAAATATCGAATTCTCTCTCTATTCCACAGCAGATCCAGCAAGTTCTCCAAAAGAACTTCCTTGAAGGCAGAGAAAGTGGCTCTCCTTTCCTGCCAGTAGCTAAAAATTTACATGGAATATTAGTTAACAGGAAACAAGGTTTGCGGGCAAGCAAGCCCTAGCAAACTGCTCCACTTCCAGCACGACAGCCTGCAGCACAGGCACTGCCTTTGCTTAGACTGATTTCATCTAATTATTTAGATTGATTTTTACAATCAATAATTATTCATGATTCTATGATTCTAATTCCCAGCGTCAGTCTAAATCAGTTGTAAGTTGAGCTGGGTGCCTGTGGGTTTGCACTGCTCTCAGAACGTGACTTAAAATGACATCCCAAGTCAGGCTGACACCAGCCACAGCTAAGCCCAGCCTCACCTGTCTGCTTAGAATGAAGTTCGTTCCCAAAAAGCCACAATAAAAGCAGTTTTTCAAAATCAGAGCCTTCGCTGGGAACCTTCCCCCTTGTGATGTTAGCTGCCACTGTAGGAAAGCTCTGCCCTTTGTCCAAAAGCAGTCGGCCTGCGGTGAAATCACGCCTATTGTAGGACCCTCTGACACATCCGTGGTCATTTGCCACTATTCTTCCACCACCACGCTACTTTAAATGCCACAGGTCAGCAAGCTCAGCCAGGTTTCCAGCTGTAAACCTGTGCAAGTAATCCTTGAGGTAAAGGACACGCGCACCGCTCACCGTTTATTCCAAGACAACCAAACGTCCTTACAGATTTAGATCCAAGGAACAATACTGGCTTCAGTTCAGAGGTTTGCCACTTGAGCGTCAGTTTAGGCAACAATAGCTTTCAGTCTTAGCCAAAAGCAAGATGCCAAGTGTCTGAGAAAGACTTCTTCCTCAGTTCCAATTAATGCTTTTGTTTAATGAAATAGAAAAGATGGTATCAGGAAGCCACTTAGATGAAGTAACAGCATCTTCTCTTCCCTGCTCCTGCAACTGGTTGTGTGTTCCAGAAAGTGGATAAAGAGCAAACAGAAGGCAAACGGCTGTTTTCTTTCACATTCTCTCAAGAACTGAAGCGAGAGAACTTGCTGTTAAAATCCACGCTAGTTCTCTTCCCGTATTCCCCATTCTTTCGAAAATTGAGTTCAAGATGTAAATAAAAGTAGGACCCCCAAACCCAGGCTCTTCCATAAATACTTGTTACGTTCTGAGAGGCATTTCGGTGCTGGAAAAGAAAACCTTGGAAGCTAGATGCCTCACCTGCTTGGACATTCTGGAGAACATCACTAGGCTTCCAACTGGGACAACAGGCTTTTAGAAATCCCCCTCTAAATGCAAAGAGGGAAGAAATACCTTCGCTGGGAAGTACCAACGCAGCGCATCCCACACCTCCTCCTGCCCGCGGCTTCACGGGACTCACAACGGCAGGTCTCCAAGTCGAAGCAGTTGAAGATTTGCAGTTGAAGCAAGGGTTTCCCATGGAGCGCCTCGATCCGGCCCGGAGCATCACCGCACGCCGAGGAGGGGTCGGGGAGGAAAGCGGTCCCTCCATCAGGTCCTGGACCGCGTTACCTACACAGGCCCTGCCTCCCGCAGAGCGGACACACGTGTCCGTGCACAGTCACACCCCACCGACCGCAAACCTGTGGCTTCACCAACTCGGACTGCACAAAGCGTTTACTAGATGTGTGTGAGTATGCAAGCATAATTAAGCAAGAAAAAAAAAAAGGCGGGGGGGGGGGGGGGGGGAGGATTTGATTTGGTGCTAATTCACCGCATGCAAATTCCAGCTGTTTACTGCAGACCTCCCGCCCAGCGCACGCGTCTTCCCACAGCTCATCCCACAGCCTCTCGCTGCCCAAAGTGGTTAATCCACAAGATTGCTGTCGCTGAAGCCAAGACGCCAAATAGGGGGTTTAAGGTTACTAATGACAAAAATTTTGCATTCTTTAACTCGCGAGTACTGTAAGGGTTTGTCCGTCCACAGAAAACCGCCCTAGAAGTGGTTGCTGGCAGAAAAAGTGGGACCAGAATAGAAGAAGCTGTTACCAGGCAGGACAGAGATGCACTGAGCAAAGCCCCAGTGAACAACAGGCTGGGAAAAAATCCTGTTATCCGGCAGCCTGGAACAGCCAAAGTAAGCGACAAGTTCCTCAGTGCCCGCCAAAAAAAGCCTCGGGCTAAAATATCCTCCCAGCTTAGAGCATCTGACCCAAGGCTGGGCCCAAAACTTGGCCCGACGCCCCGCTGCGCTGCCCCACGCCGCCCCGTGGCGGAAGAAACTGCTCCTTTAGTAGCGAGGTTTGGTGGTTTGTACCCCAGCAGCAACGCCAAGGGCCGGCCGGCGCTGCAGCTTTACGGCGCTGCGAAGAACGCGTCGCTGCGAGCTGCTGGCGACGCAGAGAAAACCGAATTCTGAGGGAGTAAGAGCGAAGTGAGCAAGTGCAAAGCTGCTCCGTGGGCACACAAACCTAAGTCTGGGTAATTTAGCACCAGCGACACCCCCAGACCTGGTTACATACTGCTCTGTGGCCACATACGTTTAACGTACGGCTGCAGAGCGCCGCATTCATGAATGGAACAGCATGCTGGGTGGCAAACGGTACATAGACAGGGATTTCAGTTTTCACCTGAACTTTTGAGAAGATCATAAAATTCAAGACAGATCGTTCTACAAATCGTCTTTACAGTTACCAGATCGCGGCACCACTTAACCCTTCTGCAACGGAATGCAGCAGCAGCACTTCCCTCCGGCTGCAAACAATGGGCAAAGCTACTGAAGGGACAGAGGACGTGGACAAATCCAGCTCTGTGAAGGATCACAGCCTCTGCCTGCGCCTCTGCTCTCGGCTCCCCCAAAAGGCGGAGGGAAAGAGGCTCCCCAGGGCGGTTTTCTAATTGCTCACATGGCTGGAGACTGTAGTAAATAAAACCACCGAGATGCGGGTCACTGCCGAGGCACCAGCTGGACGAGTAAGAATGTCGCACCACAGCGCGAGACCACTACTGCCTCTCCGGAAAAACTGTCAGGAGTATCAAGCTTTAGGGAAAGTTGGTCACTACAAAAACTGCTTCTGGTTTGCCCACATCCTTAAAGCCACTCGGCACGGCAAAGCCGCTGTCCCTACACGCAAGAGTAACGATCAAGCAATAAACTTTGGCAATTATGCGTTGATAGCTTAATAAAAATTATCAGTATGAACATCTGCATCAACCACCAGCCATGTATCCATCAAAACGGGCACAGGCCTGAAGAGCAATGCATGGAAACGGGATGCCCCATCCCTGGCAGTGCCCAAGGCCAGGCTGGATGAGGCTGGGAGCACCCTGGGCTATGGAAGGTGTCCCTGCCCATGGCAGGGGGGTTGGAACTGGATGCTCTTTAAGGTCCCTCCCAACCCAAATCATTCCGTGATCCTATGAAATACTACCCTGCACACAGCCAGGCGACACCGTCCTCAGGGATCCCAGACCTGGATGCTGCACTGCAATCCAAGGACACAGGAACAACAGGGATCGTTTGCTGCTACCTACATCTGTTAGCGCCTACGTCCGCTAGCACCCACCTTTCTGACCACAAGACGTTACAGCGAGTCCGCTTACACCCAACTCCGCTGCAGAATTTACCGCCCAGAGCCTGGCACAGCCAGGAACACACAAAACCTTTTCACACCAAAACAAGCGTTCGGGTGGGAAAAGTGGAATTATCTCTTTTTCAGGCGCCCTTCTCTGTCTAACAGCAAGGAGAGATTTAACCAATCCCATCTCCCTACACTTAGCTTCATACAGCAAGTCTCTTGGGTTTTCTCTTCTCCAGCCTGATGAACATTCACTGATTTATAGTAGGTGGATCTACAGAACAGACCGACTGACAAACCTCAGAAGTTCCACAGCTCTCCAAAAGTGTGAGGAGAGCCTTATCCACAGAAGTGTTGTTCCACTGGGAGAAGAACCAAATATGGCATTAAGAAAACAAAACCCAAGCCAACCTCTGAATGTCATTTGGAAGCCACTACCGTGCTCTTCAGAGGCCCGACTCACTGCTGGAGCACTGGATCTCACAGCTCCAAGAGCCCTTGCTGGATGCCGGAGTTAACTCCGGCCTTGTCAACAGCCTGACGTTCACAACCGGTTTCTGAAGGACATTGGCATTGCCACTTCAAAACCCTCGGGCCAGATGGCTTGGGGGAAAAATACAACTTGTCTAAAAAAGAAAAGACGCTATTTCAAGCTGTTTTATGCGGTTGCTCAGCCAACCCTTCTTCCTACTGCGTAAAGTAAGGGACAGGTTTACCAAACTCCCGTGTGGGCAGGGCTGGGCTATTCGCTTCAAGGCTTCTCACCTCTAGAAACTTCATCAGCAGACGATTAACGTACATTAAATCCTTTGGCAATCCTGTTTTCCCAACTAAATCCCTACTAAGATGATGTCATAGAATCACAGAGCAGTTTGGGTGGGGAGGGACCTTAAAGATCATCCAGTGCCACCCCCTGCCACGGGCAGGGACACCTTCCATAGCCCAGGTTGCTCCCAGCCTCATCCAGCCTGGCCTTGGACACTGCCAGGGATGGGGCACCCACAGCTTCTCTGGGCAACCTGTCCCAGTGCCCCCCACCCTCTCTGGGAATAATTCCTTCCTGATGGCCCATCTCAGTCTCCCTCTTTCCATTTAAACCCGTTACCCCTTGTCCTGTCACTACAGGCCCTTGGAAAAGCCTCACACACACTTCGTTGTAGCCCCCCTTCAGGTAAAAGGGGGCAGTGAGGGAAAGCAAACACCCTTTCTCCCTTCTCTTCTGCCCTCGTTGTTTTCCACAATCTCTCCTCCACTCTGAAAGAAAGTTCAGGAAGAGCTGACTGGTGAGGGCAGACCTAAGGTACCACGTCCTGATCTGAGGGACTGACTGGCAGGAGAGTCCCCTTCACTCGTCCACGCGGCGTGCAGCGGGCGGCGGCTCACGTACTCCAGCACCACATCCCAGGCACAACAAGGGCCAGGAAATCATCTTTATCGAGGGAAAGGGGGAGACAGGCAACTCCTCTGTTTCATTACTCATGCTTTAAGCCTCCGAGATATCTTTAAGCTGTCAAAGCTGCAGGAATTCTTTTACAAATCAGGAGCGTCGATTTAGCATCCTACTTCGGAGCAATTTCATCATGATCTTGACCCCAAGAGGCGGCTTCTACATCCTCCTCACAGAGGTGCAGAAAGGTTTACCTTGATTCAGTGGCCTCACGTACCACTGCGTGTCCCCATTCAAGGGAGAGCGTTTGGAGTTTTGGCCCTCGCCCTCATCTCTGCCCCTCCTGGCACAGTGCCCCCCATGCTGCTAAACTAAACCACCCCACCCACCAGTACAGTACCTCCGTGAGGCCGATGTGCCACAGGGAAAAAGAAATCTGTTCTGAAACAGCAAGCCAAACCGCCAAACGCCCCTTCCAGGTTTCCTGCATCTATGACACACGCACATACGGCACCTCTTAGAGCTCCTGAAAGAAAAACACTGCTTTAGAGAAAGTTTGTTTTGCTAAAATATCAGATTTAGTGCTGAAAAATATTTTGCACATGTATTATTAAACAGCTTCTGCCTTGCCGTAAACCTAAGCGTTGCCAAATTAAAGATGATCTGCCGAGTAAAGGGAGCAGCATCCAGTTAATTCTGCCCAAATGTTTTTTGTAAAAAGAAAAAAAACCCCAAAATAGCTATTTTTAAAACACCACAGCAATACATTTTGAATTATTACTGAACACGGTAGTTCTGAAGACTTCAGGTGCAAGAAGGGGACTGTACCTTAGGAAAATCAATTTGACAATATGTAAGTATTGTATATCAGTGTATATAAGGGGGGTGGAACTCGATATCTTTAAGGTTCCTTCCAGCCCAAACCGCTCTGTGATTCTAAGGGAAGAGATTGCCTACAGCAGCATTTCTTTCCTTCAGCCCTCTTCTTTCAAGACAAGTGTCTCAAAATCAGATGATCTGTAACGAGGAACCAGGATCCAATAAAGCAACAATCTTTATTCTCTACTCTCATGAGATTTCTTACGTGATCGTGTGCAGGGAAATTACCACCTGTCAGCATCAGTTTCCTTATATGCAATCTGAATCTGACGCTGGAGAGGGAGGAAGAGGCAACTTAAATAATTATTCATCGTTTCTTTAATTAGCAAATACATACAAGCACTATTTGCAGTTCCAGAAAACACAAAGCAGAAGGCGGCTGCTCCTCAGCTGAACGGTACCCGGCCCGCACGCCCACTGGCTCCGCAGTTACTTACACAGCCCTACACGCAGAGAAGGTGGAGCGTGCAGCACTCCCGCCATGAGCAACCCCGGGCTCTGCTCGGCCCCAGGGAAATCGGGCTCCAAACAGACACCCTGACACACGGACTTGTTTGCACAGCAGACTCCAGTTTCAATCCCTGCAGTACCCAACGGCGGTAGCAGGGGAGCGCGCACAAATGACACTCAAAGTTCACAGCCAGCGGATAAAGCCCCTCGACCGGGCTCTAGAAAGCATACGGGAGCCTTCACCTGGCTTAGTTAATACAAAGCAAACCCACGTATTAGGCCCCTGAGAACAGAAACCGCCCCCTCGTGACGTTTCTAGGGCAGGGAGCAAAAGGAGGCTCTGAAGCGAAAAGGCCAGAAAGTCCCAGCTCAAACCACGAGTTCTGCCTTTAAACGCTGCGGTGGGAACCTTCCGTCCCGGTGACAGCCTGGCACGGCAGGGTTCTTGCTTTTGAACCGCGTGACGTTGAAACCGGCACTGTTCAAGGCACCGTGCGATTGACCCTACAGACCAGCACCGCGTTGAAGAGAAATTGGAGCAAACCCACGTCCTGCCCTCCCTTCGGGCGCTGCGCGGGCCAGGGTGCAAGGAGACTGCCACCCAGCGGGCTGCCGCCAAGCACATCGACTGCGAGCCGCGACTCCAGTACACAACGGCTGAAAAGTTTATTTTTAAGAAAGTGCGGTTATTTTTAGGATGATTCCCGTTAATATAATAATGTTTCAAATACATACATTTGCTTGGCATTCTGTCCTGTACCTGAAAAATCAGCGTTTGCATGAAGGCACTGTACAGAGAAAGCTTTTCAGAATTACAAGGGAAAACAATCTACCAAATCAAGCTTTTCACCAGAGAGACGGTTAACTAGTGCAATCCCTCCGTTCAGAGGCGGGCTACGTTCTAAACGCAGCTCGTGCCATCCTCGGGAAGGCTCAAACCGAATTCACCTTAACACGGCAACGCTGGATAGCGTACACGGAGAGCGTCACGCCTCTCGAGGTTCGGAGTTCATTTGTATTTGTAAAATCCCTCTCCAGTCTTCTTCCCCAGCTTCTTTTCTTCTACCAGTTTATTCAGGAGCGGGCTGGGCGTGAAAAGAGGATTGTTGGGCTCCAAGGAATGCCATCCTGGTGGAAGAAAAGGCGTGGATGAATCAGTAGTTCTGTTCATACGGCAAGGTAACAGAGGTCTGCATCTCCTCAGAAAAATATTAAGAGGTCAGAAAACAGAAGGAGGTTTGGAACTCATTTAAGACTCTCCGAGCCCTCCAATACACCTTCATAAAGCACAGAGCAGTGCTGATGGTTACGAGCCAACCCAGCAGTGAGGCTTTACACTGAACACCTTCTGACCTCCATAACTAAGGCACTTTTAATACTTTAAAAGAAGTTAAGGAGAAATTCTAGGATACAGTCAAGCACAAGGAAACAGAACAAAGGCTATGCTGAAAAGAAACTGAAGTGGAAAGAAATCCCCAGTGGAATTTCTCCCCATGACAGACACGGTCAGTCAGAATCAAATAACATGACTCCACGGCACAGGCTACAGGCAAAAGAGGTTTCACTGAAGACACGTTTTGGAAGCGGCATTCTGCCTCGGAGAGTATTTAAGCTGCTCGTTCAAAATAACACAACAACCATCACGAAGCCGTCCCCAGTTATGTCTTTTTTTTGGTTACTGTGCTGACACTGACTCGCTCATCCACTGCAGCGAAAGGCAGATGGCACACTTGCATCTCTTCAGGCATTTACTGGGTTTTCTATTGAGGATGAACGCACGGCTGGCAGAAAAACGATAGGGAGGCTCAATATTTGTTGCTTTCCACCAGAATTTCTTACCTCTCTTCCCACTGATCCTTTTTAGTTATATAAAGTTCCACCAATATTATTATTATTAGCCACTGGAACTTGATGAAGTCAGCAAAACCACCACTGTTCCGTGCCCATGTACCCAGGGCACAGCCGTGCAGTATCATTCCCAGCTGAGTCTCGTCCCTTTCTCAACAGTTAAAAGACTATGCCATAAGCATTCCATTTAGACTAACCGAGTTTGATTTTCATCAGAACATTCATCTGCAGTTTAGCTAAAAAGGGGGAAAACAAGAAAAAAAAGCAGCACACGGTACCATCTATAATGAATTTACTGGTATCCAACCCGACGTAGTCCAGCAGTTCAAACGGCCCCATGGGATAGCCAGCCCCCAGCTTCATGGCCACATCAATATCTTCCTTTGATGCATCTCCTACGGAAAAGATTGACAGTTTGATGAACAGAGAAGATTCCGCATCTACTTGGCACCACTTATAAATAATTAACAGGGCGTTACTTCATCCCGGCGCAGCACTTCACAGACATCTCCACACTTTGCAGAACCACAAAAACCGCAGTCAGCATATACATGCTGGAGCATAAAGCTGAATTTCTCACGAGAAGGGAAAAATAAAGGCCTTCAGGCCTGATTTCCATTTTTCTAGCTTCCTCTTGCATTTCCATATCGATCGCTGCGCTACTGACGGAGCGACAGCTACCGTGCTCGAGCTGTCAGAAAGACCAGCGGCAGAGTGGGCGGCTGTGAGGAACCCAGAGCTGCCTGCAGAGGCTGCTCATCCGTGTAACTGAGGGAAGATCTCGGCTTCAGCTCGGCGAGCTCAGCAGCAGCTTCCGAATGATGCGCAGGACAGAGGTACCCTCGCTCCCGGCAGCCAGGAGGCAAGGGATGTCCGGCTGACGGGCAAGGCAGGCACGGGGAGGGGAGCGGCAGCTTAGCTACAGCAGCTTTCACCGGAGGATATCCGTCAGCAGCGGTGGCAGACAGGAATGACCTGAAGAGACTCTGCAGGTGCAGTTAAATTCGGGAATTCCAAAGCTATTATTGAAAAATTAAACGAAATTATCAAAAATGTGTTGCTTCTACCTCAGCCTGTGCCTATAACACCACAGATCCTGCACTGCCACGCTGTCAGAGTCATGTCACCTCATCCTTTTGCTGGGAACGCGTATTTTACACGACACGGAAGCAGTTGCACCTCTACCGCTTACTTCTACCACGTTTTGATAAAGGCAGGGCGCTTCTTTGCGGATCCTACAGACACGACGACCTTAACATCTACCTCTGGGGTTTCAGTAACCCCCACGCCGGAGGCGTACAGGCATTGCGGGTGTCCAAAAGCTTAGGTGTATACAATTTGTACACCTAAGAGCAGAGAATCCCAGAAATAAGTGTTCAAAATCTCATGTAAAGGCAATAATTTCAGCGAAAGGGCTGTATGAAGTAATAATATCTATACATCTCCTTTTATTCTTTAAGGCTGACAGTTTGGGGGTTTTTTAAAGCCACATTTTATTTCTCAGAACTGGGAAAATGAGCCTTACTTCATTCTAACGTGATCCCCACTCCTCAAATTCAAACACACGTAAATCCTCAGCTCACCCGAAGTCGCTGCAGGTGCCCTCACCTCTTTTATCAACAGATGTGTCCCGCTTTGTCCATCGAACTTGGACTTGGCCACCAGACAGCATGCGGTTGTCTGTTACAATGCCACTAAAACCAGCGAAAGGGCAACCAAGGGTGGTACCCGCAGCTGGCTCTAGGATAAAGCAGACCCCTGCAGGAACCTGACTGAGTGCTTTTTTGGTTTTCCACCAAGAAAAGGGCAGTAGAGAGCACCCCACATTGATGTTTATAATATGCCCCCTGTTGAACCGCTGTTAGTACACGAGAGGTGTTTTGCCTAAGCAAACGTGCACATTTAACCCAAGGAGATTCTGTATCAACAGACTCCAGGAGTGACCCAGTAAAACGGTATTTCGGTGCTCGGGGTTGCCCGGGGAGAGACCCAGTTTCATACCAACGTGGGTGACAATGTGGCCGAAGTGCCGACGCTGCGGATGAACGCACGGGGTACGATAAAAATTTAACCTGAGTCGACGGCAAGTATGAATGCGAAGACAGCCGTCAGGCTCCCGACAACATCACCCAGCCTTTCCAGCAGACCTCATTAGCGTTAAAAATTCATCAGCGAACCTCAGCAAGTTTGGAAAGATCATACTGCTGAACGAAATGCAAACAGAATAAAGATTCAGTCCACCTACTGCTTTGCTTAATAGGGAAGAGTCAGCTTGAACATACAACCACGGTGACGGTCTTCTACATTTAATTAGAAGTTCTACCGTCTCCTGAAGCACGCACAACGATACGTGTCCTTAACGAAGGCGCCCTGTTACACACCCAGCTGCTTCAGTTAAAGTGGTGCCTTTTTCCCAAGGAAGAATGCCCCCTCCATCCACGACTTTGCCTTTCAAGGCACTCCATTTGCTCTTTTCTGCCTTTGAGATGTAATTAGGTACGTTTGTTGATGGATAAACAAGTAGTGTTGGTTTCTGTTGGGTTTTTTCTGGAGATCAAACCATCCCTTCCACGTGCTATAAGAGAGATTTTTAATATTTAAAGCATATTTGGTGGAATCCTGATAATGGAGCGCTTTCATCTGTAAAAGAGCAGCGATTTCAAAAACAAAATGTTTCAAATGACATCCACAGAGCTGTGAGCGAAGCACCTGAAATAAAAGCAATTATACTCCACAATTTCCTCTTTATCCACTACGTTTTCAAAATGATTATCAACCCTTCGAAAAATTCAGTGGTTCTTTGGGGTTTCGTGATTATTCCTACCTACCCTCGGTGTTAACGCAGACGAGACCCGCAGCGAGGGGGGCGTTCCTGAAGAACCTATGTCTACCAAAAGGACACAGAAGAGGAGCAGGAGGTTTTATGGGGCACTAGTTGAGCCGGAATCACTTGTATGCCAGTCCCACAGCGTGACACTGAGCACACCTCAGCTCACCTGGAAAGTGGCGCTTTACTTCACAACCCCAGTATAAGCGAACTCAGGAAACTCTGCTAACGGCCCCACTGTGGGATTTTCAACCACGTCCATTAATGACTCTCGGGGTGGAGAGAGGGAGGTTCCCGAGGATATTTTACAGTGGTACTATGCTCACCTCGTCACCTCCAAACCCGAAACGTTTTCCACCACCAGACTCTTCCCACACCAGTAACTAGTGCCTTCCAACTCGGCACACGCTGGCACTTCACAGCGAAGACAAGCGCTTTGCAACTACACGATGGCTCGTTTCTGATGTTCACTATTCACTTCCAGCCTTTAAGGCCTGAAAGTTCGGAGGGAATCCCAAGGCTTTTCCGAAGGGATATAACGTTTAGTAGTGTTACATGCCAACGTCCCCCCGAAGGCAATGCCCCAACAAGTACCTCTCTCAAAAAGTCGAACCGCTTCCATCATATATGGCACCAAGAGACGGTTTACAATAAACCCCGGAGTATCCTACGGAAAGAAAAACAGGGATTCTGAACGTTCTTTATCAGCACCACACTCAAACACTACAGACATTAAACAGGTGGACGAAGACATTTATTGAATCATCAGTGTCTGCTGCTCTCTAAACTGTATTTTTCATCCAATTTATCTGCTCAGTATTAAAACACAAAAGACGGATTTCACAAACAAGGAATGGCACGCAAACATTCACCGTGGCCGAGAACAGCAAGGCTATTACAAGCCCAACGCCATTAATCTGAAAACAATCTAATGTGGCCAGCTGGCAAACGCCGCTTCTTTAGCCAAATTCTGCCGATACGATGTCCTGAAGGATACAAGGAGAGCAGATCTTCCCTAACACCTTTTTTAGGGTGTTCACTACTAGAACCACTCCTGGCTAAACAGCCCACCTCTCCCCAGCCGCTCACCGGTAACCCATGCTTCTGAAAGCCAGCTCAGCTCAGCAGCCAACAGCAGCGCTGTCGATGACAAGGCAGGGTACGTGCCATCAGCAGAACAAACTGACACAACTTCTTACCCGAGTTTAACCATACCGAAAAATGCCAAGGAAGGAGACAGAGCTTTGCAAATATAGTATTATTTCATATGCTACTACAGTTTCAGATGTTCATTGTTGGTTCCAGAGGAGGCCACGGAGATGCTCAGAGGGCTGGAGCCCCTCTGCCATGGGGACAGGCTGGGGGGTTGGGGGGTTCAGCCTGGAGAAAGGAAGGCTCGGGGGAGACCTTATTGCAGCCTTCCAATGCCTGGGGGCTACAAGGAAGCTGGGGGGGGCTTTTCACAAGGGCCTGTAGGGACAGGACAAGGGGTAACGGGTTTAAATTGAAAGTGGGGAGATTTAGATTGGATATCAGGAAGGAATTCTTCCTGGAGAGGGTGGGGAGCACTGGGACAGGTTGCCCAGAGAAGCTGTGGGTGCCCCATCCCTGGGAGTGCCCAAGGCCAGGCTGGATGAGGCTTGGAGCAACCTGGGCTAGTGGAGGGTGTCCCTGCCCATGGCAGGGGGTGGCACTGGATGATCTTTAAGGTCCCTTCAACCCAAACCATCCTGTGATTCTGTGATTTTATCTCAATATTTAATCCAGAGAATTCCAAGCAACTTTTCTTCTACAAACAGGAATTTTAAAAACAAATTAGAAAGAGAAAGAAAGGTTCAGATGTGGAGACTGCACTAGCCTCTACCCGGGCTAATTTATAACAATTCATCACATATTCTGCACATTGCATAATGCTAAACTCTGACAGAAACAAGAAGAAAGTCAACTAAGGCCACAGAGCGATTTAGTACTCCAGCCAGAATCGGCATCCAGCATCCAGGTGCTGAATTACTGGTAACTACTGGATCGCAGGCCCTTCTTTTCATGACCAAATGTCTCCTGCGGGCTGTGAAACTCAAGGCAAGAGCTTGCATAAAGCTCCCCAGGCCACAGGTGAATGGTCTGGGAGAAAGTGTGCTTCGGAAGTAGAGTGTTCGTCTAGAGAAACACCCCAGCGCTGCAGAGCAATGAAGATGAATGTGGCTCAGGTTGCTGCAGGCTCCAGGAAAAGCTGCAATGAGGACACGCCATGGAGGATTCACCCAACTCCCTCACAGTACAAGAGGTAGCAGTCTGGTCTCTAGCACGGCTAAAGATGAGCTCCTAAGCTCTCCAGTCCAAACTTCTGCAGGACTGGAAAAGAAAGCCCAAAACTGTAAACCCTGATTCCTCCAAGTCTGGCTGCTCTAGATATGTCTAGAGTCGCTCCACTCTGAGGAATTTGTGGTCAAGCGTGAGTGTTTTGTCAAAATGCCTTTACTAGGGAAGACAAACCGGACAAAAAGCAGCCTGGAAGTTCTTGAAGTGCTCTTACATCTCCTGAAACCTACCTCCTTAAAATGAACAGCTTTCAAGAGCAGACCTCGAGAACCCTGCAAAATCAACACAGACCCACCTTACAGCTGACAGGGCTCTTTCCTACTGCTTTGCCGAAATCCACAAGCGATTCAAAAGTCTTCTGGCTGGTCATTGGGGTCTTGATGACCTGGGCAGAGGGAAGGCAGGGACAGCGTAAGCATGTTTATGAGCAGAATCCCTCTTATTTCCCAGGACAGCAGTGATTCAACTGCGATCCAGAACACTATTCCAGAAATCCACAAAACGTTTGGTTTGCAAAAAACATTGTCAGTGGGTACGTAACAGACACAGAAATCTACTTTAAAGATAGATACGGCATTTTACACATTTCGAAATTAAGTGTTTCTTTAGGACACTTTTCCATGTGGCCACTATGGATGGAAAAAGGGACCATCCTTTGGAATCACATTTAGAAATTAGAAAGAACAACTTTAAAAGCAATATAGTCTCTGTTGCCTTGGGAAACACGATGGCACCACTCTAGGAACCACACTAACAGACAGCTCCCGATACAAAGGGCTGTAACGTCTACCCTGTGCCCAACGTAATCACAACGCACGCATTTAACTCTAAAGAAAATTCAAATTCTATCTCTCCAACTGGTGACACCCCCTTGGCTTCTGAGTAGCACGTTTCCACATCAATTTTCTTCACAACTAAGTCTTGTCACACGTAGTATTTTCTATACTCCACTGGAGTGGGGATGCATTAAGTCATTTGTTAGAGACCTACTCCCCTCCCTGCCCTGAAAAACAGAAAGAGGAAGCGGAAGACTTGCCGAAGCTGAACTGGCTGTGATAACTGGGTTGGTACTGACCTCCGCGTGCAGTAACTGAAAATGCTAAGGCTGACCTCCTTGTTCATACAATTAAATCACACAGATTTCCCACCGTCCTCACGCCTGATGTAAGGACACCACAAAAAAACAGTTAGGGCTGAGGAAAAGGCCTGTTTCTCAGCAGAAAAAAACAGTGTTCCTTTACTTTGCTATTAAACAAAAACATCAGAGATACCTACATAAGACTGCAGGCTCCAACAATGAGTTTTTACTATATACTACATGGATTTGGCAGCCCAGAAAGCCAATCATATCCTGGGCTGTATCCAGATCAGGGTGGCCAGCAGAGAGAGTGAGGGGATTCTCCCCCTCTGCTCTGCTCTGGGGAGACCCCCCCTGGAGTGCTGTGTCCAGCTGTGGAGCCCTCAGCATCAGAAGGATACAGACCGGTTGGAGCGAGGCCAGAGGAGGCCACGGAGATGCTCCAAGGGCTGGAGCCCCTCTGCCATGGGGACAGGCTGGGGGAGTTGGGGGGTTCAGCCTGGAGAAGGGAAGGCTCTGGGGAGACCTTAGAGCCCCTTCCAGTGCCTGAAGGGGGCTGCAAGGAAGCTGGGGGGGGGGCTTTTTCCAAGGGCCTGTAGCGACAGGACAAGGGGTAACAGGTTTAATTTGAAAGCAGGGAGATTTAGATTGGACATCAGGAAGAAATTCTTCCCGGAGAGGGTGGGGAGGCCCTGGGACAGGTTGCCCAGAGAAGCTGTGGGTGCCCCATCCCTGGCAGTGTCCAAGGCCAGGCTGGATGAGGCTTGGAGCAACCTGGTCTAGTGGAGGGTGTCCCTGCCCATGGCAGGGGGTGGCACTGGGTGGGCTTTAAGGTCCCTTCCAACCCAAACTGCTCTGTGATTCTATGCACGTCAGAATTCTGAACCATTAGCACTAGACTTTTGGATTATTAGAGAAAGAAATCTCCTCCAAGCTGCACGCTTCTGAGCAGGACAGCAACAGTCTATGAAAAAAGCAGGTAAGACTCAAAGGCACCGCAGATTTGTGCCCCACCAAGGACAGCTTCCATGAGAGGTGACTGACAGTTTCAGGAATATCTTGCAAAGTTTTGGTGATTCTCTTGGGTTTTCTCCCATTTATTTCAAACAGAAACATGTGTCTTTCACTGAAAACGTTGTTCTGCATGTTTGTCCATGCCAAGCCTGACTTACAGCTGTAGGTCCGAAATACAAGCAAAGCCTTGAAAAGTTCTACTTTACTAATACTGGCACCTTTCAAGGTCAAGTCCCTAAAAGCACAGCTTCTGTGTTTTGAAGTTCTGCATCAGCTGGAGTCACGCCGGGGTAGGACATTTGTAATTCAGGTGAAAAAACCCCCAGACTATAAAGACTGACCCCCACAGTCAGACAGGGACTGCTCCGGTTTGGGTTTTACAAATGACAATGGGTTATCGTCTGTATTTTTCAGATCCCACTTAGTTTAGACTTGTAAAGCCTGTGATTTGGTTTAGGCTCGAGAAGAGGCACAGGACTTTGCATCCATAGAAATAAATTACTGCCAGCAAGTATTTCTGTGCACAGAAATTCATAAAGATTTATGGATTACTACGTTAGCCCAAGGAATTATGCCAAAGATTTCCGTCTTTATGCTAAAGATTTTCTGTTGATCTCTTCAACACCTACAAACTTCCTACAAATTTCTTTCTTACAACATTTCCCCAGACCCTTCAGTCACAATATACAGGATTCAATATTAAACTAAACCCACATGGGTACAGAAATCAGTGAGAGAGAATTTGCCAGCAGCTGAGCCCTCATCAGACAACCATACCCTGATTCAAATTTGTTCCCTTCAGCCACAAGGTTCAAACATTTCAAAAGGGGGAAGAAGAGAATGACACATTCAGGGACACTGCGCACGCAGTGGATGTTAATGGGAAACAAGAAACAAATACCATGAAGTGAACCTCAGGACTCCAAAAGGCAGACACAACATATATGAAGTGCTGGTCACCAAAGCAATAGTAGAACTAATCACTCATGGGGCAGAGGAAAAGGATTTATAGCATTTAAGGGCACGAAGTCCGTGAAACTTTAGGGCAAAGTGGCTGAAATGCAAAGTTTATTTTCACTTTAGCTTGTAAGTTCACAGAATACCAGAGTGGTTAGGGTGGGAAGGGACCTTAAAGACCCCCCAGACCCTCCCCCTGCCATGGGCACGGACACCTTCCACAGCCCAGGTTGCTCCAAGCCTCATCCAGCCTGGCCTTGGGCGCTGCCGGGGTGGGGCGACCCTGAAAGTTCCAACTGATCAAGGCCAGCTGTAGGGGGCGAAGGTGAGAAAGAGAAGAGAGACCTGTCATTTTTTTCTGCAACATGACCTTTACTTCGGAGGCTCAGCTACACTCTTATTAAATTAATGAAATTAAATTAACTCTTATTATTAAATTTGTTATTCTGCCCTGCATTGCAGTTATCATCAGAAATTGTTTGATGTAGCCAAAGACAGTATGATTAGAAAACAAACTTGAAGAGTTACGCAAAAACTTCATTAAAGGCTGGGAAATACTGTAATACTTCCCAAAAAATCATCCGGAACATCGAATCAAACATGACTGACTTTGTTTCACAAGTCACAAGGCAGTGAGATTTCATCTCACACCATTTCCTATCAATTTCCAGTACCTGAAGGGGCCACAAGGAAGCTGGGGGGGGCTTTTTCCAAGGGCCTGTAGTGACAGGACAAGGGGTAACAGGTTTAAATGGAAAGAGGGAGACTGAGATGGGCCATCAGGAAGAAATTCTTCCCAGAGAGGGTGGGGGGCACTGGGACAGGTTGCCCAGAGAAGCTGTGGATGCCCCATCCCTGGCAGTGTCCAAGGCCAGGCTGGATGAGGCTGGGAGCAACCTGGTCTGGTGGAAGGTGTCCCTGCCCATGGCAGGGGGTTGGAACTGGATGATCTTTAAGGTCCCTTCCAACCCAAACTGCTCTGGGATTCTGTGATTCTATGGTAACAATCAAATTCCCCCGTCAGCCATGGGCTGGTTTTCTTTAAGCTGTCAGCAGGATTACCCAGCTGGCCTGCCTGCCAGAAATGACCCCTGTAAACAGCACCGCTGTTGGCAAGTGCAGTGGGGAACTTTGGAGCCTCGAGACTGAAGGAGTTACCTCTGTCCCTTCAACCTGCCCCTCAATTGACACTGCACCACGCTCTCATCACGAGAGGCAGCTTATTCCATATCAGCAGAGCTGCAAACTGTGACCCACTCCATGGTGGGAATTCTCGGTGATGAGGACTGCACTGCTGTGCCGCAGTGGTGGTGACGCTCATGCTCCAAGACACGTACCTCCACAAGCTTCATCATAGGCACAGGATTGAAGAAATGGAGACCACCGAACCGGTCCTGCCTGGTAGTCGAGTTAGCCAACTCCGTGATTTGCAAGGAGGAGGTGTTGCTTGCAAATATCGTGTGCCTGGAAAAAAAGAAACACGTGGATTTCATAAATAACAGCTTGTTTTCCAAGATTGATGTACTCAACAAACAGATCCGCTGGCTAACCATCCACAGAATGCTCACAAATATCCCTGCTCCTTGCCCTGAGGTGTGTCCCACTCCTTTTGCTGAGCTGTAAATGATAAAATAACCCCTGGAAGGGCTGTGCAGGTTTCTGACCCCCCCCAGTGTGTTGCGTACTTGTATTTGGTGATGGGAAAAAAAAAGACTCTTAAGTAGAAGATTAGGACACTACAGAGACACAAAATCACAAGAATTTTAAGGCATATACGAAGCCTTTTTCCAGACATAAACCAGATGTACTAACTGCAATTCATAATGGTTTGGGGATTTTTGTCCCCTACCAGAAATATCTCAGCACCTCAACAGCCCAGCTGTACTGACATCCCACTGAAAACCTACAGAAACGGCTTTTTCTTCCAACCACAAAAATCAGGAACTGAATTAGAGGTGAAACCCTACTCCGTTCCGGGCCGTATCCCACTGACCCTGGAAAAAGTTATCGCACTGGGCTCATCACGCGTCCAGCCATCCCGCTATGCTGCTGACATCCCGCTAAGGTACAACTGAGCTTCACAACAGAGCTCTCAGAGAAGGTACGTCCAGGCCACGGGGACATCTTACTGCAGCGTCACAATAAAACATTTGGGGATAAAAACACCCACAGTGCTTCATGGGTTTTATTCCATTTAATCAGTTTCTGAGAATTTGTTGTGGAGAAAAAAAATCCTTAAAGTTCCAGTTGACACTTTGTGTAAATATTCTTGTATCCCCCCACCATATCGTGGGCCTTCATTGTCCCGAGGTGGGGTAGTGAACAGTGTTCTACATTCCACAGTTCTGACCTTGCAAGGTCAATGCATCCAAAACTCACCTATCTTCCCAAAAAATCTGCCACTGTATACAAAGAATTCCAATATCCATACAAAAATTGAGCACAGTGATTTGTGAGACTGTGAAGAAGTTTCTCCCGGAGAGGGTGGGGGGCCCTGGGACAGGTTGCCCAGAGAAGCTGTGGGTGCCCCATCCCTGGCAGTGCCCAAGGCCAGGCTGGATGAGGCTGGGAGCACCCTGGGCTAGTGGAGGGTGTCCCTGCCCATGGCAGGGGGTGGGGCTGGGTGGTCTCTAAGGTCCCTTCCAACCCAAACTGCTCTGGGATTCTATGAGATGTCATCATTGCTGGTTTATACCTGGATTCACTTAAATTAAGAGGTATGACCTCAGCATCACTTCTGTGGGTGAATGCTACGGCCTCACACCACGTAAAGCCTTGGGAGAAGCAGCATTAAATTTATAGTGTATAAAAGGGCATTTTATTCACACTTTCCGCTCTGAACGAGTGATTTAAACAGAGTTTAAAACAGACTTTACACGCCTCTGTGACTCAGAATTACAGAGTCCGTGGTTGAGGGGGCAGCAGTCGGAAGGCTTTGGAAGCAGCAGTGCTAGGAAGCCCCAGCGATGCTTTTCCAGGCACCCATGTGCGTTCTCTTGACGCCACCTACTGGGTCAGGGACCAACACGAGGGAAACGTGCTGTTTCAATAGAAGTGATTCTTACAGCTCCCTGACACAGCGACCACTCAACAACCCCTCTTCTGGAACTGTCTTAGAACACTGAGGAGTGTTCAGCACAGTGAAGAGCTGAACCGCACTGCCCAGTTCCTAGCTGAGTCTCCACATCCAGAGATAACTGCTAGGCCGAGAGATGCTCACAGGCACTCGCACCACTCAGGAATAAACAGAAAGCAAGTGGGCAAGAGCTCCTGAAGTGGATACCCAGAAATAATGTGGTGGCCAGCAGGTCGAGGGAGGGGATTCTCCCCCTCTGCTCTGCTCTTGTGAGACCCCCCCTGGAGTGCTGTGTCCAGCTGTGGAGCCCTCAGCATCAGAAGGATACAGACCGGTTGGAGCGAGGCCAGAGGAGGCCACAGGGATGCTTTGAGGGCTGCAGCCCCTCTGCCATGAGGACAGGCTGTGAGGGTTGGGGGGTTCAGCCTGGAGAAGGCTCCAGGGAGACCCTATTGCAGCCTTCCAGTGCCTGAAGGGGGCTACAAGGAAGCTGGGGGGGCTTTCTACAAGGGCCTATAGCGACAGGACAAGGGGTAATGGGTTTAAAACTGAAAGCAGGGGGATTTAGATTGGACATCAGGAAGGAATTCTTCCCAGAGAGGGTGGGGGGCACTGGGACAGGTTGCCCAGAGAAGCTGTGGGTGCCCCATCCCTGGCAGTGTCCAAGGCCAGGCTGGATGAGGCTTGGAGCAACCTGGTGTAGCAGGTGTCCCTGCCCGTGGCAGGGTGTGGCGCTGGGTGGGCTTTAAGGTCCCTTCCCACCCAAACCATCCTGTGGTTCTATGATTTTTCCCTCCCCAGAAGCCTGGTCACTCATGGTCTGTGCCTGCAACACACTTCGCAGCACCATGAACGCCCAGGGCCCCATGGAAGCAAAGCTTCTCCCGAGACTCAAAGCTGTCTTTAAGCAAACGTTCGTCACCAATCAACCACCACCCCCGTTAGCCCGACACAAGAGTTAGTCCATACAGTAGTTTTCGAAGTGCTGGAAGGTTGAATCTGGGCGAAGGCTGTAGGACGCCTGCACTGCCAGGGAGAGCTTTCCAGCCCCCGCCGCGTGTCGCGTGGCATGAACAATGCCTACTGCTTCCTTCTAACGCAGAGAAAAACGCTCGCTAGACACTTCTGCCTCTCCCCGTGCTACTCACGGGGTCTGCAACACCCTACTCCTCACACAATCACAAATCACCCTTTGTATCTAACAGCCCAGTGTTTACAATGCCAAGTTTCACTGTTTCACCAGGTCTTCTTTCTTTTCATCTACACTTTCTACACTGCAACCCATATTCTCCACCATTCACTTCCCTCTTCCTGATCCTGCTGTAAGATATCCGTATGTTTACCATGTCCAACTCTCCTCTTAAAAGGCAGGCTTCTTGCCTAATATCATTTTTCCCAACCCTGCGAAATCCCGCCTTCTGCCGCAGGAAGGAGCGTATCTGAACACCTCCCCGTATTTTTTAACACTCTGTAACGTACAGCTGGATGTTGCGAGGCAGCTGCGCTGATGACGAGCTCAGTGGTACAAAAAACAGCCTCGGGTGTTCCACATACACACATTAGTAAACGCGGCTCTGAGTCCCTGTGCCCGCATCTCCTTGCTGACTGTCTGCCGCTCAGTACACGCTAATTGCTCATTAGCTTTCTCTGCTGAACGTGGACAAACACAGGCAACCAATGGTCTGTTTTCACAAATAAGCATAATCTAATCCCAACAAGGTACGTTGAGAGTTGCTCGAGGCAGCTACTGACTCTTGTCTGTCAGACCGAGGGTAACGGCAAGTGACGCTGCGCTCGGTGCACGGCCGCGTGTGATCGTTCACTGTGGCACAAGAACCAGGTAATTCTGATTACCGACCAGACGAGACAGCCTGAAAACCTCCCCAGGCTGAACCCCGCTCGTGACAACATCTCTTCTCCCTTGCCATGACACTCAAGCCCCAGCTTGCCTAGTTCTTCGGTCTAGAAGCCAGTAGCCCATGCCCCCAGATTTAGCCGCACTAGTTACAACCTCAACCTGCGAGCAGTCGAGGTCTCGTGACCCCGAGTCGTCCGTTACAGGGACCAAGCGTCCGAGACCGCACACTCAGCTGAACCGCGGTTTTGGGGTTGGATACAATTCAACTGCGACGTCCAACAGTTTCACATACAGTCCAAAGAAAGCTCCAGGGACTGCAAGTAACCGCGTGAGCGCGTGCTAAGGAATTACGGACGCTTCTACCTCACACACAATCACCAGCCACGAGCCATTTCCAAACTCCAGGAATGCAAAGCAAACTCAGCTCACTTCAGTCACTGTTGAGCTGTGACCGAGGGCTACGAGCCTGAGACTTCTTAATTCATGCCAGGCACGCTGAAAACAAATGCTTTATCATCCCAGTTCCCTGTCGAAATACGGGAACATGTCCGCTAACCACACCCCACGTGTACCAGGACAAGCTTATTCTGCTGTTGTGCATCTGCATTCGGATTCAGACTGGAACTTGCTGAGTAGGTGGAGAAACTTTCTGAGGAAACACACCCAGAAGCACATCAAAGGAAGCAACGCAACAACTAAATAAACCTCAAAGTGTTTGTGACACACGCACCTGGCACAACTATTCCAGGCCACGGGACAGCCTGGAGGTTGCCTGAGGGAGAAGAACTCCTGGTTTTAAAAGAAGCAGCTAAGAAATGCAGAATTAATGGTGTAAGAATAAACCCAGAAGATACAAAAGTCTAAGTTGTGAAACGTAACAGGAAAAATACACATACTCTGGAGCAAATTTATCCAGCCTCTTGAAGAGTTCATTCTTAACTTCCTGGTTCTCCACGATGGCTTCTATCACCAGATCCGTGCTGTGGACCACTGCTACGGCATCTGTGCTTGTTGTGATGTTCTTTAAGGTCTTCTCGATGAACTCAGCGCCAGCCTGAAACATTTCCAAGAAGATGCAATGGCTGTTTACAATAATTTAGTTCATTTTTACACAAAAAGCCCCTGTATGCTCTGCAGTGGTTTGGAGCTCTCAAAAATTCAGGCAGTCTGCCCCACTGCCAACGGAAAGTTCCAAGGGCGTGCAGATCCCTTCACAGACTAAAGTTTCCCAGCCAATCAAATCTGCTTGGAAGCCAACAGGAGACCTCTGAATTCCTTCTTTTAGGAAGACTACTTGCTGCAGTCATAGCATAACAGTCTGAGTGAATGGGCGGTTGGTCAGTCAGTAGCTTCTGAGCCAGCCTGGACTGGCCATCCACAAAGAGGAACGCTTCCCGTTTCAACCCCCTGCACTGTTTTCACGCAGTGATCATCTGCTTTCACTCCTACGAACAGGTAAGTGCTAGCTCATGAGCAGCCCTGAGAAGGACCTGGGGGTGCTGGGGGATGAGAAGCTGAACATGAGCCAGCCGTGTGCACTGGCAGCCCAGAAAGCCAACCGGATCCTGGGCTGGATCCAGAGCAACATGGCCAGCAGGGCGAGGTAGGGGATTCTCCCCCTCTACTCTGCTCCTGAGGGACCTCACCTGGGGTGCTGCATCCTCCAGGATTCTATGATCCTAAGGGATTAAGACTCTATGATTCTAAGGGATTAAGACAATTCTGTTCCTATTTGCTTTTGGACAACGTTGGTGCATCCCCAGCCAGCTTGCTATTAAGCCAGGATGAACAATTTGGCCCCATTTCACATTTAGCCTCTGTTTTAAGAGGTCACCAAGTTGGTTTAAATCTTTATCTCAAGGCTGAAGTCTACAAAGGAAAGAAAACAAGGTAAAACATCTTTCTACCTCCCTGAATCAACAGAATAAAACCCAAGTTCTTCAGCAGAGTGGGAACAGTTTTTTTAAGAAAGAATATATACATTAACATGCTCTATAATGCCTGACTGTCAACAACATCAGAACGTCAGCACGGTAGTTCTCATTCTCCTAAGTTTTTCTAGACGAATAAAGAAGATGATGTCAACCTCAGGCTTATCCGCAAACTTCTTCTTTGTCACTCTCTTCAAACTCTCTTCAATTCCTTTCGTAGACTTCTTAAGGATTTCATCCGACTGGTCTACTAACACCACAGTGTGACCGCTGGCTGCGGCAACCTGGAATTGAAAAACAAAGGGATTGAACACCGCCATCCTAACCCAGCCAATCCCACTGATTTGTGCTGGGGCAGGCAATACAC
This sequence comes from Rhynochetos jubatus, assembly GCA_027574665.1. Taxonomy (NCBI): domain Eukaryota; kingdom Metazoa; phylum Chordata; class Aves; order Eurypygiformes; family Rhynochetidae; genus Rhynochetos; species Rhynochetos jubatus. Next base: position 77,822,705 of record CM050651.1, read on the forward strand.
CAGGCAATGAATCAGGCAAAAGGGAGCCAAGGAACGTTGTCTTGTGCACTTGGCTAGAAAAATCAAAAGCCTGCACACAGCTGGGGTGGAGGGGAAGGGACAAGTGTCCCAAACAACTCGTGAGAGAAGGAAAAAGAAGCCCATTTTTCCCCTGAGCTGTCTGCAGAATGCTACCTGCAGCCATGGCTGGGGAACAATCGCTGCCTTGAAAAGAGCAAGTGGCTTAGCTGCGATCCTTGGATCTTGTAGGGAAAAAGGGCTGTGGAGACCAAAACCGGAATGCTGGCAGGGCGAGCAGGTGGCCAAAGGGGTGGCTAACGCTGTGTTCCCGGGACACAGCATAACACAACTCTGCTGTTGGGCCATGAGCATGTCCCTGCAACAACAGGAAGGTGACAGCGGAGCAGGGAGCAGCAGTGAAGCGTGTGCCACTCCAGGACTCTGCACAGACCTGAACGTCCCACAAACTCTCCTTCTACCTGGCACAAACACGGGCTCAGCCGCCGACAGCACCGCTGGGTTGTCGTTTTGGTTGGTATTCCATTGATTTCAAACACAGAATATCACTTTCTGACATGGCAACAGCCTATTAAAAATCTGTTTGTTATCTGCTACTTCACCACTCATTGATTCGTGTTTCTCTTGTTGGCTAACAACAGCCTATCATCATCTTCAGAACCCTTGAACTAACAGCCTAATAAAATAACTGTGGGAAACAGCTGTTAAAACACGGCTCCACTCCTTTTAAAGGCACAACTTCGGAGCTTCCCTGCTCCACACTTTCACTTTACACCTAACCCTGCACCCGGAGACTAAGGAGTCCCCTGTGCCCACAAGACCGATTCCAGCAAAGCTAGCGTCGGTCTGCAGCTGGACACCTCTTCATCCACCTTTGGGTTTAATTCTTTCATTTTCACTATGCCCATTTCATTAAAACAACCGAATCATAAAAAACCTTTAAGCCAAGCACTCCTAACACCTCATCTGTTGCTGATCATTTGCGGTGGCGAAGCAAGACCCTCCACTCTTCAGAAGGAAAATCAATACCGAGCACATCTGTAAGAGATGCTTCGCTGATTATCCATTTACGGTGACACCGTCATCAACCAGCTGCCAAAAAAACCCCTAGAAAAATCAACGCCTCCCTTCTCCCACCTTGTTTTTACTATATTCACACAGACGGGAATGAAGAAAGATGGCCAAAGGCCACACCAACCCCTCGCAATTCAAACGTGCTCGCTCAGACTCTGCTACCCATCGACCTGGAGGATCCGGAATCAGAAACACACGGGTGCTGGGGAGTCAGTTAATGCTTTGCTCATACAGAAGGGCTTTTCACGTGGCAGGTCAGAAACTGTAAGCTCCTGGCTTTCAGCCACACGTTGTAGCTGAGGTCAGCTCCTCCTGACAGTATGAGCAAGCAAGGAAAGAGGAGAGAGAAATTCTTAAGTGTTCTACAAGGGAGGAAAAGCTTCATTCACAGGGTGCAGAGCAGGCCCCACTTCAGTGTTATAATCATCTGAGATCATTCTGGATTGATAAATCAGAGGCAGATAGTCAGCAAAACAGTCCTTCGTCCTTAATGGTGGTAGGAGACTGCAATGCCTGTTACTGCCAAATGCCAGACGTGCTCCTCCTGACGAGCTGCTCTCGGAAAACACACAGTCTATCAGAACATACAGATCAGTTCACCTTCCCCGCGGAATTATAACCTTCGCGTAGTGCTCCTCTTCCTCAAACATGAGAACAGCTTTCCTCAAAGTTGTTCTCCGGTGGTTCCTTCAGTGGAAGCCTCACAGATTTACAGCTTCACAGGGTGGTGGGGGTTGGAAGGGCCCTCTGGAGATCATCCAGTCCAACCCCCTGCCAGAGCAGGATCCCCCAGAGCAGATCACACAGGAACAAGTCCAGGCGGCTTTGGAAAGGCTCCAGGGAAGGAGACTCCCCCACCTCCCTGAGTACCCTGTTCCACCCTCAAGCTCTAGTATCAAGGTACAGAGGAGTGTTTTTACCAGACAAGTTAATAAACAACTAATTCCTTCGCAAAAAAAAAAAGCCCCTGTATTTCTCCTGCAGAAGATTTGCCAGGAATATGAGGAATCTTCAGTTCTGAGAAAGAAACCCATTAATTCATTAAAATGGAGAGCTGCTGTTTATTAACTCCAACCTCCCTGCCAGCATCCATTTGGGGATGCCTACATGCTCCACTTGTTCTTGGAAAAGTTTGCGAACCGCCCCGGTATCTTGGGCAACAGACTATTCCTGCGAATAAAGCAAATATCTAAATATTAAATCACTGCTGGGACTGTTCCATCTCCTGTCCCAAAGCTATTAAGTTAAAGATGAACTTGAAAGCCAAAGGCCTGAGAAACCACTAGCCCAGGTTGCTCCCAGGCTCATCCAGCCTGGTCTTGGACACTGCCAGGGATGGGGTACCCACAGCTTCTCTGGGAACCTGTCCCAGTGCCCCCCACCCTCTCCGGGAAGAATTCCTTCCTGATGGCCCATCTCAGTCTCCCTCTTTCCATTTAAACCCGTTACCCCTTGTCCTGTCACTACAGGCCCTTGGAAAAGCCCCCCCAGCTTTCTTGCAGCCCCCCCAGGCACTGGAAGGGGCTCTAAGGTCTCCCCAGAGCCTTCCCTTCTCCAGCTGAACCCCCCAACTCCCCCAGCCCTCCTTCGCAGGGCTTCATTCCACTTTAGTAACTTCAGAAACGTCACCTGATCTGCTCCCTTGGTAAGTCAGAAGCAGCTTATTTCTCGGACCAGCACTTCTCAGGTGTTATTACCCGCTCCTGGTTTAGAAATTGCGCAAACATCGCCTTAAGAACCACCCCAACCCATCTCATCCATCGGCCTTGGTTCTGCTCGCCTGCGCTGATGCTGCGCTGTGTTAGCAGGAGAACCGCAAGGCTGAAAGCCCAGCAGCGGGCACGTTCTACTCCTCCGCAGCAATAAAACCCCGAAGCCCACCAACACGGCAAAGGGGTGCGGCACCCCGCGGCCCCCACCGCTGCTGGGGGGGCGAACACGCCCCGCCCACGCCAGCTCCTCGCGCAGAGCAGGCCCGGCTGGTGCGCGGAGCCGGGCTGGGCCAAGCGCAGGCTGCAAGCGAGAGTAGCGTGAAGTGAGGTGACCGCAGCGCGCAGCGCACGCCGGAGAGCTCCGGCTTAGCTGTCTGGGGTTGTGCCTAACGCTGCTCCCGCCCCGCAACCCAAAGAGGCGGGCGAGGCCGGGCAGCGCCGCCGCCCCCCGCGCTCGCCCCCCGGCCGGGGGCAGCTCCCAGCGCCGGGCAGCGGCGCGGCTGGAGCTGGGGTTGCCCCCGCCGCCTCCGCCCGGGATGGGGCCCCAGCAGAGCCCGGACTGCCAGCGCGGCCTGCGGGGGTCATCCCCGCCGCCTCCCGCCGCGCCAAGCGGCCCGCCCGCGCCCAGGAACGGCCGCCATGGCGCCGCCGCCTCAGCCGCCTCAGCCCCCTCAGCCCGGGCCGCGCTCACCTGCGCGATGCCGGCGCCCATGAGGCCGCCGCCGATGACCGTTACGTGCTTGACGATGAGTTTCTTGGCGGCTGCCGTGGCGGCGGCGGAGGAGGCGGCGCGCACGAAGCGACGGGTAGCGAAGGCCATGGCGAAAGGCACACGGCGGGCAGCGCGGAGGCGGCGGCGGGGCCGGGCCGCGCCGGGCGGGGCGAAGCGGCCCGCTCTGCTCCGCCCCGGGAAGCAGCGGCCGGCCCCCGGGCACGGCTGCCCGCCGCCTTGAATCCTTCACCTCGGCTCGCTCCGATCCCTGCCGGAGAGCCGAGCAGCGGCACCGAGGTCGGTGCGAGAGGCGCCGGCGGGCCTGGGGCGGAGGCAGCGTGGGCCCTCTGCAGCCCGGATCCCTGCCTGTCCCCCGAACGTTCCCCCTGCTGCTGCAGCAGCCCATCGTCTCGGCCTCAGAACACTCCGCAGGCAGTATTTCCAAAGCAGAACGGGGTTTCCTTTCCAGGTGTGCTGGTTCCAGGCAGGAGGGAGCTGGTTTTCTTGCCCTAGCACAAACTACACCGTAAACCGCAAAAAAGGAGTCGAATCCTTCCTTTACAAACACTACTGGGCTGAATGGTGCCAGGTGCAGACCACCATCATTTTCCGTGCGATTCCTCTGTCGCCCAAACAACCGGCACTTCAAGTCGGCAGCTGACAACACGGCAATGAGAGCGTAATCCGTTTGAGTCGGCTCCTTGCTTTCAAACAGAAGCAGCAGAGTATTCTCCTATCTCTGTACCTCGTGCCAAAAGCGCAATGTGAAAAACGCCCTTTCCTCACTCAGCCTCACCTGATGGCAGATCACTCCGGAGCAGAACATGGCTGCTGGAAACAGCTTCACCCAAACAGAGACACGGAGTTACTGATCCTTGTGCACACAAACGACAGCTCAGCAGGTAAGGGATGAAATGCCCTAAAAACCAGCACCGTGCCAAATTACCTGCACCCCAACTGCAGGGTGTAAGACACAGGATTTCATAGCATCACAGAGCGGTTTGGGTGGGAAGGGAACTTAAAGCCCACCCAGTGCCACCCCCTGCCACGGGCAGGGACACCTTCCATAGACCAGGTTGCTCCAAGCCTCATCCAGCCTGGCCTTGGACACTGCCAGGGATGGGGCACCCACAGCTTCTCTGGGAACCTGTCCCAGGGCCCCCCACCCTCTCTGGGAAGAATTCCTTCCTGATGGCCCATCTCAATCTCCCTCTTTCAGTTTAAACCCATTACCCCTTGTCCTGTCACTACAGGCCCTTGGAAAAGCCCCCCCCCCCCCCCACCCCCCAGCTTCCTTGCAGCCCCCCCCCAGGCACTGGAAGGGGCTCTAAGGTCTCCCCGGTGCCTTCCCTTCTCCAGGCTGAACCCCCCAACTCCTCCAGCCTGTCCCCGTGGGAGAGCGGTTCCAGCCCCCAACCACCTTCCATCTGCAGCTGTAGCTCCCGCACACCCAGCTCCCCGTACACACCAGCACTCACACCCACTCCTTCCCCACAACCGCTTTGGTCATCTCCTGCTTGGTGCTCCCCTTCTGTGTGCAAGCATCTCCTTCTGTCCCTGGGCTCTCTGGGCCAGAGGCCCCAGCTCTCTGCCCCCCACCCCAGGCTTTCCCTGGGTCCCCCCTTCCCTCACGTACCCTTCTACGCCAGGAGTCCAACAGGACCACTCCTCAACTCTGCCCAAGGTTTTCTTCCCACCTCCTTCCTCAGACTGTGCCTATGCCCCTGATGGCACCTCATTCCCCCTTTTATCCTCCTCATCTCTTGCCTTTTATTTCGAGTAACAGTGCTTTCAACACCGCACGGAGACAAGAACACACTCGACCTACGCACAGCATGCCTGGCAGTGTGTTTTCCCACTTCCACTGCATTCCCCCTCCCCCTTCACCGCTCATCCCAAACGTTTCGTAACATCTTCTCCCTCAAAAGCTTCCCCGGGAAGATGTAAGGCAGCAGACACCACGGAACTCATTAAAACGACTGTGCAAAGCTGTCAAACCCTTACTTGGGAATTGCTTTATTAAAAATACAATTACACTGAAGGAAAGTCTGAAGTCCTGAGAAATAAAGACCTTTTCAGCAGTCAGGAATAGCCATCCGTTCATATAAACAGACATTTTTCCATAAGGCATTTGAGATGCTTCCTCTGCTAAAAAACAAGGAAAAGGAAGGATACATTTACAAACACAAACCAAATCTGCTCCCGCTTTACCTACACTTTGCCAAAGTGGCACCATACTCCGAACACCACAAGTACTCTGTCGCTTTACGCTATCCTTGAGCTACTTCCACGGCATCCTGTGAAAATCCCAGCGCACCTGGAAGGCACGAAAGGCAGGTCAGGTCTCTGTTGTCATTTCCAACAGCATCCTGCATTCCGGCAGACGCCGCCACCGTGCCACCTTCACTCCAGCATTTTAACTTGACGCGCTACGCGACGTTTGATTTTCGGTATCACCAAGAACTGCATCTCCAAGCAGGATTTGTAGGACAATTTTTGAAGGACAGTTTTCAAAGGTGACATTTTCCACTCGAGCCAGCAGGCGAAAGGAGCACAAACACATACAGTTCCACTTACGAGGGGATTATGCGAATTGTCTCTTCTTTGGAATCTGTAAAAGAAACCAACTAAAGTGCTTCTCACAGGTGTCCTCCCTGACGAACAGGACACGGATGTGATAGAAGAGATGGGTTGCACACCAGCATCATCATGGTGCTCAAAGAGGCATTTCAACAGAAAGATAAATATTATCAGCACTTAATTTTAGCTTTGCAATTAAGCATACGTCACTTTCAGGATTTCCAGACAAAAATCCCAACTGTGCAGAATCTATTTCTTCACTGGAAAACATAAAGTTAAAGAAATAAGTGCTTACTACTCCAACACTGTCAGCTTTTAGTGCAAGTTTGCTAGCACTGGTACCAAACTCAAGTGCTTATTGTGCTACGGGGTTTTCAAAAATCTCATCCAAAGAGAAAACCTAACGCGGGCATGGACTGACCTATGAAGTCAAAAGTTAAGCCCCTGTAAGAGCTGGGAGCTCGCACACACAGCGGGGTACCTGACCAACCCAGTTCAGCAATTAAGCCACTCCCAACAGCTAAGAGAACAGCTCAGTTTAAACCCGGCATAACTACCTCACAGCCTTTTCCAGGCATGAACTGGCTGTTAGAACTTCCAGTTTAAAAGTGACACCACCAGAGGTTAATTTAAAGCGAAAGAGTTGACTCTTCTTGTACAACTGAGGTTCAGTTTCTGCTGTGGAATACCCAATTCCACTTGTAACTCGGCATTCGGAGGACTGCTAGGACTTCCGAGATCTCCAATGAGCGGGGGTAAAAAGCCATTCCTCGAGAGTGCATGGACTGATTTCATCTGATATGAAATTCTGCTGGATCAATTCTGCTGGATGTATACACAGGTGGAAGGATGATTAACACCAATTATTTAAAGGTTAATTGTTACATGTCCCCCCAACATATCGCTGTCGATGCTGAAGAGATCCTCGAAATAAAAGGCAAGATTGTGTGCTCCCTTCCAAATCACCGAACAACAGGTTTCCTTGGAAATGGGTTTGATAGCGATAAACAGCACTAAAATGTCACGTGTGGAGAGAGTAAGGTACCGATATGCTAATACTGTACGAACTACAGGTCTTTTCACTCCATCCGGAAGACACTCGGACCTCAAGTTTGTCAGATTCCTCACGTCCCACGCTCAGATTTACGCCTGCAGTGCCGTGTTGATGCTGCATCTGCAGGAAGACACCCGCTCCCAAAGCCAAGCGGATTGTGGCAGCACTGCCCACGCAGCCCGCAAACGAAAAACCTGAGCGCGAGCCCCGATTTCAGGATTTAAGGATGACGTGGGAAGAACACCGAACGCGAAGTGGCAGCGCAGATGTCATCTTGAATATCTGCTTGGCACCAGAGAGAACAGAACTTCTGTTTCTTGTTAGAGAAACCTGCTCTTGTTCGCATTCATACAATATCTGCACCCAGACGCTGCACTCTCACGTTAAGGACGTGGTTCACTGGGTCTCTAAACCTGGGGGTTCACAGTTGGTACCTGCTTCTTCATACTGAGCCCTAATAGTCAAGAATGTTTGGATCCAGGAATCCAGACTGATGTGAGCCAACCTACACCACGTTACTTGCAAGAAAGAATCCTCCGAGGTTAAACAAAGTGTCTTTTAGTCATTTCCAATAAGTATTTGTCATTATTTAAGCTCGGTTACAATGTTCCTTCACACAGAAATGCGAATACCCTCTCATTCATTAATCCTTTTGGTATTAGATGATGTCCATCACTCATTTGGTAACTTCAATTTCTGTACTGCTTTTACCAAAACAACGATTATTGGTCCAAAATATCTGTTAATGCTTTAGCGATTCTCCCATAATTAATAATTCACAAACTGACAGCAATAGCTTACAGACAGAGGGGATAAGCCCAGCACATTGTAATATCAAATTGCAAACCCGTGCTGTCAGTTCATTTGTGGAATGCAACAGCTGACAGAGAAAATCTTCTCCTTCCAGAAGCGTAAGTGACCACTCTCACTAGGAAAGCCTGTGCAGTGAGTGTGTTTCTGGAAAGACAGTAACAAAATAAGCTGGAAACAAAACAAAGCTGGATTTTAGAAGTGCAGTATTTCTCTGTTCAATCCTTTTTGATGTTATTTCTTCAGAGCTATTATATTGAATGGGCACGGAGCTAGGGTGAGACCAAACCTTCCCTCCATGGACGGTTTTGCAGCATTTTCAGGATACACAAAGGTAAAACTTTGCATTAGACTTGCAAAAATTAAGAACAGCTCCATTTTTGCCAACTGCTCTCCCATGCACACACGTTTACCTAAAGAACAGTTAGAAGAGACACATTACCAGTGTTACACTGCCGATCCCTTTGTTAACACACATGCAGCGCCCGTGCTGGCACAGGCCAAACTCAGAAAGGCTCATGGAGCTACGAACTCCGAGGCTCTGCCCTCCCGTGTCCGAGTCTAAGCCCTGCTCAGCTGTACCGCTTTGTATTACCACCATTTACATCCACAGCAAAAGTATTGTCCAAGAACAATTCCTCACTTCTGCCTGGCAACCTGAGCTTTTAGCACCCCAACCCATTTTGCAAGCCGCTGACGGTAAAAATAAAACAAGTTCCGCAATTGGTCCTACGAGCAGCTTCCACATGTCACGGCTCCAAGGCCCTGCAGCCAAAACACCCCCACCCCACCCAGCTACTGACTGCACGTGGACACCTTACCCATTCCAAAAGGAATGAATGCCTCCTTCTTAATCAGCTGGCCATTTTCGTCCAGAAATCTTGACGGTTGAAATTCATCGGGCTTCTCCCAAATGTTAGGATCTCTGTGTACTGACCACAAGTTGGGCACGATCACACTGCCCTTAGGAATAGTGTATCCCTGCAGCACTTCAAACAAAAGCACAGAGACAGGATCTGACAAGTTGCTAGAAGGAAACACGAGAGACATTAAAAAGACGACTGGAAGATGTCACAAAAGCGATAGGGATCCCTGGCTGCAGGCTGCAAACGCCGCCAGAAACGCGCTCTGCTGCGTGGAAGGGCTGGGACCCGGTTTCCTCCTGCTCCTGTGCTGTCACGGAGCCCCGCCGCAGGGACGGTGGAGGTAAGGATGAGGTTTTCAAGCGATTAGGCTCATTTTAGCTTGCTGGACCCCACTGGCCTGCAAGCCAAGACATTTCTAAAAGCAGCTCAGTTCAGTACTGGGTTTGAAAGCCAAGTTTTGCCACCTTCCACTCACGTCAGCCAGCGTTCAGCTAGGTTTGTGAAACCATTCAGCCAGCCAGATGACTGGGAAAAGGGTATTTACTGTTGTTCCTCCAGCTGCGGAGCTCAAGGCTATAAGTCTTTCGAGCGTTACCCAACCAAGTGCTCTGAACTGATGCTTTCAGACCTGGCCGTCAGATGGCCAAACAACCCTCTGCTGTTTCAGGTACAAAGGTGGAGTCTAAGCTGCCAACTACCGCTAAACACATCGATCAACACAAGGTGACCCCGGAAAAGAAACGGCTCTCCACTGGAAAACTCCCGGATGTTAGGTTGGACATGCTGCTTAACAGAGGAGTATCTCAAGCCCACCTACTCTCTATAGTAGCATTTTCCGTACTTGGGTTACGGGTCTAATACATAACTGAGGTCTTTGTAAATTCTCACTAGATCCCATCAGACCTTCGTCCACAAAGAAACGCTGATTTAACCGGTCTCTACAAACGCTTACCAGCAGTTTCTGAGGCCATTCGAGGAATGGAAAGGGGAACAACCGCAGTCATCCGCTGCACTTCCATAATGGTTGCCTCTGTGAAGGGCATTTGAGCCTTGTGCGTAAGAGAGGGAACTTTGTCACGTCCTAGAACTGCTTCAATTTCTGCATGAACCTTCGCTATTCAAAGGGAGCGAGGAAAACAAAAAAAATAGAGATGCACAATATGTGAGAAGACATCATCTCAATTTCATTCGCCTGTGCTGCACTGTTTACACAGATCTGCCAAAAATGACTACAAGGCGTGATCCCCAGCCGCAAGAACAACGCCAGCGTCAGCCTTAAGAACGGACTCGGTTAAGAATAACACAGCCAAGAGCAAACTGACAACTGTCAAGGGGAAAGCTGCTGAGACGGCAGGCATTGCTAGCACTTCCGTACTGGAAAAGCCCAGGAAAAGTGCTGCTCCAGTTTGAAATGTGTTCATAATCTTAGTTTAAGAGTTTAACTGCACGGTAATTTGAGTGGTGGGAACATCAAGTTTCTGGCCTGCATTAAAAACATGAACAAAAGGAGACTGCGTGCAGCGTGTGCCTGAGCCGGCCCCTGTCACTGGGCAGATCCAGCTCTCAGAACTGGGAAAAGCGTTGAAGAGATGGGAAAGCTTTTCATGCAGCTGCTTTAGACACCACAGATATCCTGGAGCAGGGATTCTGGTGCTGTTACTGCAAGCGTTGAAGCCCCTTAACAACTTCTTTCTGTTCCCTACTTCCTATTCACAGAACCTACCCAGAGCTGTTTCCCAGCTCCCTCACAAGGCAGCAGCAGATCCTCCCTCCTCCACACAGCCCTTCTGCAAAGGAGAAGCAGAAGTTAACGGGCTCCTCTCCCCTCTCATTCACGTGGGGCACAAAGCATCAAAATATTTGTTTGCCCCTTTCACCTCACTGAAGGCTCAGCATACAAGTAATTCTCTTCACAGAAGTCTGCGAGACGCAGGATTTGCTTCCCCCACGTACAGGATGATGAGCCTCTTCTTCCAGGGAATGTGGACCCTGGCTGCACAGCAAAAGGTCTTTGAAAGAGGAGACCTCAGAAGTAACCTTTAATAGAGTCAATTTTCATTTTTTACCCGATATCCTGAATATTTTGTGGTTGTCCTGCTTGCCTTTTCCAAGATTCAGAATCCAGGTTGCTGATCCTCTGGAGTTTTTGCTCTTTTCTCTCCTGATTCGAGATTAAATAAAAGCTCGAAGCAAAACAGTTTCTCCTTTTTCAGAGGAGCATTCAGAAACAGCGTTCAGCGAAGAGCTGCTGCCACCCTCTGGGTTTGCTGGGAAACAAGTTTGCATGAGGAACACACTAAAAAATACCTCAACAGCAAGAGATTTGCTATCGGTGTGGCTCTCGAGCACCTGCTTCGTGGCGTTCTGCTCTTTCTAATGACAAATTACAGGCCTGTGCTCAGGTACGCACCGCCACGGCACTTCATTCTCAATAAAAACATGTAAACAATCAAGGTCGCTGTCTCATGCCAAACATCACACCAGCATTTTACCCCGAACGACATTCCTTCAGGGTTGGTAAAGATATGTGGAAGTGTACAGAAAGCACCAAACTGCTCACAGTACCAACTGCAGAAAGGCAGACTGCGAGAGCTGCCCGCTAACGGCACGGCCTTCGAACTGCTCCACCACACACCTCACCGACCTCCAGCCGCCAAGGACCAAACCTGAGCTGGGAACAGACCAAAGAAACGCTCCCCGCCGCCCCCCTGCATGCACACCCCCACCCTCCTCTTCTTCCATGTAAAGGGCAAAACTGATTCCACAGACAAACCCATTCGTTCTGGGTTTGGTTTTTTCCCTTGATATCACGGGATACCTTGCCTTTCCACATCGCAACATTTGCTCCTGCTAGAAGTTCTGCAATTCAGGTATTTCCTTTTGGGAATAAGAGAAACTACCAGGGGGAAAAAAAAAGAAACCAAACCAACCAAGAGAGGCCCATCTGTGACTCCCAGGCAATCAGGACACATAAGGCATGGGATGCTAGAAGGGAGGGAATCATAGAATCACAGAATCTCAGACTGATTTGGGTTGGAAGGGACTTTATAGCCCCCCAGTGCCACCCCCTGCCATGGGCAGGGACACCCTCCACTAGCCCAGGTTGCTCCAAGCCTCATCCAGCCTGGCCTTGGGCACTCCCAGGGATGGGGCACCCACAGCTTCTCTGGGCAACCTGTCCCAGTGCTCCCCACCCTCTGCGGGAAGAATTCCTTCCTGATATCTAATCTAAATCTCCCCGCTTTCTATTTAAGCCTGTTACCCCTTGTCCTGTCACTACAGGCCCTTGGAAAAAGGTCCCCCCCAGCTTTCTTGTAGGCCCCATTACATAGCTAAGTGACACACACTGGACTACTGAGCTTATTTGTATTGTTTGTCAACAGCCACAGCATAAGGGGAAATCAGAGAGGCGATAAAGCAGTGAGATGAGCAGGAGAGAGCCAACTGAGCCGCGCATACCCGTACAGCGCCAGGCAGTAGGGAAAAGGGGTTAAAAAACCAAACACAAAACTCTTCTAGATTGTGTTTGTGTAATTGAGAACATGCCCCGTTAGGGTAACGCCGGCAGAGGTAACACACAACCATTAAAACCAGAACACGCCTATGCAGCGAAGTTCTGGTTCACGTTTGTCCCCTCTCCCGCCTACTGAACCGATGCCCTATTTTGCAATCTTTGCTCAACAGCTTGGTTGACTTTGCTCAATAACTAGGAACTTGACCTATTGAAAGAGATCATTATTACAGACAGATAAGTGCTGTAAACAATATCTATTTGCTTACTTGCAAAGCGGCTGCAGCTCATGAAAACCTCAAAATCTCAAATATTTGATAAAAATACGCCAGGTTTAGATTGCTCGTAGATAACCTGAGGTTCACCCTTCTTCACTCCGGGTTAGCAAGAAGTCTGGGCAGAGCAGTGCTCTCCCGGAAAAATGCTTCGCTGCTGTACGCTGGGGAAGGATTACCTAAGCGGGATCTGTCCTCCCTTCCAAGGCTTCCAACAATATCTCTGGTGCTGCATAGGACCTTAGGAGAAGCTGCTTTCTTTTTCTTCAATTCAACCGCCTAAATTTGCTGAGCGGTACTAAAGGAAGCTAGCTTCGCAGCCACGCGTACTGTAGAAAGCCTGGGTATAGAACAACACTTCACCAAAATGAATTTGGAGTCTTTGGGGCTGGAAATGTACCCTGGTAAGTCCTGAATACAACTCTGGCCAGTACTATTTTATTACTGTAACCTCTCCGACACCACTGGTACTTCTTACATCCACAAAAGAAATTTTCTAGAACTCTGCCACAAAGAGTAGCCAGGTCACAGGATCATGAAGTAATGTGGGTGGCAAGGAAGCTCCGGAGGTCATCTGACCTACACCCTTACCCGACGCAGTCATCTGCCAAGCGAGATCCAGCTCTGAGGGTAGATCAGACTACTCAGGGTGACACCCCGCTGAGGTCTGAGTACTTCCAAAGTTGGGGATTCTGGTGACTCTCGGGACAATCCGCTGCTCTCTTTGCTATCTTCATCGGGCAAGCTTTCTCCTGATCAGAATTGTCTTGTTGTAGACCGTCGCTGCTCCTTCTCGTCCCTTCCCTGCATACCCCAAGGGAGGCTGCCTCCAGCTTCTGAGCACCTTCCCACCAGGCGGTTGCAGGCAGCGCAAGGTCTCCCCTCACTCACCTTTCCCTAACGCCGAACGAGCCCGGTTCCTTCTCCCTCTCCTTCGGGCCCCGAGTGCCTTCTCCCCCGCCGCCAGCAGCAACCCGCCCAACCGCCATGACCGACCACGACGATGGGCAGAGGCCTCCAACGACAGCGACCAGCTGGCGCCGTGGACTTGCGTTCAGTCCGGTTTGGTTAAGCTCTGTCTAATCTGACCTTCCTCCGCAGTGGGCAGTGTTTCTTTTCCCCAGACTGCTGCTAGGCCCAAGAACCTTCCCTGCACAGGGAAGCACAAAAGCAGACCCTACCACTACATATCTCACGTATCTTGGATCGCTACTCTAGGCCTGGAATGCCAGAACTGCCAAAGCTCCCGGGAAGCAAAGGAATTCCCTGGAATTGGTTGGGAAAGATAAAGTTGTCCCAAACCAGAAGAAATGCATAGACTAAAGGGCCATTTAGATAGTTAATGTATAGCCCTAACCCAGGGATCCTCTCAGCAGAGCGGGATGGGTGTCTGACTACGTACCAACCTTCCAAATTCCACATACACACGCGCTAGTTGCAGTCCAGACGATTCCTCCGCCCTCACCGTTTGCTTCTGTTTGCGAACAACCCTCTAGAGCTTGACAGTCTGGAATAAACCAACGGGAATGAACCCAGACTTACCTTGTACTTCCGGGTAGAGAGACATGTAGAGCAGGCACCACAGCAGCGTGTTGGACGTAGTGTCTGTGCCTGCGATGAAGAGGTCCCCGATGATAAAAAACAGGTAGTCTTCATTAAAACTGCTCTCCTTGTTGTCCTTCTCTTCTTCCGCGTGAATGAAGTACATATCGATGAAGTCCCTGGGATTTGCCACATCCAGCGTATCCCTGTGCTGCGCAATTATTTTCTTTAGAAAAGCAGTAATATCTAATTCTGTTTTCCGAAGTTCCCGGAAAGGCCCGAAGGGAAGGTAGTACAGCCACGGGCAAATGTTGACCAGGATCATGTAGCTGTTCACGCTCAGCTCCAGCGCGCGGGCCATGTTCTTCAGCATCGTCTTGAACTCGGCGTCTTCGTAGTTAAAACGCCTGCCGAAGGCCATGGAACAGATGACGTTGGACACTGCGTTGCGAATGATCGGAAAGGGACTGAAGGGATCCTTTCCGTGCTTCAGCATCTCCTCCTTGATAAACTTCAGCTCCTCGATGATTTTAGGCTCTAAGCTGTGCCTTCCTACTCCAAAATGACGCAACGTCGAGAGAGAGAATTTCCTCTGCTGCTTCCAGACAGGGCCGTAAGGTGCAAAAATAACACCTGGAAGAGAAAGGGAAAGCCTGAAACCAAAACGCTCCATTTTCAAGGAGTTAGACAGGCCTGAACCCCGAGAGCCGGAAGGAGGAAACGGTATGTAGTAAATCCATCCCCAGCACGGGGCTAGGAGCTGAAGGAGGAGCGCAAGGTTCTTCTAACAGCTTTAGGAAATCCTGTCCCTCCTGTTCCCGGTCAGTGACACGACTGTAACAGTTACACCAACAGGTTGCTTAGCCTTTGCAAGGCACTAATGGATGGAGAAAGGGTGCTGCAGATGCCAGCAGGAGTGCTAACGATTTTGTAGGAACTCTTGCCCTGGGGACGCGTGTGAGCTGCAGCCTCTTCCCCTCAATGCCCCGAGACGCGAACCCCTCCAGCGAGGGACAACAGAGGATATGAAACCACTTTCATTTCCCTTCCCCTTCACCCTACACAAACCCCTCAATACTGTTTGTGTGCGTACATGTGACAAGCAGGGGGTTTCTTTAGCTTACACCACACCCAGGACGCGCCCTGCCAACAAACCGGGAAGGTGAAGGCAGGTTCAGCCCACTTGGCAAAAACCTGCTTGATTTGCATCTCAACAGCTCTGAGCCTCCAGGCACGAGTTCTGCTGGGCTGTGTCATTAGGAAACACCATTTCAACTAAATCCCTCGGCTGCAAGGGGAGATACTGCTCACTTACAAACAGACACATCTCCTGCTGGATCAAGAGGCCACACCGAAGACACCACGGCGGAACAAAACGCACAACCCGACTCACGGTTCCCCCCAGAAAGTTCAAAGTCATCAAAATACGCCCTAGTTCTGCGTTTGTTCTTCTGGTAAGGTAATCCCACCACCTGCGGGTTTCTGGAAATAGAAAGTTACTTTATAGGAGCAACATCCTCTGTCAACTGCAAATCTTCACGTTAAATTTAAAACAGAGAGAAACGGCCGTAAGAAATCAGCAAGAGACGCATCGTGTTTCAGGGCTTAACACCACCTACTTCTCTGTTCCAAGGCAACGTTCATAGCCCCTAATGCAAAAAGGAGGGCAAACAAATAAGCAATCTATGGCTAGAAGCAGGAATCTGTAGATATGTAGACGGGACAGCTGTACTCCAAAGGGTCTGCGATCCCAGAGGTATGAACAGTCCAGCGTGACAGGAAGCTGGCCATCTTCCCAGCCAGATTTTCCACTTACAGCATCTGCTCCCAGCAGTAACAACAGCCGAAGAACACCAACCCAGGACCTAGTTCAGCAGCCCCAAACACCACGAGCAGAGGATGATGAAGAGCCAGAACAAGCTGGGCATCTCTGCACCAGGACGTCCCGAGTCACTCCAGCAGCCCTGCACGGGGCACGGCTGCATGGCACGACGTCTTCTCGAGTGCCGACACCCCAAACTACTGCAGAATACTAATAACTGATCCACAAACTGGGAAAGAACAACACAGGAGACGGAGGAGGAAGAGGAGCGTCAGGTTAGAATAACAGAGATAAGAAAGAAACCTGCCAGCTGGATCCCCGCCGGGCAGCAGTAATGGAATAGCACTTCACTGTTAAACCTCTGCATGGCCCGAGAAGTCAACGTAGCCAGCACAGACAACTGCATTCTTAAACACCCCAACAAAACAACAGAATCAGACCCAAACCCAACCCAAAGCCTGAGGAAAACACTACCATAAGTTCTGAAGCAACAAGAACGCAGAATAACCAAGCCTTCGTGCTCCTTCCAGAGGGCTAACGACTATGAGCCGCTAACGACAACCTTTCCATACGGCCAGCAAGGCAACACACACACAAAGAAACCGAGAGTTTGGTTCATTCTCCCTTTTCACATGAAAAATTCAAATCCTTCCGAGCAGCAAGTTCTGGCAAAGGCCCGCCCCCCGCCAAACTTCCCACTGCTAGCTTCAGCGTTGCTGCAATACTGGGAACACTGACAAACGCGGAATTCACAGTATCTAATAATGTTTAACTCCCGTCTTGTCCGACGTCCACATCTGGATACGCACAGGGCGGGACTGTAAAGGCAGATGACCGCTCAAGCTCCATCCACGCTAGAGACTGAGCCTTTGCTACCTCCCATGGCTACAGAACACAAAAATGCTTTACTAAAAAATACCAAACCCTACCTTTCCCCCCAGTCTAGAATTTCTCTTTCCACAGGCCTTTGATGAAGAACTGACCTCTACCTTTGCCCTTAAGTCCTCACTGCATCTCCCTTTCTTCCTACTTGCTGAAATCCAGTATTTGCCACATCCGATACTTCTACATGCCCTCCCCGGGGCACAATATTTAATCCGCATCTTACAAGCCATAGAGCCAGACGGCCGAGATAAACCCTTCTTTCTTCCATAACACACCCACAGATCAGCTCAGGGTAAAGACAAAACCACAACAGAAAACACAGCTTAACAGAAGACAGCCCCGTGAGTTTCCACCCTACAGAATGAAGATGCAGGAATCCGAAACGGGCGCTTACCGACTCAAAGCATCCCAGCGCCTAGTTCCGACGTTGCGAGCGGTACATCTGAAGTCACACGTGCACCCCGCTTCCACCGTGTCCTTTCCCAGTGCATCCGAACACAACTGTCGATGCCCTGATCCGCAGCGGAGCCTCACCCATGAGCTCCTGAAACCAAGCGCAGGAGGCTCCCAGACCACACCTGAGACTCCGCTCACCTCCCCCATGCACCACCCACAAAAAGAGACACCTGGTAGCGCAGAACTCCTACGCACAATCTCTGAGAGCTGAGGTTGGAGATTTATGTTGTACCTACACCACGCACAGAAACACGCAGCTTTTGGAACACGTGCATCGCTCACCTCTTATCGTACCCCCCAGCTCTGCAGCAGCTGCCTTGCCCGCAGCACTAACGCAGCACGGCAGAGCTGGGTCCTCTCCTACCTCCGCTGACCCAAGCCAGCCCGCGGAGAGCAGCTGCCACATCCCTGGGGCCCAGGCAGGCCCACTCTGCCCACACTCGCTGACTTTTCCCTTTGCGTTCTCAGTACACGCTACCCCTGACCTTCATTCCACAATCACACCCGCGGCGATTCAACCTGGTGTACCAGCTAACGTAAGCAACACGTAACAGCTCGGTACATTTTATGGGCAACTCTCGCACAACAGTCCTTGTACCTTCCCGAGAAAACTAAACGTAAAGCAGCGTCGGGTCCCTGCTGCAGCGCGCTCCAGACAGCAGGCGCCTGACACCTTCCGCTCCCTCGGAGCATCCATGGAGGCTGCTAAGCTGGTTATCAGAGATGCTATTCGGATTCCGTGAGTCGTCCGTGAGCAGCGTGCATCGACTGCCCCCTCACCGTGGTCAAACCCCAGAGAACTGGCTGCAAAAAACAAGAGACGTACAAACTTCACGGCGTGCAGGGAGAAGGGAATCCACCACGAGCCTGAACACGGGGTTTCGCAGCACCGCTGAAATGGATCTAACGTTTAACTGCTCTTGCCCTTTCCCCCTCCGGTCCCTGCTAAACGTACTGCACCTAACAGTGCTCATCCCGTACGACCGCTGCATGCCAGCAGGACCCGTATCGTTAAACCAATATCATCATTTTTTTATCCTTTAAGCCCATTACAGCAACGGTGCCCGATTGCTTTTCGATAAACACGATCAAGGACCCGCGTTTGCCTCTTATCTGTACTGGGGTAATTCTGGTGCAGGAAAATTGAAGATAAGAAGTTTCACTGACAGATTTCCCCAGCCCCGGGGAAAAGACAAACAGGCTTCACAGTACAGTTAGCACACTAACAACGCTCCCGGCATACACCTCCTGAACTGAAAAAAGGCAGTTTTCCATAAACAACGAGCTCAGTAACGGACCTACGGACCAAACGGGAAGAAATCCTGTGCTATTGCCCTCGTGTTTACACTCCCCGTGCCCTTTTTGCTGCAAAAGCTGGTGAACTCTCCTTTACGCTATTCCAACCCCCCAGATGCGCTCAGGAAGTCCTGACACGCAGAATCACACACAAACACCCCGGCACCAGCAGCGCGCAGGATGCGACGGGACCCACAGCCCCGCCCTCGGCTATCGCCACCTGCTAAGAGCCGGGGAAGCGCACGATCGTTTCCTGCCGCGGCCGCAGTACGTTGCTTCTCCTGCCACAGCCCAGATCCGAAAGGCCCCGGTGACAGCCTCGCTGCTCCCTACACCGCCGCGCCGCTCCCTTCCCCGTACGCAGAGGTAACGGGCGCGGGTCGCCCGCCTCCCCCGCGCAGCCCGGCGGGGCTCGGGGATGCTGCGGCGCCTGGAGGGCGGGCGAGCTTCCCTCGGGAGGTGTTCAGTCACCAGCGGGGCAAGGGCCAGCCGGGATGCGCAACCGGCCAGCAGGTGCTGCAGCCCGCGACGCACAGCCTGTAATTATTTATAAACGGCACGGCAGCGCAACCGCTCCCGCTCGCCAAGCGCGGCCCCGGCCACTCGCCGGGGCGCGGTACTCGCCAGGCGGGACCCGCCGCGGCCCCCCCCGCCGCCCCCCGGGCCCTGGTACTCGCCAGGCGGGACCCGCCGCGGCCCCCCCCGCCGCCCCCCGGGCCCTGGTACTCGCCAGGCGGGACCCGCCGCGGCCCCCCCGCCGCGCCCCGGGCCCTTACCCTTCTTGCGGGTGATCAGGAGGACGATGGGGACGGAGGGGCGGTCGCTGAACACCTCCGCCTTCTGCACCAGCGCCTCCCGCACCGCGCCGAAGGTGTTGAGGACGATGAAGGGGCGGCTGCCCACGAAGAGCCGGAACACGCTGCCGTACATCTCGGTGAGGCCGGTGAGGAAAACGTGCGGGGAGAAGGCGGGGGAGCCCCGGCGGCCGCCGCCGCGCGCCTCCAACGCCCACCTCCTCAGCAGCGGCGGCGGCAGCAGCGCGAAGGCGAAGTTGCCCACCAGCGGCCAAGGCGCGGGGCCCGGCGGTAGCCCCGACGCCGCCCGCGGCCGCCGCAGCAGCCAGTAGCAGCCCAGCCAGCACAGGGCCGCCAGCAGCAGCTCGGTGGCGGTGGGGGCCCGCAGCACCCACGTCCAGGCGGCCATCCCCGCCGCCGCCATCCCCTCGGGCCGCCTCAGGCCGCCGCGCGCCTCCCGCCCCGCCCAGCGGCCTAAGATGGCGGGGGCGGGGCGTGGGGGCGCGGGCGGGGCGCGGGGCGCCGCGGGGCCGGGCTGCGCTCCCGCCGCGGCCGCTGGAGGCACTCGGGAGGGAAAGCGGCCACGGCGCGTTCGGGGGGGCCTGCACACGCCGCCGGCAGCCCCCTCCGCCGGAGAGCGACGGCACGGGGGGGTGGGGGGATTGCAACGCGCAGAAACCCCCGGAATCTGCGTGCGGAGGGCAGGGGCGGAAGGCAAAGTCAGCTCTTGCAGGGCCGGGGGGGTTGGTTGGGGTGGGGGGCTCGGGGATGGCAAGAGAACCGCGCTCCGACGTGCTGTGGACAAGGTGATCAGGGGGCTGGACTAGGGCATCTGCCAAGGTCCCGTCTACCCTCAAACTACTCCGATTTTATGTCCACTTAGTAAAACTGCCCCTCCCCCGCCCAAGGGCCTGCTCCTCCCAGCCTTTCCCCGCCCCCGGAGCAAAGAGCTGGTTGTGCTGCGGCACAGAACGGAAACAGAGATGCTGCTTCTTCCCCAAAACGGCCACTTCTGGCTCATACACCGAAATCCTCCGTTCCCCTAACCGAGGGCTGACCTGGAACGGGTGAAGTACCTGCTGGGCCAGCGGGGTGCTGGCCCACTGGGAAGGGCGTGGGTTTGCTCAGCGGAACGTGGAGTGAAGGCCCTTCACACAGCGGCTGGACCATAGTAAAAAGGGTTTATTGCAAGTCTGCGGCAGTTACAGGAGTTGTAGAAACACATAAAGCTCCAACACGGTCCAGCTCAGTTTTCCTCCAAGCAATTAAGGCAACTGGACGCAACCCGTCTTTAATAAAACAGCAAGTGGGTGTTCCGCTAGGCACGGGCGAGTCAAGGCGGCAAAACCAAGATCACGGATTAAAATCAGCAGAAAAGGACGCAGGGTTTGTCCGCTCTCAGCAGAAATTCAGCAGCTAATCACAACGGGCAGCCATGAAATGCATCTATTAGGAAAATACAGGAAGCACCCAGGTGAAAATTGACGTGAACCAAAAGCGTTTCCCATCTGAGTCTGGAGGCAAGTGAGCTCTGCAGCCTGAAAATCATCAGCCGAGCTGTAGCCACCACCCTTTGCCTGCTGGCACTGCAGGAGAGCAGGCCAGCCCCGCTGCCCTCGCACTCTGGCTGGGAGGTTCTCCCCGTGCCTCCGTCAGCGGGTGAGAGGCGGGTTCCGGCGGCGCGTGGCCAGTCCATCTGCCCAGAGGTGAAACTCCCCATCCATTTGGGTTCAAATGAAAGTGCTCTCGGAGCTGTAAAGGGAATTTACTGCTCAGACACCAACTTCGCTCCGAGGAGCGTCAAACGGACGTTCCTGCTGAAAACCAACAGAAGCTGTTGCAATACTGGTCAGTTTTTCCAACGAAAATTAGAACCAAATAGCCTCTTCTTAGAGCGTAAAATGAACAGCAAAATCTAACCGAGTAGGTTGCTAATACGCTGCGCACCCCAAGCAACGACGTACAGCTGTAGCGCTGCAATGCCTGGAAACCATCCCCCCGCAGCCCCGGCACCGAGGTGATACAAACCACCCCCGTTTAATCCTGCGCTTACGTACAATCCGTTTCTCAAACTGTTTCGCCTTAAATCAAGGGATCAAACCCTTTCGTGACTCTGCTTTTAGCGGGTAAAGCCCAACCTCCAGCGAACAAGCAAACACAAAGCCCCGAAGTAAAGACTGTCGTTAAACGAGGGTTTAAAACAGACCAGAAGAGTTCAATCAACTCCTTTAACAACAACCAGGCTACAGAGTTAAGGCCCAAGCGGAAACCTCGGGCGTTGAACACAGTAAACTCTCAAAAGCAATGTAACATTCCTTTCTCCAGCTGGATCGTAGCCTTGGAATCCCACCACCGGTGTGAGTTCGCGCCCACTCCTCAAGCACGGGCTGGGTTTTAGGTGCTTTATTTCAGCTTGCAGGCACCTCCTGGGTCTGTATTGCACAGGCACCTCAGGCACGAGCAGCTCTGCTTCTCCAAAGAACGCGGAGAATATTTGAAACTTCCCAGTTACACCACTGCAGCAAACCCCACGTTCCTGTAACAGATGACAGCGCTGGAAGTCGGCTCCGTCGAGCGCGTCACGCGCTCCCAAAGGTTTGACTTGGGCTGCGCGTTTAAACACCCCGCCGATCTCAGTGGTTCCGCCAAGGTTGGGTGTTTTTGTAAATTACAGAGGACAGCCTGCTTTCCCCGAAGCACCTAGCAACCAAGACGGGGGGTCGCATGTCAAGGCGGCTTAGAACCGTTACGGGTGACTTGGGGCTCTCTTCGGCTCCTCCGAGCATCCTGCGATCGGAGCAAGCGGCGAGGCGCAACACGGACTCGTTACCGGCACATCCGCCTTCACCAGAACCCAGCCAGCCCTCCTGTGGCCCGCTACACGCTGGCTTTGTTCCCGCCTGACGTTATTCTAGACCTGGAATTTGTCTGCACAGACCTGGAAGTTCCACAGAATCTGAGCCGCCCGCCCTGCGCGTGCCGTATGGACGGAGAGCGCCGTGCCCGTCTCAGAGCTGACTACGGCAGGATTTGCTGCAGGCAGGCACTTTCACACCTCCAAGTTGAGGAATAAGGGGCCTGTAAGAAGGACTAAAGGCTTTGTGTTCTCCGGGGAGAGGAAACGTAGGTACTGCTGCCCAAAGATGCCTCCGGACAAGGTTTGGAAGGGCATCATCTTTCATTACAGGCAACAAAAATCACAACCAAAGGGGGACGGGGGGCGGGAACAGCATCTTTTGCAGCAGAAGGCACAAGGTAGTTTTTCACCTTAGAGAAGGCAGCTCGGGAGGCTTTTAAATAAGGTTACTTTGCTGCTCCTCAATCTGAGCAACCCTCCTTTAAGGCTCTTTGATGAGGTTTTATGGTGTCCTACTACAAGTCGCCCTGATCGTTACGCCAAGTTCCACTTTGGGTCTCTAGATACGGTTACGTGGTCACGTTGCTTCCCAAGTTTCAGCAAAAGGTGGGTCTAGGCTGCGTACCCAGCGCTCTCCCGACGCAGTTTGACCCATTTCACACCCTCTCCAAGGCTTCAACAGTGATGATGAAGCCAAGGAGTTGTATTTTCAACTACGAGACTACGCCCTAATCCTACCTGATACAATTCTTACGGTTTAGACCAGGCTTTAGAAGATAACCTATCGTAAGCATGTAGGAAAATCTAACCTTGGACGTGTAGCCTAGACCCACGGACGCTCCTAACATTCTCCTGCATCAAAAATACTTCCTATAAAATTTTGCCGTTTTAATATAAACCAGAACTAGAAAAGGCTCATTTTTATATAAAAATCATCTGGAACAGGCTTAAATCGTAAAGAAGTTTTGCTTTACTGAAAAGGCGTCACAGCAGCTTGCCTCAGTGCTCACGGCTAAGAAGGAAACGCCGGCTCCTGGTAACTCTGGGAGCCCGTTAGCACCAGAAACAGACACCGGGTTTTGACTGCGGGACGTGCGTGGCCCTGGAAGCGGTCCCGCGGGGTTGTAGGTTAGCGCACAGGCCGACCATAAACAACTCAACTGTGTGCTGAGTAAAGCACACAGGGCAGTTCTCGTCACGTTTTTACCGCGCTCGTGGGCAGCAGCGCAAGCGATGCCGACAGAGAGCACGTCTGGAGGTCAGAGCTGTCAGACGCTCGCGTTATTGCTTTAAGTCCAGCTAGTGCCAGCGGTGCGCGTGGCTGCGTTTCCTCAGCCAGAGGGAACGCGGAGCCCAGCTCGTGGCTGGGCAGGAAACCACAACTTGGCTGTCGCCTGCTTCACTGACACGGCCTCGAAAGGGTCATCCTCCAAGTTTTGCAGCGTAGAAGCGCTAACTATGAACAGTTTAGGTAAAAACGAGGCCCTGCTTGAAGAAACTACAGCACGACAGGCGCCCGAGTAGTACCATCTGTTGCTGTGGCGGTGTACTGCGCAGCTGTAGGACGGGACGCCCTAAAGCCGTAGAAAAAGGCCACGTCTTCGCTCCTTACCAAGTATTCCAGCATTCCTGCGGTCCCACCCAGGGCTCCTCAGCAGCCAACAGCTTTTCCTGCCGAGTTTTCCCAGGTAGGCTGTACTGCTCCAATCAGCGTAGAGAGCTACGGATTCGACCTGGGAGAAAGGGTGCAGGCAAGGCTATCCGCCGATGGGGATGGAACCGGATCGCAGCCAAACGCGACGCCCTGGGCCGGTTTCACGCACGGCTTTGGAGTTCTCAGCGGCACGCGGAAAGCACGACACCCACGGCCATCAAGCCATTATTTCCTCTTCTACTTTCAGGTTCCTTGGGGTGACCCTGACCTCGCACAACAGCCACAATTTCTCCTCACATCTCACACCCCCCCCCAGGTCAGGAAAGTAAGCACAAATGAACGTAGCGAAGACGTGAAGAGCAAGAGTTGATTCCTGAGGTAAGGAGTATGGCCTGGATGTCAGGGTTTGTACCCAAAAAAGAATTCTGAGTTTCAAAAGGTGTCTGACGAGAACACCTTCTGGCTTCGGTGTTAATTCTGGAGCCTCCTCAAATGCCAGTCCTACTCGTCTGTACTGAGCCGTGCAGCAACACGGTTAACAGAAGCAGGCGAGGACAGGAGCCCGAAGCAGCCCAGGCTAAAGCAAGAGCAGCATTTTCAGTAGCAAACTACGACAAACATGGAACACAAACCCCGTTTTTGCAGAAGTAACAAAGCAGCGATAAGGAGTTACTCAGAATGGAAGAGGGGTTGGAGTTTAAGGTCCATATACCAGCACTTCACTGGCAGAGGAAGGAGTACGCAGGGAGGTGAATTCCCCAACGTTCTCGGCCCTCCTGCCACCCCTCGTTCAAACGGCAGTGTACAGGGCAAGCAGACCCGCTCACTTTAAACGCAGCTCACGTGCCCGAAGGAACGCCAGGTCACCTACTCCAGTTAGGACACGGCTCTCTGATGGCTGGTTTGACAGAGGCCTGCGTTTTCAGCACCTTTCATGGTTTCTAAGTGATTTTCACCACATTTTTTAGCTACTGCCACCGTCGGTACCATGCCCTCGGTCCGAAAGGAGCTCAGAGGGACAAGCAGAGATGGCTAACAGCCTGCTATGTAAGGACAACCTGGTTTATCTTCCCTGAGCAGCCTGTGTGCCACGTCCAACTCTGCCTATGCCGCAGAGACCCCTTCCCGCACGCATGTGCGCGGTGCCTGGGTCCCCAGCTCCTCAAGGTGCCCTCGCCTCGGGCTAGTTCCTCACCACTTTTTCTTTAAACTGAAAAATGAAATATGCGAAAGTCGCCTTCAGTCACATTTCGGCAAAGTTATTTGGTGGCAGTGAATCTCAGCTGGCACACGGGAGGTTCTGCTCCAAGGCATCTCCCCAGTCTCCCAAACGCTAACCTCCTAACGACCTTACTACGCAGCGGGCAAACCCAAGAGCTGAAATGAGTGTTACACAGGCGTAGCCTGAAGGGACGGTGCTTCTGCTGGAAGGAACCCACGCAGAGAGACTTCAGAAACAGCTTACGCACCGCACACAATGGATCCACGTTTTTCCACTGGCGTTTCCCAGAACTAAAGCCAGTTACGAGTAACCACACGGCAAGAAGAGGACAAAACCACTGACTCATCCAAGGGAAGGACTGGGCCAACCAACGCAAAATCATCTGAGAAAGAGCACTAAATACAACAGTAGAATGCAGCATCTTCTTTCACCATGGTACGGATAAGGCTGCCAGTAGCACGCAGCCACCATCATTTCAATCCAAATTCGAGTTCACCGCCTCCTCTTC
Source organism: Rhynochetos jubatus (assembly GCA_027574665.1). Taxonomy (NCBI): domain Eukaryota; kingdom Metazoa; phylum Chordata; class Aves; order Eurypygiformes; family Rhynochetidae; genus Rhynochetos; species Rhynochetos jubatus. The sequence continues at coordinate 77,848,353 of CM050651.1, forward strand.
CAGCAAGAGCTGGCCTGCCCTTTCCTCCTACCCAGGGTGCATCTTTTAAGTTAAAGCTTAGCCCACAGCAAACCAACTGTGCTCAACGCCGAGTCCTAGCAATGACACTATTTTCGTTGCAACGAGGCAAGTCTTCCCGAGTTTCTAAGCACTGATTTTCCCCAGGAGACAAGGAACGCTCAACACCAGCACGTCAGGTACACACTGCAGGCTGCACGGGCTCGTTACTTCATCTTCAAACATCCTTCCAAGGGTTTTGTTAGGAACGATTAACTGCCGAAATAAAAGATGAGTTTGGAACGAGGACATTTTCCCCCACAGTATTTCTTTACCTGCACCTAACCCAAAATTCTTCCGTGCTACTTTTTGGGTTAATGAGGTTTAATGAAATGCGTGAATCCAAGGGAACTTGAGCCAACTAGAGCAAGCCTCAGTGTGTTTTCAGCATTGCAGCACTTCGTCCTTGGTTTAGGCTCTGTCAGTGACAGCTTGGAGGAGCAGCTTGTGAGAATTCGGTGATATTAAAGTCTCCAAGCATCTCTCAGAGCTGGGTTTTGGTTTTGTGCTCTAGGTCACGGATGAGAACCAGCACAGACACCTCTGTACTCTACAACGAGGGTCTAATAGCGCCTGTTTCCTCACAAGGGGTTTTTTTCAGCACTATTACACAAACAATTTAATTCTACATTAAAGTCAGGTGTGCTTGTAGCTCAGATTCATGTACATGAATCTGATGTATGATCACCATCTACTTCAGTGTTTTCATCTCCATTTTTCTTGTCAATACTAGAAAAAAAAGCCTTTTTCTGCATTCTCAGTTTCTCAGCAGAGTTTTTGTGGACACTGGGAAGCACCACGGTGGCATATAAGCGCTAACTCCTCAGCCGCCTCACTTCAGTGGCACGCTGACACTTGTCTCACGCACTGAGGCAGCAGCGCTCTGTTGAAGGGTGTCCAGCAGACACATTTAAGACCCCTTTTTTCGGTAACTGAATGTCAGCCACTGATTTTACAGGGCCCGATGTAAACGCTGACATGCAGAAGCGTTCAATCCGACGGTATCACTCCAAGCTGTGCGCGTACAGAACGCTCCTACGGCAGTTCACCACGCTGTCCAAGCGTCAAGGTGACAGCGCAGCTTTACAGTCTGGCACTAAGGAAAAGTGACAGATCGGACAGGTTTTCAGAATCACCCCGTGAACCTTTAGGAGAGTTTGAGTTAAAAAAAAAGCAGCTGTGGGAAAGTTCATTGAAAGTAAGTGGAACGAATTCACCTTGCGCAGAAGTTCATGGAGCTGGTCTCTAGAACTCTAAACCGTACTCCGTATCTACTGAGCTGAGGAAGGAGAATTTGGGTTAGTACCAGCCAACTTAGGATAAACTGCCCAGCCAGATACTGATGCTGGGAGAAAGGCAGAGTTCGAACAGGTTCTGGGTTAAGATACAGATAAGTGGCTTTGCAATAATCTGATTAAGAGAATTCTCTCTCAACTCTTAATGTACCCCCCAGTTCTGACTCTGTTACTGAGCTGTATTTCTCTGTCACATGAAGGTGTGTTCACACAGAAATACAGCCTTCACTTCACAGACCGGTTTGGGTTGGAAGGGACCTTAAAGACCATCCAGTTCCAACCCCCTGCCACGGGCAGGGACACCCTCCACTAGCCCAGGTTGCTCCCAGCCTCATCCAGCCTGGCCTTGGACACTCCCAGGGATTTCTCCTCCCTCCTTCCCTCTCACCCACCCCCTTGTTTTTTTTTTAAGGGGGGCAGCAGACCTAGTGCTGGAGCTGGCAGCAACGTTCAGCACAGCTCTCCCTGCCACTGCCCCACCCGTACCCCTTTCCAGCAGCGAACCATTTCCATTTAGTACCCTGTACGTCCACGCGGGAGTGCTAGGCACGTACTGTAAAAATGTCACTGTACAGCGGTTTCAAGCCTGAGCTAACCATTTCCAGCACTGGCACTAGGCATCTGCAACACCACCACGTAGCGGCACATCCTTTAAGTGCTCCAATTAACCTTTTAAATCCAGGCTTAAACTCAGGTCAGTCATTCCAGAAAGCTTGTTTCAGAAATGCAAGGCACCCAGCAGCACCCAAGTCGCACTGCTGTGCCAGGTGTACACACATGGTGCCTTTTATGTTTTTAAAAGTCTGGGAAGTTCGACATGTAAGTGCTCCTCAGCAGAGAGAAGCATTTTGAAGTCACGGTACAGGTGCAGCTCACACAACACCTGTAAGGTAACTAACTCCAGGGAAAAAATAATTGCAGTGACCTATTGCACAACACCGGGCATATACAGCCCAAATAAGCCTGCAAGCAAGGGATCAGTGAAGTTCACGTTTCTCCTGTTCTTTTTTCCCCACTGCGATCCTTCTTCCTCAGCATGAACCCATGTTTTCAGCTTCACCGCACTCACAATGATCACCAAGTTCTTTAATGAGCAACTTTGGCGTACCACTGTGGTTTGTGTCGGACAAACTCCTGGAGCCATAAGCACTGGCACATGCCATTACTCACCCCGTTTCTTCACCTTCCCTAGAGGCCTAAAGAGTTTGCAAATACATTTCTACCAGCCCAGCCTGCAAGAAGAATCGGAAGCTACTGAGAGAGGAGAAGTGGGGGTTTCTGGTAATTAAACACACACACCACTTTGAGGGCTTTGATACGGCAGAGGAGATTTAAGCACTTAAGGCTGAGCCAGAAGAGGAATCACGCATTTTGAGCTAGGGCTGCCATTTAGGAACTTCCATTGTAATGCAAAAGGAAAGGCTATCAAATTCAGCAGTAGAATGAAAGCTCACACTGCCCAGCAAAAGCATCATCTTTACTTGGCCCTATTTCATCACTGGCCTGTTTTTTCCTTCTAGAAATCAGTGTAAAAAAAAAAAACCCAACACCTCATCCTGCAGGAAGGAATCCTACATGGCAGCTGTTACAGAAATCCCACTGAGACACGGCGGTGCTTACACAGACAATTAGCTCTCTGGACTATCAAAGTCCTTATTGTTCGGCCACCAGATGAAAACCACTGTCTCTGCTCCTCACCGGAATGCTTTTCCTCACGTTATTTCCCAGGCATGGTTACTGCCAATTCACCACTTCTAAAAGACAGTATTACTGCAAGTGGCTTAACGCGACCATGTCAAAGCTCTGAATCCCGCTTCCAGAACCACTGTGGTGCTCCATGAAGTAGTATCGGTACAGCAAGCATCGTGGGAGATGTGCAGACTGACACTTACACGGTTCAGAAAAAGGACTTCCATATAAATGTTTCAGTAGCTGGCTTTTTATCTGCTCACGGTCTGCCAGGAGCGAGCAACGAACACACAGTATGCTGCGCGCAGCTTCCAGGGGGATGCTGGAAGAGCCTGAGATGCTCATTTTAAACAACAGAACCAACCATCAGCAGAATTGCTCTTAGCTAAATTTTACCCAGGATGTACTGTAAGGAACATTGTTTATTGTGTCACTTTGGTAATGCACAAAAATATCCGAAATGCACATGAATAATAGTCTCAAGTAGAATCCAGCAATTGATCCCCTTAACTGAAGGAAAAAAAAGTCATATTTGAACACTCTGTATTGCATTTTGTAACTTTAACTGGACTTTTTAAAAACAAGCTGTCATTTAAACTGTGTCCACACTTGTCACTCAGCTGAAGACATCCTTAAAATAAGCAGCGTTTCCTTTGTATCAGCATCACTTCAACATTTAATGCAGTTTGACCTTTGCTGTCAGGTTTTACTGAAGGTTTGAAAATAAAATGAACTGCAGAAATTAATACAGAACACAAACGGCTAAACACGGTGTGCTAATTTACTCCGCTTTCCCAACAACACAGAACAATAAAACCCAACAAGAACCCGGTATCTGTTTTAATACAGAACAGAAATGGTTAAACACGGTGCGCTAACTTTCTACTTTGCTTTCCCAACAATACAGAAGAGTAAAAACCAGCAAGAACCAGGTAGCTGCTGTTAATTTGTGGGTTCGTTACGTTTGCCACGGTAATTTCCCACATTCTCAGCCAACTTGCTTAAATAGCCACTGAAACCCTGGAAAAAAGGAATCCACATGTGAGTTCTACCACGACGTCACTGAGTATGAAATGGGTTTCGGTAATAACTGAAGAAATGCTACTGTTGTAGGTATTCACCTTGGCTTTAAGTCAGAAACGTATGCCAACAGGTAAAAAAACGCCTCAATGCAGAACTATGGCTCCCAAGCAAACTTGCTACATGGTTTCAGCAAGAGCTAGCTACTAAACCTTCCAATTTTATTGTAATTATAGCCCCATTTTGGACCTGGCCCTGCGCTCCTCGAGCAGCCGAGATCCGCAGGACTCCTGCCTGAGTTAAGAACAGTATGACCGCTCTTTCCAGCGAGTGGCTTTGTTTAGTATGTGTTTCACTGCAGAGCAGGTGTGTGCTTCGGGGCGTATCCGCACGTACGGACACCAGCAGGCACTGTAGAGCTACGTACGCAAGGCCAAACTGCACTTCGAGATTTGCACTTTGAAACTCTGTCCTGTGATTTAAAAAAAGGAGTTTTTGGCTCCTTGAGCTCTGATGTTGGCAGCTATTCCTAATCTGCAAAGTCATCAGGTAGCACAACAGTTTAAATATAAAACTACCCATAAAAATGTAAAAATTGGTATATAGTAGAATATACGGGAGACAACGGCCTAAGTAGTATTTTAGGGTCGTTAAGATATTCATACCCACAGAGTGTAAAAAAGCCAAGACTCGCTTCCAGCCGTACCAGTCACGCAAAGGCCTTGCCTTCATCAGCAAGAATAATGCAACGAGCCACTACCCACAACCGTGTTATCCTCTTTATATGCCGATACGGTGCCTTTACATTTTAGCATGTGTCTGCCCTGAGGCACTCCAGAACTCCGAGTATGAGATTCCCGGGTGCTTCTGTGGAGGAGTGACGGTTAGTACTGCAAGTGTTACTGTGGTCTTTGGCACTTCTCTCTCATTAGTAAAGCAAAGAGCTGCTCCACGTTTTCTTGAGTAAAAAAAACCCCATCTGTGGTGCATTCCATTAGCCCTGAAGAGTAGGAGCGGTCCGTACAGCCTGATGCCTGGCAGGAAGCCACGTGAAACGGCAGTTATCTTGGTCTACGGTTGTCTTTCCAATCGGTCGCGCAGAAGCTTGGTCCACTTCTTCAGTTACAGCGTTGTCCTCTTAAGAACTTTGGTTACAGCATTAATGTTTTGGTAAAAAATAAACCACCCAGAGCAGATGCTTTCCTTCTTTCCTTCAGGTAGATTTTTCATTGTCCTCTCCCGTCTTCTGAACCCGTGAATACTTTTTGCATGAGGATTTGAAGCAGCTGGGAGGCCAGGATATGGGCCAGGAAAAGCTGCAAGGCACAGAGCCTTGCACGTTCTTCTCAAAGAAATAAAATATTGGATACCACCACGCTCGAGAGAGAAAATTTGTCTGCGAAGAGACCTTTAAAGTCTGTACTGGCACAAGCAGGTAGAGAGGAAAAGGAAACAGATAATCAGTTCACAGCACTGCAATCGGTTACGTTGACAACTACAAAAACGCAGTATATTTGCATGCATTTCTGCCAAGACCTAGCGAACAGAGTGGTGAGGCAGCCTGCGTATCACAGTCCACAGGTACGCTCCAAACCAGCGCCCTGAACGCCGCCGGATGCTCTGCTGCCGTACAGAGGTTACGGAGCCAAAGCACTCAAGTCTCTTTGGGCGAGAGTTTTCAGGCCTGCCACGTTTCCACTGATGACTGATCCTTGAAAACTACACTGAAATGGGTCAAGAGCTGTGCTCCCACCTGAAAGCGCTACTGAAACCACGGCAGAAGATACCTGCCCAACACTGTACAGGACAGCGAGTTACAGGACTTCAGGAGACTTTTGGGATGGTCAGAAGTTATTGCTAAACTAGTGTTTCTTCATAAGCAAACAAGGGCTGTTCTATACAGCCAGCACAGCAATAAAGTCTTGATGCTCAAAAAACATGGCTTTAAGCCAAAATATCAGGAATTTAAAAAATAACTTTATGAAAGCACATTTTGAAATAACTTCATAACAGGCAGAGATCAAACAAGAACATCTCAACCCATTAAATATTTACTCAAACCACAGTAACGCGAAGCTCCTTGCCCAATTTGTCTGAATTTCAATATGGAACCTCCGCTTTCATTTGAGCCAAAACCCGATGTTGACCTTCGGGTGGGACTGACAAACGCAGACAGCACACTGGTTCTGGAGGCATCTGTCACTCACCTTTTCGTTAGCCATTGAGTGGTACCACCAGAAGAGCCGTGTGGTGATGTAGTAAGCAATGATGACGTCTACAGTATAGTGTTCGTGAGCGACGAGGATACAGATTATACCAGCAGCACTCATTAGCCAGCAGATTAAGTGATACCACCAGAAATGACGTGGTGAATCTGTGAAACAGGGAGGTGATGGGGAAAAAAAAATACCAGCAACACACACAGACAGCAGAAACACAAAAAAAGCCATATGCGTTATTATAGCAATCCACAGAGGCAAGAGGAAAAGATAAAAGATTATTTAATTGAGGCTGCTGAAGGCTAGTATATACCTTGTTGATACCACACTGGTACAAGAACCCCGTTTTGACACAGAAAACAAGACTGGATTTTGCAAACCTACAGAGGTTCTCTGTAAAGCAAGCCCAGGATGAGCTGGCAGCTTGAGGTAAGGTAAGGTAACCATCACCCATTTCCTAGTCAAATTAAGTAAGTTTCCAGTTAAATCACTTCCAGGGTGTGGGGTGCAGGGGAGGAGACAGAACTGAGGAGGACATACACTTTGATAGTTTCACTTGGGCGCTTTGAGTCTTGCTCAAGTGAGGTCACACTCCAGTAAAGGGTCTGGATGGACACAAACGGGGCAGAGATCACATATTAAACAGGAAGAGACACCCTTATTTGAATTCCTAGGGCTTAACTACTTTGCATGAGACCTCTGCTCTCCGAAACAGAGGCGCTGCATGGGGAAGTACAGTATGAGAGTTTATGCCCTTTCATTAAACCCTACCGAATGGCAGTACGGCTTCTCTTCAGAAAGCATTTAAGCCACTTCAGTGGAAGAGCTCCCTGCCCTTCCTTCCCACTGCACAATGCCGTGGGTGTCACAGTGACCATTCATAACTCCTGGCAGGCCAACAGGCTTCATTTCGCTCCCAGCAGGGCGTTTTGGCACCCCTCGCTCACGGGGCAATGCTCAGCCTTCGCTTTCCCACACCCCCAGCCGCGAAGCTGCTGATCCCAACAAGCGTACCCACAGCAGTTTGAGCGGCCTGGGCCGAACAGTGACCGTAGCAGCACTTCAGTTTTGGGGCAAGTGGCAAACCAGTAAATTCAGCCCTCCAAAATGTGGGAGACCAATCTGTATCTGCTCATTAAAAAAAAGTCTTAAGGAGCCAAGTCATCAAGAAGTTGATGAAAACAGCCCGAAGCAAGGAAGACACAGCAAGGCTAACCACGTAAATAACTCTTCTGGGCAAAAAAGATGGGAGTGTGGGAGAATAAATGAGGCAGCAGCTAAGGATGAAAAGAGCAGAGCAAAAAACCCACTAGGCCAGAAATAATAAAAACCTCAGAACGCATCTTGTGCTGAAGACGTGCCATAGCGAAAGAGCACAGAGGAGTACCGTGAGCAACTCCTAAGTCAGAGCAGCCTGAGGGCTTAAGGCCTTGCTCAGGTAACGTTTTGCTAAATATACAGGAGGCAGAAAGGAAAGCTATGCATTTCTCATTTATAGAGCACAACTCCACTGAAATAAACGCCTAATAATTAGGCAGCAAAGGGCTTATTCCAAGCACTTGTATGATACAACCCCTCCAGCCCCTTATGATTAAAGCACATGAGTTACTCTAGCCCTGAACACGTCGGGTTATCGGCATATTTCCTAGTGCTAAAGATAAAGAGTATGTGACCAGCATTAAGCTGCAGTAACATGCACAAACCAAGGCAAACAATACATCTATTATTAGCCTATTTTCCTAATGCTGTTCTGGTGATTTTGATGAGTTACACGTGCCCTGCCTGCAGTATGTTCCCCTTACAAGAAAGGTCTAGGCCTAAGAATCAGCAGACTATAGCCAGCATCTTAAATCACTGTTTGAAGAATGATGTCTTGCATCCAGAGATTTGGGTTTTCCTATGAAACATCATTTTTATACCATGGGTTTTGTTTAAGGCAAAACGTAGCACCGCGACACTTCCTTCCCTCAACGTTTTAATGAGAGGAAGGCACCCAGCTAACACTGGCTAGCCTCACTGTTGTTTCAGTGAGGATTCCACGCTGCCAAGCTCCCATGTGCACGTGGGGGACACAGCAGTAGGAGAGAAGATCCCTTTCCAGTTCGCATGCTTAGAATTGGAAACTCCCCGCTACGCATTCAGGAGCGGCCCAGTTCCCGGGGCAGCAGCACTGCTTACCACGAGCCTGGGGCTCAGCTCTGCACAGCCTCACGCCACGCCGGGTGTACAGCACACGCCTCCCCCCGCGCCGTAAAGCGAAGGGGGAAGAAGCAACCCCAGCTATATCCTGGGTGCTTGCCAAATCCTCAGTCAGCTCCAAGGGGCCTAACTCGGAGACTCCAACAGAGGACATCCCCGGAGGATGAACCAGCTTTTCCCTGTTTGCAGTAACTGATGTACAGCACCCCTCAAAAAATAACGGCTTCTGGATGCAGTGTAAGTGTGCAATGGCACTGTGCTCAAGCTACAAGAATTCCTTACAACCCAACCTGCACAGAGCTCATTTGCAAAATTCACTACAGTACATTTGAGCCAAAATTTGAATGACTTGTCAAAAAAATAGCAAAAAGCTAGCTTGCTTCAGTCAGCCACTAAACATGTTTCACTAGCTAGAGACACGTTTTATTGAAGATAACCATGTTTTAAAGACAGAAGTGACAAATCTAGTCACATTAAGCCCTTAAAGCCCACACGACTTTTACTACACTCGTGTCCCATCTTCACCCCAAATCACGTATTTCCAACGCCCACGCGTACAGCCTGTGTACAGCTGGCTAGTGACCTTTGCAGGGCACTGGTTTCACATGCCCTTTTATCACGTGTTTTCCTGGTACGACAGGTCTGACCAAGAAAAGCCATCACTTACACTCTTTGATGAACAGGTAGATCAGCGTTAATACCACAGTGTGACCACTAAAGAGGAAGTCTCCACACAGGATGTGTGATCCAGTTATGGAGAGACCACCACCAGAAATCAGCCGCAGGATCCTCTGAACCTTCGCCTGAGAATCTCCATTCAACTACAACACCAGAAAAAAGACAAAACACAGTTTAAGACACACTGTAAGTGACTGGAGTAAACTTCTTGCCAAAACATATCTGCAGTCAGGGAGAAAAGGACAAGTTACCTCTGTTTTCTTGGGCCTTCTTTCCCATGAATGAGCATGCATATCAGGGCTGACTGGTGCTGAAAATCAGCTCGATAACTAGCATTCTGTCTGCTCTTTCCCAGGCTATTTTAAAAAATGTATTGTATGGGAATGAGGTGCAGAATATACTGGAAAAGTAAACATCAAAAATTGGTAGTGTCAGGTATCTCTTGACAGCCGCTGACAGCCCTTACAGTGCCTGGAGGGGGCTACAAGGGAGCTGCGGGGGGCTGTTTACAAGAGACTGTAGTGACAGGACAAGGGGTAACAGGTTTAAATTGAAACAGGGAGATTTAGATGGGCCATCAGGAAGAAATCCTTCCCAGAGAGGGCAGGGAGGCACTGGGACAGGTTGCCCAGAGAAGCTGTGGGTGCCCCATCCCTGGCAGTGCCCAAGGCCAGGCTGGATGAGGCTGGGAGCACCCTGGGCTAGTGGAGGGTGTCCCTGCCCATGGCAGGGGGTGGCTTTAAGGTCCCTTCCAACCCACACCACCAGCCTTTCGTATCACTTCTGTCATCCCTTTGAGAGCTGAGCAGTGTATCTACAGGACAACACACACTCTCAAAACTCCCCCAATTTCAGATTTGGGTACAAACTCAGTAAGGGCTTACTCAGCATTAGAGGATTTCTTTGTTTTCAAACGAGCATTAGGGTCAGCTTTTGGTTTCTCACAGATACTAGGCAAACACTCAGTTTCACCTAGCTGTTTAAAGATAAACTCTGGGAAATAAACCCAACAAGATAAAGGGATAAGGGAGTTTTCCATAAACAGAAAAATATTTACATAGCTCTTCTGCTTTTTTTTTTTGTCCTATCAAGTTTTTCAGAGTTCAAGTGCTAGCAAAACACACTTTCAGCAGGGACATGTGACTTTTTCCTTTGCTCACTTCTTCCCACTCCTTGACACAGTCTATACACAAAGTCACTCCCCAAGCTAGTAAAGATTCAACTGTTGTTACACAATAGTGGTGTGTAACTAAAGCTTTTTCCAACAGATTCCCAAGTAGTCCACCCACTATATTCCTAAACTGTCCCAACGTGGAAGGGTAAGGCTGAGCAGCCATGACTATGGTCTCAAGACCAGTGAGATCCTACCCAAGGAGTGGCAAGTCTATCCCCCAAGCAAATGGGCAATATTATTAGGTTCCAAAATGCTTATCTTAGTGCACAACCAAACTCTCACTCTCTCAAGTGCACTGTTTTTCCAGTGCAGCCAACACGACACAGCTTGTGCCAAGACTTTTGGAACACCGTAATGTAGAATGGCAGCAACAGAATTCCTTTGTGTCACCAAGCAACTACCCCGACACTTCGGAGTATTCTTGCAGAAATACTAGCATGTGCATGTTTCTCTGCGTATCAGCTCATTTCAACCGCTGAGCTCGAGTCACGTTTATGTGTTTTGCAGGCTGGGAGCACGGACAGGCAGCTGACTTCAGGTATTACAACAGCTCTTGAAAAAACAGGGTGAGAAACAGGACAACGCTGCGGGGTTTTTACAAGGATACTGCAGCACAGCTTGTGCATCTGCTCACGAATTACCATATCCACCTTTGGTATCCCACCGTGTGAAAAGAAATACTGTTGCTGCAGTATTAGTGATTAGCTTGAGCCTCAGAAGCAAGTTGACTAATTTGGCAGAATATTTCAACATAGGTACGCTCCTTTAGATCCTCTGAACTGACAGCTTGAGGCACTGTCTGTATCAAAGCTTGTGGTTTATCACTACTTCAGTTGGTGTTTTCAGAAACAGAGGTAATTTGTGTTACTTCATGACGCTTGGAACGTTATCTTCTATTTGCTCTAACGAGCCACAAGGCCTTGGGCAGAGACTAAGGCAAGAATTAGGGAGCAAAGGCTCTTACCTTCGGCGCACACTGAAAATGCATTCCAGGCACAGGTAAGGTGGTGACGTACATAGTAATGCAGCGGTACAGGTACAAAGTTCCTATTATAAAAAAGAACCTGCGTCCCACTATTGATCTGAAAGGGAAGGGGGGCAAGATTGAGTACCACGTTCACAGACAGGACATACACATAACCGTTACAGAGCTCTGGCTTTATTAGACACCTAAACCCCTACAACTAGAGGGGTTCCGCCCGCTGCTCTTCACCACACGCTTCTCTAAATCAAACACTAAGCAGTCTTTCTGCGGGTTTTAGTTGTAACTACCACAAGGCTCCCACCAAAGCCATCTAACCAATTTAGCATGGCCTCAGCCTAACTTAGGTGTGCAGTCAGGCACAGTCTTCGACTCTGAGCTTCTCTCCTCAGTCTCACATCACAACCACAAACTTGAATAGATATGTATAGTTTAAGCAAATGAAGACAAAGGAAAAAGCTTCTGCTCAGCTGTAGAGGACAGTGGGCTCCTCCCCAAACTCAGAGGAGGTTCTTTAGGTCATCGTGATGTCCCTTGTTTAAACACTGCCATGTCAGTAAGCACACTGGGAAGTCCAACCCACAAATAATTTGACTGGTACAACATAGGTGTCAGAAATTCAGATCTAGAAAACATTCCATCAGCAGCAGCAACCTGGTGAAACCTGTGTCACCGTATCCAACACGGACATGGACACCTTTTCCTGAAGAGGCCATCCCTTTGCCGTTTTTCCGACAGACCTGTTCTACTGTAGAGTCCACCAGGAGATTTTTATACCCGCAGTGAAGGGGGGAAACCAATGTTCAGAAAACATACAGGAGAGAAAAATACAGCTACTTACTTGTATCTAAGAAACAACCACTGGAATATCCATAATCCCAGTAGTATCATGCCATTTATTTCTGATACAGAAAAAGCCCATTTCACACGATCAATGTAATCAAAGAATTTGTCAGGCAAGGGAGGGCTCAGCTCCTTTGGGGGTACTCTCTCATGGACCACAGTGATCACAACAGTTGTTAGAATCAAGTTGAAGAGAGCATAGACAAAGGCAATGCCTGTTTTCCACCATTCCAGAGGGAATTTGTTCCTGGACTCAGCAGCCACAGCAATCTGGATGTAATCAGGGTATTTCTTGGTTGTTTTTCGCAAGCCGTTAGACAAGCCCTTTGGTTTGTTTGTGCCATTTTTGTTCTCTTCAACGACTGAGAGTGTAGGTCGTGAGTAGCCATTAGAAGTGTCATTGGTTTGACCCTCCATATGCTCTTCAAGCTTTGCTGTCTCAATGGTATTCATTCCCAAGGTGCATAGCCAAACGCAGTTTGTGAGTGACCGGTTTCTGGGCTCTCTCAAGTCCCTTGTTCCTCGAAGTCCAACGTTCTTGTTCTTGGATGATTTTTGATTCCTGGAAAACTCTAAAAAGCATCCATTGTTCTTTCACTATTAAGATACCGGATAGCGAATTGTGAAGACCAATCTTCTTCCTCTAGAGCTGTATCATCTGCAAAAAAAACCACACAACAGACACTGAGGACAGTCAGAATTAATGTGACACTGAACAAATACCTTAAAACGCTTCTTTAAGTTCCATAAAAGTATACTTACACATACAGTCAGAAGGCAAACTAGGGACAGGTGCTTACTGTGAAATAATTTAAGCCAGTTCCTACTAACCTGATAAATCTCTGGCCAGGCACTAGTACCACCACAGGCTTTTACCTTTTACAGAACAAGATCCACAGACTTTAATGATCATGAGGGCACAGTTTTCAGAATTAAGACCAAACCAGGTTTGCAGCAATATTCAAGTTTCATTGCTTAGGGGCATTCCATACCAAATATCTCGGTTTTAGGAGGGCCACAAGGATGCTGCAAGGGCTGGAGCCGCTCTCCCATGGGGACAGGTGGGGGGAGTTGGGGGGTTCAGCCTGGAGAAGGGAAGGCACCAGGGAGACCTTAGAGCCCCTTCCAGTGCCTGGGGGAGACTTTTTCCAAGGGCCTGTAGTAACAGGACAAGGGGTAATGGGTTTAAACGGAAAGAGGGAGATTGAGATGGGCCATCAGGAAGGAATTCTTCCCGGAGAGGGTGGGGGGCACTGGGACAGGTTGCCCAGAGAAGCTGTGGGTGCCCCATCCCTGGGAGTGTCCAAGGCCAGGCTGGATGAGGCTTGGAGCAACCTGGGCTATGGAAGGTATCCCTGCCTTCCACTTGTTCTTTAAAAATATGTCTAAACAATTGGTGTTGGTTTGTGGGTTTGGGGTTTTTTTTAATGGGAACAAATGGCAAGATTCATTATTGCACAGCATTTCTTTCAGGCTGCATTTGTCAATTCAGTAGATAAAAAAAGTTAGGTAAGTGCATACATTTTATAACAAGAGTTTCTACAGAGAGAACGCAGTTCACCTCTACAGAGCTGACCGCTCTAGGCACACAGCGGCCCTTCCCCGCACCCCGCTCTCCATCTCCAACTTCTGCAAACCCAATTACCGTAGTTGCGATGTACCTAATTTTATTATTCTGCTCAGCTCCTGTGGCAAAAAGTGGTATTATCAAATACAAAGTGTTCACTACTACCAGCAAATCATAACTCTCTTTTCACCTGTCCTAGGTTCCCTGGCATTGCTCCGCATGCCAACACAGGCCACGCAGTTTGCCACGCTACACATACAATCGAGCCATCAGGACGGAAGCCGCCAGTCTGCCCGACCAAACATCGCGGAACTTGGCTTAAGGGAAGACAGCCTGATTAGGAGGTACCTGTCCAATACCTGATCTCCATAGCAAGGACAAGCTAAACCCAAACCAGACTGGCACGTCTGCTGTTTGTGTTTTGGTCCCTCCCCTCTCATCCGCCCCGAAAAGACAAGACGTTAAATGTGGTCAGCATGTAAAGCCTCCTCACTTCCTAGCTGCTGCTCCCACTGCTGAAAGGGAGAAGGGGTAACAGCTCAGATACCAGTATGTGCAATTCATGCAAATAACACTGAAAGAGTCAAGAAGCATTTCTAAATTCACCTCTCAGACATGTTTCCAAAATCCACTGTCTTTGGTGACTTTCTAAATCCCCAATCAGCAAGTGTATGAAAACAAACACAGTCCACACCCCAACAACTCTCCACCCTCAAAAAAAAAACACCAAAGAGAAAAAATGGCGATCTCTGATGCCTTTTCTCCCTCTTACTAACCACACTGTAAACTCTGCTTCTGCCTGAGAAGGGGTTGTTTAGCCGGCACCCAGGCAACGGCCCCTCTGATGCTTCCAACAACTGAGAGCATTCTTTTAGAGCAGTTGCAAAAGCAACAGCCCTACTTAACACTGTAGGAGAATATTTCCACTTTCACAAGTTCCTTTCTTAACACACATTCTCGTATTCCCTCTGTCTAGTAGAGATAAGCGCAGGGCAGAACATTTACATGACGGCATAGAAAGAATCTGAACCCATCTCGTTTAAGTTTCGGAAGAGCAGTCTTCCCAGCGTTCACCTGCTGAGTCAAGGCCCTTCTCAACACGATGTTATACAGCAGTCACCGATGTAGAGATGAGCAAACCTTGATACGTGTTTATCCTGCAGAGTTGAAACATCGTTAGAATCGCCCTCCACTGAAAACCAGAGCATCACAGCAAGTAGTACCTTAGGTATTTGTAGGGAAGAGAAGGAAATTCTAGTGGTGTTAAAGGAAGATTTATTTTTCAGCTATTTAATGGCATCCAAAATAAGCCATAAAGATCCAACAGTATGCGAACGATAACCTAACAGTACACTGGCACTCTGGTTTTTGTATTAACTTATGAAGCAAGGCAATTATACCTACAGCTCGCAGAAGAAAAGGTGTTCCTTCCTGGTACTTTTAAAAGGACTGTAAGGCATATTGATCTACCATTGCTGATGGCTCATCAAGATTATTTCCAGCAGTGCATACTGTGGTCAAACCTTGTTTACATGGACAGAGCAAGGTGCTATATCACTGATCAGATGATAAAGAGCATAAAAACTTTCCCTTGTAGAGCCTTTGCAACCTGTTTCTCCCACATTCTAAAAGAAAGCAGAAGTTCTAGTGATGACAATGAGGAAAAACACTGCTCGAAGTTGTCGGTCCCCTGCTGCCAATCTGAGTGGCCAGAGGGGTCACAGCTAGCACACACCAGCAGCTGCTACAAGCTGCAAAAGCACAGAAGCACACTGGTTTTTCTGCCAGCTCCTGTCCCCAGTTCACATACCCATCCAAGTCCCCATGAGGGGGGTGTCTCTTTAGCTTCCATGGTGTCCTTATGTTAATGGTTTTAATTGAAAGTGGGAGATTGAGATTGGGTATCACGAAGGAATTCTTCCCGGAGAGGGTGGGGGGCACTGGGACAGGTTCCCAGAGAAGCTGTGGGTGCCCCATCCCTGGCAGTGTCCAAGGCCAGGCTGGATGAGGCTGGGAGCAACCTGGGCTAGTGGAGGGTGTCCCTGCCCATGGCAGGGGGTTGGAAATAGGTGGAAAAAGGTGCTTTTATCCTGACACCATGACACGCTTAGATTTTCCACCTGATTATTTACCCTTCTCTTTTAAGAACCAAGGTCACAGTATCTGTTAAACGGCAATTATTTGTTATCTTTCAGGGCTAGAGGAGCTCATTCTGGCAATATCCACATGTATACGGCATAAACAGTTTTATTTACAGGTTGACAGTCTTTCCTCAAACAAAGGTCAGAGTCTTATCTGTAGACTCAGGAGTGCTAACAGAGTAATTTGGGTTAGAATCAGCCTCGGGAGGTCTCTAGGCCAGGACCATCACACTGGGGTGCTCAGTGCTCCATCCGGCTGTACCCGTAACACCCCCAAAAAAATGCACCACCTCTCCAGGCAGCCTGTCCCACCACACGGTTGTTCTCACAGGGAAAGCTGGGTCTTTTTTTTAAATCTATTTTTCTCATATCTATTTCTTATTAGAAATTCTGCCCCTTCTGTCTCACTCTCCCTCCCCCCGCTGTGAAAAGCCCAGCCCCAACATCCCTGATAACCCCCTTGTAGGTGCAAAGGGGCTGCTGTTGGGTCCCCTGAGCCTGTTTTTCTCCAGGCCGATGTGACACAGCTCCCCCAGCCCCCCCCTCACAAGGCCTGTGGTCCAGCCTCCTGACCACCCTGATGGTCCCTCCACTGGGTTTGCTTCCAGTTCATGTTTTCCCTAGGACAAAGACCCCAGACCAGGCACAGTATTCTAGATACAGCTAAGAAGTATTGAGCAGGGAGGAATCATCACTTCCCTGTAACACTGGCTGTGCTCCTATTCAGTACCACTCAGGGCAGCGTTGGCTGCCTTCACTGCCACTGCACGCTGCTAAATCCCCTTTCAACAGAGCCAAAAGAAATATTGACCTTTTTCCAAGGGGCTGAAGACATCTTCACAACTTCGTCACTCCAGACAAATGAGATCAAGAGAAAGTCTTCTTCCTACTTAATCCATCCTCTCCAAAGTGAGCCTGTTCCAGTATTTCAGATCTGGACAGAAAAGTCTCACAGCTGAAGTACCAGTTCAGGTTAACCTGCTGATTTTGAATAAAGAAAACACGGTGCTCTATCATTCCCTATTTTTTAACACTGCAAAGAAATGCTGGGCTTAGGTCCTTTCTCCTGTTCATGAAAAACAACTATTATAAACACTCTGCAAAGAGTGGAAGTCACTGTACTCCCTCAGTCTTACGAGGCTAAATAATTCCAGTCAGAGTGCCAAGAGAAACCTCTGGATCATCAGGCTTTTACGTAGTTTGCCCTCTGAGCATCTCAGGCTTCTTTGCTAATTGCTTTCATTCTGCTGTAACTCTACCGATGCTCTTGCAGAACCACGACCCAGAGCAAGACTCAGAACAGAGAGCAAGCTCCTGTGATGCCCCACATCCTTTCCAGGTGCCCCACATCCTTTCCAGCTCACACGCAAGCTGCAGATTACTGGCAGCGGGGCCGGGGGCCCGGCACAGAAGGCAGGAATGGTTTAGACTGTCAGGGTGAAGGCTGCATGTCAGAATGGAAAGTCAGACCCAGAATTAGTCACCACTTTCAGCACAGGGCAGTGAGGAATCACAGTGACTCATGTGTGCTTTAAAGTGACGCTGCTACAGCTTATCAGCCATCAGGCAGCTGGAAGAGGAAGTCACATACTCTGAGTAAATTTACCAGTGATACACCTTAAAAATATCTGGGTAATGATTAAGATAGTGCCTGTCAATTCCCCCCCCGCCCCGTGCTGCTCCCTTTGCCAACTGGAATGTAAGAGGTCACTCTTAAAAGAGCATTCTCATATTTCCTGCAGCAATAAACCCTCTTCCTAAAAGTTTAAAGCAAGAGAACACTAATTTCTTAAATCTGCAGAGTATGTTACAGTGTCAGCAGTGAGGAATACATGCACAAGCTGTACAACCCAGACAAAAGCTATTGTAGCACTGGAAGTCTAGCACACTACACCCGAACAAATCGGGCAAGAGTCCCTGAATACCTCCTCTCCCCCACATAGCTCCTGGAGAGTTTCTGGCTTGCTCAACCCTGCTGTAGCTGCCTGGAAAGTTTCAGGGGTATTAGTTCAGAGGGATGACACTGACACAGCACACCCTCTGCCACTGAGGGTAAACACCCAGATGGGACCAATGATGAAACACGATCGGATCCCTGTTTTGGTGTTCCCTGCTCCCTCCTTGCCGTGACTAACAGTTCCTAACCCCACCTACCACCAAGCAGTGAGAGCATACAGCTCTCCCATCACAGCCAAACACCCCCAGTAAAATAGAGATGGGAATACTCAAGCCTCTCTCTGAAGCTGTTTGTTCACAGGCTCAGACCCCCGAAACTACATCCAGCTCACACACCGAGTGTTTGTTTCCCCCCTCACTTCCCCCCCAGCTTTTCATGTAGCACTTCCAGAAGTAAAACCAGGTAAGTTTAATTTAACACCAAGAAGTTAAGACTACTGAGCAATTTCAGTAACTACCACGAGCAACCCACACGGACGCTTATGTAGGGGATTAGAACAAACAGAATCCTCTTATAATACATTATTCAAGCTTCCAGTTTGCAATAACCAAAATGATATCAAGTTTCCTATGTGTAACTGGTTTTAGCATTCAAATTCACCTCACGTTTAATCACCGCACAGGTAAAACTGTCCAAAGAGCCATCCCAACCTAAGCTCCCAATGCACTCCCATGCCCTTCCCTGAACTTGTTCAAGAGTTCCATTAGCTCAAGATTTTCTATTAATAGAAGAAAATACTTTCCACATTATGCTGACAAGTGAAAAACATTTCCTTTTTATATGATTTAATTAGTCAGGGAAAAAGACACTGTTTAGCTTTACATACTAAACACTTGAGCATCACGCCCTTCGACACTTCATTTTCGTTTCTGCCACAGACTGACAGACATTTCCTTGGACATCTCTTCTCCCGCCTGGCACGCCACCTCCCCACACCACAGGCTATCACTGCTGAACACAGTTTCAAGGGGATGGTAAGGGTGGGACAGCAGTAGCAAATAATTACAAGTATCACCCACATTCTCCGTAATACCTTTCCCAGATGTTTCTCGACCTCCATTTGAGCCTCACCCTAGGGTCAGGGTGAGAGGCCAAGAACACTAGTCATGCTTTCTTACTGCCCTTCACATGGCTGCTGTTTGCCTCCACACCCAGCTAAACATCTCCAAAATAATTCAAACCTCTCCTCATTACTCCCTGCCCTGGGTAAGAAGTATTTTCTATCCCCTAGCATCCGCCCACCCTGCACTGGCCATCACTGCAGTAACGAAGTCTTTACGCCAAGCCCCTCACGAGGCTCAGCCGAGACTTTTACCCTTCACAACAATCCTTTCTTTTCCTTTCCTTCCCCCGCCTCACCTAATAGTTTGAGTAGTTTAAATCCTTTCTGGCTAACTTGTTTTTTGGGTTTTTTTTTAAATCCCTTTAGAAGCTTGGAAAAAAGCAATAAAGAACAACGTTGGTGAGGCTCATCCCAAATTCCCATTTACTACAAGTGCAAGTTTAAAGCCATTCCTATAAGAAAACAGCCACGTACTGTCTTCAGCATCGTTCCATGGTCAGTCTCTCATTGTGGCATTAGACAACTGCATCTTGTCCATGCACACACCTCGTGACTACAGAGGCACAAATGAAGTTATTAATCACATACCTGGAGTTCCGCTGCTCTTATCCTACCAACTGGTAAAATCTGGTACTGAGTTACTCTGAATCAACACAGGACACTTTCTAATACACTGTACCAGGTACCTCAGGCAGCAGCTTTCACTCCCTAAACTACCTGTTACACCCAAGGGAACCCTCTAGCCATCACTGACCCTGTTACCTTTACAAGTGCAGGAAAGTAAAGTCACTCCAACTAACGAGACATTACGCGAGGAGGCAATAAAGGCTGGCCAAACTGCCTGCTGGGTGGCGTTTCTATCAGTTGCCCAGTGTGCTGGGGCTGAATATTGTTTATTTTCAATTTCTTGTTTAAAGACTTGAACACTAACACTACTATCACTTTAAATTTTGAGTCAAGATACTATTTTCATAGTAAAAAAACACAAGCTGGAACCCAAGTCCAGTTCTGACGGAACCCAAGTCCAGTTCTGACACTTTCTCACCGTTCATCAGCGGCAGAAAAGGACGTGCAAGCAAACAAGGTGTTTCAGAAAGGACAACTGGGAAAAGTTATTTGCAAACACATTTCATAGCTCTTGGTCTCATTTTCATGCGAGGCCCTAGAGGTCTAAAACTTACTCAAAAATAGAAAGTATTCTATAGAAATGATGGAAAAGCATTGTAAAGCATTCTAATCCCCTGTCCAGCCAGGCATGCATATACACACTGATTTGGGAGAGGGAGGACAAAGTCTTTCCACATTTCAGCTAGCTTACACCACACCTAACTACAAGGTGACAACTAGATTCCATAAACTGCTCTGGCAAAACACGCTGTAGCCACCAGAACAGCAGACAACAAATCTGTTTGAGGGAATAAAGCCAGTTCCATCTCTAGACTCACCAAGGCCAGCGTTGTTGTGTATGTGTAACCATGGCGCACAGCACTAAGAGGTGAATCAACTAATTGTGCATCATCAGTCACCGAAGTCTCAGGAAAGAATGAAGTGTTCAGCTGGAAATAAGTTTTAAAAGAATTTGGCAAAATTAGGGCACAGTAAAGACAATTATTCTTGTTTACCAACTGGCATCTTCTCATGAGGGAGATCTGATTCCGTATTGCCATCTCTGCTGTGCTCCTGCATGGATCTTCCTCAGAAACACCAGTTATGCCAGAAGAGTTGCAGGGGTCAGCAAGGACTGCTCACGTATCGGCTTCAGAAGTGACCTAACTTCAGGGCAAGTTGACATAATCGGAGAGAATTACTGTCTAGAGCAGCATCTGAAATCCAGGCACTACAGCGGCCTGGATGTCAAGAGCTTTCATCGACACAGCTCTCCAGGCCCACTGTTAAGGTACCCACCTCCCTGTGCACAGGCCAGGACACGGGCTCACAGAACCTTGCCCCTGCTAAAATCGGGTGTTCCTGGAAGCGCTGCTGCGTGGCCATTCCCAGCTTGAGCCAAGGCACGTGCCTCTGCCCTTAACTCCCCTCCTTGCCCTGCCGAGAGCAGGGCAGCGCGGCGCGTGACCTGTGGTGCCAATGCTCCCCTAGTACCCCACGTCTGTTGTAGAGACCGAGGGCACCACGGGAAGCCTCGCAGGGACTCGTGTAGAAGGTCGCTCGCACCAACTCCACTTGAGTGGCTACTTTAAGAAGCCGGTAGCTGCGTTTCACAGCTGCGTAACCAAGGCGCAGAACACCTAACCTCAGAACACGACAAGGACAGGATTGCGTGTGTGAATGCCATGCCCGACAGAGGTGGTATAATCATAAAAAACACCTCCACAGCAGCAATTACAGGGCTGCAAAGCAGAGACAAAAGCCCTTGCAGACTACCGCAAAGCAATTAGGAAGAAACCAGGAGTCCCACGTACATCAGGCTACAACCCCAACGTCCGAGCGGTACCAAGATGTTCATCACAGCTGGGGCAGCCCAAGACGGCCTGAAACATTCTACACTAATCCCAGCTCCCACCGTCTCTTAAAATGCTTTATCAAGACAAGCTAGACTCATGGGGCTTGTTCAGGACTTGCTATGCAAGCTGCCACCCAGAAGGGCCTCTTTTCCTTAGCTGGAAGCACAGGTCAGGCTGGGATACCAGCAAATTCCATGCTAACTGCTCCACTCCCCTCGGCACAGCAGTAATAATTAGGAGTTAGTTCAAGCAAACCACCTAGGCCGTGCAATTTTAACTCTTATTACAGGTCAATGTTAATTTTATTTAATTGCATTAAGTACCATTATCTCCAGTGTATCTCTCTATCAACAAAGAGAGTGGATCACAAGTTACTCATGTACCGGGTAGTTACTGTTGTCTGTTTAAAAAAAACAACAAAGAAATCATCAGAAGTTGCAGAGCCAATCTATCTTCTCTCCTCTCCTAATATTTGAGCTTTTCAAGAGTCTTTCTGTTGGATTTTTAAATAACCAGAAGCTTTTCTAATAAAGTTTTTTCACATGTGAATACTAAAGACTGTCTAAAAAAAAAAGTCTTTACACCACAAAGCATGGTAACGCTGCTCTGGCGTAAGATACAAACCGAGTTAGATTTTTTCCTTCAGAAAGCAGGATCTATGTGCTACAGCAGATATATTATCCCTCCCTAAAACATCCCAGATGAGTTCCCATCATTCAGTATCTCACTCTGAACAAAGAGCACACAAGAAACAGGTTTTTTACATAGCAGTGTTAGTGTTCCAGGAAAGCCTGGGAAACCAGGTAGCCCAAAAACAAGGTCCAGGCTCTGAGCAAATCTGATTTCCTTCTATGTAAGAGAACTCACACTGATCTGCCTGAGGTATCGATCAGACGCGTGGATCGTAAGCAGAAAAGGAGCGTCACATCTTCTGACTGAAGACCTCTTCCAAAGCCAAGAACGTTTCTTCCTACATTCCCAGGATAGCTATGTTAAAGCATACACCCCAACAAGTTTTACCATCTTCAATCTGAAGATGCAGATCATCTGAAATAGTTAAACTCCAACAGAGTAATTAACTGTGCTAGTCTAAAAAGGACAATCCAGAGAAAGCGCTGCTTCCCAAAGTTTCCTCATGTCTGGCAATAAGATTTATGAAGCAGATTTTGACAGAATTGAGGCCTATTCAACCCTGTTCCCTAGGGACAACGGCACAGGCCCTGTGATGGCACAAGCTGTGATCTCTGCTGTTCTGCAAGGAACCCGTCAGGACAGTCACCTCAAGTGTCCAGGGTCAGAATTCACAGTAGCATTTCTTAAGCGCGTTCAGACACCAGAACAGTGAACACTCACACACCCCAAGACACTTCCCAGCAAGAACCCAAGTTTTCACTAACCCCAGCATTTGAGCTCAACTGCAGACTTGACAGCAAGCAACTAAACCCCCTCCCCCTCCAAAAAAAAACACCTTACCCAAAACCAAACAGAGATAGGGAACAAGTTACTATTCAGTTTAACTATGTGAACCACTTATCACAGACAGAGGAGGAGGCAGAGTAACACAAGACCGGAGGGGGCTCACACACCTACATACTTTCTCTGAAGCAGCAGCTCCACTCTGAACTGTTAGGCAAGAGGCTGTATGTTGTTTGACATGTACCAACGTGAAGATTTATTTGAAATGTATCTTGATTATCTGCAAACATACCTCACAGGCAATCAGTACAGGTGCTGCCTGGTTAAGAGGTAAACACAGACAGCAAGATCCTTTCAGACAGGGCTGGCCTTAAGTTACATCAGGTTGTACATTAAACAGCAGGCCAAAACTGATTAACCAGCTTTGATGCCTTGGTCTCCTCGGGAAGGTCTTGTTGACCCAAGGTACAGGTCAGTTCATGAGCACATGGGGCCTACATGCCTCCAACTCCCCCAGTGGCCCCGCTCTGGGAGAAGCGTTTCAATCTGTTCCCCCAGACCAAGTGGCATTTGACTCAGCCCGAGTTTGTGTCAATGATGGTGAGGTTTAGCAGAGAAACAAGCAGCAACCACTTCGTAGTCCAAACAATGCTCAAGAAATTCTCAACTAAGGAAGTGGAGAGGTTTTGTAGATGCACCCCTACTTCTAATTCACATACCTGAAGTTATGTAGTGACACAGTGCTGGTTAAAAAGATAAAAAAGGAAGCAGAGGCTGCCTTTGCTCTAACTCAATCTACAAACTTTAACTCAATCTACAAGACCCATGACAAGAGGAGGTGAGAGGTGTGGAAACAGTATTTTAAAATCAGTCATAATACTGACAAGACAAAACCAGTCATCTTAAATAACAATACATTTTCTGTCCATCAAGACCATCTTTTACTCCACTGAATCACACTATTGCAAATATACAACAGCAAAAAGGGCGCATCCTGCAGTTTATGAGCCTTTTGATGACAGGAGAAAGGCTTGTAACCCAATTCTAATGGAAAACACAGTAGAATATCACTATAGATGGGCATTTGAGTAGATTTTTCATGTTCCAGTCTAAGCAAAGCACAACCAAATCATACACTGTGATACCAGTCTAACACCTGCTGAGTAACAGAATCGATAAAACCAGAATAAGCAGTTTCAGAATAGTAAATGTCATGGAAGGGCCTTTGAGCAGATTATGTGAGGCCTAAGTACAAAACTCCTCTTGTAACTGTCCTTGTAACTGCAACACAGAAAACCAACCACCTTTTGTGCACGTTACAGGCACCACAGTCAAACTGTGCCTGAACCGTGCTGCCTTAAACACACGTTCTAGAAAGGCTGGCGGTGCTAAAAGCTTTGTGTCCTGTTTCACTGCAACAGGATGCAGGGGGAGAATAGGAAGAAAGCACACATGCATGTACACTTTTAAAAACTGTTGTGGGCAAGGTAAAAGAACACGGTTCTAGTGCTTGCCCTCAGTGGAGCACAACAGAACAGAGCGCTCCTGTGTTACTGCAACTCTTGCACTCCGGGCCTTTGAGGGGGCATGGTGTTCCGTTTTAACTTGAGTCAGTCAGTACTGAGCTCCTCAAATGTAAGAGATAAAGAGCTTAGTCCAAACGCTATGGTGTTTCAAAGTTTATTTTACTGTTTCTCCAAGCCAAAATTAAGAAAAAGAAAAATCCAGAAACTGTTTATGGGAACATTCATCCTGCAGAGGGAAACTAAGCCAGGCAGCTGCGCACCTTGTTCAGACTGTCCAGTTGCCAGAAGGCAGTGTATCCAGGAAAGCATAAACTGCCTGCAATCTGTATTAATTATGCTTCTAAAAAAGAAACTCTACATATCAATGAAAAACACCTTTAGAGCAAGAAGTATAATTATTTAAATTTTTGTTAGAGCTGAAAATGTCTTTAACTACTCAGCTTTGGTATCTGACAGGCATTGTGCCTCATCCCATGGCTGGTCAGCTGAGACACATTTCATCCATCTTCCTAACTTCCAAAAGTCAGGACAGGTTCCTGACACGTTATCCCACCCTACTTTACACAGACTAGTTGTTCTGCACTGAAGAAGTGACTGCTTGTAATTCTTATCTGTGTATGAAAATAGCTTAGCCAGTTTGTGAGACCTGCAGAGAGGAAGCTAATGACCATGGTTACCACAAAAAAAGCCATCCTCAGCGGAGACAGCTTGCCATTCAGCTGTACAGCATGGGCAGCACTCGATTCCATGGTGTAAATGCTGCCAGGATGATGAATTTTAAATTCAAATCCAGGACAACCACTGCAGCAGACAGAAGTTTAAGCCCGTAACCCCCAACTCCCCAGTAAGCCGCCTTCGTAT
The DNA here is from genome assembly GCA_027574665.1 of Rhynochetos jubatus. Classification (NCBI taxonomy): domain Eukaryota; kingdom Metazoa; phylum Chordata; class Aves; order Eurypygiformes; family Rhynochetidae; genus Rhynochetos; species Rhynochetos jubatus. The sequence goes on from CM050651.1 coordinate 77,873,502, forward strand.
GAACGCCCAATCTCACTATGGCACCTTGAAGGAGCAAGGCCTTGAACACTTCTTGTTTCTGAGCCAAACAGGATGCCACAGCCCTTCCTCTCAAGTCCATCATGGAAGTTAACATATTTCTAAGGAGAAGAAAAACACTGAAAAGAGTTGCTTCTCTATTTTAGTGCATGATTGCTCTTAATACAGGATTCAAGCCGTTTCAGTCAATCCTCTCTCTCACCAGATGGAAAGAAACACAGCTTCACTTTAGAGGATTGCCTTCAGCTTCCTGGAACATTTTCCACTTCAAGCGGAGTTGGTTGTTTTTAAAAAAAAAAAAAATTCAACATAGAATCCCAGAACAGTTTGGGTTGGAAGGGACCTTAAAGATCATCCAGTTCCAACCCCCCTGCCACGGGCAGGGACACCTTCCACAGCCCAGGGTGCTCCCAGCCTCACCCAGCCTGGCCTTGGACACTGCCAGGGATGGGGCACCCACAGCTTCTCTGGGCAACCTGTCCCAGTGCTCCCCACCCTCTCTGGGAAGAATTCCTTCCTGATGGCCCATCTCCATCTCCCTCTTTCAGTTTAAACCCATTACCCCTTGTCCTGTCACTACAGGCCCTTGGGAAAAGTCCCCCCCAGATTCCTTGTAGCCCCCCAGGCACTGAAAGGTGCTATAAGGTCTCCCCAGAGCCTTTCCTTCTCCAGGCTGAACCCCCCAACTCCCCCAGCCTGGCCCCATGGCAGAGGGGCTCCAGCCCTCAGAGCATCCCCGTGGCCTCCTCTGGACTCGCTCCAACCGGTCTGTATCCTTCTGCTGCTGAGGGCTCCACAGCTGGACACAGCACTCCAGGGGGGTCTGCCCAGAGCAGAGCAGAGGGGGAGAATCCCCTCCCTCACCCTGCTGGCCACGCTGCTCCTGATCCAGCCCAGGATCCGGTACATCACTCCCTATGGCTGCGTGCAGGGAAACAACAAAGTTGTGTGACAGCACAGCAGGCTGAGCATCTGCACTTCCTCAGTGCCTGCAGCTGAGCCAGCGGCTGAAGCTGACCTTCTTACTTAGGAAGTAGAGCCAAGTGTTGTGCTCATGAGCCCCTACAACACCGAGGTGGCACGAACTGCGGTCACGTGATACACCCAGGTAGCTTATAAAATCATAGTGAATCAAATGAAGACAAGTTCATGCTTCTGAGAAGGGCACCGTAAAGAACTCACACGGCATCCTTACAGATGAGACAGTATTATGAAAACAGCAACCAACACAAGCTTCGGCAGGAATTTTGTCAGGCTCCTATACACAGGAACTAAAAGTAACATGAGGTAACTTGCTCAGCTACAACATACTGAAAGTTCCTATAGACTCCTGAAACAGGTAAGGTACCTGAGAAACTAGTAAGTACTCACTAATCCCAAGTAGATCCTTAGAAATTAATTTCCCTCAGCACTAAACAAAATTTGCTTTCAGAACTTCAGTTTAAATGCTTTTGGTTTTATACTGAAATCTTCATACATCGATTTGAACCAGGATAAGTGACGGTGGATGACACGACAGAATTCCACACGAAGTGTGTTTTTAGCACCGTTAAGACAGTAACGCAGCACTCCAGTTTTTAAAGTGCAGACACAGCGGCAGGGTGGGAACAGTTTGCTTCAATCCAGGCTGTGTCCAGTCTCAAACCAAGACATCAAACAGTAGTCCTTGCAAAGCACCTACAAGTGCTGTTTCCCATTTACAATGAGGGGGAGTACAAAAAAAAAAAAAGACGTAGGAGCTGTAATTACTGTAGAAATGGACTGGAACTATCAGCAAGCTATAGGATTGTATGGTGCCCTCCAGCCGGAGGACAGAATTCACGACTACGAGGCATGAGCTCTGCTGCTGTTTCTCTTCAGCAAATCATGTCACCTAAATACGGGGAGGCTCTGTCTCCATACTGAGGTCTGCTCCCCTAACCAACTGTCCAGCGCAAGAGTGAACGTAAGCAGGATCTTGGGTGTGTGCGTAAGCAAACACTGTGTTGCTGTTATGTACACTGGACATAACTGAAACTAATTGTGAGAAGTCACCCAAGCACTCGGCACGCACAGTTCAAGACCTTAGGAGGGTACGCAGAAAGGAAGCTCTAAAAACGAAGAAACAAACATTTCAACAGAAGAACAAATCAGGGAGAGCAGGTGACTTCTGAATAAAGGACGTTTACAGATGCAAGTGTTCTGTTAGAGATATACTGGGGAGGTAACCCGTGACAGAACACTTGTAACTGTTTATTGAACAGGTATTACCTTTGTCTGAAGGCTTCCAGCTAGGTCTTACAAGACCCAGGTTCTAGACAGGCTCTGCCAGAGGCTTGTTCTTTTGAGGCTGGACAGAATCCTGCACTGTGATAGGGTCAAAATATCCCACTTATTTTACAGTTTGCCAAGATTTTAAAAAGGAAAACCAACCAAATTTAAGTTCTAGTACCAGAGGCATGAACACCAGAGATGCACAATTAAAAACCCCACTCCTGTAAGTTACACTCTACAAATGCAAACTGCAGTACATTTTGCTAGTTCACAGTCACACTTTGCCATCAGAACTCGAGTAAAAATGAAAGCTGAATAAACACATTGGTATGTTTCTAAACATACTAGATTTAACCAATATTAGTACCTAAAACTTCATTCTTGGGACATCTAAATTTACAATAGTAACAAGACTGACCTGGGCCTAAAGATATCAGAGACACTGGGCAAAGATACCTTCCCTCCCAGCTGTGTCAAAGATGTTTAACTTCACACAGGACATACTGGTTTCCGGCAAGTAACAGGTAAACCTGCCTCAAACACCATCTCTCACTATGAGCATTACCAACCGCCTGGGGAGTTTTCTGAGAAACAACGATTACAAACTGCTGCAGGCAGGTTGTAAATTCTCAGTCTGAGGAATAGAATAAACTACTTAAATATATTTAGCTTCCTGGTTCTGTTTTGCTCAACTTCTTTCACGATGTCCATCTCTTTCACCACCAAGGTAGCATTACTGTAACTGACTATACAGGTGTAATCGTTATTTGTACTCCAAACTTCTCTATTCAGTTTCAGCCATGATCCACTTACATCTTAAAGAAACTGAATTTAACTCCATACTCTCCATTTCAGATTACTGCTAAATCTAAAACGATTCCAAAGGGGTTTAAATGTAGTCATTCTCAAGCAAAAGCATCTGCAGCAGTCCAGCTTAAATCACCCACACAAAGCTGATGCAACTGACCAAACCATTCAGCGCTAAACCCAAGAGGCTCCGCACCTTTTCTCAAGGAAAAAACAGGGGTACAGCCCTGCCCCACCTGGCTTCGGTCACCACAGGCACACGAAATCCCTGCAAAGCCTAGTGTGACACTTACTGCCATGCACAGGGTCCTAGTAAGATTCAGGTAAGGAACATACACTGAAAAGGAACAGAAGAGAGCAGCAGGAAATTAAAAGCCAGGCGTCGTAACAGCGCTTTGTGTGGCAGCAAAGCTCACCCTTGGAAGCCCCACGGTTCCACTGCGAGCAGCAACTTACCCTCTGTAAACAAAAGTGGGATGTCCCTGAAACTTAAAGAAGGCATTTGCGAGTTCACCTACATAAACAGGGGAAGATGGGCGGACACAAGACACTGCTTTTTCTGTTCAGGTACCTTCAAGTGAACAGCATCTTGTCCTTTTCTAGGGTTACACATCTGAGACAAGGTACCTCATCGGGAAAAATAAACAGTTAAACATTGAATACGTGCTTTTCTTACAATAAAGCTGTCTTGTCAGAGTGAATGAGATGATGTTTCCCTGAGAAACCATGCCCAAGGATCATTTTCTTTGAGGATTTAGACTGAACCCTGTTTTATTAAGAACCACCCTATTTGCAGTGATGAACTCAGTGGCTTCAGATACTCTGACAAACTATTTTAATTTCTTCATCCATACAACAGACTAGACTTCAACACTTCTTAATGCCCTCAGACAAGAGGGCCCACGCCGGACACTATCTGGAGAGGGACTTAGCACACAGTGAGGCAGGAAGTTTTACTCAGCAACCACAAGCACGACCTCAAGGCACAGCAGTCCCCTGGTATTACAGACACTACATGTATGCTAGCGAGAGGGTAACAGGTTTCCCTGAAGCTGATTTAGTTTCAGTGTACAGTTTAGTCCTAGTAAAACTGTTAAACAGCTATAAACTTCCAAAACCTGCTGTACTGGTAAGTAGTTTGTTCTTTGTATTACACATGTGCACACCAGAGCTCTTCTGAGGAAGGGACACAGTGATACCTTAAGGAGGTGTCCTAACACAGGAGACCCTTGTGATTACTGAAGTTCTGGAGCCTCGCTAAACAATATACAGGTCAGAAATATCCCTCCAGCAGGTGCAGAACGGACAATACAGAGCTACCCGTGTTACATAAAACTTCCCCAGCAGCAGCTCGGAAGGTCTTCAGCATCTGCTGGGACAGTGGTGCCTGGATGCCTGACATTCCCAGTGTCCGCAGCATCTTCGGGGACAGTGGTGTCCATGGTACAAACAACTCTCCCAGCAGACACAGATCTCCGAAGACAGTGGACCCAGTGTTGCATTAATCTTCCCAGCATCTGTTGGGACTGCTGCAATACCATCGCCATACTAAATCAAGTGTCACAGCATCTGCATTGTCCACTCCCCACAAATAGCATCAGAGAACCTCGTGGGCCAACAGCCTGTCAAAATTAGAAATAAATCCAAACAGAAGATGCACACAATTGTTAGATATCTGCATCTTCACATTTCTGTACTAAGAGACATAACTGTAATGTGCCGTTTCTTCAAAACCAGCCTTTTACATCCCCTGGTCCTTATCATTGTTAAAAATTATCTCTCTTGTGTCAATATTACCTTTTTACTTTGTTAATCCCTAAAAACCAACATGTTACTTTCCAGTCTCCATACTTTGATATGAAATACTAATACACAGTAAATAAAGAATTCTGTTTATTAGCATGGAAAATATTTAAGTTTCTTACTCAGCCCTCCCAGAGACTGGGGAGGAGGGGCAGGTGTGTGTTGGTTTTTTCTTTTTTAATCGATAAGGAAATAGGAAGTTTTTCACAATCCTGTGTCCATGACAATGTTCTAAGTAGACATCAGAACTATTAAGTTTTGAATTCAGAAAATCAGTTTATGAGAGGAGGATTGCTAAGCCCTATCATTTTTCTGTTTTTACACAAGTACAATCACAAGATGCTTTTATGATCCGGAAAAATAGATGCTTATCAACATGCCAACCATGGCTCAATCCTTACAATTACGGGGCACAAAGGCATTCTACATGCACATTACCAACTTGGGGGGGGGTGGGGGGTGTAAGAGAGGGAAAACCATCTTTGCCCTCTTCAAGTTCTCATTTCTCATTGTGTAAGTTCACTTCAAGGACAGTACAGGAATCAATCTCATGAGGTGCTTTTATCTACATACTATTGTCGTCACCTCACAATTTCACCCATCATTCCCCCCCCCACACCACTTTGATCTGTTCCAGTACCCACATACTCCCAGGGTACACTTCAATATTTTCCTGAAGGACAGAGACACAAGTATGTATTTCTCTAAAAAAAAAAACAAAAAAACCAGACATAAATTTTCAGTGAAAACAATGTAAATGCTATCCAAAAGCAAAAAAAAAAAAGATATGGAAGCAAGCACACTGACCTTTCTAGTAAAGGCAGCCCTACATCACTGAAGTTAAAATAAAAAGTTTCTGGTCTCAGAGAAAAAGTATCTAAGGCTACAGTCTCCAAAACCCTGCCCCGCCAAGTAACAATACACATAACCAAGTGCATTAAATACAATTTAAAAAGCAGTTTGTTTTTTCCGGCAAACCATTTAATAAATGCAACTTAAAGTGAAGCCTGCCAAAACGTCTGTAAGGCCCGCGGTCCCAGAAAACGCCACGCACCTGCCTGCCTTGCCCCAATACCTCTGTGGAACCATTCACCTAATTGACTAACTGCGTATTAATTAACTGCCCTTCAGTGGTTTGAGGACAGACAGATATTTTCTGAGGTCCTAAAAAAAAATCAAATAAAAATATTAGAAACAGTGTAGACCGGCTGTTGTTCAGTTCAATCCATTTCTAGTGTTTTTATGACATGGCCAGCAGAGTAGGCATTAACCACTTTTCCACAAGGATTCTGAGCTAAATTTAGGCCAGAAACCACGCAACGTTAACAGAAACGTTCCCTGCCGCTACCACAAGAAGTTTAGTTCGGCTGCGCTTCGCGAGTCACACAGCAACGGAACACCCCGACCAACCGCGCAGCGACGCACCCTGACAGCCCCGTTACAGCCCCCAGCCGAACCCTTCACCGCCCCCAGCCGAACCCAGGCTTTGAAGCCCCTCCTGCCGAGCCGGGAGCGGTACCGCGTCCCGAGGGGTGCGCGCACGGTGCCCACACCCATTTAACCGGGGAAGTAAGGATGTCCCGCCATGGCATGAGACACAGGGGGGGGTCACACAGCAAGAGGAATCAACACAGCAGGTGCCCTCCCTAATTAGAAGGGCCTCGCCAAGAGTCACATTAACAGTTCTACAGTAAAACATACGCGGAGGAGGAAGAGACCGCCACGGCAAGATCGCTCTTCCCAGCCTGTCCCGCTCACGCGCAGGTCTGCGGCGTGCCGTGCTTTCAGCCCACCTGTGCCGTTCCCAACTTACCCGCAGCTCCCCGCGCCAGCGCCCGCAGCGCTGGCAGCTCCTCCGAAGGGCACCTGGAAGCCTTGTTTTTGGAGCCTCGGGGCTCTCAGGGCCGGGCTCTGTCGTTCCTTGTGGCCAGACGCTCCCACCACCGAGGCAGCGGCAAGCAGAAGCAGCTAGAAAGTTTGCCACAGCCTCTCCCTTCCCCTCGCCTCAGCTCCCTCCCGGCCGCAGGCACCGGCGTTACGCGGCGGCGACACCCCGCAGCGCTTTCCCGCCCTCAGCGCTACCTCAGCCGGGCCGCGGCCGGAGGGCGGCTCCGGGGCTGGAGAGGGGGGGACCCACCGGGACCTGGGGGGGGCCCACCGGGACTGGGGGCTCCCGCCGTGTTTACCGCGAGTCTCCCGCTCGCCGGGAGAGCCGCGGTGCAGCCTGACATCGTTCATTCGCTTACACCGCCCTCACCCCGCCCCCCCCCACCCCCGGCCCGCTCCATTGCCAAGCGGTGACTCACCCCGGCGCTGCCGCTTCCCGCGGGCAAGGCTAGAAAAACCGGCAGGACCTCTACACCCCGAGAAAGGTGGCGGCGCGGCACCGCCCGCTCGCTCCCGGCACCCCCCCTCACCCCCCCACCCCCCGCCATCAACCGGCGCCTCTGCGCGCGCGCGCTGCCCCGTGCGGGGGGAGGCCGCTCCCGGCCCGGCCGCCGTAACCGCGCCCGGGGATGGCACCTCCTCCGGGGTCCGGGCAGATGCGGAGGTGCCGGTGCCCGCATCCCGCCTGCCATTGCTCCTCCTCCATCCACACACGTGTCTCCCGGAGGAGGCGGGGGGGGGGGGGTGTCAGCCGCCGTGCCGCGGGGGAAGGGATCTCAAAGCGGGACACCGACATCCACACCGCACCCGCCAGCGCTGCTCAGGGGTACGCGGTGCCACCCCCCTCCCGGGAGCCAGCTCGGCTCCTCGGCGGCGCAGGTGCCCGCCCTGAGCCGGGAGTGGCTTCGCGGTGCTACTCGGGGACGCGCATCCCCCGGGCAGCGCTCGGGGACGCACGTCCCCGAGCGCTGCCCGGGGGATGCGCGTCCCCGAAACCCCCGTGTCTTACCCCCGCCCGGGGGGGTGGGGTGTCGGAGGGGCAGGAGGACGGTGTCAACTCATCCACACCCAAACTCACCCGCCTGTCCTGCCTCCGGGTCAGCCGGCTTGGGCCTGGCGGGGGGAGAGCCGCCGCACAGCCCTGGGTCCAGGGCAGGCACCTGATTCCCCCCCCCCGTTCCATCCCTGGAAAGTGCCCCGCACCCAGCTACCGGCTATTTGCTGGGTTTGCTCACACGGCGGCTTTTTTTTTTTCCCCCACAAAAGCTTGGGGGAAGGGGGGAATCTGCTTTATTCCAGCACAGGGTGGAAACGTTTTCTGCACTCTCAGAGTTCCGTGGGACAGGGAAACTCTGCCCTGACCCCACAGCGACAGGCTGGGTGCTGCTCCAGGCATGAAGTTTCCCTTCCTGCAGGCTTAACACCAGCACTGTGTTATAACCAGATAAACAGTTCGGCTAGAGTGCTGCTGTTGGCACATACCCACCTGTAATGCTCAAATAAATCTGTTTGAACCTCAGCGTTCACCACTGCCTGCTCCAGTCCCGCTCCAGTCCCTGTAACTGGTCAGTGCATCCTTCAAAGAACAATGGAGCGGGGCAGGGTGTGTGCTTGGAACTGGTTACGTATGCCTGGTTGCACACAATTACACACAGGGCTTTGCGGAATGGGGTTTTACTGAGGTTATACCAAGAGGATAATGACTGTCGGAGTACCAGTTCAGGAGTAGCAATAGTGGGAGTAAGGAAATGTGCCTGCAGGCAAGCATACACACACAGCAAGTGCTAGGCAGAGCCCCCCCTCTTCCCTTTTTTAATTAAAAGCCATTTAAGGAAGGTTGAAAGGAAAGAAAGGAAAAAGTTACTGGTATTTTCCCAAATTATTTAGATACAACAGTCATCTGAAACACTGTCCTCTCTTTAAATATTATTCTTTGAAGTGCTGCATCTGAGAGAGCAAAACCACAACCACACAGAAGCTCACTGTTCAAGGCTACACTTCACATCCAGCCCTGCAAGCCCGTCCTCTGGGGGACCCGTTGAAGTGTCACCGAGCTCCCGCTGAGCTCACAGGTGCATCTGTAACTAATTCGCCAACTACTGGTTGCAAGTCTTGCATAGCAACCTACTTCTAGAGCAAGTGGCCTGCTGGAGAAGTCACAAAACTTGGCAGAGGAAGCAGCAGCACATCTCTCGATTCTGTGACCTCTTGGTTACTTTAAACTAGGTTAACTTCACAGGGTTCTTCAGACAGGGGTTATGAGGGACAGAACTTAAGACTGGAAAGACATACAAGATTCCATGAGGAGACCAACATGCAGGTCACATCCTCCATCACCTCCCGGGGAGGCTGATGGGAGTGAAGGGAAAAGAATTTTGAGGAAAAAAAGTCACTGTTCCTTTCAGCTGGAACAAACCCAGCACCTTCTTCATTACTGGTTTTTTTGTTGGGTTTTTTTTCCCTGTTCATGAGATCAGCAGGGATATTATTGGAAACAGTAATTCCATAAACAGCCAGCCTGTGCATTAGAATTCTGACTATTCCCAAAGAGACACCCAGGCAGTTTTCAAAGGCAGCTACTACCAGAATCCTGCTTCGAGCCAGGGGACAGAGCTAAAACTGCAAGATGGGGGTTTGGGGCGGAAGAAGCAAGAACCATATAGGAACACCTAGTTCAAGCTGACTTTACAGTTTACAGACAGAGCAAACAGTAGTAAAAAAATAGCTTACTTGTGTAGCCCAGCCATAGCAGCTATCCGTGCAGAAATTTAACAGGGAAGAACTATTAGGCACATGTGTCCTAATGAGCTCACACGCCTTTATTCCAGCTGTGTTAAGGGCTGTAATACATAGATACTTTACACTGAAGTACCCCTTCACCCTCAAGTACGGCCCCTCATAACCCTTCCTTGCTTTCCCTTCAAGTAGGGCACGAATCAGAGCAATCCTGCGAACCACTACTAGAGGGGCCTAACGCGAGGGCTGTGGATGGTTCTCTCAGCAGCCCTGTTGTACCTGTGAGGGTGCAAGGTGATTCTCACGTGAAGTAAGTCCTGAATGATTTATTATTCCCATCCAATTATGAAAGAATAAAACACACTAAAGCCACATGGATGTGGTCTACCAGTTCATAGAGTCTTTGTCAGCACACGCTCACTGAACACCTGACAGCGCTCAGCGAGTTCCACAAGTTGGGGAACCAGCTGCGTTTCCACGATGGCATGAATTTCACATCTCCAGCTAGTTATTTCAATCAATTCACTAGTTCTTTTTCATCATCAAGGGCTGTAGAACAAGAAAAAAAGCTTACCTTAGAGGTTCACCATTCCTGTCACTGGTTTTTTGGCAACTGACCAAGCAGGTGAAAAGATAACCCGCAAGAGAAACCGTAAGACCAGTTTTACCATTACTACATCTTAAGCACGACGGTTCGGAAGTACCGTCCTGCCCTACTCACTGGGGGGGTTCAGACCCTAAGAAACACAGGCTATCACAGCTAGCACAACCGCAAGCTCAGCTGCTGAGATCGCACGCCTGCGTCAGTGGAGGCTGAACTCAAATAAACACACGAAGAACATAAAGCACCGAGACAAGCACCGCTACACTAAGCGTAGAGACCTGGAAGACCTTGATCAACGCCACCGCTTCGTCAGGAGACCCGCGAGCAAAGAACCCCCAGCGAGGCGCCCTGAGGCCACCCGAGCCCGCCCGCACGAGGGCAACCCCAAGCGGGGCAAGTCGCGTCCCCTCCCGGCCCGGCCTTACCTGCGGCCGCCCGCCCCGCTGCCGAGGAGCCGCCCGCCCCGCTGCCGAGGAGCTGCCGCTGCCGCTGCCCCACTGCCGAGGAGCCGCCGCCGCCCGCCCTTTCTCGGGCTTTCAAAGGAGGCGGGAAGCGGCCGCAGGCCAATGGCGGGCGGCGGCCCGCGGCACCCAGCCCGCCGCCGCCCCCGTGCCCCCGCCTGCCGCCGGCCGCTGCCCGCGGGGCCGCTCGGCAGGGCCAGCCCGGCCGGCCTGGGACGGCCGGAGGCTCCCCGAAGGGTAGGAGCTGCCTGCAGCTCCTCGCTGTCGGCCCACAACGCCTGGCGTTACGGTTTCCCCTTGGCCTTAGCACTGAGGCAGTTTGAAGTCCCCGAAAGTTGTGGCGCTGGCCGGTTTGAGGAGCAAACGCTGAGCAGAGACAGTCCCAAACTGTCCAAGGCTGAAGCGCAGCGGCGCTTACACTCGGCTAAAGCTGTTGCGAAAGAAAAACTCATTTAGCCTACGGGGACTTTTTTCTTCCTTAGCCAAGCAGTGACAAACCAAACTGCAGGTTCTCCTCAACGTCACCCTCGGAAGTCACCCTGGTTTTTTCCTTTGGATACCCCTGAGGGGTTTGGGCACGGGGGAGGCTGTTTGCTTCTTTGGGCTTAGTAATGCCTTAAGTATTCAAACTCCCCGAAATCAGAGACGCTTTAGAAGCTGTGTAGAAGAGAACTTGTTCCGTGTCTTTAAACCGGTTTCCCTGATGACTGAAGCCAAAAAATTGATTTTCTATCTGAAAATACACGCACCCAAAATGACCGACTCCAGCTTCAGCTCTTGCAGCGTTTGAAGGAATGGGGTATGGGACAAGGCCTTGGAAGAAAGAGTAAGAGTGCAGGTACTTGATGGCGTTAGGGAAAACGGGAGATCTGGGGACAGTACAAATAAATTCTGGTTTATCGTCTCTATCTGCAGGTTTGGAATCGAGGGGGTTGTAGGAAACTGCATCGAGCGGAAGTACGGGAAATGGCCTCTTTAGGGGAAGAGGTAACATTGTTGGAAACAACCAGTAGCTCAGAATGTTGCCAGGCGTCTGAAAAGGCTCCGCAAGGATTTTCTGTAACATCCTAAGAATTTCTGGATGCACAATCAGGGAAGGCAGCCTAGCTGTAACAATTATCCCCAAGCCGGCTGACAGCTGAACTGGCCCATTTTTGCTCCTCAGCCGCATCTCCTCCATCTTCCCTTCACGCTCCTCAATAGTTTTCCCCTCCTCTGATCCCATCTTTCCCACGTAGCTGCCTTTTCTCTTCTCAGCCTTAGGATGTTTTGCAGCAGGCGCGTGTGAAGCAGGACACCACGCCAAACCTTTGGCTGCTAGCAGCCGTTCCCTCCGGCGGGAGGTTTACAGGGCTCTGGCCCAGGCACGCAGAGCAAAGCGCCCCTACCTTTGAATGCAGACCGACGCCAGCTGGACGGCCGCTGCTAGATGATCTCTTTTTGGCTCTCCCTGCGTGCTGGTTCTGCGAAGGAGAATTCTATCGTATTCAACTGGGAAAGGAGGAAAAGAAAAATTAGAGGGAAAAGGAACTAAGCCTGGGATGTGAATGAGCAATCCAAACCTGCTGAGATTTACCCCTCCCCATTGAAGTTTCTGAGCGATGTAATTTTTACCTCAGTATCTTACAGTTTCAGTTTCTATTAGTATGAAGTTTTTGGGTTTTTTTTTAGGAAAATTTATTTTTAAACCTAAGCAGCTGACACAATTGCGTGAGGGACAGGTGGCCTACTTAAAAAAAGTGACTGCTGTTATCGTTTGTCTGTGCATCGAGTAGGAAACATACGGAGAGACGGATCATTCCAGGGCAGCCTCCTGTCCAACCTGCTGTCCCGGCTCTGGGAGCAGGCAATGCAGGAACCTTCAGAAGAGGCACGATGGCAATGTCGATAAAAGGTGGGAAAAGGACGGAGGAGTAAAGGATCCTTCCATTCTGGCTGCTTATCTACTCACCCTTCCATAGGATTCGGGTTCATATTTTCTTTCTGGCCAGCACAACAGGAGATGCTTTCCCTCCTTTCAGAGAAGAGGACCAGCAACCAACAAGTTGTTGGATTAATGCAGCTATGCACTGGGCACCAAAAGTGTGCTGCTCTTAGTGCCTCTTTATTGTGTAGGGCATGTTGCTCCTCAGATAGGTAAGATCTTACTACAGTCCCATGCCTGTTTCTCCCAGAGCTGAAGAACGTTCGAGGAAAAATACTGGATGGGGTACAAAGTCTCAACTGAAATCCCACTTTGTGCGAGACTGTAGAATAACATCTGACTGAAATAACGGCTGCAGACATTCTGACAGATATTCTTCAAGTGAGTGAATGAGTCACGAACCTCAGAGAGATGAAGAAGCAAAAGACAGAGCTGACTCATACGTGAGTTACACGTTTCAAATGTGACACGCTTCTGTTGATATTCTGTACATTAGCAGGACGTTAACGTGTCTTCTTCTTCACAGGACTCGAAAGATACATGAGTTTGGTGAAAAGATGCATGTAGACCCTTGTTCCCCTGTATCTGAAATGCATCCAGAAGTAATTTTGGGCTTATCCTTATGTGGGAGCAAAATGCCCACGTTCTACTTACGGAAAGTCATGGCCAAGAGATTTGGGCAAAGGCCCCAGTTGAGAAAACGTTGATTAATGGATGGTTATTTAGGCTGAGAAGCACTTCCTGATGAGTCTTTATACCAGTCTGCGTGTGACATCACACAGATGTGACTAGATGGCTTCTGATGGCACGAAGCCAAAGCAAAGGGATCCGGGTAGTGTCATGTCCTGCCAAGCGTACATTTACTGTCATAAAAACGTGTTCTAAAGTGTCTTTTCCTTTGATTCCTATTTTTTAATTGATTTGGAGGAGGATGCAGAAAGGGTGAGTCATAATACAGGGAGAAGGGTTCTTCCTACAATCAGATGAGAAAAAGGATGGAGAGTCTTCTTAAGTCTCTAGCTTGAGAAGAGGGGCAGGTCTCCGAAGAGATGAGGAGGCTGACGGTTTTCCATGCAATTTCTCAATGGCAAACGTCATAGCGTAATCCTGACTTTAGGTACGGCGAGTTTCTGTGTAGGCAGACCTTCGAGTCTGTCTTCGTCGTTGAGAGTGGAGATTTTTGTTCTTCCCTCATCAATAAATCACAAGCAGTTGTAAATATAGATGTTTCCATGGTTGCACATGCTTGGAAAGGGAATGGAAAGTAAGATGGCAATGGAAGGGTATTCTGCAATCTGATGGGAATCCTTTATCTGGCATGAAGATAATCGATACTGATTAATTATGCGCTGAGCCGACCTGGCGTTGTGCCATCGTACTGAAATATGCTTTCTCTGTATCTAGCTGGCACCGCCTTTCTCAGTTTCTGATTGCCGTCTCGCATTCTCTTTTCCTGCCAGACATCGGACTCCCGATGGAAGCTTTCCCTTAAGCCGTGGAAGGCTGCTGCCAGGTCCTCACTGAGGCTTCTCTCCCAACAGGGTCATTCTAACCATCTACTAAACCTGTGAAGTGTCTAGGGAGGTACCGGATTAAAAGTTTGGGTGTTAAAGTAAATCCATTAAGTTCTGCAGGTCACTGATAAAATCCTAGAAATTCCACTAAATTTCTGCATGATAAAATACTCAGAAATATTTTTGTGGACTTTACATTTTTAGGAGAAATCCAGAATCACGTTTTATTTCAGTCCTCGGCACCCAAGCAGGTGATGGGGACGGCTCTTTCTTTGTATTGATCTAGGAGGGAGTTTCCAAAAGAAGATTGAAGAAAGCCCTATATCCCTCTGGTTGCCCAGAGGAGCTGTGGATTCTTGGGAGACTTTATTGCAGCCTTCCAGTGCCTGAAGGGGGCTACAAGGAAGCTGGGGGGGACTTTTTCCAAGGGCAGGGAGTGACAGGACAAGGGGTAACGGGTTTAAATGGAAAGCAGGGAGATGTAGATTGGACATCAGGAAGGAATTCTTCCCGGAGAGGGTGGGGGGCACTGGGACAGGTTGCCCAGAGAAGCTGTGGATGCCCCATCCCTGGGAGTGTCCAAGGCCAGGTTGGATGAGGCTGGGAGCACCCTGGGCTAGTGGAGGGTGTCCCTGCCCATGGCAGGGGGGTTGGAACTGGATGATCTTGAAGGTCCCTCCCAACCCAACCCACTCTGTGATTCCGTGCACATGTGAAAGAGGTTCAGGACAATTTCTGTTCTGCAAGATTTAAAGTGACTACTTAAATTTTCTCTATCAAGACTAAAAGTCGTTGTATGAGAAAACTACTCAAGATTAGGTATAGCTATAAATATTTCATTTTCCCACTGCCTATTCGCTTGTAAAAAACTTTAATTCTTACTGATGTTAAATCCAAGCTGGTCGTGAATTACCAAACTCAAAGCCTTGCGGTGTATCCACACGTCTGCTTCTCTTCTGCCTAAATTCACTGTAACTTTCCCTGTCTGTTATTATTGTGATCCTCCCCCTCTGATACTCCTTCGCGTGCTCTGCGAAGTTTTGGGTCCTTTCTGTATATTCCCGCTTTCATTCAAGGTTTGTATGACCTGCCTTCTTTTCTTTCTAGGAGTCTCCAGGTGACAGAAAGTTAAGACCTTTGAAGAATAAAAACTTAAACAGTTAAGAAAATAAAGATATGGTTATTTTTTACATAGTGTCAGGGTGTTTTCTTTAGCTGTTAATGTAAGTTTTACATAATTTTATTGTTTTCAATCCTCCTTGAAGGAGTAAGATGTAATGGGTATTCAGTTGATTTTTGTAACCATCGGTTACTGATAATTATTCAGTATTTTTCATCCATATGCCTCCAGACTTTTTGAGAAAGGAAAAAGTAGGATTTTTCAGTGATCAGCTAAAAATAAGCGTGTACAGTGGTGGCTTCCCCAGGGTTCAGCCGCACGTCAGAAACGGGATGAGGATTCCTGACACCAGCTCCCTGATCTGTATTCTGTAAGCCAACGTCACACCAGTTTTTAGCAGTGGGAAATCTCGTGTGTCTAGAATAAATACATCTTGGAAATTCAAAATACGCCCAGGATTCAAAGATAGTGGTAACAGGGGGAGAGGCTGTGTGCGTGCTCGTACAGATGCGCGGCAGATCAGGAAACGAGGAGGAACTTCAGAATCAGAAAGTGCTGGAAAAATCCTTTTAACACAACGGCATTGTAGCATTGTTCCAAGAACGCCACAGAGGGAAAGAAGGGCACACAAACCCACGGTGTTGTGCTGAACTTCGTTAGCCTGCCAGAATAAACATCATCCCAAACTGTATGGAAGACAGGGAACGCTGTAAATCTAGTGTTTATCTTAGGATTTTTAAATAGAAGTCTGGAATTCTGTTTCCAGCTCTGCATTCTGATGTTGGGCAACTTGCTTCTAATTGCTGTTCACTGGTTTTTGACAGCTCAGTTATGAGGGTCCTGTGAGCAGCCTCCGATATCCAAGATTTAATGGATTGGGACTGTACTCTGAAACTCTTGATTAAGTTTATACATAGATTTGGGGGGAAAAAAAAAAAACCAAATTTTTCTCCCCATTTCTCTGTCCATTTTTTAAAATACTTTTGAAATTCTCACCTAAGAGTGAAAACCTGGAAAAAGGACTGTATGCCTGCACTTGTGTCACCAAGTGAGGGTGAGAAGTTACGGTTTGTCCGTGTTAGACATTTGTTGGCTTCCCAGGGTTTTGCATGAGTATATACTAAACAGGTTTCTGGTTTGGTTTTTGTGTGTTTGTTTGTCTTGGTCTTTTAAATACTGCTGTATTCTTTAAGTACCGCTGCTGTTAGTTCTGCTGAGATATGGGCCATAGCATCCTGAGCCCTAATGGATATCTTATGGTTACAACTAACTTTTTACACAGCTTCACAGTGTGGTGGGGGTCAGAAGGGCCCTCTGGAGATCACCCAGTCCAAGCCCCTGCCAGAGCAGGATCACCCAGAGCAGATCCCACAGGAACAAGTGCAGGGGCTTTGGAAAGGCTCCAGGGAAGGAGACTCCCCCCTCTCTGGGCAGCCTGTCCCAGGGCTCTGTCACCCTCCCAGGGCAGAAGGGTTTCCTCACGGTCAGGCTGAACCTTCTGTTGGCCAGTTGATGGCCATGGCCCCTCGTCCTGTCACTGGACACCCCTGAGCAGAGCCTGGCCCCCTCCCCCTGACACCCCCCCTTTAGATATTGATCAGCATTGATCAGATCCCCTCAGCCCCCTCTTCTCCAGCTGAACAGCCCCAGCTCTCTCAGCCCTCACTCACATGGAAGGGGCTCCAGGCCCTTAACTTGTATTAGCCTCAACCATTTCAGCTTTTAGAAAACTCCTTCTGAGTCTACAGACATAAAATGCATAAGAGAAACCACAGGGACCTCTTTATGGCTCAACAGTATATCCCAGACAGTTTCTGAAAGGCAAAAACCCCAGTCTTGACATCCCTCATACCAAAACCAAGTAACACCAATAACAGCAATGGGGAAATGGGGACTAAAGTACTGTTTCTTCAACTATTTGAAAATTTCACAGGTTTCCATCTGGAAACTTGTATTGTACAGCAGTGGCGTGTATTTCCTAGAACTGACAGAAGCACTGAAAAACCAGAGATTCACCTTGCTAACGACCTCTGCTTTTGGCAAGATGATAAGCACGAGGAAAACAGAAGGTCTGTTCTTACCATAAACAGGAAAAGAGGCTTTGTAACAGCAGCATTTGCTAGCACCTCTAAAATTAACTCTGGGTCAAGCTTTCCATGATAAATGCCTTTTTTAGCATTAATATAGAGCAGCTCAGCCTATAAACACATTAAAAAAATATATTCCAAACAAGTCAGTCTGGAAACTAAGTTTTAAAATAGTACAAATGGAAACAAACCCATAAATTTCTACTGAGTATCCGTTTTCTATTATGATTCGTCTGGCCTACAGTATTTCCATCTTTTCCTGTGACTGAATCCCAAGGTAACGGGGGGCAAAGCCAGCTGACGGTAAGTCATACAGCGGTTAGGTTAGAGAGCACCTCTGGAGGTCCTGCAGGCCAACCCTTCATCAAAGCAGGGATGAATGTAAAGCTCTGTCAGGCTGCCTGGGCCTCTCCAGTCGAGTTTTGGGTACCTCTAGATTCCATAGGGTTTGGGTCAAGACATTCCAGTGCTTAATCCCTTCACCGGGACATTTTTCTCCTTCTGTTTCATATTTCCTTCTTCTAACGTTCCCTATGTTGACTGGTTGGAGCGAGGCCAGAGGAGGCCACAGGGATGCTCTGAGGGCTGGAGCCCCTCTGCCATGGGGCCAGGCTGGGGGGTTGGGGGGTTCAGCCTGGAGAAGGGAAGGCTCTGGGGAGACCTCAGAGCCCCTTCCAGTGCCTGAAGGGGGGGCTACAAGGAAGCTGGGGGGGCTACAAGGAAGCTGGGGGGGCTTTTCCCAAGGTCCTGTAGTGACAGCACAAGGGGTGACAGGTTTAATTGGGAAGAGGGAGATTGCGATGGGCCATCAGGAAGGAATTCTTCCAGGAGGCGGAACTGGATGGGCTTTAAGGTCCCTTCCAACCCAAACCACTCTGTGATTCTGTGAAGATCCACATTTGCAGAGGACAAGCAACATTACTAGTGCTGGTGTCTGTTTCCACATTTTTGTGGAAACATCACACAGCAATTGTTTCCACATTTGATTTCACAGAATCACAAAGTGGTTTGGGTTGGCAGGGACCCTAAAGATCATCTAGTTCCAACCCCCCTGCCACGGGCAGGGACACCCTCCTCTGTCCCAGGTTGCTCCAAGCCTCATCCAGCCTGGCCTTGGGCACTGCCAGGGATGGGGCACCCACAGCTTCTCTGGGCAACCTGTCCCAGTGCTCCCCACCCTCTCTGGGAAGAATTCCTTCCTGATGGCCCATCTCCATCTCCCTCTTTCCATTTAAACCCGTTACCCCTTGTCCTGTCACTACAAGCCCTTGTGAAAAGTCCCCCCCAGCTTCCTTGCAGCCCCCCAGGCACTGGAAGGGGCTCTGAGGTCTCCCCGGAGCCTTCCCTGCTCCAGGCTGAACCCCCCAACTCCCCCAGCCTGGCCCCATGGCAGAGGGGCTCCAGCCCTCGCAGCATCCCCATGGCCTCCTCTGGACTCGCTCCAACCGGTCTGTATCCTTCTGATGCTGAGGGCTCCACAGCTGGACACAGCACTGCAGGGGGGGTCTCCCCAGGAGGGGAGCAGAAGGGGAGAATCCCCTCCCTCGCATCCCTGGCCACACTTCTGTTCCAGCCCAGGACACGATTGGCTTTCTGATATATTTCCCTATAATTCTTTCATGTGCCACTGCAATTAGAAAACAGGAAATTGTTTGTCGCTGACAGACAAGAAACAATACTCATCAAGCTTGCACACGCCGCATTTAAGCGTCCGAGCAGCAGGTGGTTTAGCACACCGCAGCAGTACGGATATTTAATACATTTTCTCGTAGCTCAAGTGAAAAGTAAGGAACCTCTTGAAGGTCTACCAGGCTATGGCAGTGCAAATGGAAGACTTTTCTCCTCTTGTCATATCTTCAAAACATTCTTAGTGGAAAAAAACGCAGCGTTCTTTATTTTGGCGCGTCACACCAACAGGCACACTCTCGGCTCCGTCCTTGGGGGCCTCCACTGGGGATTCCCGTGGTACGGGCACTGCTCTTGGTCAGTGAGTGGTTTCCAATGAAGCAGAATCTAACGTGGGCACTGCCAGTGCTGGGCTGCTGTGGCTGCGGTGCCGGTGTCTCTGAACCCCAGACATCAGCAGGGATGTCCAGCGCGCCGTCCAAAGCCGTGCCCTTCGCCGCCGGCGGTGCCCGGGAAACGAAACAGTTCCACCTGAGAAGTGCGGTTGGGCTTCTTAAATTTTTCCCTCCGCTATAGATAATGGGAATGGGGAGAGGGAAAATTGACAAATGATTCAGAAGGATATTTTTAAATTTGAAAGGGAAAAGGACACGCTGGACACATCACGGCTCCTGACGGTCGCTGCCTAGCTTTTAGGACCCTGCACAGGGAGTGCTGAGTCACTCCGCTATGACACAGAAGAATACCCCCCATACCATATATATAGACATAATGTTGCCCCCAGCTGGGTAACATTGCTTTTAACCCAGAATATCGAATGCGCTAGAGAATCTCTCAGGACAGAGGGGGTGGAGGAATGTGGTTGAAAACGCTGACAGCAGCCAGGGTCAAATGACTGTGCAGGTGCTTTGTTATTTAAAATTTAGCAATAACGGACAGGCCTGGGGAAGGGGAAGTTTGTATTACACTCCACATAGTCACACCTCGACCTGAGAGCAACTGTTTGCAGTCCCAGCACAGGGACAGGCTGGGTGGAGAATGGATCGAGAGCAGCCCTGAGGAGAAGGATTTGGGGGTGCTGGGGGATGGAAAGCTGAACATGAGCCGGCCGTGTGCGCTGGAGCCCAGAAAGCCAACCGGATCCTGGGCTGGATCAGGAGAAGTGTGGCCAGCAGGGCGAGGGAGGGGATTCTCCCCCTCTGCTCTGCTCTGGGCAGACCCCCCCTGGAGTGCTGTGTCCAGCTGTGGAGCCCTCAGCATCAGAAGGGTATTGACCGGTTGGAGCGAGTCCAGAGGAGGCCACAGGGATGCTCCGAGGGCTGGAGCCCCTCTGCCATGGGGCCAGGCTGGGGGAGTTGGGGGGTTCAGCCTGGAGAAGGGAAAGCTCTGGGGAGACCTTATAGCCCCTTCCAGTGCCTGGGGGGCTACAGGAAAGCTGGGGGGGACTTCTTACAAGGGCCTGTAGTGACAGGACAAGGGGTGATGGGTTTAAACGGAAAGCAGGGAGATTGAGATATCAGGAAGGAATTCTTCCCAGAGAGGGTGGGGGGCACTGGGACAGGTTGCCCAGAGAAGCTGTGGATGCCCCATCCCTGGCAGTGCCCAAGGCCAGGCTGGATGAGGCTGGGAGCAACCTGGGCTAGTGGAGGGTGTCCCTGCCCATGGCAGGGGGTGGCGCTGGGTGGGCTTTAAAGTCCCTTCCAACCCAAACTGCCCTGTGATTCTGTGTTTACCCCACGGGTAAATCCTGTGTTGGTTCATCACTGAAACTTGAAGACAATAACTAATAAAACCTGTGAGACTTGGGGGGTTTGGCAAAATGTTCGATTATAAACTGAGCGTAACTTCTAAATATTTATTTTCTCCAAACTTAAAGAAGTTAAAATATCTATATTTTATGCTCTTTTTGGAAGCAGGCAGAGCTTGAACACGACGTTCTCTTGCATTGGTGGGTGGTAAACTCAACGTGTACACATTCTAGAAAAATATTTTGTGGTTTTACAGTGAAACCCATGACTGCTGGGTGTGTGGTAGATGTAAGCTATCTTAAGATGTTGCTGTTTACAGCAGCTAACCACTTACACTGGTTTCTGCCCACTTGTTGAGATTAACCAAGTAGATCCCAGTTAGATATTGATGCCAACTACGTTTTCATGTACTGGAGTCTGGCTGTATTCGAGTCTCCTCAATTCCGTTGGTGTGAATGGCTTGCTACAACAATTACATCTCAGGTGTAGAACGTCCAAATGAGACCCAAATCACTCTAGCCAGAGCCAGCTGTCATCATTCACATCAATATTAATTTTTGAAGCCTAATTCTAACAGCATAAAGACTGATCCAGACCTAGGATGGTCAGGTAAGGGCATCTCTGTGCGTTTTCCTGGCTGTTTGTAACCACAGAGCCAAACACGTAGAGGCCGTCTACATAACCGCATTTCCTGGTGTCCACTTTTCTTTTGTGCATAAGGACACAGAAGCATAAATATGACCAAATATGTAGCAAACACCTTGCTACCCCCGTTGTGGACACACGGGTTCCAGCTATCAGGTTTAAAGTAGAAACAAACCCTGGGAGGTGAATTGCCGTTGTTGTTCCCTCAGATAAGCACTGAAAAGCAACCTTTTTGGCGTTGGTATCTGACTTTGTATTTAGAAGAAAGACAAAATAACTAAAAATGACCCCGAGCTTCTGAATTAATGGATAGGCCTTGAAGAAAAGAATCTGTATTGAGTTGGTGCAGATGTCTGCCATTTGTTCTGCGCGAGCAGCGTGGCATTTTGCAATAGCTGGCACACGCAGCAGCGGGTACGTTAGGTAGCGGTATTGATCCTTTGCGGTGTCTCCTAAAAGAAGCCTGTAAATTATTCATCTCTAAACCAAATTAGATTCTAGAAAAAAACCCCAAACCCCTTTACTGAAATGCATTTTAAGGGCAGAATTGTCAAGTCAGCTGGCTGAGCTGTAGTGATTTCTAACAATCATCCGGTTGCTAAGAATACCTCCGTCACCACGTAAGGACCGAATATAAACGCAGTGGTGCACAGTGAGTTTAGGTAAGAGGCCTCAGAAGGCACCTTAACGGGGTATCTCTTCGCCCCAGAAGTGCCAGCCTGCTCATGTTGTTTCAGGGCAGGAAAACCCCCCCCGTGGGCACTAAATAATGAGTCCTCCACGTTGAACAGTGTCTCATCACATGTACGTTCCCCGGAACAGGGGCTGCACTACGCAGCCACGTAGTGAAATGAGCCAGGACTGCGATTTTCAAGAGGAATCAGGACTTCAGTGGGCACCCTGGAACAGCACTGGCCAAAGCCCCTGGTCCTCCTGAGCTCCTCGGCTGAACCATGCAGAAACAGAAGTAGGTTTGTAAAGTGGTATCTGATTAATCAGATGACTATGTAAACACACAGTTTATAGAAAACACACATTGAGGAACTGGTAAGATTCACTGGATATGCTGATCATATATATACCTTTTACATTTATAGCAGCTTTCCAGTGCCTGGGGGGCTACAAGAAAGCAGGGTGTGTGGGTGTGTGTGTGTGTGTGTGTGTGGTGCTTTTCCCAAGGGCAGGGAGTGACAGGACAAGGGGTAACGGGTTTAAACTGAAAGAGGGAGATTGAGATGGGCCATCAGGAAGGAATTCTTCCCAGAGAGGGTGGGAGGCCCTGGGACAGGTTGCCCAGAGAAGCTGTGGATGCCCCATCCCTGGCAGTGTCCAAGGCCAGGCTGGATGAGGCTGGGAGCACCCTGGGCTAGTGGAGGGTGTCCCTGCCCATGGCAGGGGGTGGCACTGGGTGGGCTGTAAGGTCCCTTCCCCCCAAATGGCTCTGGGATTCTGTGATAATTATTGTCCCTTTTTCTATAATGTGGAATATGTGAGTACTGGGGAGAGAAGAGGCACTGACAGCTCAAGCCTAGGAATAAGCATCTGTTAGTCTCACGTTTTTGACTAAGAGCTTACTACACAGATACTCATAAAGAACTGACACAGTTTCTCATTTCATGAGTGCTTCCAAGCCCGCTGTGCAAGGCGCTGAGCAGCCAAGAGGTTCAGCTACGCTGTTCTCGGGCCGTGGCCGTCCGGGCGGCAGATAAACAGCGAGGTAGTGCGCCTGCTGTAGCACACGAAGTCCGTGCCAGCAAGTTGTCCAAATATTTACCTACCTTTACAGGCAAGCTTTACAGCTGCCACTGAACCGCTCGCTGCCATGGCTACGCCCTTCCAGTGGCTGAGCTAGTTCAGTTGAATCCAGCTTGAGTTTCTCTCGAAAACGCCGCGGGCTCTACAGCTCTACGACGTACACGACCTCGGTTACCAAGACACCATTTTTCCCGTCCCCTTTCCGTAGCGTGTAAGGCGCTGGAGGGTCACGTCAAGTGTTGCAGTGGGAAAAATGTCTCATAGTAAAGCACGGTTACCCCAGGACGACTGTAAAGGGATTGCGTGCCCCGAAGCATGTGAAACCGGCTGGATTCACAGGTGTGTCTCAAGATGCCTTAACACCCTTAACTTCTCGGGGAGCGCTCAGAGCATTCCAGGGTTTTAACCTGTGCCATGGAGAGTCTTTGGGAGTGTAGAGTCTGCAAGTAAGAGCTGCATTGTTCCTCCTGCGTTTTACTTTCTCGTTATGTATTGCTCTAGATCGAGCATGGCCTTTCCTACTGCTTTAACTTGTTACAAGTCACGTTACTGTAATTAAAGCTGTCCTGTTAATTGGTAAATGGATTAGATGCTGGCAAATGGAGTCCAGTTTATGACTGAGTTCAGTTTACTGTACCATACTCAGTACCGAATCCAGATGTATTTACTCACCCTCCATTTTCGTGAAGCATGTCCGGAAAGACCTGTAAGAGGGAAGAGACCAATAAAATCCATGTTAATAATTACAATACAAAGCCCATTGTTTGGCAGTTGCCCCATAAACTGCCATGCAACTTGCCTTTCGATAGATCACATTGGTAAAGATAAGAATAGATCACCTTTATGCAAACAGTAATGGTTTAGCATTTGACTTAAATGTCCTATTGCAGCCTTCCCTTGGATTGTCTGATTCTGCTTATTCTTTGCTAAAAACCCCTAAATATTTACGTATTAAATATTTATTATTTATTATTAATTATTCATATCTGTACCAACACACACAGCTAACTCCTGAAGGACTAGAGCTCTGCTCCAAAACTGTTGATCCTTATATGAAAGGGATGCAGCCAAGTAGCAGACGGTGACATTCATCTTGTCTGCTTTGGCTTCCCTAAGCTTTGGTCCTTACTGTAAGTCCTGTCGGTTTTCTTGAGCCAAAGACAGAAAGACAGAAATTAGCACCCCATTCAAAAGCAGCTCGGATTAATCATTTCTCTTCTCTTTCTTCTACCTACGGAAGAAGAGCAGGCAACTAGTTTAGTTCTGACACGGACCCAGCTCAGGGTAAATGAGATGAATCTTACCTATGTGTGTTCTCCGAAGAAAAGGTTAAAGGTAGTTTGTTTTCTGTGGCCTGAAAGAGGCCATGAATTACACCTTCAAATTAAAATAATCAGACACTGAAATTAGTGAACAGTAACGAACAATCTCTCCTTTCAAAATTAGTCTTATTTTTTCCCCTCACAGTCTGTAGCACCCACTCAAGTTTTGGTATTGTGAGGGGCCTCTAACGATCTGGGTTGCTTGAGCGGTGCTTTTGGAAGAACCAACAGAAAGCATTCCTCTTGACTGTTCCTAAAGTGGTGCAGCCTGCACGTGGACCCCACACGACGCTGCGGCTGCACTGATGAGCAGGTCAAGAAGCCCTTAGGCAGGGTCAGTATTTTGGGGGAGTATTGCATCTCAAAAAACTACCTTCTTCGGGTATCTACTAAGGACCCTTGGAAGGAATAAGGACAATGTTTTCCTGAAGCCTTTCTTTCCACTTCATGGAGGGTCTTCATTTCATCTTCTTTGCTACAGCTACAAAAGTTCAAATATTCCCCAACGATTCCAGGCAGTGAGCTGATACACAGCATTAGTAGCATGCCATCGTTCCATTGAACCAGTGTTGAGCCTGACTGACACGTGGTACAGGGAAAGCAGTGCTACTGGGAAATCCTACTGTGTTCCTTGGAAACTGAGGGCGGAGGTGGGAACTCCTTCTGGGTGTGATAAACCCTATGGCACCTTCACAAGCACCACACTTACACTCTTGAGTAATCTCAGTAAATCCCTTGAGTAATTACAGTTGGCTTAGTGGTTTCAACTGGTTTGGTATCACTCCCTTGTCTAAACCGACACAGGAGAGGGATTGTGTGCTCTTTGCTAGCTGCAACTTTCCATTGCAGAAACACTAAATTTCAGGTGAGCTTGCCTAAAAATACCCCCTTTTACTAAAAAGTTGTAGCACGTTCACAAACCTTACGCTTCACACCTTCAGTTATCTCAGGGGACACGGGGATGCCTGGAGCACGGACCTACCAATGCTGCTACACACCTCTGCGCATAGCACTAGGGTGGTGACGATTTTTAGATGCATAGTCCAAGGTTTAGATGCAGAGACCATGGAGAGGTTGTCAGAACTGTTTAAAATGAGCCAACATAGCTTCTGCTAATATTGGGAAGAATTAGTTATCTACTCCTATAGGATGATTTGGACTAAGAATCCCATCCAATGCATAGCAGCCAGCTGATGGAAACACGTGAAATGTAGTGTAAAGGCATTTCTGTGGACACAGGGGTTCAAACAGGCACCACAGACTCTGTGGTTTCCCCTGTAATTAAAAATATTTTCATTTAATGGCAAAATATTTTAGTTGTTGTTCCAAGAACACACCACTGCAATCCAGTGTTTAAACCAAATGTTTTCCTTTAGCTTTCCTCAAATCCTCAGCAGCCAAACTACACACCACGTCAGTGGCTGGTACTCAAGCTTTCCCATATAAACCAAATGGCTTTCTTATAAATTAGCAAAGAAGAGAAGTTGTATTACGTGGTAAATATCAAGTTCACTCCTACTGGAAAAGTTTACCATTTGTTCTGAGAAACAAGCATCCTGATCCTTCAGCCAGCACTCGGCTGGCATAATTGAGCTCCATTAAGGTGTTTCCATAAACTTTAGTAGACCAAACTCGACAAGAAGAGATCTGAGATTTAACTCCCACTAAATATCCTAGAATCACATAGAATGGTTTGGGTTGGAAGGGACCTTAAAGCCCACCCAGTTCCAACCCCCCTGCCATGGGCAGGGACACCTTCCACAGCCCAGGGTGCTCCCAGCCTCATCCAGCCTGGCCTTGGGCACTGCCAGGGATGGGGCACCCACAGCTTCTCTGGGCAACCTGTCCCAGTGCTCCCCACCCTCTCCATGAAAATTTTCTTCCTGATGGCCCATCTCAATCTCTGCTTTCAATTTAAACCCGTTACCCCTTGTCCTGTCACTACAGGCCCTTGGAAAAAGCCCCCCCCCAGCTTCCTTGTAGCCCCCTTCAGGCACTGGAAGGGGCTCTAAGGTCTCCCCAGAGCCTTCCCTTCTCCAGGCTGAACCCCCCAACTCCCCCAGCCTGTCCCCATGGCAGAGGGGCTCCAGCCCTCGGAGCATCTCCGTGGCCTCCTCTGGCCTCGCTCCAACCGGTCTGTATCCTTCTGATGCTGAGGGCTCCACAGCTGGACACAGCACTCCAGGGGGTTCTCCCCAGAGCAGAGCAGAGGGGGAGAATCCCCTCCCTTGCCCTGCTGGCCACACTTCTCCTGATCCAGCCCAGGATCCGGTTGGTTTCTGGGCTGCCAGCACACACAGCCGGCTCGTGCTCAGCTTCTCATCCCCCAGCACCCCCAGGTCCTTCTCCTCAGGGCTGCTCTCGATCCATTCTCCACCCAGCCTGTCCCTGTGCTGGGATTGCCCCGACCCAGGTGCAGGACCTTGCCCTTGGCCTGGCTGAACTCCATGCAGTTGGCACGGTCCCACCCCTCCAGCCTGCCCAGGTCCCTCTGGATGCCATCCCTTCCCTCAGCGTGTCACCGCACCACACAGCTGGCTGTTGTCAGCAAACCTGCTGAGGGGGCACTCGATGCCACCATCCGTGTCACTGACGAAGATGTTAAACAGGACCGGTCCCACACCGACCCCTGTGGAACGCCGCTCGTCACTGCTCTCCACTCAGACACTGACCCACTGACCACAACTCCCTGAGTGCGACCAGCCAGCCGGTTCCTTATCCATGGAGCGGTCCATGGGTCAAACCCACGCCTCTCCAGGTTAGAGACCAGGATGTCGTGTGGGACGGTATCGAAGGCTTTGCACAAGTCCAGTCCGTTGCCCATCCTCTATCCACCAAGGTCGTGACCCCATCGTAGACGGCCACAATATTAGTCAGGCATGACCTGCCCTTGGCAAAGCCACGTTGGCTGTCACCAATCACCTCCTCATCCTCATCCAATGTGCTGGTGATGCTCCCAGGGTAGGATGCCAGTGTGAAGTCAGAGTGCCATGTTGCTGAGGTTGGGAACATCACAGAACTGCGAATGAGACACGCCTTGGAAAAAGGAGACTAAAACACAACGTAGGCAGTGCAACCTGACAAATTCCCAACACAACAAAAAGGCTGGTCTCCAGATACAGTTCCACCAGCTGCAATCATAGAATCTGCTTTTGGAAGGCATGAGCACTACAGTCCAGATGACAGAGAGTTCAAATGGGGAAAGGAAATCTTCCTAATCCCCAGTCTTGCTTTATTACATCGTTCGGTTAAACTGGATCACCTGTACCAACTGCTGCCTTCAATGTGCTCCCAAATGAGCACAAATGCTACTAATTTGACTTTTTGTGCTTTTTTTTGTTTATTGGATGGGATCCAAGGTCAAAATTACTTTAAAAAAAAAAATTCTTGCTAGAATCATAGGAAAAACATTGGGTGGGAGCAAAATAATGGAGAAAATAGGCGTATCAGATCAAAGGCTTCCTCCCCCCCAACATAGATTAAAAGCAGGTCTTGATTTTATCATGCAAGCACAGGTCAAGGAGACATTGTTAGCATGAATTTGCTTTCATTTCATGTTTCTGTAATACAAATAGCTTGAAAATACAACTCCCCTTAATACTATGTTTTTCTATGGAGCAAACAAATGGATTTAAAAACCTGGTGAGGGAGTGGCAGGTGGCTAAATAAATACATAGAAACCCCAGTGTTTTGTCACATAACAAACTGTAATGGCACTTCAAAGTCTTGGACAGATTTCCATATATTATTGGTTTAGGGTGTAGCCGTGTGGAAAACTGTAAATGTTGTCTTGTGGTATTTGCTTTACAACTCTTTGTAATCTTCTGCTATATTTATACCGCCACGTGGGAAGAAATCAAAATTAAAGAGGCCTGTTTGAGCATCCTTTGTAATCAAATGTTTTTCCCATTTCTCCTTAAAATAAAAGCACCGCCCGCGAGTTTGGCCGCCTGAGGAGACCACCCGGAGAGTTTACAAGTCACGACCTTGCAGTGGAACAGCCAAGTTGAAGGAACACAGAGAGAGGTGTCAGGGAATAACTAGCTGACTTCTGCGGGGAGAGGGGGGCTTCTGTGGTCTGATTTGGGGGGTTTAACTGGAAATACGAGGGGGAAGGGGAGGTTTTCTTTCCTGGGGACAACGTATGAGTGATGTGAGTAATTTCTGAGGCACTGGGGTTGCCGCTCACACTCCTTCCCCGGCACACCAGAGGTCCACCCCACGGCCCACTCTTGGCCAGAGGTTTCCTGGCTCCTGCTCTCCACCCGGGCTGCCCCCACCGTGGGGCTCTGCCTCACCAGCTGCCCCTTGGCTCCTGCCCCAACGGCCAACACCACTGCCTGCCTCTGGCCCCCGAGAGCCGAGCGTCAGGACTACCTCGGAGGCCTCCCGCACTCACCCGGCGCAGGGCCCTGTGGCGAGTGGCGCCTGGCCTGCAGCAGGGGCGAGGCCTGACCATCAGGCACCCAAAAGGCAGGCCGGGAGCACCGCTGCCCCCTCAGAGCCACTGCAGCAGGCTCTGGCCTGAGGCAGATCCAGGCCCAAGCGCGTTCAGGGTACCCCAGGCTCACCCATGTTGGGGAGGTGGGAGAAAGGACCATCCAAGGGGAGGTTGCTCCCGTGAGGGCATGGCCGTGGCAAGGGTTCCATCGCAAATAAGGTGGCCCAAGGACTCTGTTTAGGCTTTGACCTTCCCCTGTTGTTTACAAGATGCTCAAGGCAAGTTTTACAAAGATAGTTGCTTTCTATTGGGCTACCTGCTCATTTTTGGCAAAACCAGCTAAGCTTTCCGGCAAACAAAACCTTCAGGTTTGTGCAGCTGTAGAAAGGTGTCACAGGCACATAAATTACAGAAGCTCTTTTCCATTCTGCCAAACACTCTCGAGCAGAGACTTGGGAGCTGTTGCTACCTTGGGAATATCCCTGGGGAGCAACGTGGGGCTTTGGGGTATGCGGGAGCTTTACCAAATCGGTTCTGGCTCTGGACCTCTGGACCATCAGTGTCGTAAAAAGAGTCCCTCGCTTGCTGTAACTGAAACAAAAGTAGGGCTGCTGGGAGAGGACACGAATCTATATCTCCCGCAGCAGCTTTGGAAACGTCCCAGGACGGCAGTTGTAAAAGCGGCTGGGTGTGCTGTAAAAGGACAGAGCGGTAATGCTTCCCAAAATTTCAAGGAGGAGAGTTCGCCCGACTGCCAGCGAGCCTAGGCCCACGGGCTAGATGGCAGCTGCCTTTCATTTCAAGTTCGTTCCTTAGTATTTGGGCTGAAATCTTCTTGTTGCTTTTTGCTTCCTTCGCCGCCGAAACCTTCTCACCTGCTTTTTCCTTAGCAGAACCAGAAAACATTGTGTGGACTATGGAGCCTGGCTCCTTTCTCAGCAGTTAAACAGGTCATATAATCCCTTTTGTAAATTTATCAAGCCCTCATCTTGAAAGAGGTTTGGGTTTTTTGCCTCCGTACTCCTGTTGGGAAGCTGTTGAAGCACTTCATGTCCCTGAGAGAGGGAAACTTCTACTCTTCACGATAAATTTTCATGGCAATTTATTCAGGTGATCTGCTGATACTGAGTTCTACTTTAACTATCTTTCCTTCCGTGTTTTTCTCATCCTTCGCTATCCCCAGTATCTGTGGAGAGCAATAATAAACCTTTCCTGAGATTTTCTTTAAGTAAGGAAACAAGGCTTTATTTATGAGGTAAATAAGGTAAATCCTTTTCATCTCCTCGATCAAGACTGTCCCCCAGTTTACAATATTTCAGAAAAGGGCATAATGAATTCTTGCATAATCCAGCTGCACACATGGGGAGGGTTTCAGAGCTTTATCTCTGCAGCTTTACGTAGTTCTGCTGCCACAGATCATTACACTATTTTTTTTTTTTTACCCAAGTCTCTTTTCTGAATCCTGAACCATTAGCTGGCAACAGAAAATTCCCGTTATCAATTCCAAAGTGCACAACCTTGCCCTTTGCACATTTTAACCTCGTCCCCTTCAGTAACCGAAGTTCAGTGACCTTTCTGATATTCCAAGCCTTTTCTAGGTTGACGCTGCCTCCAGACTTTGTCATCAGAAAATGTCATCAGCACACACACTCTGCCCAAATTAGCGGTGACACTATGCGCTATTTTTAGTCTCCAAACTAATCCCGGAGAATCCTGCAAGTAACCTTCCTCCACACATACACTTCCCCTTGCAACCCAACAGGCTGAATCTTTGCGTTTTTGCCCCGGTAGTAAAGACAGTACAATCCAACCAACACCGAGAAATCGGCGGTTTTCTCTGTAATGTTCACCTGAGGCCAGTTTATTTCCTACCTCTAAATTCTTAATTTCTCTCCCAGTGAAGCCTTTTTCCCATTGTGGGCTAATTTCTGATGGACTAATATGAACGGTTTAACCAGGTACATCACAAATTAGTCTTATTTGGCTTATATTAACTAGAAAAAGGAGTTGTTTTCATCTGAAAAAAGGCAACTGGGTAGATCTCACATAGGCTGCTTCACATAACATGAATTTTTACTCTTGACTGATTTTTCAAATTTCCATTTCCCTTGATGTGTTAATTGCTCTTTCCTCTGCTGTGGGTTTAAAAACCCTACGTACTATCCAAGTCTGTTTAATGCCGCTGTTGTTTACTTGGTTCCTTCCTCGTCTCTCCCCATACTCCATTTGCTAACCTTTAGTAATATGATACAACGCTTGCCTCGTTAAATTAATTAACCAACCCTCTGCTTTTCAGTCCACCGTTTCAGGCAAAGTAAACGATTTTTTAACATTTTGTCCTTCCCAAAGTAAGCTTGCTAAAGCAGTACTGTGCTGCTGGGAGCAGAACCGAGGTGCCTAAAGCTACAGCAACGCAGGACACGTTTGGCTGTTTGCCCGATGCTCAGCAAATCCACAGGGGTTGTGTCTAAACCAGGGGTAAGAGGAGGAGCCTCGCTGTAACTGCATCGCATCTAAGTTAATCACCCAAATACCTGGTTTTCCTTGCCTGGTTACTAGGAGTCACGGCCATTTACCATAACAATTACTAATCAGTTTGGTCTGAATCATTCTTCTCTGTCATATGCTATTCTTAAAAGTGATATTTTTTCCAGTTGTTTGTATTCTCTTGACCTTCTCAGATACATTTCCGAATAAACATGTGATATTTTGTCCTGTATCTACACCAAACCAGGAAAGTTGCATCGACTGTGCAGTATTCTGACTGACCGGCATTCGGAGAACGTTGTCAGAATTTGCAAAGGGCACAAGCCCAGCCAGAGGTCAGGGTATTCCCATAAGGAATGGTGCAAATCCTACTGTGTAACAGATATTTGAAATTGAATTTTTCCATGTTGGCAGAACTGAATTCATAGAATCATAGAATCACAGAGCGGTTTGGGTTGGAAGGGACCTTAAAGATCATCCAGTGCCACCCCCTGCCATGGGCAGGGACACCTTCCACTGTCCCAGGGTGCTCCCAGCCTCATCCAGCCTGGCCTTGGGCACTGCCAGGGATGGGGCACCCACAGCTTCTCTGGGCAACCTGTCCCAGGGCCCCCCACCCTCTGCAGGAAGAATTCCTTCCTGATGGCCCATCTCAATCTCCCTCTTTCCTTTTAAACCCGTAACCCCTTGTCCTGTCACTACAGGCCCTTGGAAGAAGTCCCCCCCAGCTTCCTTGTAGCCCCCTTTAGGCACTGGAAGGTGCTATAAGGTCTCCTTGGAGCCATCTCTTCTCCAGGCTGAAGAAACCCAACTCCCCCAGCCTGTCCCCATGGCAGGGGGGCTCCAGCCTTCGGAGCATCTTCGCCAAACTGTTGTCCTTACATCTTTTCATGTGAAAAGTAAGACTTGTGGTTTAGATCCTTACAACATCCATCTCAAACTTACTCAAAAAATACCACTCCAGGACGAAAGAGCAATCTCATTGTTTGCCCTACGCTGTAAAAAGGGGTCGTGAAGGAGACTTGCAAACATGTCAGGAAGGAATCTGAACCCTGCTCATTGCGTAGGGAACTGCAGTTTCCTGTGCAGTGCCCAGTGCAGATGACGCCGTTTAGCACGCGCAGTAATGACTCCACAGGAACCTGATTCTCGTTTAGTAAAGAAAGCACCTCAACTTCGGCTTTCTGGAAAGCGTGGGTTTAACGTTTGACCATTGATCTGGAAACGTGGAATATTTCCCGCCAGGGTTTGACTCTCCCGCATTTGTCTTCGTCTCTTCACACTCGTAGCCCAAAGCCTTGGCCACAAAGGCTTTGGAGCTCTTTCTCCTGAAGCCAGAGCGTCCAAAAAGAAAGCCCTGCTGGTCCGCTGCCTTCATGTTGTAGCAGCGGTACTTGGGGAGCTGCAGCAGCTTACTCTGCTTGTTTGAATGCAGTGTGTCCTGCTTGTTGGGCACCTTTGGTTAACGTCCTGCAGCGTGAGTAGGTGCTCGGTGCCACCACGTCTGCTCTTTCGGGGACGTGCCCGTTGGACGGAGGAAGGCCGCAGCTTTCCTAGGCATCGCACAGATGGAACAAAAGGACCAGAAGCCTGTGGGTTTCCTTCTTGCCAAAAAGTGCATTTTGCTTCCAAGTTTTTTAAACCACAATGGATCAAGGGCTTCAAATCTGAGCTCTGAAGCGAGAGACCGCAGGTTCTGAAGGGAGGGCAGTCTCGCCTAGATACATCATGAGGGTTGCTGTAAATGCTCGCTCTGCACCAGGGCCTTCCAAGCCGCTGGCCCGAAAATTGCGGTGTTCGATGGAAAGGGTGGGGCTGAAGGGAGGAGCAAAGGAAATTATCCAAACCTGCCGAGTTACATAGATCCTGGCAAGCATGGAGCGTGGCAGAGTGGGCTGGAGTTACTTTGTCTGGCGACTGCCGATCCCATGTTTTCCTTCGGTTGGAAGATACGTCCAACCATCTGTGTCATCTTCCGCAGCGTGAAGCCACGGGAAAACACCTCCTGCATCTCACGGACATTTTTCTGAGTAAATAGCATGAAAAGTGTGCATTGTTTAAAGGACGGGAAAGTCTGCGAGAAGTCTGTTTGTGCTGTGCATGTCGAACAAATTGGTCTGTGTGAGGGATCCGGCAGCCGACGTTGTGCCTTGAGCCCTCCCATGACACAGGAGAGAAGAAATGGCT
The DNA here is from genome assembly GCA_027574665.1 of Rhynochetos jubatus. Classification (NCBI taxonomy): domain Eukaryota; kingdom Metazoa; phylum Chordata; class Aves; order Eurypygiformes; family Rhynochetidae; genus Rhynochetos; species Rhynochetos jubatus. The sequence goes on from CM050651.1 coordinate 77,906,927, forward strand.
GGTTTTGTAGCGTGGTTTAACACAAAAGGTCGGGGTCTGCACGTCCCTGATGCACACAGACAGACACCGAGATTGTTGACAGACAAGTGTGTGAGTTGCTTATCCTGGTTTTCTTTTTTCTCTCCTTTATTTCTGTTTCCCACAGGTCAGCCCATCCCTCCTTAGTTACATCTCCGCAAGATTTCCCAAGAAACCTCTGAAATTCTCTGAGAAGAGCGTGTTCTCTGTGCTAAAAAAGGTACATTAAACTGTACTTCTACAATTTCAAATTACACGGGAAGATTGTGGTGGACATACTCACGTCAGACCAGAGCAGAACTTTGTAGGCTGCTTGTAAATATACACGGAGCGGTCCTTGAGGCGGTTTCCCACAACAGTTGCTCTAGGCTTTCATCTGGTGCAATTTTCACTGCGTGCCATAATGACAGGTTCCAAAGCCCCCCTCGTTCCTTTTTAGCTCTACCGAACCAACACAGAAAAATCAGAAGAGGAGACCCAGTAGCTAAAACCAGACTCAGAAACCAAACTTCTGCTGGTAAACCCTGTCTCCAGACACTGGGGACTGGCCACTCTGCTGGAAAACAGTATGTATAGGAAAGTGTTTAGGATCCAAGGAGGTGGAGGTGGCTCCAGGCACGTGAGGGAAGGTGAGTGGGGGTGGCAGCAAGAAATGAAGTAGTTTTATGGTACGGGTCAGTTTAACCAGGTCAAGGGGGCTGGGCACAGCGGCTCAGGATCACATGGAGGTGGGTGTTCTGGATGAAGTCAAGCAACGGCTTTACCAAGGCAAGGGACTGAAATCAAAGTGAGTTCAAACAGTCTAATGAGTTTGCGGTGAAGATACTATCCCTAATTCAAAGGATTTTATTAAAGCAGTGAAGATGCTCTAAGGGATAAAGAACAACTTAATAGGCAAAATTAAAATTATTCCGTTAGAAGGAACTTCATTTCCATCTCTGAGTTGTATTTTGGGTTAATTGGAGGAGCTTGAAACCAAAAATAGCAACATAAACAACAAACAACTGCCGTGTCCCTTCCCCTGATCACTGAAGATCATTCTGTGACAAAATTCTACATGACAACCTTCTCCCCTCATCCCCCCCTCAAAAATGTTTGTTGAAATACGGATGAAATCGTCCTTTGGCGATATTCATCTTGTTCTAGTAACGAGCCCATGCTCTGCTCCGCCGCCCAGCTCCCACGGAGAAGGAGTTTAAAGCTGCCTCATCTCAGGTAGTCAGAGTCATTATTTAGGTAAACTACCAGCGTCAGAGCTGTGTGCAGAAGCGCTGTGGCTCCGAACCTGACCAAGTAAACCCTCGTGCTGCTTCCCCTCCGCACTGCAGCTTGACGTTAGGTCGCACGCTGGTGACTGATGCTGATCGAGGTATATGGATGGTGTCGACGTGGGTAAGCTAAACCGAACGTAGCCGTTTCTCCCGGTGTTTATTACCCTAAATCAGCAGCGCATACATAAGCACTGGAAGGTTGCAGTGATGTTTATGGAACACTGCCATTTGTCTCGCAGATTGACTCCCAGTTTTCTCGGAAGGATGGCTCTGTGTGCGGATTGCTGCATTTCAAGTAACTTCATCTTGATATCTGCTTTGCTTTCCAGACTAACACAAGATTGAAATGGGAGGCTTTGTATAAAGGAAAATCTGGGTATGAATGCGGTGATGATTCTGCCAGAGGTACACTCCGCTGTACAAACCCAAAGCTTGCTCTGTTTCCTACCTCAGCTAACTTCTTCCGTTCTGCTTCTTTGTCTGTTCAGAAGTTCTCTCTTTTCAAATTACCACGAGCTTTATTTTTCTCTCTCTCTCGTAACATCTTGAAAGGTGATTCTGCAGCACAATTTTGAAACATGCACACTGTCAAAACACGATTTTCCCTGCATGGCTGTAGTTTATAGCATTAGAATCCAACTCTGAGTAATAATGCTCATATGAAAAATTATTCATCGCAATAATAAATCTAAAATTCCTCTAATTATTTTTAGGCATTCTCCTGAACAATACTTGAGTCCCTTGTGTGAATTAACGTGGAAGTGAACACATATTAAACCACGGATTTTAAAGGCTGTATACAGACATAATCTTTATAAGGGTTTAGAAATGCCGGACTGCAGCCACAGCTGCCAGCCCCAGAGGAAACACAGTGCAATACAGGAGTGAATGCTGCCCCAAGGCAGGTCAGGCTGCCCCCTGGACACCCACCAGCCGGTGCCGTTTGGTCCCAGTCCTCTGCGCCTGGAATGTGTTAAGCTTCTGGAGGCTGCAGAGACTCCGATGTTTCATTCCTGTTTGTATTGTGAGGGGCAAATGTAATGCTCCCTTCTGAAACCGAACATACCGTTCCACAAACACACTCCTGTGCCTGGTGTTGGCTCCTCAGGCCCCTTTGCTGTTGAAGCACACTGTCAAGAAGAATTCCGTGGACATTCTGGGCTGTGTTTTAGTCCTGTGAGCACACATAGGTGTGAAGGCGAAGACGTAACGCGTGACCAAAGGACTTAAACGTGATCTGTCTTTACTTTCAGGGTAGCAGATTTATTGGTTGGAAAACAGTTTCTAAATGCAACGTGCTTTTTCTTTCCAATCACCGGACGTCTGTCTGTTGAGGGTGACAGGATTCCTTCCTGCAATTGCTCTGCCTACTTGGGTGAAAATGCCCGCGTAGATTAGTTCTTGTTATTTTTTAAGTTCTCAGCCCTCTTCCACAAGACTTCTTTGTCACCACCTTCTGAAACCAGCTGATACGTAGCTTAACTAGCCCATCCTTTTCTCCCGGTGCAGAGCAGAAAGGGTGTGTTGTAATACCAGCGTCTCCGTGTCCAAAAGATAACGATCTTATGACAACTTGGAATTCTGCTTCAAAATGCAGGTAAAGAAATGGCATACGGGCTTACGATCACTATTTTCAGCCCAAGGCAAATGCAGTTCACAACCGGACAGATTACTCAAACCCTTATAACAGGTATGTGAGTACAAATGTGTCCCACCTTCCTAACAATGTTCAGCAGTCATCCCGTTCATCTGACTGGATTCTACGTTAAATGAACCATTTGATACTGGGGAGAAAGCCTGATGGGCTTCAAGTGTTTATGGCAGGAAGAGATGACAACAAAGGAAGATTCACGATGAGGACACGTGCTTACCGTGCTCATGAAGTAATGATTCGTTCTCACTGGACATTTTACAGGCTGACTTTTCAGAAAAACCTTCCTGACAGATGTATAGCTGCTCTCCTAGTTCCTTTGCCTCCTGTTCTCTCTCTGTTCTTCACAGGCTGATGAAAGAAGTTCTTTTTACTCTTCTCCCACCTCAATACGTCCTGTTCTGAAGGCCTCCAAGGCATCGTCCCTGGGGCTCCATCATTCCTGGGGTTACGTTTTTCATGATTTCTTCCCCCAGATCAAAATCGAAGCTTTGCTGAACAGACAGGTACCGGCCCGGAAAGGTTATCTGCTGTCACTGTATGGAATGTCAGATTCTGGATGCAGTTCCATCTGCTCTGCTCACTGAAGGGTCTGCCCGCGAGTTTGCGCAGTCTTTTTCAGGCAGCAAGAATAATTCCAGACCTTTTTCCAGGGGTTACCCTTGTGACCTTGTGTAGCTCTGTGGTTAGGGACCTCTAGTGACTCAAAGGATTATGCCAGTGGGCTTGTGAAGTTGGAAAAAGGTTTGGAGGGTCTGTGTTTCAGAGACCTTTATAAAACTCTCCTGTTTTTTACACTGTTTATGGTCATAAGAGAGAACTTTTGAGGAGACCGAGAGAAGTCGAGGTGAGTAGACAAATGGGTCTGACCAAACTGGCTGTGCCCACAGAAAAGAAGAGTCACACTCCCAGCCATTTTTTGTGGTTTTTTTTCCTATTTCAGTTTTGCTGGTGTCTGTCAGCGTAGCAAAGATGACTCTTTGCAGACATCAAAAGGAATGGGAAGGAAATAAATTATTGCTGTAGCATTTAGAGATTGATCCTGTTAGCCACTGGGCTGAAAGCCTCTTAAAAAGGGCTGAAACCTTCAGCCCCTTTTGATTTGAATAAGCGCTCTAAACGTGTTCTAGCCGAAGTCAGCGAGAGACCTGGGTACAACCACGTCGCAGGCTGTTCTCTGTATCGCTTTGACCAAAGCCACAGCCAGGTCAGGCGGGGACGAGCGTCCCTCCAAGGCACCAAGGTGAGAGATTGCTGCCTGGGAACCAATTAGCTCTTAGTCAACCAACCGACGGTTGCTGCTCCCACTGCCGGCCTGGAGGGAAGCCATGGGATGCGACCAGTTCTGGGGGTGAAGAATGGCCAAGGCAGCTTGCAGCAACAGCTCTGCTCCTAGCTCTGGGTGGTGACGCATCCCGGTGTGGAGTAACGCGGTTATCCTGGGAAAACAGGAATTCTAAGTTCCTTAAAGATGCCTTTAACAAAGTCTTTCCATTAAAGCTGCTTCACACTTGCACATCTGGCAAATAATCCCGTGTTTTTAACCATTAGGAAAATGTCTGTGGTTTGATTATTAGATGAGATTTTTCCCTGTTCTTGAGTCACTGGATTTAAGCACCTGATGAACTGAACTGGAAATGTGTTTTGAGACTCTGGCCCTCGGGTGTTCTCCACCAAGATACATTCTATAGTTCTATACCAGTAAATGCCACCATGGTAGAATAACTTCGATCAATGCACATGACATGGTAATATTTAAGGTGTATAGAGAGTCTTTGGTTTCAAAGCATTTTCCTCAAATTAAGTAGTGACTATCCATATGTTACAGAATGGGAAATTGAAACACAGGATGACAAGTCAAAAATCTTGAGAGTCAAGGAGTGAATCTGCAGGCTTATGTACCGTACTGGTTTTCCAAGGATGGTCAGCATCTACATGGCTTTAGTAGGTCTGGTATTCCTCCAAAACCTATGTCAAAAGGCTGATACTGAACAACAAATAGAATCACAGAATCCCAGAATGGTTTGGGTTGAAGGGACCTCAAACCCCCCCAGTGCCACCCCCTGCCATGGGCAGGGACACCCTCCACTAGCCCAGGGTGCTCCCAGCCTCATCCAGCCTGGCCTTGGGCACTGCCAGGGATGGGGCACCCACAGCTTCTCTGGGCAACCTGTCCCAGTGCCCCCCACCCTCTCTGGGAAAAATTCCTTCCTGATGGCCCATCTCAATCTCCCTCTTTCCATTTAAACCCGTCACCCCTTGTCCTGTCACTCCAGGACCTTGGAAAAAGCCCCCCACCCCCAGCTTCCTTGTAGCCCCCTTCAAGCACTGGAAGGGGCTCTAAGGTCTCCCCGGAGCCTCCCCTTCTCCAGGCTGAACAAGTCAAATTCTCTCAGCCTTTCTTCATAATGGAGGTATATAAATAATGGGGGTATAACGTATAAATTACTTTTTCCCTCTCAGTGTGCATTTCATGAGCCTTGTCCTGTGTTCTGACAAGCAGACCATCCTCTTCTGGAAGCCTTTAATGTACTTTTTTCAGTGGTGATTCTTACAAATCTCCCTTTCAGTCTAGTGATTCTGTGGTGACTCACCGATCTACCTCTTAGTGTACATGTGTACAACACTTGTAGCTGCTAACGCTTTCACACATATTGGGTTTTCATCTTTTAAAATTGTTGTGGGCAACGTTCTAGTTATGAATTATCTTGGAACTTGCTATAAATTTCAATTTAGGAAAAAATAGAGCTTGAAATTCTGTGTATTGGCCAAAACTAGTAATGACAACTAAAAAATTTTTCTTAAAATTTCTTTATCAGAAATAATTCCTGGGGTAAACATCAGTTTCATTCTCAAAATGTGCCATGGTTTGAATAGAATAGAATGGAGTAGAATGGGAATAGAATATCATATTTTCAGTTGGAAGGGGCCTACAAGGGCCACCTGGTCCACCTGCCTGACCACGTCAGGGCTGACCGAAGGTTACAGCCAGTTGTTAAGGGCATTGTCCAAATCCCTTGAACACTGATAGGCTTGGGGCATCGACCACCTCTCCAGGAGGCCTGTTCCAGGGTCTGAACACCCTCTCGGTAAAGAGATGCTCCCTAATGTCCAGGCTGAACCTCCCCTGGAGCAGCTCTGAGCCATTCCCACATGTCCTGTCACTGGGTACCAGGGAGCTCAGCACCTCCCCCTCCCCCTCCCCTGCTCGGGAAGCTGCAGAGAGCAATGAGGTCGCCCCTCAGCCTCCTTCTCTTCAGACAAGCCCAAAGTCCTCAGGCCCTCCTCCTAGGACATTCCTTCCAGCCCTGTCACCAGCTTTGTTCCCCTTCTCTGGGCTGCACATTCCAGGACCTTCCCATCCCTCTTCACCTGTGGGACCCGTCCCTGCACACAGCACTCGGGGTGAGGCCACACCGTCGCTGAATGCAGCGAGATAACCACCTCCCTTGCCCGGCTGGTCGGACTGTGTTGGGTCGCCCCAGGATGCAGGTTGCCCTCCTGGCTCCTGTTGAGCCTGCTGCCCACCAGCACCCCCAGATCCCTTTCTGCTGCGCTGCTCCCCAGCCACTCCTCTCCCAGTTTATACTTGTGCCTGGCCTTACTCTGTCCTGGGTGCAGAATCTGGCATTTGGCCTTGTTAAATGTCATCCCGTGCTTGTGATACAGCTTCTATTTAGCTGCACAAAAAGACAAGATAGATATTTTCAATACAAGATAGATATTTTTCTCCTAAATATGTTATTCTTAGGAGGTGGATTTGCATGTTGAGAGCAATAAATTATTGAAAAGCCCTCTAATAGCTCACTTTCCATTTGCAACACATCAAATGACTGAAGAAGAAATTGTATCACAAATATTTCTGAGGAAGGGCTTTCCTCGTTAAAAAAAATTGTGTTCTAACAACAGAAGCTGTTACGAAGCTAAATGATGTACGTCGTGAGTAGCGAACAGACAGTGGTAGCATACTTGTAGCTGGTGAGAAAGCAACTCAATGGCCCAGTGACATCAGAAATTCCTTTGCAAATATATTTACTTCAGTTGAAAACCATCTACTCTCTGCAAGGAATTTCCCTTCCTACTGCTGTGACTTGGTGAATGCAGTCCTGGGGACGTTATGCGCTGGGATGGTTGACCAGTGTGAAAGTCCTCTGTGTGTCCTCACCCCTAAACCACAGTGTTAGTTCACGTTCCCTTTCTTTCTCAGTTTGTCGCTCCTCCTAAGATGATAGCTGGGAAGAGCTGGTCCTTCCCTGGCCTTCGGGTAAGAACCACTGCATCTCTCTCCTTCATCCTTTGCTCACCTGTCAGGAGCTGGAACTGCTCATCCTTCCCCCAGTTTCTTCCCCATCTTTCTGCCCGATAACCTTCTGTTCCATTCCCGATCCCAGAGATCCCACCAGGTTTAGCTTATTTACAGGGTTGCCACGGGATTTCTTCTTCCATGTAATGTCACATCCAGAGACATGGAAATAGAAAGGAAAAAAAGGTTTCTTCAAATGCTGAACAAGACTTTAAGAGGAATAGAGGAATCACCTTTAAAGTTATCCTGAACTGAGGTTTGCTTCACCAGAGGGCCCTCTGTCTAGAGTTTCTCAGTCTTGCTCACGATGTTCAAACAATACACCTGTCCTTGATGGGTCAAAGACTGATAGAACAAGGTGAAATTACATAGCACCTAAACTTAAAATAAAGTTATATGGAAAACAGACATTTGTCATACAGATAAGTGTTTCTGAAGCTTTGCACATTGGAATTAGAAGCAGATTTTTAGGGGTGTTCATTACCTAAAGACACAGAGGAGCACACAGCAAAGGATTCAGGTTTCGAGGTGTCTCTTTCCCAGCCAATTGAACGTAGCACAGATGAAGATGCCAGCAGTCACCTAGGTCTACCTGCCATCCTTATGTACCTGCAGAGTCCGTGGATGGTCAGTTATCTTCAGACACCCAGGACTCAGCTCCCTTTCAAAGTTAACTTTACGTTGTTAATGAGAAAGAACAAAATAAAGCAAACAAACCCCAAACCAGGTAACCACCATACTGACAGGCACCAGCCGGAATGATTTCGTGTCCGGGCAGTGACCTCTGCTGGTCACCGCAGCTTTTGCAGCACTTGACATGCCAGCGCTGGAAACCGTCTGGAGATGGGCATCTTGTGCAAAACGTGGAGCACGAAGATCAACGTTTTCAAAGCTGTGCACTATGCACCTTCGCTCTACACCCGGCAGGCTGCCCAGTTTCACTATTAAAACCATATTTTATTTCACTTTGCAGACCGGGCACCCTGTGAGCTCTGCAGATGTTCTGCAGCCAGAATTCTAGTATCTGCACTGCCCTTGCTGTCTGTCTTGGCTGGCCAGCACCTGCCTCGATGCACCTCTCTTGGACATTCACAGAATCACAGAATCCCAGAGCAGTTTGTGCTGGAAGGGACCTTACAGCCCTCCCCCAGTGCCACCCCCTGCCAGGGGCAGGGACACCCTCCACTGTCCCAGGTTGCTCCAAGCCTCATCCAGCCTGGCCTTGGACACTCCCAGGGATGGGGCATCCACAGCTTCTCTGGGCAACCTGTCCCAGTGCCTCCCCACCCTCTCTGGGAAGAATTCCTTCCTGATGGCCCATCTCCATCTCCCTCTTTCTGTTTAAACCTGTCACCCCTTGTCCTGTCACTCCTTGCCCTTGGAAAAGCCCCCCCAGCTTTCTTGCAGCCCCCCAGACACTGGAAGTGGCTCTGGGGTCTCCCCGGAGCCTTCCCTTCTCCAGGCTGAACCCCCCAACCCCCCCAGCCTGGCCCCATGGCAGAGGGGCTCCAGCCCTCGGAGCATCTCCATGGCCTCCTCTGGCCTCTCTCCAACAGCTCTGTGTCCTTCTGCTGTTGGGGGCCCCAGAGCTGGAGGCAGAACTGCAGGAGGGGTCTCCCCAAAGCGGAGCAGAGGGGGAGAATCCCCTCCCTCACCCCCCTGGCCACGCTGCTCTGGATCCAGCCCAGGATCCGGTTGGCTTTCTGGGCTCCAGCGCACACGGCCGGCTCATGCCCAGCTCTTCATCCCCCAGCACCCCCAAGTCCTTCTCCTCAGGGCTGCTCTCAAGACAACTTTCTGAGAGACAGCCTTCCATGGGACAACACAGCATTGTGTGACACCTGCTCAGCTTCCCATAACAGCACTGTATTACCTGGGACTGGCCACCAACATCATCTCACTGCTGGCTGCCACAGACCATTTCATTCTGAACACAGACTGCTCACGGAACAAGTTTATCTGTCTGAAGAGCAAACTCAGCAGATACTGGCAACATAATTGGGAAGAGAGCTCTAATCCTCAGTATTGTGGGACATGAAAAGAAATCTGAGCTGACCATTCAGCAGTATGTCAGGAAACAAACGGTACCTCCAGCACCCAGGGGTCTTATTAGCACTTCTGCTGATCTTTCTGTGACTTCTTTAAACAGCTGCACCAGATTGTGCTGCTGTTCATACCTGTCAGTGCAAATATTAAAGAATTTATTAAAAGCTTTTGCTAAGGACAGAGGGTGGGTTCCCAGAAACACCTCCCCTATTCCCATCTTTCTCAAATGTGGGATTACACAGGACTTCCTGCACTTGCCTATTTTGTCTGTAGATGAGCACATCTTGTCTGCAAACCCAAGCTTCGTTACAGGTGAAGTACCCACACGATAATTGTGTCCCTCTCAGGTAGCTTGTGGGGGTCATCTTTCGCACTGCGCAAACCTGGTGACAGCCGAAAACTCGCACCTCCGGCAGGAGAGCACTGAATGAGGCCTTTATGGCTGAGAGCCATTGGAGTTTGCTTCATGGTTCTACTTCCAGCGTCAAAAAATACTTTTGAGAAGAGCTTGAAGAAAATGCTTCATCTCTTTAAAAGGCATTCGGAAGTTCTCGCCAGAACGGTGTCAAAATTCACAGGTGGTGTTCCCCAGGGCTCAGCACTGGGGCCAGTTCTGTTTAAGCTCTTCATCGTTGACCTGGGCGAGGGATCGAGGGCGCCCTCGGTCAGTTGGAGATGGCACTGAGCTGGGGGAGTGTTGATCTGCCCGAGGGCAGGATGGCTCTGCAGAGGGATCGGGACAGGCTGGGTCCATGGACTGAGGCCACTGTGTGAGGGGCAGCAAGGCCAAGGGCCGGGTCCTGCCCTCGGGCCACAACAACCCCTGCACCGCTCCAGGCTTGGGGACGAGGGGCTGGGAAGCTGCCCATGGGAAAGGACCTGTGGGGGTTGGTGTCAGCGGCTGAACAGGAGCGGCGTGTGCCCAGGTGGCCAAGAAGCCAAGGGCATCCTGGCCAGCATCAGGGACAGTGTGGCCAGCAGGAGCAGGGCAGGGATCGTCCCCCTGTGCTGGGCACTGGGGAGGCCACACCCCGAATCCTGGGGTCAGTTTGGGCCCCTCACAGCAGGACAGACCCGGAGGGGCTGGAGCGAGTCCGGAGAAGGGAACGGAGCTGGGGAAGGGGTTGGAGCACAATTCCTGTGGGGAGCGGCTGAGGGAGCTGGGGGGGGTCAGCCTGGAGAAGAGGGGGCTCAGGGGAGACCTTATCGCTCCCTACAGCTCCCTGAAGGTGGAGTGTGGAGGGGGGGTCGGTCTCTTCTCCCAAGGGACAAGCGATGGGACAAGGGGAAATGGCCTCAGGTTGTGCCAGGGGAGGTTTAGGTGGGATATTGGGAAATTCCTTCCCGGAAAGGGCTGTCGGGATTGGAAGGGGCTGCCCAGGGAGGGGGGAGTCCCCATCCCAGCGGGGGTTTCAGAGCCGTGGGGACGAGGCGCTCAGGGACATGGGTCAGTGGTGGGCTGGGCAGTGCTGGGGTAACAGTTGGACTTGACACGTTTAAAGGTCTTTTCAAGCTAAAGATTCTGTGAGAAGAAGAATGATCGATGTGAGAAATAAAGTTTGGAAGCAAATGCGACAGAACAGCGATGAGCCCTTCTGTGCAGGCAGCATCACCTACGCTGAAGTGGGCATCTTTCTCAAAAGGGAACCTGCCGACAGCCTGCGTGACCCCGGAGTGACGCTGCTGGGGGCTTTCTTCAGGAGCAAAGGAGTTGAATAGCTGCAGCTACACATGACCGTGACCTGTGATCAGTTCGATCAGCATGCTCAGCAGAGGGGCAATTCCAGTGCTAAAGGAATTTCCACCCTAACTTCTCATGTGAGTGAAAGTGACTGCGTAGGTGGGTTCTCGAGAATGCATCATTAATACCGTGTTTCTTCCTAGAAGTAAGAGGACATGCATGCAGGTAAGGCATTTCTGGTTTGTTTATGTCCCACACAAGCAGGTGGTCAGGCTTCAGCAGCAGAACACTCTGAGTCTAGTCTGTAGTCAAGCCTAACTCAGACATTCCTTTTATGATACAACTGATGCCTGGAAACTACCCAAAATAATCCTGTCCTTTTTCTTTTAACATCCCAAACCTTGATTTAGCGTTGTTGTTTCAACTGACATCTTGGGACAGGTCGCCTGAATCACTGTATTAAAAAGTATCAGACATCATCATTTTTAAATAATATAATTAAATAATTTTTTTTTCTTTAAAAAGCTGTAGATTTGCACATTTTTTTAGAACATAACCTAGGATGAAATCTCGTCTTTTTCCCAGTGGGGTCAGCAGCTCAGATTTTGCTGGAGATGGATCTCTGAAAGAGCGAGCAGTGCACCTGGGGACTCTGACTGGTGCTAGACGGTGCTCTGGCTGTGCAGAAGCTCGCTCAGCAGAGAACGATTTCCTGTGGCATTATCCCTGTGAGGGATTGAAAGGATTTCCCTGTGAGGTGGTCTATTTGGCACTCCCGCACGTGGAATTTGCTCTGGGCTCACTCCTTCAGTGGCATTCCGTGGGTGTAGGCTGCTTTCTCTGACACTTCATCTGCGCCCAAAGCCTTTTTCTCAACCTTCAAATCGGACTCCAACACAGGGTTTTAACTAGTCCCCGTGTGGTCTATAAATTTCTAGTAATTCCTTTCTGAGAAGTACCTCCACTGTGATGTAATTTCCCTTTTTGAAACGTAGCACAACAGTAGTGGATGTTTTGGTTTTGTTGCTCCTACAGGAAGGTTCAATCCAAATTCATTATGGTCATTTTACAGGGTAGCTCTTTGACACAAGTATTCAGCGTCGCAATCAACTGCAGGGTACCAAATCCCTGTGCTCCTTCCAGGGGCAGAGTGGGTCTTCTTCCTGGGGGTCAGACTAGCCAAAGATGTAGCTCATAATGCCACTTCTGTCGTCATTCCCTTCCCAGACGTGATCATTTCAGGCACAGACACACAGCACCTCAGCTCCAGAGAGGGGCTGCAACAGCACCTGCTGCCACGAGAAGGGTTTTTGATCTTGGATTCAAGGCAGAGTAAGAAATAACAGCAATTCATCAGAGATGGTTTATTGATTTGAATTCCACAGAATCACAGAATCCCAGAGCGGTTTGGGTTGGAAGGGACCTTAAAGCCCACCCAGTGCCACCCCCTGCCATGGGCAGGGACACCCTCCACTAGCCCAGGGTGCTCCCAGCCTCATCCAGCCTGGCCTTGGACACTGCCAGGGATGGGGCATCCACAGCTTCTCTGGGCAACCTGTCCCAGTGCCCCCCACCCTCTGCAGGAAGAATTCCTTCCTGATGGCCCATCTCCATCTCCCTCTTTCCATTTAAACCCGTTACCCCTTGCCCTGACACTCCCTGCCCTTGGGAAAAGCCCTCCCCCAGCTTCCTTGTAGCCCCCCAGGTGCGGGAAGGTGCTATAAGGTCCTCCCGGAGGCTTCCCCTCTCCAGGCTGAAGAAGCCCAACTCTCAGCGCCTCAGCCCTTTCACTAAGGGCTCCCACAGAAATTTGCTTTTCACGTTTGGGAAACACCTGGCTCGGGTATCTAAATCAATCCATCCTGATTTCAGGAAGGTGGAATTGGAGTTTACCCCTTAACGGCCATGCGGAACTTACACGCAACCCTACAAAGAACGCACAGGCTGATCATTTTCCCCACATCTCTGTATAAGCTAACATACCTTTGCTTCCTGTGTTAAAAGTTCCTCTCATCTCCCTTTTTAATAGTTAAGGAGGCTAAGGGGTTGGAGAGGAAAACTGCGTGGGCAGTTCTGGGTGGACTTCTGAACACCAGAAACATCCTCACGTTTCCACTGAGACATGTAAATGTTCTTGCTTGACAGACTTCACCTGCACACGCGGCTGCGCGATGCAGTTAACATCTTACTGCACTACGTAGGCATGTACGCAGCATGTTAGAATGCTAATGGAACCATAAAAGGGGACCTGGTTTAGGAATTGTTCAGAAGTGGGGTGTATTACCTCTAAGATTACATCATCTGTCTGACCACCAGTCTCTGTGTTTGCAGTCACTTCAGATTTCGCTCGTATATGGTCCACCCATCGGGGTTTTCACAGTTTTGTGGCAGGAATCCCGCAGCTCCTGCCTTCGGCGTGTTTGGGCAGCGCTGCGCATACATCGTGATGAATACAACTGCATCTTCTTGGGATTCCCCAGATGGTAACTGCCGTTGCTTGAAACCTCACCGGTGCTCAAAGCCTCGTTTTCTGAACCTTCACATGAGAATCCCCCGCAGTTTCTTTAGAAACCAGGTGGCAAATAAATCCCCGGAACTCCTTGCTGGCAAAGAGCTGAGCAAGGCAAAACTCCTGTGCAGACTGCTAAAAAAATGGAATGTGCCTTGCTCCCAGCGAACGTGTGAGTATGGCAGCGGAGCCAAACGTACCTGGAGGAGTCACTTGCGTAAAGTGGCATGCCTGGATTTTTTCATAGAATCACGGAATCCCAGAGGGGTTTGGATGCGAAGGGACCTTAAAGCCCATCCAGTCCCACCCCCTTGCCACGGGCAGGGACACCCTCCACTAGACCAGGTTGCTCCCAGCCTCATCCAGCCTGGCCTTGGACACTGCCAGGGATGGGGCACCCACAGCTTCTCTGGGAACCTGTCCCAGTGCCCCCCACCCTCTGTGGGAAGAACTTTTTGATTTAACAGACAGCTCTTGCAAACTGTTGTCTCTCAGGCTGCAGAACGAACGGTACCAATCTCTATCAACACAGTCAGAGTTACTAGGGTTTTAAAGAGAGTGTGATCGCAAGTAACGTTCAGAATTACTCCTAAGCCACGTCAGACAATGTGCAAAGCGCATTCAATCAAGTGTGCCCTAAACAACTGAAGAGCCACCCCGGGGGGAAGGCCTCGACCCACTGTTGTGCGGCGGAACGCTGGTTCCCTTTCCATGATTGGGACAGCAACGTGTGAAAGATGTTGCTAATTAAAATCCAGGCCCTGCCTCTGTCCCTGTTTGTCATGGTCAGGATGGTCAGAAAACCAACTGTATCCTGGGCTGGATCCAGAGCGGCGTGACCAGCAGGGCGAGGGAGGGGATTCTCCCCCTCTGCTCTGCTCTGGGCAGACCCCCCTGGAGTGCTGTGTCCAGCTGTGGAGCCCTCAGCAGCAGAAGGATACAGACCGGTTGGAGCGAGTCCAGGGGAGGCCACGGAGATGCTCCGGGGGCTGGAGCCCCTCTGCCATGGGGACAGGTTGGGGGAGTTGGGGGGTTCAGCCTGGAGCAGGGAAGGCTCTGGGGAGACCTTAGAGCCCCTTCCAGTGCCTGAAGGGGGCTGCAAGGAAGCTGCGGGAGACTTTTTCCAAGGGACTGCAGTGAAAGGACAAGGGGTAACGGGTTTAAACTGAAAGCAGGGAGATTCAGATTAGATATCAGGAAGGAATTCTTCCCAGAGAGGGTGGGGAGGCCCTGGGACAGGTTGCCCAGAGAAGCTGTGGGTGCCCCATCCCTGGCAGTGCCCAAGGCCAGGCTGGATGAGGCTTGGAGCAACCTGGGCTAGTGGAGGGTGTCCCTGCCCACGGCAGGGGGGTTGGAACTGGATGATCTTTAAGGTCCCTTCCCACCCAAACCACTCTGTGATTCTGTGATGTCCGTATGCAGCCAGGAACCGGCTGCTGAACAGTCACTTGCAGGCCGGCATGCTTTACAACCTCATCATTCCAGCCGCACCTAAATAAATAACGGCAGTTGTTGTATTTCTCAGTTACGCTGTGTTGATTCTGTCTGACCTTCAAATTGCCTGAGAGCACTTCTGATGACTCTTCCTGATTTCAGACAGGTCGGCTGTCTTGCGTATGGATTTTAAGCTTTTAATCTGAATTTCAGAACATGTTTAAAACCAACGCCTTAGTGTCTTTGGAAGGATGTCCTTCTGATCTAGCAGGAGCAAACATTCACCCACAAAGAGGGCCTTTAACTTTCCTGTTTAAACCGCCAGAGAACAACCAACCTACAGACTGCGAACCGGTAACGGTTTTACAGCAAATGCAACTCGCGTCAGGACGGCCCCGTTTCCACCTTCAGATCAGCGCTGAAGTGGGAAGGCAATTCCTTTCTTGAACCAGTATTTATCCAGCAGACGTAACTCCCGTTAGCGTGGCAACATCTGCACCCTACGGTCAGCAGCCGCGCTGGCGCGGCTCCTGTCGGGAAGCGAGAATCCAAGCACTGCTCCTGAATTCACAGTACCAGACGTCTCCTAGCACGCGGGATTAGCTTTGGGCAGGGGGAACCTTGCAAGGCCGGGGTTTTGATCGAAACCATCCTTGTCCTCCAAGTCACCCCTGACTACACCACCACCCGTGCCCACCCCGCTGCTCCTCGGGGCGCCGACACCTCCGAGCTGAAGCTTTGCAGCAAAGCCCTCTCTTTCTGCAGAGGAAGGAGTGTCCTGTGCCGGCCATGTCCTCAGCTTGTCCCCGCCACGTGAGGTCGGACAG
This sequence comes from Rhynochetos jubatus, assembly GCA_027574665.1. Taxonomy (NCBI): domain Eukaryota; kingdom Metazoa; phylum Chordata; class Aves; order Eurypygiformes; family Rhynochetidae; genus Rhynochetos; species Rhynochetos jubatus. The sequence continues at coordinate 77,922,667 of CM050651.1, forward strand.
CCACTTCACCCTCCCCGCCTTGTCCTTATGGCCTCAGGGGTCCAACAGCCTCTCCTCCCTGCGGCACCTGGAGAAGGCGGGGAGCCTCTGGGTGACGGGCACGGCTCGATCCCGGCCCGAGGAGCCGGCGAGCGGCCTCTGACTGCCGCGGCCGGCGCCCAAGCGAGCAGGGCCGCCTGTGCGAGGCAAAGCACCGCAGCCGCCTCCATCGCGCCGCCCGGTGACGTTACAGTGCGGGGCGGGCGGGAATGCAGCGAACTGCGTGGGTAGGCACAGCGCCGGGCCCCGCGGGCAGCGCAGCCCCCCAACGGGCAGGAGTAGCCCCCAGTCCCCTCAGCAGGGGTATGCCACCGCGCCCCGGACACGGTGACGCCCGCCGCCCGCCACGGCGAGCAGAGGGCGCTGAGGGGGCGGAAGTGGCTGCCCCACGCGTTACGGCGCATGCGCATTGCTGCGTTCCCCCCCCCCCTCCCCTTCGGCCCGGTCCCTCCCGCCGGGCCCGGCTCCTCCCTGCGCCGGCCTTGGCCGACCGGCGGGCGGGGCCGCGCACACGGTAGCGCTCCCCGGCGGTAGCCGCTCCGGCCGCGTCAAGCATCCGCGGGCAAGGCGCGTTCTCCTCCTGCTCCTCTCGCTGCCCCCGCCATGGAGCTGCCCGAGAGCCAGTGCAAGAAAGTCAAGCTGAGCAACAGGGTGCCGAGCTGGGTGAGTGGGGCGGGCGGAGCGGAGCGGGACGGGGGCAGTGGCCGAGCTCTGTGGTGATGTGGCAGCCGGGACGGGGGGCTGCCGGCCCCGCTGCCCGCCCGCCGCGCCGAGGGATGCTCCGTCACGCGGCAGCGCGGGGCCCGGCGGGGCAGCCCGGGGATGGGGGGGTGGGGTGGGGGGCGGGAAGCCCCTCCGGAGCGGGCCGGGGGTCTGGGGGTTTCACCCCTGCCCCTTCCGCCGCCAGCACTCGGCGCCCGGCGTGCGGGAGGAGGGAAGGCTCAGGAACGCGATGGACAATGTGGCCATTCACGAGGCCGGGGTGGCCAAAGACTGAGGTTCTTTGTGTGGGGGTGTTCTGTGGAAAACTGTCGAGACAGGGCTAAAAAAATCTAACCAAAGCCTTCATTCTTGTCAGGAAAGACGGGGGCAGATCCGTTTACAGCCAGGGCCAGAATGCAGCTATTTAGAAGCTACGTTCAGGCTCTTACTGAGAGCATTTGATACTTGGGGTGATGCGAGACGAGGGAAAACAGAAAAGTGCCATTTCTCTCAGACGGTGCTGAGCTGAAGCAGACGGGAGATAAGATCCGGGAAACGTTTGATATCAATTCAACAGTGTAAAACAATCCTTGAGTGGTACAGGCCACAGCTTCCTTAATAAAATGACAAACCTATTATACTAGAAGAAAATAGTCTCCCATGCCTGAGAAACAGGGAAGTTGGTATTGTACTGAAAAGCATTCAGGAGGTGTTGTGTCTGTCCGGGCTACATTCACCCCGTGCAGCTTCCAACCGGTTTACTCAAGAGGGTAATCAGTAAGTTGCATTCCTTCAGTTTCTAGGAGGAAAAGGCAAAATCAGATGTTAGAAGTTAGGAAAACGGATCACGTCTGGGTGGGGTAACACTGTGTATTCGGAAGGTCCTCTCTATCACTTCATTTGTCACAAGCGAAGCCAAGGTGGATTTGCCCAAACCGGGGAAATCATACGTTAAAGTTAACGGACGCGAACCGTTTGCCGAGTTCGGTTGGGGTTAACAAACCCCCTCTGTGTTACGTGGCAAGCAGAGGAAGTCTTCCGCTTTTCCCTGTTTCTTCAGAAGACCTCGGCTGAAATGCTCTTTATAACCCAGCAAGCTTCACCAGGAAAGAAAGTCCACGCTGCTGATTCACACACTCCACAGACAAATATTCTGGCACATCTGACGCCGCGTCTGCTCAGCTTAGCGCAAAGTTAAAGCCACCTACTACACCCCAGTGGAATTGGCAGCCCCTAGGAGAGCTCTGTCTCCTAAAGAGAAGAGAGAGCTTCATCTTCTCAGGGCATCCAGCACTGTTCAAAATCCACCTCTGTCTGGAAATCCCCTCGCCAGTCCCGCCGCTGAGCACAGCAAGCTCCAAGTCCCAGAGCAGCGTGCAAATGCTGCCGTTACACTAGGGAGGAAGGCTTGTGGAGCACTTTCCTTAGTGTAGCTCAGATTCCAAACACGACTGAGGCATTGCATCATTTTGCAGGTGCCTCCTAACGAGAACTTGCTCCAATTCTTGCTTCTCAGGTCATATTCAGCAGGGGAATTTCTGGCTTTGTTTTTGTCCATTGCCTCTGATGCCGGAGTGACGACCACACTCCAGTGCTGGTGCGACGCGCTCTCTGCTTTCCGTCGTGCTGTTACTGCAGCAGGTGGCAAGGGAAGATACACCCCTCACAGCACGGTTATCACCGAGCTGCTTGTGTCCACAGCGCTGTGTGATTCTAGCTGCTTTCTGCTGCTGTGATTTTTGACACTGCCCCAGCACTAGAACATCTGCCAGAGATGAGCTAGTCTTTGTGGCAGGAGCGCACGCGTCTGGCAGGTTGGGTGGTGCTACGTGCAGAGGTGTTTAGATGCCTTATTGTGTCACTATCGCTGCGGCAAACTGCATTCTAGAGGTCAGTTATGAGGGTAAAAGTAAGGATTTTTGTTGTAAGCGGGAGAAAATGTAATGCTGTAGGCTGTGGCAGAATATGAGTTGGGGAATTATTAGGTTTTTTTAGTACCTGTGAACCAACTTGGTGTTTCAGATACCATGTGAATGGTATCTGAATGGCTTGCCTTTCTGTGCCAAGCACAGTTGTCCAAATCAAAGCACAAATTTTCAACCCAAATTTGAGAAAGTGGCTATTGGCAAGCACTCCTGGCAGATCTTTTGGTGAACAGGTCCTGAAACCGCATCTAAATCTGTGAACAGGCTCTCAGGGGAAGTGCAGCTCGTTTAACATCCCTGGTAGCTGAAATTTTATGTTGGAATGACGTTCTCCTTGCTTGTGTTTGTGAGGGCAAAGCAAACGGGCAGTGGTCAGCCTGCTTGAGTCGCTGTTTGGCTGTTGGGGAGAGCGGTTTGGAGGGAAAAGGAAACCTGTCATTTGGTTATCAGTGCTGAAGTCATAAAAATGTGTTGTTATTGGGGTATCCCTGATTTATAAGAGGCACGTGGTGAGTGAGTTAGCAAACGGCCTAGAAAATACCCGAGAAGATTGGGAAACGGGAAAGGCATGAAAGATGAGACTGTTTCGGAGGTGATGCTGGATGCATTGCTGGTGTTGGCTTATGGGAGCTGTTAGCTTGGGGAATCACCACAGTCGTGTTAGAGCATAAGAAGCTTCATAGAATCAGAGAGTGGTTTGGGTTGGAAGGGACCTTAAAGCCCATCCAGTTCCAACGCCCCTGCCACGGGCAGGGACATCCTCCACTAGCCCAGGGTGCTCCCAGCCTCATCCAGCCTGGCCTTGGACACTGCCAGGGATGGGGCACCCACAGCTTCTCTGGGCAACCTGTCCCAGTGCCTCCCCACCCTCTCCAGGAAGAATTCCTTCCTGATGCCCATCTCAACCTCTCTCTCAATTTAAACCCGTCACCCCTTGTCCTGTCAGTCCCTGCCCTTGGAAAAGTCTCCCCCAGCTTCCTTGTAGCCCCCTTCAGGCACTAGAAAGTGCTGTAAGGTCTCGCCAGAGCCTTCTCTGCTCCAGGCTGAACAAGCCCAACTCTCTCAGCCTTTCTTCACAGCAGAGGGGCTCCAGCCCTCGAAGTATCTCCATGGCCTCCTCTGGACTTGTTCCAGCTGCTCTATACCATTCTGCTGCTGAGGGCTCTGCAGCTGGACACAGCACTCCAGGGGGGGTCTCCCCAGAGCAGAGTAGAGGGGGAGAATCCCCTCCCTCACCCCCCTGGCCACACTTCTGATACAGCCCAGGACACAGTTGGTTTTCTGGGCTCCAGCACACACGGCCGGCTCACGTCCAGCTTCTCATCCCCCAGTACCCCAAGTCCTTCTCCTCAGGGCTGCTTGAGTATATATGGTTTGTACAGAAACCGTGCTTGTTCCTTCCTGATGCTTCCGACCTCAAAGCTGTCTCAAGCTGCTGTGCAGCTTGGGGAGTCTCTGCTTGCCACTGAAAGCTTTGCTTCCTACCCCAGAGGTATTTTGCTTTGTGAGAAGTTAAAATCTGACATGAGGCGGCTGTAGGAGCACAGTGTTTCGTCGCTGCTCTGCAGAAATGAAGGGCAAATTCAGTTTATGCCGGTGTAGTGACCTCTCCGTTAACCATGGAGCAATTAAGCGGTAATGTTTCCTTTCTGCTGTCTTTTGATCTTGGCGTTGCAGCGTGGGTTTGCTTTTCTTCATCTGGATATCTGATCTGAGTTCTTGCATCAAAGCTGTTTGGTGCCGATAGCCACATTCGCCTTTGGCAAAGGAAATTCTGGTTGCAACTGGGCAAAACATCAAGAAGAAGATAAAAAATACGGGTCAAGTCCTATATCAGGAAATCTTGACACAGAGACGTTGCCAGAGTTAGTAGTTTCCTTTTGGTCCCCATCTTGTGTTCCCATAGTTCTTGGGTGTCTGCGCTCCTTTCCCTGGTCAGCCACCTGCAAGGCTCACGTTACCTTTCTGCCAAAAGACAGCAAGCTGTGGAGTCATCCTTCCTTGCTCTCATCATTACAGCGCTTCAGAGCCCGTCTGCGGAAGGCTTGGGCTGGAATATCCAGTCTGTTCATCTCTCACGGAGAGATATTAGCCCGGTGTGGCACTTCGGATTTCTGAGAGAGACAAACTAGCATGGTGGGGGAGAAGAAAGGGAGGACATGTCAGCCCTCCCAGCTGACGTTGCTGTTGTGATGCAACAGTGGACCGAAGCGTTATTTCTGTTTCACATGGTGAGTAGGAGGGGAAATAGGAAAATGCAGTGTTGGGGTCTGTAGCTAGTTCTGTGGGCAGGTCAGAGAGGAAATTTCCTCTGGTTGTGAAAAAAGCAGATCAACAGACCTTTGAGATGAATGCCCTTTGTTCATTAGCCCCTTTACAAATGTGGTGTGTCCTTTCAGTAGTGACTATTATAGTAATTAGGCTAAGGAGTTGAAAATAGCTTTTTTTAAAGAGTACTTGCTCATCGTGTTGAGTTTTTCTGTTGCTCATTTTCTTGTGTTTCATGTAACAGTGATAATACGGATCTCCGAGGTGAGTGATGTGTTGATATAGTGATATATACTTTACCCCTTGACAGGACAAGGGGTAATGGGTTTAAACTGAAAGCAGGGAGATTTAGATTAGGTATCAGGAAGGAATTCTTCCCGGAGAGGGTGGGGGGCACTGGCACAGGTTGCCCAGAGAAGCTGTGGGTGCCCCATCCCTGGCAGTGTCCAAGGCCAGGCTGGATGAGGCTGGGAGCAACCTGGGCTATGGAAGGTGTCCCTGCCCGTGGCAGGGGGGTTGGAACTGGATGACCTTTAAGGTCCCTTCCAACCCAAACCATTCCATGATTCTATGATATAGTGTTCTTTATTTCACTGTCATTTTGGATGGCTGTTTAATTTCATCGGTTGATACTCATCAAATTTAATGTACAGCAATTTGAAGGCCGCCAAAATAATTTAAGAGCACAACCAATGTGAGCCACTGATTTCTGATCCCGAGTGTTTTTTCTGTGCCACGACCATATTTGGAGCAAGTGGATATCTCAGGGATAGTAATTACAAACTTGGGTTGCTGGGGATCCCACGTTTGGTTGGTAGCGAACCATCCAGTAGCAGAGTGGAGGTGGTGAGGGAGCATCGCCAGGTTCTGCAGCAAGGGAGAGCGCCTTGCTGAATTATCAACTCCTGAGCCCCTCCATGAGAACCTGTTTATGGGCAGATGAGGAGGATTTTGCTCCTGCTTTGCCCGGGAGCAGTGCCGAGCTGCCTGGTTTGGGTGCGTGAGCATGTACCCAGCAGTTGGGTCTGCTGGGGGGGTGTTTTCGAACGCGTGCGGGCTCTTGGGACCCCTGAGCCGTCAGCCTTAGGCGCCTGTCTCTGCAGGACTGACGGGCTCGGTGCCCGCGCCGCTGTCGTCCTTGTACCCTCGCAGTGTGCTGGCCCCCTGGTTCTGTGATTTGACACCTCTGCTAGTGGGTACTTCATGCTTTTTTGGGTTTTCTTTTTTTAAAGTTGTGTCCTTTTTGTTATTTTACGAATCCCTGTTGCCTGCTTCCTCAGGGTTCTGTGTGTTTTGTCAGCCTGGTGCAATACCCTGGTGACTTCCACTGCTGCTTCGCTGGTTCTGGTAAACACAGGAAACTGATGTAACTTGCGGAATATGGACTGGGGGAAGTCTCCTTGGATGAGACATTTGACCTCCAGAGTGTTTGAGCCTGATAATAGACTCATTGCCAGGAGTCAAAAGCAAAGCGTGTGTGTGTTTTTATGTTTTAAGCGGCCTGGGAGCTGAGCTCTGGGACTCCCTCCTGTTTATCCAGCGCCGGGTACGGTGCGCTGCCGCTGGAGCTAATGAGGAATGGCTGTTAATGCTTTAGAATCGCTGGGTACCTTCATTACACACACCCGGTCTTTCTTTTAATTGAAGGCTTAAGCACTTAATCCTCTTTGTTGATTTGAATCCCGCAGTTCATGCCTTGGCTCGCTGAGGTCTCCGGCTTTACGTAGCGCATGCTTGTTCCTACTATAAGCAGAAAGACACTGATTTTTCTGTCTCTCGAAATTCTGGGTTTAGTTAGCTGTACCGCACTGACTGCGGGTGTGAACCAGCTTTGCTTTAGGGGATGAAGCATTTGAAGGCAAGACGATGAGCAAGCGTAAACCCGTTCTGTGTGGTTACAACCTGTTCGCAGTTGCTGGTTTCGTATGGGTGGGTGTTCAGTCGTCATCTAATTTTAGATGCTGGACTGTACCGCTGGCTTACGGAGTCATAGTGAACATCTGTTCCTACCTTGAGTTTCTGTTTGGATTAACTACGAGCTCAGCTGTGTACAGAAGTGGGGACATACAGTCACACCAATCCATAACTTCCAATTAAGCTATAGATAAACTTTTGGAGTGTTTTTCTGCAGAAGAAAGATGTAGCAGCAGTTTGAAGCCACGAGTAGATACCGGTTTTCTGTTAACCGTACTGTGTGATGCCTCCCTAGAACCAAGAGCGGCGTGCTGCTACTGCTCTGCAGATAGAATAAAAAAGAAAGGGAGGGTGTTTATGTCCTGCTTGCCTTCCTGGTTAGCACTGATGCAGTGATGGAACACAAGGTAGTGCAAATATCTTGCAATATGTAAGCAAGAGGAGTCAAGGCAGCGTTGCCTATGCCACTAATCCCCTCCCCTTTTCTTTTTTGAGCCTTCTCTCCTGTTTGGTTGCTAATGCTCTGTCTGGTTATCTAAGGTCTTGATCTTTGATGAACAAAGTTCATACAACTCGGTACCGCTGAGGCTTAAGGGAGTGCTGAGGCTGATCTTCTGTGGGCTCCCCTGCCTTAGATTGTGAAATGTGCTTGGCAGCAGGGTCATCTTACGTAAGATATTAAGATACAGCAGCTCAGTATGATGAATAATCAGTTTTAACAAAGTCTGTAACCAGCTCTGCTTTAATTAAAATTATAATTCAGAAATGTAATATTGTAAACTAAATTCTTCAATAAGTCACCTAGAAATAGTACTTTCTTTAAACACTCAGAGTATATGATAGCTGCCTCAATTCTGGAGACTGAAGAAGCCATAGCTAAGGGCAGAGTGGTTTGGAGGTGTGTCTGCTGGGCTGAGCGTTGGGCCAGACATGCGTAGTTTGCAATGAAAAGGCGTCTTAAGAGTTAAAAATGAGCCATGCTTGGCTGGTTTATGACAGAAACCTTCAGCTCAGGGACAGAGAATCCATTTGATGAGGTTTAAATGGCTTGAATAGAAGTCCAGTCTAGCAGTTCACCCTGGCTTTTAGAGCTGATTTTCCTTAAGTAGTTGACTAACCTGGCAATCCCAAGTTTCACGGAAGGAGCACAAGGGATGTGGTTTGCTATGGCTGGCTTCTCGAATTTCTGTTGTGTCCTTCGGTCTGTGCTGCGGCTCATGGATTGGGTGTTGGTTTTACTTCCACTGACCTGCCTCCAGGTCTCTGTGTACCTGGGAATAAGCTTCAGTTTGCTTTGCTCAACCTGTCAGGAGTTAAAGACCTAATCAGCAACTTCTTCTTTTACAGGGAATGCAGAGGGCGACCAATGTTACCTACCAAGCTCACCACGTCAGCAGGAATAAGAGAGGCCAAGTGGTAGGAACGAGAAGTGGTTTCCGTGGATGCACAGTCTGGTTGACAGGTACAGGCATGGATTTCTGAGGATACTTTTGATTTAGTTGCTCTTCTGAGAAGCTGTTCAGCTCTGTCTCCTTTTTTCATGCAGGTTGAATGTATGTGGAATCTCAGGCCTTGATGCAATCTTATGACTGTTTTTAGGTAGACTAACAAGAAATTGCTCTGGGACAGACAGGAACTTGAGAAAGTATTTTGTCCCATGCTCTTGGAGCATTGTTTATTTGGCTCTGTCTGCTGCTTAATTCCGATTGAGTTTTGGAGTGTATGAGCTTCTTCTCTGTGTTTTAACCAGTTCTGGCTCTTCTTGCTGTCCATTTTAATCTATTAACAGACGAAACCTAACTTGTTTTAGAGTCTGTGTTTCTGAATCCTTTCTGTAAAGGTCTCTTCGGAATGCGCTTGTCTCCTGGGGTTGAAATAACATTCCAGCATAACCCTGTGCCTTTGGACAGCAGTTGCTTGTTGAGGCAATGCATACTGGGAGCTCCTTTTGAAATCAGCACCATGGTTTTCCACTAAATTCTTTTGATTGTGAAAAGAGGGAGTAAGTAAGTTCTGGAAGACAGTTTTGTTTCATAACTACGAGAGGATTTTTTTGTTCTTTCAAAGTTCCTGGAAGTTTTGACTACTTCCTTTGGAGTTTGATTTTCAGTTAAAACTGAAAATAAAAACCAAAATATAACAAAATGTGTCATTTAATTAGTTTGTAAACCTTTTAGAGCACTGTTGTATCGTGATACAAAAGACCTTCAGGGTATTAGAGGAAATTCAGGGTATTAGAGAACAATAAAATCTGTTTCCCCTGGTGTTAATGGATGTGTGTGAAAGGTAAAGCAGTAGTGGGTAACAACCTGCTGCAGGCCGTTCCAAACAGATTCGGTACAGCAGCTTGCTGTCATGTATTCCTTTGGTAAAAGGCAGGAGCGCTTTCTCTCCCTGTTTCTGTCTCGTAGCTCCAGCCTGTCTCTCAATGCTCGAATGATCTGGTCGGCTGCCTTTCTGTTTCTCTGGGTAATTTATTAATATCCTTATGCAAAAGGTCACAATAAAAATGTTTTCTCGCTTATCTACACGTCAACATTTTCCAGCTGTCATTCTTTATAAACAAATGGAATCTTAATGCCCAATTTCCTTATTTTTTTGGTCAGGAAGAAGAAAGGTGGTGATAGAATACAGAAACGTAGGAGGGCTGTAAGGTAGTGAGAGTGTTGGGGATGCTGGGTTATGGAGGACGTTGAAGCACTGGTGTTAGGGGCTGAGGTATTGAAGTAAGCCACACTACCCATGATAGAACTGTGCAAACATGAGTTGTTAACTCTGCTGGGCTTTAGAATAAAAGCTGAAATGGCGGTATACTCCCATCAAGATTCTCCCACCTCATCAGCACTGATGTGGTGGGAGTGTATGGAAAGTTATCGCAGAGATCCTTTTTCATAGAATCACAGAATGGTTTGTGTTGGAAGGGACCTTAAAGATCACCCAGTTCCAACCCCCCTGCCATGGGCAGGGACACCTTCCACCAGAGCAGGTTGCTCCAAGCCTCATCCAGCCTGGCCTTGGACACTGCCAGGGATGGGGCACCCACAGCTTCTCTGGGCAACCTGTCCCAGTGCTCCCCACCCTCTGCGGGAAGAATTCCTTCCTGATGTCCCATCTCAATCTCCCTCTTCCAGTTTAAACCCATTACCCCTTGTCCTGTCACTACAGGCCCTTGGAAAAAGCCCCCCCCGCCCCGCTTCCTGGTAGGCCCATTTTCATTTTTAAGCCAGGGTTTGAGAGCTACATTCTACTGCATGTCGTGTGCTGTCGAGTCAGAGGGTCCTAGTAAAGAAACCCTGAGGAATGTATCAAAAATATGGAAAAGCACAACTTTCATGTGAATAGCAAGCTAGGTGTGGGGCCAAAAACTGCAACTCAAAGGCTGCATCAATGAGAAGAACTTCATCATTTGATGAAGTTGCTGAAATCCTAATTTGGACCACCATGCTTATTTTCTGGGATGGGGGTCTACTTAATTATTTGCTTTCCTACTCTAGCCTTGCCCATGCTGTAATCCTTGCCCAACCCAACCTGGAGCCGATTCAACTTGCTACATCATCAGTGAACGTAACACAGCCACCCCCCATGCTGTCGTGGTGTAGGCCTAGGCGGCAGCTCAGCCCCACACAGCCGCTCACTCACTCCTCCCCCAGTGGGATGGGGAGGAGAAAATACCAGGAAAGGCTGGTGGGTGCAGACATGGACAGGGAGGGGTCACTCACCCGCTATGGTCACGGGCAAAACAGACCTGGCTTGGGGAAGAAAAACCAATTTAACCAGTTACCAATCAAATCAGAGCAGGGCAATGAGAGACAAAACCAGATCTTAAACTCCTCTCTTCTTCCCGGGCTCAGCTTTGCTCCTCATTTCTCTCCCTCCTCCCCCTGAGTGGCGCAGGGGGATGGGGAATGGGGGTTGGGGTCAGTCAATCACACCGTCTCTGCTGCTCCTTCCTCCTCACCCTCTGTCCCTGCTCCAGCCTGGGGTCCCTCCCACGGGACACAGTCCCCCCCCACCTTCTCCCACGTGAGCCCTTCCCATGGCTGCAGTTCTCCATGAACTGCTCTGGTGTGGGCCCCCCACGGGGTGCCGTCCTTCGGGAGCAGCTGCTCCAGCCTGGGCTGCCCGTGGGGTCATGGGCCCTTCAGGTGCATCTCCCTGCTCCAGCCTGGGGCCCTCCCCAGACCAAAGTTTAATATTAAAAGTGTCTTTGTTGCTAACATGGTGCAGTGAGTGGAACATGACTGCTGCGGGAGAGCCTGGGTGAGTGGGTTTTGTGGTGTCTAATTCAGCTCTGTTACTCTGCATGGAGTGAGAACAGTGTGGCCTGGTCCGATCCCATTTCTTGGGTTGTCTGAAATTCACCTTAGGGTGAGACCGTCCTCTTCTGCTGTAAACGTTAACTCTGCGGTGGGTTTCTGAATTCGGCTTGCTCAGGTAATAACAGCTGCCGACAGCAGCACCGGGGGATGCGCATCCCCTCACACCGGGGCTTCTCGTTCGAGCAGTGGTGTGTGTACTGCGGTTTCCCTTATATGTTATTCTTGAATATTCTAGGCCTCTCTGGTGCTGGGAAGACTACAGTGAGCATGGCACTGGAGGAGTATTTGGTATGCCATGGCATTCCATGCTACACGTTGGACGGTGACAATATTCGCCAAGGCCTTAATAAGAATCTGGGCTTCACGCCGGAAGATAGAGAAGAGAATGTCCGTCGTATTGCCGAGGTTGCTAAACTGTTTGCAGACGCTGGTTTGGTGTGCATTACTAGTTTCATCTCGCCCTACACTCAGGTAAATGTCAAAACCCTCTAGAGAAATTGTAGGGACAATGCAAACTGTCACCCAGAAGTTTAGTTGTAGGAATCCCGCCCTGAACTTAGCCAGAATCAAACGCTTGCTTGTCTTTTTTTATGACATTAGTGCTTTCTAGAGATGGTTACTCAAATTTCAGAAACATTAATCTTAAAATAAAAAAAAATTTACATTAGCCCTATAACTGGAACTGTCCTTCAGTCTGTTAGGCAGAATTATTAATATCTGATATTAGCAACAAACCCAAATGATACTCCAAGAAAGGGTCTTAAAAGTACAACATCTCATTTGTACTTTGTACCATGTAGGTTCCAGTGCTTTATAAATATGAAGACTCCGTATACACCTAACCTGAAGGCTCAGTTGTATTGTTTTTAAAAGCAACTTCTATTTCAGTGGAAGAATGGTGTGAGCAGTGTTTTACCAAGGGGCTTAAGGGAAAAATGTTTAATTACCCATAGTTGGTTTTACTTCGTTTCATGCTGCGCATACAATGTGACGTTAGATAATACTGAAAATCAACCCAAATCCGTGTTCACATTGTTGTGGGAAGAGTTTTTTCATCTGTCTATGGATGGGAGAGACAAAAAGGAGGTGTGAACACTGAGTGTCTTGAAGAATGACCCATGGGCTGTAGGTCAGATGTGTCACAGCAAGAGGTGGTGTTACTTCTTTGGTTGTAGTGGTACCAACAGTTCTTCTGATAGTAATTTGGGGAACTGAAGATTCTGCAGTAAACCAGAAATGTTTAGGTATGAGGGAAAATAACCAGATTTAGTGAGAGATGGTTTTAGGGGATTTTTTGGAAGTTCTTTGTTCTCTGATGAAATTTGCCAGTGGTTTCAGTGCTTGGCGAGCCACAGAAATGAACCAATATTGGAGTATACAAGTCCCGTCAGACTGAGGGGTGTAGGGAAATCCGATCCTCTGGAAAGGTGGCCACACCAGGAGCAGCAGGTGACACCTCCTGTGGCTTCCGTGAGCTAGGCAGATGTGACTCTGGGGGTGTAACTCCAAACAGGGACAGGGATAGAAAGTTCTGCACTCTAACTTGCAGGGCATCAGTTGACCAAGTCACGTTTCCTTTTTCAAACCTTGAAAACTGGTTTACATTTTACTATCAGCTTCTTTAAAATGAATTTCGGAAGCAGAAGGACAATATGTGTGTGCAACCTTTTACCATTTTTTTCTGTTTCCTTTCAGGATCGTAATAATGCCAGACGGATTCATGAAGGGGCAAGCTTGCCTTTTTTTGAAGTGTTTGTGGATGCTCCACTGCATGTCTGCGAGCAGAGAGATGTTAAAGGACTCTATAAGAAAGCCAGAGCTGGAGAAATTAAAGGTGAACCTAAATGTAGTCACATCCTTTCTTCCCAAGGGGAATGGGGTAATTTGACCCCACGTGAGTGGATGTGCTCAAGTCTGTGAGTACCATCCTTAAGCAGCATGGCCTGAGCGCAGGACTGAGCAGAAGATTGGGATTGACTTCTGGCTCATTCGATGGACTAGACAAATGCATAGGAAAGGGCAAACCTGGCTGTCCTCACAGCGAAAAGCCTTGGGCAGATCCCGTGGTTTCTATCTCAAGCTCTTACAACTGAAGATTAATGTCTCTCCTTTGTGCCTCCATTGACTAGCTAGAAAAAAGGCTGTTTCTCTCTAAAGTCTACAAAGAATGGCATTAATAACACTTACTAATGTCTTCCAGAAAGTACATATCATCACCATCTTTCTGTAAAGACCCTGAAGAACACTGCTGAAGAGATTAACTTTATTTTGTTCCCATTCCTCTGGTAATCAGATGATACTTTTAAAGTGTACAGTCTTCGGAACAGATACCAGTCTTTCTTTGTCACACGGGGTACTGCAGCCATTGATCTTTTTCTTAGATGGGGAATTAAGATGCTAATTTTGAGACTATTTAAGCCTAGAGTGAAAAACTCGGGTTTTAACTTTTGCATTTGCAATTGTAGAGGATGCAGGCATTCAGCTGCTGTAGCCCAGCTGATATTTCTGCTGCAGATCTGACCTGTGATGCTTACACGCTTTGCCTTTGGGTTGATTTTTCCTTCTCGTTCATGCATGGTTAGTCATAATCTCCTGTTTCCAAGCAGATTGCCAGCCAAGTAGGCCAGAACAAGGGTCACCAGTGACTTGTACAGTCTGACAATAGCTGTTATAACTGTAGTGAACGCACACACCTGCCTTACGTTAACAGCTATCTTCAGATGGGCATGGTAGCTAAACTAACGTAGTAGGGGTTGGAGTTCCTTACTCTTCAGAGCGCTGCTGGGTGACACGAGTGTAAATTCACATATAGACTGGCCGTTCAACATCGGGCTTTGTGTTCCAGAAAAACCCCAAACCAGCAATCACAGCTCATGGTGAAGGACAGTTGATGGCTGTCTAACTCTGGGTTGATGTGCACAGTTCTGCCAGTGCTCCTTTCTTTATTCACAATATAAACCAAGTAACTTCACCAAAAAAAGGTGCTGTGTGAGCGCTGCGGAACGCTGAAGTTTGCTGCAGTCAGGTAGTAGGATCAGCAGATGGTCTGGTAAAGAAAAAAACTGTTGACTTCCTTGAGAAATCCTGGATTAAGGAAGCTAAAACTCTGCTCTTTCCTGTTGTGTTGGTTTATATCAGAAAACTGCCTGTGAACAATGTTAAAATGGAGTAATCTTTTGGAAGAAGTCACCTAAGATTTTGTTTGTCCTGTAGGTTTTACTGGGATTGACTCTGAGTATGAAAAACCAGAAGCCCCAGAGCTTGTGCTGAAAACGGATTCCTGCGACGTGAATGATTGTATACAGCAAGTTGTGGAACTCCTTCAGGAGAGGGTGAGCAGAAAGGCAGATGCATCTTAGCAAAGCCTTTGTAGCTGCAATCTGCATGCGTGTGCCAGGAAAAGGAGAGACCGTTTTTAAAAGTTGAAGGCTTCTATCTTTAAATTCTAGCTTTTAAAACTTGTCCTGTTGTGTGGTTCCTTCTTAAACCTAAACATTGCAACAACATTGATCTCTAAGTGAAATAAGGTTTGGACAAGTGGAAAATGAATTATCATCATTGATAACTGGAAGGGAGAGAAGACTGTCTCAGTTGATGAATGCTGACTTTAACATTGGTTGCTAGCGTTTGTAAGAGTCTGAAATTCTTTACTTTGTCTCTGTAGCGTACAGATTTATATATACTGTAGATGTGAAGAGGCAGAGATGCACTTACACAGTAATTGGAGGTGGCTGAAGCAGCGGCTGCTGTGGTTGTGTCTGGTTTCCCTTGTTTCCACCATTTTTCTTAGTAAAAGTGGTCCTGCAATTGTGTAATAACCAGTTCAGGAAGCTGACCTTCTTGACATCGTTGAGTTAATGTTTCATAGCTTCTGGAGAAGTAGGTCTCTTTACTCATTCATGCCTGTGATCTGCACCATCCCATTTGAAGCCTCCGGGCTTCCTCCTGTTGGCTGGTGAGTGGATCCAGCTCATTACCCAACTTGGAAAAAAACCCACAAAAACCCCCCACCCTAAACAAAACCAAAACCTACCTGCAGTGAAGCAACCAAAAACCCCAACAAACCACTCACAGGAAAAAAACACACAAAAACTCCCAAACCCAACGGAGTGGTTTTATCCTCTTGGAACCCGGAATTTGCTAATCTTCCTGTAGAACAAATGTGTCTCCTTACATTCTTATCTGTAGTCAGTGGGCAGTGGGATTAGACAATTATTTTAATTTAGATACTCTAGCAGACAGTTATTCATGGTTCTTTGTGAGATAGATGTTCTGGAAATGTAGGATGTGGGCAGGACCTTAAGTAAAGCTCCACCGAGCGTTGAAGTTGTTACAAGCAAAAGACCTCATGGTGTAGCCGGTGTGGAGTTCATTTTAACCCTCTGTGCCAGTGCAGTTCTGCAGAGATTTAATCTCTTGTAGCTAAATTTTGAAGAACACTCTGTCAGTTTGACACGCTGAGGGAAGGGATGGCATCCAGAGGGACCTGGACAGGCTGGAGAGGTGGGACCATGCCAACCCCATGGAGTTCAACCAGGCCAAGGGCGAGGTCCTGCACCTGGGTCGGGGCAATCCCAGCACAGGGACAGGCTGGGTGGAGAATGGATCGAGAGCAGCCCTGAGGAGAAGGACTTAGGGGTAACAGTGGACGAAAAGCTGGACATGAGCTGGCCGTGTGTGCTGGCAGCCCAGAAAGCCAACTGGATCCTGGGCTGGATCAGAAGTGTGGCCAGGGGGGTGAGGGAGGGGATTCTCCCCCTCTGCTCTGGGGAGATCCCCCCTGGAGTGCTGTGTCTAGCTGTGGAGCTTAAGAAGGATATAGACCAGTTGGAGTGAATTCAGAGGAGGCCACAGAGATGCTCCGAGGGCTGGAGCCCCTCTGCTGTGAAGAAAGGCTGAGAGAGTTGGGCTTGTTCAGCCTGGAGAAGGGAAGGCTCTGGGGAGACCTTATAGCACCTTCCAGTGCCTGAAGGGGGCTACAAGGAAGCTGGGGGGGGCTTTTCCCAAGGGCAGGGAGTGACAGGACAAGGAGTAATGGGTTTAAAGTGAAAGTGTGGAGATTTAGATTAGATATCAGGGAGAAGTTCTTCCCGGAGAGGGTGGGAGGCACTGGGACAGGTTGCCCAGAGAAGCTGTGGATGCCCCATCCCTGACAGTGTCCAAGGCCAGGCTGGATGAGGCTTGGAGCAACCTGGTCTAGTGGAGGGTGTGCCTGCCCATGGCAAGGGGTGGGACTAGGTGCTTTAAGGTCTCTTCCCACCCAAACCATTCTGTGAAACAGGAGTAATAAACAGCTGTTGAATCTGGAAAGTTCTTGTGTGGTGTAACTCAGTTTTGAAGGTCACCTGGTTTGGTTTCTTTGCACGCAAACGCAGTAGACATTTCAAAGTTCCTTTTTGGGACCTAGAACTCAAGGTGCTGATGAGTATTTCCTAAAGCTACTGAGTCTGACTCATATGAAAAGTTCCTTTTTTATTTTTAAAGTCAGAAAGGCTCGTGGGGCTTCTCAGCTTGATAAACCTGATATTTTCCAGTGGAATCAGACGAGCATAGTACAGCTGTTTGGCTGTAAAGATTTCATTGTTTTCCTTCTTGTTTGTCCTGTCAACAAATGTAGCTGATCTAACCCATTGTACAAAGTTCATGCTTCCTTCCTATGGAATAAGTTCAATATTTAGCCTGGAAAACATTTTCTGAAGAAGTCATAGCTCAGGAATGCCACTTTTATTGTTAAGGAAGTGCCAAAGTGTACAAGGAAAGAGTTGCCTTTACAATAGGTAACTAAACTTTTAACTACCTTTCCATGAAAGTCCCATTCTTGGGGATATCGACTGGAGACGGCTCTGCAAATACCACCCTCAACCTGGAATCTGATCATGCGCTTCTGCTGCTGTTCGGATCAACCTGCTGGGAGTGTGTGTGTAAGGTTTGTCCCTTCTAACATCTCCCACCCACCCCCAGCAGGTACAGCCAAGGTCTTCGCTGAGCGTAGCAGTATACTTGCATTTGGAAGGTGCTCATTGTGGAACCTCACAGTTCTGATATCCTAGCTGTAGTCACACAGTTGCCTGCAAATTCTGTGCTTTGGAGCGGTGAGGATTTGGAGTTGGACTCAGGGGTGGTTTGTGGTTGTTGTTTGTAAGGTCAGTCTCTTATTTAAGGTGTGAAGTTTGAGGCTGGCAGTTCCTGGAAAATATGAAAAATGTATTCTGCTGTTCTGTACATCTGGGTTTTTTTTTTTTTAATTTTTATTTTTAACCTTAAGTTCTACAGCTGTCAGCATAATGATTCTCTCTGGAGCAAAGTTCTCAATCCTGTCTAGTTCCTCATTAGGATATCAAAAATCTGATAGTAAAGAATACTCTGTGTGATCACCTTGGTCGTCCTTGAATAACAGTGGGCTCCAAGACATCTTTCAGTGTTTTTTTTAACCGAGAAACCTTCAAACATGGGAACTTAGCATTTTTAGTATCTGTAACATTCGTGTGGAGCGGGCAATACAGGTCTTCATCTTTCACTTTGTCATTCTGTGACTGTAAATTAGGCACTCAGGAGGGTGTATTTGACACAGTTGATGGTGCCCTGCTGCTACCTGGGTACTGAATTGTTATTTTAGATGAACCGTTGTTTTCTGTTTCCCTCTGCTTTCAAAATCATTTCAGCAGAAAATTTGTATGAATAAAACTGATATTTGTTTGGACACAGTGTCCAGACCAAATACCAGCTGCAAAAGGTGATTGCCTGGGCCTAACTGGGATTCGTAAGACAAAGTGCGGACCACATTAATTGCAGAGACTCCGCTTAGGCAACAGTGATCCGGTTAGATCTGCTGGCAGATGGGTTAGTCTGAGTATTTCCTAGATGTTTGCAGTCAAATGAGTTAGGTTGATATAGATCACAGAATCCCAGAGCGGTTTGGGTTGGAAGGGACCTTAAAGCGCACCCAGTGCCACCCCCTGCCATGGGCAGGGACACCTTCCACTAGCCCAGGTTGCTCCCAGCCTCATCCAGCCTGGCCTTGGACACTGCCAGGGATGGGGCATCCATAGCTTCTCTGGGCAACCTGTTCCAGTGCTCCCCACCCTCTGTGGGAAGAATTCCTTCCTGATTTCCAATCTAGATGTACTATATAAGCTAAACATGACTTATTTTGACTAAAATAAATGTGTAAAGGGTGTCTTTACACCTTTGAAAGAAACAGCGCTGAATGTCTGGGGTCAGAAATTCCTCTTATTGGCACAGGAGGAGTGTTTCTGTGGCTCGAGTGAATTTAAGACGTGATAGAACACAACTGGTGGCAGAGACGAGGCTGTCAGTCCAGAAAATCATATCCCTCTCTGTGGAGATCATGACTATCGTTGCGCTTTCCAGTTTTCCCAGTACTTAAAATACTGACAAACTTCCCTGCAAGCTGCAGGAACCACACCTTCATCAGTGATTATTATAGTCAAGCACATACTGCTGTTTGGTTTTTCCATAATTCAGTCATTTGTATTTAATAATAATTCATAACAATTGATGAATTGGTGGATTGTGAATAATTATGTTGAATTGTGAATAATAATCAACAGTTGTTGAATTGATGACTCATGAGTGTAGTTCATAGAAAGTAATAGTTTTCCGTAATTCCGTGGCCTCGCACCCCCATCAGTATGAACTCAAAGCCTAGTCAGTCAGTGGTGTGGACGGGGTGACACTTGTGAGCGCCCGTCTCCTGGCACTTGCCCGAAGGCCTCCCCGTTACACACTGCTGAGGATGGTGGAGGGCATCCGCCAAGCACCTGTCACCGCTGTCTGAGGAGGCACATTCCCACAAAGCATCTGGTTTATTTTTTAATTATTTTGCTGTTATTTATATGATTTCTTTGAGAAATAATAAATGCCCAGGAATACCGTGTAACTTGTCCTTTGGTAGAATGAACCTCAGAGTAAAGTTACTACCTTGCAGTGGTCACTAGATGGCTTGCTAGCCTCACATTTTCCTAAAATTCATGGTTTAAAGACCTATGGATTCCTCTTGCTGTTGGTTTTGTTTTTTAAATCTATCATGTTTTAAGTACTATTGTATGTCTGCAAAGGAGTTTGGGTTTATTAATCCTACAGATTCTCTAAATGTCAGACTTGGAGTTGCTAGGACTGTCTCCAAGCTCTTTACATCCTTCGAATGAGGTAGGTTGTTGACATTGTGAAAGCTTTGTTTTCACCAGGAAACCAGGGTAATATTTGAAGGGATCTTTTTCATAGGCACATTTATTTTAAGCTTTTGATGGTTTGGAAATTCAGGACGTTGTAGCACGGCGATGAGCTAGGGCGCAGAGGGGAATCCTCTGTGAAGCAGCATGCGTGTACTCAGTCGTTACACTTTGCAGTAGGCTCTGCTGTCCTTTACAGCAGGCAATACTTGTGTTGGCTTCGGGGCTTGCTGCTGCAGCTCTCCTGGGCTACTTGGGACGGAAAAGAGAAGGCAGGTGTTGCTTAACTTACTCTCTCAGAAGATCAGCATTCCATCTGATGTCTGCTGTGCAACGGACTGAGCTTTTCCGTGTAAACTACGATTTCGAAGTGCTACTTTAATCTGGTTTTGGAGATACTTATTTTGTAATAGCCAGCGAGACTCACCACATCTTTTTACTCCCATGGTCATTTTATATCCTGCTTGCTTTCATCATCCCACTCCCTTTGTTTAACTTTCCATAGAGGTAGTGCCTAACGTCAGATAAATGCTTTAAAATGCTTGGGCAAACGCTGTGTTTCCTACAGACACACCTGTTTACTCTGGGCTGCCTATACTGGATCAATAAAGAGAATTCTTTGTTCTTGTTATGAGTCTGTATATACTCTGCTGGAAGGGTGAGCTTTTTTCCTCAAAAAGTAAAGCATTACTTTAGAAAAGTTTCCAAAACTCTGAAAAACCTGTTTTAAAAAGAAGCGTCAGCTGCTTTTCACTGACGTTTTTGCTGCTGAATGTCACTGGAATGTTTGACTGGGTTTTGACATTGACATCGTCCTTTGTCAGAGGAGACTCCCTTAAAATTTTATCGTTATTTATGACAGCTTTTCCCTCCTTGGTTTTTTTTTTTTTAATGATGTCTTCATATCTTACAAGTATTTTAAGGTCTTGAGCATCGTGGAGTGAGAACATCTTTTTTAAAACACATAGAAGAAAGCTGAATTTTTTTCAGATAAAAAATTGATACTCTGGTATTCTGCTTATAAAACTCATTTCAGTTTATTGCATATATATATATGCACAGATGGCCTCACATTTGAACGTTCTAAGTGTTAGTGTATAGATAAGGATGCCGGTGTTACGTTGTTAGCTGTAGGTAATATATTTAATTGGTACTTCTATGCTTATCACTTCTTTTTTTACCTCCCTGTTACTGTTTGTACTGTACGTTGTATGATTTATAATGTATGTTGCCTGTTCACTCCTTTCATACAGGACATTGTACCAGTAGATGCCTCTTATGAGGTGAAAGAGCTTTATGTGCCAGAAAACAAGCTACAGTTGGCCAAGACGGATGCTGAGTCTCTCTTAACCTTGGAAATAACTAAGGTACTGTGTTTCAGTTGCCTCATTGCTGAGGCAGAAAGCCAGCAATCTGTTGCAGGAGCAGATAGAGTTGAAATACCTGTGCTGGCTACAGAATGGGTCTCAATACACGTTTCCTGAGAGAAATTACAGCGTCTGTGTTTTCTTTGATCAGTTGGCAGAGATAACAATTGAATCTTTGTAATTTCGTAAATAATCTCTGGTATAGGCTTGCTTAGTTTATCCCAAACCTGGAGATTAAATTTCCTTCCTTCCACGCCTCCCCCTCGCCTCCAATCTGTGGACTAAACCATGCCTGGCGTGTCTCATATCAGGAGTTACTTCGAGGAGAGTTTACTTGCACCAACGTTTTATTTTGCATTGTAACGCCCTAGAAATACGAAGGAAATCAGTTACTGTTTCCTGATTCTCCTCATGGGTAACCTTCAGCTGGGTGATAGTAACCTGATAACAGGCTCAAACAGTTGCAAACTTGAGCCTACAGAGAGATGATCAGATCTACTGTATTGGGTTTTTTTCTGGTTAGAATATATCCATGCTTCTTTTCTGACTTCCAGCAGAGAAATATGGAAAAGCATGGACCAGCTTGATCACCTCTGTCCTTATTTTGGTTAACTGCATTACTTTCCAACTCGGATAAGTCAGACAACGCTGCTTCTGGTTGTGGTTCTGTTCTACCTCATCTTTTTCTGAAGCACGAGGCCTAGACACAGACACAATGCATGAGTGTTTCCACTGCCTTTTTGACAGTATTACTAGACCTTAAAGCAAAGTATTGGATCTAGGAGCTCACTAGGCTCAAGGTTGAGCATCCTCAGTGAGTAACTTGACTTTGAAGGACTATGCACTGAATTAAATAGTTTTAAAATTTGCCTGGACTTCTACTACTAGTGCATTTCAATATTCCCTTTCACTGCATCTGACTGGATTCCTTTCACTTACGTATCTGTAAAACTCTTTATCGCTTTGCTGAAGAATAAATATTTACAGTCACCATTACTGACTTTCTGTAGTGTCCGGTTCTGAGTTGTGCCCTGTCTAGAAAAACAGAGCCTTTCCCCCTCCACCCCCAAGCAGTGGTTTGTTAAATATCAAGCGAGTATATAACGTCAGCTTGGGAAGAAAATGTGTGTTGTACTGGCCCCAGGATAAATTAAACAGTGTAATAAAATTAGTCATGCTCTTTGCAGAAGAGACTTGCACAAGCAAAGCCTGTTCTCCTCAAAGACTCGAGCAAGTCTTAGTAAGGCGTGTGCAGAAATAATAGAGGCCACACACTAAATCATGGTGTGGCTGTTTCAGTGCTAGGGAAGGGAATTCCCTGTAAGCTGTGACCTCTTAAACTGAAACAGGTCCTAGTCCCAAGGGAGTTTTACTTCTGGATCCTGTCTCTACTTTCTGCAATAGGAATGTTCTTCCCAATCTGTTTCAGTGTTAGCCCTCTTAACATTCACCTCCGTAATTCTGGTTGTTTTGTGGTAGTTGTAGGTGTTATTTTTTCTTCACCTCTTGGTTATCTTGCTTTGTTAAAAAGTAGTTGCGGGTGGGACTCTAGTTCTGTGAGGTTGAACTTCAGCAAACATTTACAAATAAAGTTTGTGGTTGTGGCTTTATTTTGTTGGTTGTCTTTTAACACGTGGAAATTTGATCTAGTGTAAGGACTGGAAAATAGCCAAAAATATGAAGAGTAAGGAGCAAGTAGTTCTTTTCTTCTTACTTTTAGAAACTGAAATCTTTGTAATGAAAAACTGTAATATGGAGAGCCCTTCCATTTGTAGAGCCCTGCCTTTTTTGGGTAGATCATGATCTGTTACGATTAATACCTGGTGTCAGACTTCACACAACCACTTTTCTCTGCTCTAAGTGTACTTCTCCTTTTCTTTACAAGGTGGATATGCAGTGGGTGCAAGTGCTAGCAGAAGGCTGGGCAACACCCCTGAATGGCTTTATGAGAGAGAGAGAATACCTGCAGTGCCTTCACTTCGACTGTCTCCTTGACGGTAGGGTAAAACTGAGTGAACCAATCTTCCTTCTAATGTGTTCTCTGTACTTGACTGCTTGGTGGTGGTGCGGTAACACGGTGCCAGGCTTACGCACAGCCTGAGGTAAGAGAAGAGGATATGGCAATCGTCAGTTTTAAACTTGAAGGGTTTTCTTCTTTTTATACCATTGTGTGCGATGGTAGGTATAAAAAAACCCCAAGCCTTTTCAGGTTTTTTGGCACTCCCTGTATCAAAGAGGGATAGTAAAAATCCCTGTCTCCCTACTTCCTTCTGCATTACACTTCTCTTGCTGGCGACCAAATAACAGGAAGAAGGTAGATGTCATCTACCTGAACTTGTGCAAAGCCTTCGATACCGTCCCACACGACATCCTGGTCTCTAAACTGGAGAGGCGTGGGTTTGACCCATGGACCGCTCCATGGATAAGGAACCGGCTGGCTGGTCGCACTCAGGGAGTTGTGGTCAGTGGGTCAGTGTCTGAGTGGAGAGCAGTGACGAGCGGCGTTCCACAGGGGTCGATGTGGGACCGGTCCTGTTTAACATCTTCGTCAGTGACACGGACAGTGGGATCGAGTGCCCCCTCAGCAGGTTTGCTGACAACAGCCAGCTGTGTGGTGCGGTGACACGCTGAGGGAAGGGATGGCATCCAGAGGGACCTGGGCAGGCTGGAGGGGTGGGACCATGCCAACTGCATGGAGTTCAGCCAGGCCAAGGGCAAGGGCCTGCACCTGGGTCGGGGCAATCCCAGCACAGGGACAGGCTGGGTGGGGAATGGATTGAGAGCAGCCCTGAGGAGAAGGACCTGGGGATGGTAGGGGATGAGAAGCTGAACATGAGCCGGCCGTGTGCACTGGCAGCCCAGAAACCAACCGGATCCTGGGCTGTATCAGGAGAAGTGTGGCCAGCAGGGCGAGGGAGGGGATTCTCCCCCTCTGCTCTGCTCTGGAGAAACCCCCCCTGGAGTGCTGTGTCCAGCTGTGGAGCCCTCAGCATCAGAAGGATATTGACCGGTTGGAGCGAGTCCAGAGGAGGCCACGGAGATGCTCCGAGGGCTGGAGCCCCTCTGCTGTGAAGAAAGGCTGAGGGAGTTGGGCTTGTTTAGCCTGAAGAAGGGGAGGCTCTGGGGAGACCTTAGAGCCCCTTCCAGTACCTCAAGGGGGCTACAAAGAAGATGGGGGGTGCTTTTTCCAAGGGCCTGTAGTGACAGGACAAGGGGTAATGGCTTTAAGTGGAAAGCGGGGAGATTTAGATTAGATATCTGGGAGAAGTTCTTCTCGGAGTGTGGGGGGGTGGCCCTGGGACAGGTTGCCCAGAGAAGCTGTGGCTGCCCCATCCCTGGCAGTGTCCAAGGCCAGGCTGGATGAGGCTTGGAGCAACCTGGTCTAGTGGAGGGTGTCCCTGCCCGTGGCAGGGGATTGGAACTAAATGATCCTTAAGGTCCCTTCCAACCCAAACCACTCTGTGATTCTATGATTTTATGAAAAAAAAAACGGTCACTTGCCTGGACCATGGAATTGAAAGACACCTGTTGCCTCTCTTATATTTTCTAGTTCCCTTTTCTAGAAGTCTCTGGGATACTGTCCTATGCAGCATCACTCCATCACGTTATTTTGGAGTATCTGAAGTTTGTGGTATTATTTTTGAACTGCTATTTTTTTTCGTCATTCCATCTGTCATTCCATTTTTCCATCCAGGGGAAGCATACTGTGCAAATGGCATGCTGTGCATCCAACTGCTCAAATAACTTGTAGCTCCTTATTCTGCCCCCTAGTCAAATCATAGTTGTTAGGAGGTTTTTAGGACCTTGTATAGGTGAGTGTTTCAGATATGGCAATGTTGCCAGTTTTTTAACTTCTTCTGAAATTGTTTTTAGTACCTTTGTAGGCTGCAAAACCCACGAGTAATGAGAAATAACAAATAACTTATTGATGGAAACAATTTTCAGTCCTAGGCTTGAATAGAACAGTCACGTTCCTCTAGATGCCACCATATTTCTGCTTCTTAGATATCTACTGCAACAGTTACATGTGAGAACTGCTTTGGAAAATGTGGTGGTCTTAAAGCTGCTTGCTGCTTGAAGCAGTGGCAACAGTTAAGCCAAAACAACATCCTGAAAGCTTTCTGCCTGCTTGGTAGGTTATTTCTGCAGCCTCACAGTCATTTTCTGTGGTTTTGATTTTGAAGGGAGGGCAGTTGTTCAGTAGCTGCCGTGCATCTCGTCCTTTGGGCTCTCAGTACGATGGTCGTGCTGACTGACTTGTGCCTTGTGGAGCTCGGTGCAGGTGTGCTGATATTCCCACTTTAAAGCTTGTTACCTGCAATAGTCTCAGTCTGACACTGTGCTCACCTGTGACCTAACAAACTCCACTACCTTGCCTCAGTTTCTTATTTGTACAGTTGCTGAAGACTGATGTCAAAGATATTAGATATTTATTATTGGCCACTGTCAGAATTTTGATGACCAACAGGTTTGCGATCTCAGCCCAGTTTGAAATATTTCTTCACTAGTTTGCAAAGCAAAAGGATTTTTTTTTAATTATCGAGTTAGGGGTGGCGAATCACCTTCTTTGTGCCTGTTGCCAAGCTCAATTTTATGGTCTAGTTGCTTTGAAAATAACTCTGAACAGTAAGACGGAACTTGGGAGAAGATGCACCGCACTCTTCCTTTTGCACTATGAAACAGGGAGGGGACCTATTCTTCTCTATAACTTTTTGTCTAGCTTCATGATTTATAACTTCCTACAATACTTAAGGTAAAATTGAGAGAAAATTATTAAACGTTTATTGCTCAAATAATGGGGAAATCAACCTTATTTAGAGTTTTGGCCCCACGAAAGCCAATAGCAAACCTCCCATTAACTTCGAAGGGCCCACGACTGTTCTCCTGGAGACCACCCAGAAGTTGGTGCGCTCTTCCAGCCAGTGTGTGCTCATTACAGTTCAAGCCTTTGGATGAGACTTACAGTATTTACTCCACTGGGTTTCTCAAATCTTACTCTTGTAGTCAAGAAAAACAAGCCTATCAGCATCTAGTGGTGAAATAAATGCTTAAACACGAGGACCACACATGAGCTTCAAATTCAGATAGGTTGGTTCAGTTTTAGAAGAGTGGCTGGTAAGTTTTCTGCTGAACAAGGTAGGCCTGACTCCACATCTTTTTCTGATCTGCTTGATGTGCTTGATCTGCATACAGGTTTAAGTAAACAGCAAAGTCACCTTTGGAAATAGTTGAATTACAGATGCTGGCTTCTTGGGTACATTTGGCTGCTTCTGTCGCACTGGACTTACCTTGTGGACTGAAAGTTTGGCTACTGAGAATGCCGTGTTTTTCTCATAAAGCCATAGAATCCCAGAATGGTTTGGGTTGGAAGGGACCTTAAAGACCATCCAGTTCCAACCCCCCTGCCATGGGCAGGGACACCTTCCATAGCCCAGCGTGCTCCCAGCCTCATCCAGCCTGGCCTTGGGCACTGCCAGGGATGGGGCACCCACAGCTTCTCTGGGCAACCTGTCCCAGTGCCCCCCACCCTCTCTGGGAAGAATTCCTTCCTGATGTCCAATCTAATATTTCATAATATTTTAGATAAATTGTTTAAGTGTGTATTTCTGCATACTCTGTAGCCTCTTGAACAAGATACTAATTTGAGATCCCAAGAAAGCGGTATCCTCACGGCCTAAATACGCGTGTGCAGCTCTCAGTACTTGCTGTTTGTGCTACCGCCTTTGCTCTTTCTCACACCTCGGTGCTTGCACATTTTTATAGCACATGTATCTTACACAAGAGTTCATTCTCAAAGTCGCTCTTAACCCCATTAAAATAGGCACTTGAACTGGCTGTTGTGCAATACGCTTGCAGCTTGGACGGGAACTTGTCAGGCGGGTAGATTTTCATAACATCCTTGGTGACCGTTGCTAAGGGTAAGGGCTTTTGTTATTTTTCCTTCTCTCTGCAGGGGGAGTTATTAATTTGTCAGTGCCTATAGTGCTAACAGCTACTCAAGAAGACAAAGAGAGACTGGATGGGTGTACAGCAGTTGCGCTGGTGTATGAAGGTCGCCGTGTGGCCATTCTCCGCAATCCCGAGTTCTACGAGCATCGGAAAGAGGAGCGCTGTGCTAGGCAATGGGGAACAACTTGCAAGGAACACCCCTACATCAAGGTGTGTGTTTAAAGGTTGGAAACCTGGTCCTCTTAGCTGTACTGTTTGGGGAGCGGCAGATTAAGTGAAGCTGATGTCTGTGCCTGGTGCATTTCCACCGCAAAGCTACTCTGAGAACTAATTAAAACACTTGAGCAGAAGCAGAGGTGATTTTTTTGTTCTGTGTTGAATACTCTGCACGTAGTGCGAATATCTAATGTCAGTATGGACACATGCAGTGTGTTTTGGATGTACTGTCAGTCTGTGCTACGGAAGAGGGACCTTTGCTCTCTGGTGTGCCCAGGAAACGCATCCCGCTATAACAGATGGTTCATCAAAACCCCTTAATCAGCGATATATGCACGGTGGTATTTCACCTGCACGTGGAGATGTGAGAGCTGCCTGGTTTAGGAGCTTTTGAAATAGGGCCTGTTCCTGGTGCTCCATCATTTACCCCTCTGGGGAGTTACTTCCCATCCGTTTTGTTGAGTGTATTTTATTATCTTGACCTTGCGTGTATGTCACACTCTAATTGTAACATACTCCTCACAGTGCTGTGTTGGGGTTTGCAAGCTGCTGGAAATGTTGCATCTGCGGGGCCAAAATGTGTTTCTTTCCCTATTTGTCTCTACAGTATCTTTTTGTTTAAATTATGACTAAAATCAGATAAAAAGAAATCAAACAAACCTCAAATTATGAGCTTGCTCTTAAAAAGAGAAAGCCTTTGATGTGTTCCAAAAGTATCTGTATGACTAATAGTTACACATATGTGAAAACTGGCGTTTTTGAATTCTTACCAATTGTTTTATTAATGTGTAATGACATCCTTGTGATGATGGAAGTCGTATGCAGGAGCATATCTGGAAAAGGACATCTGCTAGGGACAAGTAAGAGTATTCTGGAAGATTTTCAAAGCCCTTGGTGTGTTCTGTGCCGATGAGCATAAGATTACCCCATTTGTTGAAAACTTAATGCAAATTTATGAAAAATCTCATGCAGAGAAGAGGCTTGTTTTAATGCATTAGCAATTCCAGAGAGACGTGACTGAAACTGATGTGGAAGATGAGGAACTATGTCTGTACTGGGGTGTGTAGTATCATGACAGCACATGGATCTGGCAGCCCTTCTAAATTCATCAGAAACCTTTGAGTGCCCGAGAGTTACTGTAGTGCAGAGTTTTCTCATCTTCATATCTTTATCACACCTTGGTCAGATGTCCAAATCTGGCCGTTTCTTTGAGGAGGCAGTGGTGACTGTAGCCTCAGTTCATTCCACCAGGTCCTCTGTCTCAAAGCAAAAATAAATTGGAAAATCCTCACTTAATCCACACATCTTGGCTTGCGGGTTTAGTATGTAATGTCCCATGTTATAGCAACACCTGCGGTCATCTTTAAACTACATAAGGCTAATATTTATTATCATAAATGTTATATTATCATCAATATTATCATAAATGTGTATGAAATGTGGAAGTTTTCTGTGGTTCCATCTTCAGAAGCAAATGCATTCTCAGAAATTAACAATTTCGGAGTGACTTCTGTGGCCATTGTTAGAGTGTGTTAAGCAGCTCACCAGAATTATTTTTTGATGAAGGGTGAGGTGATATTCGAAGATACCAAAAAAATTGTAGTGAGCGTACAATATGTGTTGCCATAGTAAAGTGCTAATGTGAAACAAATCCAACAGCTATCCTACTGCCAAGGTTCTGATTTAGTAATAAATTAAAGTGGGGAGTAGCTAATCAGAACTGTTCTATTTGTTACTTTATTGCTGACCAGAATCTTGTAGATGGCACCATGATATAACATGTCTGGACTGTGTTCCAGTGATGATGCTTGGCTTGAGACTGTCAAATAAGAATTGAGAAGAAGTTCTCCTTCCCAGAGAGGGTGGGGGGCCCTGGGACAGGTTGCCCAGAGAAGTTGTGGGTGCCCCATCTCTGGGAGTGTCCAAGGCCAGGCTGGATGAGGCTGGAAGCAACCTGGGACAGTGGAAGGTGTCCCTGCCCATGGCAGGGGGTTGGAACTAGATGATCTTTAAGGTCCCTTCCAACCCAAACCATTCTATGATTGTATGATAAATAAAATGAACCCTGAGCTCTTCCCTTAGATGTGTCCCCATTGCCATGCTCTAGATGCTCAGGAGAAGCTGAGAGACCTAACAAGGGTTTTCCATTCTTTCCTTAGATGGTTATGGAGCAAGGGAACTGGCTTGTAGGTGGAGATCTACAGGTCCTTGATCGTATTTATTGGAACGATGGGCTTGATCAATACCGTCTCACTCCAGCTGAACTGAGGCAGAAATTCAAAGAAATGGATGCCGGTGAGTACATTTTCTGGTTCTGTTGTTTCCAAATGCCTCAATACCACATGGGCTAGCATTGTTTCAAGGATGAAGATTTTCAGTGCTCTCTTAAGTGCCATTCTTTGCCCCTTGCTGGCATTAATGTTTACTGATTCGGGCATTGCATTGCCTGAATACACGAGAGAAGCTAGTAAGCTCTGTCACTGTGAGGGTGACAGAGCCCTGGGACAGGCTGCCCAGAGAGGGGGGAGTCTCCTGCCCTGGAGCCTTTCCAAAGCCCCTGCACTTGTTCCTGTGGGATCTGCTCTGGGTGATCCTGCTCTGGCAGGGGGTTGGACTGGATGATCTCCAGAGGTCCCTTCCGACCCCCACCACTCTGTGAGTGTGTAATGTCCAAAGTTCTAAATTTGATCTTTTCATGCACATTAGACATGTTACTAATGCAAGAAAAGATAATGTTAAAATGTGGTTAAGTGTGATTTAAAAATGATTAGGTTTGTCTAAAACTGTAGAGGTACGGTTGAGTGCTGAGCTTCCATGCTCTCCCATTTTTAAGTCTCTTCCACGCTGTTCCTAGGGAGCAAAGGTTAGGACAGTAATGCAGGTAGGCTGGTGCAGCGTGGTACGGTGAGCTAACTGCTAGCGTTACAGTGCAGAAGCAACAAAACCATTCTTCTCGCTGAGGCAGTTTGTTAGGCCGATAAAGGGGCAGAGAGCAGTCACACATCATGCCTTCCCCGTGGCAGCGGCTGGCAGGCCGCTGCTGAGCACTTCGAAGTGCGGCGGAAGAGATTATCATCACGAATGCAAACCGAGATTGGTCCTGAGCTCCTGCTGTTTTTCAGTGTGGTCAGTATTTCCAGGATCTGCAGGTTTTGAGGAACCAGTCTTTGTTTTCAGCTAGCCCCTAAGGAAAGACAGTTGACACCTGGAAAACCCCTTTCTCTGGATTTCACTGTTTTCTTGTGGGAACCCTCTCATTTACGGTGATTTTGCTGCCTTGCAGGGTGCCGTAGTTCATCTTAATTTGCAGAAGGGAGAACTCCTGGTTTTGCCAGGGTTTCTCATCGAAGGGTTTGTAATAGTTTGAAACAGCAGTTAGCCTTGCTTTGTTCTTAGTGTGCAGGAACCCTGCTATAGGCTGCTTAGGTAAAGGAGACTTATTAAAGCACATTAAATTACCTCATGTCTTTCGTTGTAAACATGTCCATTTGTTCTCCTGATGATACATTGAGCCTCTAAGACAGGTAGCGCCGTTGAATTTCCTCTTAAAATTTAACTTTATATTATATGCTCATGCAAGTGAAAAACCCAGAGAAGATGATAGCTATTGGAGAAACCAGAGCAATCCTGCAGAAATCTCATTTATATTTGTTGTTAGTATGGTGGTGTCATGTCTTGTCAGCCCCTCACAGCCACTCACTCTCCCTCGGTGGGATGGGGAGAGACTCAGAAGGGTAAAAGTGAAAAAACTCGTGGGTTAAGATAAGGACAGTTTAATAGGTAAAACAAAATCCAACCACACAGGGAAAACAAAACACGGAATTAATTCAGCATTTCCCATGGGCAGGCAGGTGTTTAGCCATCCCCAGGAAAGCAGGGCTCTGTCGTGTAATGGTTCCTTGGGGAGACAAATGCCATCGCCGCCAGTGTCCCCCTGTTCCTCCTCTTCCCCCCAGCTCCACATGCTGAGCATGATGCCACATGGTCTGGCATATCCCTTGGGTCAGTTGGGGTCAGCTGTCCCAGCTGTGTCCCCTCCCAACTCCTTGTGCCCCCCCCAGCCCACTCGCTGGTGGGATGAGGAGCAGAAAAGGCCTTGATGCTGTGTCAGCACTGCTCAGCAATACCCAAAACACCCCTGTGTTGTCAACACAGTTTCCAGCACAAATCCAAACCACAGCCCCGTGTCAGCTACCGTGAAGAAAATTAACTCTTTCCCAGCCAAAGCCAGCACATGTTGTTTTTCATTCGTTTCTCTTATTGAGTGTAATGATTTTATATGAATTCATAATCGTTTAATGACCTGTGACTATGGTTACTGTACTTGTTTAATTGAGTTCAGAGGAAAGATTGCACTGTTTGGAGATTTTGCCATGGTTACACCACTCCTGATAAAATAACTTGCTTTCCTTCTATCTTTGGTTTGTTTCTTTCTCCACAGATGCCGTCTTTGCATTCCAGTTACGCAACCCGGTGCACAACGGCCACGCGCTTTTAATGCAGGACACTCATAAGCAGCTTTTGGAACGCGGGTACCGGCGCCCCGTTCTACTCTTGCACCCGCTTGGAGGCTGGACAAAGGAGGATGACGTTCCTCTCATGTGGCGCATGAAGCAACATGCTGCGGTGCTGGAGGAGGGAATCTTGAACCCCGAAACAACCGTGGTGGCTATATTCCCTTCCCCCATGATGTATGCTGGACCAACTGAGGTAAATACGCTGAGTTTGAAACAAAACCAACCCCCTTTGGTAGGGCACTGAAGTGTTCTGTGCTGTGCCTGATGTTTGTGTATTGTGGGCTGTTTAATGGAGAGAGGACACTAATTTTCCTTGGGAAAGCAGACTGTAAAGGCTCCCCCTGTCTCAACCAAAACATTCTTGTAGGAAGAACTTATATATTGGAGGATTTTGCAGGAAGTGGTGTGAAATCATATCGAGTTTAAGTGCTCCTTTCTTTACAATTATAAGGGTATGATAATGAATTAGTCCTTCCTCTTTTTTAGAAGGAATTATAAGTTCTGTTAACATAGGATCCCAGAGCGATTTGGGTGGGAAGGGACCTTCCAGCCCACCCAGTGTCACCCCATGCCACAGGCAGGGACACCTTCCATAGCCCAGGGTGCTCCCAGCCTCATCCAGCCTGGCCTTGGGCACTGCCAGGGATGGGGCACCCACAGCTTCTTTGGGCAACCTGTCCCAGGGCCTCCCCACCCTCTCCGGGAAGAATTTCTTCCTGATGGTCCATCTCCATCTCCCTCTTTCCATTTAAACCCGTCACCCCTTGTCCTGTCACTCCCTGCCCTTGTAAAAAGCCCCCCCACCTTCCTTGTAGCCCCCCAGGCACTGGAAGGTGCTGTAAGGTCTCCCCAGAGCCTTCTCTTTATACCAAGCAGTTGTCCTGAATGTTAAGATACTTAAGTTTTATGACTGTTAAGCAAAATTTTGGATGTTGGAGGGCTGTACACAAATTAGGGGAAAAAAAAAAAAGGGTCTGTTTATTAGTTGGCATACTTAATCCAGAGGGGATTGTTTCAAGGCTTTTGTATGAAATAATTCTTTGGAATCACTTTATTTAGAACCCAGGTCTTGGGTTGGAATCCCTGGAGGGTTGTGAGAAGCAGCAGGGAGAATGAATTTGCACTTTGAGGGCAGTTCCTGTAGGAGATACTGGTTCTCCATCTCATTACAGGAGGTTCAATTTCTGATGAGGCTCAAGGGGTTAATTTTGTTGTAGCTTTTTGGTAGTTGGGAGATCTCCCCAGTGGAATTAAACTGAACAAGTGTTCCTTATTTTCTGATGGATTGATCAAACAGAGCTTGCACTGCCTCACAGACCAGGGAAGAAAATCTAGCCCAACTCCAGTTGAGGCACTTGAGTGAGTTACTGTTGGGAATCTTGTACCGTTCCCATAGACCTTTTGTGAGACTAACAGAAATCTGCTTCAGTCTCGTATCCATGAGCAGGTGAGGAGGAGCAAAATCCACAGTCATGATTCTGGACAGAGTAAGAGTTTTCTCCTAACCTGTATGGCATTTCCAGTGACCTCAAAGTTCAGCCTGACAATAGTGTTTGCAGCCAGCGAATAAGAGAGACTCTCCCTTTAATCCTTTTCCATAGGTCATTTAAGACATTGGTACCAGGTTTGTTAGTGTAGGACAAGTGTTTCACAGAACAATGAGCAGCTGTTAGTGTGGTTATCTACAGGATGAATGATGGACATGTTTCATAAGCATCAATTTAGCATTTTTGTATTTTTAATGTTCCTCATAATTACCTTGGAAGAAAAGAAACAGTTCTGTAAGGGAAAATTCCCTATCAGAATGCAATAAATTCACCTGCTTTGGTAAGTAAATATGTTCTGAAGCAGTATGGATGCATGGAAATAGGACAAGAGCTGCTGGTTCCGTGTCTCAAACATGTGGTTTACATTGTTCTGAATTGTCTTAGTCAAATAGCTTCCCTTATTCAAAACGGAATTCTTCCTTGCTGTTACCCAAACGACAACATGAAACTTAAATTTCTTAACTA
The DNA here is from genome assembly GCA_027574665.1 of Rhynochetos jubatus. Taxonomy (NCBI): domain Eukaryota; kingdom Metazoa; phylum Chordata; class Aves; order Eurypygiformes; family Rhynochetidae; genus Rhynochetos; species Rhynochetos jubatus. Next base: position 77,956,087 of record CM050651.1, read on the forward strand.
TGCCAGAACAGTTTCAGAAAACATGCTGCTAGCTGCTGTGTGGGCTGGAATGTCATGTGCATGGCCTGCTCTCTGCTGGGAACATAGCTATGCTAATAATTTGAGTATTTATCAGCATCCAGATGCTTCCAGGGCACCCTGGATGCCTGAACAGCAGCGGAATCTGTTGTGTGTAATGTCTGGCTGTGGCCAAGGTGAAAGCTGATACCAGTAGTACCTGCATGAGTGGCTCCTAATTTCACAGCTTCACAGAGTGGTGGGGGTTGGAAGGGCCCTCTAGAGATCATCTAGTCCAACCCCCTGCCAGAGCAGATCCCACAGGAACAAGTGCAGGGTCTTTGGAAAGGCTCCAGGGAAGGAGACTCCCCCCTCTCTGGGCAGCCTGTCCCAGGGCTCTGTCACCCTCCCAGGGCAGAAGGGTTTCCTCACGGTCAGGGTGAACCTTCTGTTTGACAGTTGATGGCCATGGCCCCTCGTCCTGTCACTGGACACCCCTGAGCAGAGCCTGGCCCCACCCTCCTGACACCCCCCCTTTAGATATTGATCAGCATTGATCAGATCCCCTCAGCCCCCTCTTCTCCAGCTGAACAGCCCCAGCTCTCTCAGCCCTCCCTCACATGGAAGGTGCCCCAGGCCCTTCCCCATCACAGTGTCCCTGCGCTGGGCCCTCTCCAGCAGCTCCTTGTCCTTGGGCTGAGGAGCCCCGAGCTGGACACAGCACTCCAGGGGAGGCCTCCCCAGCGCAGAGCAGAGGGGGAGGAGAACTCCCCTCGACCTGCTGGCCACGCTCTTCTCAACGCACCCCAGGGTGCCATTGGCCTTCTTGGCCACGAGGGCACACTGCTGGCTCATGGCCATCCTGTTGGCCACCAGGACTCCAAGGTCCTTTTCCCCAGAGCTGCCCTCCAAGAGAACAGCCCCCAGCCTGTGCTGATCCATGGGGTTGTTCCTCCCCAGATGCAGCACTTCACACTTGACCTTATTGAACTGCACCCGATGTCCCCCCGCCCAGCTCTCCAGCCTGGCCAGCTCACGCTGGACGGCAGCCTGGCCTTCTGGCGTGGCAGCCACTCCTCCCAGTTCGGTGTGGTCAGCAAACTTGCTGAGAGGACATTCCACCCCTTCCTCCAGGTCACTGGTGAATATATTGAATAGTGCTGGACCCAGCACTGACCCCTGGGGGACGCCACTGGCCACAGGCCTCCAACCAGACTCTGCCCCACTGACCACAACCCTCTGAGCTCTTTCCTCCAGCCAGTTCCCAGCCCACCTCACCGCCCAACGGTCCACTCTGCGCTCCCTAAGCTTGGCTAGGAGGATGCCATGGGAGCTTTCATTACCTGACCAATGATTGACAGAACTCTGCGGAACTTCCTCCTTGGGTGGTTTCTCTGAGGGTTGGTTACAGAACTGATGTAGAGCCGGCGGGCAGTTACTACTTTGAGAAAGCACTTTGCAGCTTCTTGCCTGAAGTTTATTAATGTGGA